>OZ025301.1:261155272-262423145 GCA_964019185.1 Maratus speculifer
ACGATAGTGTTGAAAAGATATCACTTATTCATGTAAAAGACTAATAGAATCTGAAGTTTGATGAAATTCTGTGATTAGTTCAGGAGATTGAGCTATTGCGGAAAATGCATAAAATGCTGCAAAGAAGATCTGTTGAACGATTTACAGCAGAATATAGAAAATGTGAATTCATCTCAATGACTAACCAAATCTAAAGTTCAATGAAAATCCATGCATTAATTTTTGAGATGAAACTATTGCGTAAATCTTAAAAAGTGCTACATAGCAGCGCTACCTGTTGAGTGATTTTCACCACATTGCTCAACAGGTGGCGCTGATTGTTGAGGTGCTGATTATTGACAAAAAATTGGCGCTGATTAACAGATAATCAGCACCAATTTATATCAGAGACTACCTAAATAAACATTTTTATTAAATTGCATGCATCTTGAGATACAGTGCCCACAAAATTTGTGTCACATGCACACAGACATGCATTTTGTATAAACATGTTTTTTTTTTAAATCTCTGACCCCCTAAACGTGTAAATACGTCAAAAACCGAAAATGGAAAATTTTCACGAACCCAATACTTTATTTTTGTAAAGATAGAAAAAAGTAAAAAAGGCTGTTCATAAGAAATGCTGAACTAACACATAAAAATTAATTTATTTTATTAAAAAAAAAAAAAAACTTTTTGTGCCCAAGAGATTCCCAGACGATTTTTAAAGGAAATAAATTCAGAATAATAATATAATGAATATTATATAAAATTCCTTTCATAATTACGGTTATTATTAGTAAGAATTCATCATGTACATTCCTATCGTATAATGTAATCTCTACATTTAGGGATAATTTGGCTATGACTAAGAATAGCATATGATTAGACTTTTAAACCATTAGAGTATTATTATATATTTCAACAGTCGAGTACTCATAGAAAAATAAATAAATGTTCTCCCCCCCCCCCCCCCCGCACACACACACACACACCGATTACATAGCTTATTGTGCATTTAAGGGGAAAAAAGGAAAATCCGGGCCACAAAAATTTTCAAATTTTCTAAAATAATTTTATTAGACTAAAACTTTCTCTGTTTGTTTCTGTTTAAAATGACGTTTAAATCATGTTTCTATCTTAACTGGAATAGGAAATATTAGTTTTTTCATTTTGGTTTGTTTTCAAAATTTAGCTTTCAAGCAATGATTGTCATGAGAGCGACATCATGTGAAAATGCGTTTTTCTTTATGATGGATTTTTTCACCATTTCTCGCATTTAAATTGTTATAATTCAAGAACCGTTAAAGATAAATGGTTCAAATATGAAACATGTCTTTTTCAATTGTTTTACTTTAATTTTGATTCAGCAAATTTGAAAAAAATATCCACTTTAGAAAACATGTTTTTTTTTTTTTTTTTTTTTTTAGTTACATCCCTTTAAGATGTTTACTTTAAATATTTTTAATTTTCATTTAAATTAATATATATATATTTTAATGCTGAATCAAAATTAAAATTTATATATTTCTCTTTATTTAAATGGAAAAAAAATGAAATTTACAAATAATATTTCGAGCTATATAACGATTTTAAATTACGCATTTTTTTTAATAAACTATTATTTATTTTATTTTATTTATTTATTTACTTATTTATTTATTTTAATTTTTAGAAATTTTATCATGTGATTTTTCTTACAAATGATATGGTTAACCATCACAAAACAAATTCAAAATTTTAACTCAATTAGAGATGGTAAATTTTCCGGAAAAATATTAAGTGGCTGGAAAAATTGATTTTTCATGATTGCTTCTCCCAAATAAATAATATTTTCTTAGAGAATATTAAATAATAAACATTTTTTCCCATTTATTTGTATTAAAAGAAAATTATTTTCACTTTATATTACAAAATTAAAAGTAGCAAAGCCTGCTTTTAATAGTTTTTTTTTTATTTTTTTATTATTTTTTTTTTCCACAAACTAAGATTTTTTATTAAACGCCATTGTTTGTTACATATCTTTGTTGAAATGATTTTTCAGTTACATGTTTAACTACCAATTGACCTAATGTAGAAACCTGAGCCAATATGTCTGCAGTTTGGAATGAAATAAATTATGCAATCCATTCACATAAGTATAGTTTTTAAGTAAATAATACTAGTTTAAAGAAATTACACAGTTTTGTCATTATTATGAATATCAGTATTCAAAAATTCCATTGTTTGTTTAAAAAATGCATATTTTTACATCATTACATGTTTTTCTTACTACTATAATTTTATTTCCTTTAAAAAATATGCTTCGTTTTGGTATAGTTTTACAATCTCAACTCAAAAAAGTTTTGATTTAGTTTTATAATTTAAATTCGAACAAAACTAAGTTTTAGTTTGGCTTACTCAGGTCTCCAACTAAAAAATAGCACCGGATTTATTGACTGTTAGATTTTCACTCATTTGTATTTTTCTAGTGCAAACTGCCCATGTTTTTGCAACATTACTGTAGATTATGGAGGTAAAATGGAGGTCAATTTTAGATTCAACACGTTGAAAAAACATTCAATTAATCAGCTATAATGAAATCTTGAAAAATGCAGCATAGTAGTGCCACCTATAGGGCAATTTACTCGAAAAACTAAACAAGATTAATATATATCAGGAACTGTCTAAAGCTGTAGTTTAATAAAAAATCGTCCTTTAGTTCTTGAGATAGAGCTATTGCGATAAGCATGAATAATGCAGCATAGCAATGTCATCTGCTGAGCGATTTACACCAAAAAGTAATGAGTACGAAGTTATGTCAAAGATTAACTTAATCTGAAGTTTTATGGAAATACATACATTAGTTCTTGAGATAGAACTATTGTGGAAATTGTGAATAATGCAGCATAGCAGCGCCATCGGTTGGACAATATACACTAATAACTTAACACCTCGAGTTTATATCAAGGTAGAACTGAATCTTAAGTTTTGTGAAATTATGCGCATCAGTTCTTGAGATAGAGTGCCCATAAAATTTTTGTCACATACAGACTCACAGAGTGACAGATATTTTCGAAAAACTATCAAATCGTGTTCAGGACCTTCTAAAACATTTAAATACACCAAAAACTGGAAGCTAAAATTTTCATGAATTCAATACTTACTTCTTGAAAAGATAGAAAAAAGTAATAAATGCATGCTTCAAATTTTATGTTAAATTTTCAATTTTACCATTTCCATTAATTGGCATATTATTGAAATAATTTTTAAAAAGAGAAGTTGCATTTAATTAAATATCTAGATTTTTTTTGATGTAATCCTGTTTTTGTGAAATTGTGAACTTCTTGTATATACTTGTACAAAATATAATTAGAATTTGTGAATAAGAAATTATTACTATATTTAGGCTTCTATTTAAATATTTTTAATAAGGTTATTTATACATATATACAACTTGATAAGATTCAGCTGCTATATAGCATGAGATTTTTTTTTTCTTTAATCACTGCATTTGCGAAAGATTCAATTTGTAGATTAAACTTTTTTCTGAAATATCTATTTTCAAGAGAAATTTTTGTGAAGGGTCTTGCGTTTCAAACAAGAAAAAAATGTGAAGGATCCTTTCAAGTCTTCTCAAACAGATTTCTGCTCAGAGATCAGATTACCCACATTAAAGTTTTCATGTGGGACACTCAACATAAAAATAAAATTAAAAGCATGAGAATGTAGCTATTACAAAATTATCAATATATTATTTCATACATGAAATTTCAATTTTTCCAGTTCGGAAAAATTGAAAAATAAGCCTTTGGAAAAAAACGGAAAAAATCGGTTTTTTACCCAATTTTTCCGGGGTTTTTTCGAGCATTCCCATCTCTAAACTCAATATTTTTTTTTTCTTTTTTTTTTTGTGTGTGTGTGTCCCGGACCCTCTTAAATTGGAAAATTTCAAATCGCAGAAAAGATTTAACTGCTAGATAGAACATCTCTAAATAGTTATCTAACACACAATTTCAAAGAGAATTCTCTCAGACACTGCACTGCCACAAGTGATGGATAAGCCAGCGAATACTCGGTTAATGCGAGTAGCAATTTATTGTTGCGTTAAAATGCATCTTACTTTAGTCCTTTCAAGTGAAGACAGCCGAAATAAAAAGTAACAGTTTCCTTTGCTAACGATGTCGGGCAAGATTTCAAATATGCATCGATACTATTTGCTCCAAGGTTGCAATGGATTGTGCAATGATGCAACGCCAAGCATGACTTCTTCTACAACAAAAGGTGATTGAGAAATAACCTTTTGTTCTTAGTATTTTACAAGAAGTTAGGAAAAGAAAATGGATTACATTAAAAGATGGCATGCTTAATTTTATAAAGTGTACTTTAAAATAAAAGAACCAATCAGGTTTCTGACTTTCTTTTCTCTGATGAGGATTTTTGTCTCAAAAAAAATTATGTAATGATTTTTTACTTAATTTATGAAGAACCAATTTGAAAGTAGGAGGTGGGGGGAGGCTGAGAAACAATATACGACACTGTAAATAGTTTTCTAATACAATTCAAAGCGAATTTCTACAGAGACTTCCGCAACTGATTGATAAGCCTGCAGCTAGGGGCGGCTCAGCCGGGGCCGTCGCGAAACAAGTTGCTTCTCTTACGGGCCTGATTCAAGAAAAGATGACGTCACGCACGAGATCTGAGTTGCAAACGGAACATATAGAATGGTTGTATGTGTGCATCAAAAACAAGGCTATAAATTTCCGTTTTATGATATTTTTTCAACTGTTTGAAGTTTATTTTAGATCTGTTTGAATTATACATTCACTATTAAACACCCAAAGTTCAGTAAATAAGACTTTCTTGTTTTTAATTTGATTTTAAAACTAAACTTACTCTTTGATTTCAAATACGTATGATTCATGTTTTTTATCGAAGATTTTAACTTGAAATATACATTTATGGCAGTCAAAATCATACATTAAAATTACACAACTTTACCAACAAAATAAATAAAATAAATAAATAAATAAAAGAAATGATACAGAATTGAGATTCGTGATATTTTTTAATAGCGTTTAACTTGAAATAGAATTTTTTATGCAGGAGAAATCCTACATTAAAAGTACGCAATTTTAGTAGAAAATAATTTAAGTTTGTTTTAAAAATAAAAATGCCTTGATTATAAATTGTAAATATCAGGATTATTATTGCATAAACTCACAAATAAAAATATTAATTTTTTCAAACAATTAAAATAAAAAATTTTTTTTGTCAATTAAAATTTCAAATTTCACAATGCATAATTAACTTAAAATACACATTCTTTTAATAGATATTACAACTAAAAGAGTATTTTTCATTAGTAACGTGTGCTTTCATATAATTTACAATAAATATGGCATTTAATATTCTCTCATAAAAAATAATCACACTTTTGTTAATACAGATAATTTTTTTTATTATTATTATAAGTGAATTTCGTAGTATCTTTTTAGACTTTTTTATAGTTATTTAGTAAGATATTTGTAATTCCTGACAAAAAAGAAAAAAAAAAAGAAAAAAAAAAGATAGATATAACAGTTGATTTTCACATTTGCATTTATTTATGAATGCAGACCGAAATAATTCTTTTCAATAATGAATTGCATAATATTTTTTGGGCTCTGTAAATTTTAGGAAAGTACTTTCATAATTATAATTGATGAGTTTTTGAAAAGCATTTACAATTATTTTCTGGGGGTATTAATTGACTTCTATCACCCAACATAAAGTATTTACATTTCAGACAGGCGCATTTCATATTTCATTCGGGCAATCTAATTCTAAAATTTTTGTCTTTGACTAATATGGTAATGCATTCACAACATTTTAATTTATGTGAAATTTCATATTTAATGTAACTAATTATAAAAGTCAATACAGGCATGATGTCATTTTTCTCAATATCTTCACTGCTGTTAAACACACCGCAAAAAAACCCAATATGTTTAATTCTTCAATTTCACCAACAGCTGTTAAAAAAAAAAAAAATAAATAAATGTTCATTTTGCTGTTACTATAAGATAATTAAACTTAAAATTTTAAACTTTTTTCCTGCTTCCACAACTTTCATATAGTAAATGAATTTTTCCATTCATTTAAAGGATACGATAAATTTCCTACACTCATCTAATGATGTTGTCCAAAGCGGGCTTCTAAACTATTGATCTGATTATATATATATATATATATATATATATATATATATATATATATATATATATATATTTAAAGATATTCATTAAATAATTTTTATTTCGACTATCCCTATGCATAAGAACTTAGTACTATTCATGTTTTCTAATATATTGTTTCATGTATACATGAAACAATATCATGTATATTGTTTCATGTTTTTCTTCAGCCCGAGCATAAGCAAAATTTTATTGAGGGTGAAGTGGTCAGCGAGATGAAAAAGTCAGATCTCGTGTATGACTCATTTCTCCTGCTTGGGATCTTGAATCAGGCCCGTAAGAGAAGGAAACTTGTTTCGCGATGGCCCCGGCTCAGCCCGCTCCTAGAACATTTTGAGCCTCCCCTGAAAAAAGATTCCAAGGTCGCTAAATGAGCTTACGTTCCGAAAATCCAAAAGAAATTCAGTTCAAAAATCTAATTTAGTGTTGAAGCCCTTTCACAGTTTTGAAGAAATATTAAATTGTAGCTAAGACAAGTAAATAAGTGTTACAACACTCGCTCCTCCCATTTGCATACATGAAGCTAACAGGATGTTTAATTTTGCACTTGTTATACACTCCAATTTTTCATTATCATATATTTTTTTTCTTATCAGAAAATGAAGTTATAACAACAGTTTAATAAGAAACATAGGACCTACAACGTGAATATGCACTAATATTTATATTTCTGCGTCATAAAGAAAAAGCGAGAAAATATGAGCCCCCCCCCCCCCCTCATTATTCACTTCTAGCTATGGCCCTGTGGATAAGACATCGCTAAATAGTTATCTAACGCACATTTCAAACTTCAAACAAAATTCTCACAGACACTACACTGCCACAAGTGATGGATAAGCCAGTGAATGGCTCGGTTAATGCGAGTAGCGATTGATCGTTGCGTTAAAATGCATCTTTCTTTAGCTCTTTCAAGTGAAGACAGCCGAAATAAAAAGTAACAATTCAATTTCCTTTGCTAACGATGCCGGGCAAGATTTCAAATATGCATCGATACTATTTACTCCAAGATTACAATGGGTTGTGCAATGATGCAACGTCAAGAATGACTTTTTCTAAAACAAAAGGTGATTGAGAAATAACCTTTTGTTGCATTTTACAAGAAGTTTGGAAAGGAAAATGGATTATATTAAATACAGAAGGCATGCTTAATTTTACAAAGTGCATTTTAAAACAAAATACCAATTAAATGAACAGTTAAAAAAGTATTAATTTGTTTGACAGGTTTCTGAATTTTTTCTTGTGATTTTTGTCCTCCAAAAATTATGCAATGATTTATTTCTTTACTTATTTTTAACCAATTTAAAAACAGTGGGGGAAGGCTGAGAAACAATTTACGACTCTGTAAATAGTTTTCGAACACAATTCAAAGAGAATTTCAACAAACACTTGCGCAACTTATTGATAAGCCTGCGAACGCATAGCTAATGCGAGTAATAATGATCGTTACGTTAACCCTTTCTGGCAAACTGTACCCGGTCTGGGATACCTAATTTTAATTCCAAACTTGCAAACGGCACCAATAATATTTTAGTAAAATTTTCCTTTTACAGTAAAAGTCTAAAGTAAGGAATTCAAAATATCTAAAAAACTCGTTTGAGAATTCCGGTGTCAGTCGATAATTTCTCATTTAACTAACAGTTTCTGCCCATGCCGGAAAGGGTTAAAACTTTTTGTTCGATAGTTTTTTTTTTCTTCTTCTACAAATAAAATATTAAATTATTTATTTCTTAAACTATTTTCAACCAATTTGAAAGCAGTGTGTGTGTGTGGGGGGGGGGGGGGGGGGGGCACAATTCAAAGAGAATTTCTATAAACACTTCAGCAACTCATAGATGAGCCTGTGAACGCATATCTAATGCGAGTAATAATGATCTTTACGTTAAAAACAAAATGTTTTGTTTGATAGTTTTTTTTTTATTCAAATAAAATTTAAATGATTTATTTCTTAATTTATATTCAACCCATTTGAAAGCAATGGGATAGACTAAGAAACAATATATGGCTCTATAAATAATTTTCCAACACATGCAATTAAAAGATAATTCCCACAGACACTTCCACAGCTAATGGATAGGGCCTGCGAAAGCTTAGCTAATGCGAATAACAATGATCGCTGCGTTAGAACCCATTTTTTTATTTATTTTTTATTTATTTTTTTTTTTTTTTTTTTTTTTTTTTTTATTTAGGCCTTTCAAAGGAAGACAGACAGCCGAAATCAAGAGCAACAATTTCCGGTGCTAACGATGTTGGGCAACTGTTCAAATGTGAATCGATACTATTTACTCCACGGTTGTAAATGGGTTATGGCAGACAGTGAATACAAAAACCAAGACCGATTTTTACAGCAACACATAGCCGAAACTAGGGTTTTTTTTTTTTTTTTCATCAGGAGCAAACATGGATTTACACGCCCCCCCCCTTTTTTTTTACCTTCCTCCGCAAAGTATATTTACAAAGAGAATTTTCCTAATTTTCTAACAACGACTTGTTTTAAAAACTTAAAATATCTGGTCATAAAATTTGCAATGCTTACTAGATAATCTACTTTGTCAAACATTGATTCATTAAAATCTTAAAAATTGAATTGTATGCAATCGGGAGAAAAAAAAATCTGCTTTACACAGTATACAGGATTTTTATGCCATATCATCCTTAAATGATTCTATGCTTTGGCATACTACATACAGGGCAACTTTAACAGTATCGTGCTAAACACAGACGTGAGAAAAACCAACAAACAAAATCTTCATTTGGCGCCCGGAGCACATGCCCCCCTCCCCCTTAGTTTCGGTCCTGCAACAACCCAAATCTGAAGAGCTGATTGAGGAACAGGCTTTTGTCCAGCGTATTTTACATGTTCAGCGTCGAGAGTAAAATCAAGATAAATTAGAATTATCAAATTAATTAATTAGCGCTAAGAAAGGAGGAAAATGAGGCATTCTGCTTTATACAGTATCCTTGTGCCATATCATCCTTAGATTCTTCTATGCTTTGGCATACCACAGACAGTACAGTTTTAACAATACCGTGCTAGCCGAGAGAAAAATCGACAAAAAAAACTTCATTTGACGTTCCTTCGTTCAGGCGCCCGGGCCACATGCCTCCCCCCCCCCCCCCCGGCAGAGCCGTCCTTATGAAGGACGATTTAAAAGCGAGGCCCGGTGCAAGGATTTTGTGAGGCCCTTTCTATTTCACTCTTAACATAATCTTATCCACTATACTATCAATAAAAAAGAATTCTTTTCACCTATTTGAGCCCGCGTTCGATCCCCAAACTATAAAGGAGTAGCATTTGTTTGCGTGTTTGTAGGGGTAGTTTCTAGAACTACTGAATCAATTTCAAAAATAATGATGGCAAATTAATGACGAAAGTCCCTCTTCTAACATAGGTTATATTTTATGCCAAGATCACCATTTTTTCTTAATTAAAATCATAAATTTATATTAAAGATTTTCTATTATACAGGCATGAGATTGCAAAAAGTTAAAAAAAAGAGGAAAAGCGCGTGAACCGGAAAATGCAAAATTATTTTGAAATAGCGCACGTGTAAGACAATTAAGAAGCATATTTTATTCACAACAATGCTGTCAATACTTTTGCTTAAATCCTATTTTATTTTATTTTTGGGGGAGAAAAGGGGGGGGAGAGGGTCAGAGTGAAACATATATGCAAACATTGTAAGTAGTTCTAAAATAAAAAAGTCTCTATTTTAAATTCATATTTCTGATGCAATGTTTTACACAACAATCTTAGCTAGTTGTCCAATTTAAATTTTAAAACAAGTTTTCACTTAAAACAACAATTAACAAACATAGCAAGCTAATGTTTAATTTGCCATTCAATTGCAGAAAAGTTACTGAAAACAATATTAGAGCAAATATTTTCTGCGATTCTTTTACGACATTATTATTTTTTCGCCATCTTTTAACACAATTAGTGTTTTTTTCCCGCGATTCCTTCACGAAATTTGCATTTTTCTGCTATCTTTTGTCGAAAATTTCGTTTTTTCCGCGATATTTTGACGAAAATCGCGGTTTTTCGCGATTTTTATACCGAATGCGCGATTTTCTCGCGATATTTCGACAGAATCTGCGTTTTCTCGCGATATTTTGACGGAATCCACGTTTTCTCGCGATGTTTTGACGGAATCCACGTTTTTTCGCGATGTTTTGACGGAATCGGCATTTTTCTCGCGGTGTCTTGACGGAATCTGCGTTTTTCTCGCGATATTTTGACGAAAACCACGTTATTCACGCGACATTTTGACAATAGCATTTTTTCACGACCTTTCGATGAAAATCGCGTTTTTTTTCCGCCATCTTTTGACGAAAATAAAGTTTTTTCCGCGGTATTTTCACGGAATCCGCATTTTTCTCGCAATGTCTTGACGAAAACCGCGTTTTTTTTCGCGACCTTTCGACGAAAATAGCATTTTTCCCGCGACCTTTCGACGAAAATTTCATTTTTATTCCGCGATATTTCGACGAAAATTTCGTTTTTTTTCCGCGATCTTTCGACGAAAATCTCATTTTTATTCGCGATATTTCGACGAAAATTTCGTTTTTTCCGTGGTCCTTTGAAGACAAAAAATCGGAAAAGCTGAAAATGACAAAAAAGCGGAAAACCGCGGATCCGCGGAAGAATCTCATGCCTGATTATATCATCTTTTTATTGAGGAAAAAATATTTTGTGTCTAAGTGCGAGGCCGCTCTAGACGCCCGGCCCTGTGCGGCCGCACACCCCTAAGGACCGCTCTGCCCCTGGTTTCGGCCCTGCAACAACACAAAGGTGAAGAGATCATTGGAGAACAGGCTTTTTGCCCAGCGTATTTTACAAACTAAGCGTTGAGAGTAAAATCAAGATAAATTAGAACAATCAAATTAATTAATTAGCACTAAGAAAGGAGGAAAATGAAGCAAGAATATATGTATATGCAAATTATATGAAATTCAATAGATCACAGTCATTTAGAAAAAAAGATGTGACATTTCTTCCCCCTCCACCCCACTTCCTCAAGACATTAACGAAAATATGACACTTTAATAATTTAAAATTAATCATAACCTGCAAACACAACAAAAATGTCCTCGCCGATATGAAATTTGATTCCTCGAGTTGTATTATCATTTAAAACTTATTTTATTCAATATTTAAAATCCTCTCTTTCTCTCACTCTTTATTTTTAACGTATAGTAGTAGTATTAATTAATTTTAAAAGATATAACTTTTGCAAATTATAACGCCAAATACAATTATATGTACAAATAATTCCCCGCTGTTTACTTTCAGCTAAACTCATGAGTAGGATTTATCATTCATTTACGGAAACACACAAAACATATCCGATACAGTACTTTCTGCCAGCGATAATTGCCGGAAATGCGTTTTTAAGCTCAATTCCACTTTAGTATTTTACGTGGTGTGTATCTTTTTTTTAGATTACAAAACAATTTGCAAGAATTGCCATCTACGGGCACGAATAGATTAAAATATGTTTTAAATTGGGTTACACATTTTCTAGCTGAAAGATTTCTAGTTTTTAGATACTACGAAATACTTGCATAATATGAATAAATTCATTTAGAGATGCGCAGAAGAAATTGGGCACATTATTAACCATGAATGATATTAATTGCTGAAAGTGCATTTTATAGTTGAATTAAATCAATGCAGAGCATGCGGAGTGCGTAATATCCATAGCTATACTAATATACAGAGCTACACAAAACACTAAATATGAATTACAGCCTGAGGGCGAAATCTGCAGAAAGTGAAGTTTTCAATTGTGTAATGCTTTTGGTAGTTGAATTAAATTTCAGCTTATCGTATACTGTATGTACAAATTTATAGATCATATACATGACTGCAAAAACAACTTTGAATATGATGCGGATTGTGGGCGGCAATTGTTGAAATTAGTTTTTCAACTATGTTTTGCGTTATTATTATTATTTTTTTTTTTTTCATCGCAGCAAAAGATAAAATTGCATTAAAATATTTAGAAATGTTGAAAAGTGCTTCATAATTCGAGGCCGAAACTTGATTCCCCTCTCTCTCTCTTTTAGCTGAAATGGGTACTTATCAACTTTTTTTAAAATATTTTCTTACATTTTTAAACTGTTTATAGTTTAAAGCTGTACGCATATCAGATATATTATTTACCAAATCATTTTAAACAGTGTTGAATTTTGGTATTTTTCTCCGAGAAGGATTTCTGTGGTAGTTCTGAGAGGGGGATAATTACACTTCTGGACCATTAATTAGGATAAAATTCCAAGTCTTTCGGAGGGACATTATTATAATCCGGAGGTAATCCCATCCCAGAATTTAACGCAGCTATTAACCATTCGCGCTCAAATGACTCCGATGAGGGGACATTCAATACATGATTTCTTTTTAATAACTAGCAATGAAAAATGTTTAACGGATATAAAAATGTGCATGAGATATATTATCGAAAAGAGGGAAAGAAAAGGGAAAAAAATATTTGTATTAAAATATAGAAAACGAGTAAAGCGCAAGAAAATAACCTTTCTATTAATATAATCATCCCCAAGAAAATTCCTGGAATATACACTCGCCAGGTAACGTGTAAACAAGCATTTCAAGCTCAGTGGATAACTCTCATCATAAATTTCACGCAGAATAGGGAGGTTCGCGATGACCCGCTAGAAAAATTTATCACCCGAACGAAATGTAAAAGAAAATTAAGATAACAAGATCTCTAGATTTTTAAAAAAAGTAGGTGCTAGTTTCCGAGAAAAGGAGATAGAGTAATAAAACATCTAGACTTGGAACTTGTGAACTAAATGTTTATGCACGTGAAGCAGTGACGTATCGCTCAGACATATCGAATGATGCCAGTTCCAAATATGGCGGCAGGTACACCCACGCAGGAAGAGAAGTTATAATGGCAAACATTTGCTACACCAGTGTTGGGAAAGGAGGAAGACGTGATCAAGAGCGACTGATTCTGACAAGGGGATTTGTCTTTGGCGAAATATACGAAACAGCGTCGTCTTTGTCAGGAAAAATGAAGATTAAAACACTCCAACAGTTATTAGTCAAATTCAGCATAGAATATAAACAAGTAAAACTATCAAGTCAAAATATAGAAATAATATTGTGGTTGCTAAGTCACAAAACAGGATCAAATGATAGATAAGGAATCAATAAAGTTATTGCAAACCACCACCGCAGAACACACTCACTTCTGTGATTAACTTGATTGTAAAAAAATAGTGAAAATTAGAATTAAAAATCACAATAAGGTTTTTTAGAATATTTTCCATAATTGTTTTCAAGCATGATATTGATTTTCTTTTTATTTCAAGCTTCTTTCTATTCTAATGGACAGCGCTGATAATGGTTCTTAGGTTTTATCTTGTATAAAAGGTAAAATTTGGTTCCTTTCCATACACGAAACATATACATTAGAGTGCAATTGTATTAATATCCTCATTTCAACATCAATAATAATATTTTGGACATTTATTTAATTACTATGTAATATTTAATGTATTACCCCCGAAGTATAGTTATTGGGTTTAATGAATACATAATTTTTGTCTTAAAACCTAGGGAAATATATAACATACTCAAAAAGATTTTAATGATTAAATTCAAAATATTTGTTTGTGAAAAAGGTCTCTGAAATAGTGGTGTAATCGTAGAAAAAACAGAGGGTATACGGTCTAAGCAGAGGGTATACGCTCAAGGCATAGGGTATACCCGAGAGTGTATAAACTTGAGAAACAGAGGGTATACGGAAGTGTTTTTTTCTGGACGGCTGCAAGAGGTAGTTTTTCACTTTTTGTAATGAAAGCTATCTTAAAGACGGACAAAGTTAAACAACTTTCTATTGCAAAAATGTAGTCGTCGTATCAATCGTTGGTATTATGTACATATTTTACACGACTTTATGCATGGGATACAAAGAGTGCAATAATCTGATTACTCAAAATTTCAAACGGTATAACCACATTTCTTTTAAAATGCTTCCTTTTAAAAATCAAAAGTATCTCACTTTTACCAGCAAAATTCATAATATTTTAAAACTTACCTTTACCGATGCGTCATTTTGAACTTTTAAATTCTTAAGGGTGCATTCAAAAAAAATATTTTCCCACCCTCAACAGTTCGAAATTTTCTGATTCATTTTACAACTCACTTTTAAAAGTAAAAGGATGAAACCTGCTGAGGTGATTTTTGAAGAGATGTATAAGATGCCGTGGGATTTCATTTTTTGCTCAATTCATCATAATTTGATTTATAAACAATTATTTTCTCAGTATGGCCATTTTTTTTTCTTTCGTTTCCAGACCTCTCGCTTCGAAAATTCAATATAAAACGTCTTTTTTTTTTTTTTTTTTTTTTTTTTTTTTTTTTTTTTCCAATATTAAAAAAAAATGACAAGCAGGGTACATTGTGTAGTTTCTAGATAAGAATTGATCAATTTGATGAGTTTGAGAGCAAAAATAAATTTAAAAATGAATCAGAAACTAAGCAGTTTGGATTGGAATATAACCTTAAGGCGCAGTAGGATATATTATCTCTCTCCTAATTTTAATAAAGATTTTCACCAGAAAAAAATTATTAGGTTTTACTTTTATTGCTTTGCTGAAAAAAAAACTAAAAAATTGTTTTTCCTAATTTTGAAATATTTTTTTTCTTTTTCTTTTTTTTTTCTGAATTTCCGGTAGGAATTCAACATTACAAAAACACAATTGCTTGCCCTAAAGAGTTGAAGAAAATACTACAGCGAATTTCGCATTCTGAAATTAATTCCAAAACTAGTTTCGATTTGATATCAAGCAGCATGTTGGGTGTCTTTTATATGTGGGCGTCAGATCGTGATATGAATATTTATAATTCGAATTCTTATTTATATTCTAAACTGGATCATCAAAACAAGAAGTAAAAAACCGAGCGAAAGAATGAAAAAAAACAAACAAATAAAATGTAGCAGAATGCTACAAAAATTATTTTCATACTCTGTCAATGCTACAAATAATTCATGTTTTATAGTTCAAAAATCACACATAAAACGCACATTTTTCAACAACACAAAAGAACTTAAAATACTTTCTAGAAATTTAAAGGTATTCTGCAGTTAAATTTTTAAAAGACAACAAATATGTAAAATCGCATGGAAAATAGCCGATAATGTGTTATTTTCTCAGAAACTACTGAAGCGATTTCAAAACTATTTAGCTAAATAAAACAAAAATGACATTTTTTTTTTACTTTAATATTTTAAGAAAAAGTTTTAAATAAGTTTCTTTTACATATATTGTTACAAAACATTCAAAATTGCTTTTTTTCCAGCATAGCGATGCCTGTTGCAGGAAAACGTGTTTTACAGTTACATCGTGACCACGGAATAAAAGAGTTCTTCCTCCGTGATCGTGACTAAACAATAAAAAGTGCGGGTGCAGAGATCGAAAAATACAATTATTTTGCTTATTACTATTTCATTATTTCGCAATTCTTTATTTTATATTTGATCAAATGAAATAAAAATGGAAAAATAACATTTTATTTCAACATTTTACGAGGATTTTTAAAATAAGTTTCTTTTATGGATATTGCTATGAAATTAACGACATTGCTTTATTTCTCGCATTACGCTTATCGCATGCCTGCTGCGGTAAAACTTGTCTTACAGTTAGCAGACGTAATACAGTTAATAATCGTGATATAAATTTAATCTAATATTGTTTTACAGTTATTCCTACCGTGACAAAACAGTAAAAAATGCGAGAACTGAGGTCGAAATACAATTATTTTACTTTAATTGTTTCGTTATTTAATAATTTTGCAATTTTTTCTGTTATTTTTGATTAATTGAAATAAAAAGGACATTTATTTATTTATTTAATTTTCCGAATTTTAAGAAATTTTTTTAAATGTTTCTTTCATATTATGAAAATGCCTTTTTTCCCCCCGCATTGTGATTCTTGTTGCGGTAAAACTCGTTTTACAGTTATTCCAATTGTGACTAAACAGTTAAAAAATGCGTATACAGAAGCCGAATTACACATTTGACGCAAAACTTGGTCACGAAGACAAGTCGACTTCTGTACTGAAATAGCCGGGAAGCCGGATAACTGGATTTTATTTTAAAATGGCACACCACGCGGATCGTGCTTCGGTTTGGTGAATTCTAACTTTTCTGTTACGTATGGATTTAGAGTTGAGTTAGGTTCTCCTATCTCGAGATTGGATTGAGGTATAGCGGGGCCGTCGCGAAACAAGTTGCTTCTCTTACGGGCCTGATTCAAGAAAAGATGACGTCACGCACGAGATCTGAGTTGCAAACGGAACATATAGAATGGTTGTATGTGTGCATCAAAAACAAGGCTATAAATTTCCGTTTTATGATATTTTTTCAACTGTTTGAAGTTTATTTTAGATCTGTTTGAATTATACATTCACTATTAAACACCCAAAGTTCAGTAAATAAGACTTTCTTGTTTTTAATTTGATTTTAAAACTAAACTTACTCTTTGATTTCAAATACGTATGATTCATGTTTTTTATCGAAGATTTTAACTTGAAATATACATTTATGGCAGTCAAAATCATACATTAAAATTACACAACTTTACCAACAAAATAAATAAAATAAATAAATAAATAAAAGAAATGATACAGAATTGAGATTCGTGATATTTTTTAATAGCGTTTAACTTGAAATAGAATTTTTTATGCAGGAGAAATCCTACATTAAAAGTACGCAATTTTAGTAGCAAATAATTTAAGTTTGTTTTAAAAATAAAAATGCCTTGATTATAAATTGTAAATATCAGGATTATTATTGCATAAACTCACAAATAAAAATATTAATTTTTTCAAACAATTAAAATAAATTTTTTTTTTTTTTGTCAATTAAAATTTCAAATTTCACAATGCATAATTAACTTAAAATACACATTCTTTTAATAGATATTACAACTAAAAGAGTATTTTTCATTAGTAACGTGTGCTTTCATATTATTTACAATAAATATGGCATTTAATATTCTCTCATAAAAAATAATCACACTTTTGTTAATACAGATAATTTTTTTTATTATTATTATAAGTGAATTTCGTAGTATCTTTTTAGACTTTTTTATAGTTATTTAGTAAGATATTTGTAATTCCTGACAAAAAAGAAAAAAAAAAAGAAAAAAGAAAAAAAAAAGATAGATATAACAGTTGATTTTCACATTTGCATTTATTTATGAATGCAGACCGAAATAATTCTTTTCAATAATGAATTGCATAATATTTTTTGGGCTCTGTAAATTTTAGGAAAGTACTTTCATAATTATAATTGATGAGTTTTTGAAAAGCATTTACAATTATTTTCTGGGGGTATTAATTGACTTCTATCACCCAACATAAAGTATTTACATTTCAGACAGGCGCATTTCATATTTCATTCGGGCAATCTAATTCTAAAATTTTTGTCTTTGACTAATATGGTAATGCATTCACAACATTTTAATTTATGTGAAATTTCATATTTAATGTAACTAATTATAAAAGTCAATACAGGCATGATGTCATTTTTCTCAATATCTTCACTGCTGTTAAACACACCGCAAAAAAACCCAATATGTTTAATTCTTCAATTTCACCAACAGCTGTTAAAAAAAAAAAATAAATAAATAAATAAATGTTCATTTTGCTGTTACTATAAGATAATTAAACTTAAAATTTTAAACTTTTTTCCTGCTTCCACAACTTTCATATAGTAAATGAATTTTTCCATTCATTTAAAGGATACGATAAATTTCCTACACTCATCTAATGATGTTGTCCAAAGCGGGCTTCTAAACTATTGATCTGATTATATATATATATATATATATATATATATATATATATATATATATATATATATATATTAAAGATATTCATTAAATAATTTTTATTTCGACTATCCCTATGCATAAGAACTTAGTACTATTCATGTTTTCTAATATATTGTTTCATGTATACATGAAACAATATCATGTATATTGTTTCATGTTTTTCTTCAGCCCGAGCATAAGCAAAATTTTATTGAGGGTGAAGTGGTCAGCGAGATGAAAAAGTCAGATCTCGTGTATGACTCATTTCTCCTGCTTGGGATCTTGAATCAGGCCCGTAAGAGAAGGAAACTTGTTTCGCGATGGCCCCGGGTATAGCCATTTTCTTTTCTTTTTTCTCCAAGATAAAATTCAGAATTTTTCTTTTGATGAAAATAACAGATTTTGACAGATAAAAACAGATATTCCATTCCCATTTACATTTCATTTTCTAAATACAATTATAATATATATATATATTACTTTTTACGGAGAGTCCATTAATGTAACATTTTGCTTTTACATAGAAAGCTTAAATTAAGGAGTTCCTAATGTCTAAATAGGTCGTTTGTAAATTCCGGTGCCAGTCGATAATCTCTCATTTTAAACAGAATTTGACTATGCCGGAAAGAGTTAAAAAATTTAAATACTTCATCAAATGTCCACTCTAAGGCTTCTATAATAGAATCCTCTACCCGTATATTACTACCCGTATACTACTTCTATAATAGAATACCTAGTCCACTCTACCCGTTTTTACACGCGTAGACAAACTCAGTCGTTCGGATAAAAGTTGACGGGGACATCCCCTTTGGTCTATGTTGTGGATTCGAGCCAAAAGGGTTTGCCAAAGAATATTTGTAACCTGGGTTAGTTCATTTAACTTGGTGTCGCACGTAATGAGAGCGTAATACTATGCAAGTGACAAGAAGATGTGTTTATCCTGTAGGTTCTGGATGAAAGAAAAAGCAATGAGTCAATAGCGATTTGGGTAATGAGATCGGACGGATCGGAAGGATGTCGGCAGAAATGAAACGCGTAAACAGAGTCGTAAAATGCAGATGAATGTAGAGTAGTGACACACTGGAAACCTAGTTTAAATTAGATGCGCCGTTTAATGTTTAACTATTCTTATTTCAAAGGAAGGGGTCCTTTAATAATGCAATCAAATCTCGAATTTCCTTTTTAAGGTCCAAAATGCGTTTGTAATTATGTAAAATGCGTAGCACATATAGTCGTTCAGCCAGTCCGTCGGTCTTTAAATTTCAAGTGATTCGGTTGAGTAGTTTTTGCTCTGTTATATACGAACAGACGGACGGGCTGAACGACGACAATAGGTACTTCATATTTACATAATTACGAACGCACCTAACAACTGATTTGAACTGGATTGCGAAAATAAACAAGCTGGAAATTGCACGTGAAGACGTAGCAAATAAGGTGCGTTTACGATAACGAAGTTTTTAAAATATCCCTCTTATGTATCAATCTTCTAAAATTGTAAATATTTTATTACAATTAAAATGCGCACCAAACAATGTTCTCCCTATACCATCATGTAACGGAATACTTTTGTGTGGCCTTGTAAATTAATAACAAATGTTGTTTGCACCACATATTATGCAAAATGTATATTATAATATGTACTTTATAGATGCATATCAATTTTATTATGTTCGAATGAATGTAACACCATTAAAATACATTTGAAACATTTTTTCTTATTGACCTTAATGTAACGGAATACTTTTGAGTGTCCCTGTGATTAATCTATGGATCCGATTTTCATAAAATTTGAAATGACTCAACAAAATTATGTAATAATTATGTATTTTAAATTTCAAACGATTAAAATGCATTTGAAACTTTTTTCCCCATTGACCGTAATGTAACGGAATACTTTTGATTGTCTCTAATTGATCTATTAATCCGATTTTCATAAAATTTGAAATGATTCGACAAAATCATGTAATAATTATATATTTTACATTTCAACGATTCGGTTGAATAGTGTTTGCGTTGTTATATGCGAACGGACGGACTGAACGACACTATAGGTGCTACGTATTTACATAATTACGAACGCACCTAAAAATGAAGCGTTCGTTGTTTTGTTACCTAAATAGGAAAATAAAAACCCAGTAAATTTCCAAAATGTATTTTTGGGATAATTTTTATTTGATTTTATCGTTTTTTCTGTGGAACTTCTAAAAAGCCAAATTTTTAAATTTCATTAACCACATTTATTGATGTAATCAATCATACTTATTGAGTCTTGAAATATAAAATTGTTAATGGAAAATAGAATCGGGGTCATTCCATGGTAACTTACGTTGCATTTAGAACAATTTACTGCAGTAATTTTTGTAATATAACACTAAAAAACACTCAAATGTAAAATTAATATGATTTGTCAATGAAACCTATTTAACGGTCAATTTGACTGAAAAATACCTAAAAAATGATAATGAAAATTACACTTTATGTGATAACTTACATACCTTTTTCAGTAATGGCATTTATTATAGTAAATAAAACTACCAAAAATTTAAAAAATATCATTAAAATTAGGTAATTTTCATCTAAATTAGGCTTTGAATATGTTTAATTATCAAATTTACACTGTAAATAATTTTTTTTTTTTTTTTTTTTTTTTTTTTGTGAGTTATATTACTAAAAAAATTACTGAAAATAATTCAAAATGTAACGTAAGTTACCGTGGAATGACCCATCGGTTATCGCTAACAATAAATAAAACAGAAGAGTAGTATAACAAAAAATTAAATTTCATAAGTTACAGGGTTGGAAAAAAACCAGGTTTTTTTTAAAAAACCCAAAAAAACCGGTTTTTTTGGTTTAAACCAGGTTTTTTTTTTTTGGTTTAAACCGGGTTTTTTAAAAACATCCTTTTTTAGTACATATACATGCATATTTAATAATAAAAATAGATATTGTTGGATTATAAATCGTATAAATTCATTTGAAAATAATTTAAATTAAATAATTACAGTGAATTATGTAGAAAATTGAAAAAAAAATCATATTGTTTTTAAACATTTATTAGTAAACAGTCTTATGCCCAAACAATAAACTACTCTACACAGTGAAACATTGATATTTTGAAAATCTTTATAAATGATCTTTTGATTACTTATAATAAACATCTGAGGTAGTTTCATGAATGCAAATATTATTTTCCACAATTAAAAATAAATAAATTTGAGATACTTCTTGAGGTTTTGCTTTTTGAGAGACAATTTGAAATCAACATTTATGGTCATTAGATTTAGCAGATAACAAAGGGAGAAAATTAGATTGTTATTGTTAAAATACTATAACTAGCACCCATTTTTTTAATACTCTCTTATACAACTTCATATTTTGATTTTAATTTTTAAAGATTATCTCCCCAATCAAAAAAAATTTCTTTATAGTTTTACCAAAATCTTAAAATCATCAAGTTATGTAGCTCCATATTCAAAAGCTTGTGCATGTTATAATAGATTGCTTTAAATAATCTGCATTTTTTTAAATGAAAATATTTTATACTAAATATTGAATATTTTTAATCTATTTTATCTTTGATCAATTCACATGTTCTAAGATTTTTCTTTACAGCAATGGAATATTTTCCCCAATGCATAGTGATTTTCATCCTATACATATAAAAAATAACCTAGGCCCACTATATCTAATACTTATTGCTGAAAAAAAGTGTTAAAAGTAGAAAATATTTATATACAATAATTTGTAAGTCTTAAATCATAAAGAAAAATAAGAAAATATCATTAGATTTTTTCGAAAAAACCAATTGGTTTTTTTAAGAAAAAAACCAGTTGGTTTAAACCGTGGTTTAAACCATGGTTAAAACCAATTGGTTTAAACCGTGCCAACCCTGATAAGTTAAATAAAATGACTACACATAATGCATTAAAATTAATTAGAAAGAAAAATTAATAACGATAATCAGCAGAAAATTAATAACGATTTATCAAAATAGTAAAAAATAAATAAATAAATAAATAAATAAATAAATAAAAACTACTTTTGAAAAAGTTTATTCTTGTTTCTTGAAATTTGAATTGGGTGTCGTTAATGACAAAGAAAAACTTACAGAATTTTTTTTTTTTTTTCATTATTCTACAAAACTAAAAACTCACCTATTTAATCGAGTTAAATGATTTGTGTGAAAAAGGCTTGTCAAAATTCAATATGGATATCCAATACAAACACAAATAATGTATATTTAAAAATATTTAAAGAAATCATGCAATTTAACGTGAACACAGATACAAAGGTATAGCCTGCAGACGAACTAAAAAATAACTGCACGCGCTTTTACTTTCAATAATAAGATTAAAAAGAAAAAATCTTTTTATAAGATAAGCAGTAAAAAGTTGAAGTATTTTCCTGATAATTTCTAAGTGGAAACGAAAGATTCTTTTACTTATCTATGCTGTTACAAATAGTTCCTGGTGATAAGAGCAATATAAAAAAAAAACAGTGCAAATCGAAAGAACATGCAAATTAATTAAACAATTCATAGATATGCATTCAAAATATTGACATTTAGATTCAAAATTATACAGGTATTTAAATAAAATACATGTAGAGCTAAGGAAAATGGGTAAAAAGAGAAATATTACAAGAAAAGTGTCAATAAAAAGAATTTGAAGAAATGTCACTAGTTGTTTTAAGATTTTTCAAGGAATAATTAAAAAAAAAAACTTATTATTATTGTTATTATATTTTTTACAGCTATTGGGTCATTATAATTTCTACATTTTCTTAAAAAATTTAACCGCCAAATTACTGTGATTAATACTATTATTAATAATAGTTATTTGTATATGAAAAAAAAACACGGTTTGTAAGTTACTAAACACATTACTAAAATATGCATATCAGTGTTTTATTTTTCCTCCCCAATGCTTAAATGTTATTTTTGTACATTTTTCGAATAGGATAATTTTAGCTATAATAAATAAAATACTAGGGTAAGCCGTGCGGACTTTTTAAAGCGAAATTAATCGTCTGCTGATGCAAACGTCAAAATGGCGTTAGCGCTGGCACAGAAACGTTTGTCTTTATAATATAGATAGACGTGTAAAACCCATTTTATATTAAAATTTTAATGACACTTTACAATATTAAAGACAAAAGACTTTGATATAAAGAAAAACAATCTAGTGTGGTAGAATTGATGCAACAAATGTTCATTAACGAGTTTTTAAAATTCTTTTAATATTATACAAATGTAACATGCGGTTTCTCAGGATAATAATTACTTTGCACTTTTCTGTCTATTTTGATGAAAGCTTCATGACAGAAGTTTTCTTCACTTAGAAGATTTAAGCTAACATGTCGGTATGGATGTTGTTGATGAGAGGCTAGAAGTGTTAAAAGCATTTAGCAACAACTAAACTTATAAATATATATATATATATATATATATATATATATATATATATTTCTTCATTATTCAGGTTATTTTGAGAGAAAGAAAGCAGATTGTTTGGAATTTTTCAAATGAAGTAACGTGGGACAGCACGCTTGAGGTAAAATATCATGATATCCTGGAAACATTCAATTTGTACTTAAAGAAAAATTCCAGAACATAATATATATTTTTTAAAGAATATTTCAATCAAAGCAATCTAGAGTGACAGTACTTAATGATGAATTAATTCGGCGGATTTAAATAACCGGGATTATAAATAATTTGACAGATTGAAGTCTTACATAAGCAGTATTACAAACTAATCAAACAGGGGAAAAAAAGGTTAAAAGTGGGTTGAAGAAAGGGTTAAAAAGGAACTATTTTTTGTTGAATGTGCTAAAATAGGGGAATGAACTAAATATTGGACACATAATAAATTTCAATTATTACTAATTTACTTTTTCAATAAAAAGATATCTAAGGAATAGTGGAAGCACTAACAAAAATGCGCTAGTGCCAAAAAAAAAAAAAAAAAAAAAATCAAGATTAATTTCGCAGCACTGTAAATCAGTTACAGCAAAGTTTAAAATTAAACATTACACATTAAATATACATATAAATATACACATTCGGCCAAAAAAAGAAAAAGAAAAATAACATATTCCCTTACAATTTAAACTCAGATTTATCACAGAAAAGAAAAGAAGTAATAGTTATGACTGCAAATTATTATTTTCCAATTAATGTTTTAAAATATCTATATAAGCTTAGAAGGTCGTCTTCATACAAAATTTTTTATCAAACTTTGAAATTTTCAACACTAATATCTGATTTTGACATCAAATTTGGCTTCTTCGGCAATACTTATTTCAGGATATTAAATTGTAAATCATTTAGTCAAGTGATTTAGAAATTGTGAAGTTATAAAAGCAATAAAACTGTGATTTTAGTTATGATACGCAGTTTTAAGTTTAACTGATTTATATATTTATATATCACTTAATGTGCATAAATTCTACAAATAAATTATTTCTTGCAAAGAGCAACACAAAATGCCATGCGTGGATGGTAGCTACTGAAAGTGAGGTTTTTTTTAAAGTAATGGATATTCTAAGACGCTTTACACAATTATCAGAATAAAAATTTAACTTAATATAGGTTTAAGGATGTGGATTAAGGAATTAGAGCAAATTTCCGCCAAAAGTTTCGCTGAAGTTAGGATTTTCAGCTGTGTTGTGTTTTCTAGAACTCATTTTTAGAAATATATATGAACTTTTAAATGTTCAGGGCGATTAATATAATCAAATATAGGTGTTAATAGTTAATTTTATTTAAAAAACATCTTAGTCTTTCAAGCCTTTAATAAGCTCTTCCTCAGAGAATATTTTCTTTATTTATATAAATACATGATTCCGCTTTGAAAATGAACGAGACTCGTGGCTTGAAGATTGAATCAGTAGTATTTCAGGTGAACGGTAAAAAGAAATATTTAATTGTTGTACCATAAATTTTAATTCGTCATTTTCTCAAATTTTCAGGATTTATTTTTAGGATATTAAACCATAAACTCGGTATATCATACGATAGGGAATCATTACACGCTTGATTGTTTTTACATAGGATTTCTATCGATTCTCTGATAATCAATAAATAATAATTGGTTCTCTGATAATGGATAAATAATAATTCTTTATTTATATAAATAAAATATTCTCTGAGGAAGAGCCTGATTAAAGGCTTGAAAGTACAAAGATGTTTTTAAATAAAATTAACATCTATATGTGATTATATTAATCGCCTTTTAAATAAACCTGAACATTTTAAAGATCATATTATATATTTTGTGTTAAAAACAAGGCGAAAATTTCATTTCGACATATATATGTTTTTATATTTACTCATTTTTAGAATGTTATGTGGTATATATACAAATTTGATCATATACAGGGCTGCACAAAAGAATGCAAATATCTTGAGAACTGTGAACCGTGATTGATGAAATCGAGTTTTCGAATGCGCTATGCGTTTATTTATTTTTATTTTATTTTATTTTTTCCAACAAATTAAATGGTAAAGTCCCGATGTAGTATTTTGGAAGTGGTGGAAAATATTTTAAAATTTATGGATAACACGTGAATTTTCTTCCTTGTTTAAATATAACGCGGAATTCCTTTTTTTTTTTTTTTTTTTTTTTTTTTTTTATTATAATCACGAAAAGTTAGCGTATATCATGGCTGCCATTGGCCAACCGCCTTAGCAGGAGGTGGTGTCTCTTCCTTATTCACAACAATTTTCACAGTTAAATTTTAAATAATCTTCAAGATAGATTGTTACTGTAAAAAAAAAAAAAAAAAAAAAAAAAAAAAAAAGTCGCCACTGACAGCTCTGATATATGCGAAGTATATAATGATCTCTCTCTCTCTGCGTTACATAATTTACTAGAAACTCAAATATTGTCAGTTGCACTAAATGATGCCAAAGTTAAACAAACAAAGAGAAAGGCGGAAGTCTTGATAGACGTCTACCGAAAACAAAGCGTGTTTTCAAAGAACACATTTGTTCCTATCACGAAAATCAGCTTAGGTGCTCTTTTTTTCAATGGCATTCGGCCAATTATAATTAATGGGCCGGTTTTCTTAGTATTTAAGTGAACTTACGAAATGAGTACGTAACAAAATACACAGACGAAGATGGGGCGAGCGTTTATAGAACAACATACTAAAAATGTTTCTAAACGTCAAAGATAACTTTTTTCTGCCTCCCACTACTGACACAATTTCATTTTTTTTCCAAGAGTAATGACACAATAAAAAATAAAATGGAAAGTTATACTTATTGTTCAGGTATACTTATTCATTTACATGTCATATAAAGATATTACAAAGCCTCAATACTACTGTTCTATTTTAAAAACGTTTTAAATTAACCAACGCTAAATATCTTTTTAAATAGAGGGGAGAGAGGAGATAAATGTGAACAATTTTTACATTTTTGGCTGTTTCTCAAAATTATTATGTACTACTGAAATAAAAATCCGATATGTGTTATAATTACATAACTTTGTTTGTTCTTCCGGTAAAATTTTCGAACGCATCTATCAAAAATTTCTGACTTATAATATCGTTATATAAAACTGTCTAAAACTGTTCACATGTGGGGTAATTGTGAACATACCTGGGGCATGTGAGAACACATGCATACAAGACATACAAATAAAACAAATATAATTGTCTTGTGAAAAAAAAAAAAAAAAAAAAAAAAAAAACTGATAAAAAGTCTACTAGTTGGGTGAATAAAAAATTTTTCAACATTGACACAAGAAATTATTCGTAAAATTATACATACCTACGCCTTTTGAGTTAAGCAAAAATAACAAAACTGGGTTACTTTTACATAAGTTATTGAATGATTCTGTTATTCTGTTTTTACTTTTTTCTAAGTGTTATGCAATGTGTATCACAATATTGTGCATCATGATTTTAAAAATTGATAAAACTGCGATTATTGCAGGCTACTTAACTCTTTTTTGACGCAACTAAATTTTACTTTTATATAATAAAACATCTTACAAATACTTCAATATGGGTTAATAAAAAAAATAAGTATGTTTAAAACTAAATCATTAAAGAATAACAAATAAACATACTGATTTTAGAAAAAAAAAACTATTTAATAGAATAACTGCATTTTCGTATTACCCGTATATTACTTATTTGTTAAGTGTACCTTAATTTCAGGCATAATTTTCTCAATACAAAAAAAAAAAAAAAAAAAAAAAAAAACCACATCGTAAAGATTTTTATTTTTTCTTACATATTATAAAATGCTATGTATTCTCTTTTTTAGAAATTTATTAAATATTTTTTTTTTTTATATAAATGAAACATAACACAGCCACACACATACACAAAAAATGTGGTTCAGTTCTATGCATATCTTCATACATTTTTCGATGATACAATAGTGACATATGTGCACACATACAGACACAAACACGTACGGACAGACATTTTGCAAAAACATGTTTTTAAGAATTTTTGACCCCTAAAACGTGTAAATCCGTCGAAAAAAATTTTGATTACAACATTTTCTTCTAAAGAAGATAGAAGAAAGTAAAAATCGAAAAAATTATATTTTTAAAAAAGATCTAATATTTATTTCAGTAAACTCGAATGCAACGAGTGTTTGAATAAACAAAAACACGGCAATTCATTTCTATATAAAATAAACATACCAGGAATATTCTTCCCTTTCTTTCTCTCAACTGGTAAGAAATTAACAACATTGAAATCTAAGACACACATCTAAATTAGAAAAAAAATGGAAGAATGAATAGCAGATGACTGTAGCTAGGGATGCACCGAATAGTGATTTTGGCCGAATACTGAATATTCGGCCGACAGCTAAACCGAATACCGAATATTCGGCTTTCCACATACTTTTTATATTTCAAAGTTTAAAGGTATTAAAATTAGGGATGGGCAGGGTTGGGTTTTTGCCGGCAGAAAGTGTTTTCTGCCGTGCCAGTGGCAGAAAGTGGTTATAACCGGTTTTAACCGGCAGAAACTGGCAACAACTTTCATAAAGACATTCTGTGACATAATCTGATTTTTTTTTTTTTTTTTTTTTTTTTTTTTAGTAATATTAAATTTATTAAGTAGTTCATCCTTAAATAATTAGTACTTAAATAATTCAGAATAAATATATGCACACAAATAAAATATTGTGGATAGTTTTAATTAAAAAAAATTTGATTTTTGAAAAATTGAGTAATGTAACAGATATTTTTTTTTTTGTTACATATGCATATGTAATTTATGTTTAAACAATTATTTTAAAATCTCAGTTTAAAAACCAAAATAGAAAACTGTATGCAATGCTTATTTTAAATAAAGCACTGAAAAGAAAAGAAAAATATTTTGTTTCTTCAATATTGTAAAATAATTGTACAAGATATTTCATTAAATTTTCTTTGTCTATGTTATTTTTTGTGCTTCAATTATTTACTTATATATTTTCACAAAAAATTGCATTATGTTATTTATTTAAAAATAATCTGAAAAGTAACTTGTTATTAAATCAGAATTTTTTGTCAATTTATTTTTAAAAGAAATAGAAATTCAACTGTAAACAATAATATTAATAATTAAACTTGTACAGTATGAGGTTATTGTTGTGAAAGTTTCTGTTTTTCAAGTGAATGAAAATTAGTGTTTTAAGTAAGCAAGGTATGTATTTATATGATCATTTTTAAACGTTTTGATACTTTGAATAACATTCATAATCTTATGTTTTAATTTTTAGCTCAATGGTTTACATATCAAATGTAAGTGTGAATTATGAATCATTGCTGAGTAAAGTTCTTATTTAGTACTGTTTCTTAGTTTCTGCCAGTTTTTGCCACTTACTTGCAGAAACCAGTTTCTGCCATGCTGGTTTTAACCGGTTTCTACCGCTGGTTTTAACCACCCCGGCAGAAACTTGCCAACCCTGGGGATGGGACGAATAGTGATTTGGCCGAATAGCCGA
The DNA here is from genome assembly GCA_964019185.1 of Maratus speculifer. Lineage (NCBI taxonomy): Eukaryota > Metazoa > Arthropoda > Arachnida > Araneae > Salticidae > Maratus > Maratus speculifer. The sequence goes on from OZ025301.1 coordinate 261,184,277, forward strand.
ATACCTAATATTCGGCCAAATTTTAGGCCGAATAGTAAATTTTTTTTTCCAATAAGGAAAATAAATTTTGATTATATATAATTTAAAAAATAGGAGCTCATTAATAATTATTACTCTTAAATGTGCTTTTAAATGTATTTTTAAATTTGAAAAACTTATTTTAACACAAAAAAATTGTGAAATTGCATTATATCCTTTATTCTAATGTACATCAAATTGATTTTCAGTAAATCAAGATGGGAAAATATTTCCTTTAAAATATGAAGAATGTACTTCACTTTTACTATCAATTGATACTTCTTGCATCCAAAATCAATAATATTCTTAATCTCTCTCTCTCTCAGAACTCACAAGGACATATTTTTTGAAATTTGACTTTAATGAAATAAATTTGATCATTTAGAGTTTGTGTCCCTAGTGATAAGCAAATTTGTAAGAATGAGATTGTTCTGAAATCAGATGCCAAGCTTTAAATTACAAATTACGTTAAAGCAAAAGGTTATGCTTAAAGTAGAATTCATATGTTAACAAAATCTTTGACATTTGAATCGGCACATACAATATTCAACTTCAATATTCCACTTATTCAACAAGCATTAAAAGGATAAACAGAAGTTGATAACAACATGAAGTAAGAAAGATTAAATTAAAAATATATACATAATAATGTTACATATTTACGTCGGTAATTATGCAAGTAATTATTTAAAAGCGAAAACTATAGAATGAAAAAATTATTTTGTTGAGTATTTAGAATTTATATTAAAATATTTATAAAACCATCTTCATAAAGCAAGTTGTGTAATCTAATGTGTATCGAGTTTGACACCAGTTCTGCTTTCAGATGTACCGTTGTATTTGGAATGGTGATATATTATATTTAATTTTGAAAATGAATCTTCGTTAACACACCTAGTGAATAAATTTTTTCATTTCTTAGTTTATAGAAAATAAGTTATGCATTTCATAAGAGCCTTTTTTACATGTGCATGGAATTTGCAGACATTAATAAATATTCGAGCGTTTTAGAATAAGGCAGTGTTTTTATATCTTGAATTGTAATATATAATTCTTTAATGATGACATTTCCCGTACAATTAAATCTCCAACTTGGGCAGCATTTTCTAGAATATCACTAATTTTTATAGGAAATACAGAAAGGCTGTATATTTTTTAGTATCTGAATTACTCTATATTTTGTAAGTAAGAGTGAGAATGACTTCATAAATGAAGTAGCCAATTTGGATTAGAGAAAAAAAATTGCAAGAATGAAATTCTTTAAATCCGAAATTTAATTGGCAAGATGTCTTTCACTATTCGGCGAGATTTTAGGTAAGATATCTCTAAATATATATATAGGCAAGATATCGGCAACTCTAAATATTCGGCCGAAGTATTCGGTCAACAAGCCTTCAATATTCGGCCAACCGAATATTCGGCAAAAGGGCCGAATACCGAATAGTGGCCGAATATTCGTCCCATCCCTAATTAAAATGTTACTTTTTAAAACAATATTACATAATATTTAATAATAGAAGCATATTTTGATAAACAAGAGCTTTTTATAAGAACATCCAGTATTGAAAAAAATCTGCCTTTTTTTATTTAAGAAGCACAATTATGAGAATTTTTCAATTAGTAAAATTTTAAATTTCATTTCTTCTACGAATTGAAACAAACATTTTGAAATCAAAGAGAAATAATGAAAAAATAGTTGAAGAAAAACTGTACAGTCGCATATTTTTTTTTTCTTTTTAATAACTCAAGGCAGATTTTTTTTAATATGAAGTATAAATACTTTCAACTTAATTCTGAATAAAGGAATGTCTAATTCATAGTTCTTTTCTTATGAATAGTGGCATTTTCCATCCTTCCCATCATATCATATTTTACAGAAATCAAAGCATGCGAGTTGAAAATATAGTTATGGTATCTTATTTATTGTTAATGCAACAAACGAAAACACAAGTTTGACTTAGAGTGAGATGAAATACAATGCATTTATGATTCAATAAGTTGATTATGATTATGGTTTCATAAACAAAAAATTGTCTGCCTTGATAGCTATTACTAATCTCAAAAGTTTTCCTTTCTTGTTTAAGGATTTTTGGGAAAAGAAAGAAACAGATTATTTACTAAATAGAATTTAGGAACATGCATCTGCACTCGCATCATTTATTCCTAAGGAGAATCCTAATAAATCATAATTTTAATCCTTCTCATGGTTAATTTTCTTAAGTTAAATTTTACAAACGGCAAATAAATAATGTAAAAACATTCTATGTTATTTAAATATGATTTTATTTCTAAATATTTTAAATATATTAATAAATTGACAGTTAAAAGTAGAAATTGTGAAAAGCTTTTAAAATGCGTTTTAAAAGGCTTTATAAAGTATTGGATTTGGCCGAATAGTTTCATATTCGGCCCAACCGAATACTCGGTAACATGGCCGAATACCGAATAGATACCGAATATTCGGTACATCTTTAACTATAGCTATGCTTCGTCTCTTGGAGAAGATTAAGAAAATCATTAAGTCTCGATTGCTTTACTTTTTAGCCCATTTATTTACACATAGTAGACAACGTTTAAGAACCAAAGAATTTACATTTTAAAAAAGCCTGCTATTGGTTTACCTTGCAAGATAATTATTTCAGAAAATTCGAATATTTCGAAGGGGTGTCGTAATAAATGAAAAAAACGGCGATTAATTCCCCCGACATAAATTTGAGTAGGCGATTAATTCCCTCGACATAAATTTGAGTCAATCTTCCCATGAGGTCTCCCGGCTGGCAGGAAACTAACAACATTGAAATCTAAGTCCCAGGACTGAAAATAGAAAGAATGGAGGTGTTTGTAGCGGAGTAATCAGAGCTGAAAAAATTTTGGAAAAAAAGAACCACTTTGATCGAAAACCGCAACTGTAACGGTAACGTGCAAGAAATCCGAAATGGTGGTGTTCGCCCATACTGGTGAGCTGCCAGTTCTTTGCCAACTTCCACATGTCTCTATTTTCAGAGGCTGTTGGAGACACAGGAGGATTGTAAGAAGCATATATAAGAAGAACGGGCTGAAAAATGTAACCAACGAATTTGACCTTGGGAAGAGACAGATAAATGTACCTGTTGCTTTAATAAAGTTTGACATATTCAACGATGCAAGAGAAGGAAGAATGAGGGAGAGCTAACGAGGAGGTTGAAGCCGAGATAAATAAAAAGAACAAGATTTATTAAAATAGCTTAATATTTGATATAAGTGATAACAAGTCGGAAATTGCACGTCAAGCATAGCAAATGACGTGCGATCGTACTACAACGAAGTTTAACAAATATTCAGATCTTGGTGCAATAGCATAAAGTACTTCGGACACAGTCCGAAGTACTTTATGCTTATGTACTTTATGGTGTCCCTATAAACACTATCTATTTTCTATTATACAGGAAGTAACTTGTAGTAATCCTCAGTAATGCATATCAATTTAATAAAATGTTAAATACAGTCGAGTCTCTGTATAACGAAATCCATTGTTCCGGGAAAAAAGTTCGTTGTATAGAGAAAATCGTTGTAAGAGAACGCCTCATTTAATTAATGAGTTACATACATTTTTCATGTGTTTAATTAAGAAAATTTAAATGTTTAACTATAAATATTAATCTAATATTCTATTTCTCAATAATTTAAACAGTTTCGAAAAAGAGAACAGACATTTATTTGAAAGCTTAATGAAAATCAATTCCTTAAATTTTTGACGAAGAAATCTGTAATTTTTCATTATTTTGATTTCAAATTGTTACACTCTCGAAAGAAAAAAAAAAAAAAAAAAAAAAAAAAAAAAAGAGTTCAAATTTTAGCAAGGAATGAAAAATTGTATAGGGAACAATTTCTTCCATTTGAAGTTCTCTCCTAAAAAGATCAAAAGAACTCATCATTTCACAGCGTGATGTTTTTTTTTCGCTTGTTGTAGATTTTCGTTCTGATGCTCATTGTCACACTCATTATCATTGTTCATAACTCTGCTTAAAATATCACTATCAGTAGGATACTGTGCAATAGTGAAACTGTCATCCACTTCCAAAAAATCAGAGAAAGCAACATTGTCTCGACATCTCCGCGATCCATAGTTAAGGGGGCTCAGGGGTTGATCAATACGGAAAAACATGTAAACAGAGCTCTCGCTTCGAGCCCATATAAAAACAGAAGTATTCAATGTAATTAATTTAAACTTTCTGATATTTTAAAGGTGTGTTTGTAGTCTTATAAAATTACAAAATGAAGTATTTCAATGTAATATAATAAAAAATAGCAAAATGTATGTAATACAATTTTTGAAAAAAAAAAAAAAAAAAAAAAAAAAAAAAAAAAATATATGCTATATCACCAACACCAAAATATCTTAACGTTGAATTGACTTAAGAACCTAATTTTCGGTTTAAAATGATCAGGAAACTTTACTCTAGATTGAATTAAGGATATAAAAATCCCTAAAAAAAAAAAAAAAAAAAAAAAAAAAAATTAAATTTGAAAATTTAAAAACCCCCTAAAAAATACAACTTTTTTTTCATTAAAAATATTCAAAATATTAAACTATCTAAAAATATATTAATTCATAACCTAGATAATGATGTTATATAGATGAAAAAAAAAAAAAATAAGCCATTCCATCAAATAGATTTTTTTTTATTTTGGTGTTAGTCGTCAAAAATCAAGTTTTGAGAAAACGCGACTTAAAGATGAAATTATATGGATGCGGCTATGAAAGTGTTGATACATAAATGCTTATAACTCCGTTAAAAATGCAAATATTTTATGCGGTTTTTTGCATTGAGTTAAGAATTAAATGAATAATCAAATTAGATCATTAAAAAAAATCGATTTTTTGAAAAGTTTTCAACCCCTGAGCCCCCTTAATTTCCATTTCTCTTAAGTCTGCACAAGTTACGTCTTCTTCGTCCTCAGAATCCACATTATCCTCTAGTACAGAAAATCCGGCTTTTTTTTAAGCAATTATAAATTGTTTTTTCTCCAATTTTCCCCAGTGATTGCGCTCTTATATATGTAATAATCCAATTGACACTGTTTTGATAAGGTATGTGGGAGGGGGGAGATGAATTCGTTGGACTTAAAGAACAAGGTGAGAAGTAATACAAAAAACTCAGCACTGAACAATAAATCAAGAATAAGTGATGGAAAATTGATTCCAAGTGATTTCGAAGCTTTTTTAAAACTGAATAAATAAAGAACAATGAAAAATATTCGCTATATGGAGATCGATATTTCGCTATATAGAGACTGTTTTTAATGTAATCATGGAAAAAGGGGACCGTTCCTGCGAAAAATTCGTTATATAGAGATATTCGATGTATGGAGTTTTGTTATAGAGAGACTCGACTGTAATTTAATACAATTAAAACGCGCCCAAAGAAATGTTCCCCTTATGCCATTATGCAATGGAATATTTTTACGTGGCCCTGTACATGAACAGCAAATATTCTTTGCACCACACAATTGTACATCATGTATATTACAATATATACTTCATAGATGCATACCAATTTTATTTTAAAGAAAGCAACACCATTAAAATGCAACTTGAAACTTTTTTCCCTATTGACAGTAATGTAATGGAATACTTTTGATTGTACCTGTAGTCAAACTATACATCCGATTTTCATAAAATCTGAAATGACTCGATAAAATTATATAATAATTATATCTTTAAAATTTATAATTATACATTTAAATTTAAAAAATTTTAAATTTCGGATGGTAGTTTTTGCTTTTTTATATGCGGACAGGCAGACGAACTGAATTACAACTATAGGTGCTACGTAGTTAATTATGAACGCACCTAAAAATAAATTTTAAAAGACGAAAAAAAATTTTTATGTATCCATATTCGACATGTTACATTGTACTCGACGGCAAAATTCTCAAGAATTAAAATAAAAATATTTTTGAATAAAAAATTTAATTTGAAAAACTAGTAAACTAAAGTCACAAAAAGGAATAAGATTTATAGAACAACTTAACGGTATATTCGAAAAAAAAAAAAAAAAAAAAAAATTCACCTTGAACAATTCGAAATTTTCCATGACATTTTCAGACTCATTTTTTTAAAGCAAAAACTTTAAAGTATATACAGTCGAATCTCTCTATAACGAAACTCTATCCAACGAATTTCTCTATTTAATGAATTTTTTGTAGGAACGGTCAATTTTTTCATGATTATATTGAAAATAATATCCATATAGCGAAATATATATCTTCATTTAACGAATTTTTTTCAAAAATGTTCTTGCGTATGTTCTGAAAACGCTTCAAATTATTTGTAGAATTTTTTTTTTTTTTTTTTTCATTGATTCCTGTTTTATATTTCATAGAAGATTCCTCTACTTTATTCTTTATGTCCAAAAAAAGGCATTCTTCCCCCTATCAGAAAAACATCCTTTTTGCATGGTTACACTTGACTTTGTTTTAGCCAAGATGAGCATGTGTTCTTGAAAAAGATTGAAACATTTGCTTGCTAATGGAGCGATTTGGAATTATCACAAAGCATTCTAACATATAAAACTATTTCATTGTCGTCTTGAAAATGTTGTTTGGTTTTTAGTTTGGATAGTAAGGCAGGAATAAGGAAGGGATAAGGGATCAGTTGCAGGTAAGATCGTCTTTTTTAGCATGTTTTCATCTACCTAAACTAGCTCTCATTACTTTTAGAGTTTAAAGTGGATGTTTGTTGTTTGTGGCGACTCAGAACATTTTTTGTTGTGAGAGATCATTTGAATGAAGAATTGTTACAAAATGTCATCTATGCTGATGTTATCTTTTACTGCATCTGCATAAAATTGCTTTTAGGATAAACATAACTCTCTCTGATAAAAGCAATAATTTTAAAAATAATAAGACACAGGGGGAAAAAAAGGAAGTGGCGAAAATGTTTGAGATTCTGGAAAAATTCAAAATATTTCAAAAACATAATTAAACAGCTCAAAAACAATTCTGTTTTAAAATTGAAACATTAAATGAAAAAAATTTTTGCCGTTCTCTATTCAACGAATTTTTCTATATAACGAATTTTTTGACTGAACAATGGATTTCGTTATATGGAGACTCGACTGTATGTATATTTAATGTATTTGAAACGATATTCTGAGGCATATAAAAATGTTTCAAGAATTCTCAAGAATATTTTTAGGCAAATTGGACTTTCGATTAAAGAGGACAGAAAAAAAATAAAAACTGCAAAAGTGGTCCACAGTGTACTAGTCTTCCCTATATAATTTTGCAATGAAAGATGAAGTTAAGTTGCTGAAATTTGCCCCAAGAATTTATTAATAATTTCTTTAAAATCCTTCCACTAAATTTTTTATTTCTGGTTAACTTGTTTTCTTTGCAAATTTGCATTTTAATACTTAACAATATAAAAATAATTAATGGAGAGAATATTTTTATGAATTAGAATTTTCTAAATGGAATTTTGTGAAGGAGCTTTTAAAAATTGTGTCATAAATTTTGCCTTGATCGAATTTTGAAATCTATCTATGAAAATGCACGTTCGTTTTCACAGTTTCAATTGCAGATTTTTGCCAAATTAATTTAAGATTAATGAGTATTTTTATTCCTTTTCTCGTGCGAAGAACGGGTTTAGTGCTGGTATATAAGTAAGAAGTATCGCTGCAAAATGTAACAGACAAATTAGACCTTGAAAAGTGACAGATAAATGTACTTGTTCTAATGCAGTTTGACATCTTCAACAATGCAAGAAAAAAAAAAAAAAGATTTGAGAGAGCTAACGAGGAGTTGAAACCGAGATGAACAATGAGAACAAGATTTATACAGACGAGTTTGAGCGAGCAAAACAATAAAGAATGAAAGAAAAAAAAAAAAAAAAAAAAAAAAAAAAAATCTTGGCCCTATAAATTTAGTTTAAATTTTGCAGCCTTAACAATTTAGTTAAACTTTGTTTTATAAACATTTTTAGAAATTGCAAGAACAGGTTTTAAATCTTTAAATAGAGAGTTCTATTATAGCTAATCAATGTATTGATTTATTTCTTCATAAAAATTAACGTTCTTATACTCTTCCTCAACAAATCATTGTAAGTTTTTTATTTTCGTGTTTGAATCTCGAGTGAAATGGTTTCTAAACGTGTAATCTAAACAATGAAAGAATTTTTTTTTTTTCATATTTGAAATTATTAAAATATCTATGTATATTTTCTCCCTTGTTATTTATTTTTCGGAAATATTTTGCTTAAAACTGGTGTGTGTGTGTGTGGAGGGGGGAGCTATCAATAACATTTCTGCGACTACAAAAAAATAATAAATAAATAAATAAAATAATAATAAAGGAAATGAGAAGTTGTACTAAAAAAATATACTTAAATTTGAAAATTTAAAGTAAAAAAAAAGATTTAAAATATTTTTAAAATAAAGAGCTGCGAGCTGCGGCTGAAAGAATTTTTCAAAATTCATTATTAATAATAAATAAAACAAACTGTCCAAATTTTAAAATTTTATAGCAATTGACTCGCTCGCTAATGCTAATCCTATGAAAGAAATTTATAAATCTTTCTCATTTGAATTTCAATATTTTTAAACGATTTTTTTCTCCATTGGATAGCTGGTATTGATCTGAACAAAGACCACTTTTTACTTTTTCGATTTTGTTTACAAGTATTTTTAATGAAGACACTTTCATTTTCGGAGCCGGTTTCGAAAATGAAAGCATCCTCATATGATGATGATAATGATAATAATAAAATCTGCAGTCAAAATTGAAAAAATAAAAAATGGTCTTTGTACAGATCGATCTCAGTTACCCAATGCAAAAATCACTTAAAAATAATGAAATGCAAACGAAATACCTTTATAAATTTCTTCCATAGGATTAGCATTACTGAGCGTATCTTTTAGTATGACTAAAGTTGCCCGTTAAATAATGATCGTTTTAATCCAATCTTACAACATGTTGAGTCTGTTTATTCATATATTTCGTTTTTATTCTAATTTAGAGGCAGTGCCCCCCCCCCCCTTCAAATTTAATCATCAAAATTTGAGATTTAAAACGAAATTCATAATTTAAATTAATTAAATTTGTTCCAAGCTCAAAGTCCAATTGAGAATTGTCGATTAGAGTTTGTTGCTATGGAAACGTCTGGCCTTTATTTTTGAATACGCTTTAATGTTTTTTCTCGATAATTTTTCTCAATATGATTTTTTTTTTATCTATGAAAACATCTTTTTCCAGCGATTAATTAAATAACTACTTCAACAAGTAACATATATATACATAATATATTATGTATATATATGCATATAATATATTAAATTTTCTCATTGTTTATGTTTAAATTCATTAAATACCATTTACACGCATTCTAAATATCCAACAGTTTTGAGTTGCATTATAATCGTTTGCTTTTGGCGAGGGAAAGAGCTGCTCGCCAAATCGAGTGACTTTTCCTTTTTTTCAAGCCAAATATTCAAAAATATTTTATTTTTTTACATATTTTCTTCAGTGATTCCGCCGCTAATTTTGACTGATCCTTTATTACCTACGTAAGTACTTTAATTAGTTTTTTTTTTTTTTTTTTTTTTTTTTTTTCCCATAAAATTCTGAGTATGCCTAGTATGGATATCTTCCTTGTTAGACAATTTTACTTTTTCGATTTCAGATTTTTTTTAATTACTTTAACTTTTGAAACTGTTAGAACAGGGGCGCATAAATATCCGATCCGGCGATCTAGGATCGGGGGAAATTTTGCACAAAAATATACAATTGATTTTGATTTTAACAAGGAATTACATAGTTATTTAAGACAGAAAAATTGCCACTGAAATTAGAAAGATCCGTATGGTGACCTTTACAAAATTGATCTCACAAGGAAGGTCTCCATTGGGGGCATACTCAGAATTTTTTGAAAAAAATACGAATTAAACTACTCATGTAGGTAATAAAGGATCAGTGAAAATTAGCGGCGGAATTACATTATTAGATATGTAAAAAAATAAAATAGTTTGGAATAATTGCCGTGAAAAGCTGAAAGCGACGCGGGATTTGGCGAGCAGTGCATTTCCTCGCCAAAAGCAGACGATTTTAACGAATCTGAAAATTGATCTTAATCGACTTCACTGTTAAAAATCTGCAGCATTTATTGCAACGTCACTCCACTAATTTTATAGAATATCTCTCTTCTGGCCAATGAGAATGCTCCATAGCACGGTGAATTGACCGTGTCATACACTGTTAAAAAACTGCTGCATTTTGCTGCAACGCACTCCACCGCTTGTATATAACATATCTATTCCAACCAATGAGAAAGCTCCATTTCACGGCCAAGTAACCGTTTTCTATACAAGCAAGGGAGTGCGTTGCAACAAAATGCAGCAGATTTTTAACAGTGTATTTTTCAATTTGGAGCAATTTTAATCAATTTAAATTGTGCTTTAAATGATAAAGTATATTACTTTCATTTTGTTATAAGTACATATAAACGTATATGACAAAATTACACATAAAGTAAAGTAAAAATGCAAAACTAAAATTACTTAAACTAAACTTATTTAAATAAATTGAACATAGAAAGTTTTTTCTTTAAAAAGTATTCGAAGCGTAAAAGCGTATTTTTCAAAATTTCGTTTTTTCGCCAACCGGAGATAAATCGCCAAATAAACGAAATTTTTATTATTTTTTTACGGACGTTATAAGGAGGTTCCGCCGAAAATTTTTTATAAACATATATAACTATATGAGAAGAAAATTCTGTAATTTTTTCAGATTTTTCTGAGTATGCCCGTATGGAGACCTTCCTTGTCAGAATAATATATACTCACGCATTATTGAGAAAGTTTTGGGGGGGGGGGGAATCTCTACCTATGATGCAGGGATGCCACTCAGAAAATTACAAAAAAGATGAAATTATGCGTAAAGTAAAATTTACGACATTTTTCACAACTTTATGTGTGAATTTTGAAAATTATATTGTTTATAATAAACAAAATAAAGAATTACAGCTTTTCTTTTGCTGTAAACTTTTATTTTATAAGAGTAAGTTAAAATGATTTTTCTTTAGTTCACAGTATTTTACATCAATTAAAGTAACCCAGCAACAGGTTCAGTGAAGAATTTTATGTATCGCATCATTTTAAACCAATTAAAGTAACCCAGCAATAGATTCAATGATTATTCCATGAATGAATAGCAAAATTTTGCAGGTTGTTTTTTTTATTTGACGAAAATAACTGTTTTATTTCATGATCGTTTGGCGAAAATCGCCGTTTAATTTAGCGATCGTTTGACGAAAATCGCCGTCTCACATCATGATCGTTTGATGAAAATCACCGTTCCACATCGTGATCTTTTGACAAAAATCGTCGTTCCACATTGCGATCGTTTCAGAAAAATCACCGCTTCGTTTCGCGATCGTTTGACGAAAATCGCTGTTTCATATCGCGATCGTTTGATGAAAATCGTCATTTTACATTGCGATTGTTTGACGAAAATCGCCGTTTTATTTAGTGGTCGTTTGACGAAAATAGCCGTTTCACGTCATGATCGCTTGACGAAAATCATCGTTCCACATCGCGATCGTTTGACGAAAATCGCCGTTCCACATCATGATCGTTTGACTAAAATCATCGTTTCACATTGCGATCCTTTGACAAAAATCGCCGTTTCACAAAAACACCGTTTCGTTTCGCGATCGTTTGACAAAAATCGCCGTTTCACATTGCGATCATTTCAAGAAAATCACCGTTTCGTTTCGCGATCGTTTGATGAAAATTGCTGCTTCATATCGCGACCGTTTGATGAAATTGCTGCTTTATATCGTGACCGTTTGATGAAAATTGCCGCTTTATGAAAATTGCTGCTTTATATCGCGACTGTTAGATGAAAATAGCCGTTTTTTTTTTTTATCTTTTAACGAAAATCAATGTTTCATTTCGCGATCGCTTGACGAAAAAGGCTGTTGTATTTCGCGATCGTTTGATGGAAAAGGCTGTTCTATTTCGCGATCGTTCGACAAAAATCGTTATTTTATCTCGTGATCGCTTAACAAAATTCGCGAATTCTTAAAAATTAAAAAAAGCGGAAATCCGCCAAAAGGCGGAAAAGTGGCATCCCTGTATGGTAATACAGAATTTATGTAAGTCTATAATAACATATCGTAAAAGTTTGGGGAAATTTTTATATATATGGATTGGGGGAAATGTTGGGAGTAAAAACATTTTCTACACCCCTGGTTAGAACCAGTTCTAAATTTGAAATTATCATAATATAAAAAATATATGATCAAAATCGAAAAAATAAAAACTAGCCCGGTTGTAAATCACCCTCGGCTATCCTATGCAGAAAAATAAAAATAAAAATAAAATCACGTGAAAAAGAAAAAAGTTAAATTTGAGCGAGATTTTGAAAAGAACATCCTGATAGACTTAACATTATCATCCAGATTTTTTTTCAGTGACTAGTGTTGCGTCTTAAGAGGTCAGTACCTTCTGCAGATCGATCATATGGTTTGCTAAATTTAAAGATATATAAACTATTTCCAGTCGACTAATTTCTTTTGCATGTCTAAAGTTTCAAGTCATTAAATAGTTAAATACTCTAACACTCATAAATTTAAATCAAATCCACATTAATTAATTAATAAGTTAAAAATTTGTACAGCCTGAGCTCACATATATGCGAACAAATTTCTTAATTTACAGCATCATCTGCTTAAAAAATATGTATACACGACGGAATTTTTTTTTATTATTAGAGAATGCTAATAAATTTGGCAAATAAAAACGCAAAAAATTAAAAACATATATATCAAAACTAAGTGGGAGCAATTCATTACTACATAGAGCAAATTACAAAGAAAATATAGGAAAATAACTTTATCGAAAACATTTTTTTGTCAAATTTCAACGATATTGAGATGGTCAAGGTACTGTTTTCCCCGGAGTAATTAAATATCCCACTCCGGAATAACATACATCCCATAATATACGGGAGTTATAGTTCCAGTCCTAATATAAATTAGAAACTAAGAAATGCTCTATTTAGCGTGAAAACTTAATAAGCAATATCCTAATGTTTTCTTTTCGTCCACTTGGCTTAACAAAATTGGAAATCAACTTAACTGAAAACAGACACAAATTGCTTTTTACTCACAAAAATAAAATAAATAAACAGATTTTATTTAAAAATTTGAATACAAATGTTAGTTTGTCCGTCTTTTCCTTCCCTATGTTGTGCGGTTTAAATTGAACAAACCAAAAATAGAAAAGATTCTTTCTGATGAAACTGGAAATAACTTATCTAAATGAGACAGTTTATCTTTCAATAGCTGGTCTAAGTAAATATTGTCTCTCTTTATAATTAATTCAACTTTTGAGAATTCAACATCACATTCAGAATTTTTTGGAGGGAGGGGAGAGGGTAAAAAACTGCTAAGATAAAAGTTATGTAATTTTCATCAATTTCGTACTCATTAAAAGGATTGTATCAATAATATTAATGCGCATTTTATAAGTTTAATAATTTGAATATAGGTAGTATAACTTTTATAAATAGTACAAATTAAAAAAATAATAATAAATCAAAAAATAATAAATTTCGTGAAAAAAAAAAAAAGGTCATGGTATAACCAGACGACTGATATTTTTTTTTTTCCTAAATAGATAAAACAGTGAATAATAAACAATGCAAAAAGTCTTACTACTGAAAAAATTTTGTGCTAGAATTTTTTGAAACAGTTAAATTTATTTGCTTTCAATTTGATATTTATTTATTTATTTAATAACTCTTTACTGCTATTGTAAGTAAACATTAACAGTTATTTTAAGTAAATAGATGCGCGTACTTAGAAAAAAATACAAGAGAATTTTTTTTTTTTTTTTTTAAACAAGACTTCTTAAAATCTCCTCAGCACGAAACCATATTCCCATTATGCATTCGGGGATTAGGAGAGTGTGGGATCTTACGATATGATTATCAGATTTATTGGAATCTTTAAAAACCATTTTATACATCATATATAGCTGTACTCTTGAATATACATATACATTGCTTTACCCAATTTAGGCATTTTAAAACAAAACAAAAAAAAATAATAATAATAATTATTATTATTATTAGACCAGAAAAAAATAATAAGACAAATGGGTACCTCTGGAGCTCGCGTACATGCGAACTAATTTCGTACTCATCAACATGATCGGCTTCGATAATATGAATACGCGACGGGAAGTTTTTAACTTAGCGAAGGCGAAAATGAATAATTTTTTGCAAATTAAAAACACAAAAAAACCTGAAAAGTCACTTACAGCCAGGTGGGGGCGATTCCTTCCTGAACAGACCGTACGACTGCGCTACGGCGTGAGGCAAGGTGGAGGTGGCCATTGCTGATTCTTTTTTGTTCGATCCCGAAAAATATTCCAAGAGATGATGTGACACAGTCGAAAAGAATATTAGAAAGACAAGACAACTTTCGCAGACGATGAACGGGAAAGCGATGCGATATCGTTTCCGACGGGGTCGTTTCGAAAAACGCGGGTCGAGGTCACCCGTGGGCCTCGGCTAACATTTAAAGGTCCTTAAAAGGAATGGAAGTGTGGGCAAGGTCCCGTGACGTTCGATTTTGATGAGGGAAGGGCTATCCGATCGCGGTTTCGAATTTGTAAAAGGATCCATTCAATTTCCTTTCATGTACCCAATTACTGAATTGTTACAGTGACGAAATGTGTAGTAAAATGTAAAAATGTTAGAAAAGCGCAAAGGGAAATGCAATTTTCAAGAAAGGAAAGAAAAAAAAATATTATCAAACTTTTCAAATTTTATTTTTGGTAAGTATTAATTCAATGTTAAGGTAGTAATAGAAAATTTTACTTTTTTTAGTAAATATTTTTTGCTAAAATCCTCCCCTCCCCCCTCCTGTACATTTATTTCATTTCAAATAGAATTCAAAATTATTTTCTTTATAAAAAAAAATTAAAAATTTTAAAAATGTTTAAAATTTAATATTTTTAAAAACATTCATTTTATTTTATTTAGCTATTGTATACTTCCTTCATTTTATCATATATAAAAGAAAACATATTAATATTTCATCAAGATTTACAAAAAAATATTTATTTAATTAAAAGTTCCGAAGAAATTTTAAAGAACAAATAACCGCGAAAAACATTGTACAAAGAACAATAAATTTATTTGAGCAAGATTATATGCAGAGGTGCCAAGTTTCAATAGAAGTTATCAGTAACCAAAGTTCAGAGAAGAGTGGGGGGGGGGGGGGGGGGGGTCAAATTTTCAAAAATTCTTTCTTTGTTCCGCAATCTCTTGGGGGGGGGGGAATTTGCAATGTTTGCACGGAATTTTCTCATCTTTCGCGATTTTTGGACGAAATGTGCGTGTTTTTCACGATCTTTTGAGGAAATGTGCGCGTTTTTCTCGATTTTTTGACGAAATTTGCGCGTTTAAAGCGATTTTATGACAAAATGTGCACGTTTTTCGAAATCTTATGACGAAATGAGCGTGTTTTAAGCGACTTTTTGATGAAATGAGCGAGTTTTCCGCAATCGTTAGACGAAATGAGCGTGTTTTTGCAATCTTTTGACAAAATTTGCGCGTTTTTCGCGATCTTTTGACAAAATTTGAGCGTTTTTCGCGATCTTTATATGAAATGAATGGATTTTAAGCGGTTTTTTTGACAAAATAAGCGCGTTTAAAGCAATTTTTTGACGAAATGAGCGCGTTTTCCACGATCTTTTGACAAAATGTGCGCGTTTTTCGTGATCTTTTCACAAAATGAACGCGTTTTCCGCGATCTTTTGACGAAATAATCGCATTTTAAGCTCATTTTTGTGAAATGAGCGCGTTTTAAGCGATTTTTTGACGAGATGAGCGCGTTTTCTGCGATCTTTTGGCGACATAAGCCCGTTTAAAGCGATTTTTGACGAAATGAGCGCGTTTTTCGAGATCTTATGATGAAATGGGCGCGTTTTCCGCGATCGTTTGACAAAATGAGCCCGTTTTAAGCGATTTTTTGACGAAATTTGCGCGTTTTAAGCGATTTTTTGACGAAACGAGTCCGTTTTTTTCGCTATCTTTTGACGAAATTTGCACGGTTTTCGCGACATTTTGACGAAATGCGCGTACTTTTACACAATCTTGTCTGTTTTTCCCGAGATCTTATATCGAAATTTGCGTTTTTTCAAGCGATCCTTTGATGAAATTCGCGATTTTTTTATCCGTAATTTCTATCCGATGCCCGTAACGCCGTAACTTTTGTTGCATATCCGTAATAATTACGGACAAATCGTAATACTTGGCACCTCTGTTATATGCATTTAAAATTAAAATTTACACAGAATCCAAGCAGTCAGTTTTAAATGTTTGGATATATGTTAATTAAAAAAAAAATAAATCAATTAACCCTTTCCGGGACAGGCTAATTCTGTTAGTAAATTGAGAAATTATCGACGGTCACCGGAATTTAGAAACGACTTTTGAGAAATTAAGAATCCGTTAATTTTAGCTTTTATTGTAAAAGTAAAATTTTATTAAAATATTATTGGGGCCGATTGCAAGTTTGGAATTAAAATTAGGTATCCTGGACTGGGCACAGTGTGTTGGAAATGATTTTATATATATATATATATATATATATATATATATATATATATATATATATATATATACAGTAAAACCCCGATAATTCGGATTAATTGGGACCGGACCCAATCCGGATTATCCAGAGAATTAGAAAAAAAATGAAGTAAAATACAACATACTAACAGAAAATCACCTTTATGTTAAACTTATTGAATATTTGCAGACAGTAATAATTTTTACTTTGCTTAGTTATACCGAAAACATGTCATAAAAAGTTTTTATATTTAGAATACGACGATGAAACAAGTTAATGTTATGGAAATTAGCCAATCGCTTCTCAAACTTGAAAAAAAAAAAAAAAAAAAAAAAGACCAAATCGATCCGAATTATCCGGAGATCCGGATTATCGGGGTCCGAATTAGCGGGGTTCTACTGTATATATTAATTTCTTGAAGCTTTTATTAATGCTTGCATAAGAGCTCTTATAAATATATCTAAGTTTAATTGCATGTATAGGGGAAAGTGTGGTGGAATTGGACACTTTTTACAAAAATATCTATTTATAGAATAAAAAAGGAAACCCTTTCTAATTCTTTGAACAATATTGAAACAAAATTTTCAGAGACAGTTTTATAGCTAAAGAAATTGTAAATTTCAAAATATGGCCCATACTTCCGCATTCAAAGAGATATGAGACAGCCAGTGTTCTCGCTGACATTTTACTAACGTTAGTCATTTGGCTAATTTAAAAAAACATTCGCCAAATTAAAAAAGTATTAGCAAAATATATTCACCGTGTAGTTAAAATAATAATAATAATTTTTTAATGTATTCTTTTTTTTTTTTTTTTCAATATGTTCTAAAATAACCTAAGTTATAACTGCAACAACTATTGTTATTAATCTAATTTCAATTATCCGCAACAAATATTATATATATATATATATATATATATATATATATATATATATATATATATATATATATATATATGCATCTGTATGAAAAACGAATATGAAAAGAAAGAAAAAGAAAAAAAATTGAACACTAGCAATTTGGCGAATCTAATCGCTTGATTACTTGCCAAATGAAGAATTTAACCACAAATTGGCGCTATGGCGAGGGACAGCGAGTACCCTGAAGACAGTTATAAAACAATGTATAATAAGGCACAAACAGTCTAGTATAGGCTATATATACAATCTAACAAGGGATGTAGGTTGATGCCTGTGCCACAATTTCAAATTCCAGTATATTCAATCACTGGAAGGAAAATTCAGAATTATCAGTCAAAGATGACATTAGAAAATCCTCAGTTCAATTTATTTATATGTTGAAGTAAACGAAAAATTTTTTAACGTTACAATTAATATACTACCCTGTAAAATTATTAACATATTAACAATTTACACTCATCTTATTAAAATGAAGGAATTAGACTTGTCCCATTCCTCCCTCTACCTTCCTTTATACTACTACTTCGGTAAACTAGTCGTTGGGGGCCACCGTAATACTTACCCATCATGGATATGCATAATATAAAATATGAAAATAAAACTTGTAAAATATTTAGAAAATGCACTGCCATTTCAAAATAAAATTTAAATGCAAATTTAAATAGTTTTAATATAAATGGTCATGCTTTATTAATGAATTGCTGATGAGCCAAATTCGACAAATTATATAAAACGCCAAAATACTCAAGTATTACCGGATTGCGTAAAAGAAACATCCTTATAACTCTAAAAATAATGATCATATTAACTAACAATTTACTGCGTCGAATGAAGCGTCTCATTTCCAATTAAAATATATCTTTGAATTGAAATTTGAATGAAATACAGGATCATGAAAAATCAAAGAATGAGGAAAACAGGATTACACATATCTCGGCAACTAATAATTCGATCGACTTCGTTCTTTATGCAAAATGTGTGTTATTTTATTGCCTTTTACATCCATTCTTTAAAATAAAAAAATTCGAAATTTTTTATGTACCTTTCATCAGAATGAATTTTTCGAGAGTCCGAAAGAAATAGTTCCGGATAATCGAGGCTACTGATATTAAATAGGCTTCGTCCCATTCTTACATACTAAGTACATACAAAATTTCAAGTCTCTATCTCAATTTGTTCGGGAGATAGAGCGTTTACAGACTGACAGACAGACGGACGACAAAAAAAAAATTTCAAAAAAAAATATGTTTTTCAGAATCTCGAGCATCTGAAACGTGTAAATCCGTCAAAAAAAAAAAAAATTTCGATTTTCAAAACGATTGCAAGACTTACCCTATACTACGTATGATGGGTAAGTAAAATGAAAAGACCCGTCCGCTAATGCTAATCATAAGGAAGAAATTTATAAAGATATCTCGTTTGCATTTCAATGTTTTTTCCCGATTTTGGTTGCAGATATTTTCTATGAGGATGCTTTTGCTTTCCAAACCGGTTCCGAAAATGAAAGCGTCCTCATAAAAAATATCTGTAAATAAAAAAGTAAAAAAAAAAAAAAGTAAAAAACGCCCTGCATACAGATTGATCTCAGCTATCTAAATAAAAAAAAATCATTTAAAAATACGAGGTGGATCCCGTCGAAATTCGACGAAAGAAAATCTTTAAGAAAGAACTGTTTCATTGATTTGTAATAAATCTATATAATTAGTTACAGATACAATATGTTATATATTGTTCAGTCGAACTTTCAAACAAACATTATTTTAAGCTAAAATTAACAAAATACTATAAAACCGAATTATTAAACAAAAATTATAATCCAAATTATTAAACAAAATAAAATCGAAATTCGGCGGATTTTATAACAGACAATACTTTTTTGAAATAATGTACGCATTTTATTTATTTATTTATTTTTCATTTTAAGAGAAAATGGAATGATTCTGTTGCCATAATAACAAAATTGGTACTAAAAATTATAAAAAAAAAAATAACATCTCAAAAATAAATTGAGGTAAGCTTTGGAATAAAATGCATTTAAAACTACATTTTTTTTCTCTATACGATGGTGTAAAAATTTTAAATGTACGATGCTTAGAAATGCAAAATTTTCAGTATCGAAAATTGCAAAACCGAAAAGTGTTTGCGCATTTTAATTTTTTTATATATATATATATATATATATATTTTTAAAAGAAAATGGAGTGGTTCTGTTGCCACAATGACAAAATTGCTTCTAAAAACTATAAAAAAAAAATTAATACCTTAAAAATAAATTGAGATACAGCTTTCATACAAATTGCATTTAAAAGTACATTTTTTTCTCAATACGACGCACAGTGGAGTATTTGGAGGATTTAGCCGGCCAAAAATATTTCTCATTAAAAGTTTGGAGTAAAGTAAATTATTGATTAGTTTATGATTTTATTATCACATTTTAGGGATTTTCCTTGAAAAATACTTAAATCCACACATATATATATAAGATACAGGGTATATGGACAACATAGTCATATGTAAAAAGGGCTTTGATGCAACAGATTTTTCGTGAGTGCGTTACATTCTATCCATCAATACAAACATGTCTTTTCATATAGAGTGACTTAAAAATTTAAATTTGCAACATCATATTGTAATTTCTTTCAAAAATTCGAATATATACGGTATTTTTATCATTTTCATATCATTAGTATTTTGATGGTTTTAAATTGGTATCAAGTTATACTATAGTTCAATAAAAAGCTGTTTAAAATTTACAAAGCTTTCCGTTTAAATATTTTTATACCTTACTTATCTATGAAAAAAAAATAATGAAACATTTGTTTACGATTTTACAGAGTAAATCAAAAGCAATTAAATGAAATCCGACTTTTTTAGTACTCACACAATTCATTTTAATTAATGGATGCAAAATATTACAAAAATAAAACATAAATGACTATATATACAATGCAATATATACGAATATATATATATATATATACAAAATACTATAAATACAGATGACTGTAATACAAATTAGATGGCGAAATATCAAAATAATTCATCTTCGGAATAACTTTCGTCAGTAACAGGCTCCTGGTCACTCTGATAGACTGTATCTAAGTTGAAATTATCTGCTGGAAAAAGTAAAGCTAAGCTTTCCTTTAAAAATGGTTCACTTCTTTTCTTTTTTATACTTCTCATACTAGATAATAAGGGATCCGAAGTCAGTAATAATTGATTTAAGACGTCCATATTGCCCGTTTCTCTGGAAAATTTTCTTTCAAATGTGAGGAGAGCTGCCCTATAGGAAGGAGTGCATTTTCAATAACTGTTGCACCATGTTTCAGAAATTTGTGGACTGTTGGTGTCATGGGGTGCCAGGGATACAAATTCACATATAATTTAGAATTGTCTTTTGCGTACTCAAAATATTTTGTGGTATCAATTTTATGTCCACTTGACAAAACTTCTAGGATTACCTTAAAACGAAATACTAAATCAAAATTTATCCCCGTGATTTCTGCAGCAAGATGAGGATCAGCAAAAAACCTTCAGCTGGTATTACCATCATTGATGTTTCCATATCCAGGTTTCGATATGTCTACAATCAACCCCATTTTTGATTTAAATTCCTCCTGAACTTTTCTCTTTGTCTCATTCATTAGATCCCTTTCCTCCTTGGAATGAATGCGCCATTTTTTGATGGGCAGTTTATACGCTAAATGCAAAATGCTCTCAAATATTCTGATGCGTGCATGAAGTATGGACAGTCCAAATTTCAGTCATCCCTCTCTAATTTCGTTAATCATGTCCAAATTGTTAAAGTCTTTTGAGGTAGCTCCACAGATGAAGTAACGCATGGTTGATGTTGTTTCAGATGCGGCATTGCAAACTTTTCCATCAACCATGGTTAATATTTTTTATAATATTATAACGAATTTTTTATAGAATATTGAAATTACCAATACAAATATGAAACATGCGCGATAGATATTTTTGTCTCTTTATCAAATGTTATAAATAAATAAAGTAAACATATTCATGTGAAATATAAACATATTTACCTGGACATTGACTATCCATAGTTGAACAGTAGATTTATTTAAGAAGCAGAATTTATAAAATGTAAACTAAAGCAGCACTTCATTTCTTAAGAAGACATTTATCTTTTTTTAAGTTTAGAACATTAAAAAATAACATAAGAAATTCAGAAACATATGCAGACGATATTTTTTAAAAATATTTGTCAGATACGTAAATTGCAACTTTTTTATATCCGCAGACGACAATTTATCTATCGTAAAATACTTTTCAATTCGAAAGGGAAATTCAAAAATTGTCATTTACCAAAAAATACAGTTGTGTGTTTGAAATAAATTCTTCTAAAATTGCACTTTGTAGCAGCTACATTTTTTAAAATTATTAACTATACATCTTTAACTTTGATTTACAATGAAAAGAACCATCGGGATCCATCGGGATACATAACAAATGTTTTAATGAATATTGAAATTAACAACAAAATTTTCAAAACTATACGTCACATTTTTTGTCACTTTATTACATTTATTAAATTAACAAATATAAATATATTCATGTGAAATGAAGGCGTATATATATAGGCTTTAAGAATCCACAACTATATGGTATAAGCAAAAGGTTAGAGAAAAAAAAATCACAGTGAAACAAACAAGCACAACTGGAACTTTAAAATACAAATAATTAACGTGCTGCAAGTAACAAGTTTGAGGTACCCTGGTACCTATTTGCTGGTCCAACAGAAAAAAATATAACTGTACGGTGAATACCCATCTAGTTAGCTTCATACTTAGCTATATTATTTTCTCTTTAGTTGCATTTCGAAAAATCGACTTTTGGCCGGCTAAAATGGAAAAATACTCCACTGTGCGACGGTCTAAAAATTTAAAATGTGTGATATTTAGAAATGTAAAATTTGTTGTAGGGAAAATTGTAAAATCGAAATTGCAAGGGAAAGTGTTGCCATTCACAAAATGACGTATGCGTTACGCACAGTTACGTTTGGCCTTTATAATATAGATTTAAATGCAACTGAGATATCTTTATAAATTTTTTCTATAGGATTAGTATTTAGCGAACAGGTCTTTTCGTTTGAGTGAAGTAGCCCCTTAAACTTCTTGGATAAACAAAAAAACTGCTTTTAGACATAGTCTAACGTACAATAGAATGTTCCATAAATAGGATAATATAAAATATGCGGTACAATGTTCCATAAATAGGGAAACTATTATATCTATGTATAAACAAGTCATTAATATACAGAAAATCATAAAAATATACATGAAACAAATTTACTTTTGATTCTTGAAATAATCTTCTTTACACAACTGCAAGCTTTATACTGAAGGTTGGAGTACCATTGCTTTATCTAGTGTGCGACTGATGAAATGTTTAGAAGAATACATAAAGAGAAAAACCTATTGACCGACTCCATCCCACTCTCTCCTATTACTTATAAATATATTGCACACTTAAGTTTAATTTATTACTGAAAATAACGATTAAAACTTCCTGGAATCGAAATCTTATGATGTTATTTGATGACTATTTTCACAAAAATACAACACAATATAGTTTTATTTCTTATTGTCATTCTAAAATTTATAATAATGAGAATTAATTTTTTTATTTGTTTTTTGCTTTGAAATCTGAGATAGAGATTATATGCATACAAATTAAATTTCTCAGAAAATCCTGTCTGTAAGCTAAGTAAAAATTTTCATTAAGACTAAGAATATGCTAAACACAACTGGGAGATTATCAAGGATCATATTGCACATCTTGAAGAATGTTGTCTAGGATTGTAATTTTGACCGAATTTACTAATTTTAACCACTATAGTGATCAAAACTAGTTTAAACCGTCAAAAACTAGTTAACCACTCAAAACTAGTCTAAATTTTATTAAAAAACTTTAGTTTACGTAAATTAGAAAACTGTATATTCATATGACTATTAATGTTTAATACTTATATTTTTAAGTAATATTACAAATATACTTGTGACATTTTTAACTCAAAAAGGTTTAATTTAAGTAAATATAATTTTGTTTTTCTTCTGTCCTTAAGAATTTTTTTAGCCATTGGTATTTTATTACGCTTAAAATTTATGAAGACAATTTTTCAGAAATTCAGCTGTAAAAAACAATAATATCAATAGTTAAACTTGAACAGCATCAGATTATCGTTATGAAAATTCCTGTTTTTCAAATGATGGAAAATTATTATATAAACAAAGTATATATTTATATGACCGTTTTGAAACTTTTTTTGCACTTTGAATAACATTCATAATCTATTTTAATTTTTAAATTAAATTTTTTATATATTAAATACATGTTTGAATTGTGAATCATTGAAGGTTACAGTTCTTATTAGTATTATTTCTTACTTTCTGCCGATTTTTGCCACTTACTGGCAGAAACTAATTTCTGCCATGCCGGTTTTAACCGGTTATATTTTAACCACTCCGGCAGAAACTTGCCAGCTCTGTTTTGTTTACAACCACATGAATGCCGCAAATTTCGACTGTTAAAAATTTTTATCACCGGAATTCTGTTTCAGGTATAAGCTTACCTGATAGAATTTCCGTACCATTGAACGAAATTCTATCGATAAGATACACAAATTAGGTGTGGATCTAAATTATCAGTGACGTGATAGTTTGTGTAGAGTTTATAGTGTCTCGTTTACTGAAAAGAAGAGATCGCGGCACGGTTAATCAATGGCGAGTGGGTGTTAAAAATGCGCGTAGGAGATTTAGTTATGCCCAATGCTCGCGATGTGATTACCCAGTGCTTCTACCTACGACAATACTGAAAAATAAAATACGCGTAGGCCATAAGTTAAAGACGCGGTTTACAACATAAAATATTTTCACGCCTTTCATCAGAAACAGCTGCAATCAAGGCAGCTGAAATAGTATAAAAAGCAAAATGCTGTTTTCCGTCGGCAAAAGGTAGAAGGAATTAAGGAATTCAGTGAACCTTTCATAATTAGGTCATAAAAATTATGATCCTTATTTGATTAGCGACATAGATATTCTTCTACATGTTATATCAATTAAGGCATATTCACTTTGTGTGAGTAAAACCGTTATTACTTACCCATCATACGTAGTATAGGGTAAGTCTTGCAATCGTTTTGAAAATAGAAAAAAAAAAATTTTTGACGGATTTACACGTTTTAGATAGTAAAGATTCCGAAAAACATTTTTAGAAAACAATTTTTGCCGTCCGTCTGTCTGTCTGTAAACGCTCTATCTCCCAAACAAATTGAGATAGAGATTTGAAATTTCGTATGTAGTTAGTATGTAAGAATGGGACGAACCCTGTTTAATATCAGCAACCTCGATTATCCGGAACTATTTTTTCGGACTCTCGAAAAATTCGTTCTTATGAAAGGTATATAAAAATTTTCGAATTTTTTTGTTCTAAGGAATGGACGTAAAAGGCAATAAAATAACACATATTTTGCATGTAGAACGAAGTCAATCGGATTATTAGTTGCCGAGATATTTGTAATCTTGTTTTCCACATTCTTCGATTTTTCATGACCCTGTATATCATTCAAATTTCAATACAGAAGATTATTTAATTGGAAATGAGACGCTTAATCTGACGCAGTTAATTGTTAGTTAATAGAATTATTATTTTTGGAGTTATAAGGATGTTTCTTTTACGCAGTTCGGTACTACTTGAGTAGTTTGGCGTTTTATATAATTTGTCGAAATTGGTACATCAGCAGTTCTTTAATATAGCATTACTATGTATATTAACAATATTTAAATTTTGTTTATGAATTGCAATGCATTTCATAACATGAGGACAGATAATTAACATGTTAACTAAATAGTTTAACATGTTTTATTTTCATATACATATCCATGATGGGTAAGTATTACGGTGGCCCCCAACGACTAGTTTTATATTTGTAATGAGAATAACAGCATGTTTCTAAAGATAATTTATGAAGTTCAATTCATTCTTGAATATACAGTTTTAGACAAAATTTTTAGAAATAAATTATAAATAAAATTCATTATCGAAAATATTATACACTTTTCTCAGTTTCAGTTGGTGTATTAATGTTTCATGAGATGTCAGATGTCATGAGATCATCAGATGTGCAGTTATAAAAAAAAAAAGAAAGAAAAATTCAATTTAACCTTTAACTAAAGTTACCGGTGTCACAGACCACTACGTTTATCCATTTTTATAATTTAACTTGTAATTTTTAGTTTAACTACAAACACTACAGAAATTTTGTTTCATTTGGAACTTTAGTACTATCACGAGAGACTTTAAAATAGGTGAATGTTAATTATAATAGTCTTGTACAAAAAGTTTAGTACAAAAACACCATCCTATTAGTTAATTCAGTTTTTGCGGTTTCACAGACCATTTCACACTAGTTGCGTTATAGTTTCTGTCACATCAGATAAACAATGTTGAATTCAGACACTTTTCTCCGGGTGGGATTTCAGTGGCTCCGGGAGGGGAGGGGGGGCATTATAGAGTTCCGGGGTGAATGTACTTTTTGACCCTTGAAAACGTAAATTTTCGAAATTTCCGGGGGGGGGGACATTTTATTGCTCCGGGAGGGATGACCCCCCCTGGCCATCTTGTGAATTCTACACTGTCAGTTAAAGGTTAAAATTATGAACGGAAAAATGATTATTTTAACAAGAAAATAATGACTTGTCAGGGGAAAAAAAGTGAACTTTTTTGCTATCAATACCGATAAATTGCAAGATTTGTCTTAAAAGAAAAATGGCGATACAAATCTTCTGTTTCAGGTAAGGAAAGCAATGGATTTCTCTTCTGCAAGTATAGAAAAATAAATGGATCTTTCTATTTCAAGTATGGGAAAAATGAATAAAGCCCTCTAATTCAAGTATGGGAAAACAATATATTTCTACTTCAGGTAAATAATTTATATATATATATACACATCTTTTTATTTTCAAACTGTTTCCCACAATCAGAAATTTTTTTTATCGAGGTGCATAGTTTCCTGATAAATTATTGATTTATTTAAAAGATAATAACTTCCATCATTTTATAACTTTTTCTATTTTTACAAGAAAAAAGTACTGGAATCGTGAAAATTTTCAAATTCCAGTTTTTGATGGATTTACACGTTTAAGAGGGCAGAGATTCTGAAAAACATGCTTTTACAAAATGTCTGCCTGTGAGTCTATGATTCTTTCTGTGTGAAATAAAAATTTTGTGAGCACTATCTCAAGAACTAATGCACGGAATTAGATAAAAAAAATTTATATTCAGATGATACCTGACATACATTGATGCTTATTAGTTTTTGGTGTAAATCGCTCCAAAAGTGACGCTGCTATGCTGAATTTTTCCCGATTCCTGCAATATCTCTATCTCAAGAACTAATTCAAACTTCAGATTCAGGTACAGCTTGATAAATATTATTGCTGTTTATGTTTAGGTATAAACCGCTCGACAAGGGCCGCTTTTATGTTGCAATTTCCCCGATATCCACAATAGTCCTATTTCAAGAACTAATGTATGGAATTTCATGCCCTTAGAATCCTCACAATGAGCATAGATTGACATTCAGTTTTGGCACTGTGGTGGCGATTTTTGAAGTATTAACATGCATGAGATAGAAGAAAGTTTTGGGATGCCACATCCGATTAGTTTTTGGTGTGCGACATTTCTAGACTAGACGAGAGAGGAGGAGATCTCACTTCAGAGGTCAATTATTTTCATCATTTAGAACTTAGCTGCTTATAAAAAAAAGAAATAAGAACAGAGCATTTGCAGCCGGTAACAAACAGTACTTTTAGGAACGGATAAAGGATGATATCAAACGAGACAATACATAACGTTCATTAGTGGAAGCGACAGGCTGTCACACCACTAATTCATTAGGGACAGAATAAAAAAAGAAAAAGTTGCAAATGAGACTTCCATTACCATCACAGACAAATTCGCACCCAAGATGACGATTTGGACCGGGTTCAATGAGGTAAAATGGTTTCCGCCACAACAAAAGAATACAAGAGACAGTTTTGGCACGATGGGTTTAATTAAGGGACAATACGTAAGTAAAGTTGTTGGCTAGAAAAATGGAACACAGAAACCAAAAAAACAGTAATTGTGTTACGCAATAACTGAGATAAAGATACCAGATCAGTGCGAACTCCTGTGACGCTTACTTAGAAGTTTTCGGCACACCTGTTAAGAAAAATCACTTAGAAATCTAAGCAGAAAGTATCCATGTTAGTTAAAGTAACTTTTATCAAAATGAATGCTTTTCAAAATTTTAAAATGATTCTCATTCCCTCTAAAAGTCTGAAAGAATTTGTTGAGGATTACTCCTCAATGAATTAAAAATTTGAACCCTGTTTTATTTTATTAAATTTGCACAAAAAGATAATTTTTTTTAAAAATATGTAAAGCAGGTGCATAGCGTGTGTGAAAGGATAATAGGGATAAATATAAATTACAAATAAAATCTACTAAATTGATGATGTTTTTAAAAGCTAGAAAAACTTTTGTAAATTCTAGAAGAGTCTACCAGCGGCCACCGTATGGCCATCTTTTCCGCAAGGAAAGAATAAAATTTTCTTGCATTCCATAAATGAGTCCACTTTTGCTGGTTCCAATATGTTAATATTAACACATTTATGTGGTCTATTTAACATTAGAATAATAATAAAAATTTTAACAAAAGTTAACTGTCTAGCACTTTTAAATAAAAAAGTAGGTACTAGTTTAAAATATACGGTCACTTGCAAAACTACTACCACTAGCCACTAATGAAATTTCCCAGTTTTACCCCTCGTTTTACCTTTTTATATGTCGTGCCACTTGTCTAAATTGATCTCTTTAACTCTTACACAGGCGATGAAAATATTTCCAACTTCATTTTAACTCACAATCGCTGCTTTTATAATGCACATGAAGAAAACTATTTGTTTACTTGCAAATCAATTTGTTCATTAAATATGGTAGCAGTCGATCATTTCAAAACTTTAACAATAGAATTATTTTGACCATGTAAGAATTAAGGAGTTCAAGGAAAGGTAGTAAAATGTAAAATAAGTTTAATTTTATAAGTTGCATACATTATTTGTTTAAGTTTACCGGAAAATGATTTCGCCATTAATGGTCAACTTACAGTTTTTACTGTACTGATCCTAAGTATTTTTATCAACTTTTGATTTTTAACAACTTACGAAAAACGAAATTAATTCAAAGACAGTAAAATCCAGCTGAATGTGATAAATGAGGAAAATGGTTCGGAAACCAATAGTTTTATATCTAAATTCGTATAAATCTAGAAACATTTTAAAAGAATTTTGAATAAAAACTAATTAATGTTAACTGCTGTTGGATGCATTATTGTAATTTTGTACGATTTTTCGGGGGAGGGTGGTAATCCACTCTTCTTCAACTTAGAACATGATTTCCATCCATTATATATCCAGTAATAGACATCGAATATTTATTTATTTTAGTTATAAAAGAGTTTCGATTAACTGATTCAAGTTATCAAGATTTAAAAGGAAACACTTTAATCTTTGATCATAAGTCAATTATAATTTAAAATATTTTTGAAGAAAGTATTACTACTTAATAAATACCAAACAAAGTCTTTTTTTTATCAAAAAATGTTATAGAAAACCTATCGAAAAAAACGGGTTTAAACAACAAAGTTTTTTATCCGCTTTGCTGATTCTGTTACCTTTATGAAGAGACAAATATAATCTGAAGTATATAATGAAACATTTACGCATAAACATGCATATGGTGCTTTTTAAAAAACCTAAATTTGAGGTTAAAAAACAGGTAATTTTTTGTAGAAATTGAGCTTAATTTCATTGATTTTTGCGCAGTCCAAATGGTCATGAAAATTTGAAAATATAAATAACCGAGTGGAAACGAAGTTTACAAGTACGAGTTCTAGCCAAGAGAGATTGATTTCATTTGGACTAGACCGGACAGGGTCTGAAAATTTTCGTCAGTACAGATATCTTGCAATAACTTTAAAAATGAAATCAGCATGTGGACTGGAAAAAAAAAAAAAAAAAAAAAAAAAAAAAAATCCCGTTTAAGACAAGTTCCCATATTAACCTTTTACAGGCCAAATTCAAATCCAGGCATATTTTAAATTATTTATTTATTTATTTATTTATTTTGCACATTATGCTTTCTAATGCATGCTTTAGTTAAGGGATATTAGTCATAAATTTGGAAAAAAAATTTATATATAATTTTCAGAATGTTCCCAATTGGGAACACTGATAACTTCCGGCGGTCACTGGTCATTTTTATGATTTTCTGTACATTTCCGCATAAATGATGGGAATGTAACTCCTATTTCAAAAAAATCAAGTTTTTCTAATTCGAAAAATCTATTTCAAAAAATCATTTTTATGCCTGATCATTTTCCAGTGGGCATTGGTCTTTTTTTTTTCTGTACATTTCTTCATTAATGATAGGAATGTTACTTCTATTTAAAACAAGTTGGAAATTGCACGTGAAGCGTAGCAAATGAGGTGCGTTCGTACGATAACGAAGTTTTAAAATATTCAGATCTTGCTAATATAGTAGAGCGTACTTTGAATACAGTATAGTGGTCAAAATCTTTGTGTTCCTATAAATATGCAGGAATTAATTTTTATTCTACTTCATTAACGTATATCTTATTCATAAAATGTGAAGTAGTTTAATATAATTAAAACACCCCTCAAACAAAGTTTCCCCGTATAACATTGTTTAGTGGAATACATTTGTGTGGCCCTGTAATTTAATAATAAATATTCTTTGCATCACAGATTGTACAAAATGTAATTTTTACTACATATTTCACAGATTCATGTCAATTCTATTATGTTCAAATGAGTGTAACACCATTAAAATGCATGTGAAACTTTTTCCCCCCATTGACCGTAATGAAACGGAATACTTTTGATTGTCCCTGTAATTGATCTATGCATCCGATTTTCATAACATTTGAAATGACTTGACAAAATTATGTAATAATTATGTATTTTAAATTTCAAACGATTCAGTTGGATAGTTTTTGCGTTGTTATATGCGGACGGACAGACAGACGGAGACAGACAGACAGACGGACGGACGGACTGAGCGACAACAATAGGTGCTACGTATTTACATAATTACGAACGCACCTAAAAATCAAGTCATCCTTTTACTATTTCTGCTAATTTTCTCAAGTCAATTTTGATTAAATTAAATATTTAAACGTATGTTCCCAATAAATGGGAACACTGGCCTGTAAAAGGTTAACAGGTATAATAAAACAGTATTCCTTCTATGCTGCCATGAACATTTTCCGTTATAAGCGGGTTACATCTGCATTTTTTTTTTTTTTTAATTCTTAAAAAATTTGATTATTTATTTATATATTTGTATTTAGTAATGAAATTTATGTTATTGTACTGACATAAAACGTATTTTTCCCCTATAAATAAACCTCAATGTATTTTAATAATGTAATGAATTTTTGAATACAACACCACGATACATAGAACAGACCTTGTTCACCAAGATGTCTGGAGAAAACATCTAAGAAAATCAGTGTCTAAATTTGTAACCTGGAACTAATTTTTAAACTAAGTAAGAAGCATGTAGGGAAACAAAATAAATTACACTTAAAAATATTTCAGTCCATGGGTTATAAAATCAAATCCAATTTACATAGCTCACAAAGCTTAAAAAAAACCAAACTTCACATTCCGTAGTTGGCAATGTTCCAGCCATTAAGAATTCCAACTAATAAACAAACCCAACCCCGCACTCAGTCACGTGGGTTCAATTTTTTTAAGCACTTAAAACAAAACACATGGAGGAATATTTAACGCGTACACTGAAAACAGAAAAGTTTAAAAAAGAAGAAAGATCTAAAAAGAGGAATAAGGGCAATCCTCAAATATAAGGGGAGGGAAAAAAAAAAGTCTAAGAATCATTTTACAGTCAGTAAAAAGAAGTAAAATAATCTTTCTAGGAACACAATGTTTCAGTTAATGAAGAACAGAAATCTCATCAATCACGGTACATTTATCACATTTGTTCCCGATTTTTCGCACTTTTTTTTCCCGGTCGTGTTTTACGCATAAAAATTGAGGTGACGAAAAACACTTTAATTTTAGTAGTGTAGCAAAGAAAAAATAAATAGACGTTGCTAGAGGCAAAATAGACAATTTTTTTCGCAGATACTTTTACTTGAATGAGAACACGAATTTAACTAAAAAATGCCTATCGTTAAGATTAATAAAGTCGTATCAAGTTAAGAAGCTCACGTTAATACGCAACCCGCTTAATATGAAATTCCTTAAATTAGTTTAAAAGAAATTATTTCAAAATGGTCTTTTTTTAGTACTCGATAGTTGAAATGCTAAGGGATCACTGTCACTTCTATTAATGTATTATTTTTGGTCAATTTGACCATATATATACAAAATTATGCTTTTCCACACATCAGAAATGGCCCCTTAAACTATCATTTTGATGTTTTTATTATTAGCACTTTCCAACAAAGTTGAAAAGTGCTTATGAATTCGGTTTGTCTGGCCGTCTGGCCGCGCTCTAACTCACGTAAATACACTCGGATTGCCATGAAATTTTAGGACGTTATTGAGGTTTACCTTAGCACGAACCCTATTGAAAATAAAGTTTTTACCTTGATTAGTTTATCTACAGGGTGAGTCAAAAGTTTCCCATTACATTATGGCCTATCAGGGTTCGTGAATTTTTTGATTTTTTTAATAAAAATCAAAATAATCCAATTTTTTTTTATTTAAATCGGATTTTTTTATTTAAATCAGATTTTTTTGATTTTTTTAAAAAATGCCACACATTATTATTATTTTATATGACTTATCGTTTAATTTTAAAAATATAAATTTTCCATACATAGACTTGCATGTTATAAGTATTATCTATTAATAACACAATTTACATAAAAGATTCATATTATTTCAAGGTAAAATTTTAGGTTATGAAAAAAAAATCTTGATTACATAAACTGCATGAAAATCTTTATTACATAAAATGAATGAAAAAGTACAAATCAGATGTCAAAAATTAATTCAACCTTCAGTATTTTAATTAAAATAAAAACATCTACAACACATAAAAATTTTATTAAACAAAATTGTAAACAAACTAAGTTTTTAACTTTTGGTTTTTTTAAGTGCTCTGAGAAAAATGAGTTTAGTTAGTGGCCATCAAAATATTAAGGCATGCAGACATAAATTGAGATGTCATCACTAATTGACTGACTTCTCCGTAATGTTGGAATTTGCACAGGAAATTTTTTAATAGCATTTTTATTTTATTTGTGGAATATCTATTATCATCTTATAAAACAATATTTAAACTTACTAATGAGAACTTGAAATCCCTAAATAAAAACTTTTTTTATAGGAGGATTCCAAATTATTATCAGTAAGTTTAAGAAGTAATTAATCATAAGTTAATCAGTAAGTTTAGTGTTTTATAAAATGATAGATATTCCACAAATAAAATAAAATAAATTTGTTATTCAAAATTTTCTAATGTGAATCCCAACGCTAGTGAGAAGTCAGTCAGTTAGTGAATACATCACAAATTGTGTCCTCTGGCCTTAGGCATTTCGATGGCAGCGGTTTAGCAGTTTTATCTGTTGATTTCTAATTTCTGAAAGTATCAAAACAAAGGCAGAAAACATTTGTCCTACTGAAGCAGATAAATCTACTGCAGTAAAAAGCTAGTTGATCATTAATTTTCTAAGTGTTTTAGTATCAGCCTTTTCGGTAACTGTAACATAAATATCTTTTTATATTCTAAAAGGCTGAGATCCATTATATTAAAATAAAATAAATAAACGACTGGTTCAGATTTTGCTCAAATCCTAATATAACAGGCCTCACTAAAGTACAGCACATAAAGCCATACAATTTTATTTTACCTCAACTTGCAGAAGTTTTTCTAAATACTAATGAGTAAATATTCAAATATTTAATATATTTCTGCTTAGATTTCTTTATTGTTGTAAGATTATTTTATAATTTGATCCAAATGAAATTTGAAAACATTTTTTTCTAAACTTTACATTTATTTTACTTTTTGACAAAGCTTAAGCTTTACCTTTCTTAAAGTTGTTTGATTATACCTATTATATGAAACTAAATTATATTAAAACACAATATTATGTTTGTTTACATCTTAAACTTATTAAAAAATAACTTAAAAGAAAAACAGATTCAAATCAATGATTTAAAAAAAATCAATTGATTTAAATTGTGATTTAAATCATGATTAAAATCAAGCTGATTTAAATCAACGAAACCTGCGGCCTATGGGGAAAAATCGTTTCAAAGAAATTTTAAAGATGTTATACCCTGTCAAACATATTAAAATTTATATGCTTTTACGAGGTGCATTAAAATATGCATTCTATAAAATATGAGGTGAAAATGTAGCTATTATTCATTTACAGGGCCACACAAAAGAATTCCATTAGATAATGGTAAAAGGGGGAATTGTGTGTGACATATTTTAAATGTATTAAACTGTTTCATGTATAATAAAATTGATGTATGTCAATGAGGCTTAGTATAAATTATACCATACTGCCTTCCCTAATATAATGTACACAGCATTTACAGGGACACACAAAAGATTTCAAATAGTACATTCTTTCCGAAATACTGTATATGTATCCGATTATGGATAAAATGCATTTTAAGTATGATATGCGCTTTTAAGTTTCATTAAATCTATGCACATTATATGATGTGTGTAAATGCTATAGTTGATATACAGGGCTACCCAAAAGAGTTCGCCAACGTTACTGCTTATGATTATATGAACGTAAATTTCTTAAAGATAGTCCTTAAATAAATTATGCATTTTTACGCTGAACTGCATTAAATTTACTAAGAAATGTTTGCAGAATATAGATAAAATGATATACAGGGCCACGCAAAGAATTGGGTACATGGAGCCTAAGAACGATAATTTATCAGAAAGTGATTTCAGTTGTTTTAGGAGTATTTTAAAATAAATTTTAGCTTAACACTGATGTATAATAAATGTACCAGTCAAACTACAGGGCTGAACAAAATATTCAAGTACGGTTCCATCTATTAGTATACATTGCTGAAAAAAAAAATTTCAAGCTACTAGGTTTTTTTTTTTTTTTTTTTTTTTTTTTTTTTTTGCTAAACTAAATTTTCCCATTATATAGTATGTATATTAGCTGTCATATCAAATACAGGGCTGTTCAAAATATTGGAATACATATTTGGATATATTTGGATTTATATCCTTATTTACCTAAATAACGAAGTTTTTTTTAAAAGATTTCATGAAGCGTTGGAAAGTGCTGCATAATCTATGCTTAACGCATGATTTTTCTTACTTGTTTAATCATAATTCGAAAACTACAATCAAGAAAAATTTTAAATGGAGAATTCCCATGAAACAGAACATAATAAATATAAATCTAATAAATAAATAAATAAATAAAATTAAAGTAAATAAAAAATGCAGGCTGCAATTCTTTTTTTCCCCCGAATATTGATGTCATAATTCATATCGTAAGAATAATAAAGCCAGAAAAGTTAGTTTCTGTTATAAAATTTTTAAATTCAAATTGTATTGAATACGTACATGTTTACTGTAAATTTTAATATGTAATAAAATATATTTAAATTCTTTATAATATAATCAAACCCACTATTTTGGATCGATTAAGAAAATGGGTGGATTTGGGGAAGGGGGGGGGGAGATCAAGATAAGGTTAGCTTGAAACATAATAAAATCTGATTTTTTAAAAATGCCTAAAAAATAGTTTTTTAATATTTAGGCATTCCGCCAGTTTAAAAGTAATGTATATTATAAACATCACTTAGAAAAAGAAAAAAAAAAACTGTCGGCTGTTTCATTTTTACTTTCTTCTATCTTTACAAGAAGAAAGTATTGGATTCATGAAAATTTTCGACTTCCGGTTTTCGACGGATTTATACGTTTTAGAAGGTCCTGAACACGTTTTGACTATTTTTAGAAAATGTCTGTCTGTGAGTCTGTCCGTCTGTCTGTCTGTCTGTGTGTCTGTCTGTATGTGACAAAAAATTTGTGGGCGCTCTATCTCAAGAACTAATGCTCGAAATTTAATAAAATTTTATATTCAGTTAGACCTTGATATGAATTAGTGCCTATTGGTTTTTGGTGAAAATTGGCCTGCAGGTGGCGCTGCTATACTACGTTTTTCATGATTTTCAGGATTGTTATATCTCAAGAACTAATACACAGAATTTCACCAAACTTCAGATTCTGTGACCCCTTTATACACATAGACGCTGATTAGGTTTTGGTGTAAATTGGCCAGCAGATGGCGCTGCTATGTCACGTTTTTCATGATTTTCATGATAGCTGTATCTCAAGAACTAATGCACAGAATTTCACCAAACTTCAGATTCCGCGATACCTTGAGATACTTAGTCGCTGATAAGGTTTTGGTGTGAACTGCCCTATAGGTGGCGCTGCTATGCTACATTTTGCACGATTTTTGCGATAGCTATATCTCAAGAACTAATGCAGAGAACTTCATCAAATTTTAGATTCAGTTACACTAGAATATATAACATAATTAGATGCTGATTACATTTTGGTATTAACCTTGCAACAGGTGGTGCAGCTATGCTGCATTTTGCACGATTTTTCCGATAGCTATATCTCAACAACCAACGTACAGAATTTCATCAAACTTCAGATTTTGTTACAAAATGACATATAACATAATTACACGATGATTACGTTTTGTTATAAATCCTTCAACTAATGATAATGGTGCTGCTGTGCTATATTTTACGTTTTTTTTAAACTAGCTATATCTCAAGAACTTATGCACAGAATTTCATCAAACTTCAGATTATTTTACGCCATAACATAATTAGATGCTTTTTTACGTTTTGGCATAAATTGCTGCTGTGCTACGTTTTGCAAATTTTTTTGTTATACCTCAAGAACTAATGGACGAAATTCCGTCAAATTTCAGATTCTGTTAGGTCTTGACGTAATTAGATGCTTATTAGGTTTTAGTATAAATTACTCAACATGAGACACTACTAAGCTCGTCGTTTGGGGTCACCACGTTTTTTTTAAAATATTAAAATGTACTTATGAGATAGAAGAAAGTTTTGGGATTGACACATCCAACTAGTTTTTTATTGAATAACTTTTATAAAACTACTGTTTACAGGTCAATATTTCCAATTGTCTAAAAAGCTAGTAAACAGGTGTTTCTGCTTGTTTTACTGTCTACAAAAAAAGAAAAGAAAGAAAGGAAAAAAAAAAAGAAAAAAATGGTTGTTTTAGAAGAGAAATGTTAAACAATATGAAATATTTCTTGAAAAATGTAAATATTAAACAACTGAATGTCAAATCATTACAGAAATTCTCTATAAATATTTTTATTTTCAATAAAAGATTATAATTGCTCATGTAATGTTAACAGAAAAATAAGACATCCCAGTTAACAAATATTATTATTATTATTATTATTATTTTAAAGCTTTGGGAAAATATATTACATGCATGAAATTAGATGATTTATTTATTTATTAAGATTTTCAAGGTATCACTATTTCACTATGCAAAGCATTTTATTCTTATAACATAAAACACAGCTGTTACTTAACTAAGAACGTTTAAATTTTAAATTATTTTCTACGTAACTGGCAACAGTAATTTAAATTATGTTCAAATGAAGTTATATTACTTATATATCCAACAATGATTATTTTTTATCAATAAATATACATTTATATGTAATAGGAAATTGTATTTAAAAAAGGGAGGCTACCCCCCTCCCCCCTCACACACATACAAAGGGAAAAAAAGAAAAAAACCTAGTTCAAACCAAATAAACCTTTTAACTATTTTTTACTAAGCTGGTTAAAATCAATTTTTACGAGTTTTAGACAGTTAAAACCAATTCTGCTCCCTGCTTTGATTAAAATTAATTTTGACCGGCCAAAATTACATTACAACAAAAATACACAAATAAAACAATAGAAAAATACATAAATTTCAGTTAATCCCTTCAGAGACAAGGAATTAATTATGTATTGATAAAATGTATTAAATGATTGACTGCCACCAGAATTTATGATCGAATTGATTAGAAAGTAAACAAATTCTTTTTTAATGCAATTTTGTCAATTCGGGATTCAAATTCAGTGATCGCCACTTGAAAATCATTCCCCATTTAAGGGTTAATTTACTACAACTTCGACTTTCAACTATCCTACCCCAAGCAAAATTCTTGTGGATATCACTCACATTCACAAGTGTAGAACTTTCAGAACAAAATAAAATCACTAAAAACATATTTTAAAGTAATAAATAAACAGCAAAATTCAGGATGGTAGGATTATCACAAAATAACAATGTAACGCAAATTTAACGATAACAAAACTTTTCTTACCAAACTGATGTTTTAGAAAGAAGTCCACAGATTATAGATATGGAAGCCACACTTTATTCCAATATTCTGGGAGAGTTTCCAACTCATAGACTTTTTTGTTTACAAATAAAAAATTTTAAATGGATTCTAAAAACAAGATTTAGGATGATAAGATTACAAAGAAAAAAAAAAAAGTAACACAAATTTAACGATCACGAAACTTTTCCTTGCCAACTGTTGTTTTAGAAAGAAGTCCACAAATTATTCCCCAATATTCTAGGAGAGCGTCTTCAACTAAAAGACATTTTTTTTTCTTTAGTAATAAGTCGTTAAAAATACATTCTAAAGTAGTTAGTAACAAAATTCATTATGGAAGGAGTACAAAATAGGAATGTAACATATTTAACGGTCACAAATTATTTCCTTACCAAACTGATGTTTTAGAAAGAAGTCCACAAAGTATAGATAAGGAAGCCACAATTTATACCACAATATTCTGGGAGAATGTCTCCAACTAATAGACTTTTTTCTTTAAGAATAAATCTTTAAAAATACATTCTAAAGTAATAAACAGCAAGATTCATGACGGTAGGATTACCACAAAATAACAATGTAACGCAAATTTAAAGATAACAAAACGTTTTCTTACCAAACTGGTGTTTTCGAAAGAAGTCCACAGATTATAGATAAGGAAGCCACACTTTATTCCACAATATTCCTGGAGAGTGTCTCCAACTAATAGACGAAGTTTTAATTAAATCGCTAAGATCAAATTCCGGTAAAGGAGAGCCCGGTGTGACGTCATCGGAAGAGGATATGAGTATATTCAACTACACGAGGGCGACAACGTGATTTTTCCGCACTTACGGAGCCGCGCTTTAGTAAAAGAACAAAACGTTCATTGTTTTCCAAGAAAAACAGAATTTTTAGGGGGAAATGCTAAAAAAGGATACAAAGTATTTTAAGATGATGTAAGTAGAATTTCCTTCTTTTGCGAAATTTCTTCGCGCCATTTTACTCTGTTCTTTCACACATAACATCTTTTCTCTCATACTTCTCCATCTTTTCTCTTTGGAGATTTTTAAAGAGATAAGAGACAGTAAAGAAATATCTTTATTTTTAGCACTTTCCAACAAAGTTAAAAAGTGCTTATGCATTAGATTTGTCTGTCCGTCAGTTCACGCTCTAACTCCCGTAACATATACTCTGATTTTCCTGCAATTTATAAAGCTTATTTAGGGTCACCAAAGCATATGTTTGGAATTGCATATGAAGAATGCACGATTAATGGTTCATTTACAGGAACACTCAAAAGAATTCGATTAAATTATGGTATACAGACAAAAAATGTTTAGGGGAATTTTAATGGAAATACGCCATTTCAAATATATTCAAACTGATATAAATCACTGAATTTCATTACAATCACATAAATGCATTTTTTTTAAATTAATTTACAGGGACACACAAAAGAAATCAGTTACAATACTGTCTTTGCGTAACAATTGCTGGAAAGTACGTTTTAAAATTCGATATGCACTTTTAAATGTAATC
Organism: Maratus speculifer; assembly: GCA_964019185.1. NCBI lineage: Eukaryota > Metazoa > Arthropoda > Arachnida > Araneae > Salticidae > Maratus > Maratus speculifer. The sequence goes on from OZ025301.1 coordinate 261,223,868, forward strand.
AGTTTTTTGCATATTACTATTTATATGTAAATCCCATACCATATATACAGAGCTGCATAAAAGTACTCGCATATCATTTTCCTTACTAGATGAAATTGCTGAAGGGGAATTTTCAACTGAAATATATGTACCTCTTAAATGAACTAAATTTTGGAATGCATGTTGTTAATAGATACGAATCTCTATATCATATACAGGGCTGTTAAAAATTTTTGATAATTCTCCGATTGTAGATAGGAACAGCTGAAATTCGGTTTTGACATGCGTTATACATTTCCATAAGGTGAAATGAGACGTAATATTTTAATTTTTAATTAGTGCAGTTTTGTAACATTATTCTAAATATGTTAGAAAGTGCTTCATAACCTATGCTTGACGCTGACTTTTTCTTTCTTGTTATTTTATTTATTTCCAAACGCTTCTTTTCTAATGAGAAATTTTCACTGCTGGTTAATTGAGGGGTTTGGCGCACAGCCAAGAAGCGTATACAAAGATTGCTAATAATGCAAAGCTTTGACAGATTAATTTTTGAGAATTAAAAAATTGAACTGGTGTAAAAATTCTATAAAATACAACTTTTTACAAACATCTACACATAATAGTAATAGCAGCAAGGATCATAAATTTCAATCATTTATATCAATAATTATGAATTTATTTATATATAAGAATTTTCTTTTATATAAAAACACATTAGAAGGTAATTAAAATTCATATATAAAAAGCACAAATAAATGTACTAGATTTACTTTGAGGGGCATACATATAAAATTATTTAAAATACATTAAAAATATCTTAAAATACATTGAAAAAAAAACAGCTTTCAGCCATTACACGGTCGTAATCCGTGATAATTTAAATAATGTGTTTTATTTTTTCGCTTATTCGAGAATTGTTATTTTGCACGTCAGATGAGATGCTTAGACAGACGTTTTTTTTTTTTTTAAATAATTTTTAATGTATTTTAATATATTTTTAGTATATTTTAAATAATTTTTCATTTATATATTATGCATGCATCTGAAAGTAATTATAGGAATTTATTTGTGCTTTTAATGCGAATTTTAATTATTTAACTCAAGATGAATTTAGAATTAGAATTCAAACTATCACATTAAAAGGTTTATGAAATAATTACACAAAATTTAGAAACGTTATGCAAATTAAAATTCAACTAATTAGTTTAATTCAACTAATTAAACAACCTTTAATTTTAAAATAACTAAAAAAACAAAAAAAAAAAAACCTCAAACTTATTTTATTAATTTTTATTTCTAAAATCTTTTAATAAGAAAATATAAAAATAGTTTTAGATATGAGATCAATATTTTTCAAAACTAAAATCCCATTCCAATTTTTTTTTACTTTCTTCTATCTTCAATAGAAGAAAGTATTGTAATTGAAATTTTTTCGACTTCCGGTTTTCGACGGATTTACACGTTTTAGGGGTCAGAGATTCCAAAAAACATGTTTTTACAAAATGTCTGTCTGTCCATGTGTCTGTGCGTCTGTATGTCGCCATTCTACCATCAAAAAGTGTATGAAGTTATACATAGAATTGAACCATATTTTTTGTGAATGTTTTTGGCTATGGCAAGCAGGTCCTCCTTGAGTTTTGAAATATTCCGCCAGAAGGGGATGCTGAAATCGCGATTTTTGTGCTATTTTCAATACTGTACCAACCAAAAGTATATGAAGTTATGCATCGAAATGAACCAAATTTTTTGTGTATGTGTATGACTATAGCTTGTTGGTCCTCCCTGAATTTGAAAATCATCCGTCGGAAGGGCGCGTGCAATCGCGATTTTTGTGCCATTTTCAATATTGTACCGACCAAAAGTGTATGAAGTTATGCATCGAATTGAACGAAATTTTTTGTGTAAGTGTATGGCTATAACTAGTTGGATAGCCCTGAATTTGAAAAAAAAAATCCGCCAGAAGGGGCCGCTGCAATAGCGAATTTTATGCCATTTTCAACATTGCACCACTTAAAAGTGTATGAAGTTAGTTCTAGAACTGAACTAAATATTTTATATACGATTATTTTTTGGTAAGGCAAGTAATTCCTCCCTGAATTAAAAAAAAAATCTGCCTATCATTTTATTGTCCATCGGCTCGTACAGAGACGGATATTCGTTTTTACTCCGATTAATTGATTGAAGCAGAAATTTAAGATGAAAATCAAAGTTGGTATGGTATTGAATTAAAATTATTAAAACATTAAAATGCAGGGTTTGTGATTTTTTTGATTTTTTTAATAAAAATCAAAACAATCTGATTTTTTTGATTTAAATCGGATTTTTTTTATTTAAATCAGATTTTTTTGATTTAAATCAGATTTTTTTGATTTTTTTAAAAATTGCCACACATTATTATTATTTTATGACTTTTTGTTTTATTTCAAGGTAAAATTTTAGGCTATGAAAAAAATCTTGATTACACAAAATGCATGAAAAACTACAAATCAGATGTCAAAAATTAATTCAACCTTCAATATTTTAATTAAAATAAAAAAAACATCTGCAACACATAAAAATTTAAACAAAATTGGAAGTTTTTAACTAAGTTTTTAACCTTTTTTAAGTGTTGACTGGGAAAAATGAGTTCAATTGCTGCCATCAAAATACTTAAGGCCAGAGGACACAAATTGAGATGTCATCGCTAATCGACTGACTTCTCAGTAGTGTTGGAATTTACGCAAGAAAATTTTGAATAGCAATTTTATTTTACTTGTGGAATATTTATCATCTTATAAAACAATAACTATTTAAACTCACTAATAAGAACTTGGAATCCCTAAATAAAAATTCAGCCAGAGAAGGAATGCTACAGTGTTGCCGCATCTGGATATTTTTTTATTGGGGGATTCCAAATTCCCATGTGTATGTTTAAGTTTAAGAAGTAATTAATCATAAGTTAATCAGTATGTTCAGTGTTTTATACGATGATTGATATTCCACAAATAAAATAAAAATAAATTGTTATTCAAAATTTTCTAGTATGAATTCCAACATAATTGAGAAGTAAGTCAATTAGTGAATACCTCACAATTTGTGTTCTCTGGCCTTGAGCATTTCGATGGCAGCGGTTTAACAGTTTTATCTGTTTATTTCTAATTTCTGAAAGTATCAAACCAAAGGCAAAAAAACATTTGTTCGATTGAAGCAGATAAATCTATTGCAGTAAAAAGCTAGTTGATCATTAATTCTCTTTTTAGTATGAGCTTTTTCGATAACTGTAACAAAAATACCTTCCACCACCATTCTAAAGGGCTGAGATCAATTATATTAAATTAAATAAATAAATCAATTGCTGATTCAGATTTTGCTCAAATCCTTATATAGCAGGCTTCACCAAAGTACAGCACATAAAGTCATACAATTTTATTTTACCTCAACTTGCAAAAGTTTTTCTAAATACTAATGAGTAAATATTCAAATATTTAGTATATTTCTGTTTAGATTTCTTTACCGTTGCAAGATTATTTTATAATTTGATTTAAATGAAATTTGAAAGCATTTTTTTTCTAAACTTTACATTTATTTTACTTTTTTACTAAGCTTAAGCTTTATCTTTCTGAAAGTTGTTTGATTATATATGGTATATAAAACTAGATTATATTAAAGCACATTATTATGTTTGTTTCATCTGAAAGTTATTAAAAAATAACTTAAAAGAAAAACTGATTTAAATCAATGATTTTTTTTAAAAAATCAGTTGATTTAAATCGTGATTTAAATCATGATTAAAATCAAGCCGATTTAAATCAACGAACCCTGTTAAAATGAGTAACTATTTTTTTTTAATATTAAAATGTACGTATAAGATAGAAGAAAGTTTTGGGATTGGCACATCCAACTTGTTTTAAATAACAAAAAAGATATACAAATACAAACGAATGTATTTTTATCAATTTATTTTTATTTATTTATTTTGGATTTGTAGAATGGGCAATGCTGTTAAAACGTAAGAGAAAAATAAAATAAAAGAATCCCAATTCATTGTAAAAATTGTAGTACTAATTGATATGCGAAAAAATCAATTTTATAGCCCGTCAGTCAAGCGCCTACATTTATAGCATTAGCGATAGAGATTGACCGAAAGTTTGATTTCTTTTTCATCTTCGGCCAAAAATCTGAGTTTCGGCGAATATGCTGCGGAAGTTTGGGTCGGACCGAAACTATCTGTACTCCAAAAATCTCGTTTCTTCCTTACTCACTGGTTTGAGCTGTATCGGCTCAAATGAGACTATTTATTCTTATAAACTCCGTTGTTTATATCTGTCATGACTCAAAGCGTAAGTGCAAACTTAAAAGCAAGTAATGCATATACAGTGGACTCTATCTGAACGCTCTCTAATGTGAACACCCCGGTATTATGAATAGAACCGTCCTTAGGGGTGTGCAACAGGAACGGCCGCACAGGTCCTCGCTCCTAGATTGGCCTCGCACCTGGACATAAAATATTTTTTTTCTTTTATAAAAAGAAGAAGGTATAATAGAAAATCTTTAATATAAATTTATCATTTTAGTTAAGAAAACAAAGTGGTCTTGACATAGAACATTATCTATGTTCAAAAAGGCACTTTTACTATAAATTACTATTACTTCGATTGATCAACTACTGGAAAAATGGCAATTACAGAAACTATTTACTAGTACTTTTGTTGCTATTTAATTTCAGCAGATTTCTTTTTTGCCCATGATAGGACAATCACTAAGGGTTACTGCAACCATGTTAGTTTACTTCTAAAACTTAAAAAGAAGGAAATTAACAAAAACCCTTAGTACCGATATTATTTAAACAAGGACTGGCTCGATCACCCTACCTTCAGGGATGTAGTGGAGGGTATACCGAGGCATATGCCGCATACCTTCTGGATTTTTTTAAGGAACACCGTATACCCTCTGTTTCACATAAAAACTATAGTATATATTATATAGAGTATGCCTTCAGCTTTGAGCGTATACCCTCTGCCAAAAACATATATATATATATATATATACATATATATATATATATATATATATATATATATATATATATATATATATATATATATATATATATATATTTTTTTTTTTTTTTTTTTTTTTTTTTTTAACGACTACACCACTGCCTACCTTAGTAGTAGTAATGTGTTTCCAATCTCCCTCTAATTAACACCCCCATAATCTGAACATTTTTGGTCTGTCCGATGAGTGTTCAGAATAGAGAGCGTTCACTGCATGTATGACTAAACTTTTTCACGTGCTTATTAAAAGATGTAGGCTTAACGGTAGAAGAAAATTTTTAGGAAACCTCAGAAATATTTTGAATCCACTTTGAGAATGTTCTAGTAAAGATAGAAGAAAGTAAAAATACTATTAAAAGTGTTAAAATAATAATAATCCGTGTTGAGCTGTGCTATTTCATTACTGCAGCGCAAAAGTTTTCTGGAAAACATGTTTACGAGTGAAAGAGAACGAGAAATCGAAGAACAGGATTAATGGTTTCAATTACTTTAAATTCTATCTGTTGATTACAAATGTGGAAATCTTTTTAATAAGCTTAATTATAATAAATTTACATTTCTGTTAAAAGCACTTGTACATTTGAATATACATTTTAAACAATAATTTTCTGGCATTTCATTACTGATATTCCCTAGCAACGAATATAGATTTTAGGTAATGTTTGTCGATATACTTATCATGAATTTATAGACTAGATACGAAAATAAATTTTTGATGATCATCATTGAATCATAGACGAATATAAATATTTATTTAATTTTATTTTTTAAATACAGCATTATGCACGAACACATTTTTTTGCACTTATTAACAAAGTTGAAATGTGCTTATGATTCGGTTTGTCTGTCTGTCTGTCAAAGCTCTAGATCCCATAAATGGACTCGGATTTTCATGCAATTGATAAAGCTTATTTAGGGTCACCAAAGCATGTTTGGAATTGCATATGAAACGTGTACTATTAATGGTTCATTTACATGGGCACTGAAATTATTCGATTACATTATTGTATATGGGGATTTAAAATTCGGTATGCACTTAATTTAATTAGTTTTTTTCAAATTGTTCTTTATATATAAATTCTATACTCATATACAGGGCTGCACAAAAGTATTTGCATATCATTCTCCTTATTAGAGGAAATTTCTGAAGGAGAATTTTCAACTGAAATATGTGTATCTCTTAAATGAACTAAATTTCGGATTGCATGCTATTAATAGATACAAATCTATATATCATAAAGAGGGCTACTAAAAAATTCGGAGAATTATCCAATTGCAGATGGGAATAGCTGAAATTCGGTTTTGAAAAGTGTTATACATTTCCATATGGCGGAATGATACATAATATTTTAATTTTTTAAAACGGTGCAGTTTTGTTGCATTATTCTAGCGCCACATGTTGAGTGATGTACACCAAAAATTAATCAGGATCATTTTTTTTTTTTTTTTAATCAGGTTTTAACTGAATCTGAAGTTTGCTGAAAATCATATATTAGTTCTTGAAATACATTTATTGCGAAATCGTAAAACATGCAGTATAGCAGCGCCATCTGTAGGACGATTTTCACCAAAAACGAACAACACTAATCTATATCAAGGATTTACTGAATCTGAAGCTTTATAAGACTTCGTTTATTAGTTCTTGGGATAGAGCTATTGCAATAATTACGAATACTGCACCCTGACAGCGCCATCTGTTGAGCGATTTGCACCAAAACGTAATCAGCATCATGTTATATCAAGTACTAATTAAATATAAAGTTTTATGAAAATCCACGCACTAGTTCTTGAGATATGGCTATTGTGGAAATTGTAAATAATGCAGTATAGCAGCGCCACATTTGAGCAACACACATCAAAAACTAACAAGATCTATTTTATATAAAAGTATCAAAAAATCTAAAGTTTTGTGAAGTTCCATGCATTAATTCTTGAGATAGAGCCATTGAAATAATCACAAATAATGAACCATGGCAGCGCCACATGTTGAGCGATATATCAAGTACTAACTAAATCTAAAATTTTATGAGAAATCATGCATTAGTTCTTGAAATATGGCTATTTTGGAAGTTGTGAATAATGCAGGATAGCAGTGCCACCTGTTAAGCGACATACATCAATAATTAGATCTAGTTTCTATCAATGTCTAAAAGAAACTAAAGTTTTGTGAAATTCCGTGCATTAGTTCATGAGATAGAGCGCCCACAAAATTTGTCACATACACACAGACAGACATTTTGTAAAAATATGTTTTTTGGGTTCTCTGCCCCCTAAAACAAGTAAATGCGTCGAAAACTGGATTTCGAAAATTTTCACGAATCATCCAATACTTTCTTCTTGTAAAGATAGAAGAAAGTAAAAATGACATCTTTAAAGAAAAGAACAATGAAAGAAGAAGTTAAACATATTAATTTTCTGAGGAGATATTTCAAATATAACAAAGCATCAAACACCCATAGACTTTGCATTACGGAGCGAAAAATGGAAACTGATAAATCATACTGGGGAGGGGGGGGGGGATATTTCTGTCAGGACTTGGTATCGTCTATCAACTTCTTAGTTTCTGATGCCTACCTTTTATTTTGATTAACCTGCATTCAAAATTTTGGTAAATATATAATTATTTTATCAGTATATTTTTTTTCCATAGAATTTTAGGTTTAGTGCAAAAATCAGTTTTTATGGAAAATTAGTACACGAGTATGTGTGCACAATGAACAAAATGTTAGGATATTGGTAAAGGAAAATAATTCCTCTATCCTAAATAAAACATGTCGATGAAAAATCAAAAATATCATGTAAATCATATAACCATAAACAGCCGCCATTAATACGACCAAAATTATTTTCAGGATTCGGTACAAATAAACTGGCAAGTAAGAGAAATATTTCAGCGCTAAAATATTTTACAGCCATTTGGCTACATAAAGTTTTTAACTGAAAATGTAAATTATTTTAAATTTAAAACTATATTTAAAAACCCATACTATATACTATACATACTACATACTATAACGTTTCTTTAAACAATAATTAATCCTAAAAGTATGTACTAAAATAAATACAGATTGCTAAATGATACATTTAAAAACAATATACCGTATTTACTCGTGTATAGGGCGCACGCGTGTATAAGGCGCACCCCTACCTTACAAGTAAAAATGGCGATTTCTTAAAATCTCGTATATAAGGCGCACCATAAATTTGATACGCTAATGAAGAATGACCAAATGAATTTCACTAAGGGGGAAAAAAAAAAAAAAAAAAAAAAAAAAAAAAAGGTCGAAACAAACATTACACCAGACCAGAAAACAAGACGAAAATCCATTTTTAGTCTTCGGGTTGTAAGAGAATGACGGGAAATAGGAATGAGTGACGGTAAAGAGAATTGCTAATGAGCGTTTAGATAATGTCATTAGCTCTGTTATATAAAAAACTGCAAGGAATGAAATAAATATGCAGTAATACTTCAATTGAGTAACATTTTCCGAGTTTTAATATCTTCTTTGAATAATTTCTTGTATCATATGTATATCGTTCGTCTGCATACAACAGTAAAAAATTATTCCGTGCATAAGGCGTACCTAGGAGTTTTGTCCTAATTTTTTGGGAAAAAAGTACGCCTTATACACGAGTAAATACGGTATTTAAAATACGCTTTAAAAAAAAATCAAAATTTAGCATTTACATATTAAATTTAACAGTTTACAAATTAAACACAGAAGTTATGCATTATGTTCCCATTATGTATGAAAAATTAAAACAGGTTTATCAAGAATTCAACATAAAATTAATAGCTATACCGCCTCCATATCTAATACAGCTTCTTAGTAACAATATTGATAAAATTTATAATCATTAAATGGCAGGAGTTTATGAAATTCCAGTTATCCTGGCAAATAACGAAAGATTAGTATACATTGGTGAAACTAAACGAAATTATTCAAAGAGATTTAAGGGTGTATTTCGATTCAAACTGCTTGTTTTCCGATTTATTTTTGAATTCACTTTTGCTCTCAAACACATGAAAACTCGCAAATTCTCTTATTTAGAAAGTGCACAAGGTGCCGTGAAGGTCAATTCTTTGATAAGTGCACAAAATATTGCAAAAAAAAAAGGCAATTTGAACCGATTTTTCCGAAGTCGGAGATCTGGGAACGAAAAAAAGGGTCTTCCTGAGAAGTTAATTGCTTATAAATCAAATTCTAATGAATTGAGCGTAAAAAGACATCACACGGCACCTTATACATCCCTTCAAAAATCCCCTCAGCAAATTTCATGTTTCTATTTTTAAAAATGTGTCTGAAATTGTATCGGAAAATTTCGAGGTGCTGAAGGTGGAAAAGCGTTTTTTCGAATACACCCTTAAAGAGCACAAAAAAGATATTGCACAGTCAAAACTGAGTACAGCCCTCGCAAGATTACATTTTTCAAATAAGGGGAGCAAAATTAATTTTGATGAAGCTAAAATCATAATGGATAATTCATTGCAAGAATTCATATCTTAATAAAATTTTAGAGTCCATTACGATCATTAAGCTCGTGCAACGATAACTTGTAACGATTATTTGTCTTATACCATTCATAAAATCTGGCATAATTTGCTTAAATTAATTAAAAAAGCAGGTTTACGCACTCTCAACTCAAGTTCTTGGACGCATGTGTTTATATTTTGAAACTTTAAATTGAATTTAACATATTTTCATTTTATCCTGACGACGTTCGTAGAAGCGATATGAAACGTAGTTAATTCTTTAAGTGTATTTTAAATATATTTTTTGAAGTGTACCATTTAGAAATCTGTATATTTTTAGTATAATTTATGGTGCAATTGTCCAATTCATAATTAATAATTAATCCCTTCGGGATGAGCATTTTTTGCGTTACTTTTAATCTTTTTTTCACCGGTTTTTCTTTTTTCTTTTTTTTGTACTAATTGAATCGACAAATGGCTCGGATTAAATAAGGCAAAATTTATAGCAAAACTTTACTGGTGAAAATAAACACGAATTCTGAGCACCTTATTTTTAATTACATACATTTAAAATGCGGCACGTATACCGGTCATAGTACAGGTTGGGTACGTACATTACTTACGCGGCACGTACACCAGTCGCTCGTCCCCAAGGATTAAAATAGGAAGCAGAGTAAAACAATTTTTAACAGGAAGTATTTTCCTTTTGCGAAGAGCGTGTTTTAATGATAATCTCTGGTGAATTCCCAATATCATAATATTTTTATTACGCTGGGAAAATTTTAATAGGATCACAACACTTCTGTAACATTGATAGACCAATGTGCTAGGGATGAACCGAATATTCGGTATTTATTTGCTAACAAATATTCGGTTATGCCAAATATTAAACTATTCAGCATGCCGAATATCAAACTATTCGGTATGTGGAACATTCGGATTGGCCAAATATCGAAATACAGTTGGCTCTCGTTAATTCGAAATCGGATAATTCGAATCTTCGCTTAATTCGAACTAAACATGAAGTCCCGAAATTTTCAATGGCAGAATAACGTTAAAAATTTTCATTAATTCGAACTCATTTTCTCTTGACTTCGTTTAATTCAAACTAACGAGAATTCCGATTTTTCATTTATATTTTCTTTCTCACAGATTTCAGATCATTTGAATAACTTTCTTTGATTTTTGTGAAAATTGTTCCGAACGAGTGTAAATATAATCCAATGCATTTGATATCCACTTTCTTAGGGTCCCGTCTGTCCACCAGTGACGCTTTAAACTTTTCTTCCATCGTGCTTGTTCCTAATTTTTTAAATAGTTTATGTATTTATACATTCTAATTTAATAATTAGTCATATTCTAATGATAACAGACGAAATAAGTTTAAAAAACACTATAAGATTAATTTCTTTGTAATAGTACCATATTAAGTATGTTTTCCATAATTCGAACTTCGGATAATTCGAACATTTCTTGAAATTACTGTGACGAGTTCGAATTAACGAGAGTCGACTGTATTCTGTCAGACCTAGTATCAGGACAGGACTGCAGCTAAGAGGGTGCAACGGGAGACTGATCCGGCCCTAAAACATTTTGAACCTCCCATGGAAAAGATTCCAAGGTTACTAAATGAATTTATGTTCTGAAAATAAAATCAAAATGAAATTATGTTCAAAAATCCAATTTAGTCTTGAGGATCTTTCACAGTTTTGCAAAAATAGTAAAAAATTGTAACAAAAATAAGTTTTTCCAAAATTTGCTCATTGTATTTGCACATATGAAACAAACATGATGTTTAATATTGCTCTCGTTATACACTCGAATTTTTCATCATCCTATACTTTTCTTAGCATGAAATGAATTTATTACAACAGCTTAATAAGAAACATACAGTAAAACCCCGATAATTCGGATTAATTGGGACCAGACCCAATCCGGATTATCGAAAATCCGGAGAATTAGAAAAAATGAAGTAAAATAAAACATTCTTACAGAAAATCACCTTTATGTTAAACTCATTGAATATTTATAGACAATAAAAGTGTTTACTTTGTTTAATTCTTCCGAAAAGATTTCAGGGAAAATTTTTTTTAAATTCAGAATACGACGATGAAACAAGTTAATGTTACGAAAATTATCCAATAGCTTCTCAAACTTAAAAAAAGAAAAAAAAAGACCAAATCGATCCGGATTATACGGAGATCCGAATTTGCGGGGTTCTACTGTACTACCTACAGTGTGAACATGCACTATTTTATCTTTCTACGTCACAGAGAGAGAGAAAGAAAATATGAGCCCTCTCCCAATTATTCACTTAAAGCTATGGTCTTGCCTAGTGTTTAAAAAAATATTTTTAAAAATCTTAAAACAACTTCCATTTTTAACCATCAATTAATAAAAATATTTAGAATGAGAAATAGAATGATTAAAGGAAAAAACCCGTTCGCTAATGCTAATCCTATGGAAGAAATTTATAAAGATATTTCGGTTGCATTTTAATATTTTTAAATGATTCTTTTTGCATTGGATAGCTGAGATTGATCTGAATGCAGGCCGTTTTTTACTTTTTTGATTTTGTTTACAGATATTTTTTACGTGAATGCTTTCAGTTTCAGAACCGGTTTGGAAAGCGAAATCACCGCCCCTCCCCCCCCCCCCCCCAAAAAAAAAAAGAATATCTGTAAATAAAATCGAAAAAGTACAAAACGGCCTGCATTCAGATCAATCTCAGCTATCCAATGCAAAAAGGATCATTTAAAAATATTAAAGTTGCAACCGAGAAATCTTTATAAATTTCTTCCATAGGATTAGCATTAACGAATGGGTCTTTTCATTTGAGTGAAGCGGCGCCTTAAATAAAAGTGAATGCTTTTACATTCATTATTTGCTATCTGAAAAGTGTAATTTTAGCCCCTGCAAATAAACAACAGATGACGGTAAAATTTCTCTTCATATTCTTTCAAAATTTCACTTTTAATATACCAAGAAAATTGTATTAATTTATTTTAATTCAGAGAGGAATCCATGAAATTTAAAATTCAATTAAAGATAGTTTTAAAACTACCCTCTTTCTTAAATAACAATTAAAAGCATATTAAGTGAAAAAGATCTTGTTTATAGAAGTATATGTGTTGTATGTTATGTAAAGTTGTTTTAAAATTTAACTTTGGAATACTTTCAAACTCAAATTTAAAAGTATTCGGCAAGCCCAATATTCAAACGAATTTTGGGCTTTCCAGTCACTAATCTGTTTGCTTAATTTCCGCCATTCGATTTAACATTGGCCGAATATTCGGCCAAGATCACTACTCTGTGCATTCCTATAATACAATATACATGAACAGAATTGTTTCATAATTGGTATTATAATTATAATGCACAAAATTCGATTAGCTTCGAAGTAGTAGTGTAGATGGCAGCACTAACCTTTTCACGTCTTTTCTAGTGACAATTTTAAAATGAAAATATTTTTTTCACAATATTTCTCGGCATAAAAAGAAAACTATTTTCGTATTTATTTAATATAAATATATACATGTATTATAATAATTTTGAGTTAAAATTGAGTTTGTTAATTTATTTGAGTTAAAATAATTTGAGAAATAAATTGCAAATTAAAGAACGATAAGTATCATGGGATATTATTTTTAAATATGTTTGGTTTGTTTGACAATACTTCAAAATAATTCTACACATGTATCTAAGAACTTAAACGTAATAAGCATATATTTTGTTTTTAAGGTGCGGGTAACTTTCGATCAAAAAAAAAAAAAATAAAAAAATAAAAATTATATCGATGCAGCATTTATAGTCATTTCATTTGAATCGTTTTATAAACTGACCAAAATATCAACAAAAAATAAAATAGCGATAGAATAAACATTTAGTATACAATATATTGATTACCATATGAGGTTCATTATTTATTAATTGTTCGATGTATTTATAAACTTCAACTTTTAATTTATAATTCAACTTAAAAAAAAAAAAAAATTCTTTGAAGTTTTTTGATTGACCGCAAATACAAATATTGGTAAAAAATGTAATGTCAATTATATTTTATTAATGTTTCAAAAAAATTCTTTTTAAAAAATTTCCTAATCTCGAGCAATACATGGAACAGAAAATTATGCGGTAGTGCCATCTAGTATTGAAGCGTAGAACTAAATACTTATTCTTGCATTGCCAAATGTGTAGACATAACAAAAATTTGAAAAAAATACAGTCGAACCTCTATATAACGAAACTCCATACATCGAATTTTTCCATATAACGAATTTTTAGTAAGAACGGTCCCCTTTTCGCATGATTACATTAAAAACAGACTCTATATAGCGAAATATCTATCTCCATATAACGAATTTTTTCATAAATTGATCTTAATTTATTCAGTTTTAAAAAAGCTTCGAAATCATATGGAATCAATTTTCCATCACTTATTTTTGATTTATCGTTCAGTGGAGAGGTTTTTTTTAAAATAAATATTACTTCTCTCCTTATTCATTAAATCTAACAAGTTCATCCCACCTCCCACACACCTTTCAACATCCTTCTCAAAACACAGTCAATTGAATTGTTACACATATAAGAGAGGAATCAATGAGAGCACATAAGAGGAAAATATCAACTACAATTTTTCATTCCTTGCTAAAATTTGAGAATTTTTTTTGAGAGCGTAACAATTGTAATTTTAAAATCAAAACAACAAAAAATTACAGATTTCTTCCTCTGATATTTATGTAAGTCTTCCTTATTTGATTTTCATTAAGCTTTCAAATAAATGTCTTTTCTCTTTTTTGAAACTGCCTAAATAAGTAAGAAATAAAATGTTAGGTTAATATATACTTTTAAACATTTCAAATTCTTAATTAAAAAGATCAAAAATAATATTTGTTCAAAATTTACACATTAAATACTATTTTTAACATCATACTCTATACATCGAATTTCTCTATATAACGAATTTTTTACTGGAACGATGGATTTCGTTATATAGAGGCTCGACTGTACTTGAAATTTTAATACATTTGTCAGATTGAGTCCTTAAATAACAAACATAGTAGTAATAAGTCCTTTCCCAAATCACATGAATATTTATCAGAAATTTTTGCTTCCATTCATAGCAGAATATTAAAAGAGAAAAAAAGCTAAAACTAAGTTAAAACCTATATAAAATAATGTGCAATAAAATCTTCTAAGATCAAATTTCAAGGGATTGGAAAAATTCCATTTTAGACAGGTTTCCACACTGGAGATAAGATATTCTTTTTTCAAGCCTGTTTCAGACTTTACACCGGTATTAAAGGCTTGCACTCAAAGTTAACATTCAATTTTTTCACAATTATACAAATGGAAAAAAATTACTATTTAAAAAACAAGAACATGCTTTAAGTTTCTCTCTTCTAAAGTGTTTTATAATCCTTTAAAAATAGATTTGAAGTGAAATTGAATAAAAAATATTCTATCAGATTCTGTTGCCTTTGCACAGTCTGCATCAGTAACATACAAAAGCGATGGAATATTCTTTGCAAATCCCCACTTTATTTTTAAAGTTCTTTTCCAGAATTACTGGCAAATGGAACTTGTATCTTTGTGCCATAATTGTACAATGATACTTTAAAATAACAAAAATTGTGATTTGCAGATTTCTAGCAATAGCTATTTTGCTTTTTTTAACAGATTTGAGACACGTGAAGATCATGAAACATGGTAACTCTGTGAAATCTAACGATATATAATCTGCAATCATTTATTATCCACACTACACATAAACAATGAAAATTATCATTAACAGTTAAGCATATAAATTTCTTACACATATACTTTTTTTCAGTTATCAATTTTCTAGTGAGCAATGAAAGATTCAATTCAGATATAGGGACAAAATTTGACATTTTTAGTTTTATATCAATTCCATATATATTTTAATTTGTAATTTTGGTTAACATTACTGAATTCGTGCTTTTTCATTAAGGAAGAATAAATTTATTCCTAAAAAAGTTCAAGATATTGCTGATATCATTGGTAATCACAATCTTCTTGTCAAATATATTTACGTATTAATCAAGCTTTTTTGGTTTTTCAATCTGGCTAAACCTGAAATAAAACTTACTTTCCTACTTTATGACTGTGAATTGATAATGTAACTTTATGAAGCAAGTTTCATTGAATAATTTAGGAAAAATACATTTCATCTTTATAATGTACATTTAATCATATATTACTGATTATTAACTTGGCCAATTATTTTAATATTTTATTCATTTAAAAAATTATCTAAATTTTTATTATTTTAGTTTTATTACTTAATTTGATATTTTACTATATTGTAAGCATTCATTATAACATTGATTGCATCATTAATTACATTCAAATGACTATTTAAAAAATGCAAACAAAGCAATCACCAGAAATTTACCACATTCTAAAATCGATATAACCTATGGTCCCAGGCTGTGTGGATTTGAGGGAGTCTACTGTATTTGCTATAAAGAAACAAGATGGGGGGGGGAGGAGAGATTTTGCCACCTCAAAAATAATAAATCAAAATATTAGAATAACAATTTTTGAAAAGACTAAATTGGCTTTTTAAAAGACTACATTAGTCACTCATAATACAAATATAATTAAAAATGGCAGATTACTAACGGCAAACAACAATCAATACCAAACTTAGATTTTTCAGGATTATGAAGGATTAATCTTGATTTTTTCAACATATATAAATTAATGTCATACGGGAGAAAAAGGAATTCAGATTTTGAAATAGAGAAAAACTCTGGAAATTCAATGTATATATCCTTTTCTGATCTGATGTATCCTATAGCATACATATCTTTACATTCTTTTTAGGGTTTCGCTCATCTGACAAAATCCTATATACGTCTTTATCCTCTGTCTGTCTGTCACAGAGACCGTACACAAAAACTATATAAATCAGAGAGTTAAAATTTTGTGTACATACAGCTGAATGCCTCGTCACACAACAAATCATAAAATTTTGAAAAAGACTAATATTTTAATTAAAATATTTTTTTTAATATCATCATTTCATTTTGTTGTTGTTTTATTTTCCTTCTAATTGTCACCAAAATTTAAATAGATACAAAAATTATTATGTATCTCACATAAATTAATGGATTAAATAAATCATGTTAAAAAAATGCTTATTATTATTATTATTTTCTTCTAACTGTTGCATGCAAGTTTGAATAGTTATAAAAATTACTAAGAATGTAATATAAATTAATGGATTAAATAAATCATGTGAAAAATGAGCTTATTTGTTTTTATTTCATCTTATTACACCATATTTAGCATCTATTTTGACACGCGAAATGATTTTTTTTTTTTTTTTAATTGCTGTGATTACATAGATTTGTTGATTTCACTATCAGAATCTGGAGTTTTAGTGAAGATAGACAAGCAAATAAAATTATGAATAGAAGTAAAATACTGCAAAGCTTAGCATAAATTTAAGGGAGACCAAACTGTCACCAGAAGCGACTAGTAATTTAATGATTAATTTTCTATTAACAATTTTCATTTGTTTATTTAATGATAAAGTGCTTTGAAGAAGATATTAAACGAAACCCTCTGTGGTATCTACAATCAAACTTACCCATGTGTTTTTACTTTCATGTATGTAAATAATGTTGAAAGTAAAGAAATTGGTGTAAATGGACCTAACAGATAGCAGAACCAAACAAAATAGACAATTTGTTTTTATAACTTTTTTTTTTTTTTTTTTTTAGATATGTATTATATTTAACTGGCTTGCGGCAAAAAAGTACAAAATGTACAAAAATTAAAGCATAAATAATTTTTCTTTGTGTTATATCATTTGTAGAGTATATTAGTAGTAAAAAAATCAAATATATATTTCATTTTGTTATGCAAAAAGAATAAAATAAAATAAAATAATTCTTAGAAATTGTAAAAAAATATGCTTATTAAGTCACCATGTACCATCAAATTTTATAAACAAAAAATTAATTTAAATTTTTTTCACTTTTCAATATTTCTTAGTTATTAGTTTATTAATGTAAATTCATAACTGAAGATTTAAAAAAATAAATAAGTAAATAAAAATAAACCCTTGGGTCTAAAGAGGATAATCAGAACACAAAATTACCACTGTAAAATAGATAATAAGATGTATTGTTCATAAAATACAGACAAACACAACAAATCTTTTTTCATGATATACTTAAAAAACATTTCATAAAATCAGCAATCTTAGTGCAATAATATTTTATTTCTAAATTTGTAGAATTGTTTTCATAAGCAAGAATAAATAAATAAATATGAGCTGGTATTTATAATTAATGAAAAGTCAGTGAGATACTGCATTTATTTATAAAATCTAAAGGTAAAATAAATTATCAATTTGAGTTGAACTTATTCTACATTACTTTTTTTCAACAATTTTATCAGAAAATTAAATCAAGTTTAGAAATTGTACAGTTTAGTAATCTAGTATCTATAAAATGTATGAAAAAAAGATGGTTCAGTCTTTCAAAAAAGAACTGTAGGCTGCCACAACATACTTTGCAATAGTTTTATCATCAGACAAATGTTCGGGATAAAACACTTCGTAAATCTCATAGAGAACAATCTGTTGGAGAGGTTTAAAATACAATTTGTTTATTCTTTCACTTTTGGTTGAACCTTCTACACAGTATACTTTTAGTCTCAACATAAGAAGGAACGCTAGAAATGAGACTTTTTTTTACACAACCACCACCTACACTAAATTTAGTAAATTATCTTGATTGCCCGGCTTGCAAAATTATGTTTTTTGAACACTTGACGAGTTGTTCTGAACTAACTTAAATATTTTATTGCTGACAAGTCTGATTTTTAAAGGAATAATCACCAGGCATTGCTACATATATAACTAAAGTTGTGATATACAAGAAAAAAAAAAAAGTTAATTACCCAAGTAAAATTCTTTTTTAAAATCGATTTGTCCCTCAAACAATTTAAGAATTAGCTTACTGATATAGTAGATCTATTTGGAAAGAAGTTAGTTGACATCAAGACAATACTTAGAACAGAGATAAATCTGATTTGATATACAATTATCTAAGTCTTAACAGAATCTTTGGGTTTGGAAATACCATGACTAATGTACCAGTTCATTTCTTCTTCAACTGCCATTTTGAATAATTTACCAGTTTCATTATTTTTAGGGTGAGTGTTACTTGTAATTTCTTTCACAGTCTGGATAAACTTTGCTTCCATCTCTTTAATTTTAGACCTCCACAAATCAGCTCCAATAGGAGGTCTGATACTAAACTGTTCCTGCATTCGATATAAAACATGGCTTCTATCAAACCTCTTTCTTTGTCCAGAACCTTGTTCACAAACAGGTGATACTACTTCTGGTGGAAATTCAACTTCAGAGAAAATAAACGGCTTGAATACAGAATGTATTGGATCAGGCGTAGCGGTAAACCAATGACAAGATGGTATACCAGATTCTGGCTTTCTTAATACAGAAACCTGACTTCCTGTAGATACAAATGAACCAGATGACATGCATATACCACTTCGCTTATCTCTCAGAACATTAAACATGTCTGTTTCTTTAAAATGTCCATTTTTTGAGAATTGTAACAGTAATTTCTTTCCACATTTATATCTATAACTTTCTTCGTCATCCTCCAAGCCAAAAGCACACTTGAAATTTAGCGGTCCTTTCGATTGATTCCAAAATCTTTTTTCTTTGGCAAATTCCTCTAAATTATCACATTTCAAATCAATTTTTGTTCCAATAGAAAGCTCATTTGATATATTTCTCACACCATTTGTAAGTTTTTCCGCAGCCCATATAGTGCCAGCACATTCTAAAATCCAAACTTCTTCTGGATCAGCAATAAGGAAACTATTATGATAAGTAAAATCTTGTAAAGTATCAGAACAGTTTCCACCCATACCATATGAATCTATTAAAGATACTATAACATTCAGTGCCTCAAGCGCTGTTTTAGCTCTTTCCAAACCTAATCTTAAAAGATCCATGCCCAAAAGTTTTTCTATAGAATCACTATCATCATTTAATTTTGTCCAAACAGCTTCATTACCAATACAAACACTGTATTCGTTGGCTCCCATTTCAGCACCCCACATCCAAGAGGGTTTACTCAAAATTGTGGCATAAGTATGAGGAACTTGATCAATTTCAATATAAGTGCATTTCAATTTACAAGGAACAGGATGATCTGAAGCAGGAACATAGATAACTTCTTGTACTTCATCTGAAGGTCGGTCCGAATTTTTCCCGAAAATTACGCAGTTACCTTCTGTACCGGGAGGTAAAACGGCAAAAGTATCACAAGATTTAGGAGGATTCATACTCATTGAAGCAGTAACTATGAGAAAAATGGTACAAAATACAGTGAAAATGAATACTAATTTTTCATTAATTTAATATAACAGCCATTTAAAAAACCTGCCGTGTTTATAAACAACTTACGATTACCAACCTGATAATAACATTGTGCATTGTGGCGCCATCTAGTAGTTTAATAAAATAGTATTGTCACAAGTTACTAGTGACAATTAAAAAGTATGTTTAAGATGTCAAGATCATCTAATTTCTTGTAGTAAATTCAAATATAAGGAATAAATAAAAATTGTTTATAAAACCTGAACTATACTTTTTAGAGTCAAAGTTATTTAAATTGTACTTGTTTAGTTGTACTTAAATTATTACTTTTTTTTCAAAAGTTCCACGTTCTTTTATACCAATAAAAATCTAATTTCCTGCTGTAAATGTTCGAATTTTACTTTAAAGAAATAATAAGCAAAAAATGTATTTCAACACCAAAAATAAATTAAATAATCAATCTCATATTAAAAAATTCTCGCATCATAAATAAAATCATTCCGAAATTCTCTCTCAATGTGATTTTAAAAATGGAATCAATCAAGAGAGAAATTGTTATATAAAATAACATTTATTTTCGTTAAAACTAACAAAATTTAAAAGTAATTAAATATTTGGAAATGTAACGAACAATTATGTGGCCAAATACTATTTTTGTAAATAATTTTGATCGTAAATAAAATATTTTTTCAAAATTTTAAAATTTAAATTAAAAACCAGTTCTATTTTTTTAAATTATTCATTTTTTTTTTTTTTTTTTTTTTTTTTTTTTTTTTTAGGTTTCATGCATTATTACTAAAAAAATTGTTGTAAAAAATGTTGCAGTTACACATACTTGTAATGTGCATTCATTTTAGACAAAATATCAACTAATTGCCATTGTTGAATGTCTTTTTGAATATACGGCTGTCCAAAAATTTACTTACTTCAGTCAGGCAGTTTTTGCACCATGCTTAAAAACTACCCGCATTTATTTATTTTATTTAATTATTTATTTATTTTATTGTTAAAAGTGAATTCTAATTTAACAAAAGAAGCTACTTTAAATCAGCATTATTGCTAAATCTTTTCACCACCAGATGATTTTCAGTCGAGAATCCTAAAATAAAATTTACTAAAGAACCAAAATCTATTTTAAAATAAGGTGTTCGTTCGTATTGAAAACTTGGAGAAGTAAGCTAAATTTGTGTGCACAGAAGTGAGTGTTGAATTCAGACACTTTTCTCTGGGAGGGATTTTTATGGGTCCGGGAGGAGGTGGGCCGGGGGAGGTTAATAAAATTCCATAAAGAAAATTGCACATTTTAACTACTGGAAACACAAAATTTCAAATCTGCCCGCGGAGGGGGGGGGGGGGGATGTCCCTCAGGCCAACCTCTGAATTCAACACTGGAATGCGTGAGTGTTAGGGTTTGACGGGGCACAAATTAAGAGCTTTGATAATAAAGGTGGTATGTGACAAAAAATAAAAGAAATTGTACATCAGATGTGGTAAATGAAATGCGTTAATACTATGACTAGTTTTATAAACACAGAACAATCTCGTTAAAACGAATGTTACTTTAAAGGATTTTTCAATTTAATGAATATTATTTGGATTGTTTTAAAAAATCTTATTAACCTATTTTAATATAAAAAATTTCACTTTAACGAATTTTGCAGAAAAGCTACTTTAATCTGTGCTCCCTAGAAATTAGTTATAACGAGATTTTACTATATTCAGATCTTGATGCAACAGCAGTTACATTCTTATGCAAAAATGTACGAATACATACAACACCGTGCGAAACGGGAGAGGGGGGGGGGGGCTCAGAAATTAATGGGGCGCGAAATTTATACTACCAACATCATTTTTAGCCAGACGCAAGAAAAAGTTCGAGGGAAAGAGCGCTAAATTGAAACCTTTGCCCGGGCGCAATTTTCTCTTCTCACGTTCCTGAATACAAAATTTATTACGATTATGCATATTTATTAAATTCAGTGAAATGGAAGTAATACGACTTATTCTTAAACATAATGTAAATTACCATGGCAATCTAGAATCCTTACCTATCATAGAATATCACTGAATTAATTATGTACGATAGGATATAACAGAATAAAAAAATAAACTTTTATTAATATCATTTATAGTTTTGATTCAATTGTCACAAAATCTGAAAAGATTCGAAAGAATTCTACAATTATTATATACATAAAATTTCAAATCATTCGATAAGGTAGTTTTCGTGCTGCTATATGCGGACAGACAGACGGAGGGACGGACGTACCAGAGTACATCCATAGGTGCTACGCATTTATATAATTACAAACGCGCCTTAAATAAATAAATAAATAAATAAATAAAGAGTTAATTATATGATTGAAGATAATCAATGGTCTCTACCCTCTGTTAAATCACTATTTGGAAAAATAAATAAATAAATACTCAGCGATTATTTGACAAAGAAGAAATTTGACAATGCTAAAATTTTAATTTAAATTTATAAAAGTAGTTTAAAAAGGGTTTTCTCTTAAGTGTCATTTTAATAGCTACCTATACAATAAAATTAAATGTAACTGCACATATGATTGCTAATTTAACTTAGAAAGCATCAGTGTTGAATTCAGGGGGTGGCCCTGGGAGGTGGGACATTCCCTTCGGAGCAATAAAATGCCTCCCCGGAAAATTTGAGATTTTGCGTTTTCGATGGCCAAAAAGTACAATCCCCCCCCTTCCGAACTCTACAATCCCCCCACCCCCTGCCCGAGCCACTTCTGGACAAAAATGTCTAAATTAAACATTGGAAAGTAATAACAATGCTGAAGTCGTAAATTAAAATATGCAGTCAAACCTCGTTAACACGAACACGCTTAGCGTGAATGACTTTTAACATGAACTGTTTTCACAGTCCCCTATAAAAGCGAATACAAAGATTTGATTTTGATAACATGAATTACTGTTAACATGTACGAAATTTTGATTCCCCTTGAGGTTCATATTAACGAGGTTCCACTGTATCTGATAAATTTACGAAAAGTAAAATCATAAATTGTTCAAAACAAATATTATTCTGAATGTTTTAGCTGTTAAATTCCTTCCCGCCCCCTCCAATAATAATAAAAATCTCCCTGTTAAATTTATTTTTGCTTCAAAAACACACTTCGAAAAAGACATCGAAGAAATTATCCAAAAGTGTTGTATAAATAATACAGAATATTCTATTTCAAAAAGAAACTTCATTTCACTTTCAATTTTTAAAGTCTAAAATAACAATTCATTCTTGAAAGACAGTTTGAACAACTTGATTTAACATGACTTTCAGATGCTTACATAAACACACCTTTCATTTTATGTCTCTTTAGGCAATAATTGCAAGAACAAACTCCAAGGGTTTGAACAGACAAAATGTCAGATTACAAAATTTTCCAAGTAACCCCCTCCCCCCCTCCTATTGTCCTTCCAAAATTTTCTTTGGATTTTTGCTTCAATTAAGAAAATGTCCAAAATTGCTTTAAAAAAAGTGGAACTCTTTCATTGCCTAACCAAATACAGGGAATCCGCGAAAGAAAATAGTTCGAGCTGAGATGAGAATTTGAAATATGTTGCTAACAACACGAAATGATAAGAAAATACTATTACTTTAAAAATACTAGCTCATTAATAAAATCAATATCTTAATCGTCAACGGAAATAATCAACTAACGTCATAAAATGTGTCTTGTGTGCCACGTGAGCATTTTCTAAATCCGAAAAATAAAATCGATTGCTTAATTATCTTGTCGATAAAAAAAGACTAGATTTATATGCTTCCTGAACCTGTTTGATGAATTCATCCAAATGGTGTAACAGCTATTGATTTAAATATCTAATTGTCTGTATTAAATATACAGAACGTATATTTCATTTTTCCATCCAGTTTCAATACACTTCAGACATGTAAATCTCCATACGAGGTGGCTCAATGTCAATTTTGCAAGACATTTAAATTTTAAACTCACTTTATTACTTACCCATCATACGTAGTATAGGGTAAGTCTTGCAATCGTTTTGAAAATCGAAAAAAAATTTTTGACGGATTTACACGTTTTAGATAGTGGAGATTCCGAAAAACATATTTTTAGAAAAAAAATTTTGCCGTCCGTCCGTCTGTGTGTCTGTCTGTAACCGCTCTATCTCCCGAACAAATTGAGATAGAGACTTGAAATTTTGTATGTGCTTAGTATGTAACAATGGGACAAAGCCTATTTAATATCAGTAACCTCGATTATCTGGAACTATTTTTTCCGGACTCTCGAAAAATTCGTTCTGATGAAAGGTATATAAAATTTTTCGAATTCTTTTATTTTAAGGAATGGACGTAAAAGGCAATAAAATAACACAAATTTTGCATAAAAAAAGAAGTCAATCGGATTATTAGTTGTTGAGATATTTCTAATCCTATTTTCCACATTCTTCGATTTTTCATGACCCTGTATTTCATTCAAATTTCAATTCAAAGATATCTTTTAATTAAAAATGAGATACTTACTTTGATCAAGAAACCGTTAGTAAATATGATTATTATTTTTAGAGTTATAAGGATGTTTCTTTTACGCAATTCAGTGCTACTTGAATAGTTTGGCGTTTCATACAATTTATCGAAATTGGTTCATCAGAAATTCATTAATAGAGCATGGTTATGTGTTAAAAATACTTAAATATACATTTATGTCTTATTTTGGTATTGTAATGTATTTTATAAATTGTTTACATATGTTATATTTTCATATAGTATGCTATGCATATCCATGATGGGTAAGTATTACGGTGGCCTCCAACGACTAGTTTTATATACAATATTTAACTTACCGAAATTCGCGATTTATTAAAGTTAGATTATATGAATATTTCTAAGCATATAATTTCTTCCAAAAGAGTCAGAAAATTTAACTTTTACGCAGTGTTGAATTCAGACACTTTTCTCCCGGAGGTACTTCAGTAACTCCGGGGGAGGGGGCATTATAGAATTCCGGGGGGGAGCAATTCTACTTTTTGAGCATTGAAAACGCAAAATTTAAAATTTTGGGGGGTTGGGGGACACTGCATTGCTCTGGGAGGGAATGTCCCTCCCCGGGCCACCCCCCTGAATTCAACACTGCTTTTAAGAATTATATTAAACAGGATTCCATACAATTATACACTTTATATAAATGCTACCTGTTCAAATTCTCTAGAATTAAAATGTAGAATTCTTCAAGGATATCCATTTTATATTTAATTTTTTTTTATTCTAATACAGTGAAACCTCCAAATAAGGGACACCTTTGGGACCGGAACTTTTGTCCCTTAAATACACGTGTCCCTTATTCGGAGTTTTTATTATTTTTTTTTTAATTAATCGTCCTGAAAGATATGAAAATAACAATACATTAAAGGTGAAGTTTAAATGTACTCAAAGCGTATGAATTGCATTAATCAGACACAAAAGGTATAGAGAATTAATTAAAAATTTTAATTGATTACTAAATCATTAAATGATTTGAAGAATTATTGATTTGTATTTTTTATGCAAACTGTATACATGCAAAAAGTATAAAAAAGATTTAAAAGAATCATACTTGAAGCAATCAATCAAAAAATATTATTTTGCAAATTTAAATTTTTCACAATAAATTTTTCAAGTTTTCATTTATCATACTTATAGATTTTAGTTCTTCATTATCAACAGTAATTTATAAAAAAAAAAAAAAAAAAAAAAAAACTATTTAATTGCTTTGCATATTTTAAGGCAACAAATCCCTCAACTACTCAGCTCAGTAAGCAGAAAACGTTTTGACCCATTTGCAAATTCTTTTTTTAACGGAAAGATATAAAATTGGAACTTCTGACTATGGAAGTGATTTGGAATCGAACTGTATTTTCAAGTTTTGAATAAATTACCTATTGAGTTAAGGATTTTGATCACGTGACAGACATTTTTCACCCCTTCTTGAGTACTTATTCTTCTTTCGCGTATAAACTCTGTTCAAAACACTTAGGTTGACAATATTATCTAAAAGATCTATTGCGTTTGAAAAAGATCTGTTCATTTTTTTTTTTTTTTTGAACCAGAAAAAACAGTAAAAAGAGTTCGATTATATAGTTGACACTGAACAACAACGCCTTGTAGTTTCAGGCATTTCTGAATAAAAATAAATTAAAACTTTTGTCATAAAATTTGTCCTTTTGGATTTGAGAACAGCCTTAAAACATCTGTAAAGTTCTTTATTTTACAATTTTCTTTTTTTCTCCACTTTCAGAATCATCCTCTTAATTTTCAGCATTACTAATGGGGATAAAAGCACTGAAGTCAAATCAAAATTGTGGGTTAATAAATGCTTGTCAATTGTGTCGTATGCCTCTGTATCAACATGACTGTCTGTCAGTTTAATAAGTTCACAAAAATCTGTACTTTCATTTTTATCTCAGACTACTTCATTATCTGAAATTCAAAAGCCAGTCCTTTTAATCTCATTTTCAAGTGTCCCTTAAATACAGTGTCCCTTATTCAGAGGTAAATACATTACACGTCCTATACAAAGGGACTGGGACCAGAAGTTTTGTCCCTTAAATAGAGATGTCCCTTATTCGGAGTGTCCCTTATTTGGAGGTTTCACTGTATCTAATTGTCTGTATTCAATATTTAGAATGTGTATTTCATTTTTCCACGCAGTTTCAATATATTTTAGACGCGAAATTTTTTAAATAAGGTGACTAACGTCAATTTTGCAAGACATTTTAATTTCCAACTCATTTTATACTGTGGCGTAGTGGCAGATGGGCTTGCAATAAATTGTAGAAATTTAATTAAATATTCAATAAAATTTTAATGAGAAATGACAGTTACAAATGCTCTGACTTTCAGAGCGGTTGGTTCGCCGGACACCCGGACTTCAAACCCCGATATTGGGTATAGCAGTGGTCTGAGAGAGCCGAGCTCTCTCTAACTTAATCCTGAGAGATCTATATCTCAAACTGTCCGACCAGCAGCCGACAACGTCCTTCCCTGGTCATCATTCACAAGGAGGGGGGGGGGAGGAAAGACCTCTTTCTCAGTCATCTTCCAATCTGGATCCAGGGGTCAAGGCGTCCTTCTCCCATTCGATATCACAGAGAGCCTCCCCTTGACTGATTTCACAGCCCAAAGAAATCTGTATCTAGCAAGAGAAATGCAAGCAAAAACACATAGCTGTAAGGTGACCTCCACATAAAGCACGGGAGGCAGTATTGTTCAGGCATGTCACTAAATCCTTGTACATTGTTCAGCTGGAGACATCTTGCATTTTTTCTCACGGCCCACATAAAGGCTCAATAATTTCGACAACATTCCCAGAACATTCCCAGCTGTGGGAACAAAGGGAACACCTGCTGCAGGAAATGTGGAGACATGACAACTCCTTCCCCCTAAAGAGTTTTCCTGGGCTTGACTAGGAAAGCTCCACAAGGATAGCTCGTTCCCTTCAAACACCCTTTGTGAGGCAAGGCAAGGCAAGGCGCATTTAAATATCCTATCACTTAACTTTAACTACCTTTTTCCGAGAACAATTTTCACATAACACCCACCTTGTCTCACTTGGAAACACAATAATAAATAACAATACATAAACACAAATGTTAAACACTGAAATTAAAAATATGCTAGATAATTAATATTTACAACTTCGTATTTTATTTAAAAAGGCTAAGGGATGAGTCGGCTCAGACCATCGGCGTTCCCATTTTCTTTTCCCGGCTTATGCTCTATTCTAAATTTGAACTGTTGTAGGCATAAGGCCCAGCGCAATAGCCTCGCATTAGTTCCCATCATTTTTTTTAGATACGTGAGAGGATCGTGGTCTGTCTGAATCAGGAATTCCTGGCCATCCAGATAATAAGTTAACTTTTTTACTCCAAAAATGATAGCCGCTAACTCTTTCTCTACCGTACAATAATTTTTCTCAGCCTGACTAAATTTCTTGGACAAATAAACTATGGGATGTTCTTCCCCGTTACTCATTTGGGATAGCACAATACCGGCCCCAATTTCGCTCGCATCAGATTGGACAATAAATTCCTTTGAATAATCTGGAGCATAGAGTACCGGTTTACTTACTAACTTTCCCTTTAAATTTTCAAACGCGGATTGACAATTTTGCGTCCATTCTATTTTCTCTTTTTAACCCTCCCCTTTAACGCGTCGGTGAGAGGAGCCGCGATAACAGAATAATTCGGGATGTACCTCCCATAGTACCCCACAATTCCTAAAAATGCTCTAATTTGAGTCTTTGTGCAAGGGGTAGGAAAATCTTTAATTGTTTGTATTTTAGCCTCCCCTGGGGATCTTTTACCCGACCCAATCTCGTGACCTAAGAATTTAACGTGGTCTTGGGCAAATTGACACTTAGAAGGTTTGATGGTAAGGTTTTCTTCCCGTAATTTCTCCAATACTCTCCCCACGTCTTTCACGTGACTTTCAAAATCAGGAGAATACACCGCAATGTCGTCGATGTATGGCGACGCAAAAATCTCCATCCCCTGTAAGACCTCTGCCATTAACTTACAAAAATAGAACGGCGCATTGGCTAATCCAAACATCATTTTCTTAGGTATGTACGTGCCAAAGGGGGTCACAAATGCCGCATACCTTTGGGCTTGCTTCGAGAGAGGAATTTGAAAATACCCCTTCGTCAGATCCATAACAGTTATAAATGGAGCGGCGCTCACCTTTTGCACAACTTCCTCGATATTCGGCAAGGGGAAATACATATGGCGCGTAATCGCGTTCAATTTTCTGTAGTCCACACAAGGCCTAGGATCCTTGCCAGGACTCTCAACTAGAATCATCGGACTTGTATAGTCTGACTGACCGATTTCTATCACCCCCAAATCTAATAATCTCTGAATTTCATCTTGCAAAATTGTAATTTGTCTATGGGACATCCTGTAAGGCCTTGCCCGCACCTGGGCATCGCTCGTGAGCTCTATGTCCATCTCCACTAAAAAATCCAAAAAATTGTCGAGCATGCACACGACTCTGGCGAAAGTCCAATTTCACAAGCGATGAAAGTCCAAAAAATTGTCGAACATGCACACGATTCTGGCGAAAGTCCAATTTCACAAGCGATGAAAGTCCCAAAAATCAACTGAAGAAACGGGTCCAGAGTTTTTAACTTAACTCTCAGATCCAAACACGCTGCCACCAATATAATTTATTTAATATAGCTGTGGCGTAGTGGCAGATGGGCTTGCAATAAATTGTAGAAATTTAATTAAATATTCAATAAAATTTTAATGAGAAATGACAGTTACAAATGCTCTGACTTTCAGAGCGGTTGGTTCGCCGGACACCCGGACTTCAAACCCCGATATTGGGTATAGCAGTGGTCTGAGAGAGCCGAGCTCTCTCTAACTTAATCCTGAGAGATCTATATCTCAAACTGTCCGACCAGCAGCCGACAACGTCCTTCCCTGGTCATCATTCACAAGGAGGGGGGGGGGGGAGGAAAGACCTCTTTCTCAGTCATCTTCCAATCTGGATCCAGGGGTCAAGGCGTCCTTCTCCCATTCGATATCACAGAGAGCCTCCCCTTGACTGATTTCACAGCCCAAAGAAATCTGTATCTAGCAAGAGAAATGCAAGCAAAAACACATAGCTGTAAGGTGACCTCCACATAAAGCACGGGAGGCAGTATTGTTCAGGCATGTCACTAAATCCTTGTACATTGTTCAGCTGGAGACATCTTGCATTTTTTCTCACGGCCCACATAAAGGCTCAATAATTTCGACAACATTCCCAGAACATTCCCAGCTGTGGGAACAAAGGGGACACCTGCTGCAGGAAATGTGGAGACATGACAATACAATGTTTAACATACTGAAATCAACAATTTAATAATGTTAGATTACATATAAATTTCTAAACATATAATTTTCTCCAAAGATTTTGCCGTAATCTGAAAAGCCTAAATGGATGCAGTCTTTTAATAAATTTTCATTTTCTGATACGTTATGAAATACAATTGCTAACTGCTAGACAACTAATAATATAAAAGAGGAAAAATAATTACTTTTGATAACAACATTATAAAATTAAGAAGTTAAAATAAAATGCTTTAATTTTTACTTTCTTCTATCTTCAATAGAAGAAAGTATTGTCATCGAAATTTTTTTTCAACTTCCGGTTTTCGACGGATTTACACGTTTTAGGGGTCAGAGATTCCTAAAAACATGTTTTTACAAAATGTCTGTCTGTCCGTGTGCCTGTGTGTCGCCATTCTACCATCAAAAAGTGTATGAAGTTATGCATAGAACTGAACCAAATTTTTTGTGAATGTTTTTGGCTGTGGCAAGCAGGTCCTCCTTCAGTTTTGAAATATTCCGCCGGAAGGGGGCGCTGCAATCGCGATTTTTGTGCCATTTTTAATATTGTACTGACTAAAAGTATATAAAGTTATGCATCGAACTTAACCAAATTTTTTGTGTAAGTATATGACTATGGCTAGTTGGTCCTCCCTGAATTTGAAAAAAATCCGCCGGAAGGGGGCGCTTAGAGGTCTGCACGGGCCGGAATTTCCAGGCCGGGGCCCGGCCCGGCCCGTTTACATTTTTATATTTTATGCCCGGCCCGTTACAATTTCTAGGATTTCTAAAAATTTCAGATTTTTATCATATAATTAAGATTTCTTTAAAGAATACTGCATAAATATCTATGGAATGATTTCACAGTATATTTTACAGGAAATATACATTAGCAATATTAATGATTACTTAGATTCTTAGGCTTTCAACATTCAAATAAAGATTCATTAAAAAATTAATATGGCTGAGAATAAAAGAAAAAAGAAAGAAAGTTAAAAACATCGTAACTTTTGAAGTTGTTTAATAAAAGAAGATTTATAAAAATATTTCTATATCATTTTATTAAAGATTTTAAATTCCAAATTCATTCGTTAATTCAAAGAAGCTGATTTCTGATGCATTTCTAAATTCATCGTTTTCTCAGAAACGCATAAGATTAGACAGTGTCTTTATTCAGAAACTATACAATCGAATGGCGTTATCCATTTTTTGATACAAGCAATTTAAGAATACTGCAAGCGAATAAAATATTGTCATAGTTAGCGTTTTGAATAGAATTTCCAGAAGCGATAGCATGGGAAGGGAAAAAAACCTGCTACCATTTGAGAAACTATTGTATCTCAACAAGATTATACAAGTATTTTATTTACCAAAAATGAAAAACGCTATTCGATTCCAAATCCTTTCAATAGTCAGGCTTATCTCTTTTATATTTTTACAATTAAAAATTAGTCTGAAAATGTGTCAAACTTTCACGTTATTGAGAAATTAATTTAAAAACCACCAAGAGGTATATATCCAAAGATTAAGATTCTTTATCGCTGTTAATATTTTTACAAATCATGTTGTCTGCCCTACAGATCTTGAGAACAATTAAGTCTTGTTCCGGTCCGGCAAGTCTATATGTAGAAAAATAATGCAAGCTTGATCTCGGCACGAATCAGCTAAAAAATATATTAAGAAGGGTTACACACAGTGTAACTGTCCGATGCCTATCTCAACACTGTACAAGTTACACTTTTATATTGATGCTGTCAAACTAGTATGGCTCGGGACGCACATTTATATTTATTCTCGTTAAAATCATTTTTGTTGAAAATAGGTCATATTTTATTGTTTCAGCTTAAGTCTTCAGAAACCGCCGGCAGGCCCGAAATTTTTTTTTATCGGCCCGTATGGCCCGTTCTATTTTTTGCCGGCCCGTTTATTTTGTTTGTCGGCCCGGCCCGTTGAAAAAACTATTCTAATTCTGCCGGCCCGGGCCCGTGCAGACCTCTAGGGGCGCTGCAATCGCGATTTTTGTGCCATTTTCAATATTGTACCGACCAAAAGTATATGAAGTTATGCATCGAATTGAACCAAATTTTTTGTGTAAGTGTACGACTAGTTGGTCCCCTGAATTTGAAAAAAATCCGCCAGAAAGGGGCCCTGCGATAGCGAATTTTATGCCATTTTCAATTTTTGGTAAGGCAAGTAGGTCCTCCCTAAATTAAAAAAAAAAAAAAAAAAAAAAAAAAAAAAAAAAAATCTGTCTATCATTCTAATGTCCATCGGCTCGTGTAGGGACGGAAATTCGTTTTTACTCCGATTAATTGACTGAAGCAGAAATTTAAGATGAAAATCAAAGTTCGTATGGTATTGAATTAAAATTATTAAAGCATTAATATGAGTAACTATTTTTTTTTTTTTTAATTATTAAAATGTACGTATGAGATAGAAGAAAGTTTTGGGATTGGCACATCCAATCAGTTTTCAACAGATACACAAAATTTCACCTGAAAATCCATAGATAATTTAAGATGTGTGACATACGTACAGATAACATTTAAAACTAAATCAGAATAATTTCAGATCTCCATTTAAAATTTTAGCCTTTAAATCAGTTACACAAAGTCAGAATTTTTATTTCAATGAATAGTAATATTCGAAAATATTTTGAAATTCCATAGACAAGTATTGTTATAACAAAGTAAAATGCTCTATATTTTTTGAAGGAATGAACCAAATTTAATTAAACACCATCAACTAATTTCCGGGTATCACATCACCATATCTATTGTAATTACAAATTAGTCGGATGCTTTATGCGATAGTTGTTGAAAGACATACATCCGAACAGACAGGGAAACAAACACACAAACAAGCACTACGAACTTTTCGGGTCGGCAATTAAAACGCATGATCACATAAATACTAAAGCTGGAGTCCGAAAATAGCATCCATTATCTTTTGCCGATTTTAAATTCCTTCATTTTTAGGTGCGCTCGTAATTATGTAAATACGTAGCACCTATAGTGGTCGTTCAGTCCGTCCGTCTGTCCGCATATAACAACGCAAAA
This sequence comes from Maratus speculifer, assembly GCA_964019185.1. Taxonomy (NCBI): domain Eukaryota; kingdom Metazoa; phylum Arthropoda; class Arachnida; order Araneae; family Salticidae; genus Maratus; species Maratus speculifer. The sequence continues at coordinate 261,256,646 of OZ025301.1, forward strand.
ACTACCCAACCGAATCATTTGAAATTTAAAATACATAATTATTACATAATTTTGTCGAGTTATTTCAAATTTTTTGATAATCGGGTGCATAGATCAATTACAGGGGCAATCAAAAGAATTCTATTACATTATGGTCAGTAGTAGGAAAATAAGAGTTCGGGCTCAGGAGGCGGTGGCGGTGGTACGGTGGCACCGTGCCACCGCCTCACCCAGTGCCACCGCCACCGTCCCTGCGGTCCCGCCACTCGAAATCATACTATAAGATGTAGATTAAATTTATATTTGAATTTTGAACAACCGTAATTTTAATGAGTATTATTAATTAAGCGAAACAATTAAAATCTCAGTTTTTAACCATTTTATTTAGATTTCTTCAACTACAAGATGAGATTATCAATTTACCACAAGAAAGTTAAACATATATTTGAATTTTGCTTGATAGACATCTTAATGAGTAGTATTAATTAAGTAAAAACAATAGAAAATATCAAGTTTTATAGAAAAAGACTGATTTCTTACGATTTTTATCAACTATATGATCAATGTAACGACTTGAAAGTTAAACGTACATCCTAGTTTTTCAACTGCTATAACCTTAATGAGTATCGTTAATTAAGTAAAAACAATGGAAAATATCAAGTTTTATAGAAAAAGACTGATTTCTTACGATTTTTATCAACTTAAGAGAGAAAACTTAAACGTACATTTCAGTTTTTCAACAGCTATAACCTTAATGAGCATTCATAATTAAGTAAAAAACAATGGAAAATATCGATTTTTATAGAAAAAGACTGATTTCTTACGATTTTTATCAAATACAATATCAATGTATCGACTTAAAACTTAAACATACATCCTAGTTTTTCAACAACTATAACCATAATGAGTATTGATAATTAAGTAAAAAACAATGGAAAATATCAAATTTTATAGAAAAAGACTGATTTCTTACGATTTTTATCAACTTAAGAGAGAAAACTTAAACGTACATTTCAATTTTTAAGTGGTTATCATCTTAACGAGTATTTTTAATGAAGTAAAACAGCGAAAAATATAAATTTTTATTTGATTTCTTAAGATTTTCATCAACTACATGAGAAGTGTACCGACTTAAAAGTTGAAAGTTAAACATACATCCCAGTTTTTCAACAGCTATAACTTTAATGAGTATTGATAATTAAGTAAAAAACAATGAAAAATATCAAGTTTTATAGAAAAAGACTCATTTCTTACGATTTTTCCAACTCAAACTTCAGAATACCAATTTGAGAGAAAGAAACTTAACCATGTATTCAGTTTTGAACAACCATTTCCTTCATGAGCATTTTTATTTAAGTAAAACAATGGAAAATATTAAATTTAACCAATTTCTTTAGAATTTTTCAACTATAATATCAACTTAAGAAAGGAAACTTAAACATTTATCTTAGTTTTTGAACAGCAATCCCTTAATGAACATTGTTAATTAAGCAAAAAACAATGGAAAATATAAATTTTAATCGATTTCTTTAGATATTTTCAACTTAAAAACGAAATTTAAACATACATTTTTAACATTCGAACAACTATTACCGGAACGAATTTTAATAATTAAGCATTTAACGAACGAAAATAGTGATTTTTTATTTTATTTATTTATTTATTATTTTTTTTTTTTTAAGCAAGAAGGCCAATTGTATAAACTTTTACAGTAATTTGACATTTTAACATACTTTAAAAAACACTAGTTACATAAGATTTCAAACTTTAGATGACTAAATCTCAAGATATATTTTTCTCGAAAACAAATATAAAATACATTTTTTAAACTAATTTCCTCAATCTTACGAATTCAACAGGATTTTTACCGATGCAAACATTAGAAGCGAACAACAAATTCTCTCCCCATCTAACCTCAAAATTCCTAAAGGGGAGAGTACAATAGGTTTTTCGACGTCACACTTCGTAAGGTTTTCATTCAAGAAAAATATCTTTTACGTTATAAAAGTCGTTTTCTTAGAAGGATATAAACTTGTGATTTTTGTTTTTGAACAATCATTATCTCAATAAATATTAATAATTAAGGAAAAACAATGGAAAATAATATGTTTTAAGGAAAAAGACGAATTTTATCGAATTTGATTAATTTTTACACTAGTATTTTCAAAAAGCAACATGGAAATATCGATTTTTTTAACTGAACAATTTAACGCATGTTTTAGCTTTAACAACAGAAACTTAATAAGTATCACTAATTAAACAAAAAAACAAAATACTGATTTTCAAGAAAAGACGAATTTTTATACAATTTTCAACACTTTACCTTTCTGAAATTTTTATGTTATCAAACACCAAGTTATTTAAAATATAAATATTATGCTTAATGTTTAGATAGTACACATGACTAATTCCACTTATTCTTTTCATATTATTAATTAAATTGACACATGTTTCACTCTACACTTCAATGATTTCTGAATTTTTACAATACTCACCACCAATTTTCTAAGATTTTCCGATTATACATTCCTCAGAAGTACATATTCGAAATGGTACAAACACTTTACATATCTAAAAAATATCATTGAAGTAGCTGTATTTAATATTTTTAACACCAATTTTCTAAGATATTCTAACATTTTCCAATTATACATTCCTAAGAAGTACATTTTCGAAATACTACAAACACTTTACATATCGAAAAATATCATTGAAGTAGCCGTATTTAATATTTTTAACACCAATTTTCTAAGATATTATAACATTTTCCAATTATACATTCCTCAGAAGTACATATTCGAAATGCTACAAACACTTTACATATCGAAAAAATATCATTGAAGTAGCTGTATTTAATATTTTTAACACCAATTTTCTAGGATATTATAACATTTTCCAATTATACATTCCTCAAAAGTATATATTCTAAATGCTACAATCACTTTATATATTGAAAAACATCATTTATCTACTAAGTATTAGTCAAAATTATAATATGTTTTCACCCTATAGTTAAAAAATATCTGAATTATCACACAACAACATTTTTCAAATATGAATATTATTTTAACAGATTAAAAAGGCAAAACATAGACGAATATAATCTTTAATTTTTGTAATCATTTCATATTTCATACCAAACTATCTGAAATTTCAACCAAATAAGAGCAAATATTAGACTAATTTTTTATCATTAATATTGCTTAGACCTTTTCATCATAACTTTTAAAAATGGTAATTATCCATTTTTTGGGTTCATTATCGAAAAACTGTAACTGAAATTACATAAACTCAATGCAAAAAAAACCCTGTTCTCACACAATTTCTTAAAATTCAACAAAGAATTGACTATTACTGCAATACTTATCTATATCAATTTCGATTCTCGATAATATATAGGTATTTTATTATTACACACTTACATCTCTTTTCAAACGTTTATCAGAAAATAAGTCAATCAAAGTCTAGTAGTTATCACATCTATTCCCCAGAAATATTGCTATCATGCGAAACAGTAAAGAAAATTAATAGATATTTAATATTTAATAACCTCATACGTGAAATTACTGTCGAATGAGAATACTAATAATCAATAAAATCAACTATTGAACAAAAATATAGTACAGATTACCGAAAATTCAAATGTTTTCTTCTACAAAAGTTACAAAAATTAACAAATGAATGACAAGTTAGAGAAATAACTAAAAAAATTAATGAACATATTTACAAATTTATTAAAATCACACCTTTTTCTGGATTATAAACCACAATTTCTTGAAAAAATTAACACCGAATTTATCAGATTTTAATCATTGTATTACATACACTCAATAAATATTCAAAATTAATCAAAAAATAATTTTTTAGTCTCATCAATAAGCAGAAATTCTATATTAAAAGAATATTTTCATAGTAGTACTTATGAAAATGAGAGTTTACAAACTGATTTTCATAATTTTACCACATTTAAACTTAATTTTTATACATAAAACATTATTTAATCAAATTTTATACTTTCTAATTCAGTAAAATTCAATACTTTTTAGTTTTTAAACCAATACCACAATATTTATTTACATCAAACTTGATTCTTCACCTTTTATATTTCCACATTACACACGTGAGATAAATACTAACTTGGATCAGGAGTTGAAGTCAATTGATTCCATTCGATTTTCATCATGTACGTATTGCTCCTACACGAACTTTCTTACTGCTATAATCATCTAATGTATTAAAACTAATCTACTCATATTTTTAATCAATTCATCAGATGTTTCATCTCGCACTTCTGAATTATCGTGCATCAAGTTGCTTAAAATATAAATACTATCTTTATAGTTTTAATGATATATAGTATACATGGTTTATCTTGAGTTAACACTTCCATAGTATTAATCAAATTATATGTTTCATCTTGCACTTGATCTTAATGTTTTCATCTTGCATCTGAATTATCGTCCATCGAGTTTTTTAAATAATAATATATTTATAGTTTTTGATTATACATAGCATGTACAAATATAATCTTTAATTTTAACATTTCATATTTCAAATAACCTATTTCCGAAACCAAGCTATGTGAATTTTACCACAATGCTTATTATCATAGAATAATTTGTGTTTCACACTTTTCTAAAAATTATCAGATATGTACCCCTCAGAGAAATTACTATCATATGAATAAATGAAGAAAATTTAATTTATATTAAATGTACACGAAATTGATTGCAATATACATGAATTTAATAAAAATAAATAAATAAGCGATTATTTATACATTAAACCTTTACTAAATATATACTTCTTTCATTATACAGATGTTTCAACAAGATGAACCAAAACAGCAGCAAACTTCAGAAATTAATGATCCGAATGATTCATCTCTAGCACATGTAGCGTTAACGAATAACACATATGTGAGTACTTATATGAGAAATACTAGAATTCGTATATGAAACGTAATTAGAGTAAATACAAAATGATTTGTCTTACTACCTACACTTTAACAAGTGCTTTTTACCTATATTATTGAAGAGAATCCTAACTGTGTCCATTTATTTCTACTACAGATGTGCTCTATTTGCTACAAACACTTCTTAAGTAAATGGAATTTAACAGAACATACAAAAATCTATACAGGTGAAAAACCTTACACTTGGAAAGATTACCATAAATGCTGTTTTCAAGGAGACGTGAATCAAAAATGCACACATCATCATATAAAGCATCATCAGATATATGTAAACTTAGCGAAGATATTCAAAAATTAGTCAGACTTTTGTAGAATTTAGAAATAAAGAAAGATATTTAGGCTATTTATCCATCATATTTTCACAACATTTACCACAATATCTCAAACTTAAAATTTGGAAGACATACACACTGCTGAAAAGTAATTTTGTGATTCTTCTAACCAGTACGAATGTATAGATGTTATTTTGCAGTGTATTCTTTAAATGCTCACATTAAATATTCTTTTATATGCATATATCGTTGTGTTTATTTTTCTAATACCTATTACATTAATGAAATACATAACATTTTAAGTGAAATAACACTCTCACAACTTAAAAAATGCATAAGAACATACAAAAATAAACAGATGTATAAAAAAATATGCAAGTTTACAAAATATTTTCATTGTTTTCTAGAAATATTAACAAAAAATATTTACAATATGAAAAAATTGTAAAAGTGAAAAGAAAAAACATAAATGTAAAAACAAAAACCACAAAGTGAAAAACTCATAACAAAGTTTTCGAAAAAAATATTTACAAAAAAATTTTTTTTACAAAAACCAAAACTTCCAAAAATATTTTTTTCAAAAAAATTTTTTTTTCAAAAACATTTTTTACAAAAAAATTTTTTTCAAAATAAGTTTTTACAAAAGTAAAAAAAAGAAAATCACAACGTTAAAAAATGAAAAATTTTTGTTAAAAAAAAGTGTAAAAAAATTACAAAAAAATGTTGTAAAAATTTCAAAAAAAGTTATGAAAAAAGTCTCAAAAATTTTGTTGTTTTTAATAGCAAATGCAATGGTTTCGCCATTGCATACTGCATTAAAACCAACGAAATGTTTGAAGCTTTTTTCATAACTTTTTTGAAATTTTTGCAACATTTTTTTGTAATTTTTTTACATTTTTTTTAACAAAAATTTTTCATTTTTTTAACGTTGTGATTTTCTTTTTTATTACTGTTGTAAAAACTTATTTTGAAAAAAAATTTTTTGTAAAAAATGTTTTTGAAAAAAAAAATTTTTTGAAAAAAATATTTTTGGAAGTTTTGGTTTTTGTAAAAAAAATTTTTTTGTAAATATTTTTTTCGAAAACTTTGTTATGAGTTTTTCACTTTGTGGTTTTTGTTTTTACATTTATGTTTTTTCTTTTCACTTTTACAATTTTTTCATATTGTAAATATTTTTTGTTAATATTTCTAGAAAACAATGAAAATATTTTGTAAACTTGCATATTTTTTTATACATCTGTTTATTTTTGTATGTTCTTATGCATTTTTTAAGTTGTGAGAGTGTTATTTCACTTAAAATGTTATGTATTTCATTAATGTAATAGGTATTAGAAAAATAAACACAACGATATATGCATATAAAAGAATATTTAATGTGAGCATTTAAAGAATACACTGCAAAATAACATCTATACATTCGTACTGGTTAGAAGAATCACAAAATTACTTTTCAGCAGTGTGTATGTCTTCCAAATTTTAAGTTTGAGATATTGTGGTAAATGTTGTGAAAATATGATGGATAAATAGCCTAAATATCTTCCTTTATTTCTAAATTCTACAAAAGTCTGACTAATTTTTGAATATCTTCGCTAAGTTTACATATATCTGATGATGCTTTATATGATGATGTGTGCATTTTTGATTCACGTCTCCTTGAAAACAGCATTTATGGTAATCTTTCCAAGTGTAAGGTTTTTCACCTGTATAGATTTTTGTATGTTCTGTTAAATTCCATTTACTTAAGAAGTGTTTGTAGCAAATAGAGCACATCTGTAGTAGAAATAAATGGACACAGTTAGGATTCTCTTCAATAATATAGGTAAAAAGCACTTGTTAAAGTGTAGGTAGTAAGACAAATCATTTTGTATTTACTCTAATTACGTTTCATATACGAATTCTAGTATTTCTCATATAAGTACTCACATATGTGTTATTCGTTAACGCTACATGTGCTAGAGATGAATCATTCGGATCATTAATTTCTGAAGTTTGCTGCTGTTTTGGTTCATCTTGTTGAAACATCTGTATAATGAAAGAAGTATATATTTAGTAAAGGTTTAATGTATAAATAATCGCTTATTTATTTATTTTTATTAAATTCATGTATATTGCAATCAATTTCGTGTACATTTAATATAAATTAAATTTTCTTCATTTATTCATATGATAGTAATTTCTCTGAGGGGTACATATCTGATAATTTTTAGAAAAGTGTGAAACACAAATTATTCTATGATAATAAGCATTGTGGTAAAATTCACATAGCTTGGTTTCGGAAATAGGTTATTTGAAATATGAAATGTTAAAATTAAAGATTATATTTGTACATGCTATGTATAATCAAAAACTATAAATATATTATTATTTAAAAAACTCGATGGACGATAATTCAGATGCAAGATGAAAACATTAAGATCAAGTGCAAGATGAAACATATAATTTGATTAATACTATGGAAGTGTTAACTCAAGATAAACCATGTATACTATATATCATTAAAACTATAAAGATAGTATTTATATTTTAAGCAACTTGATGCACGATAATTCAGAAGTGCGAGATGAAACATCTGATGAATTGATTAAAAATATGAGTAGATTAGTTTTAATACATTAGATGATTATAGCAGTAAGAAAGTTCGTGTAGGAGCAATACGTACATGATGAAAATCGAATGGAATCAATTGACTTCAACTCCTGATCCAAGTTAGTATTTATCTCACGTGTGTAATGTGGAAATATAAAAGGTGAAGAATCAAGTTTGATGTAAATAAATATTGTGGTATTGGTTTAAAAACTAAAAAGTATTGAATTTTACTGAATTAGAAAGTATAAAATTTGATTAAATAATGTTTTATGTATAAAAATTAAGTTTAAATGTGGTAAAATTATGAAAATCAATTTGTAAACTCTCATTTTCATAAGTACTACTATGAAAATATTCTTTTAATATAGAATTTCTGCTTATTGATGAGACTAAAAAATTATTTTTTGATTAATTTTGAATATTTATTGAGTGTATGTAATACAATGATTAAAATCTGATAAATTCGGTGTTAATTTTTTCAAGAAATTGTGGTTTATAATCCAGAAAAAGGTGTGATTTTAATAAATTTGTAAATATGTTCATTAATTTTTTTAGTTATTTCTCTAACTTGTCATTCATTTGTTAATTTTTGTAACTTTTGTAGAAGAAAACATTTGAATTTTCGGTAATCTGTACTATATTTTTGTTCAATAGTTGATTTTATTGATTATTAGTATTCTCATTCGACAGTAATTTCACGTATGAGGTTATTAAATATTAAATATCTATTAATTTTCTTTACTGTTTCGCATGATAGCAATATTTCTGGGGAATAGATGTGATAACTACTAGACTTTGATTGACTTATTTTCTGATAAACGTTTGAAAAGAGATGTAAGTGTGTAATAATAAAATACCTATATATTATCGAGAATCGAAATTGATATAGATAAGTATTGCAGTAATAGTCAATTCTTTGTTGAATTTTAAGAAATTGTGTGAGAACAGGGTTTTTTTTGCATTGAGTTTATGTAATTTCAGTTACAGTTTTTCGATAATGAACCCAAAAAATGGATAATTACCATTTTTAAAAGTTATGATGAAAAGGTCTAAGCAATATTAATGATAAAAAATTAGTCTAATATTTGCTCTTATTTGGTTGAAATTTCAGATAGTTTGGTATGAAATATGAAATGATTACAAAAATTAAAGATTATATTCGTCTATGTTTTGCCTTTTTAATCTGTTAAAATAATATTCATATTTGAAAAATGTTGTTGTGTGATAATTCAGATATTTTTTAACTATAGGGTGAAAACATATTATAATTTTGACTAATACTTAGTAGATAAATGATGTTTTTCAATATATAAAGTGATTGTAGCATTTAGAATATATACTTTTGAGGAATGTATAATTGGAAAATGTTATAATATCCTAGAAAATTGGTGTTAAAAATATTAAATACAGCTACTTCAATGATATTTTTTCGATATGTAAAGTGTTTGTAGCATTTCGAATATGTACTTCTGAGGAATGTATAATTGGAAAATGTTATAATATCTTAGAAAATTGGTGTTAAAAATATTAAATACGGCTACTTCAATGATATTTTTCGATATGTAAAGTGTTTGTAGTATTTCGAAAATGTACTTCTTAGGAATGTATAATTGGAAAATGTTAGAATATCTTAGAAAATTGGTGTTAAAAATATTAAATACAGCTACTTCAATGATATTTTTTAGATATGTAAAGTGTTTGTACCATTTCGAATATGTACTTCTGAGGAATGTATAATCGGAAAATCTTAGAAAATTGGTGGTGAGTATTGTAAAAATTCAGAAATCATTGAAGTGTAGAGTGAAACATGTGTCAATTTAATTAATAATATGAAAAGAATAAGTGGAATTAGTCATGTGTACTATCTAAACATTAAGCATAATATTTATATTTTAAATAACTTGGTGTTTGATAACATAAAAATTTCAGAAAGGTAAAGTGTTGAAAATTGTATAAAAATTCGTCTTTTCTTGAAAATCAGTATTTTGTTTTTTTGTTTAATTAGTGATACTTATTAAGTTTCTGTTGTTAAAGCTAAAACATGCGTTAAATTGTTCAGTTAAAAAAATCGATATTTCCATGTTGCTTTTTGAAAATACTAGTGTAAAAATTAATCAAATTCGATAAAATTCGTCTTTTTCCTTAAAACATATTATTTTCCATTGTTTTTCCTTAATTATTAATATTTATTGAGATAATGATTGTTCAAAAACAAAAATCACAAGTTTATATCCTTCTAAGAAAACGACTTTTATAACGTAAAAGATATTTTTCTTGAATGAAAACCTTACGAAGTGTGACGTCGAAAAACCTATTGTACTCTCCCCTTTAGGAATTTTGAGGTTAGATGGGGAGAGAATTTGTTGTTCGCTTCTAATGTTTGCATCGGTAAAAATCCTGTTGAATTCGTAAGATTGAGGAAATTAGTTTAAAAAATGTATTTTATATTTGTTTTCGAGAAAAATATATCTTGAGATTTAGTCATCTAAAGTTTGAAATCTTATGTAACTAGTGTTTTTTAAAGTATGTTAAAATGTCAAATTACTGTAAAAGTTTATACAATTGGCCTTCTTGCTTAAAAAAAAAAAAATAATAAATAAATAAATAAAATAAAAAATCACTATTTTCGTTCGTTAAATGCTTAATTATTAAAATTCGTTCCGGTAATAGTTGTTCGAATGTTAAAAATGTATGTTTAAATTTCGTTTTTAAGTTGAAAATATCTAAAGAAATCGATTAAAATTTATATTTTCCATTGTTTTTTGCTTAATTAACAATGTTCATTAAGGGATTGCTGTTCAAAAACTAAGATAAATGTTTAAGTTTCCTTTCTTAAGTTGATATTATAGTTGAAAAATTCTAAAGAAATTGGTTAAATTTAATATTTTCCATTGTTTTACTTAAATAAAAATGCTCGTGAAGGAAATGGTTGTTCAAAACTGAATACATGGTTAAGTTTCTTTCTCTCAAATTGGTATTCTGAAGTTTGAGTTGGAAAAATCGTAAGAAATGAGTCTTTTTCTATAAAACTTGATATTTTTCATTGTTTTTTACTTAATTATCAATACTCATTAAAGTTATAGCTGTTGAAAAACTGGGATGTATGTTTAACTTTCAACTTTTAAGTCGGTACACTTCTCATGTAGTTGATGAAAATCTTAAGAAATCAAATAAAAATTTATATTTTTCGCTGTTTTACTTCATTAAAAATACTCGTTAAGATGATAACCACTTAAAAATTGAAATGTACGTTTAAGTTTTCTCTCTTAAGTTGATAAAAATCGTAAGAAATCAGTCTTTTTCTATAAAATTTGATATTTTCCATTGTTTTTTACTTAATTATCAATACTCATTATGGTTATAGTTGTTGAAAAACTAGGATGTATGTTTAAGTTTTAAGTCGATACATTGATATTGTATTTGATAAAAATCGTAAGAAATCAGTCTTTTTCTATAAAAATCGATATTTTCCATTGTTTTTTACTTAATTATGAATGCTCATTAAGGTTATAGCTGTTGAAAAACTGAAATGTACGTTTAAGTTTTCTCTCTTAAGTTGATAAAAATCGTAAGAAATCAGTCTTTTTCTATAAAACTTGATATTTTCCATTGTTTTTACTTAATTAACGATACTCATTAAGGTTATAGCAGTTGAAAAACTAGGATGTACGTTTAACTTTCAAGTCGTTACATTGATCATATAGTTGATAAAAATCGTAAGAAATCAGTCTTTTTCTATAAAACTTGATATTTTCTATTGTTTTTACTTAATTAATACTACTCATTAAGATGTCTATCAAGCAAAATTCAAATATATGTTTAACTTTCTTGTGGTAAATTGATAATCTCATCTTGCAGTTGAAGAAATCTAAATAAAATGGTTAAAAACTGAGATTTTAATTGTTTCGCTTAATTAATAATACTCATTAAAATTACGGTTGTTCAAAATTCAAATATAAATTTAATCTACATCTTATAGTATGATTTCGAGTGGCGGGACCGCAGGGACGGTGGCGGTGGCACTGGGTGAGGCGGTGGCACGGTGCCACCGTACCACCGCCACCGCCTCCTGAGCCCGAACTCTTATTTTCCTACTACTATGGTCAATGGGGAAAAAGTTTCAAATGAATTTTAAACGCTTGAAATTTAAAATACATAATTATTACATAATTTTGTCGAGTTATTTCAAATTTTTTGATAATCGGGTGCATAGATCAATTACAGGGGCAATCAAAAGAATTCTATTACATTATGGTCAATGGGGAAAAAGTTTCAAATGAATTTTAAACGCTTGAAATTTAAAATACATAATTATTACATAATTTTGTCGAGTTATTTCAAATTTTATGAAAATCAGATGCATAGATCAATTACAGGGACAATCAAAATTATTCCGATACATTACGGTCAATGGGGAAAAATGTTTCAAATGCATTTTAATGGTGTTACACTCATTCAAACTTAATAAAATTTATATGCAACTATAAAGTACATATTATAATATACATTTTACATAATTTGTGGTGCAAAGAACATTTGTTATTGATTTACATGGTTACACAAAAGTATTCCATTTATAGAGAGAACAATGTTTGATGAGCGTTTTAATTGTAATTCACTATTTACAATTTTATGAGATGTATATGTGATGAGAGTAATATTGTGTATTTTAATATACAATTGACTTCTTTTATAATATTGTAATTTAATATACAATGAATAACAATTGATATATGAGAGTAATATTTTAAAAACTTCGTTATCGTACGAACGCACCTCATTTGCTATGCTTCACGTGCAATTTCCAAGTTGTTTTTCTTTTCTTTTGCGGGGTGGGGGGTAAATAATCTTTTAATATCTTTTGCCTGCAATTTCAGAATGTATACTTTTAAAAATAAATTTTTCTTTTAGTCTACTGTTTAAAAAATTATGTGTTTACTGTTTGCTTATGGCAAATTCCCCCTCGTTTTTTTTTTTTTTTTTTTTTTTTTTTTTTTTTTTTTTTTACAAATAATTTGGAGTGCTGATTTCCGATTAAAAATTCTACACTTGGAATTTTTTTTTTCTGAATTTTTAAAAATTAAGCACAAATTGGCTACAAATGAAAACTAGTTGGATGTGTCAATCCCAAAACTTTCTTCTATCTCATAAGTACATTTTAATATTTTAAAAAAAACGTGGTGACCCCAAAGTTACCCACTATCGAATTTCCTCGAACATTTGACCTAGCCTAATGAGATTCTGGTATCCGAAAAGCCTAAAACGCAAAATTTAATTAATATTTTGAGAAAATGAGCTTAGTAGTGCCTCATGTTGGTTAATTTATACTAAAACCGAATAAGCATCTATTTATGTCAAGACCTAACAGAATCTGAAATTTGATGGAATTTGGTCCATTAGTTCTTGAGCTATAGTTATCACAAAAAAATTGCAAAACGTAGCACAGCAACACCATATCTTGGACAATTTATACCAAAACGTAAAAAAGCGTCTAATTATGTTATGGTGTAAAAGAATCTGAAGTTTGATGAAATTCTGTGCATTAGTTCTTGAGATATAGCTAGTTAAAAAAAAACGTGTAAAATATAGCACACCAGCACCATCAGTTGAAGGATTTATAACAAAACGTAATCATCGTGTAATTATATGTCATTTTGTAACAAAATCTGAAGTTTGATGAAATTCTGTGCGTTGGTTGTTGAGATATAGCTATCGGAAAAATCGTGCAAAATGCAGCATAGCTGCACCTCCTATTGCAAGGTTAATACCAAAATGTAATCAGCGTCTAATTATGTTATATGTTCTAGTGTAACAGAATTTAAAATTTGATCAAGTTCTCTGCATTAGTTCTTGAGATATAGCTATCACAAAAATCGTGCAAAATGTAGCATAGCAGCGCCACCTATAGGGCAGTTCACACCAAAACTTTATCAGCGGCTATGTATCTCAAGGTATCGCGGAATCTGAAGTTTGGTGAAATTCTGTGCATTAGTTCTTGAGATATAGCTATCATGAAAATCATGAAAAACGTGGCATAGCAGCGCCACCTGCTGGCCAATTCACACCAAAACTTAATCAGCGTCTATGTATATCAAGGGGTCACAGAATCTGAAGTTTGGTGAAATTCTGTGCATTAGTTCTTGAGATATAGCAATCTTGAAAATCATAAAAAACGTAGTATAGCAGCGCCACCTGCAGGCCAATTTTCACCAAAAACCAATAGGCACTAATTTATATTAAGGTCTAACTGAATATAAGATTTTATTAAATTTCGAGCATTAGTTCTTGAGATAGAGCGCCCACAAATTTTTTGTCACATACAGACAGACAGACTCACAGACAGACACACAGACTCACAGACAGACATTTTCTAAAAATAGTCAAAACGTGTTCAGGACCTTCTAAAACGTATAAATCCGTCGAAAACCGGAAGTCGAAAATTTTCATGAATCCAATACTTTCTTCTTGTAAAGATAGAAGAAAGTAAAAACAAAAGAAGATGATGGACTACGGCCTAATGCAAGCTACTCCATTTAAATTAACAGAGTAAGGACGCCACGCCGCGAGGGTTACTTAAATATAAACGGTAGAATAATTTATTTAATTATTTTTGTTTAAAATAATTTTAAAATTTTTGTTTTATGCCAAATTTAAAAACATACATTTTTACTTTCTTCTATCTTTACAAGAAGAAAGTATTGGATTCATGAAAATTTTCGACTTCCGGTTTTCGACGGATTTATACGTTTTAGAAGGTCCTGAACACGTTTTGACTATTTTTAGAAAATGTCTGTCTGTGAGTCTGTCTGTCTGTATGTGACAAAAAAATTGTGGGCGCTCTATCTCAAGAACTAATGCTCGAAATTTAATAAAACTTTATATTCAGTTAGACCTTGATATGAATTAGTGCCTATTGGTTTTTGATGAAAATTGGCCTGCAGGTGGCGCTACTATACTAGGTTTTTCATGATTTTCAAGATTGCCATACCTCAAGAACTAATGCACAGAATTTCACCAAACTTCAGATTCTGTAACCCCTTGATATACATAGACGCTGATTAAGTTTTGGTGTAAATTGGCCTGCAGGTGGCGCTGCTATGCCACGTTTTTCATGATTTTCTTGATAGCTATATCTCAAGAACTAATTCACAGAATTTCACCAAACTTCAGATTCCGCGATACCTTGAGATACATAGCCGCTGATAAGGTTTTGGTGTGAACTGCCCTATAGATGGCGCTGCTATGCTACATTTTGCACGATTTTTGCGATAGCTATATCTCAAGAATTAATGCAGAGAACTTCATCAAATTTTAGATTCTGTTACACTAGAATATATAATATAATTAGACGCTGATTACATTTTGGTATTAACCTTACAACAGGTAGTGCACCTATGCTGCATTTTACACGATTTTTCCGATTGCTATATCTCAACAACCAACGCACAGAATTTCATCAAACTTCAGACTTTGTTACAAAATGACATATAACATAATTACACGATGATTACGTTTTGTTATAAATCTTTCAACTGATGGTGCTGCTGTGCTATATTTTACACTTTAAAAAAAAAAAAAACTAGCTATATCTCAAGAACTAATGCACAGAATTTTATCAAACTTCAGATTCTTTTACACCATAACATATTTAGACGCTTTTTTACGTTTTGGCATAAGATATGGTGTTGCTGTGCTACGTTTTGCAATTTTTTTGTTATAACTATATCTCAAGAACTAATGGACAAAATTCCATCAAATTTCAGATTCTGTTAGGTATTGACATAGATAGATGCTTATTAGGTTTTAGTATAAATTACCCAACATGAGGCACTACTAAGCTCATTTTCTCAGAATATTAATTAAATTTTGCGTTTTAGGCTTTTCGGATACCAGAATCTCATTAGGCTAGGTCAAATGTTCGAGGAAATTCGATAGTGGGTAACTTTGGGGTCACCGTTTTTTTTTTTTTTTTTTTTTTTTTTTTAAATATTAAAATGTACTTATGAGATAGAAGAAAGTTTTGGGATTGACACATCCAACTAGTTTAAGTTAAATTAGTTTTGAAATATCAATTGCTAATTAGTAATGCAATTATTAAAATTTCATAATCACAAAATGTTTTTAACCATAATTATAAGCAGCATATATTAGAATTCTTTGAATTTAATTTTTAAATAAAAGAAGATAAATTTTATCTCATGTGACAAAAAAAAAAAAAAAAAAAAAAAAGAACGAAAGGAAGAAAGAAAGAAAAGAAGAAAAAAAAAAGGCATTAACAATTACCGTACATCAATATCTATCAGAAGTGATATGGAGGAAATCCACTTAAGAGATCTGATATCACATAGAAATAATCGAGGTGAACAAACGAAGCCACTTAGTTAAGAAATCTCTTCATTTAATTTGCACTTCAGCAAGTTAACAAAAATGAGAATAATTTGCTAATCCATAAAGTTGAGCTCGTTATCAGAAGAAATTTTCTCTCCAATCTTAACCCCATGGGTTTTATTTTTTTTTTTTTCTTTTTAATTTATGATTATAAAATTACTATATTTTTTATTAACCATTTGGAAAATGGTTGTTGTTTTCGGTCGAGATTAGACCTTGTGGCGTCCTCATTTTATTTATTTTATTTTATTTATTATTATTATTTTTTGATGTTCGTGATCCTTTAGTTTTTTTTCTCTTATTGCGACTCTCAAGCGGAAGCCTGGTTCAAAGATCCTGACCCACGTCCCGAATAAGCGAGTCTCTAGCAAAAACCAAGTTGAGGCAAAAAAAAAAGAAAGAAAAAAAGAAACCGGACAAATTTAAAAGGAAAATGTATTAAATCAAAGACACTGAAAAGCGTGAGAGATGGGTTCAGGGTTCTGGAGGAGTTTATCATTATTAAACCATTAGTTGACTATTTGCATTGAATAAACTCGGATCTGAATCCGGTAAACTTAAATCAGGTTAACGCTCATCATCTGAATCTAACCTGTCAAATTGATTAGAATTTCATTTTTCATATGGTTGTTATAATTTATTTAATTACATTTTTTTACTTTCTTCTATCTTCAATAGAAGAAAGTATTGTAATCGAAATTTTTTTCGACTTCCGGTTTTCGACGGATTTACACGTTTTAGGGGTCAGAGATTCCAAAAAACATGTTTTTACAAAATGTCTGTTTGTTCGTGTGTCTGTGTGTGTGTGTGTATGTCGCCATTCTACCACCAAAAAGTGTATGAAGTTATGCATAGAATTAAACCAAATTTTTTGTGAGTGTTTTTGGCTGTAGCAAGCAAGTCCTCCTTCAGTTTTGAACGGAAGGGGGCGCTGCAATCACGATTTTTGTGCCATTTTGAATATTGTACCGACCAAAAGTATATGAAGTTATGCATCGAATTGAAAGAAATTTTTTGTGTAAGTGTATGGCTATGGCTAGTTGGATCGCCCTGAATTTGAATAAAATCCGTCGGAAGGGGGGGCTGCAATCGCGATTTTTGTGCCATTTTCAATATTGCACCGACCAAAAGTACATGAAGTTATGCATCGAATTGAAAGAAATTTTTTGTGTAAGTGTATGGCTATGGCTAGTTGGATCGCCCTGAATCTGAAAAAAATCCGCCGGAAAGGGGCGCTGCATTACCGAATTTTATGTCATTTTCAATATTGCACCACATAAAAGTGTATGAAGTTATTTCTAGAACTGAACCAAACATTTTGTATACGATTTTTTTTTTTTTTTTTTTTTTTTTTTGGTAAGGCAAGTAGGTCCTCCCTGAATTTGAAAAAAAAAAAATCTGCCTATCATTCTATTGTCCATCGGTTCGTGCAGAGACGGAAATTCGTTTTTACTCCGATTAATTGATTGAAGCAGAAATTTAAGATGAAAATCAAAGTTGGTAGGGTATTGAATTAAAATTATTAAAGCATTAAAATGAGTAACTTTTTTAAAAATATTAAAATGCATGTATGAGATAGAAGAAAGTTTTGGGATTGGCACATCAAACTAGTTTTTTAAGAATTAATTAGTTTTAATTATTTATTTATTTATTATTATTTACAAAGCTATAAATCTACGCTTCTCTTTTAACAGAATACTAGTTAAAACCGTTAGGTTTACATGGGAGGGGGGGGGGGGGTCGTGTAATTCTCTATGCACCATACACACGCAAATTTCAAAATAATGAACTTGAATTAACCATGCTAAGCGATAGGATATATGATGATGATTACAAGGAAGCTAGAAATCACAACGTGGTAATAAAACAAATCCTCTTTCGCAAACAAATCAACCACCAGAATAATCTTTAAAAAAAACACAAACAAAACAGAAATAGAGTAACGGGATGATTCACAAGAGCTAAAATGTGTTTTTAGGTGTCACGGTAGGGCACTAATTGTTGGCAGAATTCCCGCCAAAAGCAGGAAGCCGTATTTAAAAACGAATAGAAGTAGGTTGAAAGGCAAGGGCACCCTCAAAGAGGTAGCTTTCAAAGGCAAAAATTAGATCAACCCACTATGAATATTATACTCAATTATGCATAGCAGAGATTTACTACAAAGCCTATTATTGCAATTAAGGCGGCTGGTCACACAGCGACCGAATTATCCTCCTTAATGTTATGTCTATAAGCGTTTGATGCATTTTTAAATTCAAAATATCGCCTCGGGAAATTAATATTTTTTAAGTTTTTTGACCGTGTTCTCTTCTTAAAGTATGGCCATTTTTTTTTTTTTTTTTTTTTTTTAATATTTCTAAAATCTATGCAAAATTTTATATGGAATGTTAAAATTTTACCTCCAGCTCGTCAGTTTTTAACACATAAAATATTAAATTAAGCATAGATTTTAGAAGTATCTGAGAACACTGAAAAAAAGTGACATCCTTTAACCCCTTGGGGATACGTACGATCCATCCGTATGCCTGCCGCAAAAAGGCTCAAGAATCCTTGTTTATCCCCACCAGTAAAATTTTACTGTAAAAATTGCCTTACTTAATCGGAGTACTTTCTGGTTTTAATAAAGCACAAATTTCTGCTTTTAATAAAAAAGAATATTGCCCAGTTATACTGATGGCATTGAGCTCACAGGCTACGCATAGTAATTGTACATTACAGCCTTGTATTTTCAAGGGTTAATTCCGTTGGAAAAAAAATTAAGAAAGGGAAACAGCTCTCTCCTTTCCTCTTTTTTATACTTAATCATTAAAGCTCCTAAACTATCAAGAACATGCTTTATCATATAAAAAATCTATATCCAAAATTCAGAGCAAATTGGATAATTCTTAATAAAAACTCATTTAACATTTATATAATTTAAGAGGAGCTATCCCCCTCTTTTATACTTAACCATTAAACTTCCAAAACTATTCAGAGATTTGAACGAAATCTGAAAATTCTGCTTGAAAAACCCATTTATATAATAAATTAAGGGGGGGGGCATTAGAACCCCCGTTCCCGCTGTTTATACTTATTCAATGAACACCTAATAATAGTCACGAAACTGCCTCATCAAAATGATCCTATATCTAAATTTTTGAGCGAAAACTGTTAATTCTGCATGAAAAACCCATTAAATCAATTAAGGGGAGGGGCATGAGCCCCCCGTTCCCCCTCTTAAACATTTCGAATGAACACCAAAAACTAATCAGGAAAGCGCCTTATCAGGATATACCTATATACAAAATTTCAAGTGGATCCGATATTTTTATCATGAGTTATCGCGTTACGCACGAACGTACATACAGAACGGGCGGGCACATAAGCTCTCAGGCTATGATAGCCTGTGAGCTAAAAACCGGTGACAAAACATTAAAAATTTCGTAAAAGGCTCCCGTCGCGAAGGTGAACACTGAAAAAAGAAGTTAAAAATATAAATTCCCTGAGGAGATATTTCGAGTATAAGAATGCATCAAACGCCCATAGACTTTAAATTACAGAGGGGAATTCGGCCGCTGATTGATCAGTTATTCTTCCATGATATTTTCTATATCCTAATTTTCTGGACTGATGACAGATTTTTCACAATTTTTGGATTTTAACGTTTTAGGGTTTTGGAAGAAAATACCCATGAATTTATCAATCGGTCGCGGAAAATAATGCAAAACTTGTCAATCGATCTCGGTAAAAAAAATTCGTTAATTTTGTTTATTGGTCGCTTGAAAAAATCGTAGAATTTCAAAATGCAATTTTTCACAGAAATAATTTCTTTAGTAGCTAGTAAGTACATTTATGTTACTGAATATTTAATTATAAGATATAGACGATTTTAGAATAAATAATTGCTAAATAGTATTAAAAATTAAAACACACGCTTTTATATCAGATCCAAATTGGTTAATTTTTTTTTTTTTTTTTTTTTTTTTTTTTTTTGCATAGTTACGGTTTTCATCTGTGTTTCAGTGATTGTCATGTATAAAAGGTGACTTAATTTTTCAAATTGTTTTGATCTGCTTATCCGGCGTTTTTTGATTTTGATCCTTTTAAGCGGTGACTTATCAAATTGTTGAATTGTCATCGGTTTTCAATAAGTGTGCAAAGTTTCGATTTAATCTGATGTCTTAAAGTGGGTGAAAATAACGTTCAAAGATTCCGATACATACAGGTGAAACTAATAAACGCGTGTTAAAATAGTAAAATTTTGAGCGCGAATCCCGCCATCGCGCTCTAAAATTCAAGCCCTGAATGGGAAAAGAAAAAATATATATCAGTTTAACAATATATTCTAATTAAGTTTAATGAACAGCTTTACAAAATTCTCTTTTATACCAATTTCCGGCCTTTATTCCAGTTTTTTTTTTTTTTTTTTTTTTTTTTTTTTTTTTTTTTTTTTTTTTTTTTGGAAGAGCAGAAATTTTATTTAAGTAACAATGAAGCAAGTAAAGTACTGAAACATATCATTTTTTTATTCTTTTTTATCTTTAATATGTTCCATGGTTGACAATCAAACAATACAAGAGCATCATTGTTGAGTTTTCACAAAGGCTTCTGCACTTTAGTTTTTGTGACATGTTTCGACAAAACTTTCCAAAATATCAAAACAGACAAGAGAGGAAAAAAATGATTTCCAGCATTTATTAGTCTTCTTTCTGTATTCTATTTACTTTTTTTCTTTTTATAGATATTTATATCAAAGTGGGATCAGCACATGAGTTCGCGAAAGCTATGTAAGATAACAAATTTCCGATTTTCCTTTTTTTTTCAGTAAAAAAAGGGAAGAAAAGTAAAAAAAAAAAAAAAAAAAAAAAAAAAATTATTTTATTTTTATTATTGTTTTTAATCGAACGAATACAGATGTTAAAAAATTCTCATATAAGAGGAGCCCAGAAGCCAAGGGGTATGAGTGACAAAATTGAGTTAAGTGCACAGGGTATCTGGAAATATGCTTTTTTCATTTCAGGTAAAGAAATATAGGTCATTTTCTTATTATTTGGGGAGTTATAGAAATAAACCACTTTTTTCGAAAAACAAACAATATTGATTAATTATACATTTAAAGAAAACTGTACTCTATTTTTTTTAACAGTTATTGAATTGAGAGTTCAAAGATTAGAATGCAACAAACAGATGTTTCCTATTTCAATTTAATCAATTGTTATTGATGTTCCAATTTAACATCAATTATCTTTAAACTCAATTTACTCCAAATCGACATTTTGTCACTTGTACCCCTTGGCTTCTGAGGTCGTCATATATTTCTAGAAATACTGCAAATTTGTAGGGAGAAATACATTAAAGCGCGTAATTAATTTTCGGAATTGCAAAAAAATATCTTCATTAGGTTAATGAGCATGAAAGCAATATAATGACAATAATGCAACAGCACTGACTGACGCACTTGAAAATGTATAGGGGGAGAGTGGGGTGCTGTAAAACACTTTTTTTTTTTTTTTTTTTTTTTTTAACAAAAGTAAGAATATTCGACTTTGTTTGACACAAAAACAAAAATTTCAATTTATGGAGTGCAAGGTGAAACACTTTTTAATCTCCCGGAACAAAACAGAAACATAACATGTAAAAGCTATTTTATAATTAAAGAAATTATAAGTTTCAAAATGTGCCCCATTCACTGAAGAAAAAATGGGTTCTCAAAATTCAGTAAAAAGTACTCAATTTTAAATACTTCACATACTCAAAATAGCTCCAATGTACTCAAAACTGAGAAACACATGTACTTATTCTATTATTTTTAACACAATCAAATTGATTGGTAAAGTTATCATACGAATTGAATATTTCCAGCTGAGCGAAAAATTGCCCAGGCCGGGAATCGAACCCGGATACTTGGCTTACAAGGCCAATGCTTTACCTGTTAAGCTATCTGGGCGATAGCCGGCTGGGATTTTTCGCTCAGATAACCTTATTGGTCGTAACATCTGGTCTGTCATTTGAAACAGCTCACAGAATAAACCGCAGGTAATGGAACTCCATATAACGATGGATACGTAGATATACTATTATTTTTAACACAATCAAACTGATTGGTAAAGTTATCATACGAATTGAATATTTCCAGCTGAGCGGATCTGGGGAGCTGGGAATAATCCCAGCCGGCTATCGCCCAGATAGCTTAACAGGTAAAGCATTGGCCTTGTAAGCCAAGTATCCGGGTTCGATTCCCAGCCTGGGCAATTTTTCGCTCAGCTGGAAATATTCAATTCACAAGTACTTATTCTTGATTCCATGATTGTATTAAAATATAAATCATTATGAACTGCCCCCTAAACTTACAAATTAAAGTAAAAATATACTGGCATTTATTTCTTGCTCAAAATGATCATCAATAAACGTTTAATTAATTATTTATTAAGAAAAATAGAAAAATTATTAGCAAAATATCCAAATTGAATATTTTTATGACAAGAGCATTATTTGCAAACACTTTTAAATTATTTTAAAATACTTGGCATAACTTTGTATTTACATTAATAAGCATCGTTTATGCCGCTATAAATGAAATAAACAAATACAGGATACAAAATTATCGATTGTTTGGACTTGATAACGTGTGGTGTTACAAAATTGAGAAAGCAATGTGCTCATTTTTTTATCCAAATATACTCAATTCGATATGAGTACATCATTTTTGTCAGTGTACCTCCCCACCAACGTGTATCGGTGCCACAAGACCAGCACGCAAAAGCAGTGGTATGGAGCGTCCTGACGCCGCACAGTGGGGCAAAAAGCCTTCAAAACTGGCAAAAAATCGAAAAAATGAAATTTTATTTTGAACTACCGACATACGTCACTTTAATAGAGCAGATGTCAGTACACATCTGCCTAGTATTAAAATTTGCGCAAAGTTATTTTGATCGTCACTAGAGAAAGAAGTTAAACTGCATATTGTACTTTGATAATAAGTGAAAAAAAAATCAATAATTTTGTTTCAACATTCGTTTGTTAATTTCGCTATAATAATTAAAAAATAATTTTTTTGACTATGGAACCTTTAACTACAAGTATGTAACAATAATTCATTAACTTTCAATTTGTTTTAATACGATTTTTATAGATATGCAGACGCTTAGAATATATAGTGGTGAAATTTATAAAAAAAATTAACACTCTCTACAAACATTGTAGGTTTTAGTTATGAGTTAAGGCGAGTTAAGTGTTAACTATAATTTTTTCTACTAAGTATGAGTTTTAAAAGGACAAATATGCCAGAAAATCTTGCTACTTTTTGCTACTTTTTTAATTGTATGGTCATTTTTATAGCTAATCATCCTTAAATTTTTGTTAGTGTACGGGTGTGTCAAACATGATTATAAATATTTTCTTTGTTAAATACGAATTTTAATGCATTGTTTATTACAAAATAATGTATTTAAATTAAACTGACTATCATGGAACGTTTTAACAAAAAACTTTTGAAAAGTAATGCGATTTTATGGTATAAGAGCTCCATAATCGGAGAAACTACGAACAAGTAGTTTAAATGAGAAGCAGATTAAATGTTTTAAAGTTTAATATAAATTCCGATGAGCAAAAGCCTGGCGAAACAAGGGAAATGCTTTAGAATTAACAAAGAGTGGCTTGGCAAATCGCTTTCATTTCCTCGATTTGAAAAACAAACAGAAGCATCAATGAAAAGCAAACGTGCCCATCTTCATATTCCATCTGAATTTGTTCTGGACGATCAAAAAGATCAAGAGTAAAACGGTTATACAATTATAGTTCTACATATTCGTTAGTGTACGTGACATGTATGAGTTTAAGATCTGAAAAACAGGAAAACAAAAAGTGTGTGTTAACACAAAAACAACAGAAACAGTTTTTCTTCTGCTGTCTTTATAGTAATGCGTACATTTTGCCTGAGAAAGGTTGACCCAATCCTTCAAAACGAGTCGCTAATATTCATTATAAGGTTTGCTTGAGAATAATTAAAATAACTAATTATGTTTACATTTTTTAATGCGATATTATGGATGATTTATAAATATCTAATTAGTATAAAACTATCTTAAATTCTTGTTTTTAACTCATTTTTCTACAAAAAATATTGAAAAAGGTTTGTAAATTAATTAATAAATTACTATTTAGCTTATGTAAAAGTTTAAAATTTTACTACCTTACTTCTACAAAAGAATCCGTGATCTGCTTTTTTTGTTCAAAGTAAATTTTATTTTTTGCCACCTTTGGAGGCTTCCTGCCCCACTGTGCGCCGTGCCGTTTTGAGCCTTTTTAACATGCTTAAAATGATGTATTCTAACATCTGAGTCAATAGTTTTCAAATCGAAGTACTTAAGCCACAAAGGATTAAAAAGAAAGACAACCAAGCTATAAATATCTCTCAAATGTAATTAAAAGCATTCAGGTGTCTCCAGTTTAACACCGTGTTTCCTTTCCGAAGGGTAAAATTCACAGCAGTTTATCTCTGCATTCAAATCTACATATGCAATGTAAAGTTTCCTTTTTTAATTTGCAAGTAAATTATGGATGTACAAAGAGAAGCAATTTCGCAAAGTACCATTCTTAACCTTTTTATAACCATTCAGCTTGAAAGCAGCAATTAATCATATCTAGAATAATTTAAAACGGCATAAATGGAACTCATTATGTCTAACAAAACGATACAGAAGAAAAAACCCTCATGCATAATCATAGCTGGTTTAATAACGATACAGATCAACATATAATTTCCCGATGATTAATTATGTAAGCAAATACATCAATAGCACGAATTCAAATTAAGAAAATGGAAATAACATTTGAAACCAGATATAAGCAAGCAAACTTCAAGTTTCATTTCGAGAATTCATAATGGCATAAGAAAATGTTGACGTCTGTTGACAGATTGGGTGATTGTTAGAAGAATTATATATGTTACTACGGCTTAGGAAAACGGCGACTGGTTGAAAATTAAAACGAAACCACAGACAAAATTTAGCATTAACCCATTGGGGACGAGCGACACATACACATGCCGCAAAAAGGCTTAAGAATCCAAGTTTATCACCACAAATAAATATGTATTGTAAGATATGCCTTATTTAATCGGAGCATTTTCTTGATTTAATAAGGCACAAATCTGTGTTTTTAAAAACCGGTGGCAAAACATTAAAAATTTTGTGAAAGGCTCCCATCGCGAAGGGGTTAAAAAACTGTCCCCCCTCAAACACAGAAAAAAAAGGGGGGGGGGCATTCTTCATATGCAAAATTTTATCCATCTTCCCTCCAATTTTTCTTTTTATATTATTGAATAATTTTTTGAATACTATAACATATAAGAAATTCCAAAATCTAACCTAAAAATTACAGGAAATCGTCCAAACTAAAGCAGTATTTTCACAGGGATGTCACGGAGAACATAGTACTGTAATTTCACTGGTATACTTTAATACAAGAAGTACTTTTGTAGTAACACTGCATGGAGTACTTTTTCGCATTAGAAACGAAGAGTTCTGTGAACTGTGGAGTACTTTTTTGTATTAAAAACTGAATTCCTACGCATGTCTTTCTATCGAAATCAGTGTTGAATTCAGGGGGTGGCCGGGGAAGAACATCCGATACGGAAGATTTGACATTTTATGCTTCTAACGGCCAAATAGTACACTACACCCCCCCCCCC
The DNA here is from genome assembly GCA_964019185.1 of Maratus speculifer. Classification (NCBI taxonomy): domain Eukaryota; kingdom Metazoa; phylum Arthropoda; class Arachnida; order Araneae; family Salticidae; genus Maratus; species Maratus speculifer. The sequence continues at coordinate 261,282,516 of OZ025301.1, forward strand.
CCCCCTCCGCCGGAGCAACAGAAATTGCTCCCGGAGAAAAATGTCTGGATTCAATACTACCAGAAACGTGGGAAATCCGCGAAGCTAAGCTGAAAATTTCCTAAAATTTTCCACTCAAAAAACGGAAAATTCTCCAAATAAGAGAAAAATCTCTTCCATAGAGGTGTTTAGGAAAATTCCTGCCTATCCCTTTTACGTTATTCGATGAATTTTTATTCGAGAGTGCATGCACACTTACTAAAACATACATTTTTCCACGAATATTATTATTGTTATATTTGTTTCGACTTAAAAAAAAAAAAAAAAAAAAAAAAAAAAAAAACATACACAAAGTCATTTAAAATAATGTTAAACTGCTGAATAAAAAAGTCTAACCACAGAAAAAGGTGCAAACAACAAATTAATAAAAATACATAAACCCTTTCGGGTCTGGTGTACTATTATCAGTACATGTCTTATAATAGAGTATTATTCTGTTTTAAGAAATACTTTGGCTATTATTTACATGTAGTAATGTTAGTACAATGTTAGTACAACATATAGTATGCATTTACTACATGACTTCATTTACGATTAGACATTTAGTAATAATAATTATTATTATTTGCTTCATTCTCTTTGCGCCATTTGCGATTATTTTATTTTAAACAAGTATTTCAATCTTTATTCAAAATAAAAGTTACTTTCCTGAAAGAGTCCTGTGTAATAAAGCGCAAAAAGTATCAGAAAGTTGTAATATTAGTTAAATCTTATTGTAATACAATATTTTCTAAACATCTCCGAAAATCCTTCCTTAGCCTATTGTCATATGAATATTAATTGAACAGTAAGCAAAACAGCAACATTCGTTATCTTTCAGACAATGAAATATTCGTTAAACACTAATTAATCTATCAGGATAGCTAGTGTTAATTTTATTAACGTAAAAGTAATTTTTTCCTGAAAAATGAAAAAAAATTCGGACCCGAAAGTGTTGAAAGAATTTTCATCGACATGCAAAATAAAAAGCACACCTGAAAATTAATAATTATTCTAAAACTTTTTTTTTTTTTGGTAAGAGCTTAATGTGCTTCAGAATTTTACAGGAAATGATTAAATCAATATGCCTTTCCGACTGAAAATGCACACCGGAAAGACACATCCGGCAAAAAGGAGTGATCTAGATTAGACTGCGTTCGCCAGGGGGATAAAATGGTTAACATCAGCTTCCCGAAGGAAACATTCCAACTATCACGGAAAATAAATTTGCAAATAAATAAATAAATAAATATATAAATAAATATATGTGACTTTCCTTTCTTGCTTCAAATTTATCCTGCCTAAAAAAAAAAATGTCGAACGATTCGAATTTTTTAAAGAAATCTTTGAAATAAGCTTAAATTACAAAGTGCTTAAATTATGCAATTAAGAGTTAAAAAATTAATTGCTCGGGTATAGTTTAATTTTATTTTCTTGTCTTAAGATTATTTTATGTGTAACTAGTGAAAGATGTATGTGTGTGGAGGGCAGGGGGTGGATGCCACCCAAAATTCGGATTATTTTAATTATTTTTTAAGCTCGATTATATTTTTAAAATTTCAGCAGCTAAATTTTAAAAAAAAGTAGTAATAAAATATTTTAGCCAATTATCTAAAAATCTGTGTTTAGTTGGAGTTTTTATTTACTTATTTATTAAAAAAAATTACTAATCAGTTTCTTTTTGTTAACTCTTTATTCCTTAAAATAAATTTTCTTTATGAAAACCTTTCTAAAAGTTTCATTTTCAAAATTTTCTTTAAAAAAAATACACAGTCTAAATTAAAAAAAGAAAATGAAAGAATAACAATCTGATTTTTAATCTAATCTGAGATACATTTGGAAACCAAATGCTCAGACTTAAAAGTTAATTAGGGCTGAAACTTTCACATTAATAAAATAATCATAATTTGTCTAAAAATTCCTTCATACTCTAAAATATGATATAAAACATCTTTTAAACAAGAAATTGACGACGTCAAGAAATATATATATATATATATATATATAAAATACAGTTATAATGATATGCATAATAATACAATTAACTTTCTTGATCTTAATATTACGCTTTCTGATAATAAAATTCTATTTGATATTTATGACAAACGCAATGACTTTCCTTTTAAAGTAAACCTCTTTACTCATTATAATTCTTGCCTACATAAATCTGTCTATGTCAATATATTACTTAATTTTGCTCATAGAATTAAAAATATTTGTTCACATAATTTTAAAATGCATAATTTAAAAACTGTACAAGAAACTGCTATAAGATATGGTTATCCTTTACATTTGGTTAAAAAAATATTATCTGTATAAACATTTATTAAGTATTAACTGTCTATTTTCTCTTCAACCAATATTACCATATGATGTTATTGATAAAAACTCCTATAGTCTTTAATATATAATAAGTTATTACATGATCTTAAAAATAATTAACACATTGCGTAAAAAAAAAAAAAAAAAAAAAAAAAAATGTTTAAAAAAATTATAAAAAATAAAAATACAAAAAAATAAAATATATAAAAAAAATATAAACAATAGGATGGTTGGGTGGGTTAGATGTTAGATTACGGAGGAGGGCGGTGTTGTCTGGATAATACGCAATGGTTAATTATTATATATTTAATAATAAAAAAATTAAAAAAATAAAAAAATAAAATAAAAACTTTACACATAGTATTAAAGTTTATGTTTACCTAAAAACTAATATGCATAACTTAAAAATGATCAAGTTATTGAGATAAGCTATGGTTGTCTATTGTATTTGTCTTAAAGAAATTATTTGCAAAATATTAGAATAGAAATTCTTCTTGGAAATTCTTAGCTAATAAATAATTTTTTTTTCCTATAATGGAGGGCAGCACCATAAGCATATAATTTAATTAATATATTAATCCTTTAGATGGCAGCACTAAAATAATTTTCCGCTAGAAGTTGTAGTAATATATTCTAGTTAATTAATATAGTAATATTAATAATTGATTTAAAATAAAAATATAATATTTCTAATAGTAGCATCTATTTTTTTTTCTAAATATATTATGAATTATATAGTATAATATGTGTTTTACTAATTTTTATAATTATTGTTACAACTTTATTTTATTATCTATGTGATTAATACTATGACCATAACCGTGACTGTTAGTAAGTCACATGTAGTTTGTATCTGATTGCACTACAAATCTTGCTAGGATATGGGTAATGGTAAATTATCTTAGTATATATATCCTTTTTTTTTTTTTTAATGGACTAATGTATTATTGTTATTTTGTCATATTGATTTTATTTTCTTCTATGTGTATCTTTCTACTAATTTGTCATCTGAATAGCTTCCAGCCAGTCGGGTGTATTGTGAGTCGAATTCTTAGCTTTCAGCACGACTCATAACAGAAACTGGTTGGATGTTTTTGCTTTTTTGTTAAACTATACACCCCTGATGAAGTAGTTTAATGGAAAAGCCTTCTACTGCCTTTTTATCCATTTATCTTTCATTATTTTGGTAATCTGCCTTCTATTTCATTTCAAACTTCAACTGTTTTCAATAAGATGATTGTAAAAATACTGGTTTCATTGGTTTATTGTATGGTAATATATGAATTACTCTGGTTATATAATGTCCATTTATCCACATATTTCTTAGTAATTTGGTAATCTGCCTTCTATTTCTCTTCAAACTTCAACTGTTTTTAATAATATGAATGTAAAAATACTGGTTTCATTGGTTCTTTTATTGGTATTGTCTTAATAACTTTGGATGTATTTATAAAAGTATTTATATATATATATATATATATATATATATATATATATATATATATATATATATATATATACTTTTATAAATACATCCAAAGTTATTCAGACAATACCATTAAATAGAATAATGAAACCAGTCTATTTACAATCATATTATTAAAAACAGTTGAAGTTTGAAGAGAAATAGAAGGCAGATTACCAAATTACTAAGAAATATATGGGTAAATAGACAGTATATAACCAGAGTAATTCATATATTACCATACAATAACCAATGAAGCCATTATTTTCCAATCAACTTATTGAAAACAGTTGAAGTTTGAAATGAAATAGAAGGCTAATTATCAAAATAATGTAAGATAAATGGATAATAATACAGTAGAAGGTTTTTTTATTAAACTACTTCATCAGGGGTGTATAGTTCAACAAAAAAGCAAAAATAACCAACCAGTTTCTGTTATGAGACGTGCTAAAAGCTAAGAATTCGTCTCACAATACACCCGACTGGCTGGAAGCTATTCACATGACAAATTAGTAGAAAGATACTCATTGAAGAAAATAAAATCATTAAGACAAAATAACAATAATATAATTCTTTTAAAAAGTAAAAGGGATATATATACTAAAATATTTACCATTAGCTAAATCCTAGCAAGATTGAAACTACATGTGATTTACTGACAGTCAAGGTTATGGTCATAGTATAAAATCACATAGATAATAAAATAAAGCAGTAACAATAATTATAAAAATTAGTAGAACATATATTATCATATATAATTCATAATATATTTATAAAAATATATATAAATGCTACTATTAGAAGTATTATATTTTTATTTTTAATCAATTATTAATATTACTATATTAATTATTTAACTAGAGTATATTACTACAACTTTTAGCAGAAAAATAACTTTAGTGCTGCCATCTATAGGATTAATATATTATTTATATTATATGTTTATAGTGCTGCCCTCTATTATAGGAAACAAAAATTAATTAAATTATTTAATAGCTAAGAATTTCCAAAAATATTGTATATTCTAATATTTTACAAATAATTTCTTTAAGACAAATACAATAGACAACCATATCTTATCTCAATAACTTGATCATTTTTAAGTTATGCACATTAGTTTTTAGGTAAACAAACTGTTAGGTAAACAAACTTTAATACTATGTGTATTTTTTTTTATAATGTATAATAATTAACCATTGCGTTTTAACCAGACAACACCGCCCTCCTCCGTAATCTAACATCTAACCCACCCAACCATCCTATTATTCATATTTTTTATTTTTTGTATTTTTTATTTATTTTTTTTTTGTATTATTTTTATTTTTTATAATTTTTTTATAAATCATTTTTTTACGCAATGTGTTAATTATTTTTAAGATCATGTAATAACTTATTATATACTAGCTGTTCTGCCCGGCGTTGCCCGGGTTCATCAAAAAATAGCAAGAATTGCGAAAAAACTTTAAAAATAATAATAAAAACCTCAAAAAATTTTAAAAATGCTGCACGAATTTCGTCTAAACTTCGTTGAAAAGAGATGGGCTGGAAAATTGAAGTTGGATTATTTTTACTAATGTGGAAAAATCTTACAAATCTCAAAAAACATTAAAAATCTCATACAAATATAAAACAAAATTCAAAAATTGCGTTTCAAAATTCGAATAAACTTTGAAGAAAAGAGATCAGAATTTAATAAATTCGGCCAAAAATTGAACCTTTAGGGTAATGTCACACGGACGATTTTGAAAAGCAGCCAAAAAGCCGGCCTCTATTGAGAGCATAATAAACTTATACTGTTTCCACACGAGCGACGCGTTACCTTAGCGTCCAAACATGCGCAAAGCTGTCGTCAAAGCTTCGCGTTTCCCCCCAACACGCTGGGAGATACTAGCGTCCTGGCGGCTTCTGCGTATGAGAGTCTATTCAGACGAAAGGCGGTTTAAACGCTGATTGTTTATTTTCTTTCAGAGATTCACGAGTTTTTGTTCTGATTGCGTAATCAAGGATCGGTGCTGATTTTTGGGGGAGGGGGAGGGGTAGCATTTTGCGAAAAGTAAAATGTATTTTTCAGAAATCTATTATATTTTGGAGGAATTTATTTCATGTTCGTAAAAAGTATCGTTTTGTAACGATATGAAATTCAATTACATAAATTCGAAACAAGCATTTTTTTCAATAACATCTTTAAATCCTTCTTCAATTTTTTCCCTCTCTGGGGAAGTTTTTTGCTTTCAAATTACAAAATTTTAAACTTACAACATTAGAATAATTAATGATTTGTATGTTTTTATGGAACACACGTTCGTGAAAGGACCTATTTTACGTATTTTGAGAAAGAGTCTGTTTCATTAAGTGGATTTCTGTGTAAGAGCCCTACAAAGACTGCAAATTTTGCCTGGATTGACCTCTGAAAATAAAATTATTACAAGTTAATCTGATTTTGAAAATCCGGTATGGTAAAGTGGACATATAAAACAAAACATCTGTGGCTCTATGTATTCATGGACGGTTTTAATTACAGCGAGCATGTATTTTCAATAATACTGTAATTTATTATTATTATTATTATTATTATTATTATTATTATTATTGCATAAGTTTGTGTACCATACCTGCAAATTTTACACCTTTTTTTTCTCTTTACTATTTTGTAAACATATAAATTTGTCTTATTTAATCATCGAAAATTTAAGATTAAAGAGGTCAAATTTTTCTGATTAAAAATAGTGGAAGGAAAAAAGCGTAAAAGTTAAAATCAGGTATATAATATTTTTTCAAAATGATTTTAATTGTAAGAAAATGATGGTTAAAAAATTGAGCTTTTTGTAAAAATTGTGTCTTGCTGTTTGCATAGGATTTATGCTTGAATCGGATCGTGAACTGTGTCAAAATAAATTTTGAGGGTTAGATTTTGGTCAAACTTTAAGCATTTTTACACTTGAGCTGTAAATTGTGGTCCTTGTAAAATAAATCTTTATGTGTACTGTTTTACACTAAACGTACTGACACAATTTCTTAAAATAAATATTTTGTAAAGATAAGAATTATTGATACCTCATTAGAAGAAAAGCTAGATTCATGTATATTTTTAAAGTAAATACATTTACGTTTGGTAAAAGTAGCTTTTTCCTTTCTTTTTTAGCTCACAGGCTATTAAAGTCTGACAGCCCGCCCGTTCTGTATGAATGTACGTACGTTCGTGCGTAACACGATAACTTATGATAAAAATACCCCATCCACTTGAAATTTTGTGTATAGGTTTATTCTGATAAGGCGCTTCCCTGATTAGTTTTTGGATTTCATTCGATATGTATATAAGAGGGGTAACGGCGGGCTCATGCCTCTCCCCTTAATTGATATAAATGGGTTTTTCATGCAGAACTATCAATTTTCGCTCAAAATTTGATATAGGATCCTTCTAGGTGTTCATTGGATAAGTATAAACAGGGGGAACGGGGGGCTAATGCCCCTCTCCTTAATTTATATAAATGAATTTTCCATGCAGAATTACCAGTTTTCGTTAAAAATCTAGATATAGGATTACTCTGATGAGGCGCCTCCATGATTAGTATTAGGTGCTCATTGGATAAGTATAAAGAGGGAGAACGGGGGCCTAATGCCCCTCCCCTTGATTTATATAAATGTGTTTTTCATGCAGAATTTATCAGATTTCATTCGAATTTTAGACGTAGGATCATTGTGATGACGGCACCGCCATAATTTATTTTGCGAGTTCATTGGATAAGTCTAAGTGGGGGAGAGGGAAAGTAACCCCCTTCAAATAAGTTTAAAAGGGTTTGCCTGCAGAATATAAATATTCCCTCAGGAACAAATTGCTTCAAATTTTGGATATAGGTTCATTCTGATAAGGCGCTTCCCTGATTGTTTTTGGGAATTTATTGGGTAAGTAAAAATGGGGAGATCGGTAGGATTGCTCTCTTAATTTATTTAATTTTTTTTTTTTTTTTTTTTTTTTTTTTTTTTCAGAATTAGCCGATTTGCTTCAATTTTTGGATACAGGTTCATAGTGATGATAAGATGCTTCCCAAATTAGCTGTGGAGTTCTTTTGTTAAGTTCTTGTTTGAGGGGTACTTGCTATTACCTCCCCCCCTTAAATTTGATAAATGGGTTTTTATGCAGAATTGTCCAAATTGCTTTTAATTTTAGATGTATGTTCTTTCTAAAATGGCAAATCTGTGAACACTTTTGGAAGTTTAATGATTAAGTATAAAAGAGGGGAATAACTCTTCTTAAATTATATAAATGGGTTTTTATTAAGAATTTTTGGATTTGCTCTGAATTTTTGATATAGATATTTTTCATATGATAAAGCATGTCTCTGATTAGTTAAGGGGGTTCAATTATTAAGTATAAAAAAGGGAAATGGGGGAAATGTTATAACTCCTTAATTGTTTTTCGAACGGAACTAACCCTTGAAAATATAAGGCTGTATGTACAATTAGTATGCGTAGCCTGTGAGCTCAATGCCATCAATTTAACTGGGCATATTCTTTTTATTTTTTTTTTCCTTCCTCCTTTCTTTCTTTTTTTTCCTATACATTTTTTTTTTTCTTGTTTTCATACTTTGTGTGACAACAAAATAAATATTCTCAAGTGAAACATTAAAAGGCTGTTTACATATGGCGACAAATTTGGAAATGTTTCATCTTTCAAAATTATCAATATATGATTTTTGAACATTTTTTATTCGTAAATACCATAGAAAGAATTTTATTATTCAATTTAATTTTTAATATTGTATGTTTTATCAGCCTTGATAAAGTTTACACAATGTTAATCACAATTATATTTATTAAATGTTAAATGCATTTTTAAAAAGATAAAATAATTGAAAATATGAAACATTCTTCGCTATATTAAAACGTGCTTTATAATTGAAAAATCAGATTGAAAAGCAAGTCTGATAAGCTAGAAAAGGAATATGCCCATATAAAGTTATCATTTTACGGGGGTGTGGGCATCTGGCACATGATATTGATAGCTATGCCTAGGGGAATGGTGATTTGTATTTTGATTTCATTTTTGACCCAATAAAAAATCTTTTTATTTGTAACTTAATCTTTACATCAAAATAGTATCTTATTTTTTTTAACTGTTGTCTATTTTTATGCACATGCAATGTCATTAAAATCATGAAATGATCATAAAATTTTTATTTCCAAAAGATGGAATACCCCCCAACGTTTAGCATTACTATTCTACTGATATACTTATATTTATGTATTGATTCGCGATTCGACAAACAATATGCGAAGTTTCGTCTTAAAACTATACTTGTGTTTATTAGTAAATAAAAGAAGAAAAATGTTTTGCCCGCCTGTTTTGTTGTGCTTGCTTTCGGAAGTTCTGCCTGCACCGCCCCGTACGAGAACAATTCTTAGAAGACATTATTACTGTTGAAGGTATTATGTGAAAAAAATTATTTTAAAATACTTTTAAATATTTATTGTTACTTTTAACTGTTGTTCGATATAAAGTTAGTTCATATATAAAATAATATTTTACTGGCTTCTCTTCATCTGAATCAATAAAGTATGCGAAAAATAAACGTAATTATATTTGTATACCGCTCCAATCAAAAGAAAAAAAATTCCAGAAAAAAAATCTAAATAGTTTACCGACATTAATAAATATAGTATTACGAAGGGAGAGATTGTTCGAGAAATGATAGCGTATGATATCGTAAGGGAGGAGGAGGTCCAAAATTACCAAAAAAATGATAACGCTATGTATGCATGTGCAGCCACAAAAGAGGAAAAATTCTAGTTTTTGCTTATAAGGTGGTAGCACGTGCTTCATGAATAATGTAAGGAAAATTTCCCAATTTGGAAATTTGTCGGTCCTATTTTTGATTTATACAATTAAGATTTTTTTATGGTGTACTTTAGCAACTTTTTTTAAAAATCAATTTAATTTTTATTTATTTATTTAATTAATCTCTATAAATAAAAGGAATTCCGAGGATAATTAATTAATTAATTAATTGAGGCACAGGGGAAAGCAAATCTTGGCAATGCGCCAACTCGGTCCAGAGGAAGCAAATCTTGGCAATGCGCCAACTCGGTCCAGAGGTATAAAAGCAAGATAGAAAAAAACGCGCAGGTCTGTGCATTCAAGTACAACCACCCATATGTATATGCTGAAAGTTTGTTCTGACGCTCACCCGACGCACGTGGAGTGCCGATGGTCCGGGAAGCGTACCATACACATAAATTATTAAATAAACCTTCAAATTAAGCCCGGCGAAGCGGGCTGGGTATGCTAGTAATAATAATAAATATGATTTATTATCTAAATGAAAGTTGAATAACAATTATCATCAATTTAATAATACCTGCAATCATGTATATCTTAAAATATGGTGGATTTTTCAGTTAACATCAGATGTATTAAAAAGTAATTCCTGCAATTTTGGATATTTTAAATAAAAATGCCTGGTAAATAATCTATCACTTATCATACGATAAATCTAGTACCCTTTCTGTATCTGTAATTTTTTCTAATTTCTTGAATAATCAATACAAAATTACAGAATATTTTATTACCTTTCAAAAATCCATCTTATATAAATTAAAAGCATCGTATTGAAAGCTTTCTAATACGTCTAGAAACAATATCGTCTGCAAATTTTGAAGTAAAGGCAACGCTCGTGTGAATGGACGCAGCGCAGATGTTTATTTTCTCTCGAAAACCAAAGCGTCGAAAAAATCGGTCGTATGACATTGGCCTTACAAAATCGAAGCGGATCGGGAAGAAACGTAAACATCGCTTTATAATTATGCTTTAAAAAAAAATAGTAACCGACTTCAAAAAAGAATCAAGCTTGGCGACAACTTGGCGCTAACGCATATGAATGCACAGTTTTAATATGCTTATGATTTGAAAACGGTTGCAACAATGGATGATTATTTGCGACAAAACATTATATTTTTTTTTATCAAATCCACACTTTTTAGTTAAAAATATTCTAATCATCAGAAATTAATGAAATTAAAATGGGGCGGGCATCTTATATTTTCAAACAAAAAAAGAATTATCAAAATAGGTTCATTTTTAGGGAAGTTATGAGTGAACAAGAAATACATACAGATCGAAATCATAACCTACTCCTTGAAAGTGGTTGAAAAGTTCTACCGGTGTAAGAGTGATAGCCTGAAATTTTATTTATTTATTGTACACACATATCTGACTTGTGTGCTCGACATGAAAGCCTGCGATTAACTGAAATTTGAACGCTTTTAATTGGATGACTGCTTCAAAAAATTGGAATTTTAATGTTTTTGTTTTTTAAAAAGTTCTAATCGCAAGAATTTGATAAAATTTAAATGGAACCATGTGGGCGTCTTACATTTTCTAACAAAAAAAGAATTATCAAAATCGGTTCATATTTACGAAAGTTATGCGTGAACAACAAATACATACAGGTCGAAATCATAACCTCCTCCTTGAAGTCGGTTAAAAAATGGCAAAATTTTCAAAAATCACGGAACTCAAAATTTACTCTACTTGGATAAATGTTTTGAATCTAATTAATTTGATAATGTAAAAAGCATTGAAATACGAAAAAAAACTGGTAAAAAATCGCAATAAAAATCTTTAATCGCGCAGGAGAAAATTTATCATATTAGCGAAGAAATTAAAAACCGAATTCCTTTTCCGTATCTGAAAAAAATCGCCGTGAACTCAAAAAAAAAAAAAAAAAAAAAAGCATACTGCATTAAAAATTGCTGTAGATCAAAATAAGAGAGCAAAACAATTACCGTAAAGGATAAAAGTTTGATACCAAACTCTTATTAGTCTAGAAATTTAAAATCGAATTCCTTTGAAAAGTGTAAAAGACTGAGAAAGCCCAAAAATTGCATTGAAAATTGTAATGAAAGTCGTGAAACATTAAAAAATCCAATATATATATAAAATCCGTTATAATATAAAATATTGTAATCAAGAAATTAACCATATTAACCAAAAAGTTTGAAATCGAAATCGATTTCCGGATGTAGAAAAATCGCCACGGAACTTGAAGAATGGCTAAAAATTACATTGAAAATTGCATTAAAAATAGCTAAATATTTCGAAGTCAATGCTTAAAAAAATAATATTAAGGCAGGGTGGGGGGGGGGGGGGTTATGATCGAAATCATTCATAAATTACAAAATGTAGGCATTGAACGCCAAAATCATATTAAGAGATAAAACATTGCATTCGAAACATAACTACATTAAACAAAATGTTTGATATCAAAATTGGTTTCTGAAAGGCAGAAAATCGCCAAGGAACTTAAAAAAATGGCTAAAAATCGTATCGAAAGCTATATTAAAAATCGCTGAATATTTAAAAGTCATGGCTGTAAAAATTTAATATTCAGTCGAAAATATTGTAATCGGAAATCGTTCATGAATAAGGAAAAGTCAACACAGAACACCTAAAATCCCCCAAACTAACTAAAAATTACATTGAATATCGCATTAGAAATTGGCAAAATTCATAAAAGCGTGGAGAACAAATTGTACTATTTATGCTAAAAGTTAGAAACCGAAATTATTTTACCGATGTCAACAACTGTCTCAGAACTTGAAAAATCACTATAAAACAGATTAAAAATCAGTAAAATTAAAAAATCCGGACAAAATTTGCCATAGTAAGATAAACATTTATATTAAATTTGAGTGAACAGGGCTTTGAGGTCTATAGCTACAATGGCTGTTACCTCGATTGATCCAGAAAGCACAGAAACAAATACAGAACACTTTATTATTATAGAAAAACCAGTACATACATTTTAATACACATCACAGGGACAACACAGACACCCATGCCGCTAGCTGGACTCGAACCAGGGACCAGCGGTGTGGAAGCAGCTGCCTCTTCCAACCACGCCACTGGGTCGGCTATATTAAATTCCTGCGGACATAATTTACCATAATGGGACAAAATATTGAAATCTGAACTCTTTAGTTAAAAAATATCGACACAAAACTTGCTAAACATTTTATGAAAATACACAAAAAATCTGAATCATTCATGTCAAAATTTACTACATTAAGCTACAAATTATTTAAAAATTTCTTTTTCAATTGTGAAAAATCGCCGTGGACTCGAAAACATCTAAAAATTGTATTCAAAAATTCATTACAAATCGTTTCAAATTTAAAAATAGCGGGGGACAACATTTACATTAATAGAGTAAAATAGTGTAATCTGAATTATTTCTTAAATACGAATGAAAAAATCGGCGCAAAGCGTGAGAAATAATGAAAACATTGTTAAAAATTGCATTAAAAAATCACTAAATTTCAAAATTTGTAAATGAAGTGTAAATGTTTGAAATTAATTTCCTTTTCGAAATTTCAAAAAATAGCCGTGAGATTAAAAAAAACCAATACAAAACCATTGAAAAATTCATTAAAAATCGCTAAATGTAAATACATCCCGTGAATAAAAAGTATTCTAGTCGTGTAAAACGTAGCAACCATTCTTTTTTACATGAATTACAAAAAAATCGACGCAGAACACAAAATATATCAAAAATCACATTGAACATCGACAAAATTAAGAAAGGTAAATGGTGAAATTTACTATATTAGGCTAAAAATTTGAAACCAAAATAATTTTTTAATTGTTAAAACACCACTGTGGTGGGGATCGAAAAAAATAGTATTAAATCGCATTAAAAAGTTCATTAAAAACGCATTGAAAAATGCACTAAATATCGCTAGTTATTTTTTAAATCGCAGTAATCAGAATTTCAGCAAACGGATAAAACATTCTAATCGGAAATCTGAACTATTTGATTATCCGGTTGACCAAGAAACTATCTGGGTCAAACCATAAGATTAAACTACAATAATGGCGGATCGTAAATTCCATACTCACTTGACATTAAACATGTTACATATGTTTGTTACGTCATCAAGTGGTTTTTACTTCTTATTTTTATATGTATTTGTATTAATGTTTTTCTAAATTATCTCTTCTTTCATTATTTAACATAAAAATTACATCTATTTGCATAATTTGGCCTGTTTCACGATTGATATAATTTGGCGAAATTGGTCGACAGGATAATCACGTAGTAAAAGGAAATCCTTTATAGATAATAAAAAATCGACACGGAACACAACAATTCTTGAAAAATCGCGTTAAAAATCTCTAAAATTATATTAGATTAAAAGTTTGAAATCAATTTTTACTTCCGAATATCAAAAAATCACCATAAAACTCGAAAAATTTCTAAAAATTGCATTGAAAAGTGCATTAAAAATCACTAATATTAAAAAATCACAGGGGTCAAAATTTACTCTAATAGGGTAAAACGTTGTAATTGGAAATATCTCATGAATGACAAAAATCCGACATCAAACGCAAAAAATCTCGAAAAATCGCATTAAAATTAGCTGAAATTCATAAATCTTAACAGCTAAAATTTAATACATCAGCCTGAAAGTTTTAAGCAAAATTCCTTTTACTAATGTCGAATAATAGCGGCAAAATTTACATTAAATAATTAACTAAAAATCCAAACATCGTTGCACGAAATCCAAATAAATTATATTGAAAAGAGAACAAAATTCCCTAATTTAGGTCGAAAGAATGAAACCGCTTTCCTTTTCGCTAATGTGGAAAAATCGCCTCGAAACCCACTAAAATTCGCATATGAATTAAATTAAAAAAAACTGAAAATCGGCCTTCAAGGTGTAAAATTTCATACATAACTTCGTGCAGCGATCTCTCCAGCGTATCACTAGTGCTTTAAAAATTTTAACATGCGTTATAAACTACCTTAAAGTGTAAAACAGATCTCCTTATTACATTTCCTAATTTTGTTCGCCCCCTCCTTTCACGCACCCTGAAATGTTACACACCATTCTTTGTTTACATTTTTATCATGTATTATAAACCATTTTAAAATTTAAAATAAATGACATTGTTATATTTCCAAATTTTAACAAAATCGCGTTCTGTTAGTTACATTTTTCACCACCAGCTAGCGCACTCTATTCTTCAAAAACTTTATCAAAACGATACTCTGTTAAACAACCTATCAGGTGATATATTACTCGAGGGGGGTAGCGGTCTTAAGCAAGAATTTAAGATATTTTATGAAATTGCTATTCGAAAATAGTGGTAACTAAATTTTTGACATTTTAGGTAAATTTCGAAAAAAAAACTACTTATTGCATTCTCAACAGCTCAAGATTTTGATAGAACAACTATGAAAAAAATAGATGCTAAACGCAAAAAATCTTGAAAAAGCGTTAAAAATTACATTGAAAATCGCATTAAAAATCATTAAAATCTAAAATTCGTAACAAACACAAAATTCAGGACTAAAAGTTTGAAACGGTTTTCTTTTTATCAATCTCAAAAAAAAAAAAAAAAAAAAAAAAAAAAAACGCAAAATGAGGAAAAACACTAAAAATCGCATTAAAAATTCGTTAAAAATTCAAAAATCGCTGTAAAAATTCCGAATAAACTTTGCTGAAAAGAGAATAAAATTGCTATATTGGGTTAAAAGAATGAAACCGTATTTCTTTCATTAATGGGATAAAACTGCAAAAAAGAACGTTAAAAATCGCCTAAAAAATTATAAAAAAAAATCTAATAAAAAAATTGAAAATCGGGCTTCGAGGTGCAAAACTACATGTATAAAAGTACCTTCCCTCCACATTTTGTAACTCTACGTATAGCAGACTCTTCAGAACAGCGCTGACACACACACAAACTTGTCTCTTATTATTATAGATATTAAAAAATAGCGTTCTATTAGTTCCATTTTCCACCACCAGGTAGAGCACTCTATTCTTCAAAAACTTTATCAAAATCATACTCTGTTAAATAACCTATCAGGTGATATATAACTCGAGGGGGTAGCGGTCTTAAGCAAGAATTTAAGATAGTTTATGAAATTGCTATTCGAAAATAGTGGTACCTAAATTTTTGACATTTTAGGTAGATTTCACAAAAAAATACTACTTATTGCATTCTCAACAGCTTAAGTTTTTGATAAAACAACTATGAAAAAAATAGATGCTAAACGCAAAAATCTTTAAAAAACGTTAAAAATCGCATTGAAAATCGCATTAAAAATCGTTAAAATCTAAAAATCGTAACAAACACAAAATTTAGGGCATTAGGCCAAAAGTTTAAAACGATTTTCTTTTTATCAATCTCAAAAAATAGTCGCAAAATGAGAAAAAACACTAAAAATCGCATTAAAAATTCGTTAAAAATTCAAAAATCGCTGTACAAATTCCGAATAAACTTTGTTGAAAAGAGAAAAAAAAAATGCTATTTTGGGTTAAAAGAATGAAACCGTATTCCTTTCACTAATGGGATAAAACCGCAAAAATAACACTAAAAATCGTCTAAAAAATTATTAACAAAAATTTAAACAAAAAATCGAAAATCGGGCTTCGAGGTGCAAAACTACATGTAAAAAAGTACCTTCCCTCCAAATTTTGTAACTCTACGTGCAGCAGTCTCTTCAGAACAGCGCTGACAGACAAACATCCTTCTCTCTTTATTATTATAGACTAGCTGACCCGCCCGGCGTTGCCCGGGTCCGTATTAACAATATTAAACGAACTTGAAATTTGTATGATTTTATCATTAACTGGAAGCATGCAGAAATGCATTGTCTGAAATACGTCGCAGCTGACTTTGTGAAAAATCGGTTTTAAAAACAACAACTAATATTAAGATCTAAAAATACTTAAAATGAGCAAGGAGAAACACGGGAGGGAACATGTATCCAACGATTGCGTTAGTTTCGTGTTAAAGTGTTGATATTTACCCGTAAAAATCACTGTTAAAACACGTAACTAATTATTTTTTTCGCATAGAAATCCCAAGTGAAATATTTTGAATTTCAAACTAATTATATTACTCTTAAATCCGACTATACCGTGAATGAAATCGATACGCGATGATAAAAGATTGGTATATAGTATTATAATTTCAGAGCCATTTAACAAAAGTGTATATTTTTATCAAAGCATGCGTAATGTTGACTCTGTGGACAAATTCCTAACCGTAAATTTTTGTACCATAACCATAATCTGTCTGCGACTTAACATTACCCTACCGTAACTTAAATATAACATAAATGTAACCTAGCCGTCACTTTGAAATATCAATATAGAAGCATCATTTAAGATTTTGCTTGAAAAGTTAACATTCTTTCGTTAATGTCTTAAAATCGTCTGCACTCTGAAATCTAGATTTTAGACTAATATTTGTTATTTAAGTTTTCGCGCATGATTTTAAAAGAATGTTTTCATAATTATATTTTATATATTGACATAGAGTTATTAATATATTGTTAAATTAAAAACATTTTTTCATCTACGTTATAAAGTATTAAAAAGTTCTGAAAAAAAAAAAAAAAAAGAAAACTTTTAGTAATACAATTTTTAGTTCAAATCAAATGTTTTCAATATTTTATTTAATTTTATTTTTACATTTAATTTTTTCGAATATATCAATTCCAATTATTTTAAAAGCAAACATTTTTTAAAAATAAATGATATAATAGAAAAAAGACCATTTTAAAAAATTACTATTACTTCGTAAAATACGCTTCAGCTGTAATTCATTCCTTTCAATTCGTCTTAATACAAAATCCCTTCCACATGCTTTTGTTTGGGACCATGGAGGAAGAATATACTGGAGGTGAACTATAATGATTTGGGTGATGCCAAAAATGTAACCCTACATTAAGTCACATTAAGTCCAAACAAAACCACGTGCTTTGATTCGCCTATGAATTCAAACCGGTTAAAACCCGTATTTGATTGCTCTTGTTTTTTATCGTCAAATTTTTTATTAGACAGCGCTTTACAGGTAAAAATTTCTTTGATTATTTAATTATATGTGTTTTAAATATCAAAATAGAAAATCTTTTAGATTTTTCTTGAAAAGATAACATTATTTTGCTAATATCTGAAAATCGTTTGCAATCAGAAATCTGTATTTTAGATTAATATTTATTACTTATGTTTTCATACATGATTTTAAAAGAATGTTTTCATTATTATATTTTAAATATTACTAGCATACCCAGCCCGCTTCGCCGGGCTTAATTTGAAGGTTTATTTAATAATTTATGTGTATGGTACGCTTCCCGGACCATCGGCACTCCACGTGCGTCGGGTGAGCGTCAGAACAAACTTTCAGCATATACATATGGGTGGTTGTACTTGAATGCACAGACCTGCGCGTTTTTTTCTATCTTGCTTTTATACCTCTGGACCGAGTTGGCGCATTGCCAAGATTTGCTTCCTCTGGACCGAGTTGGCGCATTGCCAAGATTTGCTTTCCCCTGTGCCTCAATTAATTAATTAATTAATTATCCTCGGAATTCCTTTTATTTATAGAGATTTAAATGCAATTATTAATATTTAACAAAACAAATTTCTTTTTATATATTCATCTTGATTTTTTTTTTATCCCTGAATTATTTATTTAGAATAAATCTATTTGTAATATCGAAACCCTGTATTTATGCTTCATTTTTCGCATTTAAATGCGATTAATCTTAAAATATGTGTAATTTATTTTCTAATAATTTTAAAAACATGTTAAGAATCGAAATTTTTACTGCGTGAAAATCAGCTCATTTATTTTACAGCTCTCAAATTTTATTATGCTTTATATCTGTTGTTTTTAGGTGCTTTCGTAATTATGTAAATACGTAGCACCTATAGTTGTCGTTCAGTCCATCCGTCTGTCTGTCCATTCGCATATAACAACGCAAAAACTACCCAACCGAATCGTTTGAAGTTTAAAATACACAATTAATACATAATTTTGTGAAGTTATTTCAAATTTAAGATAGATCAATTATGTATAGATGAATTACAGGGACAATCAAAAGTATCCCGTTACATTACGGTCAAGGGGGGTTTCAAATGCATTTTAATCATTTGAAATTTAAAACAAATAATTATTACATAATTTTGTCGTGTCATTTTAAATTTTATAGAAATTGGATACATAAATCAATTACAGAAACAATAAAAAATATTCCATGACATTACGGTCAACGGGAAAAAAAGTTTCAAATGCATTTTAATGGTGTTAAACTAATTCAAACATAATAAAACTGACATGAACCTATGAAGTATATATATACTAAAATATACATTCTGTACAATCTGTGATGCAAAGAATATTTGTTTTAAATTACAGGAGCACACAAAAGTATTTCATTACATAAAGCTATACGGAGAAACATTGTTTGTGGGGCGTGTTTTAATTACATTAAACTATTTAGCATTTTATGAATATGATATAGGTTGCTGAGGTGTAATAAAAATTACTTCCTGTATATTTACAGGAACACAACGATTTCTACTACTATAATGTAACCGAAGTACTGTCTACTATATCAGCAAGATCTGGATATTTTAAAAACTTCGTTATCGTACGAACGCACCTCATTTGTTACGCTTCATGTGTAATTTCCAACTTGTTTATTAATTGTTTCTCAAAATTTTTTATTGATAATGCTGTTATTTTGAAGAAGTAAAATTTTTATATTTGTCAAAAATTGTTCTTATTAATGTAAAGCATGACTATATGCTAACAATATTTGTTTTAAAACATGTTTTGGAATTTTTTAATAACGTTGTAAGTATTAAAATTAGCTCTGTTTCAGGCGGAATACTGTTTATGTGTCGGATTCGAATTCAAATATTAGCGGTTCAGATCGATAAAAAAACATTTATGTTGGATTCCGATTTGAATAGAATTTTCGTGTTCAGGTAAAATACACAACCCGACCCATTCAAAGATCTAGTCTCGCTGCAAATTTAACATACATTTTTATTCGTGCAGCGTTAAGCGTTGAGCAAATAAGCAAAATTATAATATCACTTTTTTTATAATGTTGCAATATTATAATTTTTCAACATCACAGTTTAATCAACATTATATAATTTTATACACTCTTACTTTCCTTTGCGTGAAATTTTATATCATCACGAAAAATATTGAAAAAGCCCGGTTTTAAGCTATATTGAGCTATACTCTTCACATTTTCAATATGCCTATACAGGGTGTTTCAAAGTTATGCATCAGAAATGTAAAGGCAATTAGCGGGAACATTAATGAGCAGATTTGTAAAGGAATGTGGGTGCGGAAATGTAGCGTTGAGGAGAATCAGTGAATAATTTATGTCTATTTCACTATAATTTAGTAACATATTTTGGCCGCTAAAAGCTCCCAACCATATATCATTATCCCCATAAACGGAATTCTTTTGTGTGGTTCTTTAAATAAATAATAAATGTTTAACAAACCCCATATTCTACAAAATGCTTGTTATACTGCCGTTTGTAAATGCATATCAATTTCTTTATGTTTTAAATGGTCTAACGTCATTGAAATGAACTTGAAACGATTTTTCCCATTGACCATAATGTAACAGAATACTTTAGACTGTCTATGCAAATGAACTATAAATTCTACACATTTCCTTATTAATAGCGATCAAGGTGTAGAACACGTCAATAACATATAAAAAATGCTACGAGCATCATAGTTTATTTACAAGAGTTAGAACTCGGCCACACAAACCGGAGTCATAAACATTTTTCATCTACGTTACAAAGTATTAACTAGTAAAAAAAAAATCCCGCGTTAAGCATAGATTATAAAACACTATCCAAATTTCCTTAATTCTTTAACAAAACTCCGTTATTCAGGGAAATAGGTGTTACTGCCCATAACCAAATATGTATTTCAATACTTCTGAATGGCTCTGTATTTGATTTGTCGGTTGATATATATACTATATCATGGAGAAATTTAGTTTAGCAAAAAAATGCCTAGCTGGATGAAATTTTTCTTTTGGCAGTTTATACGAATAGATGTAAAACATACTTCAATACTTTTGTTCAGCCCTGCAGTTTACCTAGTACCTTTATTACACGAAAGTATTTTGCTAAAATTAATTATATAAAAAAATAAATAAAAAATGTTAATCAAACAACAATACTCTTTAAACTATTTAAATCATATTTCCAGAAATTATCATCCTTAAACAAACCTGTATCCAGTTCTTTGCGTGACCCTGTAAAAATGCAAAACTTTTTTAAAAACAAACCTTTAAGTAAATTACACTTACATTCAGTAACTTTTCCGAGTTCTTTTGAGTAACCCTGTATATCTTAATTGTGTAACTATTATAGCATTTATGCACACCATATAATGTGAATACATTTAGTGACACTTAAAAGCGCATATCATAATTAAAAATGCCTTTCATCCATGGAACAGTTACCATGCGTAATATACAGTACTTCGAATAGAATATGCTTTTTGAAGTCTTTTGTGTGTCCCTGTAAATGCTATGCACTTCGTATTATGCGTGAAATAACTCATATTAAGTCTCAGCGACGTATATCAATTTGATTACACATGATACGGTTTACCATCGTTAAAATATGTCGCAAACAATTTCTTCCTTTATTATCATATATTAGAATTATTTTGTGTGGCCCTGTAAATGAATATCCATTCTTTTAGCTGCTTTAGTGCTTCTTTTTTCTTTTTTAGTGCTTTTCGTAGATGAAAATAAATGTGAATACGTTTGTCCGGCCGCAACATCTTTAAAATTTATTTGAAACGATTTTTCCCCATTGGCCCTAATATTATCGAAAACTTTTGACTGTCCCTGTAAATGAATTAATCGTGGCAGACACTTCATTTTTAATAGGGTTTGTGCTTGTGTAAACTTCAATAACATGGTAAAATTTCTTTGCATTCCGAGCATATTTACGAGAGTTAGAGCGCGGACAGACGGACAGACAAAACGAATGCATAAACATTTTTCAATTTTGTTGAAAAGTATTAATAAAAATTACTGTAAAAAGAAAACTTTTAATAATACAATTTTTAGTTCGTATCAAACGTTTTCAATTTCTTATTTAATTTTAATTTGAAATTTAATAATAATAATGACATTTAATAATAATAATAATAATAATTTCCCAATTTCAATTATTTTAAAAGTAAACATTTCTTTTAATAAATAATAATAGAACAAAGACCATTTTAAAAATTTCCTATTTCTTCTTAAAAAATGCTCCAGCTGTAATTCATTTCTTTCAATTCGTCTTATTAATACAAAATCCCTTCCTTTTTTGGAAGCTTTCCAATTTTCCACGTGCTTTTGTTTGGTACACTAAAATTTGAGCGATAAATGGATTCACATTGTAAACCTTTTTTAAGGCTTAGTTCACCTCCACCTATCTTCTTCCTCCATGGTTTGGGACATTAAAATTTGAGCGATAAATGGTTTAATATTGCGACCCTTTTTCGGTTTACTTCACCACCACCTAACTTTTTCCTCCATGGTTTACAACCGCTGTGATAAAAAATCATCATTTAAACTGACAGTTTGCCAGTCTATGAATTTTAAAGGTCTGTTCCAGCTTTTTTAATTATTTATGCGAAAATTTTATGCAACCAACCAACCATAACTAAATGAAGGGGCGATAATAGCATTCGAAAAAATGTAAACATTCGAAATAAATTTTCGTGTCTAATCTTTCGCCAAGTTCGAAAAGAAGTGCCCCAGAATACACCTTATCGAACGCTGACGTCAAAATGATGTAACATGCGAGCTATGCTCCGCCTCTTTTCGAACTCGAAGGCTGTCAGAATTGGGGTGCAAAAGAAGAAAAAAGGCGATTTTTTATAAGAGTGATCTTTGGAATTTAATTAATTACTCAGTTAATAAATAGAATTTCGAAATTCTAAAGCTCAGGTGCATCAGGAGAGATATTGGGCTACTCTCATAAAAATTTTGAGCTTCGTACGTCCCATAGATTTTGCTAGCCATCGCAGACACACACACACACACACACACACGCAGACAGAGCGATTTGTTATTTTATTAGTATAGATAGATTAAAGACCACAGGAGCTCTTATCAATAACATCATATGGTGCTGCATAAATTAGCTTGTTAATGTATGCACAATATTGGATGAAGAGAAAATAGACAGTTTATACAGATAATATTTTTTTAACCAAATGTAAAGGATAACCATATATATATATATATATATATATATATAAATGAAATGATTTTGTCCTTTCAGTTAAAAATTAAAACATGCTACATAAAGAAATATTTCATTTCACTACTATCTTTCGTTTTAAATTACACCTAACATTTCACAATACACATTGAAGAGAGGAGAAAAAAATAATGCCATTCGAATTCGAATATTAAAAAAAGCAAAGTAAAACGACAAATTACCCATTGTTCGACAACCAGTAACATCTGCTAGGAATCAAAGAGACACTTACCTGCAAAAAAGAAAGAAAAATAATGTACAAGTTGTAAAACTCAAGTCACGCTCACAAAAAAAGAAATAAATTTTATATGGCATATCAATTCTTTCTGCACACTCACAAAAAAGCTAAGATTTTTATTTTATTACTTTTTTTTATATATATATTTATGGAGAAAAAAACTGCATGCAAAAGATTTTGTTATTCAAAATAGTATTCATATTTGATAGGAAATCTTTTTTTATATACCTAGAATATAAAACTAGTCGTTGGGGGCCACCGTAATACTTACCCATCATGGATATGCATAATATAATATGTGAAAATAAAACGTGTGTAAAATATTTAATAAAAATGCATTGCAATTCCAAAACAAATTTTAAACGTATATTTAAATATTTTTAATATATATAATAATACTCTATTAATGAATTGCTGATGAACCTATCTCGACAAATTATATAAAACGCCTAACTACTCAAGTAGTACCGAATTGCAAACATCCTTATTAATTCCAAAAATAATAATATTAATAACAACAGTTTACTGCGCCGGGTTAAGCGTATGATTTCTAGTTAAAACACATCTTAGAATTGAAATTTGAATGAAATACAGGGTCATGAAAAATCGAAGAATGTGGAAAACATGATTACAAATATCTCAGCAACGATTGACTCCGATTTACTATCGGAGATCGGAAAAGATATACCTATCCGATTGACTTCATTTTTTACGCAAAACTTGTATTATTTTATTGCCTTTTACATCTACTCCTTAAAATAAAAAATTTCAAAAAATTTTATATACCTTTCACCAGAACGAATTTTTCGAGAGTCCGAAAAAAATAGTTTGGGATAATCGAGGTTACTTATATTAAATAAGCTTCGTCCCATTCTTACATACTAACAAGGAAGGTCTCCATTGGGAGCATACTCAGAATTTTTTGAAAAAAAATACGAATTAAACTACTCATGTAGGTAATAAAGGATCAGTGAAAATTAGCGGCGGAATTACATTATTAGATATGTAAAAGAATAAAATAGTTTGGAATAATTGGTGTGAAAAGCTGAAAGCGACGCGGGATTTGGCGAGCAGTGCATTTCCTCGCCAAAAGCAGACGATTTTAACGAATCTAAAAATTGATTTTAATTGACTTCACTGTTAAAAATCTGCAGCATTAACTGCAACGTCACTCCACTACTTTTATAGAATTATTCTCTTCTGACCAATGAGAATGCTCCATAGCACGGTGAATTGACCGTTTTCTATAAAAGCGGTGGAGTGACGCTGCAGAAAATGGTACAGATTTTTAGCGGTGTTGTAGCTTGTACAACACTGTTAAAAATCTGCTGCATTTTGCTGCAACGCACTCCACCGCTTGTATATAATATCTCTATTCCAACCAATGAGAAAGCTCCATTTCACGGTCAAGTAACCGTTTTCTATACAAGCAAGGGAGTGCGTTGCAACGAAATGCAGCAGATTTTTAACAGTGTATTTTTCAATTTGGAACAATTTTAATCAATTTAAATTGTGTTTTAAATGATAAAATATATTAATTTCATTTTGTTATAAGTACATATAAACGTATATGACAAAATTACACTTAAAGTAAAGTAAAAATGCAAAACTAAAATTACTTAAACTAAACTTATTTAAATAAATTGAACATAGAAAGTTTTTCTTGAAAAAGTATTCGGAGCGTTAAAGCGTGTTTTTCAAAATTTCGTTTTTTCGCCAATCGGAGATAAATCGCCAAAAAAACGAAATTTTTATTATTTTTTTACGGACGTTATAAGGAGGTTCCGCCGAAAATTTTTTTATAAACATATATAACTACCGTATTTTCGGGTGTATAGCTCGCACCCTGTGTATAGCCCGCACCCCTAAATCGAGCAGTGCAGTAAAAAAAGTTCGTGTATAACCCGCGGAGATGCATCGGTGTATAGTCCGCGGGCTATACACCATTTACGAACTTATATTTCGATCAGGGTTCGAAATTAGAAGCCATTAGTCATAATTTTTAACACAAATTTACCAAATTTTTTCGTGATGCATAATACCTACAGTAATTCGGTTAAAAAATTAAGATTATCAGTACCGTAATTTTCGGAAGAAACGCCGCGACGTTTACGTGTTTTAAGGTAAAATTTTAAGCGATGCGGCGTTTACGCGCATTTTTTTTTTCTTCAAACAAGCGTGATATTTTTTTTTTGAATTTTTCGGAAAATTAAAAAAAAATCGATGATAAATTCAAAATTTCGGACACAAAATGTATACGTATAGGTCATTGGTTCCCAAAAAGATCGAATCCTCGGAATCGGACGGAAATGCACCAACTCCGAAAAGGAACGATTCCTCGTACTCTATCTGAAATGAAACGAATCCGGAAAAGTTCGATTTCTTGAACTCGTTTCGAAATGAAACAACTCTGTAAAGGAACGATTCCGAGGAATCGTTTCGAAAAAGACTGACTGCTCTGAACCGTTCCGAAATGACATAAATCACGCACTTTTTTTGTTGTTGTTGTTGTTGTTCTTTGCAGCAGGGTAGGGTGCCAACTCCGAAAAGAAACGATTTCTCGGACTCTATCTGAAATGAAACGACTCCGGAAAAGTTCGATTCCTTGAACTCGTTCTGAAAAGAAACGATTCTGTAAAGGAACGATTCCTTGGAATCGTTTCGGAAAGAACGACTGCTTTGAATCGTTTAGAAATGACATAAATCATGCACTTTTTTTTTTTTTTTTTTTTTTTTTTTTTTTTGTTCTTTGCAACTGGGTAGGGTAGATTAATTTTTTTGAAAAATAAACTAAATCTTAAATGATCTTAAATTTAGAATCGTCGAGGTTGGAAGGGTTCCGGATTTTGGATTTTGTACTCTACAAACACAATGGGGTGCTGCAGCACCGATTCACTAGCAAATTATTTTCTGATATTTTATTTATAGATTTTTTTTTTTTTTTTTTTTTTAGGTCTCGCGTATAAGTCGAACCCCCATTTTGAAATTCCTTTTTTTTGTCTAAAATTTCACGACTTATACGAGAGTATATACGGTAGCTATTATAGTTCTATCGGTGCAATACTTGGCGATAGTTGCAACAGTTCTTCCAAACCCAGAAATAACTGTATTCAAGCAGTAAACAAAGCCTTTACAAACATGGGAGAACTCTCTAAATTTCGAGGCATAGCGAAAAAATTTTACAAATTTTGATGTTTTTTTTTTTCAAATTTTTTTAGGTTAAAAGTTGTAGAAAAAATATCACGATTTCCAATTTAAAAAAAAATCTTTGTATAACTCGCACCGTGTATAAGCCGCAGCGGCTTTTTGGAAGGTTTTTTTTTTTTTTTTTGTATAAGCTGCGGACTATACACCCGAAAATACGGTATATGAGAAGAACATTCTGTAATTTTTTCAGATTTTTCTCAGTATGCCCTTATGGAGACCTTCCTTGTAAGTACGTACAAAATTTGAAGTCTCAGTCTCAATTTTTTCAGGAGTGAGAGTTTACAGACAGACACACAGACAGCAATTTTTTTTTTTCCTAAAAATATGTTTTTAGGAATCTCCATTATTTGAAATGCGTAAATCCGTCAAAATTTTTTTTTCTATTTTCAAAACGATAGCAAGGTTTACCTATACTACATATGATGGATAAGTAAAAGATAGTTAAAACTTAATGTCAAATCTATATTATAAAGGCCAAACGTATCTGTGCGTAACGCATACGTCATTTTGCGCATGGCAACACTTTGAAATTTTAAATGAATTCCGGTATTACAATTTTTGCTGCTAAAAGTTTTTAAACTTCTTAGTGTCGCCCATTTTTAATTTTTACACCATCGTGTAGGAGGAAAAATGTACTTTTAAATGAAATTTGTTTGAAAGCTGTATCTTAATTGGTTTTTGAAATATTAATTTTTTTGTAGTTTTTAATACTTCTTTTCTAATCGTGGCAACAGAAGTACTCCATTTCTATTTAAAGCAAAGGAAAAAAAGGAAAAAATTGAGTGCTGTATCTTTATGTTGCCATTTTCTCATTAAAAGGGAAAAAATAGAAATTTAAATATCTTCTGTTATAAAACCCGGTGAATTTTTACTTCATTTACAAAATTTGATTTGCACGTAAAGGAATATCAACAGTTTAATATCTATTTCAGCTAAATAGCCATTGAGACTTCAAGTTTTTAATCAAAATTATCAAATTAAAATGCCAATTTTTTTTTTTAACGTGAATTCAGATGTGAAATGTACATTTGTAAATTTTGATATGGTGAAAATGGTGAAAAAAAAATTCTATGATTGTGTCAAAGTTGAATAAATTTTGCTTTTTATCATTTTGGAATACTAGCATAAGAACCTTAATTGATAACTTTATCATAACATATCTTTATTATTTTTTACTGCTTACATATACGATTAAAGTTTAATTTTAACAATTTCTACAGCTGCGTTTTATAGAAATAGTATTTTGTTGATTTGACAATAAATATAGTTTGTTTAAGAGTACCAATATAAAATGCATTTTTTACTATAACTAATTTTGTAGGTTTATTATAAGTTAATGAAACAGTTCCTTCTTAAACATTTTCTTTCGTCAAAATTTGACGGGTTCTACCTTGTATTATTTAAATAAGAAAGATAATCTGTGTACTAACTAATAGCTTTTTTTTCACTTATTTGTAGAGATGATACAACTTAATATAAATAGCCATTACTGAACTTTTT
Organism: Maratus speculifer; assembly: GCA_964019185.1. Classification (NCBI taxonomy): domain Eukaryota; kingdom Metazoa; phylum Arthropoda; class Arachnida; order Araneae; family Salticidae; genus Maratus; species Maratus speculifer. The sequence goes on from OZ025301.1 coordinate 261,310,376, forward strand.
AGATAGAGGTTTGTACTGGCGTGATTATCAAGACCAATTCGGAAATCAGGCCTCGGCATGGGTCTCATATAGGCTTTCTCTATAAAATTCGGACCGAGTTGGATCCCCCCCCCCCCCCCCATTCTTTAAACAACTTTGAATTCAGATTTTTTTTCAAACAATCTCTTTCTTTTATTAATATTATTTTACTGAGTTTACATTAATGTTGTATTTTTGTATTCCATCACTTGTAAATCCATATGCACACATGTCCTTATTAGGTAGAGGTTTTCCTGGCGTGATTATCGAACCGATTCGGAAATCAGGTCTCGGCACAGGCCTCATAGATCAGCTTTCGCTTATTGAATTCGGAACGGGCTGGACTCCCCCCCCCCCCCTCTTCTTCTTTAAGGGGGCTCAGGGGTTGCAAACTTTTCAAAAAAATCGATTTTTTTTTATGATCTAGTTTGATTATTCAATTAATTCTTAACTCAATGCAAAAAACCGCATAAAAATATTAGCATTTTTAACGGAGTTATAAGCATTTATGTATCAATACTTACATAGCTGCATCTATATAATTTCAACTTTAAGTCGTGTTTTCTCAAAACTTGATTTTTGACGACTAACACCAAGATTTAAAAAAAAAAAAAAAAAAAAACTATTTGATCGAATAGCTTAATTTTTTTTTTTTTTTTTTTTTTTTTTTTTTTTTCATGCATATAACATTATAATCTAGATTATGAATTAAGGATATAACTATCACTTAATAAAAACAGTATTAAAAAATCTATCAAAGTTGAAAATTAAAAAAAAAAAACAAAAATACAACTTTTTTTCCATTAAAAATACTCAAAATATTAAACTATCTGAAATATATCAATTCATAATCTAGATAATGATGTTATATGCATGCAAAAAAAAAAAAAAAAAAAAAAAAAAAAAAAAAAAAAAAAAAATAAGTTATTCTATCAAATAGTTTTTTTTTTTTTTTAATCTTGGTGTTAGTCATCAAAAATCAAGTTTTGAGAAAACGCGACTTAAAGTTGAAATTATATGGATGTGGCTATGCAAGTGTTGATACATAAATGCTTATAACTTCATTAAAAAGGCAAATATTTTTATGCGGTTTTTTGCATAGATTTAAGAATTAATTGAATAATCAAATTAGATCATTAAAAAATCGATTTTTTGAAAAGTTTTCAACTCCTGAGCCCCCTTAAATAACTTCAAATTCTAGATTTTTTTTTTTTTAACCATCTCTTTCTTTTATTTTATTATTATTATTTTAGAAAGTTTACATTTACCATTAATGTTGTATTTTCGTATTTCACCGCTTGTGAATCCCTATATGCACATACCCTTATTAGGTGCGTTCGTTATTACGAAAATACGTACACATATAGCCATTGTTCAGTCTGACCGTAGGTCCGCATATAACAATGCAAAATTACTCAATCGAACCGCTTGAAATTTAAAATATATAATTATTACATAATTTTGTCGAGTCATTTGAAATTTTTATGAAAATCTGATGTATAGTTAAATTACAGGGATAGTTAAAAAGTATTTCGTTATATTACGTACAATGGGAGAAAATAGTTTCAAGTACATTTTAATGATGTTACACTCTTTTGAACATAATGAAATTGATATGCATCTATGAAGTATATACTAAAATATACATTCTGTAGTGCAAAGAATATTTTTTATTAATTTACAGGGCCACACAAATGTATTCTATTATATAATGACATAGAAGGAAAGATTGTTTGGAGTGTATTTGAATAAAATTAAACTATTTCATATTTTATGAAATTGAAATACGTTGCTGAGGTTTACTGCAAGTTAATTCATGTCTAATAGAAATCATATAGTATTTACAAGGACACACAAAAGATTTCGGATATTGTACGGTATCCAAATTATTGCATACAAGGCTGCCACAGCCAAGTGATGCTGAAAATGGTAGCTTTAGTAGCCTACAACGAAGAAAATAGTAGCCAAAATAGTAGCATTTGTTCTATAATAGTAGCCAAAATACTTGCATACTTAGAGTTTACACTTGTGACCAAATCACTGAATAAAGAATATAGTGATTTAATTAAATCAGAAAGCAAGTTACCCAGAAAATAAGTCCCAAATGCTTCAGTTATAGTTTGATTCTTTCACAATGAAAGATATGCACGACAATGACCAGGAGACACAGCAGTAAAAACTTCTTTCAGGTCATCTTCACACACTTTCCATTCCATTTTAAGTTTCTTGGAGGGACAGAAGCAAAGTTTAGTTTGAAACCCAGGATTAGAAATGCGTAGGCAGAGGTTGTTCTGAATAATAATAATAATAATAAAGAATATTGCCCAGTCAAACTGATGGCATTGAGCTCACAGGCTACACATTCTAATTGTACATTACAGCCTTATACTTTCAAGAATTAATTCTGTTCTAAAAAAAAAATTAAGGAGCAGAAACAGTTCCCTCCTTTCCCCTTTTTATACTTAATATTTGAACCCCCTAAACTAATCAGGGACATGCTTTATCATATTAAAAAAATCTATATCCAAAATTCAGAGCAAATCGGAAATCTTAATAAAAACCCACTTATATAATTTAAGCGGAGTTATCCCCTCTTTTATACTGAATCATTAAACTTCCAAAACTATTCAGAAATTTGAACGAAATCTGATAATTGTGCATGAAAAACCCATTTATATAAATTAAGGGGAGGGTCATTAGAACCCCCGTTCCCCCTGTTTATACTTATCCAATAAACACCTAATACCAATCATGGAGGCACCTCATCAAAATGATCCTATTTATAAATTTTGAACGAAAACAGATAATTTTGCATGAAAAACCCATTCATATCAATTAAGAGGAGGGGCGTGAGCCCCCGTTCCCCCTCTTATACATATCGAATGAACTCCAAAAACTAATCAGGGAAGTGCTTTATCAGGATATACCTATATACAAAATTTCAAGTGGATCGGATATTTTTAACATGAGTTATCGCGTTACACACGTACATACATACAGAACGGATGGGCACATAAGCTCTCAGGCTATGATAGCCTGTGAGCTAAAAATCTGAAAATCACAAAATAGTGACTCTGGATTTAAAAGAAGAAAAAAAAATGAAATTCACAGCAAATTTTCTGAAGAGAAAGAGGGCAGAGGGGGTTGATCCACTATGCCACTTATGTGATCTTTAGACAAAATTTGCCGTTTTTTCGCGATTTTTTCACGAAATTTGTTATTTTTTACGCGGTTCTTTCATGGAATACTCGTTTTTGGCGATCCGTTGACAAAATTGCGTTTTTTAGCGATCCTTTGCCAAAATTTCTGTTTTTTAGCGATCCTCTGATGAAATTCGCGTTTTTCTCGCGATCTTTTCACGAAATCGGCAATTTTTTTTCGAACGATAGACGAAATTGATTTTTTTCGACGATCAATTGCGATTCATGATGCATTTTATGTTCAAATTATCAGATTTATGATCGATTGTTTTTCTCATTTTCGGAAATAATCGTCTTAATTTCGGAACAGCATCACTCGTGATTCACAGCAAATTTTCTAAAATTTAAAGGTAAAAGATTACAGCCGAGAGGGGGAATATTCTTCTAGCGCTAATTATGTATTTTTCCTGCAATCCTTTGACGAAATTCGCGTTTTATTTCGTCCTTTTTTAGCGAAATTTGTATTTTTTTTTCTTCAGTCCTTTGACAAAATTTATATTTTTTGCGGTTCGTAGACGAAATTGCGGGGTTTCCTTTCGTTTTTGAAGAAATTTACGTTTTCCCTTGATTCTTTGACGAAATTAACGTTTTTTTTTTTTTTTTTTTTTTTTTTGCGATCGTTTGAGTAACATTTGCTTTTTTTTTTTTTTTTTTTTGAGAAAGCGATTTTATTTTATTTTATCTTTTATCTGTGAACGAATGATAAAATTGCTTCTTCAGAGACCATTTGTAAAATTGGCGAAAATTTTTAAGTCCAAATTTTTTGACTAATGACTGGGTTTTTTTTTTTTTTTTAATTGAAGCCGAATGTTTTAATTTTTCAGAAAATTCGGAACAGCATCCCTACTGCGTGAGGGACATCGCAAATCACACACAAACAAGGAAAATCCCATATAAAGATTTTTTTAATATAATATTTTAAATTTATTTTGGATGGTTTTATTTTATTATGAATTTATTTTGGCACAGGCAGGCATGTTCGCGATCGCGAATGCTTTATAATTTTCGTGAAAAACATATTCTTTCCTTGGGGGAACTCCGCAAAATCAACTAAACAGTCTTGAAATTTGTCATTCGGTAACACACACACAAAGAAAGCTGCGAATATCAACAAACAGTCGGAAAAAAAACCCCGTCGTAAATATCGCTTACCGATTTCGTAAAGGAAATCATAAATTTTGTCAAACGGTCGCGGACCAAAAATGCGATTTTGGTAAAATATTCGCGCAAAAAATCGAGAATTTAATCAAACGATCACGCAACAAATAATATTTCATTAGTCAATCGTGAAAAAAAAATTACGAAGTTCGTCAAAAGATGTCTGAAACAAATACCGAATTCCATTAATGGGTTTCTGAAAAACATATCTCCCGAATTTCGACAAGTGGTCACGAGAAAAAAAAAAAAAAAAATCGTCTATCGACCGCAGAAAAATTCGCGAAATTTTGCGAAAGATTGCGCAAAGGAAATCGCAAATTTCGGCAATTCGTTGGGAAAAAATCTACTGAAAGTATCGAAAAAAAATATTTTGAACTTTATCAAATATCACGAACATAAACGGCAATTTTTGTCATTCGGTTGCAGTAAAATCATAGCAAATTTCGCCATAAGAAGGCAGAAAAAATTACTAATTTCATCCAACGATCAAGGGGAAGAAATTGCAAATTTCGTCAAATGGTCGCGTAAAAAAATGTGAATTTAGTCAAATAAGCACGCAAAAAATCGAGATTTTAAACAAATAACCGCGCAAAAAATCAATAATTTTCAAGATAAATTTCATCAATCTGTCGTAGAAAATTTGCGAAATTTTTCAAAGGATTCCGGGAAAAAAAACTGAGTTGCATAAAACGATCACCGGGTAAAAAAAAATCGTGAAAATTCATAAAGGATCACGAAAAAAAAATCGTGAGTTTCACGAAACTATCACCAGAAAAAATATTGCAATTTGTCATGGGTGAAATCGAGAAATCTCTTTCAGCGATCGTTAAAAATGTCCGAAAAAAAAAATAGTTATTTTTGTCAATCAACAGGAGGGACGGGGGTACTGCAAATTTTGCAATTCATAGGGGAAAAAATCTCGAATCTCCTCAAACAATTATAAAAAATATCTTGAATTTTACCATACGTCGCGGAAACAATTGATGATTTTAGTCATTCCGCCGCGGAAAAATCAAATTCCGTCAAAAAAATTTACTAAAATGCGAATTTCGTCTTCCGATAATAAGAAACAAGTTGGAAATTGCACGTGAAGCGTAGCAAATTAGGTGCGTTCGTACGATAACGAAGTTTTAAAAATATTACTTTCATATGTCAATCTCATAAAATTGTAAATAGTGAATTACAATTAAAACGCTCATCAAACAATGTTCTTCCTATACCATTATATAATGTAATACTTTTGTGTGGCCTTGTAAATCAATAACAAATGTTCTTTGCACCACAAATTATGTATGATGTAAATTATAATATGTACTTTATAGTTGCATATAAATTTTATTAAGTTCGTATGAGTGTAACACGATTAAAATGCATTTGAAACATTTTTCCCATTGACCGTAATGTAACGGAATACTTTTGAGTGTCCCTATAATTGATCTATAAATCCGATTTTCATAAAATTTGAAATAACTCGACAAAATTATGTAATAATTATGTAGTTTAAATTTCAAACGTATAGAATATATTTGAAACTTTTTCCTAATTGACCATAATGTAACTGAATACTTTTGATTGCGCCTGTAATTGATCTATGCACACGATTATCAAAATATTTGAAATAACTCGACAGAATTATGTAATAATTGCGTATTATAAATTTCAAACGATTAAAATGCATTTGAAACTTTTTTCCCCATTGACCGTAATGTAATGGAATACTTTTGATTTCCCCTGTAATTGATCTATGCATCCGATTTTTATATAATTTGAAATAACTCGACAAAATTATGTAATAATTATGTATTTTAAATTTCAAACGTATAGAATATATTTGAAACTTTTTCCTAATTGACCATAATGTAATTGAATACTTTTGATTGCCCCTGTAATTGATCTATGCACACGATTATCAAAATATTTGAAATAACTCGACAGAATTATGTAATAATTGCGTATTATAAATTTCAAACGATTAAAATGCTTTTGAAACTTTTTTCCCCATTGACCGTAATGTAATGGAATACTTTTGATTGCCCCTGTAATTGATCTATGCATCCGATTTTCATATAATTTGAAATAACTCGACAAAATTATGTAATAATTATGTATTTTAAATTTCAAACGTATAGAATATATTTGAAACTTTTTCCTAATTGACCATAATGTAATTGAATACTTTTGATTGCCCCTGTAATTGATCTATGCACACGATTATCAAAATATTTGAAATAACTCGACAGAATTATGTAATAATTGCGTATTTTAAATTTCAAACGATTAAAATGCATTTGAAACTTTTTTCCCCATTGACCGTAATGTAATGGAATACTTTTGATTGCCCCTGTAATTGATCTATGCATCCGATTTTCATATAATTTGAAATAACTCGACAAAATTATGTAATAATTATGTATTTTAAATTTCAAACGTATAGAATATATTTGAAACTTTTTCCTAATTGACCATAATGTAATTGAATACTTTTGATTGCCCCTGTAATTGATCTATGCACACGATTATCAAAATATTTGAAATAACTCGACAGAATTATGTAATAATTGCGTATTTTAAATTTCAAACGATTAAAATGCATTTGAAACTTTTTTCCCCATTGACCGTAATGTAATGGAATACTTTTGATTGCCCCTGTAATTGATCTATGCATCCGATTTTCATAAAATTTGAAATGACTCGACAAAATTATGTAATAATTATGTATTTTAAATTTCAAACGATTCGGTTGGGTAGTTTTTGCGTTGTTATATGCGGACGGACAGACGGACGGACAGACGGACGGACAGACGGACGGACTGAACGACAACTATAGGTGCTACGTATTATATAATTACGAACGCACCTAAAAAATAAAAAACAAAACATGTTTCTTCAAATAGTAGCAGAAAAAAAACGCGAATTTCAAGAATTTAACCAAATGATCGTGCGAAAAATCAAGAATTTCGTAAATTGGTAATGAAAAGAAAATTCTGAATTTTGACAAACGATCTGGAAAAGAATCGCGAATTTCAACAAAAGAACTCTGAAACAAATACTGATTACTATCAATCACGGAAATATCGTGAATTCAAACAAGTGGTAGAGTAAAAAAAAAAAAAAAAAAAAAAAAAAAAAAAAAAGTCTTATTTTGCAGGAAATAAAATTAAGGTTAACATAAAAAAACATACATAATATAGAATAGTAATAAAATATTAATATGAAAGAACAGTTGAAAACAGTAGTACTTTGGAATTTGAAATGGAAATTAATATATTTGGTTTTAAATCTTATTTTTAGTTTATGAAAACAAAATACTTTAATTTCAAAATAATTTCAAAATTTAATTTGCTTATTTTTAATGTTTTTTATTTTAACCAAAATATGTGGATGTCACATTTCTTCTTACCCCTCCCCCCCCCCTGTCATAATTTCATGAAGCCCCCTTCCCCTATGCGAGTCCCCTCCATTCCCCAATTATGAAATATTACGAACTTTTTCACTGCCAATGTACTATCATTACTATTTTACAGTTATAGAAAACCAATGATCGCTGGTGCAGTAATTCATGCCACATGACCTCACCGACACACTTGCTATTAAATTAGCATCACAAAATTTATCTAAGGAATGCAGTAATCTTTGGTTCATAAATAAAATTTATTTCAAAAGCAATATTATTCGATTTCCAACGAGAATCAAGAAAAAATCAGGGAGGTTTAAGTATTCAGGAAAAAATCAGGGAACTTTGTAAAAATACACGAAAATCAGGGAAAATTGTCTCAATGGAAAAAATATTTGCATTTTCACCCTGCCAATGAAATTATTTGTCTATCTCGTATGCTAAATTTTTTTCACATGCTGATTAGTCTTTCGCGATATTTTTAAAAAGTTGCACATGATATGCGATTTTGATATTTAACACAAATTAAAGTAATCAGGTGTCTTATTTTTTTGTGGGTAGCGTTAACATTAAAGGCAATTTAATCACTTTTGAAAAAATTAAATGATACAACAGCGAATTTCATAAAAAGTTGTACTTAGCTAATTAAAAGAGAGTGCACACTTCATAATTTCAAATTTGGGTATTTGTACAAAGTTTGCGTTCGCTTTTATGTAGATGACCTCTTAAGCAAATTTTATATGCATTATTTAAAGTAGACTTAATTTGCAATCGTTTGGTACCAATAATTTTATTGTACAACAATAAATTTTACAGATGTAGTGGGAGTTTTTCTTTCTTTCCTTCCCCCCCCCCCCCCCCCCCACGGTTGTACATAGATTCGGGCTCGAAGCGAAATTTTCAATTTGTGTGCATGTGTCCTTCGAAAAAATTAAATTATAACAAATACTTTTGGCTTGTGAAATTAAAACTATAGCTATAAGATTAGATGATATTATTTATTTGTTTTATGTACTGTAAAGACTCAAGTACAGAGGATGAAAGAAAAATGAAGTAAAATTTGAACTTTCAAAGTTAACAAAATGAAAAAAAAAAAGTAAGGATAAAATTTGAGTTAAACTTGAATGTTAAAAATTTGTAAAATCTACTCATTTAACACAGTATTTTCTATACTACACTGCTTAAAGTTACATATGACTAAAAGTTAACACAAAACATTATTAATCAAACTACAATTATAATCAAATAGTAATTAATATTGAAATTTTAACGAAATTATTAAAAAATTATAAATGGATTACGATCACAAAGTTAGACAGTCTGAGTCTCCAACATCGCTGCTATTTCATAAAAGTTTAATAATTGATTAACAATGTTCTGAGTTGCAATTTTATGCATGTGTAATTTTGGGCTGTTTAACTTTTTGAGTTGCACTTTACGAATACGTAACAATATTTTTCGTAATATTCTTAAATCAAAATTTGTGAAGTAAGGAAACACCGACAATAATGTATGGCTACTCTTTATAGCATTACACGATACAAAATGTTTGAGGAGCACTTAATTATACTTTGCTACATGAATTATATTACTCATTAATTACTTAAAATTGTTAATAATAATTATTTCATAAACAACGTTTTGAGTTGCAATTTTATGCATCACATTTGTAACTTTATTTTTGGTGCTAAAAAAAAACTTTTTAAACCCCACTTTACGAATATGCAATAATATTTTTTGCCGTGTTTTCATCAAACGAAAAGTTGAGGAGTCAGGAAATATCGACAATAATTTATGGATAAGCTGTATAATATTACACGATACACAATGTTGTGAAACACTTAATATTTTGACACACAAATTCTTTTACACACATTCATAGGCATTACTTGATTAATATCGCTTGAGTTCAAATTTTATGCATGTGTAACTTTGTTTATGCTGTAAAAAAAACTTTTTGAATTGCATTTTATGAATATGCAATAATATTTTTCATCGTGCTCTTAAACCGAAAGTTACGAAATAAGAAAATACCTACAATAATTTACGTACACCATGTATACTATTAAACGATATAAAATATTTGTGGAGAACTTTATATTTTTCCACGTGAATTGTACTACACACTCTTTAAAACGTTTAAAGGTCACATGGCGTCCTTGAAACTTATTCTTCAAGAACAAAAAGTTTACAATAGGTTCTGAAATAAACACGTCAACTCCAAAAATAGTACCCAATTGTTAAAGAATGAATAGAAAAATCAATTAACGACTTTTTTAATCGCATTTTAATTTAAAATTTTTTTTAAATTAAATGTTATTAAATGTTATTAAATTAAATGTTTCAATAAAAATAAAAATAAATTACAAAGTTAGTATTCGGCCAAATAAACAACAATCTATATTATAAAGGCCAATCGTATCTGTGCGTAACGCATACGTCATTTTGCGAATGGCAACACTTTCCCATGTAATTTCGGTTTTGCAGCTTTCGCTACTGCAAATTTTACCCTTCTGTACATCGCACATTTTAAATTTTTACATCGTCGTACAGAGAAAAAAATGTACTTTTAAATGCAATTTGTTTGAAAGCTGTATCTCAATTTATTCTTGAGATATTAATTTTTTTATAGTTCTTAGTACCAATTATGTAATTGTGGCAAAAGAATCACTTCATTTTCTTTTAAAAGTGAAAAAGAAAATAGAAATTAAAATGCGCAACACTTTACTATGCAATTTCGGTTTTGTAATTTACGTTCCTGCAAATTTTGCATTTCTAAATATCGTACATTTTTGATTTTTAAATCGTCGTATAGAGAAAAAAATGTACTTTTTAACGCATTTTGTTTCAAACTTGTATCAATTAAATTTTGAGATATTTATTTTTTTAAATAATTTTTAGTACTAATTTTGTAATTGTGGCAACAGAAACACTCCATTTTCTCTTAAAACTGAAATAAAGAAAAAAAAAATAGAAAAATGCGTAAACTATGCCGAAAATATAGTTTGTTATAAATTCCGGTGAATTTCGGTTTTATTTCGTTTAATAATTTGGATAATTGGTTTTATAGTATTTTGTTAATTTTAGCTTAAAATAATATTTGTTTGAGAGTTAACTGACTAATATAAGATGCATTTTTTACTTTAAGGTATTTTCTATATTACAAAACAATGAAACAGATTTTCTTTCGTCGAATATCGACAAGTTCCACCTTGTTTTTATAATAACCAGGTTTAAAAAATAAAAATATACCTCATATAATAATACAATGTTTGTAGAGCACTTAATTATACGTTGCCACATAAAATGTATTAAACAATCCTTATATCTTTTATTAAAAGGTCACACGGCGTCCTTGAAACTTATTCTTTAAGAACAGACGTACAATATGTCCTGAAATACACACGTCAACTCCAAAAATAGTACCATGTTAAAGAATACATTGAAAAACCTATTAACAACTTTTTTATATATATCTCATTCTAAATTTCTAATTTAAAAAATGTTTCATTTACAATCACAATGAAAAGAAATTAAAAAGTTGGTATTTGGCCAAATACACTACAATTTTATTAATAACCAAGTTTACAACATAACAAGTCAGGAATTGCACGTCAAACGTAGCAAATGAGGTGAAATCGTACTATAAGGAAGTTTTAAAAAAAAATAAAGATCTTGGTGTAATAGTATACAGTACTTTGGATACTGTATAGGTATCCGAAATCTTTTGTATCCCTGTAAATACTATCAGCTTTCTATCAGAGTTTCCCCCAGAGGGTTTCAGAGGGGCGCTCCGCCCCTCCTGCCTTTTAGTTTAAAAAGTAGCGCCCCTCTTGCCCCTCATCCAAAAACTAGAGCCCCTCTTGTCGCTCATTCAAAAAAAAAAAAAAAAAAAAAAAAAAAAAGCTATCGCCCTTCTTGCCCCATATTGGAAAAAACGCAGCCCTTCAACGATAATGCGTAAGATTGTTAGAGTTACGACTGACTTGTTTAATTTTCATAAATGACTGCCGAAAAATGCTCGAAATGACTGCCGATTTTTCTTGATTTTGGAAAAACTCTGACAGAATCAAAAAGGTGATCCAAAGCAAGGAAAACAAATTAAAATAAATTTTCTGAAAGGATACAACAGAGGTGGGAGAAAAGAGGGGGCGATTCCATTCCTTTAACAAACTATGTGCTCTTTTTTTTCTTCTTCAACGCCCCTTTTTTTTTTTAAATTTGCGTTTTTTCGTGTTTAATTGTGACAAAATGGGCGGTTTTTCGCAATCTTTCGATGAAATTTGCCATTTATTTTCACGACATTTATCGTTTAGTCACAATTGTTAGCCAAATCTGCCGTTTTTTTCGATCTTTTAACAAAATCTGCTGTTTTTTGCGATCTTTTAACAAAATCGGCTGTTTTTTTGTGATCTTTTAACAAAATGTACCCTTTTTTTTTCTTTTCTTTCAATTTTTTGGAGAAATTTTGGATTTTTTCTTGATTTTTTGAGGAAATTTGTTTTTTCTCGATTTTTTTAACCTAGATTCAAATCTATAAAAGTGCCCCTAAAAATCAAAAAAGTGCCCTGAAGAATGTAAAAAATGCCCTTTTCAAAATAGTAGCGCCCTGCCCCTTTTTAAACCTGGGGGAAACTCTCAGAGTTTCCCCCAGAGGGTTTCAGGAGGGCGCCCCTCCTGCCCTTTAGTTTAAAAAATAGCGCCCCTCTTGCCCTCATCCAAAAACTAGCGCCCCTCTTGTCATTCATTCAAAAAAATAGCACCCTTCTCGCCCACATTAGAAAAAAACGCAGCCCTCCAACGATGATCCGAATGCGCTATAGCGCGTAAATTACGCAAAAAATCGGCGACGGAACGCAAAAGATAGCCTCATACGCGTCCCGTGGGACGGGTAATTTCGTCAAAAAATCGCTAAAAAAACGGCAAATTTCGTTAAAAATCGCGAAATAACGACTAATTTCCGGCAAGATTCGCAAAAAAATGGCTAATTTCGTCACAAAATTTCACAAAACGGGAGATTTCCTCAAAAAATCGTGGAAAAACGACAAATTTTTTCCCAAAAATCGCAATAAAACGGAAAATTTTGTCAAATGAGTCTCAAAAAATGGCAACTTTCGTTAAAAAATAGTTATAAAACGGCAGATTTCGTCAAAAGATTTGCGGAAAAACGGCAAATTTCGTCCAAAAATCGCAATGAAACTGAAAATTCTGTGAAAAGTTCCGTTTTTTGCGTTCTTTTAGCAAAAACTGCTGCTTATGTGATCTTTTAATAAAATTTGCCGTTTTTTCGCGATTTTTTTTTTACGAAATTTGACTTTTTTCGCGATTTTTTAACAAAACTTACCTTTTTTTCTTTTTTTCAATTTTTTGATGAAATTTCTGTTTTTTCACGACTTTTTGAACCGCTAGATTTTTGATTCAACTCTATAAAAGTACCGTTAAAAATGAAAAAGTGCCCTGAAAATTGTAAAAAGTGCCCTTTTCAGAACAGTAGCGCCCTGCCCTTTTTTAAACCTGGGGGAAACTCCGATTGAACTATGTATCCGATTTTCATAAAATTTAAAATGACCCGACATAATAAAGCAACAATTATGTATTTTAAATTTCAAACGATTCGGTTGGGTAGTTTTTGCGTTGTTATATGCGAACGGACTAAACGACCACTATAGGTGCTACGTATTTACATAATTACGAACGCACTTTAAAGTATCCCTCATATAATGAATACAATGCTTGTAGAGCACTTAATTATACTTTGCCACATAAATTGTATTAAACACTCCTTACAACTTTTATTTAAAGGTCGCAGGGCGTCCTTGAAACTCATTCTTTGGGAACAGACGTACAACAAGCCCTGCCGTACGGCACGTCAACTCCCGAAATAACACCAAAGTGTTAAAGGATGAATGGAGAAGCTCCGCTCAGAAAACGAGGAGCGTTCTATCTGAATTATTTTTGAATTAGAGAAGCGGAAGAAGAAAATGCGAGTTGAAGAGTGTTGAGCGTAAAGTGTTTGGGAGGGAGAAACCAGCGAGTTCTTTCTCCAGAACACGCCGCTTCATTTTTCCGTGGGATGTTAAGGCCCTACATCAGTAACGCTCCGAGATAGAACGGCTAATGTTATTTCAATGGAAGAAATTTATCGCTTTCATTCCTTTTCATTTTGCTCAAATTTAATAATTTTTGTTGTTTTGCAAACCTGTAGGTTTAAAGTATGCACGTCATTCTGAAATTTTATTTCTTTTTTGAATTTTAAGGCGATACAAGTGCGTTATTTTATAGTCTTTAAAATTCACCTTTAATGTCTTATTACGAAAAATCTGTTTGACATTTTAAAATTTGGTAAAACAGCATGCAGAGTTTAATTATTTAGCTTTCAGAAAATGTTTTTTATTTTGATTTTTAAAAAAATTTAATCTATGCTATTTGTATAAAAAGTTGAAGCACTTTGATTTAAAAGAGTCGAAAATGGTGTTTAACTCCGCCTTTAAAAGGGAGACGCCTTAAGAGTAATTAGGGTGAAAAACGATATGGGTTTACCCTGTAGGGAGTCTTACAGGGACGAAGGTGTAAAATCTTGCCTGTGGCTATTAGTAAAATGTTGTTTGCTGCTTTAGGATGAAAAAATAAAAACATCCTTTTCTGAATGCATGATATCTCACGCAAGAAGTTCGATCAGAAATGAATTTCAGAAATGATGTAAATACATGTTGATTTCAAAAAGTTTGTTTAATTAGGCATCTAATCTCAAATGTACTTTAAAAGCATTATTGATTTCGAATAAAAACAGATTTACCATTTTTATTATTTTTCTTCCATATATTTGAAGTTTAATTTCTAAAAAAGATTCTTTAATTGCGTACAACATCAAAGTGATATATTCGTTAATTCATAAAACATAACATAATTAACTTTTTGTCATCTGCAGTCGACAAAGGGAAAAGAAGAAAGGGCAGAAAGAAAATAACAATGGTTCTGACATTAAAAATGAATAGATATATTCGCGAATAAATACATTTGTATTAAATTTTTCTATGTCTTTTTTTTTTTTTTTTTTTTTTTTTTTTTTTTTTATCATTCTTTTAGACAATTCTTAATGAATTTGTTTAAATGTTCCTTTTCATAAATATTTCATAAATATTTCTATTTTAATCAATAAAAGTTTGCAGTATACCCACTCTAAAATATAAAGTAATTATTATGCAATTTATGATTAAATTGGATAACACTAATTTAAAAGATAGAAATATATTTATTTTGACACTTCTATCGAAAATTATGACTAATTTACAATACTTTAGCAAATATATTCTGTTGCGGTAAAATTCACATCCGTAAATGATACATTTATGCTTTATTGTATATAAATTGTCTTTCCTGTCTTTTTCCCTTTCAGAAAGATAAACGAATGATTTTTAAAGTTCTTATACTATTTTAACTAAATAATACGTTTATATTCCAAAGCCTGTCATAGTCTAACTGATCTAAATTTTAGAATAACGGTTTTTTCAGTCACGCGAAAAGACAAACTCAATTATACTAAACCTACGGAAGATTTTTATAAAGATGCCATATTTTCATTCCAATTTTTAATTATTTTTTTTTCTGCATAGTATAGGTGACGATGGTTAGTATAGAGGCCGATTTTTACTTTTTTCGATACTGATTGTAGATTTTAAATATGAGGATAATATCACTTTTGAAAACGGTTCCGAAAATGAAACTGTCCTGTAAAGAAAATTAAAAAAGTAGAAAAAGGCCTTTGAAGAGATCGCTCTGAACTATTAAAGGGGGAAAAAAATATTAAAATGCAGACGAGATTTATTTATAAATTTCGACCGTTGGATTATCGTCGAAAGAATTATTATAAGCTAGTAAATTGTTTAGCTTGATTAAAGTTTTTTTTTTTTTTTTTTTTTTTTTTTAATACCCGTAAAATAAATCGAAAAATAGAAAATGGCCTTTGTGCAAATCGATATCAACTAGGCAAAGTAAGAAAAAAAAATACTTAAAACTATTAAAACACAGACGATAAACTTTTATAAATTTCTTTCATAGCATTAGCTTTAAAGCGAAGACATTGTTTCGTTTAACTGCAGTAGCCTCTTTAAAATAAATGAAATCGTAAAGGCTATTCAATGTAAGAAAAAAATAATAATTTTTTTAAATGTAGGCGAGATATTTTTATAAATTTCTACAATGGGATTTCGCTTGACTGAAGTAAGTCACTTTAAAATACCTGTATCGAAATCAAAAATTGTAATACGGTCTTTGTACAGAAAGATCTCAGCTGTTCAATATAAAAAAAATTATTAAAATATAGACGAGATATTTCTATAAATTTCTGTCATAGGATTTCACTTCATTGAAGTAAACACCTTTAAAATACCCGTAAAAAAATCGAAAAAAATATAAAGAGGTATTTGTACAGAAATATCTCAGAAATTCAATGCTAAAAAAATCATTTAAAAAATTAAAATGTTGACGAGATATCTTTATAAATTTCTATAATGGGATTTCTCTCTATTCAAGTAAGACACTTTAAAATACCCGTAAAAAATCTAAAAAATGTAAAAAGATCTTTGTACAGAGAAATCTCCGATATCTAATGCCCCCCCCCCCCCCCCGAAAAAAAGTTTAAAGACAATTAAAATACAAACGAGATATCTTTAAAAATTTCTAAAATGTGATTTAGCTCTATTGAAGTAAGTAATTATGAAATACCCGTGACAAAGTCGAAAAGATATAAAACGTTCTTTGTAAAGAAAGATATCAGTTATATAATGAAACAAAAATTACAAGTATTAAAATGATCTATAGAAATGACTTTTAAATGATCTTAAAGATATCTTTATAAATTTCTACCATGGGATTTTACTTGATTGAGGTAATCATCAGTTTATATTTACTTGTAGACGAGATATCTTTATAAATTTCTAACATTCAATGCTAAAAAAATCATTTAAAAATATTAAAATGTAGAAGAGAAAAATATATATTTATATGAACTTCAAAACTTCATAGGATTTCGCTTGATTGAAGTAAGCCCCTTTAAAACCCCCATAGCAAACTCGAAAAAATATAAAACGGTCTTTGTACCGCAAGCTCTCAGATGTCCAATGCCAAAAAATCATTTAAAAAGATTTAAATGTAGAAAAGATACATTTATAAATTTCTACTACAGGATTTCGCTTGACTGAAGTAGCCTCTTTAAACACCTGTAAACAACACCAAAAAAGTACTAAACGGTCTTCACACAGAAAGATCTCAGCTATCCAATGACAGAAAAATTATTTAAAAATATTAAAATGTAGAAGAGATATTTTTATAATTTTATGCAATTGAATTTCACTTGACTGAAATAGCTTTTTTAAAATTCCCCTAAACAAAGACGAAAAAGTATAAATGGACTTTGTACCGAAAGATCTGAGATATCGAATGCCAAAAAATAATTTAAAAATATTAAAATGTAGAAGAGAAATTTTTATATATTTCTACCATTGGATTTCACTTGACAGAAGTAGCTTTTTTAAAATGCCACTAATAAAAGTCTAAAAAGTACAAAACGGTCTTTGTACTGAAAGATCTTTGCTATCCCATGACAAAAGAATCATATAAAAATATTAAAATGTAGACGAGATATTTTTATAAATTTCTACCATTGGAATTCACTTGACTGAAGTAGCCTCTTTAAAACACCTGTAAACAAAGTCGAAAAATAACAAAACGGTCTTTGTACCGACAGATCTTAGCTATCCCATGACAACAGAATCATTTAAAAATATTAAAATGTAGACGAGATATTTTTATAAATTTCTACCATTGTAATTCACTTGACTGAAGTAGCTTTTTTAAAATTCCCCTAAATAATGTCGTAAAAGTACAAAACGGTCTTTGTAACGAAAGATCTTAGCTATCCAATGACAAAAAAATCATTTAAAAATATTAAAATGTAGAAGAGATATTTTAATAAATTTCTACTAATGGATTTAACTTGACTGAAGTAGCCTCTTTAAAACACCTGTAAACAAAATCGAAAAAAGTAGAAAACGGTCTTTGTACCGAAAGATCTCAACTATCAAATGAGAAAAAATCATTTAAAAATATTAAAATGTAGAAGAGATATTTTTATAAATTTCTACCATTGGATTTCACTTGACTGAAGTAGCTTTTTTAAAATTCCCCTAATAAAAGTCTAAAAAGTACAGAATGGTCTTTGTACCGAAAGATCTTAGCTATCCCATGACAGAAGAATCATTTAAAAATATTAAAATGTAGACGAGATATTTTTATAAATTTCTACCATTGGAATTCACTTGGCTGAAGTAGCCTCTTTAAAACACCTGTAAACAAAATTAAAAAAAAAGTACAAAACGGTCTTTGTACCGAAAGATCTCAGCTATCCAATGACAACAGAATCATTTAAAAATATTAAAATGTAGACGAGATATTTTTATAAATTTCTACTATTGGAGTTCTCTTGACTGAAGTAGCTTTTTTAAAATTCCCCTAAACAATGTCGTACAAGTACAAAACGGTCTTTGTACCGGAAGATCTTAGTTGTCCAATGACAAAACAATCAATTAAAAATATTAAAATGTAGAAGAGATATTTTTATAAATTTCTACCATTGGATTTCACTTGACAGAAGTAGCTTTTTTAAAATTCCCCTAATAAAAGTCTAAAAAGTACAAAACGGTCTTTGTACCGAAAGAACTCAGCTATCCCATGACAAAAAATATTTTAAAAATATTAAAATGTAGAAGAGATATTTTTATAAATTTCTACCATTGGATTTCACTTGACAGAAGTAGCTTTTTTAAAATTCCCCTAATAAAAGTCTAAAAAGTACAAAACGGTGTTTGTACCGAAAGAACTCAGCTATCCCATGACAAAAAAATATTTAAAAATATTAAAATGTACAAGTGATATTTTTATAAATTTCTACCAATGGAATTCACTTGACTGAAGTAGCCTCTTTAAAACACCTGTAAACAAAATCAAAAAAGCAAAAACGGTCTTTGTACCGAAACATCTCAGCTATCCAATGACAAAAAATCCCTTAAAAATATTAAAATGTAGAAGAAAGAATTTTATAAATTTCTACCATTTGATTTCATATTACTGAAGTAGCTTTTTAAAAATTCTCATAAACAAAGTCGAAAAAGTACAAAACGGTCTTTGTACCGAAAGATCTCAAATATCAAATGAGATGAAAACATTTAAAAATATTAAAATGTAGAAGAGATACTTTTATAAATTTCTACCATTGGATTTCACTTGACAGAAGTAGCTTTTTTAAAATTCCCCTAAAGAAAGTCTAAAAAGTACAAAACGGTCTTTGTACCGAAAGATCTTAGCTATCCCATGACAAAAGAATCATTTAAAAATATTAAAGTGTAGACGAGATATTTTTATAAATTTCTACCATTGGAATTCACTTGGCTGAAGTAGCCTCTTTAAAACACCTGTAAACAAAATTTAAAAAAGTACAAAACGGTCCTTGTACCGAAAGTTCTCAGCTATCCAATGACAAAAAAAACATTTAAAAATATTAAAATGTAGAAGAGATATTTTTATAAATTTCTACCAATGGATTTTACTTGACTGAAGTAGCCTCTTTAAAACATCTGTAAACAAAGTCGAAAAAGTACAAAACGTTCTTTGTACCGAAAGATCTTAGCTATCCTATGACAACAGAATCATTTAAAACTATTAAAATGTAGACGAGATATTTTTATAAATTTGTACTATTGGAATTCACTTGACTAAAGTAGCTTTTTTAAAATTCCCCTAAATAAAATCGTAAAAGTACAAAACGGTCTTTGTACCGAAAGATCTTAGCTATCCAATGACAAAAAATCATTTAAAAATATTAAAATATAGAAGAGATATTTTTATAAATTTCTACCATTGGATTTCACTTGTAGGAAGTAAATTTTTTAAAATTCCCCTAATAAAAGTCAAAAAAGTACAAAACGGTGTTTGTACCGAATGAACTCAGCTATCCCATGACAAAAAATCATTTAAAAATATTAAAATGTACAACTGATATTTTTATAAATTTCTACTATTGGAATTCACTTGACTGAAGTAGCCTCTTTAAAACACCTGTAAACAAAATCAAAAAAGTAAAAACATTCTTCGTACAGAAAGATCTCAACTATCAAATGAGAAAAAATCATTTAAAAATATTAAAATGTATACGAGATATTTTTATAAATTTCTACCAATGGATTTCACTTGACTGAAGTAGCCTCTTTTAAACACCTGTAAACAAAGTCGAAAAAGTACAAAACGGCCTTTGTACCGAAATATCTTAGCTATCCCATGACAACAGAATCATTTAAAAATATTAAAATGTAGACGAGATATTTTTATAAATTTCTACTTTTGGAATTCTCTTGACTGAAGTAGCTTTTTTAAAATTCCCCTAAACAAAGTCGTACAAGTACAAAACGGTCTTTGTACCGGAAGATCTTAGTTGTCCAATGAGAAAAAATCATTTAAAAATATTAAAATGTAGAAGAGATATTTTTATAAATTTCTACCATTGGATTTCACTTGACAGAAGTAGCTTTTTTAAAATTCCCCTAATAAAAGTCTAAAAAGTACAAAACGGTCTTTGTACCGAAAGATCTTAGCTATCACATGACAAAAGAATCATTTAAAAATATTAAAATGTAGACGAGATATTTTTATAAATTTCTACCATTGGAATTCACTTGGCTGAAGTAGCCTCTTTAAAAGACTACTCTAGTTTCATTTCTCTTTCTATTTACTTCTATAAATTTAATATTATAAGTATTTTGTTGTGTACAGAGCAGTTTTGTCAGAAATGAATCATGAAATATTTAAGACAGAAAATAATATATCTTTAACAACTTGTATAACCTAAAATAAATAAATAAATAAAGTTACTGAAATGGCACATCTACCCTATATATATATATATTATTTTATTTTGTACTATAAGTAATGCATTCTACATAAAAATGATTTTTAATTTATTCTTTTTATTTATTACTCTGTTTTCGAAGGAGATTTCAGATGGAGACAAAATACGAAAAATGCTTTGCACATAGCAAAATTTGTAATTTCGTGTTTGTTTACATAATAGAAAATAAATGTGAAGTAATATTTGAAGGGGGGGGGGACACTTAGTAGAGCTATTGAAAACTGAAACTCTCAGAATTTTAAAGAAAACTAAAATGTTTTAAAATATTTACATTTTGATAATGATATTTCAAGTGCTGTTCGTAAGTCTAATAATGCTTTAGATTTGTTAATATTTAGAAAATGTAAATTTTTAGAAATTTTTTATGTTTAGAAAGTGTAAATTCATAGATATTACCAGAATTATTATTAAATACGCTAATCTGATTTCCAAAATGTAGCAAATATGCCTTTGTGGACGCAAATTGTGTAAATAAAATTTGTATTATCTTTGTTTAGCTTAACATATTGTATATATCATTGAAAGTGTTCATAAACAAGATATTTATTTTTCTTTGTACCATGTAACTACTGATGTAATTAATAAAAATATTGAAAGTTCAAATTGTGATTACGTATTTAAATGGTTATTTATAAATATATTTACATTTTATTCTGTTAGTTATTAGAGCAAAATCATATATAAATAAAGTCATTATCATATTTCATTAAATTCAATAAACAGGCATAGAAACCGCGATTAAAAGTTTTTTCTCTCTCTTTCTTATTAGGTACTAATTTGGAATTAAGGTGATAAAATGAAGCAATTTTTTTACAATTATTACTATTAATATTATTTTTATTTATTTATTTATTTATTTTTTAATTACTAGCAATGACAGCCCCGGCAGACATATGGTAAAACTTTCTTGAAGCTCTTTAACATTTTATTTTTCTTTAGTAGTCAATTACAGTCTGTTTATCGATCTCAAAAATAAAATCTCAGTAACAAATTGCTAAGCGAATAACTTTATTTATTCATTCATTTATTTAAATTTTACTGTTTTAACGTATGCTATGAAAACTAAAATATTTCCGATAAAAAATTTCTTCTAAAATTGAGAAATGTCAATGATTTGTCAATTTAACTCTAATGGCTATGTGGGGTTTTGAAAACCTGTAGGTTTAAACTATGCACGTCATTTTGAAATTTTATTTCTTTTTTTAATTTTAAGGCGATACAAATACGTTATTTTATAGTCTTTAAAATTCACATTTAGAGTCTTATTACAAAAAATCTGTTTGACATTTTAAAGTTTAGTAAAACAGCATGCAAAGTTTAATTATTTAGCTTTCAGAAAATGTTTTTTATTTTGAATTTTAAAAAGATTTAATCTATGCTATTTGTATAAAAATTTGAAAAACTTTGATTTAAAATAGTCGAAAATGAGGTTTATTCCCGCCTTCAAAAGGGATACGCCTTAAAAGCAATTAGGGTGTAAGACGATAGGTCTTTACTCTGCAGGAAGTCCAAGGACGTATAGGTGAAATTTATTGCCTCTGGCTATTCGTAAAATGTTTTCCCTTTGAGAAAGATAAACGAATGATTTTTAAAGTTCTTATACTATTTTAATTAAATAATACGCATATATTCCAAAGCCTGTCATAGTCTAACTGATCTAAATTTTAGAATAACGGTTTTTTCAGTCACGCGAAAAGACAAACTCAATTATACTAAATCTACGAAAGATTTTAATAAAGATACCATATTTTCATTCCAATTTTTATTTTATTTTTTCTGCATAGTATAGCTGACGATGGTTTGTATAAAGGCCGCTTTTTACTTTTTTCGATACTGATTGTAGATTTTACATATGAGGATAATATCACTTTTGAAAACGATTCCGAAAATGAAACTGTCCTGTAAAGAAAATTTAAAAAGTAGAAAAAGGTATTTGAAGAGATCGCTCTGAGCTATTAAAGGGGGGAAAAATATTAAACTGCAGACGAGATTTATTTATAAATTTCGACCGTTGGATTATCGCCGAAAGAATTATCATAAACTAGTAAATTGTTTCGCTTGATTAAAGTTTTTTTTAATACTCGTAAAATAAATCGAAAAAATAGAAAATGGCCTTTGTGAAAATCGATATCAACTAGGCAATGCCAAAAGAAAAAAAAAAAAAAAAAAAAAAAACCTAAAACTATTAAAACACAAACGATAAACTTTTATAAATTTCTTTCATAGAATTAGCTTTAAAGCGAAGACATTGTTTCGTTTAACTGCAGTAGCCTCTTTAAAATAAATGAAATCGTAACAGCTATTTAATGTAAGAGAAAAAAAAATAAAAATAAAAATAAAAATTTTTTAAATGTAGGCGAGATATCTTTATAAATTTCTACAATGGGATTTCGCTTGACTAAAGAAAGTCACTTTAAAATACCTGTATCGAAATCAAAAATTGTAATACGGCCTTTGTGCAGAAAGATCTCAGCTGTTCGATATAAAAAAGATTATTAAAATATAGACGAGATATTTCTATAAATTTCTGTCATAGGATTTCGCTTCATTGAAGTAAGCCCCTTTAAAATACCCGTAAAAAATCGAAAAAAATATAAAACGGTCTTTGTACAGAAATATCTCAGCAATTCAATGCTAAAAAAATCATTAAAAAAAATTAAAATGTTGACGAGATATCTTTATAAATTTCTACAATGGGACTTCTCTCTATTCAACTAAGCCACTTTAAAATACCCGTAAAAAACGAAAAAATGTAAAACGGTCTTTGTACAGAGAAATCTCCGATATCTAATGCCCCCCCCCCCCCCCCGAAAAAAAATTTAAAGACAATTAAAATACAAACGAGATATCTTTAAAAATTTCTAAAATGTGATTTAGCTCTATTGAAGTAAGTCACTTTAAAATACCCGTAACAAAATCAAAAAGATATAAAACGTTCTTTGTACAGAAAGATCTCAGTTATATAATGAAAAAAAAATACAAGTATTAAAATGTACACAAGATATCTTTATAAATTTCTACCATGAGATTTTGCTTGATTAAGGTAATCATCAGTTTATATTTACTTGTAGACGAGATATCTTTATAAATTTCTAACATTCAATGCTAAAAAAATCATTTAAAAATATTAAAATGTAGATGAGAAAAATATATATTTATATGAACTTCAAAACTTCATAGGATTTCGCTTGATTGAAGTAAGCCCCTTTAAAACCCCCATAACAAAATCGAAAAAATATAAAACGGTCTTTGTACCGAAAGATCTCAGAAAACCAATGCGAAAAAATCATTTAAAAATATTTAAATGTGGAAAAGATATATTTATAAATTTCTACTATAGGATTTCGCTTGACTGAAGTAGCCTCTTTAAACACCTGTAAACAAAACCAAAAAAGTACAAAACGGTCTTCACACCAAAAGATCTCAGCTATCCAAAGACAAAAAAATCATTTAAAAATATTAAAATGTAGAAGAGATATTTTTATAAATTTCTACCATTGGAATTCACTTGACTGAAGTAGCCTCGTTAAAACACCTGTAAACAAATTCAAAAAAGTACAAAACGGTCTTTGTACCGAAAAATTTCAGCTATCCAATGCCAAAAAATCTTTTAAAAATATTAAAATATACAAGAGATATTTTTATAAATTTCTATCATTGGAATTCACTTGACTGAAGTAGCCTCTTTAAAACACCTGTAAACAAAATCAAAAAAGTACAAAACGGTCTTTGCACCGAAAGATCTCAGCTATCCAATGACAAAAATATCATTTAAAAATATTAATTTGTAAAAGAGATAATTTTATAAATTTCTACAATTTGATTTCACTTGACTGAAGTATCTTTTTTAAAATTCTCCTAAACAAAGTCGAAAAAGTCTTTCAGCAATTTATACTAATAGATGAAACATACTTGAATACTTTTGTTCAGCCCTGTAGTTTATCTAGTACCTTTATTACATGAAAGTATTTTGCTAAAATTTACTTTATATGAAAATACTCTTTAAAGTACTTAAATCACATCTCCAGAAATTACCATTCACAGGCGACTCTATATACAAATTTTTGTGTGATCCTATATATCATTTCATCTATATTCTACAAACATTTCTTAGTAAACTGCATGCATTTCAACATAAAAATGCATCACTTATTTAAAAACCACAAGTAAATTACGCTTATATTCAGTAACCTTTCCGAGCTCTTTTGTGCAACCCCGTATATCTAAATTGTGTAACTATTAGCATTTATACACAGCATATAATGCTCATATACCTAGTAAAACTTAAAAGCGCATATCATAATTGATAATGCATTTCATCCATCCAACAGCCAAAATCTATGATATACAGTACTTGAGATAGAATACACTGCTTGAATTATTTTGTTTGTCCCTGTAAATACTATGCACTTCGTATTAATCTTAAAATAACTTATGTTAAGTCTCAGCGATGTATATCAATTTGATTACACATGAAATCGTTTATCATAATTAAAATACATCACAAACAATTTCCTTCTTTATTATTATGTAATGAATTCTTTTGTGTGGCCCTGTAAAAGAGTAATAACTATTGTTTTCACCGCATACTTTACAGAATACATATTTTAATGAAATTTGTTGATGCATATAAATATCAATAGGGTGTATTTGATAGGGTGTAACATCTTTAAAATTCATTTGAAACGAATGACGGAAAACTTTTGACTGACCCTGTAAATAAACTAATCATGGTAGAGACTTCCTTTTCCATAGGGTTCGCGCAGGGGCAAACGTTAATAACGTCCAAAAATTTCATGGCAATCCGAACATATTTACGAGAGTTAGAGCGCGACCAAACTCCATACGGCCAGACAAACCGAAAGCATAAGCACTTTCAACTTTGTTCGATATGTTAAAAAGCAAAAAATGGCCTCTGTACAGATCGATGTTAGCTATCCAATGCAAAATAAACCATATAAAAATATTGAAATGCAACTAAGAAGAGGCTTTTTTAAACAAACGTAAGTCAAAATCATATAAAGATATCTCGGTAGCACTTTTTTTTTTAAATGTTCTTTTTTTTAGCATTGAATAGTTAAAATTGATTTGCAGAGAGGCTATTTTTTATATTTTAAATTTCGATTGCAGTTTTTTTTTTGGGGGGGGGGGGGAAGGGGGGGATTATTCTATTTTTGAAACCAATCCGAAAAGTGAAAGTGTCCTCACTTAAAATATCTGTAAATAAAATCGAAAGAGCAAAAAAAATATAATTTATATTGTATTGATTGACCTCACCTCAGCTATCTAATGCAATAAATAAATAAATAAATAAATAAAATAAAAAAATAAATAAATGAAAAAATAATAAAAATAAAACATTAAAATGCCGACAAGATATGTTTATAAATTTCATTATAAGACTAACACTTGGGCCTCCGTGGCTGAGTGGTTAAGACCTCACGCCGCTAATCGTGAGGTTGTGGGTTCGAATCCCACTGGCTCCATTGCACACACACTCTGTGTGGAGCTCCTGGTTGTACTTCTCGTGTGTTGTAATATTTCCTTGTGTGCTATCTCGTCCCTGTATATTGACGATGGCTTATAAGCAGGCTTCATGTCGAGCACACAAGTCAGATGTATGTTATACAATAAATAAACAAACTAACACTTGTAAGTTGGTTGTTTGGCTTGACTGAATAAGCCAATATCTGTAAACAAAAAAGCTAAAATGTAGTAAACAGCCTGTGTGCAGATCGATCTCAACTATCCTATGCAAAATAAATAAATAACATTGAAATGCAATCGAGAAGAGGCTACTTCAATGAAGCGAAAAACCCATTTGCTAATAATATGGGGGAAATTTATAAAGATATCTTGGTTGCATTTCAATATTTTTAATTTACTTTTTTGCTTATGATAGCTGAGATAGATCGGTACAAATGCCATTTTGTACTGCTTCAATTTTGATTGAAGAATTTTTTGGAGGGATGCTTTCACTTTCTAAACGGGTTCCGAAAAGGAAAATAGCTCGACTAAAAATATCTATAAACAAAATCAAATAAGCAATAAATGGCTTACAGATCGATCTCAGCTATTCAATGAAAACAATCATTTAAACATATTGAAATGTAACTGAGAAGTGATTGCTTCAGTCAAGCGAAAAAAAAAACATATTTTAATGCAAATTTTATGGACGAAATGTATAAAGATATCGCAGTTGCATTGCAATATATTTTTTTTTTCGTATTGGATTGGAGATTTTCATTTTTCGAACCGGTTTAAAAAAGAAAGTATTCCCATAAAAATATTCTGCAATCAAAATCGAAAAAGTAAAACACGGTCTTTGTACAGAACTTTATCGTCTTTAATAATCTATTTGACATCTATCATTATCCATGGCTATGTGTCTCGAGATATTTAAAAATAATAAAAAGTTCCAAAATTTTGTAGTTTTTTTTGCCACAGAAAACAAGGTTGCAGAGTCAGCAAAAAAAAAAAAAAAAAAAAAAAAAAGAAGGCTGATTTTTATTCCAGAAATTTTAATGCATTCGACGCCAATTCCAACTCCGAACTGCTAATTAATATACCAGTGGTGCTTTTGTTTAAAATTATAAGGAACGCATCAAAAATAAAGCAAAATTTTTATATTTTCGGTATTAATTCAGTTCTTAAGATTTTGAAAGAATATATATATATATATATATATACATATATATATATTATGTTTTACAAATTTTTCAAATTCGCGTCCCACAAAACCAAAAAATCCAACTATCGAAAGCTAAAGAATAAAACAAAATAGAAATTTTACTGTTTCGTATCTTCGGTGGACTTAAAGAAGGGAAATTTTTACAATTTTGTTGTTAATTCGTATCCTCTAGAGCAGAAAAGTTTCGATGGAAAGAAAATAAATGATTAAAAAGTGAAAATTTTAGTAGCCCGGAAATAATTCGGGTTCTACATGAGTTTTTCATTAAAAACGGTTTTGATCGAACGGTACGCCGGGCAATATATGGGAAATCTTCAACTTGGATAGCATGATAGAATCCAATAAAAATAATTATTTTATGGATTTAAAATTATATGTAAATGGTTTAATTTCACTTCAAACTGTCTAATATATTAGGTCGGAGTCGACTTGTTTTAAAACGGATCCGATTGCTTTGGTCAGAAATAAGCCGGAAGAACCTATCCAAATGTAAATAGCCTCGGGCCATCAGGACTGAAAAGGTGCGAGAATGTTGTCTTCGTTTAGTATTTGCTAATGACTTTTTTCCAGATGGGGTATCGAATCCCCTTTATTTTTCGCCTGGAGGGAAAGGGTGACATGAGATGACCATTTTTCTTGTCAATTATAAGCCTCGGAAATATCATTGGTCTTTTAAAGTGTCAGTCTTTGTGTTTGGGATACGCCTTGCGGTGGCAACTCGCATAGCTTCGTGAGAGGATTTTGAGTTCCGGTTTCAGTGATGTAGGCTCTTAAGGCATGAGATAAGAGAGATAAAACGCATGGGAAGATTTATTTCACGCCAGACATCATCAATTAAAGTAGAATGTTAACACGCATGAAGTAAATTTTTTGGGAGTTATGGAGCAGTGATCATTTGCATAGTTTCTTTAAGTACATACATGTAATTAATAGCAAACTCCAGTTGTAATAATACGTTTCCTATGTAAATCCAGGGTTGGCAAGTTTTTGCCGAAGTGGACAAAAACCACGTTAGTAACAAAAATCGTGGAAAAAACCGCCCCGTCAAAAATACTTCTTGCCACAATTTTTGCCACTGGCAAAAATTAGAATTTTAAAACATGGTTTTAAAGATTTTATTTTAATTGCATGAGGCAAGAATGAAGAGATACTGGTAAACTTATAACATATGGATACCCTGATCATTGGTTAAATCTTTTGAATGAAGATATAACTCCACAAACAATTACAAAACATGTCACTGAAATGAAAAATTATTTTTGTGATCACCATGCTCCACATACAAGGAAGGTATCCATACTGGCGTACTTAGAATATTTTGGAAAAAATACTAATTAAATTACTCATGTACGTAACAAAGGATCAGTCAAATTTAGCGGCAAAATTACAGTAGAAAGTCTGAGAAAAAATTCAATATTTTTGAATATTTGTCATGGAAAAACGAACGCTTCAAGGATTTAGCGAATAGTGCTTTTCTTCATCAAAGGCAAATGATTTTTAATGTAACTGAAAATTGTTTGTTAATGAATTTTTGTAATGCGTGTAAATAGTATTAAGTGAATTTAAACTTAAACAATGAGAAATTTCAATTCTTATATTGTATTAAATATATATATATATATTGCTTGTTGCTCAAGTTGTTTAATTTATCACTTAAAAAAATCAGGGTAGATAAGTTTTTGCCATAGATGGAAAAAACCTGGTTAAAACTGTCCCGGCAAAAAAAAAAGTTTTCGCCAAAATGGTGGTAAAAATAGTCTGTCCATTTAAATTTTTCCCAAAAAAAAAGAAAAAAAAATCATGAAAGAAAAAAACTTAATACTTAGTTAAAAAATCAATATTCTAAATTTATTTTTGAACCCTTATGTGAAATAAGTATAATCATGCATTTTATAAAATATAATGAATCTGTTCTTGGTGTGTGAGAGGGAGGGAGAAAAAAATCTAATTTCTGAACAAAACATAACAGAGAATTTTTTCACTATATAATTTTCTATTTAATTTAATTATATTGTTAATCTGTAACAGATTAGTTTTATCAGATAAATATTATAAATTAATACCAAAGGCTTAAATATTTATATATTTTTAAGACTCATTACCTAAAACAAAAGTAGCAAAGTTATATAAAAAATTTTAAAATTAAATAAATATTAATGTCTGACAAAATTATTTACTTAAGGAAAAAAAAAATAGATCTGAGATTCTTTATCTTTTTTTTTTCTCAAATTCCTAAGTACTGGACTGAACCCCACCGATTTTATGATTTAAAATATGTAAAATTATTTAATTATATCTGTCAATTATCAAATTAAATAAAAATATTAAATGATATATTATTAAATTTAATTGTTTATACCATTATTATCCTTATTAGCTTATAAATTTTACTACACATTAGAGGAAAAAAAAGAATTTGCCATTTTTGCCGGTTTTTTCCACTGGTTTTTTCCAGTTTTAGCCACTGTCCTGGCAAAAATACCTTTTTCCCGGCAAAATTGCCAAACCCTATAAATCTATCAGACAATAATTCAGAAAGCTTTCCATGAAAAAATTATTTTATTATACGAAACAGAAGGCTAAAATGTAAAATTAGTGGTGTCCCCTCCGCACATTCAGCGAAACTTTTTAGCTGTTACTGATCAGAAGAGAAGTGTCTGTCTATGTAAGTTAATACATGCCAAACATACACCCATGTTAAGCCAAAACACCATCTTACAAATAACCGTTAAGAAGGATTAAGTATAAAAATTTTAAAAAGATAAACGCCAGAAAGGTTTGTCACATTTGGATAGTAATTAAAAAAGCGAAATAAAAAGGCAAACCTATCTTTGCTTACATAAACTCTAACGGTTCGCAAAATTAATGTCACATATTTATTTGCAAGCAGATGTAAAATATTATTTATGGGCTTTTAAATAATAGTGGACACCGGATAGGTTAAAGTAAATTTCTAATTAATAATCGTTTATCTCATAAAATATCAATAAATAATATTTATACGGGTATAATAATTGTACTTAAACTAGAAATAAGAAATATCTTTTTTGAATACTAGTACATAACAGAGGAAAACAAAATAAATTTAGAAAATGGATTAATCTTGAATAAAAATATAATACGAATATATGGCTTCACAATGTGTTGAGGGAAAAAACAAGCGAGTTCTTTCTCCAGAAACACACAGCTTCATTTTTCAGTGGGATGAGATAAGAGAGATAAAATACACGGGAAGATTTATTTCACGCGCGACATCATCAATTAAAGTAAAATGTTAACTCGAATCTAAGTTTTACCAGAATTCGAGCGAGAAAATTAACAATTAATGCTGTTATCCAGAATTGTCACATGCAACTATCTACTAAAACGGTACGTGGCGGAGAGGAAGCTGTTATTTTTCTTTTACCGATGATGGCAACGAATGGTTTGTGACGGTAAAAATGATAAAATACAAATACAGACAATTTAATAAAGTAGTTTAAAAACACACAAAAAAAATCTTAAAATAGCATTAAACGTTTCAAATTTGCTTAAAGTTCTTCGTCAGTAACGCAAACAAACGTGAATTGCAAGTACAATTATTGTTTTATTAAAAAGTATGCAAGTACAATTATTCTCTGTATTTTTTTAATTTGTTTTTAAGTAATTATGCATAGACGAAATATTCACCTTAAATAAAAAATTAAAAGTTAATTCACCTTAAATAAAAATAATGAGTTTCCATCAACTGACTAAAATTAAGAAAACTAATCAAGATATCGATTTGAAATTTTTAGAGAAAATGTTTTAAAAAAAGGGAGCTTTTTTCACAAAAAAATTTATCCGCGACCGCATGAAATTTCGGAGAATAAAATCAGACAGGGACAAACATTCATTTTCAAATATTTGATACTAATAATACAAATAGTATGGATATGAGTATGAATACAAGAAGTAGATGAATATGAAAGCAGATGATTTTTTTAGAAAAAAATCTTTTTTTTCCACATTTTTATTTATTTTTATGTTAATTAATATTTTTACCTTTTACTGTTGACGATCTTATAAAGTGTTTTCTTTTAAGTATTAGCTAAAACGTCATTTTGACGGGCTATCTTCTAGTATAGAATAGAGAGATATACCTTGATACCGCTTATTAGGAGAGCGAAATTTCCCCATCATGATATCTACAATTCCGCTCTTGCTGATTGCAATGTGTTAATATTTACCATTTTTATTTGGTTGTTTAGTTTAAGATTAATACTAATAAAAATTTTAGCCAAGAGTTTACTGCTCAGCATTTTTTAACTTAAAAAAAGGACTACTCGTTTTTAAAAGTTTCCACTACTGAGATATCTAGCACTGGCAACTGGTTATTAATGAAATTGCCAAGTTTTTACTTTTTAATTGATAAAGCATTCACTTTTCTTAAAAAAAAAAAAAAAAAAAAAAGAAAAAAAAAAAAGGGGGGGGGGGTCTAAAACTATATTATTAGTTAAAAACGTAAGTCTGAACCACAGACTCTGAACTGAAAAATAAAAAAAGACTATTAAAATTTTGTCATGAAATTTTATTATTATCATTGTTTTTTTTTTTTTTTTTTTCTTTTTCTTTCTTTTTATCCTTCTCTCTGGGACGTACTATATACCGTTTCAAATTTATTCATTGTATTATTTCTTAGAACAAAAATAATATTAAAGAAAAGCAAAATATTTTTATAACGAAAGATATAAAGGTAAAAATTTTATGAAATTCAATATACTGGTGTTACCTATTATAAGCATATGCCCTTAAAGTATTTGGAACTGGTCCAAGGTTTTGTTCGAATACAAATGAATTTTAATAGTTTACGAACATTGTGCAACAATTTAACTTTCCAAGAAAGTCGAAATCAAGTGCATCATTTCTCTCTTTCTTTTTCTTTTTTTTTTTTTTTTTTAAACGTCGAAATTTTTTTTAAAAGCCTTCTGCAGTGAAAATTAATACTTAACTTAAACGTACAAAAGAAAAACAAGTTGGAAATTGCACGTGTAGCGTAGCAAATGAGGTGCGTTCGTACGATAACGAAGTTTTAAAAATATTACTCTAATATATCAATCTCATAAAATTGTAAATAGTGAATTACAATTAAAACGCTCATCAAACAATGTTCTCCCTATACCATTATGTAATGGAATACTTTTGTGTGGCCTTGTAAATCAATAACAAATGTTCTTTGCACCACAGATTATGTAAAATGTATATTATAATATGTACTTTATAGCTGCATATAAATTTTATTAAGTTTGAATGAGTGTAACACCTTTAAAATGCATTTGAAACATTTTTCCCTATTGATCGTAATGTAACGGAATACTTTTGATTTTGATTGTCTTTGTAATTGATCTAAGCATCCGATTTTCATAACATTTGAAATAACTCGACAAAATTATGTAATAATTATGTATTTTAAATTTCAAATGTATAAAATACATTTGAAACTTTTTCCCCATTGACCATAATGTAATTGAATGCTTTTGATTGCTCCTGTAATTGGTCTATGCACCCGATTATCAAAAAATTTGAAATAACTCGACAAAATTATGTAATAATTATGTATTTTAAATTTCAATTTATTAAATTGCTTTTGAAAATTTTTCCCCCATTGACCATAATGTAATGAAATACTTTTGATTGCCCCTGTAATTGATCTATTCATCCGATTTTCATAAAATTTGAAATGACTCGACAAAATTATGTAATAATTATGTATTTTAAATTTCAAACGATTCGGTTGGGTGGTTTTTGCGTTGTTATATGCGGACAGACGGACGGACTGAACGACCACTATAGGTGCTACGTATTTACATAATTACGAACGCACCTAAAAAGGCCTGAATAGTTCAACAAAATTAGCATATTACAATATAACTACTTTCAATATAATTATTGAAACTCTGGGTCTTTTTTCAACACAAGGGCGAAAAACACGAAATTTGCAAAATGGCATTTTAATACTTTTATTTTTATTTATTTATTTTCATTGGACAACCGAGATCGATCTGTATGCAGGCCGTTTTGTAACCTTTTTTTTTTTTTTTTTTTTTTTTTTTTTTTTTTTTTTTTTTTTGTTTACAGATATTTTTTATGAGGACACTTTCATTTTTGGAATCGGTTTGAAAAGCGAGCGCACTCATAAAAAAATATCTGCAACCAAATTCGAAAAAGTAAAAAACGGCCTGCATTTAGATCAATCTCAGCTATCCAATGCAAAAAATAAATAAAATCATTTAAAAATGTTGAAATGCAACCGATACATCGTTAGAAATTTCTACCATAGGATTAGCGTCTTTCATTCGAATGCAGTAGCCCCTTAAATGCGGGTCCTGCTGTAATCATTTTTCTTTAAATATATCCGTCCATATCTGCATTTACTGGTATCGTAAAAATCTACATCTGCGACATACCCAACACGGATCGCATTCTTTCACTTTCTCCCACAACATCCCGCAGTCCATATACGGGACCCTCTCTGTAACTACTCAAGGCAACAGATAAAATAAACTGAAGAGCAAGAGCGTCTTCCGTCGAAGAAAAAGAGAGACCATATGCTGCCTAATAAACAAACCGAAAAGCGGCGGTTTCCTTCCTGTGCAACCAGATTTTTCGAAAAGAGAACCGCAGAACTCAAGCAAGAGTTTCGCTTTACAAATTTAATACAAAAGGCTCTGGTGAATTCGAACTCGTCGGGACCACAAGAAAGGTTCGAATTATCCGAAATTCGAATTATGGAAAGTATGGGAAGAAAACAAGCTTAAAATGGTACTATTACTAAGGAATTAATGTTATAGTTTGTTTTTAATTAACAGACTAAATAGTCTGTTATCATTAGAACATAATTTAATGTTAAATTAAAATATATAAATGCATAAATTAAGGGATTAGAAACAAGCACAATGGAAGAAAATTTTGAGGCGTCATTGATGGACAGACCGGGGCCTATAAGAAAATGGATATCAAATGCACTCGATAACAATTATATGTCTACTCGTTCGGAACAATTCTCACAAAAAATCAAAGAAATAAATTTATTCAAAGGATCTGAAGTACTTGAGAAAGAAAAGAAAAATGAAAAATCAGAATTGTCGTTAGTTCCATTTAAACGAAGTCAAGAGAAATTGAGTTCGAATAAATGAAAAATTTTAACGTTATTCTGCCATTGAAAATTCGGGACTTCAAGTTTAGTTCGAATTAAGCGAAGATTCGATTTATCCGATTTCGAATTAACGAGAGTCGACTGTACATTCAGGCTGAAAAAACAACAAATTTAAACTTTTCAACAGGATCAATCTTTTTCAACAAAGTTTATTCCAGGAGTCTTGAATATTTTTCCAGGAGGTTTACTTAATATTTTAATGCTATCTGATAATCTTTTTACAAGATGTTTTTACACAATGGTGTCTAAAGAGACGGCATTACACCTCCTCAAAAGTGAATCTTTAAAAAAATTACTAATTTTAAATTTTAAAATAATTAAACAAATAAAGAAACGTTGAAAGCATAACACTTAAGAGAATCT
Source organism: Maratus speculifer (assembly GCA_964019185.1). Lineage (NCBI taxonomy): Eukaryota > Metazoa > Arthropoda > Arachnida > Araneae > Salticidae > Maratus > Maratus speculifer. The sequence goes on from OZ025301.1 coordinate 261,345,332, forward strand.
TGATTTTTCATTTGTATTTATAATGAAAAAGTTGATACATATCAGAAGCAAAAAATAAAATGTTTGTTTACATTCCCTCAATAATTTAATTTCAAATTCACTGCTATGTAATAGAAATTACCAATTTAATTTGCTTCTGTATACAAAAAAGACAGAAAAAATAAGCATGCAAACCGATAAAAAATCAATTAAATTTTGATTTACCTGCATAATCTATAAAAGTAACTAAAGAAAAATTAAATTTTACCTAAACTTAACTGATTTAGTCTATAATTATAATCAGAGAGAAAATAATCCAATTTCAAAAAATATCAGAAGTTCAGATTTAAGCCATAATTTTAAGTTAAACTCACATGCTTTGAAATGTGAAGTTGATGTTCTCACATGATTTGTAAGGATAATTATTAAAACACGTTGCAGCTAACACTGCTTCATGTCGAAATATATTTTACAGATTTTCCTTCAAAATCTGGAATTTCTAATGTTTATTTTTTTGAAAATTATAGATAGTTAAAAAAATTAAAGAAATAATTAAAGCATCGCAGTTTTAACATTTTCCTTTCCAGACTTTTTTAATTTCCAGGAGCTGAAAGGAAATTTCAGGAGTCCCATTCCAAGGGCCCTTGAAAAAACTAGTTGGATGTGTCAATCCCAAAACTTTCTTCTATCTCATACGTACATTTTAATATTTAAAAAAAAATAGTTACTCATTATAATGCTTTATTAATTTTAATTCAATACCATACCAACTTTGATTTTCATGTTAAATTTCTGCTTCAATCAATTAATCGGAGTAAAAACGAATTTCCGACTCTGCACGAGCCGATGGACAATAGAATAATTGGCAGATTTTTTTTTCTTTTTTTTTCAAATTCAGGTAGGACCTACTTGCCTTACCAAAAAATACTCATATACAAAAAATTTAGTTCAGTTCTAGAACTAACTTCATACACTTTTATGCGGTGCAATATTGAAAATGGTATAAAATTCACTATTGCAGCGCCCCCTTCCGGCGGATTTTTTTCAGATTCAGGGCGATCCAACTAGCCATAGCCATACGCTTACACAAAAAATTTCGTTCAATTCGATGCATAACTTCATGTACTTTTGGTCGGTACAATATTGAAAATGGCACAAAAATCGCGATTGCAGCGCCCCCTTCCGGCCGATTATTTTCAAATTCAGGGGGGACCAACTAACCATAGTCATACACTTATACGAAAAATTTGGTTAAATTCGATGCATAACTTTATATACTTTTGGTCAGTACAATATTAAAAATGGCACAAAAATCGCGATTGCAGCGTCCCCTTCCGGCGGAATATTTCAAAACTGAAGGAGGACTTGCTGGCCACAGCCAAAAACATTCACAAAAAATTTGGTTCAGTTCTATGCATAACTTCATACACCTTTTGATGGTAGAAGGGCGACATACAGACACACAGACAGACAGACATTTTGTAAAAACATGTTTTTTGGAATCTCTGACCCCTAAAATGTGTAAATCCGTCGAAAACCGGAAATTGAAAACAAATTTCGATACTTTCTTCTATTGAAGATAGAAGAAAGTAAAAATGGAATTCCAGAATTTTTCAAGGATTTCCAAGAGGCATACAAACCCTGTTCAAAACGCGATTATAAAAAAAAAGAATAAAATATATTTACAATGTTCTTTGTAATGGCTGTGATTTATCTCATATTGGTCAAACTAAAAGAAATCTCGAAATCCGCTAAAAGGAGCATTCTCGTTATGTAAAAAATCAAGACATTTCTAAATCTTCTTTTGCCAAGCACTCTTGGGATTCTGTATGGGGTTTTAATTGTCAAAATGCCAAAATTATTTAATGCCAATAATATCTCTGAAGTTAAATTATTATCATTAACAATAACCTTAAGTTATTGTTAATGATAAATCTGATTCCACAATGCTCTCTGCAGCTTGGAAAAACCTTTTCAGTCCTACCCTACCATAATTTTTTGTATTCATTCATACTAGTTTGATATTTATTGTTATTTTCTTTTTTCATGTGTTTGGGATTGCCATACCCGACTATTTTTAAACTGGTTTAGAGGGCGGCATTAAAGACATAGTTTTCAGTTGATTCGAATTTCTTGAAGAGTACACACATCGCAGACGCATTTTTAAATATTTATCAATTCTGCCAGAATACCAAGTACATGTATAAGCGCATATTTTAAAACCACGCTTTTAACGCTTGTTTTTAAAGGAAAATTTCAAAGGGAAAATATCGCCTTAAGAATTTGAGATTAATCGAAAAATTAAAACCAAGAGTGATTGGTTTGAGTCCTGCATCAGATAACCCGATTTTACTCTAACATGGACTAACACTTGGTTCGAGATAGGGATTATTTTCCCATAACTGCATAAAAAAGTATAGATGAATTTTTATAGATTTTGATTTCCGGCTTCAAATATGTCGGATTCAGGTCGGGTTTCCGAATAACTGAAAATAGATTTTTTTTTTAATTCAAGTAAAGTATAGCTAGGCATGTACGTATCTCCACATTGCATTCGCTCAAAAAGTTTATTTTTTGGCTATTTGATATTTTAAAAATAAAATGTTAGTCAAAACTTTTCTGTTTACAAAACTGTTTTTCTTTTGTTTTTACACCAATAATAAAAATAAAACTAGTCAGGTGTGGCAATCCCAAAACTTTTTTCTATCTAATGCAAGTAAATATTTCCTGAAAAAGCAGCATAGCAGCGTCACCAGTTAGGTGGTTCAAACCAAAATCTAATCACCAACAACTTATTACTGAAACTGAAGTTTGATGAAAATCCATGCATTAGGTTTTGAGATAGAGCTATAGCAAAATCTTTAAAAAATGTATGCATAACAGCGCTACATGTTGGGTGATGCACATCAAAAACTAATCAGGATCAATATTTTATCAGGTACTAACTAAATATGAAGCTTGATGAAAATCCATACATTAGTTCTTGAAACATATTTATTGCGAAATCGTGAAAAATGCAGCACAGTAGCGCCATCTGTAAGACAATATACACAAAAAACAACATTAATTTATATCAGGGACTAACTGAACCTGAAGTTTTCGAAAATTCCATGCATTAGTTCTTGAGATACTATTGTGATAATCACGAGTATTGCACCATGGCAACGCCACCAGTTGAGTGATTTGCACCAAAACGTAATCAGCACCATTTTATATCAAGTACTAATTAAATCTAAAGTTTTATGATAATCCATACTCTGGTTCTTGAGATATAGTTATCGTGGAAAGTGTGAATTATGCAGCATAGTGGCTACCTGTCGAGCGAAATACATCAAAAACTAATCAGATCTAGTTTATATAAATGTCTAACAGAATAAAGTTCTGTGAAATTTCGTGTATTAGTTCTTGAGATAAAATGCCCACAAAATTTTTGTCGCATACAGACAGACTGACAGACATTTGGTAAAAACATATTTTTGGGGTTCTCCGACCCCCTAAAATGTGTAAATCCATTGAAAACTGGATTTCGAAAATTTTCACGAATCCAATACTTTCTTCTTGTAAAATAGAAGAAAATAAAAATCAGCATTTGTTAGTTATTATAATTAAACACACACACACACAATTTCGGGATGAGACAACTATATTTTTCTCTGAATGAATCTATTTATTATCTTTATTTCCTATATAAAAAAAAATTGTTCAAGTTTAATTAGCCACCTCGTAAAATTTGTAACCTTGATACTGAAAAAAAAATCTATATAAATGAATTACGTCTTAAAATAGAAACTCTGAAATTTTTCACAGCACAAATACATTTAAAAAAAAAAAAAAAGAAAAGAAAAGAAAAAAGAAAAGAGAAAATGACAGAAAATTTTCGCTAGGTATAAGCGACACCTTGCTGTGCAATTATTCCACCTTTGTTGCTTTGTCAGCTCCTTTTATCTTCTTATCGATGTCTCCGGGAAATCTTGAAGAAAGAAAGCATCCTTAGCAAATCTTAGCAGCCTTTTTTTTCCCCCTCCTTTTTATTCATTGATACTATATACGCTTTTACATAAATCCCTTTCAACCGATTTTTCCTTGCATGGCAATTTTGACATAATAGCGTTTTATTGGGAATGGGTCCCATAAGAGCGTCTATGTATCAATGGAAGCTTAAAAGACGAAGCCAACTCGCGGATTGAAAACCAGTTTTTTTCCCCCATTTCTTTTCCGAAAATTTAGTCACGAATTTTATCAAACTCAGAACGTATTAAAAATAGAATTAGATTTAATAGTATATAAGGATCAGAGGTTCTACAAACAGCACAAGTTTACTCAGGGTCGTAGCTAGAAGTGAACAATAGGGGCGGAGGAAATCCCATCATGGATATGAATAAGATATTATATGAAAATAAAACCTGTATAACTATTTATAAAATGCATTACAATTCCAAAACAAACTTTAAATATTTCTAATATACATACTACACTATATTGCCATTGATTATGGGACACTTGCATTTTAGACATTTTACGAAATATCTAGAAAAATACATGAGGAATCATCTCGAAACTCTTAGTGTATAAATATGATAGTATACGTCATACATATCCGTGAAGATTTTTTACCGAAACTCAATAGGGGACCGTCAACAAATTAAAAAAGAATATCTTTTGAATAACCCTGTGAAAACTAATGTAGCAAAAGCGCTCAAACTCTAGATTATGATTGAATGCCTTATTGTAATACACTGTGTTCGTTTTTATGCAAATAGCATGCATACTCGCAGAGTAATTAAGGTTTTTATAAAAATGGTCCCAAATTTTTCCAAGTTTTTTCCTTATAATTTTCAGAGTTCTTAATATAAAATAATATTTTTTTCAGAAAATATGACAAACAACATTGCACACAGTACCCTGTAATCAGAATTAAAAAATAATGAAAATTGTATGCAAAATGAGTTGGTTTAGTAAATAATTTTTTACTGCGCATGCGTCAACGATATCAAAATTTCATTTGCATATTATGTTAGCTAAATGTATAGAGCAACTTTTGTGAAAGTCACAAAATCATAACTTGAAAATTCTGAAAATAATCGTCAATTGAATAAGTTGAAAATCCGTTATTCTCAAAATGAAGCAAAAACAAGAGGGGTTGTATTCATATATTCATTGATTAGTGTCTATATAGAATACACAATACGGGATATTGCGACTACTTTTGGATAAAATCCCTCATTTTTTTGCTTCATTTTGGAAACAACGGATTTTGTCCTTTTTCTATAGCCGATTACTTTCAGAATTTTCAAGCTATAATTTTGAGACTTTTACAAAAGTTGCTCTATACATTTAGCTAACATAATATGCAAATGAAATTTTGATATCTTTGACGCATGCGCAGTAAAAAATTATTTAGTAAACCTACTCATTTTTCATACAATTGTTACTATTTTTTAATTCTGATTACAGGGTACTGTGTGCAATTTTGTTTGTCCTATTTTCTGAAAAAAATATTATTTTATATTAAGAACTCTGAAAATTATAAGGAAAAAACTTAGAAAAATTTGGGGCCATTTTTATAAAAACCTTAATTACTCTGCGAGTATGCATGCTATTTGCATAAAAATGAACACAGTGTATTACAATAAGGCATTCAATCATAATCTAGAGTTTGAGCGCTTTTGCTACATTAGTTTTGACAGGATTATTCAAAAGATATTCATTCTTTTTTAATTTGTTGACGGTCCCCTATGGAGTTTCGGTAAAAAATCTTCACGGAGATGTATGACGTACACTATTATATTTATACACTAAGAGTTTCGAGATGATTCCTCATGTATTTTTCTAGCTATTTAGTAAAATGTCTAAAATCGCAAGTGTCCCATAATCAATGGCAATATAGTGTAATGTTCTATTAATGAATTGCTGATGAACTAATTTTGACAAATTATATAATACGCCAAACTACTCAAATAGTACCGAATTACATCCAAAGAAACATCCTTATAGCTCCAAAAATAATAATCATATTAACTAACAAATTACTGCGTTGGATTAAGCGTCTCATATCCTATTAAAATACATCTTTGAATTGAAATTTGAATGAAATACAGGGTCATGAAAAATCGAAGAATGTGGGAAACAGGATTACAAATATCTCGGCAACTAATATCCGATCGCCTTTGATTAAAGCAAAATTTGTGGGGTTTTTATTATTATTATTATTATTATTATCTTTTACGTCCCCTCCTTAAAATAAAAAAATTCGAAAAATTTTATGTGCCTTTCATCAGAACGAATACTTCGAGAGTCCAAAACAAATAGTTCCGGATAATAGAGGATCCTGATATTAAATAGGCTTCGTCCCATTCTTGCATACTAAGTACATAAAACATTTCAAGTCTATCATAATTTGTTCGGGAGGCCAGGACGCAGGGTTGGGTTTTTGCCGGCAGAAAGTGGTTTTTGCTGTGCCAGTGGCAGAAAGTGGTTATAACCGGTTTTAACCGGCAGAAACTGGCAACAACTGGCATAAAGACATTCTGTGACAATCTCTGAATTTTTTTTAGTAATATTAAATTTATTAAGTAGTTCATCTTTAAATAATTAGTACTTAAATAATTCAGAATAAATATATGTACACAAATAAAATATTGTGGATAGTTTTAATTAAAAAAAAATTTTGATTTTTGAAAAATTGAGTAATGTAACAGTTTTTTTTTTACATATGCATATGTAATTTATGTTTAAACAATTATTTTAAAATCTCAGTTTATAAACCAAAATAAAAAACTATATGCAATGCTTATTTTAAATAAAGCATTGAAAAGAAAAAAAAATATTTACTCAAAATTTTTCTGTAATCTAAAATGATTTTAATAATAACATAATAAATAAGTAATAAAAAAACTCTCTCATAGAATTGTTATAGTGATATGTGGATCTAGTAATTCTTTGGATTTTGAAAAGATTTCATTTAAATACAGTATTCAAAAGAACAAATCTGACTTTTTTCTTTTTCTTTTCTCTTTAAATCTCACTTACAAAACAAATGAAGATTTTGCAACTTTTGCATCCTTAATCATGACATTGCCAGCCAGTAATGCTGGCCTCAAAAAAAAAAAAAAAAAAAAAAAAAATTTTAAACTTTTTTTACATTCAGAACTTTGATACTTTGAATAACATTCATAATCTTATGTTTTAATTTTTAGCTCAATGGTTTACACATCAAACGTGAGTGTGAATTATGAATCATTGCTGAGTAAAGTTCTTATTTAGTACTGTTTCTTAGTTTCTGCCAGTTTTTGCCACTTACTGGCAGAAACCAGTTTCTGCCATGCCGGTTTTAACCGGTTTCTACCACTGGTTTTAACCACCCCGGCAGAAACTTGCCAACCCTGACAGGACGGCAATTTTTTTTTTCTAAAAATATGTTTTTCGGAATCTCTAGTATCTGAAACGTGTAAATCCGTCAAAAATTTTTTTTTTATTTTCAAAACGATTGCAAGACTTACCCTATACTAAGTATGATGGATAAGTAAAAAGAAAAAAATACATAATAACCCAAGTATAACGCAGAACTTCATGATAGAATCAAACTCCTGTATCCTCGTTAGCCCATCCAAAGACAATACTGAATATGTTATTACCAATATAAACTGTTTCGGCTCTCTAAATTCGTGGAAAGCTAGCATCATTAGTTATTTTAGTCAAGCTAATAAAGAATGGAATGATACTTATAAGATCGTGCGGGTGTGGGGGGTACAGAATAAATTGGACTAGACTACACAACAACATTCACTTCTTGTGCAGAGCAGCACTAAACAGGATGGATAAATTATTTCGATTGGGATCCAACACAGAGAAAATAGTCGAGATGAGGGGTTATTGGGGAATTGATAGCCTGTTGTCGACATCTTAACAAGACTCTTTGGTCTTAAAAATAATGTTTTATGGATTTTGAGAATGAAGAAGCAACGGAAAGGAAGTAAACGCCGATAGAGATATTTTGATTATACAGATGATTTTGATTCAGATTTTAGCGCCATCGGAAAAGTCATTTTTATGCATAGGTTCCTTAAGACAGCTTTTAAAAGGAGATTTTATTGTTACGAGGTGGAACAAGTCGAAATTCGACGTTAAAAAACAGTTTTAAAATACCCTCATCAATCCTTCTTCGTTTCAATTTCATTTTTTCTGAAACGCATCCATTATTTTAAGCTAATTAATTTTCAAGTAAAAATGTAAAAGATACTTTGCAATAATATCAGAACAACTTGCAGATGAAACAGAATTTTATTGCTTTTGATTGATAATTTCTTTGCATAGTTTTCTCGCGCCCTTTCCACTATCGGAATGGCTGCCCCATTTCCACAAAAGGGAATACTTTCCTTTTTATAAAGTAACGCATCCAATGGATCCTTAAAAAATAATTAAGTTTAATTCCTATCATAATATGATTCAAAACATTGATTCATTTAAATTTTAAAAAAGAAAAAGAAAATATATAATAATCCAAACATGAGAATAGAAAATTTCTTGATTGAATCGAACTCCTGTGTCCTCGCTAGCCCATCTAAAGACAATACTGAATATGCATTGCAAATTTAAGCTGTTTCGACTCTCTGCATTCCTGGAAAACTAGTATCATTAGTTATAAGTCAAGCTAATAAAATAATGAACGAATATTTATAAAACTCGTGTGTGGGTATGGAGAGTAACGGAATAAATTGGACTAGATTACACAACAACATTCACTTCCTGTGCAGAGCAGCACTAAACAGGAAAGATAAATTATTTCGATTGGGATCCAACACAGAGAAAATGGTCGAGATGAGGGTTATTGGTGAATTGATAGTATTATATCTTAACAAGACTCTTTGGTCTTAAAAGTAATGTTTTATGGATTCTGAGAATGAAGGAGCAAAGGAAAGGAAGTAAACGCCACAATCGCGAAATTCAATGTTAGCCTATGGGAAAAGCGCGATTAATCATTGCTTAATATAAACATTTTCACAAGTGCCGTTTTCACCATCAGAAAGTAGTCAGATACCGATGATATGTGTTTTTAAAAATTATATCCGTAAATTTTAAATACATAAAAAAAAAAAAAAAAAAAAAAAAAAAAAAAAAAAAAATCCTTATACATTTTGAAATTGTTTGAGGTGAGGAGGGTTTGCTTTTTGATATTGTTTATCATTTTAGGTCCAATCGTACTTTTTTGTTTCTTAGTAATTTTTCTTGACATCCAAACAGTCTTACTTTTATTTGTTATTTATCTTTGTATATTTTTATAAAATTACAAAACTATTATAAAAGCCATGAAATGTTTATAAAATCATTTCATCTCAAAATTTGCTCCCAACGTTTGATGTTCCTGTTCTTCTGTCATGTATCCATATAATTTGGTATTAGCGAAACCAGGAACATAAATTATAATTGCGTTTATAGTTAAGAAAGAGAAATAGTTTTATCCACTGTTTAGCTGATAAGTTCTACTTTTATATTTTCCGAGCAGAGGGCAATTGCAAGTAAGCAATATAAATGTTGAATGCATTATGAAACAAACTACTGTTAAATATTTCTAAATGGTAACTAACACTTTTAGATTTTACTTAATATGAATTTGTTTCAAGTATTTATATTTTATTGATTTCTTGAATCTGAAAACTATCCTACTAATAAATATATAATCATGTGTGTATATTACTGCAAACATATAAAAAGAAAGAAAAAAAAAAGTAAAAACTTTTACACATTGATGATAACGTTATTATTGGATGGGGGTGGGAGATCGGCAAATGATAACGTATGATATCGTAAGGGGGTAGGGGGTCCAAAATTGGCAAAATGTTGATAACGTTACATAAGTATAGCCCCTTAACATGTATGCTATAGCCAAAATATGGCATTACAGAAGTGAATAATGGGTTATTCCATGCCAAATCAACCAGTGACTCAACCTGACCCTTTCTGATTTCAACGAAACTGCTCCGGATCATTCTCTATGATGATATAAATTAGAGCATATTTTTATTTTTTGTTTGTCGCTTTATATTTTTATACAATTAATTATTTAAATTTTGAAAAATCATCATTTTTTGACTTGCATAAATATTTTCAATTTTGAATTTCTCAAGTTCTATCAAACATAGAAAATTTTATGACCACTCATTTCAAAGAAGAGTTTATAAGGTTTAATTTGATATGCAAGTCGACTATGTATAGTTAAAATAAATAAAATTTTAAATTTTTTAAAATTTTAAATTTGAAAATTTTTTAGATAGTCATTTTTAAAAATTTTGAAAAAATTGTATGTTTTTTGTAATATTGTATTCTTTAGAGTGGGATCTCAATGGGATCAGGAGTTATTAAGTAAAAGCAAAAATTACCATTAAAATAGCAATTTAATTCTGTCTATTTTGTTATTTATTTATGATTTGTATGGTAATTTTCAGCTTTTATTTCACAACTCTTAATCCCATTGAGATCCCACTCTAAAAATTTCAGAATTTAAAGCTTATAATATTACAACAAACATACAATTTTTTCAAAATTTTTAAAAATGACTATCTAAAAAATTTTCAAATTTTAAATTTTAAAAATTTAGAAATTTTATTTATTTTAATTATACATAGTCGATTTGCATATCAAATTAAACCTTATAAACTCCTCTTTGAAATGAGTGGTCATAAAATTTTCTATGTTTGATAGAACTTGAGAAATTCAAAATTGAAAATATTTATTCAAGTCAAAAAATGATGATTTTTCAAAATTTAAATAATTAATTACAGGGATGCACAACCTTTTTACCAGAAAATCGTTTGCCACCAGAAAATATCAAAAGTGTAGTTTCTTTTCTCCTAATAGCAAAGTTTCTGTCATTACTATAAGATTGCTCTGCATAAAAATAGTGGTATAATTGTGGCCCGCGGGCCAAAGGTTGTGCACCACTGATTAATTTTACAATAATTTCAAGCGATAAACAAAAAATAAAAATATGCTCTAATTTATATCATCATAGAGAATGATCACTAGCAGTTTCATTGAAATCGGAAATGGTCAGGTTGAATATTGAATTTTTTTGGTTGATTTGACATGGAATAACCCTAATGCAGTTTTGTATTATTATAAGGATTGTTAATTATAACAGGAAATAAAATATCACAATATCAAAACTTATAAGAGCAAACATAATAAAACATTTCTAACGTGAAAATGATTTTATAAAACTGCAAAAACGAACGACATACGATCTACGACCACGATATGAATCTTAAATTTATAGGAGGAATAAATTTGGGATGACAGGAATCCCATCCAATGGAGTGAATGTACTGACCCTTATCTTTTTTTTCTCTTCTCGCGAAGTTTCAAAACTGCCAACAAATATATGGCAATCATTATTCATACTCAATCTATCACATTTCAACAAAGTAGAGTAAAAAACGCTCTCTTTTCCGGCTGCGGGCGTCCTGTTGACAGACCGCCCATCCAGCAAATTAGAGAACGAGGTGATGCATTTCGGAATGAGTCATTCGTTTGCTCTCAGACGAGCAGAGAAATAAATAATTCCAAGAGAAAACAAAATGGAGATTCGGAAAATAGAAATGGTGAAAAACCAAGGGGGGTGCCAACGAAAACAGCGAGTTATGTAAACACGCTGTATAAATCTAATAGTCCTTTTCACAGTTGAGTTAGTCTATTTAGGAACAGACAACTTCCGTGGAAAAAATCTTTTATCAATAAAAGGTTCATGAAATAACACTTCAAATAACCACTTCAGCAATATGTTTCGTACGAATTTGTTGCCAAAAATAGTAGATTGGCAAAAGGAAACTAATTTACATATGTTTAATTCTTTTTAAACAATTCGCAATTTTAATAGTTAGCTATAGAGAAAATTTATTTCCTCTAGTAACTTTTATTGCGGCTGGTCATTCAGTGGCCGAATTTTCCTCGGTAATGTTAAGTCTATGTGCGTTTAGGGCTTTCTTATATTTAAAATATCTTTTCAAGGAATTAATATTTTTAACTTCTTTTTGCAGTGTTCTCTTTTTAAAAGATACCACTTTTTTTTTCTTAGTTGTTAAAATATTTATAAAGCTCAATTTAATATTTTATGTTTTAAAAACTGACGAACTGGAAGTAAAATTTTAATACTCCATATAAAATGATGCATAAATCTTATAAAGATTTTGAAAACTAAGAAAATAAGATGCATCCTTTAAGAAGAGAACACTGAAAAAAGAAGCTCGAAATATTAATTTCCAGAGGAGATATTTCGAATGTACAAATGCATCAAACGCCCATACATTTAACATTAAGGAAAGAAAATCGGCGGCTGAGTGACCAGCCTCCTCAATTTTATAACACCGTGCTGCACGCAATTTCAGATCTGGATAAGTATAATTTTCTAAATTAATAAAACGAAACTCTTTATCTACTGGAAACGTTCAAGATTCGACGAAATAAAGCATGATGTCAGCTTATTTTACGACTAGCTGATCCGCCCGGCGTTGCCCGGGTCCGTATTAACAATATTAAACGAACTTGAAATTTGTATGATTTTATCATTAACTCGAAACATGCATAAATGCATTGTCTGAAATACGTGGCCACTAACTGTGTGAAGAATCGGTTTAAAAAACAGCTAATGTTAAGCTCTAAAAATACTCAAAATGAGCGATGAGAAACGCGGAAGGGAATATGTATCCAACGACGGCGTGATTTTCGTGTTAAAGTGTTGATATTTATCAAAAATCACGGTTAAGTCACGTAACAAATTATTTTTTTTTTCACATAAAAATTCCAAGTGAAATATTTTGAATTTCAAACTATTTATATCACTTTTAAATCCGACTATACCATGAATGAAATCGATACTCGCTCGTAGCTAAGATGTTGGTATGTAGTATTATATTTCAGAGCCATTTAACAAAAGTAAGTGTTATTTTTAATCAAATCATGCGTAATGTTCACTCTATGGATAAATTCCTATCCGTAAACTTTTGTACCGTAACCATAACCTGGCTGTAACCTAACTTTGACTTAAGGGGAGTCTTCACACCCATCCGCCATTGGAAAGCATCCCATGTTAACCTATGGAGAAATTTACTTTTCTCTTTCTGAGCTTAATATTTTAGATATCGAGATGGGAATTGCTGCAATCGATAAAACAGAAGAATACTCATAAAGATTATTTTCTATATTATTTTTAAAACGTTTTAAAGTATTTTTAAATTTGGCTTAAAGTTGGCAAAATTTGAAAAATCAGGAAGTTTATACTTTAAAAAAATATAAAAAATCACTGGAGCATCATAGAAAAAAAAGAGAAAAGAGCCATAGAAACTGCAAGTCTCTTTTTTTCAATGAAAAAAATGAATAAGTATTTTTTTTTTAAAAATAACAGAGTTATAAGGGATTTTTCTCACAAGTATGCTGATTTTTAAACGCGCGTAAGAATACAAATGTTTACAGTATACAGTTGCAACTGATGGTGGGCGGGCAAGGCGATAAGGTTACATCGTATCAAGTTACAAAATAAAGGGAAAAAAGAGGGGTCCTGTCTAATTTATTGCTTTTTTCATTCCCCGGTCAGTTTAGGATCTTTCAGAAAGGGAAATGCTCTTTTGTACAGGATTTTTTTTTTTTTTTTTTTTTTTTTTTTTTTTTTTCAGGACTGTTGAGAGGAGATTGCTAGATTTCATCTCAAACATTCGTTACAAATTATTTGTGCAATGAGTTCCCGACACTCTAGAAGCGGACAATTACGATGAATTTTTTTATATATAATATTAATAAGCTTTGGTTTTATTTGTAACAGTATATATATATATATATATATATATATATATATATATATATATATATATATATATTCATGTATAGAATTATAATATATATATATATATATATAGAATTAAAATCTCCTGTAATTAGATTCATAACGAGGTTTAGCATGAAATATGGACAATGCTGGTAGCAATGTTGTTTCAACTATGCGAGAATTACAACACAGATTATAGAAATGAAACTAATGATTGAAACTCATGATGCAAAGGAAAAAAATACTTTATAAAAGTTTTACCATATGCCCGGATGACACATATTGCATTTGGTATATTTAAATTTAAATTAAAGGGAAAAAATAGATTTTTAAAAACAATTATTAGTCTTAAAAATTTTCTTTATCAAAAATCTAAAATTATGCTTTGTTAAATACATTTATTCTTAATCTAACGCCAGTTTTAATTTTAAAATTCAATAATCTTTTTTTTTTCTTTTGTATATGGGTAATTTTATGAACATTTGTCGTGCAAGCCACATTATTAGTAACTGTTAAATCGTTGGCCACCGTTAATTTTCGAAAGGTTTGCATGACCTTATGCAATTAATGAAATGTCTCCGATAAAATAAGTCACATTTTTCCGTTTTAAATTACTGGTACCCAAAATCGTAGTATGTGACTTACACGACAAATGCTCATGGTATACCCATGTGTATTTGTTGATATGAGCCGGCATGTTTTCTCTGCATTTCGAAATACTTTTGATAATTTTACTATTGTTTTATGCCCCCTGAATTTTGTTTAAGGATCGACGGAAACCAATTTTTAAGACCAAAACCGAAACTGAATTTCGATAATCTTCCTATTTTAGACGAAAACGAAAATGTCCAAAAATATTTTTTTAAGTAATTAATGCCTACATAAATATGCATAATTATTAATTATAGTTGTTTATTAAGTATGCATAATTATTAGTTATACGTGGGAAATATTCTCTCTATCTCTTATATATATATATAATATTCTTGTGTGTGTGTGCGTGCGCATGCGTGTAAAAGTATAAATAAGAAAAAAATTATGCCCCCCCCCCCCCCCTGACCAAAACATCATATGAAAATGAGACTGGCTCCAACTGATTTTTAATAACACTTGTAATGGTAAGAATAATATATACAATAAGTGTTACACAAGAATTATAACTTGGAGCTCTTTATATAATAAAATTGTGCTTTTTTTCAAGTGGTAACATTTACTCTTCACTCTTCTTGAGCTCGTTCGATAAATAAGCTCGAAAAAGTACATAATCTAATATACACTTAATTTTTTTTTCAAATTAAATTAGAAGGGATCAAAGTTTGAGGATGCTATTGTTAAATCTATGCGGCAAAATTTTATTTATATTTTCAAAAAATAATAATTTTATTTTATGTTATTTTAATAAAATGCAATTATCTGTCCCAAAATACTATGAACATTTTTGTAATTTCAAAGATACATTTCAAGTTTTCGCTGGGTGGCTAGTTTAAAATGTGCAATATTCGCATTATTTTTGTTTTAACTGAAAAAATGTCTGGATTAATTCTCAGTTATTAATGAAACCAGATTTCAAAACTATTATGAAATTGCAAATTTTTTCTTTAAAAAAACTTACATAGTCTAAAATATACGGTTCTGTAAATTTATATATTATTCTTACCATTAATTTTAAAATTGTAGAAAACATTTACTGATCAACTCTTGTTATCGTTTGTATCCATAAAAACAAATAACGAATTTCATTACTGATTAAAAAAGGTTTCATTTTTAAAACATAAATTCAGTCATTTATGATGGAAAAAAGGTTTATAAAGTATTATCTTTACTATTTTATTTTAGATTTATATTTTTATATAATTTTAGAGTTTATTCTAGAAAAAAAAAAAAAAATGCAATACAAAAGGGATAAAATGGCAAAAAGAGGTTAAAAAAAAGTTTAAGAGAAGTAAAGGGTACTGAAGAAAATACAGTAGAAGTAATGCTAAAAAAATAGTTTTTAAACAAATTCCTCGGAACAATATTGAAAACCTTCTTACAATTGTTCAAAATACCGTAATTCCCTTTTAAATATATCCACCAGTGGCTGAGAGGTTCTGACCTCTCAACTGGTAGACAGACTAGTTGGGTTCGAACCCAATCGCGGCTGTCGGCCTGACCGTTCGGAGTTTTTGTGATTTTTCTCCGTACCTTGCGTAATTACAGGTTAGGTTCCCTTAGAAAGACCCCCCACGAAGGGCACTCTCCCCCAGGGCCTATATCCCTAGTGTAGATAATTGGCCGACATAAAAAATAAACCTTCTTAAATATTTTATTAAAAAAGAAAAAAATAAGAAACGAAAGCTCTCTGTAAAAAATGTTTTTTAAGTATTTTTATTCAGTTCAAGGATAATTATAAATAAAAATAAAAGTAATCACAAATGTAATTATGGAAAAAGGAAGAAACTCGACATGTGGAAATATCGGTTTATCCGAGTTGATGCGTGATTTTATTGAGATTTATTTTGAATCATTGAAGAATGATTACAAATTAAAATTCTAATGATTACAAAAGTACTTACTAAATAAAGGGAAATTGATTCCCAGAAAAATAAGTTTACCCGATCTGAAATTCTGCATAGAGTCGAGCAACCAGATTTTAGCGAGCCCAACTCAATCAGCGATTTGTGTGTCGGTTCGTTTAAATCCGATTTAAAAAATAAAATAAATAAAATAATATTTCAGATAAAAGTACAAATTAAATATGATCAACTCTTTAAATGTTCATTTTGCATGTAAAATTGATATTCGAGACAAATTGTGAAAAAAATTCACTAGTAACAGATTCCCGATCTAAAATAAGTTTTTTTTTTTTTGTGTGTGTGTGTGTGTGTGTGTGTGTGTGTGTGCGTTGGTCTACCCTGTAAAATGAGTAACTTCGTCGGTTTAAACACCAACAGAGTGAGTAACCTCAGACGCTTCGAGTAACTTTTGGAGGTTACTCGGAGTGTCTGAGGCCTGAATTACGCGTTTTCAATAACCAGGATGCTAAATCTGCCGTTTTTTGAGGTTACTCGGAGAAGCGATTTATTGCCGTCATGAATACACACCGTGTGTAACATTTTATTTGCCACTGGTTTCAGCGCCATCTTATGGAGTGTATTTTGATAGCCTCGAACCCCAAAACTTTTACAGATGCAATGGTTTTCTACCAATTAAGATAAGGTTACTCGAAGATGCAGTATTTTGTCATATTCTACACAGCCACTTCAGTTACTCGATCATGCAATCTTCTACCATATATACACAACAATATAAGTTACTCGATCGTGCGAATTTTAGCCCGTATGTATACACAGCATTATTGGTTACTCGAATTGTGCAATAGTCTACCCTTATGTATAAGGAAATATAAGTTACTCGGTGATGCGGTATTTTGTCAATTCCTAAACACAAATATCTCCGTTACTCGATAATACTATGTTCAGCACACACAAGGAGTTTAATTACTCGATAATACAATAATTGACCTAGTTATAAAAATACAAAGATATTACCGTAAAAAGATGTCGGGAAGGTTGGTTTATTTACAAGAATTTTGACAAGCATTTTATCAAATTGTTGGATTGTCTGATACATTTTACGATGAATAATTTTATCAAAATTTAAAAGCTGGAGACAATATGAAATATATATTGATATTTGTTGGTAGTGTAATTAAGAAAATAAAAATAATAGCGATAAAATTAATATCTCTTCAGATGACAGTGTATCTTTTCGATAATTTTGTTTATTTTTGAAAATATAGATTAAACAGTGAACTGACCACTTTTAATGTTCAGTTAACAGTGAATTAATGAAATAAGCAAACAAACTACATTATTAATTAAAATTGTGAAAATGTTTAAAAAAAAATTGCATTTTAAAAAAATTTCTACTACATTTTTAAACACTAATATTTTGGGTTTTTTTTCCCTTTGAACTTTTAAAATATGCATTACACGAGACTGCTCGTCGGTTTTTAGATTCGTATAATATTACGTTTCATATAACATTTTTTACTGAATTATAAAGTGAAAAAGTATAAAATCTAACGCATCTTTATATACTTAATAAAGAGCCCGAGGGCTTATCCCATGCGTAGATTTATTAGAAGTGTTTAAATCTCTATCTCAAACACAAAAATAAATAAATAAATAAATAAACAAAAAATAAAATTAGCATTTTCAAAAAACAGTAAAGTGACGAAAGTATTACTATAGAAAAAAGTCAATAAAAGCTTTAATTTACATGGGTAATATCACCGGGCGTATTTACAAAATATACAATATCTCGCGATATTGTATTGCATTCCGTATGGGTAAAAACTCGGTGTCAAAATATTTCGACGAAAGTATTACTATGGAAAAAAGTTAATAAAAGCTTTAATTTAGATGGGTAATTGCACCGGGCGTATTTACAAAATATACAATATCTCGCGATATTGTATTGCATTCCGTATGGGTAAAAATTCGGTGTCAAAATATTTCCAATTAAAAGAAGTCTTCATTTAATATATTAAAAGAATCGCCTTTTAGATCAATTTTGAAATAAACTCAAATTACCATTTCATAACACCTTTACTGTGAAATGAAAGCATAAAAAGTAATGCATGACATACTTGACTCTAAAAAATATCACTTTGATCATCTATATATTAATATCAATTAAAAATGTTTTCTTTCTTTGATTACTGAGTAGAGTTACTCGAAGACTCACTGTATTTTTTCAGCTCATTACACAGTTTTCTAAGTTACTCGATAATGCAATCAACAGCCTGAATGCACAGGAATATAGATTACTCAATGGTGATATATTTCATCAGTTCCTACAACACAATTGTATCAGTTACTCGATAATGCAATCTTCTGCCTGTATGCACAACAATATAGTTACTCAATGATAATGTATTTCACCAGTTCCTACACACAATTATCTCAGTTACTCGATAAAGCCATTTTCTGTCCATTCGTACACATTTACGTTACTCATTGGTATGGTATATTACCAATTTCTACACTCAACTATCTCAGTTAATCGATAATGCGTTCTTATGTCCATCTGTAGACACTACAAGCGAAGTTACTAGATCATACAATATTTTATCTAATGATAAAAACACAGAGCTATTATGGTAAAAACTGAAAGGGGGGGGGGAGGGGTCACTTACAAGAATTGAGTATTGTGTAAAATCGCAGTGTGGTCTGCAGCCAATAACTTGAATATTTTTTAAAATCAAAATAATAAGAATAAATGTGAATTAAAGGAACAATTGTAAACAAATTTGTAACTGATATCGTATTATGAATTAATATTTTTTGGAGGTACTTTAAGAAAATAATTGTATTAATATTAACATTAATTTCTCTTAAATGTAAAATGAAAGCATTAATGCTAGACCGTATGATATTTTCATATAAAAAATGTCAGTAAGCACAATGATATGAAATTATTAGATTTATTTATACAATGAACTTAATAATTAAATAAATACTTATATACTTTTCTTTAGGTACTAACTGTAAAAGTTAAATGGATATTCTTAAGAAAAAGAAACACGATTTTTCAATAAATCTTTGAAAAATGTTACTGTTTTTTAATATCAAACAGAACTATTTTTCACTGGTTTCGATAATTTACTAATAATATCACTTTGTTTTATGTATGTCTCTTCATCTGTATCGTAAAATTTCAAACTTTCGCAATATGAGTTCAGAAATTTGGTTTGCTATTCCCAACATGTTTTTTTTTTTTTTTTTTTTTTTTTTTTTTAATGTGATTTTTAACGGCATTATATAATTTTCATAATTTGAAGAAGAAAAAAGAAATTAATTAATTTCCGTAGTAAGAGAAACTCATAAAAATTATTTATAATTTTGGGAGTAACTGGATTTTAGATTGTACAGATTCTCCTGATACATGTCGCAGCTACCCGATTCTTGAAAAATTATGGGGTAAACGATAGATATACTTTTTGTACGGGTGTACAAAAAGTGCGCCTACGGTAGGCGGAGATCATAAACTGCGTTTATAGCTTCGACCATATCTCTATGATCTGTGCTCGAGGGGTAGTAATATATCATTACATTGAGGAATACCTTAATGATTTTTTACCCACAAACTCTTCTGTGTGCAAATAGAAGCATGGTAACTCTTGGCGACAATAGTCACAGTGCTTATAAACATCTGGTCTGCATTCGTACTACATCTTACAAGATACTCAGTATATACGTACAAAATAAATAAATAAAATGAATCATAATTTCTCAAGTAGTGGATTAAAATTTTTGCAGAGGATTTCCATTTTAAATGGAACCGGTAACCCAAATTTTGTTAACTATTTCAAGGTATTCCATGGATTAATTAACACACACCATTGTTATTTTTTTTAAACTCATAGATAAAAAGCGTTTTCTGTTTTAATGTGAAATGGAACTTTTTTCTTGCCCTTTTCAAACCTTTTCCCTTCCCAGTCGCGGGACCCGAATGTCCACCATCGTATTTCTTAGTCTACAATAGTAAAGGAAAAAAATGAGACCACTCAAGATATTTAATAATAAAATTGCAAACGGGATGTAATTAGAAAACCCACTATCAGTTTCTAGTGAATTTGTTTTTTATCAGGTCAACAACTTTTCTTTAAAAATAATTCGGCAAAAGTTTCGAACGGACGACGAATGGTGTTCGATAAAATTACATTACATCATAGATGTGATAGGTTTTCATTCATAAAACATAAAGAAGGTGTCTTCTGGCTTGAAGCGAAAAGAAAAAAAAGGAACTTCCAATTATGAAATTCGAAGAATTCAGACAGCACATATAGAAAGAAAGGTTGTGGTGCTTTGTTGTAAATGATCAAACCGGAACAACCAGCAACCAGCCAGCCTTTCCAAAATAATGAGCAGGTGGCGAGGGTGAGAGAAACAAACAGTAAAAAAAAAAAAAAAAAAAAAAAAAAAGACACTTTCGGTATTTTCATAGAGCAAATGTTTTGAATAATATAAAGGGATTAAAGAAGGCGAATTTTTCTTTAACAAAATACTGGTTTTTAACTGTGATTTTTCCTGACCGCTCACAACAATGAAAGAATACAAAGGAGAGAGGTTTCTCATCTCATAAAGCTTACATTTATTAAATTTCTCTGTTCTCATGAAATATCTATTGACTTACATGGTGATTTACTAAAATCTTGTAACAGGGGAAAAAATTATTTTTGTGTTCTTTTAAGTTACAGCAGTAGTGATTAGAAATCTGCATTAGCAATAAAGGTCTGCACAAGCTGAAATTTTCAGGTCGTGCTCATTCTAAAATTTAAAAGCACAGCCCGACCCGACTCGACTCGATTTCTATAAAATATTAGTTTTTTTTAAATACAAGATATTTTTAATAATACTGCATCCTTCCTCTCCCCTTCGAAATGTAATGTGTATTATTCTTTAATTGGGATGTTGACTGTAAAATAATGATATTTTAAAAGTATAGGTATTGTTATTAGAATAGCAAAAACCTGTATTAACAGCTTAAATTGAGGGGGCCAAACGTTAACTCAGTTCTCGCCCACCCCTCCCCTATTTTCAGGTATAAAAGTTTAAAAGGTGCCAAAATATAGCTCTCTATTAATTCTAATTTGCTCTCTAATATTAGAATTTTCTCCGGTTTTTTTATCAAGATATTTCGATTTAGATTAAGGGGGAAAGCATTAACTCACCCCCCCCCTCCACTTTCAAGTGTAGATATTTCAAAAGTGCTAAAATGTAGTTCTGATTGAGAACTAATTTGATTTCTAATATTAGAATTTGCGCCCGATATTTCATCGAGTTATTTCAATTTACATTAAGGGAGAAAGCGTTAGTTTATGCCTTCTTCTCCACTTTCTACTTATTAAAACCAATTATTACCATTTTCTAGTATCAACATTTCAAATGTGCCCAAATTAAACTCTCGATTAACTCTAATTTGCTTGCTAAAAATAGAATTTCTCCGATTTTTTTATAGGGGTATTTCAATTTATATTAAGGGGGCAAGCGTTAATTCAGCCCCACCTCTCCAAATGTGGAAATTTCAAAGGTGCCGAAATTTACCTCTCAGTCAGCTCTAATTTGCTCTCTAATATTAGAAATTGTTTCCGTTATTTTATCGACATATTTCAATTTGTATTAAAGAGGTAAATGATAACTTACCCCCCCCCCCCCCCGTCCCGCTTTCGAGTATCAAAATTTCTAAAATGCCAAAACATTTTGCTCGCATTTTGCAGCAATTTAGTTTTTAATATAAGAATTTACTCCCGTTATTTTATCGAGATATTTCAATTTATAATATGAAATTATGACACGAAAAAAATGTTACCGGAAAAAAGGGGACACGAAAAAATGTTACAGGGATAAAAGTGACAAAGGAATTAATTTTGCTGATTCGTTGGTTAAATTGGGATTCATTGATCTAGGTGAGGCTCTTTATTCAAATAAATGGATTTTCCATGCTAAATTAACTGTTTTTGTCAAATTTTTGGATACACGTTCATACTGAAAAGACGCTTGACTGATTTCCTAAAAATGAAATCGGATTTTAGTTTTAAAAATTTTACATTATAAAGTAGTGTTCGTCTTAAAGAAATGTAAAGTTTGAATACTGATTGCATTAAGGCGGGTTTTCAAATTCTCTGGTCAACAATTAGAAGCTTTCTTTTTAAACATAAAGGCATAAAATTGGCTGGCCTGATTGTTAAATAGATTTGGAATTTAATAAAATTAGCAATTTTTTGACAAATATATTTCTTATCGAGTTAGAAGTTAGTCTGTAATGCTATGACAAGTTATGCTTCGCCTTTCTCGAGATGCCACGCCGGGATTTCGGGTTTCAAAGACTACTTTATCAGTTTTCTTTTGTGAAATTCTTCTATATGTGAAAACTGTATGTGATTCTACATCACACCCTCATCCACTCTAAATTGGGTAAATGAGTTTTTATTCAGAATTATCCAAAATGTGTCAAATTTTGGATATACGTTCTTTCTGATAAGACTTATATTTAATATATAATGCCTGATGACTTTTGAGAGTTTAGAGGTTAAATATATAACGAGAAATAACCTCTCTTAAATTAAATAAATGGTTTTTTCACAAAATTATCCGATTTGCTTGGAATTTTGGATGTAGATTCATTATGGTAAAGCATATCTCTGATTAGATATGAGTTTTTTTTTTTTTTTTTTTTTTTGCTAATTATGAACGGGCGATTATCCCCCCCCCCCTCAAATTAGATAAATCGGTTTTTATGCAGAATTTTCTGATGTATTTCAAATTTTAAATATAGGTTCTTTCTGATAAGTTGAATCCCTGAATAGTTTTAATGGTTTAATGACTAACAATAATATTATATATAGTAAGTAATATATTAATATAATATATATAAATATTATATATATATATAAACATAAATAAATACTAATATAATAGATTGGCAATATTGACATGTACCTCCATCAAACTCGCTACAAATCATTACAATAGTGCCAGGACATGAATATAGTATGTCGGTATTGGCAAATTTCCTTCTTTAGAGACTATACAATGTAACGTTCTTGTCAATTTTTTCATAAATGTGGAAAATATCGCAAAAAATGTTGTCAAAGTTGTCGCTATGAACAGAATTTTCCGAAGTTGGAGAAAAAAAATGTCATACTGGAAAAACATTTATTTATAAATCAAATTCTAATGAACGGAACGAAAAATGAAATTACACGGTCTCTTATACATCTCTTCTAAAATCCCTTCAGGAAGTTTTATGTTTTTACTTTTAAAAATGAGTCTGGAAATGTAGAAGAAAATTTCAAGCTGTTGAGGTTGAACAAAATATTTTTTTTCAATATACCATTAACTTTTACAATTCCAGTGCCATTTGAAGTTGTGGCCATTTTTTATTTATTTATTTATTTATTTTTCTGTATAGATGTGATTAGTACTGGGTGCATAATTTATGCGAATCTTGGAAAAAAGTGACGCGGAAAAAATTACCGGAAAAAAGTGACCTAAATTACAAAAGCGGAAAAAAGTGACGCGGAAAAAAGTTACCGGAAAATAGTGACACGAAAAAAAGTTACCGAAAAAAAGTGACAAGGAATTGATTTTCGGGATTCATTGGGTAAGTCGGGATTCAGCGATCGGGAGAGGCTCTTAATTTCCGTAAATGATTTTTCATGCTGAATTAATCATTTTAGTACAATATTGGGGTATACGTTCATAATGAAAAGACGCTTGCCTGATTAGTTTTCCAAACGGACAATTACCCTTTAGTTTTGCAAACGGACGATCAATTTTGGACGCAGGTTCTTTCTCATAAAGTGGATCTCAGAAAAGTTTTAAGGGTATAACGGATAATCATAAAGGGGGGGGGGGAGCGGGAGATAACCTCCTTAAATTAAATACATGGCTCTTTTACGCAGAATGATCTAACTTGCTTCAAATTTTGGATGTAATCTTATTATAACAAGGCGTATCCCTGATGATTAGTTATGGGGTTCTTTAGTTAATTAAAAAGAGGGGACGAACAATTACTACTCTCCCTTTAAATTTTATAAATTGTTTTTTATGCACAATTACCCGATGTTTGTCAAATTTTGGATAGAAATTCTTTCACGTAAAATGAATCCCTGAATAGTTTTAAAGGTTTAATGAATAATAATAATATTTCATATTACAATATATATAATACAATATATTAATATATTATAATAATTATTATTAAATAAATATTTTATAATAAATTAAGAATGAATTGGTAGTATATAAATATAAATTAAACAGAAAATTAAATATAAATAAATTTAAAATTAAATTAGTAAACTAATTATAATAAAATATAGAAAATTATACTGATTATCAAATATTTATTTTAAAAATGATAATATTTTATTATACCCCATTACTGACATTATTGTCACGAGGTGGAACCCGTCGAACTTCGACGAAAAAAATATTTTAGATGGGACTGTTTTACTGATTTATAACAACGTACAAAATTAGCCACAGTAAAAAATGCATCTTATATTGGTAGTTTAACTCTAAAAGAAATACTATTTTAAGCTAAAATTAACAAAATGAAATTTCTATAAAAGTCAGTTGTCCAAATTATTAAAATTAAACTTTAATCGCATATGTAATTGGTAAAACATGATAAAGATAAGTTATTAAGATAAAGTTATCAATTGAGGCTCTTATGCTGGTAAAAATGAATAAAAAAATCAAATTGACACGATCATAAAATTTCACGTGAAATATAAACCCGTCATCATTTTCATCTTCTCAAAATTTACATACGAAATTTTAATTTTTTTTTTTTTTTCAATTTTAAGAGAAAGTGTCGCATTTCTGTTGCCACGATTACAAAATTCGCACAAAAACTATAAAAAAATAATAACTCAAAAATAAATTGAAATACAAGTTTCAAACAAATTGCATTTAAAAGTACATTTTTTTCTCTATATGCCGATGTAAAAATTAAGAATGTGTGATGTTTAGGTGTATAAAAATTGCAGTAGCAAAAATTGCAAAACTAAATTGCATGGGAAAATGTTGTCATTCGCAAAATGACGTATGCGTTACGCACAGATACGTTTGGCTATTATAATATGGATGTACCTCCATCAGACTCGCTACGTATCCTTACAATAGTGTCATTACATGAGAATTGTATCAATAATTGTGAATAATAAATATTATTTTTTTTAACAAATTTTTGTAAATGAGTATAATTTTTAATATTTAATTCTATTTATTTATATAATTTTTATTAATTTCCTATTATTTAATTAAATATTATCATTTAATAAAATATTAATGAATTAATTATTGATTTCATTAAATATTCAATTCATGTTATTGAAACTAATTTTGAATATATTTAATTTCACTTTATGCACATATAAGAATTGATTTATTATGAATTATTAAATATTATCAATTTTTAAATGAATTCTTGTTCATGAAATTAATTTTTAATATTTATTTATGCATTCATTTTAATTGATTTACTAGAATTAATAGAATTATTATCATTTTTTAAATAGGTTCCTTGTAATGAGTAAAATTTTTAATATCTAATTATATTTATTGACACATTTATTTTTAATTTTATTTATATTTAATTTATATTAATTGTTATTATTATGAGTTATTATTAATAACTTTTAACATTTAATTATATTTATTTATTTATTTATTTTTTATTTATTTACATTTAATTTTTATTAGTTATCAATTATAATTACTATTATGAGTTATTATTATTATTATTATTATTACTATTTTTACTTTTTATTACATTATATATATATATATTGTGAAAATGTAAAAGTATAAAATAAAACATTGATATATAACTTAAAAATAATAATGCTTATAATATAACATTTATTTTTTATATAGTTAAAATTATAAAAAAAAATTAAATTATAAATAATATTAAAAGAATTTATATTCAAAATATAGATTCGTCTTATTATAATGTACCTATTACCAAGATTAAAAGCAAATCGGATAATTCAGCGTAAAAAACTATTTATTTAATTTAAGGAGGAATTATCCCCCACCTCCCTCCCTCCACCCCCCATATTTAGCCATTAAACCCTTAAAACTATTCAGGGATTAACTTCACCAGAAAGAACCTGTGTCCAAAATTAAAAATACATCGGGTAATTGTGCTTAAAAAAATATCTAATTTAAGAGGAGAGAATAATTGCCTACTCCCCCCTCCCTTTTTAATTAGCAAAATATTCCCATAACTTATCAGGATACGCCTTATCAAAATGAACCTATGACCAGATTTCCAAGCAAATCGGTTAATTCTTTGTAAAAAAAACATTTATTTAATTTAAGAGAGGTTTTACGCCCCCCCCCCCCTTATACTTTGTCATTAAACCCTTAAAGCTATTCAGGGATTCACCTTATCTGAAAGAATCTATATTTAAAGTTTGAAATACATCGGATAATTCTGCATAAAATACCGATTTATTTAATTTGAGAGGGAGATAATTGCCTGTCCCCCCTTTATAATAAGCAAAGGGACCCCATAACTAATCAGAGATACGTCTTATAAAGAACATATGACCAAAATGCCAAGCAAATCGGATAATTCTGCGTAAAAAGCTATTAATTTAATTTAAGGGAGACTATCCCCCCTTTTCCCTCTATACTTAACCATTAAACACCCCAAACTCTTCAGCTATTTCAGAAAGCATTATTTAAGCCAATATATAAGGATTGATATAAGCAAGGAATTATATAAGTTTTATCAGAAAGAACGTATATCCAAAATTTGACACACTTGATAATTCTGAATAAAAAACTCATTTATCTAATTAAGAGCGGTTTGGCAATGGAAAATAATCGTCCGTTTGCAAAACTAATCAGGCAAGCGTCTTTTCATTATGAACGTAAACCCAAAATTTGAACTAAAACGATTAATTCAGCATGAAAAACTCATTTACCTAAATTAAGAGCCTCCCCCGATCACTGAATCCCGACTTACCCAATGAATCCCAAAACAAATTCCTTGTCACTTATTTTCCGGTAACTTCTTTCCCGCGTTACTTATTTTCCAGTAACCTTTTTCCTGTCACTTTTTTTCCGTATACCTATTTATTCACACATATTATAGGTGTGAAGCAACATTATTCACAAAAAATTCTATCATTCATCCTGAATAATCCTTGCCCCCCCCCCCCTCCCACCGCTTCCCCAAACTCAGAAGTATTTTTTCCGCTCCCCCGCCCCTTCTCTCCACAGAGTACCAAAAATGCCGAAATAAATTAAAAATCATTCTCAGGTGATGTTATTTACTTTTCTGCTTTTTCTAAAATTTTGCCAGAAAGGCTGTTATAGATTTATATTCCCTCTCCTCGGTGAATGAAAGGAGGACAAGTTAAACAATCATTATATTTTTGAAAAGAAAACTCCATATAATTTTTTTAATTTTTAATACTTGTAGAAACGAGGTCTAAATTTTAAACTAAATATGAAACATTAGACAGACTTTAATACATTTAAAAAGCAACCAAATTAAAAAAAAAAAAAAAATAAATAAAATGATCAGTTAAAAAATATGAATTAAAAAATAATCAATTTTAAAAATTAAATGCTTTTTAAATGTATTCAAGTCTGCCTAATGTTTCATATTTAGTATAAAAGAGTATAGTATTTTGTTTCAGACTTTAAAATGTATATGTATCTTTAAAAAATATAAAATATTTATCACATATGTTATAACTTCCAATTTTCAATTTCATTTTTCAACTAATTTTAATATTTTTTAAATGTTTGGAGGTCCTTTTTGTAAAAGAAACTTGCTCAAAATAGAGCCTTTATTCAGCAAAGAGATTATTTTGTCCGAGGAGATTTTGTCAGAGGGGATTATGTCCATAACCCAGGAAAGACTGGGGGACATGTAAACAGTTTACATAAATATATTTTTTCTTAACTGATTTAATTTCTTTAAACAAAAACTACTCAATATAGTAAACAGAACTTTTCTTTACACATGATAGATTCTTCTTTTAAACATCTGAATAGTTCTTAATTTTTTTTATCATGTTATAAATTCAAAAATTGTTCACATGTGCCCGACCAGTGGGGTAGTTTATATATTTATCTAATTTCTGAGCGATATGTTTAAACCTTTAAAAACTAATCTGGCCCGTTCCGGCTCTGTCATTCAACTTCTTAACTTCTGTCTTGTTGACGTAGAAATAAGAATGGGAGGTAGAAGAAAGAGATACTTTTCTACACGGCATTCGGGATTTGTCGTTATAGTCCGCGATCGCTTTGTTTGATGACAGTGACGGAATGGTCTATAGTAGCCTCCAGGTTTGTCAACTGAAGTGATTCTATTCAAACAAGCTGTGTTTTTTTTTTTTTTTTACTTAGTTCTTTTCTTCAAGAGGAGAACTATATTGTTTGCGGATAATTTTTAGAGCTAATATTTAGATTTTCATATTTCTTTTTTTTTCCATTTTTTGTGAAGATTTCCTTTCTTTACAACTGAAGTATCGATATGTTAAAATAAAAATTTTAAATTTAGTTTTGTAATCAGTATTAATAAGTTGCAACCCCCCCCCCCCTCTCCCAAACACACACTATCCAAAATTCCATATTGCCCGCCCTCGGACCTGCAAAGTTACATCCGAGATAAAAATGTTTTTATTTAACAATGATCACAAATCATTTTAAATTTACAGTGAGTTTAAGATGGTTCTGAAAAAAGGAGAAGAAGAAAAAGAAAAAACCTTACTTAGCAATATGAATTCTAGCAAATGTACTGAATCACTTTAACGTAAAGTTGTAATACAGGAAAAAAGGATTGCCGAAGTGATTTAAAATCAAAAATAATTTATCAATTATTGATCTATTGAATACACATCGAGTTATAACCACTTGTTTTTCCATGACGACAGTTTTTTTCTTTTCTCGGGTGGCCAAGTCAGGAACTTCTGTTCAAAACGGTGACTTTTGCGATATTTTCAGAAAGATATTTTATATCTTCAGCCCAAAAAGAAAAAAAAAACAGTTCGATTTGAAAGTTTTCGAATAAAATGATCTGCCGTTTTTATACGTATAGAACAAAAATGTTTAAAAAATACATCATATGAGAGCGAGTTTGGATTTCGGAATAACCTTAACAACCTCCATGGGTGAATTCTCTCTTCCCATGACACAAACATTACATTTACACACATTTATACTTAGGTGCTTGTGTGGGATGCAAATTGCATTTATAAACAATGGTATTCTAAAGATGCTAGATGAATAACGGTGTATTTTTTAGAATTTTTTGTCCAAAACTTTTAACATAAACAGTGAGGTTAATAAAAAATAATAACAAAGCTTTACAAAAATTATTAGGCACACAAATAATTAAAAGTAATCCAACCTAACCCCTTCCCCTAAAAAGAAAAAAAAAAAAAAAAAAAAAAAAGTTTGTCTATTGTGGCATTAAAATCAGCATTTACAATCCATGAGTGCAAACTTCAAAGTAAGTATATCAGGGATGAGAGTGAGAAAAAAACAATAAAGAGGAAATAACGCGTGAAGTAAAAATTGTGAAAAAAAGTTGATATAACTCGCAAAGTAAAAATAGAACAAAATAATTTAAACCGATGCGTGTTAAAAAAGTTAAACAAAGTGAAAAAGGTACATTAAGTATAGATTGTCATTATTTGAATTGAAGCGCCCACACACATATAATACAAAAATACATTAAAATAAAATAAGAACACAAATTTAAGAATGGGTAATGAAATTTTATTCAATAATTTTGATATAAAAAATATATAAATATGAAAAATTTTCAAAAATGCACAATTATTCTTTAAAACTTTTATTAGCAAATTCATTTAAAAATCTAGTTTCAAAATAACTTATGGCACAGTCATAAAGCTCCAAATTTGGCTCTCCAAACAACTTAAACTCCAAATTCTCTTTTCTTAGATAAATCTACAGTCTCGGTTATTACATTTTTGGCAAATTACGAATTTACGTTGTTCAATATTATAGGTGAAAACTAAGAAACTGAGCAGTAGAGTCAATTTTATTAGAATAGCCGCTTTTAAAGTTAGTAGCGGCTATATTACTTCAAACTTTCTTGACAGTAAGGCTATATATATATATATGTATATAATCATTGTATATAAACTTTTTTATAACCCCTCCCCAAAAAAAAGGAAAAAACTAATCAGCAAAATGTTGTTTGGATTTTATTTAATAAGTATATAAATATGTTATTAATACACTATACACAGGGGGGAGGGGGTCGTGAGTCCCCCCATCCAGCGATCTTCGGACAAAATTGGCGTTTTCCCGCTATCTTCAGACGAAATCAGCAATTATTTTGCAAAATCGTCGATTTATTGCGATCTTTTGTCGAAATCGGCGGTTTTTCCGTGATCTTTTGACGAAATCGGCGTTTTCCCATTTTTTTTAATTGAAATCATCGTTTTTTCGACGACCTTTAAACAAAATTTGCATTTTTATGCAATTTTTTCTCGAAAATGGCGTTTTATTCCCGAGATCTTTTGACGAAATCGGCGTTTTTTGTGTGATCTTTTGATGAAATCGGCGTATTTGTTCAAATATTCTTCTGACAAAATATTTGTAAGCCATCTTTTATCGAAAACGGCGTTTTTTCCCGCGATCTTTTAACGATATCGGCGTTACATTCGCAATCTTTAGACAAAATCGGCGTTTTCCCGCGGTCTTCAGAAGAAATCAGTGTTTTATCTTGAAATATTTGGTGAAATTGCCGTTTTTTTCGCGATTCGCACAGGAAATTCGCGTTTTTTATCGATCTTTTGACAAAGTTAGTTTACAAAAACATTGACGAAATCGTCGTTTTTCTACGAAATATTGACGAAATGTATGCTATTCAGGCGATTCTTTCACGAAATTTTCATTTCTACATAATTGTTTTTTCCGCGCGCAAAACCGTACAAGTTGGCAACTATGCAGAATAACCCAACTTCAAATTCTCGGAAATTTCGGACGAGAATCAGAGTTTCGAAATACAGTAGAACTCCGCTAATTCGGACCCCGTTAATCCGGATCTCCGGATCAGTTTGGTCATTTTTTTTTTCAAGTTTTAGAAGCGATTGGCTAATTTCCATAACATTAACTTGTTTCATCGTCGTATTCTGAATTTAAAAAAAAAAACTCTTTCTGAAATATTTTAGGCAGAATTAAACAAAGTAAACATTTTTACTGTCTGTATATATTTTAACAAGTTTAACATAAAGGTGATTTTCTGTAAGTATGTTTTATTTTAATGAATTTTTTACTAATTCTCCGGATAATCCGGATTTTCGACAATCCGGATCGTGTCTGATCCCAATTAATCCGAATTATCGGGGTTTTACTGTACATCATTTTACTTACCCTATCATTGAAGGCAACCAAGAAGATGTCGTAACAAAAGTTTACTTACCCGTTTAATTGCCATTTTTGACCTATTTCGTCGTGGTAAAAAATGGCGGCGCGGCCGAAAAAAATAAGAAAGATCGTGGAAATCCGCGGGTTTTGAAAATAAATAAAAAACCGGAAATCCGCGGATTATAAAAATAAGGAAAACGCGGAAATCCGCGTTTCCGCGGGAAATTGGCATGCCTAGTATATAGATATGCATTTATCTGTAGGTGCAAGTGAGCCCGGTGTATATAGTTAGTCAGATTTTCAATGCTAACCTTTGTAAATTGGACCATTTTTCGAGTCCAGCATGTAGTACTACATTTGTAAAATCTATACTAATAAAAGAACAAAACGCTCTGTCTGTCTGTCTGTGTGTGTGTGTGTGTCTGTGTGTCTGCGATGGCTAGCAAAATCTACAGCACGTACGAAGTTCCAAATTTTTTTGAGAGTAGCCCCAAATCTCTCCTGATGCACCTGAGCTTCAGAATTTTGAAATTCCAATTATTAACTGAGTAATTAATTAAAATCGAGAGGTCATTATCATAAAAAAATCATCTTATACCCATTTTTTTTCTCTTTCATTTGTTTACGGTTGGTTGGTTGCGTAAAAATTTTCCCAG
The DNA here is from genome assembly GCA_964019185.1 of Maratus speculifer. Lineage (NCBI taxonomy): Eukaryota > Metazoa > Arthropoda > Arachnida > Araneae > Salticidae > Maratus > Maratus speculifer. The sequence continues at coordinate 261,377,704 of OZ025301.1, forward strand.
AAGTTATAAGAAAGCTGAGACAGATTTAAAGAAACCCATGGAGGAATGAGATAAGTGGAGATCAATTAAGCCTCAAAAAAGGTTTGCAATATGAAACCATTTATCGCTCAAATTTTAATGTGCCAAATAAAAGGACGTGGAAGGGATTTTGTATTATAAGACGAATTGAAAGAAATGAATTACAAGGGAAGCATATTTTAAGAGGAAATACCGAATTCTTAAAATTGTTCTATTATTATTTATTAAAATAAATGTTCGTTTTTAAAATGAAGAAAATTGGAAAATTAGCAATAATTAAATATCAAATTAAAATTAAATAAGATATTGAAAACATTTGATACGAACTAAGAATTGTATAACTAAAAGTTTCCTTCATTAATGTAATTTTAAATACTTTATAACGTAGATGAAAAATGTTTATGACTTAATAATTGCATGTAAATAAATATTTAAAATATAATGATGAAAATATTCTTTTAAAATCATGTATGATAACTTTAGTAATAAATATTAATCTAAAATATAGATTTTTGACTGCAGACGATTTTTATGTATTAACAAAAGAATGTTATATTTTCAAGCAAAACGTTAAAATAATTCTCTATATTGATATTTAAAACTCATATGATAAAATAATTAATAAATTTTTGCCAGTAAAGCGATAGATTAGTTTTTTTTTTAAGAAACAAGAGCATAAAAATACGGATTTAAACCTGTTTCAATTGATAGGCGTGTGAAATCACGTGCTTTTGTTGGTACTTAATTGGACTTAATGTAGAGTTACATTTTCAGCACCTCCATTGATAATACTTCCACTCTATTAATTTCTTTTTATTCTATGAAAAAAACCAATTTAGATTTTGACATTTCAAAAGTGACTGTTTTTTTTTTCCCAAAGACCTTTAAAATTCATAGACTGGCGAAATGTCAGTTTAACTTGGGATTTTTGAATACAGCTGTTACGTCAGATCGTTGGTATTTCGTACATTAGAATCTATGCGTGCGTGGTTATCTATGTTGCAGAAAATGCATGTATATGTCTATATAAGGCTTTTTTAGCAGTTTTTTTAAATCATTGATTAAATTTGAATGCATTTTATTTAAGTAAATATTTTATTAAGACTTTAATTTGTTTTTAAAACAAAAATGAAATGGCTGTTTCACGTACAATTGTTCGAATAGGCAGACGATTCATACACAGTAATAAATTATCAAATAGCAAAATAAATTATATATCAAAAATAGTCACTAAAAGAATAATAGCAAAACATAATTTTTAGGCGTATTAACACATAACCCGATCTCAACCAGAAAAAAACAGACCATACTCCGATCCAAGCAAGACAAAAATTTCATGAGCATAAACCGACACGAACCTAAAAATTCCATTTGAAAAAAAAAAAAAAAAAAAAAAAAAATATGGATTTGATATCTGACCCGAATCAAATCTGAATCCCACAAAAATATTCAAATGAAGCATGCCCCAATCCGATCAAGGAAAAATAATGTTCGTGTATATGCAACCCGTCCCAAACCTAAAAATTTTCTTTGAAAAAACCCGAAAAATGACCAGAACGAAAACTAAAATCGATAAAAAATATTCCAAACAACTATAACCCGATAAGAGCAAGACAAAATAATTTCCGTGAACACAAACCTGACTCGAACCTAAAAAATTCCATTTGAAAAAAGACCTGAAATTTTATGCAAACTACATCTGAATCCGATCAAAATATTCGAAAGAACCATAACCGGATTCGAATAAGAGAAAATAATTTCCGTGGACATGAACGCGATCCGAACCTAAAATTCCATTTGAAAAAAATACCTGAAATTTGAATCGAACCAAATATGAACCTGACAAAAATATTACACAGAACCATACCCGGCACTGAACAAGACAAAAAATTTCCATGAAGATGAACCTAATCCGAACCTAAAAAACTGAACTAAATCTGAATCTGACAAAAATATTCCAGAGAAGCATATACTTATTCGAACAATGCAGTATAATTTCCGTTGATGCGCAACCCAACCTGAGCCTAAAAATTCCATTAAAAAACCGAAATCTGAATTGAACGACATCTGAACCCGAAAAAAATATTCCAAAGACCCAAAACCGGATCCGAGCAAAACAAAATAATTTCCCTGGGCATGAATCCGACCAGAAACTTAAAATTAAATATGAAAAAATACCTGAAATCTGATCGAACCAAATCTGAATCCGACGAAAATATTCCAAATAACTATAACCAGATACGAATAAGACAATATAATTTCCATGTACATAAACCCAATCCGAGCCAAAAAATTTCTAAAAAAAAAATCCCGAAATTTGAACCAAACCTAATCTGAACCTAACAAAAATATTTCAGTTTAGTATAACCTCATTGGAACTAGGTAAAATAATTTCCATGGAAGTACAACCCGACCCAAACTTAAAAATCCCACTTGAAGGGGAAAAAAAAAAAAAAAAACACGAAATCTGAATTGCACCGAATCAAAACTGAACAAAAATATTTCAAACAACCATAACCGTATCCGAAGAAGACAAAATAATTTCCATGAACATGAATCCAATCTGAACTTAAAATTCGGATGTTCTACAAAACATAATGCGCTCCGTAGCAGTGGAACGTGAAACTAAGTACTTAGCGCGAGATGGTTAAGATATTTCGTTTATAGTTAGAGTTAAATTATAACTTGGTTAAGGTTACTGTTAGGTAACAGTTAGGTTGCAATTACGTTCCGGAGCCATATGTTATATTTAATTTCCGGTTAGGTTACAGTTAGGTCATGGTTAAGTTACAGTTAGGTTAAAGTTAAGTTGCGGTTAGATTATGGGTAGGTTATGATAAGGTGACGGCCAGGTTACATTTATGGTTTATTTAAGTTACTTTTAGGTTACTGTTAAGATACAGCTAGGTTACAGACAAGTTATGATTATAATGCAATTAGGTTACGGTTAGGATTTTGTTCATAGATTGAACATTACGCATGTTTAATAAAAAATATACACCTATTTTTGTAAAATGGCTCTGAAATTATAATACTATACACTAACCTTTTAGCTAATCATCGAGAATCGATTTCATTCACGGTATAGTCGGATTTAAGAGTGATATAATTAGTTTGAAATTCAAAATATTTCACTTGGGATATCTATGTGAAAAAAGTATTTAGTTAAGTCACTTAACAATAATTTTAAGGATAAATATCAACACTTTAACACGAAAATCACGCAATCGTTGCACACATATTCCCTCCTGCGCTTCCCATTGCAGTCATTTTGGGTATTTTTGGAGCTAAATATTAGTTTTTTTTAAACCAATTTTTGACACAGTCAGGGGGTACGTACGTAATATAATGTACGCTGTAAAAAATTTGACCCTTTTGCTGCATCATCACTCCCCCACTTTTATAGAATATCTCTCTTTTGACCTATGAGAATGCTCCATAATAAGCTGAAGTAATCATTTTGTATAAAAGCGGTGGAATGACGATGCAGCAAAAGGGTCAAATTTTTAACTGTGTATTTACACGTATTTCGAGTTAAAGATAAAATCATAAAATTTTCAAGTTCGTTTAACATTATTATTACGGACCCGAGCAACGCCGGGCGGGTCAGCTAGTGGGTATATAAAAATGCTTTTAAACTATCCATGAAGTGTAGGACTTGAAAAAAAAAAATCTTTATTTTTTGCTTTCATCCAATTTAAATTGAGAAATTGATTGCAGCATCCTACTGCTACCAATTTTTTTTGCTCTTCTATGTTGCATTATACTAAGAAAAATTAAGATTGTAAGGACTTTTTTTAATACTGAGGATAGATCGAAACAGGTTTTTAAAGCCAAAACTGAATTTAGGTGACTTTCCTACTTTTTGGTCGAAAATTATAATATCCAGAAAAAAAATTAAGTATTTAAATTGTATGTTTTAAAGTAATTAATGCATACATAAATATACATAATTAAAATTAATTATATGTATAGTATTTATTAATTATGTAAAACTGTTAATAATCCAAAAATTTTATTTTCATATACAATAACACATAATTAATTCATCCCCATGACACAGAAAGATTTTCTAATTATACGAATTTCATTTAATTAAAAAATATTTTAGTTTTAGGTACATACACCTTGATATTCGATAATGATTTTTGCAAATGATCATTTGTTATTCTAGCACTTTCTCAAAGAATATTTGAAATCTAATGCAGTTTAAACTAAAAATTTTCTATGAGATGATTGATAAATCATGACTGATAATTATAAACAATGAAGTTCATTGCAATCCATTCATTTGAGCCAAAATAGTTCAAATCAATAACTAAAATTGGAAATTTTCAAAGGAAAAAACAAGATTTTTGGAATACTAAGTGTTTTGATCTGGCCGAATTATCGTCCTCGTTTTTAGCAAAACTCAGATTTTAGGCCAAAAACATATTTTTGATTGATCTCTATTTAATATAGTAATTATTATGCATTATTTACATTAATAAAATTGATGTAAATTAAAAGCTTTTATTTAAATGGGTTTCATTCTACCATAAGTAAAGAATCTCTATTACTTATTACTAGTATATTAAATATATAATTAAAATATATTAAAAGTCGATATCTCAACTTAGATGTAATTTGTAATCTTAAAGCATGCAATCTAAACTTAGATCTAACTTCTAATCCAACTTGTAATCTTTACACTGTAAAAAATCCGATAGACAGAAAAAATCGCCCCGGAAAAAATCGTCTCGGAAAAAATCGCCCCCTGAAAAAAATCGCTCCGGTAAAAAGCGCCCCAGAAAAAAGTGCTCATATTAACTTAAGTGGAAAGGGTGCAGTTTTTTAAAGCGTAGAGGGGGGCGGAAGGGCTGCAGAGTTTTAAGAAATTTTATCTCTACAATAAAGAAGTCGAGCTTTGTACGAAGGGGGGGGGGGGGTTAAAGAAATACAATTTATAGATTCTTTCAACGTGTTTCATTGCTAATTTATGTATAAGTAAAGATGTTTTAAGTATTTGACATTAATCAAGAAAAGACTTTGGTGATTAGGAAAGGAAGGGGGGGGGGGATTACATACAGAGCTTTTACAGTAATAAAATAAAGAGGAAGAGAAGAGGAATTTTTCCATTATTCTGCTTTTTTAGATAAGTCTCTGTGCGTAATATAACAGATAAATTCTTATCTATTGTCTGTAGGGGTGGTCGAATGTGCACAAGAGAAGCAAACTAGAAATCATTATGTTTGCATAGCAATAGGGATTTAGTTTCAGTTACAAGAATGTAAACTTGTATTGTAATTTTGACAAGACCTTTAGAATAAGAATGTGAGCTTCATTTCTGTCCCTTTGTATTTGAAGTGAGAAAAGGGGTTTGTAATCTGTATCAATGAAACTTATTGCACCTAGGAATGCAGTAAATGTTGAAATACCCATAAAACCTGGTTTATCACTAAAGATTCAGCTAAAAGATTTTTCATTTATACTTTTCAGGGAAAATTATAACGTTTGAGTTGCGGGGAATAAATTTTAATTTAATGAGAGTTTTAATTCAAAGCTTGTTTAAAAGTCAATGATAATTCTGACGGTTAAAAGAAAATGAATAACTGAAAAAAGAATATCCTATTTAGAACAATATTCATTTCTGCGCATACGTTACCTTTAAAATGAGAAGTTTTAAATTTATATTCAATAGTTTTCTATTTTTATTAAAATTCAATATGTATACGCAAATATTTTACTAACTATAAACTAATTCTAATAACTTATTGAATGAAAAAACAGTCTTTTTATTGTTTATATTATGAAACATATATTATAAGATTGATTGATTGATCATTGATCAATACAAAAGATCTAACAATTTTTTGAATATCCTTTAATATAGCTTTATTTATTTTTATGAGTTTTTTGGAATCTAACTGATAATTTATTAGTCATTTAATGACTTTGAAATTTATTGATATAGATTCATGATTTTCAGTTGATTTTGGGAATCATAAAATAGATTTATAAGCTTTATAAATACTTGTTGCGATTTAAATGAAGAATTAGACTTACTTAAAATAATTTATAGCTAAATTAATGTGTATTTTGAATTAGAGTAATTGAAGATGGTTTTGTTTGAGCAACCTATTGTAAGTTAATTTGGTGGGTTTTAATTTGTAAAAATAAGTATCTTAAAAAAAAATCAATCAATCCTGACTCTGCAACAAGAGAAACAGAGCGTGAAATTTCCCGGTTCTGTATCAGAGAAAATATGTCAGTTTTGTCCCATATTTACGCAAGGTTCAAAGAAAGCCACAAAAACTCCGAACGGTTAGGCCGACGGGCACGATTTTGTTCGAACATAGCATCTCTCTTCTGACAGTCTTGAGAGCAAAACCTCTCAGCCACTGGTGAGGCATATAAAAAGAAAGGAACAAAACTAAAATGTAGACTAAATACGGTGATGTCTTTGTTAAAAATAAACTTGGGGGGGGGGGGAGGAAGAAAGCATCGGTTAAAAAAACACTTTTTGTACTTATAAAAAAGGAAATTTATTTCTGTAGTATTCTCATTTCTCCGATTCTCAGTAACATTAATATCTTCAGATATTAATGTATTAACAGAAGAAGAAATAATATTTAAACCCTATTATTCTCTTAAGTCTGCTTCCAGTACAAATGCAGATGATTAGCACGTATTTTACTTTAAATTATAATTGCCATAATCAAAGTCATCAAATCTTTGTTATTTATATGTGTGGGCTTTTTCAATCTTGATTAAAACGAGCCTTATTTTTCGGTTACCTTTATTTCGGGGCGATTTTTAACGGGGTGATTTTTTCAGGGGCGATTTTTTCCGTGATTCAAAGAATCCCGAAGTTTTCTGAATCTACGGAAATATAATATATCCACGAATAAAAATATACAATGACCTGTTCCATGTCACCCATGACTCCAAAAAATTTTTCCTTATCTTTAGAAATCCCAAAACCAATAGATTTTCGATATGAATAATTTATAAAAATAAAGTTTCTTTTGTTGCCTGATAAGTTTTGTAAAGTTTCCGAATAGATTTCATAGTGTATTACACAATTTTTTCAAACCGGAATGTGGGTTTTCGGCTAATATCCTATCTCAAATAATTAATTTCATGTTCAACAAACTTATTTAACAGACAAACGTTCAAAGTTATCAGCATTAATAGTAATATTAAATTTAATATTATTTTATTACTCCTTCATGTATAAACCCAGTTTCGCGGGTGAAAATGTTTACTTGAGTAGCTATAGAATTTATAAAAGAGATTTGTCGGTTTCAGAAAATTGATTAATATTCTAAAAAATCTACTAGGAAACACTTACGAAACTTACGGGCAGCAAAAGAAATTTTGTTTTTATAAATTCTTCCTTAAATCACGAAACTCTATTGGTTTCTGGGGATTCTAAAGATAAAGAAATATTTTTTGGAGCCATGGGAGACTTGGAATAGGTTATTGTAAATTTTTATTCGTGGTTATATTTTTCTTCGATTCAGAAAACAGTGATTTTTAACAGTGTAGAAAAAAAGTTTAAACACGCCAGCAATATCTGAAGCTAGTGAATTAATTGAAATAATATTATGATATTTACAATAACACTAATAATGAAACTAAATTACATATAAACAAGGACCGATTTATAAATTTGGGGGCCCTGGGCACAGGTGCTTACAGGGGGCCGTATTGGAAAGTTGCTTACAAAAAGATTGAGCTCCCCCCCCCCCCCCCCAAAAAAAAAAGTTACTTATTAAGATATCCACGATAGATTTCACGATTGAATCACTTTTATATACCAATTAAAAAATTATGATAATCATTTATTTAGGATTTTAAATAACTATTTCGGTAAACGGAAAAAAAGTGACCGGAAAAAAAGTTATCGGAAAAAAAGTGACCTAAACTACAAAAGCGGAAAAAAAGTGACACGGAAAAAAAGTGACAAGGAAAAAAAGTGACACGGAAAAAAAGGGACACGGAAAAAAAGTGACAAGGATTGGTTTGGGGGATTTATTATTGATTTTGGGGATTCATTGGTTAAGTATGAAAGGGGGATCGGGGGGGGGGGCTCATAATTTAGGTAAATGGGTTTTTCATGCTGAATTAACTATTTTGGTTCAATTTTTGGATATACGTTCATACTGAAAAGACGCTTGGCTGATTAGTGTTGGGAAGAGACGATTATCCCCCCCCCCCCCATCCGTCCTCAATTAGATGAATGGGTTTTTATGCAGAATTATCCAACTTGTGTCAAATTTGCATATAGGTTCTTTTCGATAAGGCTTATATATAGTATAAAGTGCCTGAAGAGTTTTAGGAGTTTAATGGTTAAGTATAGAAGGGGAACAGGGGATAACCTTTCTTAAATTAATGGCTTTTTACGGATAATTATCCGATTTGCTTCGAATTTTGGACATGGGTTAATTATGATAAGACGTATTTCTGATTATTTATGGGGTTCTTTTGCTAATTAAAAAGGGGGGCGGGTGATTACTACCTACTACTTAAATTAGATTTTAAAAAAATTATGCGCACTTATCCGATTTATTTCAAATTTTGGATGTAGGATCTTTCTCATAAAGTGAATCCCTGAATAGTTTTAAGGGTTTAATGGCTAAGTATAGAGGGATGAACGGGGGATAACCCACAAATAATCAGGAGTTCGCCTTATCATAATGAACGCACATTCAAAGTTTGAATCAAATAAGATAATTCTGCGTAAAAAGCCATTTATTAATTTAAGGGGGGTTATCCTCCGTTCCCCCACTCTATATGTCGGACGTTCCTCTCTGCCCGCACAACTTTGAAGAAAGTCTGTGGTAGTTATAGCTGCCACCACCGATATTACTAGGTGATATCGGTCACCCACTGCGAGGATTGTGTAAATGAACACTGACGCTGTCAATTAACTGAATTAACAGTTTATTTAGAATATATGTACACACTAAATACGCTATTTACCATTATATACAATTGCAACTCGGATATAGGTGATCCGGTTCAACATTAAATTAAATACAGTAAAGGTTGGCTGTGTACTATTCGAATTACACCTTCCACCTCACACTCAATGCACGTTAGATTAACTTTATCGGAGATCACTTTCGAATCTCCTAACACATGGATACTTGGCCTGCACTTCTCGGCCCAGAGCACTAAACACCAGGACGTCTGTGCCCCTTGCTCTCCAGATACGCACTGCCTCCTCTCTACAACGCAGAGCACACCCTATCAGGACCTCTGTCCTACACTACTCTCTAGGTATGAACCCAGATACGAACTGAACTAATCTGAGATAAGACTTGCTCTTCTCAAATCACGATGTTTCCCCAATGTCAACCCCCTTTGGGGCTTATCCATTGGACACATTCCACATTCCTCTCTTGATTAGTGGCATGTTGCTTGTCAGCTCATCATCCACATACCTCACTGACGGATGAACACGCCTCTCCTCAATCTCCTCTTTCTCACTCACCACCTGCAGAGGATTACCTGTCAATTCTCCCTTCAACAAAGAAAGAATGTCACCTTGAAAATTCCAGTACACAGCCGGTATAATATAAAAGAGATTAAGATAGAGAAATAACGGAAATTCCAATCTTTAGCAGAGGTGGTCTCAGAACCTGACAGTATACTTAGTCATTAAACCCTTAAAATTATTCTGGGACTAACTTTATGAGAAAAAACATATATCCAAAATATGAAATATATCGGATAAGTGAACATAAAAAACAATTCATATAATTTAAGGGGATCGGAAAATCACCCGCCTTAATTTTTAATTAGAAAAATAACCCCATATGTAATCAGGGATACACCTTATCATAATGAATCTATAATCCAAAATTTGTAGCAAATCCTATAATTCTGCGTAAAAAGTAATTTAATTTAAGGTAGGTTATATTCTATTCCCCTTCAATACTTAAATATCAAATCCTTAAAACTATTCAGGGATCCACCTTATCAGTAAGAACCTATATTTAAAATTTGAAATACATGGGGTAATTCTGCATAAAAACCTATTTATCTAGTTTAAAGGGGAGATAATTGCTCGCCCCCCACCCTTTATAATAAGCAGAAGAACCCCATAACTAATCAGAGATACGTCTTATCATAATGAATCTATGTCCAAAATTCTAAGCAAATCGGATAATTATGCGTAAAAAGTTATTAATTTAATTTAAGAAAGGTTATCCCCCGTTCTCCCTCTATATATAACCATTAAAACTCTTCATGCATTATATACTATATATAAGCCTTATCGAAAAGAACCTATATTCACAGGGCCCGACTTAGACAGTGGGGGGCCCTGGGGCAAACATTATTAGAGTGGCCAGTGGCCCCCTTCTATCTTAAAAATGTTTGTGAATTATACTCAAGTGACTAAAATTAAAATTCAAACCTATTGTATGTATGCATAAATTTTGTACCAAGTACTGATTTCAGTATTTATATCTTTATACATAATAACAGATGATAATTAATTTTAACTATTAATTTTCATATGATGTAACTATTACTTTAAGGGAACGTGGGGCAGGGAAGCAAAGGGGGTAGGAGAAAAAAGACCCCTTAAAATGTAAAAAAAAAAGAATTTTGGTAATATTTTGCTATTTTATATCATTTGGCCCTCTTTTAACAATAAACTTTTCTCTCCTTGGGGCCTCCCTCAAACCGGGGGCCCGGGGCAATTGCCCCGCATGCCCCTGCCTTAGTCAGGCCCTGTATATTCAAATTTGACACACGTTGGATAATTCTGCATAAAAACCCATTCATCTAGCTGAGGACGGCTGGGGGGGGGGGGGGTAATCGTCCCTTCCCAAAACTAATCAGGCAAGCGTCTTTTCAGTATGAACGTATATCCAAAAATTGAACCAAAACAATTAATTCAGCATGAAAAACCCATTTACCTAAATTATGACCCCCCCCCCCATCCCCCTTTCATACTTAACCAATGAATCCCCAAAATCAATAATAATTCCCCAAAATCAATCCTTGTCACTTTTTTTCCGTGTCCCTTTTTTTCCGTGTCACTTTTTTTCCTTGTCACTTTTTTTCCGTGTCACTTTTTTTCCGCTTTTGTAATTTACGTCACTTTTTTTCCGATAACTTTTTTTCCGGTCACTTTTTTTCCTAGATTCACTATTTCAAAATATGAAATCTAAATAAGTAGAAGTAGTACAATAAATTGTGTATTGATAATTATCTTTTGTTACGCAAGTTTATATGTCTATAATGATAAAGTATGCAACAACTAATCATAAATATTCCGCAATACCAAACTATAGTTATTTAAAATATTGTGGGACTCTGCCGCCTATGAACTGCACTCACCAACCCCAAATAATTTGACAAGAACAAGAACATGATTAAATAAAAGTTAAAAATAGAATGTATTTTTAAAGTGATAAAGATAAAAGAAAATATTCAATATAATAAAGTGATTAAATACGGATGTTTCAACCAAAATACACAACGTTGTAAAAATAAAATATGAACATAGTAGAATGTAGAATGAAATGTGAAATTTCACAAGATTTTGTAAGCAGTTGTATTGATTTTGGACAATAGTTGAAAAATTTTCAGCAGCATTTGGGGGCCCCTGAAAATTGGGGGCCCTGGGTCTGTGCCCCGAAGGCCCTGCCCTAAATCAGACACTTTATATAAAGAAGAAAACGGGGTGAACAAATGTACACATACTGCAGTCACAAAAAAGGATGAATTTAGAAAGCGACTTGTGGAGACTCCCTCACATACCATTGGATCATCGAAATATTTAAATAAAGATCTTAAATTTAATTGTTTAGATCGGTATTAAAAAGTGCAATCCCCCCCCCCCTTCCTCTCTCTCTCTCTCTCCTTAGAATTCCATATTGTCCATCCTCGGAGCTGCAAAATTACATGAGAGAAAAATGTTTGAATTCAACTTCAACACTCATCAAGAATCATTTTACATTCACGGTGATTTTTTTTTTTTTTTCAATTTCTGAAATCAGTTTTAACCCTTTGAATCCCATAATAGCCGAAATCCCCCAATGCCCTGAGTCCCGTAATAGCCGAGATAGCTGGAAAGATTTCCGTTTCCCCGTAAGTTGGGTTCGGAGACAGGGGGTGTGGTTCTTTGATGGATGGGGTTAACATTTCCGGACAACACAATAAGAAGGCAAATTGCTGGAATTTTACAACTAAATTCTCTTTGCTCTCTGTGTATTTCAAAAATTGTTTCTTTTTCATTTGGTTTTTGTTAATGGAAAATAAAGGATATATTAAGTCATTATACAGAAAGTTCATGAAAATGCATACTAAGCAAGAAATATTCAATTGAAAATACTGATTAGTTATTTAATTAATTAGAAAGAGAAACATAATAACATAATGTGAAATAATTAGTTTTTGTATATTTCTGTATTGATATATATTTTTAAAAATCTTTGTTTTTTCAATATATTCATGTTCATAAAGTTTAATTTATTTTCCACTGATGGTTAATCATTTTATGGAAAAAATTATTTACTTCCGTTTATTTTACATCTTCACTTTATTATCGTACATCAATACATATTCACATATATTATTATAATAACTAGAACATGATTATATCATTTTAATAACTTTAAAGTTCTTAAATAAATCAGAGTTGTTATTAAATAACCAGTTTTAAAGTTTTGAATGTACTTTGAATTACATTGGTAAAACACAAATTATACCTAATGAAAAGTTACATACAATTTTTATAACATACGAAGAATACACAAATAAATTTGGCACGCGAAAAAAAAAAAAAAAAAAAAAAAAAAAAAAGAGGGGGGAACACAGTATGAACGTCTACTGAAAATTATTATACTCTTTATTATTCATTTTTAAATTTTCAATGCCCAATTAATAATAATAATTTGAATTTGTTTATAGATTTATTAGTGAAATAGTAAAAATGAAGGATAAAGGAGTTCAGATATGCTGTATATTTATCTAAATTTGCTTTCTAAAATAGGCGAAAAGTAAATGACGCCTTTTCTTTTTCTTTTTTTTTTTTTTTTTTTTTTTTTTCTAAATAGTATCAATAATTTTTTGACAACAGTAAGATTATAAAGTGAAAAAAAAATGCATTATGGAAATTGTTATTCTACTGCGCTCAAAAAGATATGACTCAATGAAAAATGAAATAGAAGTCATTTTTATCCTATTTCAATAAGAGGAAAACAGACAAAATTTTTATTATTTTTTTACTTGAAAATTACGTGTATTGTTAATTTGCAAAGATATAAATTACAATATTTTCAGTGTACGCTTTAAAAATTTAAACTAAAAGCTCTTTTTTCTATATCTGAATCTAATTTGAACTTAAAATAGTACAAATTTTAATTCTCTTAACAACATTCTAAAAACATTCAAACTCCCGAATATTACGTAACTTGGTCGTAAAGGCAAAATACTGCATAGATACAAAATATTTAGTGCACTCTATATGCATTTAAATATACTTATATGTACGCTTTTGTGAAAAAAAAAATAACTATAATAATAATTCCGAGGACTTTTGATATAAAGTAGTAATACGAATTACATTGACCAAGTATAACAACTTCGGATAGATTGCGAAAGTTTTTGGCAACTTGTCTTTAATAAGGCGTCATTTCCCCCCCCTGTGCATTTACAAATTATTGATAGAGTATATATGTGCTTGTAAAATACAAAAGATGCATTTAAAGTGTTTAAAGATTTTTAAAAATATTAATTATTCAGATTAGTGCACCATTTTCAGATTAAATATTATATAACTTCATTATTCACTATACTATTTCAAATGAAATTTGTGTTTCCATTGCAACATAAAATCATATTTATATAATTTTCTATAAAAGTGATTTCTTGAAGTAACTGAAATATTTTGACACTATATATCAGTATTGAAGTAAATGTCTATTCTTAGTTTAAAAAAATTTCTATTTTCTATACATAATTATATTTATTACGTTTTATTTTATTTGTTTTTCAACCGGTTTATGAATGAAATGTTGATTCGTTATGATTTGTATATTTCTCTAAATTAAACACAAAATCTCTGATTCGGAATTTATAACAATTGAGATCAAACCGATCTATTATATATGAATCGTATTGTTGAGCAAAGGTCTAGAACAACAGAAAATGAATATTTTCTCAACACTCGCTGAATGCAAACAAAGACGGATATTGCAATTGTGTGCGAATATATATATATATATACATATATATAACTTTTTTTTTTTTTTAACCTCTTCGCTACTGGCGATTATTACAGTATTTTTAATTATTACTGAATTATTTCTTCTCTCGTTTGACTTCAGAGCGAGATTTTTGTTTTATTTTCATTAGCTCGAATCTTAGAATTCGAAACATATTATTCTTATATCGAAATTTCATTTATATTTGAGTATCATTAATAAAATGGGACACAACTGATGTACCCATTTGGGTACTCAGGGACTGAAGAGGTTAAATTTTACAGTGACGAGGAAGAGAATTATCTTAGTCCATTATAGCAATCAACACTAAACACAGCAGGTAAAAATTACCGTTCTTCTGAGTAACAATTTTTATTATCTTAGTTCGAGGTTATGTTACTCACAACACCATGTGTGTAAGCTGAACCAGTTACTCGATATACATGCAAAAAATCTCCTGCTGTTTTATTTAATAAAAAATAATGTTACAAGAAAAATATAATTTTTAATATAGTTATAGCTTTTATTAATGTGAATACGTATCAGTAAATTGCATTTTTAGGGTTTTGACCATAATTTCTAAGGTTACTCAGAACGTATCGTGTAAACACGGTTCCTCACTTTACAGGGTAGACCAACCTGTGTGTGTGTGTGTGTGTGTGTGTGTGTGTGTGTGTGTGTTTTGAGTATTTACATCGACTCGAGAACCCATTTTTGGCAGGTTACTGCATTTCATGACGTTCATAGGAAATGAGTTTCTATATTTTAGTTTAATAAGGTAAATTGTTCTTAATTTAATTTAGAATTTTTAATCTTTTTTTTTATGCCGATTTTTTAGTTTGTTTTTTTATAAAACAGAAGAAGTTTTGATATACGCTTTTTTATTTGAAAATAATCAAGATTCTTTTAAAACCAAGATGAACCCGAATTCAAAATAATTAAAGTTAATCCAACCCGACCCAAAAGTCTTTCTTATATGACAAGAATCTAGATCTTTGCATATTTCTGAATTATATGGATTCAATTATATATTGTAGTCCGAAAACGAAATCATTATTAAAAATTTATACTGGTACAAAATCATTTAAAGAAAAATTTTTATTTGTCTCTGAGATCTCTGAAAAAATTCACAAGGTTTTTTTTTACGGTCATTTCAAGAAATACGGAATTTCTTCCATAACAGTTTCACTTAAGAATTTTTTTAAAAGTCGTAACTATTACAGATTTAGATGAAAATTAAGTCTCTCTTTCTCTCTTTCTATTTCTATATATATATATATATATATATATATATATATATATACATATACATGAAATAATTAATTTCTGGGTAACAATTTAAGGCAGACGTGGAATTATTGCACAGATGTTTTTATTATCTTTTACAATCTTTTTATTTTTTTACTTTATTTTATTTTATTATATATATATATATATATATATATATATATATATATATATTGTGTGTGTGTATAATTCGTGCAACCCATAAGCCTTTTTCGGAACTTTTATTTGAAATAAAAAAAATCTCCCCCCCCCCCCTCGCAGCAAAAAAGGAGCCTGAAAAGGTATACCTGAGTAAGGGAATTCGAGATGTAAGTATTAGCAAAAAATGATACATTCAAGATTAATATCATTAAAATTTGCAGGCTGATGATCGATATTTGATAATTTTCGTTACTGAATGCCTGAAATTTTGGGAAATATCGGAATAGAATCATCCCTGGTACAGTAAAATTCGCCAACGCATTTCAAAAAATGCATGATGCATTTTAAAAATCATACAGCGCTATACCGAACTAAATATAGTCGAACCTCTATATAACGAAACTCCATACATCGAATTTCTCCATATAACGAATTTTTAGTAAGAACGGTCCCCTTTTCGCATGATTACATTAAAAACAGACTCTATATAGCGAAATATCTATCTCCATATAACGAATTTTTTCATAAATTGATCTTAATTTATTCAGTTTTAAAAAAGCTTCGAAATCATATGGAATCAATTTTCCATCACTTATTTTTGATTTATCGTTCAGTGGAGAGGTTTTTTTTTTTTTTTTTTTTTTTTATAAATATTACTTCTCTCCTTATTCTTTAAATCTAACAAGTTCATGCCACTTCCCACACACCTTTCAACATCCTTCTCAAAACACAGTCAATTGAATTGTTGCACATATAAGAGAGGAATCAATGAGAGCACATAAGAGAGACCTTCAAATGGAGGAAAATATCAACTACAATTTTTCATTCCTTGCTAAAATTTGAGAATTTTTTTTTGAGAGCGTAACAATTGTAATTTTAAAATCAAAACAACAAAAAATTACAGATTTCTTTCTCTGAAATTTATGTAAGTCTTCCTCATTTGATTTTCATTAAGCTTTCAAATAAATGTCTTTTCTCTTTTTTGAAACTGCTTAAATAAGTAAGAAATAAAATGTTAGGTTAATATATACTTTTAAACATTTCAAATTCTTAATTAAAAAGATCAAAAATAATATTTGTTCAAAATTTACACATTAAATACTATTTTTAACATCATACTCTATACATCGAATTTCTCTATATAACGAATTTTTTACTGGAACGATGGATTTCGTTATATAGAGGCTCGACTGTATGTCCAGAGAAATATCTAAATTTTCCCGGTTATTAACTAAATGTAAAATATATCGTACATTTTTCTCTCTATCTGAGATCATAATTTTAATGTTCTAAATTTATGGATAAATATTTATAATTTTGAAGCTGTAAATTTTCAGTGCTCATCTAACTCAATGGATTTAAATAGAGAGTATAAAATTCAATCATTATTTGAAATGAAATAAAAGCAAAAAATGTACATAAAAAACACACTTTTATTTGTGTACTTATATATATATTTAAATATATTTTATAATTAAATATATTTTAATATATTATATTATTTTAAATATATTTGGTTGAAAAAACTATTTCCACTGCTTTTAAATATTATTATAAAAGCTTATTTTAAGAAATATTTTTAATATTCAGTGTATTTAATAATTTATCATTATAATAATCATTGTAACCAGTTTTATTGTTGAACAATAGCAGAGTTTATTTATTCCAAAAGTTCAATTTCTGGCTACATTATATTGCTGAAATAAATACCTGCAATGTTACATTATCGTATTTTCGCTGTTTTATTCATTTTCATTGCTAATTATTCGTACTGATCTGTTACTTGATAGTTAATTTCATGAAATATTAAAATACTGTATTGCTATCGCGAGCCCATTAATGTGCATAATGTTACTGCCAGTAAATTATAACAATTACAACATTCAACACAGTAAAATAACTCTATGGTCAATTAAAAATAGCGAGCATAACAATTGCTTCAAAGGTCTTAAAAATAAGTATTTTCGCATTCTTTATTCCTCTCTTTATCTTTATGTAAAAATTGTGTCTTCAATTCCCCCCTCTTTGGATCAAATGTCTGCAAAACTCTAACTTCTCCCACCTCCCTGCATGATAAAAATACAAGAAATTAGTTTCGCGGAAACCGAGCGGGGTAAATAGAAGAACTATTTTTTTTCCTGGTCAGTGGTCAGCGCTTAGCGGATGTAAACAATATTGTAAGAAGGGTAAAAAGGCTGAGCTGGGTATCTTCTTCCTTTTCACACAAGAGGTCGCGCTCTTCGTTTTCGATCTGATCATCGTGTGAAGAATCCCCTTAACAGTACTTTACCGTAAATTAAATATAACATAAATGTAACCTAGCCTTCACTTTATTGTAACGTATCCTTATTATAACCATAACATAAATGCAATTTAACTTTAACCTAACTTTAACTTAACCGTGACCTAACTGTAACCTACCGGGAAATTAAATATAATCAAAGACTTACCGTAATGTAATTGCAACCTAAATGTTACTAAACCAGATATTGGTTTCATGTCCATGGAAATTATTTTGTCTTGTTCGGATTTGGTTATGATTCATTAGAACATTTTTGTCGGATTCAGATTTCGTTCGGTTCAGATTTTAAGTATTTTTTGATATTGAGTTTTAATGTTCGGGTCGTATTCAGGTCCATGGAAATTGTTTTGCCTCGCTCGGATACAGTTATGGTTCTTTGAAATATTTTTGTCGGGAACAGGTTTGTTTCAATTCAGATTTCGGCTTTTTCTTCAAATGGAATTTTTGGGTTCGGGTTTTCTTGCGTGTTCACGGAAATTATGCTGCCTTGTTCGAATAAGAACATGCTTCACTGGAATATATTTTTTTCAAGTTCAGATTTGGTTTAGTTCAGATTTCGTGATTTTTTCAAAGAAATTTTTTAGGTTCAGATTCGGTTCATGTGAATGGAAATTTTTTGTCTCATTCAAATCCGGTTACGATTCTTTGGAATATTTTTTATCAGGTTCCGATTTGGTTCGATTCAAATTTCAGGTATTTTTTCAAATAGAATTTTTAGGTTCGGATCTCGTTCATGTCCACGGAAATTATTTTGTCATACTCGAATCCAGTTATGATTCTTTCGAATATTTTGGTCGAATTTAGGTGTGGTTTGGGTCAAATTTCAGTTTTTTTCAAATCGAATTTTTTAGGTTCGAGTTGGGTTTTTGTCCATAGAAATTATTTCGTCTTGCTTGGATTGGGTTATAGTTCTTTGGAATATTTTTGTCAGGTCCAGATTTGGTTCAATTCAGATTTCGGGTTTTTTCTTCAAATATAACTGTTGAGTTCGGGTCTTCTTGCATGTTCACGGAAATAATTCTGTCTTGTTCGAATAAGGACATGCTTCACTGGAATATTTTTGCCAAGTTCAGATTTCGTTCAGTTCGCGACTTTTTCAAAGAAATTTTTTGGGTTCGGATTGTATTCATGTTCCATGGAAATATTTTGTCTTGTTTGGATCCGGTTGCGTTTCTTTGAAATAGTTTTGTCAGATTCAGATTTGGTTCGATTCAAATTTCAGGTACTTTTTTGAATGGGAGTTTTAGGTTCGTATCGGGTTCATATCCACGGAAATTATTTTGTCTTACTCGAATCCGGTTATGGTTCTTTCGAATACTTTGGTCAGATTTATATGTGGTTTAGGTCAAAGTTCAGGATTTTTCAAACGGAGTTTTTTAGGTTTGAGTCGGGTTCATGACCTTGGAAAGAGTCATAAACCCGACGGGTTATAAACCCAAAGGGTCATAAACCCGACCGGGATCGGGTTATAATTCTCTGGAATATTTTTATCGGTTTCAGATTTCGTTCAAGTCATATTTCGGGTTTTTTTTTTTAAGAAAATATTTAGGTTCGGGTCAGGTTTCATGCCCACAAAAATTACTTTTCCTTGTTTGAATCGGGTTATGCTTCACTTGAACATTTTTGCGGGATTCAGATTTGGTTCGGGTCAGTTATCAAATCCATAGTTTTTCCAAACAGAGTTTTTAGGTCAGGGTCGGGTTTATACTCACGGAAATTTTGTGTATCACGGATCGGAATGTGGTCTGTTTTTTTTTTTTTTTTTTCTGGTTGGGATCGGCTTATGTTTAAATTAGTCTAAACATTAAGGTTATAATCAGTTTTGCTACTATTCTTTTTATGGCTATTTCTGATAGATAATTTACTTTGCAATTTGATAATTTACTATGGTGAATGAATCATTTATTAACATAGATATATACAGAAACAATTATACGCCAAACTGCTATTTTATTTTTGTTTTAAAAACAAATTAAAGCCATATTACAATTTTAAATTGAATAGAACACATTTCAGTTTAATCAATGATTAAAAAAAATAAACTCATAGAAAAGTGTTGTGTAATGTTTTTTACTGCAACACAGCTAATGACTCATACATTCTAATGTTCGAAATGCCAAAAATATGCGTACAACTATATAGTGAAAAGAAATTAATAGAGAGGCAGTATAATGTCTTGCGGTGACTCAAAAAATGTAACTCAAAAATCCGCTACATTAGTCCAAATAAGCACCAACAAAACCATGTGCTTTGAAACTCCGATCAATTCAAACTGGTTTAAACCAGTATTTCTTTGTTTTTGTTTTTTACTTTTTAAACTCTTATTGAATAGATGACAAAATTTCGTTTAAAAAATAACGTTTTGTGCCATTATTGCCTGTAATACACGATCAGAATGCATGAAAGATACAATTAGATCAAGCATAGGCAAGAATTATTTGATTATTTTTATCATATAACTTTGAAATATCAATATAGAAGCATCATTTTAGACTTTCCTTGAAAAATCAACATTCTTTCGTTAATGTCTTAAAATCGTCTGCACTCTGAAATCTAGATTTTAGATTAATATTATTATTTAAGTGTTCATGCATGATTTTAAAAGAATCTTTTCATCATTCTATTTTATATATTGACATGGAATTATTAATATGTTAGTTGTTAATTCATAAGCATTTTCCATCTACGTTATAAAGTATTAAAAATTTCTGAAAAAAAAAAAAAAAAAAAAAAAAAAAGAGAAAACTTTTAGTAATACAATCTTTTACTTCAAATCATGTGTTTTCAATATTTTATTTATTTTGTTTTGACATTTAATTATTTTTAATTTTCCAATTTCAATTATTTTAAAAGCAAACATTTATTTTAATAAATAATATAATAGAAAAAACCGCTTAAAAATATTACTATTTCTTCGTAAAATATGCTTCAGCTGTAATTCATTTATTCCAATCCGTCTTATTAATACAAAATTTTTTGAGATATCAAAATTTCAGCGATAAATGGTTTCATATTGCAAACCTTTTTTTTTTTTTTTTTTTTTTTTCGGTTTATTTCGCCACCACCTATCTTTTTCCTCCATGGCGTATAGCAGCTGTGATTAAAAAAAAGTCCATATTTAAACTGACAGTTAGCCAGTCTATGAATTTTAAAGGTCAGTCCCAGTTTTTAAAATTATTTCTGCTAAAATTTTATGCAACCAACCAACCTTAAGAGAATGAAAGGGAAAAAAGCTTTAAAAAAAGCGATTTTTTATGAGAGTGAGATTTGGAATTTAATTAATTACTCAGTTAATAAATAGAATTTTGAAATTCTGAGCATCAGGTGCATCAGGAGAGATATTGGACTACTATCAGAAAAATTTTGAGCTACGTACGTACCGTAGTTTTCGCTAACTATCGCAGACACACACACACACACACAGAGAGCAATTTGTTATTTTATTAATATAGATACGTGCAAAGGAACTAAGAATGGATAAAGAGACAGGGTTACCTCGTTCAACAAAGAATAAGTGCATTTTCGATTTTTTAGATAAGATTTCACCACAAACAAAATTCGTTGATATGTATCAAAATGTTATGTATCCGATTTATTTTTTAAATATCAAAATTTTTTATATTTTCGATGTTTTTATAAACTTGACATTTTCAAAATGTCAAAATATTTGATGTTTTGTATATTCGATATTTATTTTTAATACCACTGAGCAAAATAATTTTGATATTTCCAATTAAAACAAGTGTAAATGAAAATTTCCCCCTGCTATTAACGTTAACTGTGTCATTCAATACAGCTTTTGTCTATGGCTTTGGCAGTGACTTTTTTAATCAATACAAATATCTTTTTAAGTTTTATGTTTGAAGCTTATATTTTTAAATGTAGAACTGATAAATTAGGTGAGGCAAATTATTCCGAAAAGCCACTGAAAGATAAGTTGTTTACTTTAAATAATCAATTATATACAGCTTCATTAGAGAAGGATCTTTTATGTCGTTTAGTCGAATATAAACTGTACTATATGTTGGGAAATGAAACTTTGACGAACTCACATTTACAGTGGAGTATCGTTTATACGACGCAGAAGGGACTACCGAAAAACGTCGTAAAAACGATAACGACGTATAATCGATTTTCACTTCCAAAACTAGAATTAATTTTGTTTTCATTTAATTCTAATGTTTAACGTGATGATTTGCATGAATTTTTAAATTAAACAAACCAAAAAAAAAAAAACAAATAAAAAAAAGATGGGGGGGGGAGTGCAGAATTAGTAAGCAATTTAAATATGCGTACCTTTATTTATGTTTCACCGAAAAGTTCCTCATTTGCAGTACATCATTTCCTTTCCATTTAAAGATCAAAAACCCCGCGTGGCCAACTAAAAGTCGCCAATACTGATAACAGTTAGAAGGATAGTCTATTTGCAACTAAAAACAGGTCGGGAAAGCTGACCATCCCCGAAAAAAGAATGACCCCTCCCAGAGTCATCTACAGCTCATATTCAAAATATTAGAATAATTACCTTTTTTTTAGAAATTGAAAATATCGTTTGGTAATTTAATGTCTTTTAATGAAAATATGCAAACGATATTTTTATTAAGAACTTATTGTTGATTAAACTTACTTGTTATCTTAAATTTAATATCATTTTTGAAAAGATTAATTGCAAAAAAAAATTATTTTGAAAAGTCAAAATATTAGAATATTTATTCAAGTGGTTCAAAATATTAGAATATTTCACATTAATTCTCCTTTAATTATTACCAATTCTTAACTGGTGGCATCATTGATTAAATTCAGACTATTTTATTTAAAATCAGTATTCTTTTTTGCAGTTTGTTTCTTTTTCGTCTTAAAATGGGCCGTGTGAATGATATTCCTGAATCTACTAAACTTCGTATGGTTGATTTGTATCGGCACGGTAAAAATCAATGTTTTATAGCGAATTATTTACATTGTTCGCAATCGAGCATTAGTAAAATACTAACACAATATTCAAAAATTGGAAAATTTCAAAATAATCGCCGAAATGGTGGCCGAAAACCAAAAACATCTGCTAGAGATGACAGGAAACTGAAGCATATAGTTAAGAAAAACCGTTTTAAAAGTGTGCGATTCTTGCACCGAAAATGGAAAGAAGAAGGAGTTGAAGTTTCTACATCGACAACATTAAGACGTCTCCATAAATTTAAATTTGAATCTCGTGTACCGAAAACAAAACCTCTCATGACTGCAAGACAAAAGCGTATAAGATTGAATTGGTGTAAATCAAGACGTTTATGGAGCAATGAAGATTGGAAAAATATATTATTTAGTGATGAAAGTATGTTTTGTGTTTCATATGGTAATCAAGGTATTCGAGTTTGGAGAATGAAGCAAGAAGCATTTGATAAAGAATGCCTTAAACGTTCCGTAAAATTTGCTGCTAGTGTCATGGTTTGGGGTTGTATGAGTACAGAAGGACCTGGAAAGTTATGCATCGTCTACGAAAAGGTTAACTGTCTGATATATCAAGAAATTTTAGAATATTACATGATTCCATCATCAGAAGATTTATTTGAAGATGATTTCATCTTTCAACAAGATTTAGCGTCCCCGCATACCTCGGTGTCAACTAAGAATTGGTTCCGCCAACGCAACATTAAGGTACTTACTTGGCCACCAAATTCACCAGATCTTAATCCCATCGAAAACTTATGGTGTATAATGAAGAAAAAACTTCAAGAAAATCCTCCTTCAAGTAAAACTGAGTTAGTGGCACGTATAAAGTCTATTTGGGCTAATATTGATAGAAATGTTTGCAAACACCTTGTATATAGTATGCAAGATCGATTGTACGCTGTTATGAAAGCTAAAGGGGATGCTACAAAATATTAACTACCATTTACTTCATATTCATAAGGTAATATTGTTGCGTAAAATAAAATATTCTAATATTTTGAACCAACTTAATTTTATTCTAATATTCTGGTGTGTTTAAGGAAGCTGTATACCTAATTTATTGTGCTGTATTTTATATTTTATAAATGTTAAAATCTTATCTAAACATTCCAGATTTAATTTATAAGAAATTTAATTGCATTTACTTAGTATAAAAAATAAATAAATGGCAAATAATTTTTTCTTATTACTTTTTCTCAATTATTCTAATATTTTGAATATGAGCTGTATTACAAGTAAGCTGATTTTTCAGACTAATCGAACACCAGCCCCCATTTTTATAATGTGGAGTGCATTTAAACACGCACTTTGGTGTCATTCATAGCTGCCAACTTTCGCTCGTTCGTAAAATACACAAGAAAAATAAACAAAAATAAACCTATACAAAATCGAAAAATCGACGTATAAACGATTTTGAGCGTCGTATAAAAGATATATTTTTACATTAAAATGAATAGGAACGAATTGGAACCACATTAATACGTCGTATAAGTGATCGTCGTATAAACGATGCTTTACTGTATATTAAAAATCTTCATTAAAAAACTTGTTTGTATTTAAAATTTTGTTTTATAAATTTCCGATTTCTTGATACTGAATCCTGTAGTTTTATAAGTGCACAATTTGAACTTAAAATTACCAGAATAAATGAGTGTTTATATGCCTGTGTATTAGAGCACGAATAATACTATAAAAAATTAAACGGTTAATGAATAATATGAAATCGATCATTATTCATTTAAAAAATATTACCCAAACATTATTAATTGCAATACCAATATGAGTAGAGTAATGGTGCTTTTCATGAATTATTTAATTTTGTGCCCATAAATAGACAAAGAATATCCCATTATATCATACTAGGAAGGAGAAAGTGGTTCTGAATGAATCCCTGATCTCCCCTCCCCCTCCCCATTTAATCGTTAATTTAATAACCGCAAAATTCATCATCTAAATCTAAAATAATTAAAATTTTGTATATTACAGCGTATAGCGCGCACTTTTGATACGGAAAAAAAGAAAAAATGATTGTAATTTATAGGTGCACACTATACGACGACTATAAAATAAAATAATAATAATAGACAAAATTAAAAACTAATTTTTCTAATTTAATAAACATGTAATTTTTGAACAAAAAAAACCAAAGAAGATTTCTTTTTTTTTTTTTTTTTTTTTTTCTTTGCAAAGAAGGAATTTATTATACAGCTAATGCACCTAAAAATAGAAAAATAAAATCTGAAAGTTAGGTGCGTTTTATATGCCGGGATATTATTTATTTAGATAATGGCAATACTTACTTAGAACGATTAATTCTTCTCATAAATATTTCATTAATTACGGATAATTATTATTGTTTAATTTATCGAAAAAAAAAGACTACTTGAGCTCCTCCCATGATATCTTTGCTACGCCACAAATAAAACATTACTCACAAATTACTCAATAATATACATTTGAAGATTTACGATCGCAGATAAAACCGAATAGTAATAGATAAAACCGAATTTATGATAGTTAAAACCCGTTTTAGTTCCAATGCCATAAACAAAGAACATAACTTGAACATGGAGAATAGGGAATGATTTTTTAAGTTATTCACATAATAAATACGGTATGAAATATTTATGTAATGTTTATACGCGATTCAGCTGTGACCCAACAGACCTTGGATTTAACACAGATGGTCACGGTCATAATGTATTAGGCGAACTAAACCGGCTATATCGTGTCTCATTGTATGACATTGAAAGCAATTTCCATTTGACTGTAAATGTGTTTTCACCTTTCTAAGCATCCAAATGCGGAAAAGTAAAATTGAATCTGTTAGGCAAAATTAATTTGTGGAAAAGATGAAACATTTAAGTGAGAGACGTTGATATTTTTTCATAAAATAATAAAAATAATAATGAAATAAACACATTTAAAATGTTTTAAAAGTTTTCCTGCCAATGTGTTTTGATTTTTCAATATTTTAGTTTATAATTTATATTAGTTCTGAAAATAGTATTTATAATAATCTATAAGTGGATTATTTTGAAAATATCGGATTAATAAAAAATATCGTATACATATCAAAATATCGGATATTTTTTATATAAATATGGCAGTTTATATGTATATCCGATATTTTCAAAATAATCAACTTATAGATTATTATAAATACTATTTTCAGAACTAATATAAATTAAAAACTAAAATATTGAAAAATTAAAACACATTGGCATGAAAACTTAAAAAATATTCGAAATGTCTTTATTATTATTTCTCTAAAGTAGCAAAATTGCAGATCAACTAATTGAAAACAAACCCAATTAACTTTAGTTTTTCAAAAAGAAAAACCTACAGAATTTAGTATCGTGTATTAAGAAAATTTTATGTTTTATACAACAAAATTAGAGCTACAAAACAATTGTTTTTATTGAAAATTATTAATATAAATAAAAGGTTGCTGCTTTTTAAAAACCCAAAAAGATTTTTTCAAATGAAATTGGAAAAACTTTTCTAAATTAAAGAATTTAAACTATATTGCCAATGATTACCAGTCACTTGCAATTTTGGACGTTTCGTTAAGTGTCTAGAAAAACACATGAAGAACTAACCTGAAACTTCAGGCAACTCCATACAAGGCCGTCTACAAATAGAAGAAAAAAGGTTTTTTTCTGGGGGGAGGGGTTTGGGGGGGAGTAGAGATGTAAATTTTCCGGAAAAATATAAGTAGCGGAAAAAAAATGGTTTTTTACCGTTTTTTTTTCGGAAAAAAAACGGAAAAATTGATTTTTCATGACTGTTTCTCCCAAATAAATTATATTTTCTTAGAGAATATTAAATAATAAACATTTTTCCCCATTTATTTATATTAAATGAAAATTATTTTTACTTTATATTACAAAATAAAAAGAAAGTAGCAAAGCCTGCTTTTAAAAGTTCAGTTTTTTTTTTTTTTTTTTTTTTTTTTTTTCCCACAGCCTAAGAATTTTTAAAACACTATTGTTTGTTATATCATATCTCTGTTGAAATAATTTTTCAGTTACATGTTTAACTACCAATTAACCTAATGTAAGAACCTGAGCCAATATGTCTGCAGTTTGGAAGGAAATAAATTATGCATTCAATTTACATAAGTATAGTTTTTAAGTAATTGATACTAGTTTAAAGAAATTGTTGCAGTTTTGTCATTATTATCAATATCAATATTCAAAAAATTCCATTGTTTGTTTAAAAAAATGTATATTTTTACATTATTACACTTTTTTCTTACAATTATAATTTTATTTCCTTTAAAAAATGTGTTTAGTTTTGGTATAGCTTTCCAATCTCAACTCAAAGTTTTGATTTAGTTTTATAATCTAAATTCAAACGAAACTAAGTTTTAGTTTGGCTTACTCAGGTCTGCAACTAAAAAATACCATAGAATTTATTGACTGTTAGATTTTTACTCACTGAAACCAGAAAAATACGTTTAATTAAACTTTAAAAAGTTTAATTAAACCTAATTTTTTTCTTTTTATCCTGAAATCTGGTATTATATTCTTGAGTAAGAAACCATATTCAATAATTTTTCCATCTGATAATTTCATATTTCTAAGAATGGAACTCAAAAGTTATGAAAACAGATAGAAAACAAATAGAAAATGCTCGTATTTGAGGAATTAACAAAAGCAGTTATATACAGAGATAAACTTCTAGTGTGCTTTAAAAAAACTAAAAAAAATTCAAAGTTTAATCAAGAGGGAATGTATAACTTGGAACATAGTTACTTGTAATAAAATATGGGTTTTTTTTTCATCGCAGTTGTACTTTTCAAATGCAAACTGCCCATGTTTTTGCAACATTACTGTACATTATGGAGGTAAAATGGAGGCCAATTTTAGATTCAATACCTTGAAAAAACATTCAATTAATCAGCTATAACGAAATCTTGAAAAATGCAGGATAGTAGTGCCACCTATAGGGCGATTTACACCAAAAACTAAACAACATTAATATATATCAGAAACTGTCTGAATCTGTAGTTTGATAAAAAATCTTCCTTTAGTCCTTGAGATAGAGCTATTGCGATAATCATGAATAATGCAGCATAGCAGCGTCATCTGTTGAGCGATTTACTCCAAAAAGTAATGTGTACAAAGTTATATCAAAGATTAACTTAATCTGAAGTTTTATGAAAATACATACATTAATTCTTGAGATAGAACTATTGTGGAAATTATGAATAATGCAGCATAGCAGCACCATCAGTTGGGTGATATACACTAATAGCTAAACATCTCGAGTTTATATCAAGGTGTAACTGAATCTAAAGTTTTGTGAATTTATGTGCATCAGTTCTTGAGATGGAGTGCCCATAAAAGTTTTGTCCCATACAGACTCACAGAATGACAGATATTTTCATAAAACTATCAAATCTTGTTCAGGACCTTCTAAAACGTTTAAATACACCAAAAACTGGAAGTCAAAATTTTCACGAATTCAATACTTCTTGAAACGATAGAAAAAAGTAATAAATGCATGCTTCAAATTTTATGTTAAATTTTTAATTTTACCTTTTCTATTAATCGGTATATTATTGAAATAATTTTTCACATGAATTAATTTTTAAAAAGAGAAGTTGCATTTAATTATGTATCTAGATTTTTTTCATATAATCCTGCTTTTGTGAAATAGTGAATTTCTTGTATATATACTTATACAATATATATTCAGAGTTTGTGAATAAGAAATTATTACTATTTTTAGAGTCCTATTTAGACATTTTTAATAAGGTTATTTATGCATATATACAACTTGATAGGATTCAGCTGCTATATGGCATGAGATTTTTTTTTCTTCAATCACTGCATTCGCGAAAGATTCAATTTGTAGATAAAACTTTTTTCTGAAATGTCTATTTTCAAGAGAAATTTTGTGAAGTGTCTAGTGTTTCAAACCAGAAAAAAACGTGAAGGATCCTTTCAAGTCTTCTCAAACAGATTTCTGTTCAGAGATCAGATTACCCACATTAAAGTTTTCATGTGGGACACTCAAGATAAAAATAAATAAAAGTATGAGAATGTAGTTATTACAAAATTTTCACTATAATGTTTCATAAATGAAATTTCAATTTTTCCAGTTCGGAAAAATTGAAAAATAAGCCTTCGGAAAAAACCGTAAAAAACCGGGTTTTTTTTCCAATTTTTCCGGGGTTTTTCCGAGCATTCCCATCTCTAGGGGGAGACAACCTTGTAAAAACTTATGTCGCAAAAGCGTTCAAACTTTCAAACTTAATTAGAAAGCTTCTAATAATAAACTGTGTTCATTTTTATGAAGATAGCACCAGGGTTCGTTGATATATATATATATATTATAATATAGATATATATGGGTGATTATACGATAAGAGGTTCAAAAACATAGAGAATTCGGCCAAAAAGAAAAGTTTGAGTTCGACCAAAAACCTTTAAATTATGATTTTTGTCCCGTTTATTTACTTTTTCATATAAGGGCAAGTCACTTTATACATATTTTATAACTTTTTCTGGTCAGTGACTCGCTCCCCTGGCAGTTATCTTGCCAGGGGAAATACGGCAGGGGAAGAGACATTTTCATGTAAATTCAGTTTTTTTAACTCACTGAATTAGTTTTTAGGTTAATTGTGTATTTCACTTTAATTATTACCGTATTGTTTAATTAGGACAGTAAATGCAACTGAATTAAATGAATATTATAAGTTTTATGACTTACCAGGGGAGATACACGATCACCGTGCGAAACCACTACACCGCACGGTCGCGTCGCAACAACTAAAAATGGCGACGCTTAAATGGGTTGCGCGTTTAGTATTGCTAACTTCAAGCCAATAGATGTCCTTAAGCACTACTTCCAATATAGCCATCCTTGAATTTATATTTGTTTCAGCGGAACGAAATTTGACAGGGGAGAGACACAAAAAAAAAGCGGGACAAAAGTTAATTTTAAAAATTATTTGAAATTAACAAAATTATTTTATTTTTTATTTTATAATACGTAAGTATAATTACTTAAATTCCAATTAAACATACTTTAGCTAAGCATCTGACGGAAAAAATATACGTATTGTTTGAAAGTTAAATTGAAACTGGCAAGGGGACATATGCCAGGGGAGAGACTTTTTTAGACTTTGTAAGAAATTTCAGAAAAATGTGTTTTAATTAGGCATTCAAATGTGATGTTATTTAATAAAGTATGTTAAGATGATGCGATTCATTGCAAAAAATAGCAACAAATAGACTAAAAAATCTGTTTTAAACGGGTTGCCGTACAAATTACCTCTTATCGTAGAATCACCCATATATCAATGGATATATCAAAGACCTCTTGTGCTATCAAAACAAAACCAAAGTCTGAAAAACTTTCTTCAGATAAATTAAGAATTACTCTTCGTGTACAAAAACACAACTAAAACATCGAATGATAAACAATTTTGAATACAACCAAGATAATGCCCAAAACTCCAGATCGAAAAAGTTTTAGAATTTTAGTTAGTTTTTGTCATGCATGTTTTATTTTTTCAAAAATTAGAAGAAAACTCACTTAATTCAAACTATTATTAATATTAAAAACCGTTAATAGAACGATATAACCCGAGATGCAACATAGATGCTTTTGTGTAGATACGTATATGAAAAAGACAAGGACTCAGGAGACAAAAACGGGAAGGGAGGGACTGCTGTTTTCAATCACCGCAAAAATAATATTAGATTCATAAGAGCATTTCGATCATGAAAAGACTCTTATAAAAATATATACACATATCTAAGAAACAAATTACGATAATTTTAAACATTAACTCCAAAACTAAATAACCAGATAAAGTGCTGTCAATGACTTAATACAATCTAGTTACCGCGCCTACATAAAAAACGAGAACAAGTTATAGTGCGACACAACACCTACAAAACCAGAGGAATTCTCAACTAACTATTCAAACACACCTACACAAATTCAGTTAGATGAACCACACACGATAACTACATAGTTTTCACCTTTCAACATTCCTTTCATAAAGTACTTGAAAGTCAAAATTATAACAACTAGTTGGATGTACCAATTCCAAAAGTTACTTCTATCTCATTAGTCCAGTCATTTTAGCACCTTTTTTTACAAATAGGGGAAAAAATTAGAACAAAGCTGGATTTTTGCATAGATGTTAGTTAGGGTAAGTAGTTTAACATACTAAAAGTCCCCATCGATCCGATGTGAGCTTTCGCTGCCAGGGGGCGCTAAAGAGCTTGAAAATCGGTTTTTTGTGAATATCTCACGAACAATGGCATTTAGAAAAAAAAGTTCAATTACAAAGATCTAGATAATTTAATTTCCTACAAAAAGTGTCATTAACATTTTTTTGTCACACCAACCCTTCCCTGCCGAAAATTAAAATAAAGTAAACGTGTTTGAAAAAAAAAAAATGCGGAAGCACAGTCATAACGTGGTGAAGAGGCAGAACAAATACGGAGCAACTTTGGATCCCCCCCCTAACCCTCCTTCATTGTCTGTATGCCGTTTTCGTGCTTGTGCAACAGTAATTGCCCAATACCCTATCTCTCTTTGCATTTGTGGATATGTACCACGTGCAGGTACGTTTCCAATATTTAACTTTCATTTGGTACTCATTTCGCTAGTATGAAACCACCCTAATTTACTACCCCAACGAAGTATTCTTTATGAGATCAGCGCCGTACGAAAAAGGGGGGGGGGTCGCCACCAGCGCGGATATTTGGGGGACGCCAAATTTATACTACCAACTAATTTTTGACCTGTCACATAAAAAAGTTGGGGGCGCCAAATTGAAACTTTGCCCCGGGCGCAGTTTTCTCTTCACACGCCCCTGTGTGAGATTTTAGGAAGGAAATAATTTTATTTTCAACGCAATGTTATAGAAATTGTCAAATAGTTATGACAGTTTAAAATGACTCTTTCTTAATTGCTGATTGTGAGCGAAAAATGGAGATTGACAGAATAGTATGCCTTGTATGCGCTGAGGATTGCATTTCGAAAAATTATGTAAAAATATGAAAAAAGGGTTGAAGTTCCTTGTGACAGCAAGTTCGGAAAGAGGTGACCATAAGTAGAAAATATTTGAAAAAATGGCTAAAAACAATAGTGATATGTACAGTTCACCCAAAGTGTAGAAAAATTAGACAGGAAAGAATTCTATTAAATCATACAATAAATCTATTGCAGAAAAACCATTAATGTCCGCACAAATTACTCCATTGAAGGAAAAATTGAGAAATAACACTCCTTTGTTTGAATTTAAGGAAAAATGTTTGTTATATTCTGATACATTAGACGAAGCTTTTATATAGAAGGAAAAAAAAAGATCTAAAATATCGCAAAAAAGAAATTTTTTAAAATCTAATAATTAAAATAAGACACGTCTCATATCTATGCTTATGGAGAAATTTATAGAGAATGGTTTTGAAGCGAAACAAGTAGAAGATGATGCATACACACTACTTGTTAAAACAGCTATTGAAATAGAAAAGTTTGGTGCGCTTACTGCTGTTATTGGCGATGATGTTGACTTGCTCGTATTGTTGACTGCTTTAGTACTTCCAGCGATAGAGATATTTTAAATAAGCCAGAAAGAGGACGAATTGCAACCACCCTGTATTCATTGCACAGTCTTAACGATGATGCTGTTCTGAAAGATCATGTACTTTCCTTCACGCTTTTTCAGGTAGTGACTCGACATCAGCGATTTTTGGGAAAGGTAAAATGTCATAACAAATTTTTTGAAAAAGGAAGAAGATTATAACATACAAGCTGCTAGCATTTTAAAAAGCGATCAAATATCCCAATTTGAAGTTTCCGAGGCAGAAAAAACTATTTTTCTTGCTTTATACGGTGGTAAAGCAGAAATTTCTCTGAACAAGCACCGTTATGTATGTTTCAAGAAAGAAGTTGCTGTTGGTAAAAAAAGCCTTTCATCGTTGCCGCCTACCGAAGATGCAGCTAGATCGCACAGTTTACGTGTTAATCATAATAGTACATGATAAACATGAGGATCTCATTCGTACAATACCGGTTGGGCAATAAACTACTTCCTGGGAACTGGTGCTGGCAAAATGCACCTAATTTGTCTCAAATTCCAGCTACCTTACAGCCCGCACCAAGAAATATTATTGAATAAATTTTTTTACTTGCTCCAAAGGATGTGGAAAAGCATGTAGATGCCGATAATACTATTGAAATGTTTTGATATTTGAATAAATTACTGCAGAGTTTCATGTCATAATGCAAGTAAAATTGAATTTGAAGACCAGGAAGATATTGACACGTATCCTGCCCATTGCAAAGGAGGAGGGAAGCGCTACTTCTGAATTCAGTGATGATATCGAAAGGCAAACAAAATATACTGAAAGCAGCACAAAAACGAAAGAATACAGATAGTGACGAATCTGAATCGTGTGTACAATTTGAAGTTGTGCAAAGAACTACTAAAGCAGTTAAACGACTGAAATTGGATTAAGCCAGTCACTATAAGTGGAATATACCTACGGAGGAAACCACAATAAAGAAAACGCGCTAAATGCTTTTCCTCAAAAGTAATGTGAAAATAAGCATAAATGTATATTATATATTCACTTTCTCCATTCAAAGGTGAGCATTTTAAATCTGTTTACATATTTTTTTCTAAAGTGGCAGCAGATTTTTCGAATTTTTATAATTTTACTTTCAAATATGTTCACATTTTTACATTTTTGTCAGGGAAACGTTGGTGTGACAAACAAATGTTAATGACACTTTTTATAGGAAATTAAATTATCTACAACTTTGGAATTGAACTTTTTTTTCTAAATGCCAATGTTCATGAGATATTCACAAAAAACCGGTTTTCAAGCTCTTTAGCGCCCCCTGGCGACGAAAGCTCACATCGGATCGATGGGGACTTTTAGTATGTTAAACTACATACCCTAACTAGCACCTATGCAAAAATCCAGCTTTGTTCTAATTTTTTCCCCTATTTTTGCTAAAATGACTGGGCTACATACATATATCTTAATATTTCAAACAGTAGGTACACATGTTTATACTTTGAGGGTCCTGTCCCTGCTCGCGAAGACACTCGCGAGCTAATGCTATTCCTTATGGGAAGATATTTTTCTAATAACTCTTTCGCATTTTAACATTATTATTATTATTATTATTATTATTATTTTGCATTTGATAGCTGAGGTCTCTCTTAAGATCGCTCCTTGATTACTTTTCGATTTTAATTGCAATTATTCCTTGTAAAGTTACTTTCACTTTCATAACCGGTTCAGAAAGTGAAAGGAACTTTATAAAAAACATCTGCGACCAAAATAAAAAAATAAAGAGAATATTGCCCAGTTAAACTGATGGCATTGAGCTCACAGGCTACGCATACTAATTGTACATTACAGCCTTGTATTTTCGTTAATTCCGTTCGAAAAAAATAAGAAGGGGAAACAGCTCTCCCCTTTCTCCTTTTTTTATACTTAATCATCGAATCTCCTAAACTATCAAGGACATACTTTATCATATAAAAAATCTATATCCAAAATTCAGAGCAAATCGGATAATTCTTAATAAAAACCCATTTAGCATTTATATAATTTAAGGAGTTATTCCCCTCTTTTATATTTAACCATTAAACTTCCAATACTATTCAGAGATTTGAACGAAATCTGACAATTCTGCTTGAAAAATCCATTTATACAAGTTAAGGGGAGGGGCATTAGAACCCCCGTTCACCCTGTTTATACTTATTCAATGAACACCTAATAACAGCCACGGACTCACCTCATTAGAATGATCCTATATCTAAATTTTTAACGAAAACTGTTAATTTTGAATGAAAATCCCGTTTATATCAATTAAGGGGAGGGGCATGAGCCCCTCCCCCTGTTTATACTTATTCAATGAACACCTAATAACAGTCACGGAATCGCCTCATCAGAATGATCCTATATCTAAATTTTGAACCAAAACTTAATTCTGCATGAAAATCCCGTTTCTATCAATTAAGGGGAGGGGCATGAGCCCCCCGTTCCCCCTCTTATACATATCGAATGAACTCCAAAAACTAATCAGGGAAGCGCCTTATCAGGATATACTTATATACAAAATTTCAAGTGGATTGGATATTTTTATCATGAGTTATCGTGTTACGTACGAACGTACATACAGAACGAACGGGCACGTAAGCTCTCAGGCTATGATAGCCTGTGAGCTAATAATCAAGGAGCTAATACTTACCCATCACAGATATGAATAATATAATATAGGAAAATAAAACGTGTGTAATCTTTTTATAAAATGCATTTCATTTTTCTAAAAATATGTTTTTTGGAATCTCCAGTACCTGAAACGTGCAAATCCATCAAAAAAATATTTTTTTCGATTTTCAAAACGATTGCAAGATTTATCTTATACTACGTATGATGGGTAGGTTAAAAAAAAAAGGGGGGGGGGAACCTATAGCGAGAAAAGTTCAACTAATGCTTCGTTTTAAAGAGAAAAGAAAGGGGAGAAAAAGAAGCAGCATTGAAAATATCAGGTTTTGCAGTAAATAAATGAAATTTTAAATAATATTTTTTCAAATGCAGTTCAAAAGAAGGCTCAGATTTCTATACTGGAGGTTATTTGAATGATGATTAATGGATGTTTTATAGTTTATTTCATTCGGGTGAATTACCTATTTCCTCCTGCAAACAAACGTCGCAGCCGAAGTAGTTTTGGTCAGTTCTCGGATTTGAATAGCAGTTAAAATAGTTTCTTTCAAATTCTTTTAGCACAATTTTATACTTATTCCGTATTCATATTAAATATACGATTAGCTTGTATGATCGTCTACTTCAGCATGTATCAATAAATGCAAATTTAATAATGCATATTTAGTAAGTACCGTGTATCAGAGTTTCCCCAGTGTTGAATTCGGACTCTTTTCTCCAGGAGGGATTTCTGCGGGTAGGGGGGGGAGGGAGCATTTTAACGTTTTGACGGGAAAATTTCAGTTTTTGACCATTAAAAACACAAAATCTTAAATCTTCCAAGGGAACATCATAAAGTTGCGAAAGGATTGCAGTTTTTGACCAGTAAAACACAAAATCTCAAATCTTCCAGGGAGGGGGGGGGGGAATCTCCGAGTCACCCCTTGAATTCAACAGTGAGTTTCCCACAGGCAGTTTCAAGAAGGTGCTGTACCCTTTCTGCCCTTTAGTTTAAAAAATAGCAACCTTCTTGCACATTAAGTCAAAAAATTGCCTGCATAGTATAAAATTGGTTCATTGTTGAGTCTTGAAAAAAATTGCTCTGACTTTAAATATTAAAAGTGCTTTTAAAGGCAAGTTGGAAGACTCTATATACTATATGTTAGATTAATTTACATTTTCTTAGAAACTACAATAGATATTAATTTAATTTTTCTATTGACATAATATAAATAAATCCTAATAAGGTGAAATCAAACTTACAAACATATATCCTTTATTTTATTTATTTATTTATTTTTTCAATCTGAAATAAAAGTCACCTTTAAATAACAAAAAACTTGCATTTTCTCAAAGAAAAACTTAAATAAAATCTTTATACATATAAAGATTTGCTTGAATCTTGCTTTTAACATTTGTTAAAAAAAAAAAAATAAATAAATAAATAAATTGATAAGGGGATGTATGTATAAAATATTCAGATAAGACTACGGACAACAATATGTAGTACAGTTTCCATAAAAAGATACATCGGAGTTCACATTTTGAGAAAATTGAGTTTAGCTATGTGATGTGTATATGTGATGTAAATTAGGGATGCCACGAATACTCGGTATTCGGCCAAATAGCTTAGCCGAATACTAAAACAAAATCATTTATTTTTACAATAAATAATATCAACTGATATATTTTAAATAACATACTTACATATTCATATTTATGTGTTACACATTAGGGAAATTTAAATGTTTATTAAACCTACAATACAATTTTATTACAAATATTAAATATAAGCAATTGCAAGCTTATGCAGATCAATTACGTATTTTATACTGAAGATTGAAGTACCATTGTTTCATCTTATGTGTGATTCATGAAATGTTTAGAATGATATATAAAGAAAAAAAAAACAATGTCCCATTCAACCCCACTCTCCCCTATATATTCAAATTATTGTATGTTAAAAATAATAATAATACATCTTGTGAAACAGGGGTACCGGCAGGGATATATAAGGTGTCAGCATCTTCCAATAGAGCGACCGCATTTACATTATCACAAGCATCTCAAAAGAATTTGGTTTGATTTACATGCAATTGTTGTCTCATTACATGATCTCTAAGATTGTCACGTCTAAAAATTCGGTTCAAAATGCTAACTTTGGCAGTATTTACTAAAATATTTTTCGCTTTCATCATAATATAAAAACAATTTCTATTATCACCGTGTTTGATCAAAACACCTAGCAAGTCTAACAAATGACTCCATGAATATTTAAACAAGTCTGAAATTGCACGTCAAGCGTAGCAAATGAGGTTCGTTAGTACTATAATGAATTTTTTTTTTAAATATT
Organism: Maratus speculifer; assembly: GCA_964019185.1. Lineage (NCBI taxonomy): Eukaryota > Metazoa > Arthropoda > Arachnida > Araneae > Salticidae > Maratus > Maratus speculifer. The sequence goes on from OZ025301.1 coordinate 261,415,156, forward strand.
CAGATCTTAGTGTAATAGTATACAGAACTTCGGGTACAGTATACTAGTTGAAATTGGACTTGCGTCCCTCTAAATCAGGGTTGGAAAAAAAACCTGGTTTTTTCGAAGAAAAAAAACGGTTTTTTTTGTTTAAACCAGGTTTTTTTGGTTTAAACCGGGTTTTTTTAAAAACATCCTTTCTTATTACATATACATGCATATTTATTGATAAAAATAGACATTATTGGATTATAAGTAGTGTAACTTCATTTTAAAGTAATTTAAACTAAATTATTACAGTAAATTTATGTAGAAAATTGAAAAAAATCATATTTTAATTTAAACATTATTTGCAAACAATCTTATACCCAGAGAATAAACTATTCTAGACAGTGAAACATTGATACTCTGAAAATCTTTATAAACAATCTTTTGATTATTAATAGTAAACATTTGGATGTAGTTTGATAAATATAATACTATTTTGCACAGTTACTTAAATAATAAATTTCAAATGCTTTTGGGGATTTAGTTTTTTGCGTGACAATTTAAAGTCAATATTTTTGGTCATTAGATTCAGCAGATAACAGGGAAAAAAATAAGATTGTTATTATTAAAATGCTATAACTAGCACCCAATCTTCGAATACTATCTTATTCAATTTCATATTTTGATTTTAATAAGATAATCTCCACAATCAAGAAAAATTTCTTTTGCAGCTTGAGCATAATCTTAGAAAGCATAATGTGATGTTATTAATTACGTTAACCTGCGTTTTTTCAAAAAATAAAATATTTTATACTAAATATTGAAAATTTTAAATCTATTTTATCTTTCATCAATTCACGTGTTTAAAGCTTTTTCTTTAAAGCAATAGATATGCTCACCAATGCATACTGATATTAATCCTATACCTAAAAAAAATTACCTAAACCCACTATATCTAATGCTTATTGCTGAAATAAAAAGTTAAAAGTGGAAATTATTTACATCCAATTTTCTGAAACATGTAAATTATAAAGTAAAAAAGAGAAATTTTCATTAGATTTCTTCTAAAAAAACCAATTGGTTTTTTGAGAAAAAAACCAGTTGGTTTAAACCGTGGTTTAAACCATGGTTAAAACCAATTGGTTTAAACCGTGCCAACCCTGCTGTAAATATTATCTGTTTTCTATTATACAGGAAGTAACTTGTAAACCTCAGCAACGTATATCAATTCTGTAAAATGTGAAATAGTTTAATTTAATTAAAACATGCCCCAAACAATGTTTCCTCCAATATCATTATGCAGTTGAATAGTTTTGTGAGGCCCTGTAAATTAATAACATATGTTCTTTGTACAGAATGTTTATTTTACTACATACCTCAAAGACACATATATCAGTTTTATTATGTTCGAAAGAATGTAGCATCACTAAATTGCACTTAAACTTTTTTACCACTGACTGTCATGTAACATTTTTTTTTTTTTTTTTTTTTTTTTTTTGTCTTTGTAATTAAACTATGCATCTGATTTTCATAAAATTTCAAGTGACTGGACAAAATTAGGCAACAATTTTATATTTTAAATTTCAAACTATTCGATTGGGTAGTTTTTGCTCTGTTATATGCGGATAGACGAACGGACTGAACGACGACTATATGTCGTATTTACATAATTACGAATGTATCTAAAAACAATTCCTGTTATAACCGTGTTTGATTAAAACATCTAGCAATTCTAACGAATGATTTCATATGTTTACGGTCTTATTTAAAACCCTCAAGAGTTACAACTCTAAAACTTTTCGAAATATATAGTTTTGCAAAATAATGCTTCTCTCAGAAACAAAAAATTTAAACATGTTTAGAAAATTATGCCAAGCATTCTAAACATTCTGGCGCGATATATCAACAATTCAGGAGTTGCAATCCCACTTTGCCACACTTTCTTAGTAGCAGCTGATGAAATAAGCTATCAGCCTATTTGCGTCTAGATAAAGGCAGGCCGCAAGTACCTTTTTGTGTATTAAACAGATTTTTTTTTTGTTTTTTTTTTTCTGTTTTTTTTTTAACATGTGTCATAAGAATAGCAAGGAAATAGTGTATGCACTTAAAAGTGTTTCACACTTATCCTGTCAGTATAAAAAGAAAAGAAAAGAAAAGAGAAAATTATGCGTCAAACTTAGATAAAGTACTTTCCAACGCATTCAGAATAATGAAACAAAACTGCATCGTTAAAAAAATAAAATATTACGTCTCATTTCACCGTATGAAAACGTATAAGGCATGTCAAAACCAAATTTCAACTGTTCCCATCTACAATCAGAAAATTATTTTAATTTTTTAGCAGCCTTGTATATGATACAGATATTTGTATCTACACTGCTCAAAACAATTAAAGGATATTGCAGTTTTAGGTGGATTTTGTATCTGGGAAACTTTTTAGCTGATTGATACATGGTCGACAGACATAGTAGGTTATATGAGAATAAATTACTCATGTTTGGCAGAAAAAAATGCATTTTATTGCGCATTTGTGTACAAAAGGAAAAAAACACAATTTGTGCATATGAGAAAAAAAGAATAAGAAAAGGTGTTTTCTTCAAAGAAAATCATTTTCAATAGGGGGTATGGTTTCCACGGGCGGCCAGCAATGTTGAACACCTTTGAGGCATGGACTCAATGAGGCTATTAATTACGAGTTGGGGTATTCTGCCCCACTCTTCCAGAAGAGCTATTTCCAGTTCTTGGAGAGTTTGTGGGGGTTGTTGGCGGCCAGAAACTCGTCTTCCTAGAGCGTCCCAAACGTGCTCGATTGGATTTATGTCTGGAGAACACGCTGGCCATTCCATTCGAACGATTCCTTCCTCGAAAAGGAAATCCTCTACCAGGTTTGCACGATGTGGCCTGCAGTTATCGTCCATTAAAATGAAGTTATCTCCGATTGCTGCAGCGTAAGGGACTACAATAGGTCTGAGGATCTCATCCCTATATCGGCAACCAGTCAGAGCTCCATCTCGAATGATGTAGAGGTCAGTGCGCCCGTCAATGGAGATGCTACCATACACCAACACTCCTCCACCGCCAAATCTGACACTTTCGTGCACGAACGCAGGATTATTCCTACTGCCACGGTCCCTCCAGATGAAAATACGCCTATTATCCGGATGCACAGAAAAACGGGACTCGTCAGAAAACAGAATACTGCTCCATTCATTTCTCCTCCAGTTGACATGCTCGGTTGCCCACTCCCTGCGGTCGCGACGATGCCTTGATGTTAATCTAACACATACCATCGGTCGGCGAGCATATAGACCTACAGCATGGAGCCAGTTTCGGACAGTCTGAGTTGAAATCGTAGTGCCTGTAGCCGAGCGAAGGTGTTGTTGGAGAAGAGTAGCGTTCATGTTTCGGTGTCTCCGAGCTGTTAACGCTAAATACCGATCTTCATTGGGCGTTGTTGCCCGTCTACGACCTTGCCCTGATCTTCGGCCTGCACATCCACTCTCCAAAAAACGGTTCCAGATCCTGGAAATGACACTTTGTGACACTCCAATGACTTGCGCTACTTCGGCTTGAGTTTGGCCCCCTTCTAACCTACTAACAATTCTCCAAGCTTCTGAATCTGTCATATGACTTCGCTGAGACATCGTACTCATCGAAACAAAGCAATCATTGAATGCCGATCATCCTTGTCTTCATTCTCTTTTATCAAGTTGAAAGTCAAATTTCATTCGCTGCCGCTGAAGCGACGTTTTTGACGTCGAGCTCAAAATTTGCATACTCCACAGTTTGAAAACCAGAAAAATTTGCATTTGTGATTCTTTTCTTCTATTTTCGGCAAAAAAAAAAAAAAAAATCGTTTATATCTTTATTTTATATAAAACTTCAAATATCCTTTAATTGTTTTGAGCAGTGTATTAACAACATGCATTTCAAAATTTAATTCATTTAAGAGATACATATATTTCAGTTGAAAATTCCTCTTAAGCAATTTCCTCTAATAAAGCGAATGGCATACGAATACTTTTGTGCAGTCCTGTATATAAGATATAGAATTTAGATATAAAGAGTAATATGCACTTTTCAATTTCGTTGTAAAGTGCTAAAAAAGAAAAGAAATCAATTTCTTATAATTGTTTATTTAAATTGTATTTTTTTTAAATAATATTTAGTTAAATTATGATTAAATTTTCATTATTCTAACTAGCATACCCAGCCCGCTTCGCCGGGCTTAATTTGAAGGTTTATTTAATAATTTATGTGTATGGTACGCTTCCCGGACCATCGGCACTCCACGTGCGTCGGGTGAGCGTCAGAACAAACTTTCAGCATATACATATGGGTGGTTGTACTTGAATGCACAGACCTGCGCGTTTTTTTCTATCTTGCTTTTATACCTCTGGACCGAGTTGGCGCATTGCCAAGATTTGCTTCCTCTGGACCGAGTTGGCGCATTGCCAAGATTTGCTTTCCCCTGTGCCTCAATTAATTAATTAATTAATTATCCTCGGAATTCCTTTTATTTATAGAGATTGTTTTCTTCCATAAAATGTGCAACAAAGTAGCCACTTTCAATTTGTGTACATAATCTTATTTATTTTCCACGGAAATCAGACCTCTTAAAACTTTCCAAGCATTATCTGTAAAACAATTTTGAAAAAAATGTTTTTTCAGTAACAATACTCATAACATAAGCTGATGTTTAGAAAGCTATGTCAAATATTTTGAATAGTCTGGGCAAGATGCATCAACAATTGCACACACTTTTTTTTGCCACACTTTCCCAGCAGCTGATAAAGTAAGAGATCAGCTGACTTATTTCTAGATAAAGGCAGACCGCAAATACCTTTTTGTTTATTAAACGGAGTTTTTACTGCATGAGTCATATGAACAGCTAAGTCCAGCAATTACGCAAAGACAGTACTGTAAGATTTCTTTTGTGTAAATTAATATAAAATGCTATAAATGCTCTGTTTTAACGAGATCGTAGTGAAATTCATTGATTTATATCAGTTTCGATACCAGGGCCGAAACTAGGGGGGGGCAGAGGGGGCACGTGCCCCGGGCGCCACCAGAACAGAAGGTGAAGGGGGCGCCAAATTAAGATTTGTTTGGTATGATGAATGCATATATGTACGATATTTTTTTTATGTTTTGCGCAGTCGGAAAATTTAAAAAGAAACCTGAACAAAAATGCATTAAAATTTGCAAATAGATAAAAAAATTCGAAAAAGAAAATCATCTACAAAACAAAACTGCAAATGAATAAGAAAAACAAAGCTGTTTTTTAGGCTATTTTCTCCTCCTATTCCAAATGTATCATGCCTTTTATCATGTCTCTCTTTTTGTATAGGAAAATCACCACCGTATTTTATTTCAAGGTTAGTCTATTTTTTGAACTTTGAACTGTGTCGTGTACGAATAAATACCAAATGACTACTCCGCCCGACTTTTCTATTAGATAAAAAAAACTCCATAAAGGCTCCACCTCCCCCCCCCCCCCCCCTGTGCAGTGTTGTGTTTCCTTTCTTTATTTTCATCTTCCCATGGACCATACGAAGTCAGGTTTCCAGGACAATAAAAACAAACGGAAGGGGGAATGCGCAGCAAAGGAAAATTCTTTGCTAAACATCCTTTAAGGATGTATTCGAAAAAACGCTTTTCCACCCTCAACAGCTCGAAATTTCCCGATATAATTTCAGACACATTTTTAAAAGTAGAAACATGAAACCTGCTGAGAGCATTTCTGAAGAGACGTATAAGGTGCTGTATAGTGTCATTTTACGCTCGAATCATTAGAATTTGATTTATAAACAATTATTTTCTAAATATGACCCTTTTTTTGTCCACAAATGTCCCGCTTCGGAAAAATCGGTTCAAATTGCCGTTTTTGATTGCTTTTTTTGCAATATTTTCTGCATTTATCAAAGAATTGCCAATCACGGCACCTTCTGTACTTTCTAAGTAAGACAATTTGTCAACAAAATACACCCTTAATATATATATATATATATATATATATATATATAAGCATTTCTAGTGGTATAGTAAAAAATATTGCACGGAGCGTCATGGCCAGTAAAGCACCCCCCCCCCCCCCCTTAAATGCCCGAAATGATTTTTTCATCCGACCAGGAGGCGAACTTGGATGACTTCTCATAATACTAAAAACAAAAGAATTGAAAATACGCAGAATAAGATATTTAGTAATTTAAAAAAAAAAAAAAAAAAAAAAAAAAAAAATGAATGTATCATCATTTGTTGGGGTAAAGAGAAAATCCTCGCCCAGAAATACACTGGTGTAAGAAATTAAGAGAATTTTCCTGTTTGATCAACGATCTCCTGAACTACTGGACTACTGGACAGATTTTAATAAAATTTTGTGTGAGCCTTAGGTTGATATAATACAAATAAAATAAACATTCAACAGTTATAATAGTCACACATGTTCGTGCATTACACACATGGGGGATCTGAAAGTCTGAAACAGCGGTTGCAGAATACACAAAAGAAATGGGTTAATAGGGAGTATGTCCTCTTTTACAGGTATACACAGGGCCCGACTTTGACAGTCGGGGGCCCTTGGGCAAACATTATTAGGGGGGGGGGGGCGGCTTCTGTTTTAAAATTTTTCATAAATTTTACTGTAGTGACTAAAATATAAATTCATACCTATTGTATGCGTTCATAAATTTCATACCAAGTACTTTTCACATCTATATATGTAATAGCAGAAGAAAGTAACTTTAAGAAACTACAGAACACAAGTTTTTTTTCAGTTACAGGAATATAAGGATAAATGTGAGTCCTTAAGGGTGTATCCGAAAAAACGATTTTTCACCTTCAACAGCTCGAAATTTTCCGATACAATTTCAGACACATTTTTAAAAGTAGAAGCATGAAACTTGTTTGAGAGCAAAAATAAATTCAAAAATAAATTGGAAAATAAGCAGTTTGGATCGAAATACACCCTTAAGGGGCACGGAAACAGAGGAAATAAGAAAACAGAGCCCCTTTAAAAAAAAAAAAAAAAAAAAAAAAAAAAAAAAAAAAAAAAAAAATTGGTCACTTTTGGCCATTTTTTATTATTTGATACTCTTTTAATGAAAAACATAAATTTATATCTGTCCTTAGGGGCCCCCTCAAGCCGGGGGGGCCCGGAGTAATTGCCCCGCATGCCCCTGCATTGATACTGATTTTGAGAGAGGTCGGCTAGGAACTAGCAATTTTGAGAGAAGATAGTGGATTTTGAATATTATTTACAATTTTTAGTATACTAAATCTCGTACCTAATGAAGTTATAAGTGAGTTTGATATTTTATTAGTATACTAAATCTCGTACCTAATGAAGTTATAAGTGAGTTTGATATTTTAAAATATAGTAATAAAAATATATTAACGTATTTCTGTTTTCAAAATTTTTCTTTCCCTTTTTCCTTTTGTTTCTTTTTTTTTTCATATTAATGGTTTTAATTTAAGTTTGCTCATCAGGTTTAGAAGAAAAAAGCTACGGGCTCGGAAAAAAGATGAGATGGGCCCTAAGATATATTCTGTATATAATGTATGCATGTATTTAACACAAAATCGGTCCTCACAATGCTCTTTTCAGCCTAGGTCCTGAATACAACTGTATCGCCTATCACCCAGTGTGTATGTCCCTGTCACTTGCACAGTAATATTTTAGCTAAAGTAATTACTTAAACGAAACCTACAGCCTGGTATCAATTAACGCCTTAGTACCAATACAATGCCCAATGTGACATCGGGGTTGCAATGAATGAGATATGAGGGTCGCATTGAACGACACTTTTTTGTCTAAAGGCAAGCACGGTGGTCCGCGGTCTGAGAAAACAGGAAGTTTCCGAATATTTGTAACACTATCAACTATATCACACCTTTTACCGGACTCTAGGGGAAGTCTAAATGGGAGATTTTCTGTACTTCGTTGGAAAACTTTAATTACTATTCTGGGAAATGTTTTTCAGCTGGTAAAGGGAAAAAAGAGCGACCAAATTAAGATTAGGATCATTATGAAATTTCAGTAATTTTTCCATTCGAAACCGGACCCCTTTGGACCCGGGCCCCTGGGCAGTTGTCTCCTGTGCCCCCCCCCCCTCTCACCGGCCCTGCTTGGTTAGCTCTGATCTGGTCATTTTCATTTATGGAATTGTGCTCGTTGGATGAATTTTGTTGTTTTTATTATTTTATTTTTAATTTATGAGGAATGAATATGAATGACTCACGCAAAAGTAAGAATAAAAAATCCGGCAATTTTTATCGAAAACTGCGTAAGAAGAGATGTGTCGATGCAAATCATGCTTCTAAATTCCTGAAAGTCTGGCTTCAGAAGGACGAAAATGAAACAGAAGGTAAGAAAATACAGAATTGTAAATTAATTAATGGCGAGTGGTCAGGGAAAACCGGGAAAAACACAGTCAAGAAAAGAGAAAACTACCAGTAATTTCTTACAGAAAGTACTTGAAATAATGTAAAGAGATAATATAAACTGAATTTATCTTTAACAAAATACTGGTTATTATCATCTATATTGATTGTGTTTTTATCTAACCACTCGCCACCCTGATAGTTAATAAATAACCTTTACTTTAGTAAATTAATAACCTATCGAAAAAAAATTATATCCTAAAAACTTTTATCCTAATTCGAAGTAGCTTGATTTAAAGCGGATTATTAAGAGATCCATCTTGCTATTTTCAGCCTTCGAATTCAGAAATCTAAAGATAAACTTTGATGTTATTTTTAAAAAATGTCAGAAATTGGAGTTTCTTAGAAAACCCAAAAACTATATTCTACTTTATAGGGCTTAATAAATATACTGCAATTTTATTTTTATGTTTGTATTAATAATAATTATTTTGTAAATAAGTCAGAAAGTACGCTTTTAATCAGGGTTGGCGAGTTTTTGCCAAAGGTGGAAAAAACCGCGGAAAAAACCTGGTAAAAACCGTCCCGGCAAAAATAGGTTTTTGCCAAAGAAGTGGCAAAAATAGGCTGTCCATTTAAATTTTTTCCCCAGAAAGAGAAAAATATTTCACAAAAGAAAAAATAAACTGCATACTTAATTAAAAAATCAATATTATTCTAAATTTATTTTAACTTTTAAGTTAAATAAGTATAATTATGCACTTTATGAAAGAATACTAACTTTTATAACAAGATTATAAATGAAAAAAATACCAATTTTAATAGAAATAAATAGAAACTTCATTTATTCATGTTTATACAATTATTAATTCAGATAATAGAACTGTTGAGACTGAGTAAAGCATTTATATTTATAGTTTATATATGTTAGAAATTCGAAGAAACAGTTATAGTAACCTAAATTTAATTTAATATAAAATTATATTCAAAGCAGAAAACTATTAAATTTCAAATATTTCAGCAATATCTTCCTCACAACCTAAATTTTGCTGCTTTAGCATGGCATAACAGTAAACAAGTTTTGAAAGAGTATCTGTTGAAGTATTTCGAATCTCAGTTTGCACAAATGAAAAATTTGAAAAAAATCTTTTAATAGCAGCACTGCTTGCTGGACATATTTGAAAGTGAAAATCTTTTGATAATTAAAAAAATATGTATGTTAATGACTGATAAAATACTTTACTTACAGGGGTCTGTCTAGACTTTTCTCGTCTTTGTGAAAATTCTAGACAGTTTTGTGAATTTAAATTATCAGGTTTTCAGGTTCTACCCTTCACATATAGAGAAGCTAAGTAATATATTTTTTGGTGAGTTCAAATGTTTATTAACAGGCCAGATTTTATTTTAAAATGATTAAATTTGTGAAAAGTTCAGTTTAAAGGTGAAATGTCGATTTGAGAGACAAATAATTTTATCAAGAATCCTGTTTGAGGTTAAGGAATTTTGTGAAGGGTCCTTTAAAGGACCTAAAATTTTCCTAAACATATCCCTGACTTAAAGTAAAATAAATTAGATATGTAATTTTTTATTTTGTTCTTAAATTCCTAAGCAAGACTGAATCCCACCTATTTTTTAAAGATTTAAAATATTTAATATTAATTAATCAGCAAATGAAATTAAAATATTAAATAATACACTGTTAAATTTAATTGTTTATACCATTACTATCCTTATTAGCGTGCAGATTTTATTACACATTAAAGACATATAGGTTTTTTCCATTTTTGCCGGTTTTTTCCATTTTTTCCCTGGTTTTTTCCAGTTTTTTCCACTGTCCTGGCAAAAATACCTTTTTGCCGGCAAAAATGCCAACCCTGCTTTTAATTTCTGACAAAAACTGCAGATTTGTCTTAAATCCAAACTTGGCAGTGTGTTATCCGTACCCGTACATTACATGGATAAGTTAAAGTACATATGTGATAATATAAAAGTATACATGCATAAATATTAATATTGAAAAAATTGTAAAATATTGATTTTTAAAATAATAAATCAATTAATAGCTTAATATTAAATTTAATATGATTTTACCTTATATGTTGTGAAAACAAATTTTTAAGTCTTCGATAGATACTAGATAGTTAAATAATGATTATTTCTGCAGGCATATCTTTTAAAAATAACAAAAATCATAATTGTTGTAATAAATTTTCACTAGTTTGTGCTTTTTATATTAAGCATAAATCACTGATGTGAGTTTTCTATAATCGGGACCCTCACCAAATTAACCTATTACAATGGATTTTTTTGGAACAACATAAATTGCAGTCAGGAAATTAAGCATGATTTTTAAAATAAACCTTAAATACTAATAATTTTCTGTATTATTTATGCTTTATACCAGTTTTTTATTATTTTTTTTTTTCAAGAAAAGCACGTAGAAACAATCCCATTTTTTAAAACTGTTATAATACCTGGTATGATTGGTGGTAAACGGAAAAAAAATGACCGGAAAAAAAGTGACACAAACTACAAAAGCGGAAAAAAGTGACACGGAAAAAAAAAATTACCGGGAAAAAAGGGACACGGAAAAAAAGTTACCGGAAAAAAAGTGAACAAGAAATAGATTTTGGAGATTCATTGATCGGGGGGGGGGGGGGGGGGAGGGTGAAGGCTGATCAATTAGGTAAATCGGTTTTTCATGCTGAATTAACCATTTTGGTTAAATTTTTGAATGCACGTTCATAATAAAAAGATGTTTGCCTGAATAGTTATGGGAATGAACGATCACCCCTCCCCCCAATCCTCTCTAAATTAGATAAATGGGTTAAATATTATAAATAATAAAATAGATAAAAAAGGGTGATGATTATCCCCCCCCCCCCCTAAATTAGATAAATTGTATTTTATGCAAAATTACAAAATGTATTTCAAAATTTGGATATAGGTTCTTTCTGATAAAGTAAATCGCTGAATAATTTTAAGGGTTCAATCGGTAAATATAGAGAGGGGACGGGGATAATCTCTCTAAAATTAAATAAATAGCTTTTTACGCAGAATTGTCCGATTTGCTTCGAATTTTTGATATACGTTCATTACTATAAGGCTTATCTGTGATTAGTTAAGATTTTTTTCTTTTTTTGCTATGTATAAATGGAGTAGACGGGCGATTATCCCCCCGCTCAAATTAAAAAAATTAGTTTTTATGCAGAATTTTCCAATGGTATTAAAATTTAAAACATAGGTTCTTTCTTATAAGGTGATTCCCTGAATAGTTTTAAGGGTTTAATGGCTGAGTATAAAGAGGGACGAGGGATAACCCCTCTTATATTAAATAAATGGCTTTTTACACAGAATTGCACGATTTGCTGCAAATTTTGGATATAGGTTCATTGTGATTAGGCGTATCGCTAATTATTTATAGAGTTTTTTTTGCAAATTAAAAGGGGAGAGGGTCGATTATCTTCCCCTTAAATTTGATAAATGGGTTTTTTATGCAAAATTATTGATTTTGCTTTAAATTTTGTATTTTGGATGTAGGTTCTTTCTGATATAATCTGTGAATCGTTTATGAAGTTTAATGGCTAAATATAAAGGAGAGGGATAACTCCTCTTAAATTATATAAATAGATTTTATGAATATTTATTTTTTGTTCCTCTACAATTTGTGTGTGTGTGGTGGGGGGGGGGGGGGCGGCCCGTCTACAAACTCCGAATCTATATTTTATGTACACATTTTTTAAAATTATTTTTTATAATAGGATTTTTAATAATTTCAATTATGTAAAATAAATATTATATAATAATAATAATTATTACATTACCTATCAATGTTTCTTTTTATAATTTTACATTTATATAATATATACAATATAATAAATAATAATAATTATTATTATTATTAATAAATAATGCAAATTAAATATAAAAAAATTAAAAATAAATGTATAAATATAATTAAATATTAAAAGTTATACTGATTAGCAATATCTATTTAAAAAATGATAATAATTCTATTAACTCTAGTAAATCAATTAAAATGAATGTATAAATAAATATAAAAAATATTAATAATTAATTTCCTCAGCAAGAATTGTTTAAAAATTGATAATATTTTATTAATTCATAATGAATCAATTATTATAAATATACAAATAAATAAAATTAAATATTCAAAATTAGTTTCATTAACAAGTATTGATTTTTAAAATGGTAATATAAGTGATAGAAAATTAATAAAAATAATTGTATAAATAAACTAAATTAAGTATTAAAAATTAGACTCATTAACAAGAATTTGTTTAAAAAGTTAATATTTTATTATCCGCTATTACTGACACTATTGTCATGTACTAGCACTATTATAATGATACGTAGCGAGTTTGATGGAGGTACATGACAATAGTGTAAGTAATGGCGGATAATAAAATATTATCACTTTTTAAATGAATTTTTGATAATCAGCATAATTTTTCATATTTAATTATATTTGTTTATACATTTATTTATAATTTTATTTATATTTAATTACATATTTTATTTACATTTATGTATTATTAATTCATTTTTAACTTATTATAAATTATTTATTATTTAATAATAACTATTGGTTTCATAATTTACTTATCATAATATTTATTTATAATTATTAACTTAATATTTTAATTATTATATATAAAAATATATATTGTATATATTGTAATATATAATGTTATTATTATCCATTAAACACTTAAAACTATTCAGGGATTTACCTTATCAGAAAGAACCTATATTTAAAATTAGAAATACATCGGAAAATTCTGCATAAAAACCGATTTATCTAATTTAGGGCAGATTAGGGGGGGGGGGGTATTCATGCATTACCAAAACTAATCAGGCAAGCGTCTTTTCAGTCTGAACATATATCCAAATATTGAACCAAAACAGTTCATTCAGCATAAAAAACCCATTTACCTAAATTAAGAGCCTCCCCCCCATCACCCCAATCATACTCAATGACTCAATCAATGAATCCTCAAAATCAATTCCTTCTCACCTTTTATCCGGTAACTTTTTTTCCTTGTCACTTTTTTTCCTCGTCACTTTTTTCCGCGTCCCTTTTTTTCCACTTTTGTAGTTATGTCACTTTTTTTCCGATAACTTTTTTTCCTGTCATTTTTTTCCCTAGATTCATGATTGGTAGATATATAAATACATATATAGTTATAATTACAGGTATTAACGAAATTAAAGATTAAAAACTTTGGTTATTTCTTTTTCTTATTTCTTTTGAATTTTATACCTAATTTTAATAATATTTTTTTATATTTCATTCTACGCGTCCATGTATATTTATCTTGTGATAATTTGTTATCAGTCGAAAGATTTCTCAGGTGAGCTTCAGCTTTGATCATAATCACAAATTTATTTTACACATTTGTAAAATTATTTTAAATCCTATGCGTGAAAATTTCAGTCATTCATGTTACAAATAACCGAGGAACTGATTTCTGCACCTATGAAATGCGGTATACCTTTGATCACAGTGAGATGATAAGTGAAGATCATTTTTAAAAAGTACTCTACTTTTTCTATGAAAGTGGACAAAATTGTTTCCCTTTTCTTTTCAGAGCGTGACTTAGACTGTCTGAAAATTTACATAATATTATTAAAGCATGTTGATATGAAAATAAATTTGTATTTGTATAAAAAATTAAAGAGTAAAATTTGAAAACAAATTTAAAACAAAACCGAAATTCATTTGTAAATATGATAAATTAGAACAGTCAAATATGTACTGTTTACTGCTATTACATACTAAAGAATTAACTTAAATTACACAGAGAGAAAAAAAAAAGGGGGCTATTCTACGGATATAGTATCAATCAGAACGCCAGTACAATTCACTGTTTTTCAACGAAAAATTTTCCGTTTTTTTTAGAAAATTTTCTGGAATTCATAGGAATTTTTCCATTAAACAGTGAATTGTACTATGGCGTCTCAATTGCCAGTACAAGCTCCGTAAAATCGCTTTTTCTTTCCTTTTAAACAGTGTAACAGTATACAGCTTGAAAGTTTGAAAATGCTTAATTAAATATTATCAATTAAGATAAATTAATTTATAAAAATAATTAACATTTGTAAAAATGTTAAATTATCCATTACTTGAAATTGAGACGCTGTCTGTCTGAACTTCTTAGTGATTTTTGCTAAAAGTCTCCAGAGAGGAAATATTACTTATTACTTACCTAATATAAGTGTTATAGAGATATTATGATGGGATCGTAGATTATTTGTAAGACGTCGAGAAATGTTGATTTTTTGCTCCCTATTTATACCGACGGAAGGAATCGGACGCAATCTTTTCTCAAAATGTGTTGCACACTTATTTTTAATTTTTTTTTCTTTTTCGGCTTCAGAACTTAAAAATTTTAATATTTCAACAAAACAAGTTTTATTGGGGAGATTATGCTGTATTAATCATTTATAATTTCTATTTGAATGTAGATACTTCTTAGAAATATATATATATATATATATATATATATATGCAGAGCCCGATCAAGCTGAAGTTGGGTCCAGGGCCTGTTAAAAGTTGCCCCCCCCCCCTACCTACCCATTTTGGGCGAAACTTTCACAAAAAAGAAGGTTTATTTGACGAGTTGACAAAGTAGTTTGGGTGAAAAGTGCCTAGGTTTAAAGTTCTAAAATTTTTATTGAATCATTCAGAATATTTAAATTTTATGTTTCATATTTTATAATGCAATGTTATTCGAAAAGTATTTGATTAAGGGAAAAAAATCAGCCACATAATTTGTGGGGCAACAATCCTGAAATTGTTGGGCCCTGGGCCAAGGCCCTGGAGGCCCATGCATTAATCAGGCCCTGTATATATGTAAGTATGACTTATTTTTATCCCTTCTTTTTTTTAACACTTCCCTCTCCTTCCTGCCTTTTTAGATGGAATTACTGACACTACTCAAGCATCGAATTTTGAAACAGAATCAATTAACTTATCTCGCATTCAAGAGAATCTCCAAATTCAGGAGGAAAACATTTTAGATGGATTGGAGACAGATGAAAATGAAATAAATGTAAATATTTTTGAAAATGATTTGAACGGATCGAAGAGAAGTGAAAATCAAATAAACAACAGAATTTTGGAAAATGTTTGTACTGCATCAGAGAAAGGCAGAAAAGAAATATGTACCAGAATTTTAGAAAATATTTCGAATGCATCAGATGAAGTTGAAAATGAAATAAACAACAGAAATATGGAAAATGTTTGTAATGCATCAGAGGAAGGCAAAAAAGAAACATGCACCAGAATTTTAGAAAATGTTTCGAATGCATCACAGGAAGGTGAAAATGAAACAAATGCCAGCATTTTAGGATGTGCTGATGAATCCGAGAATAAACTCATTTTGACAGAAGTTGAGGAGGTAAATTACAATGAAAAAACAGAAGATTCGAGAAATGTAACATTTTCTGCGTCACAAGAAAATAATGATTTTGATTTTTTAGACCCCGGTACCTGGCCAACACAAATATCCGATTCACAAAGATGTTTCATAATCAGGATGAGAACAGGAAGAGAAGAAGAACCTGATTTAAGTCAAAGCATGAGAGATTCTCGAAGTTTGACGAAAGAATGGTTCTTCAAAAAATTACCCAATGGGAATAAAATAAAAAGGTCATGGTTAGTTTATAGCTCATCGAAAAATGCATTATTTTGCTTACCTTGTAGGCTTTTTTTACAGACGGTAAGTAACTGTGAAGCTAATCTGTCATCTTTAGTCAAAGAAGATGGCTTTCGAAACTGGAAAAAGTTAAATGAAAAAATTCCAAGTCATGAAAATTCTCAAAATCATAAACTTTGTTTTTGCAGCTGGAAGACTCTCGAAACCAGTCTAGGAATCGGTGGAATCGATAAAGAAATGCAAGAACAAATAATTAAAGAGGAAAACAACTGGAGAGATGTATTAAGATGCATCATTGATGCAATGTTGTATTTAGCGAAGGAAGCAAGTCCCTTACGAGGATCAGAGGGAAAAGAAAAGCATATTGGGGATCCCAGAAGTGGTAAATTTCTGAATACCATCGAATTGATTTCCCATTACAAAAGTTCTCTGCGTGAACATATTGAACGCCATAAAAAGGGACAGATATCATATTTTTCCCCAAAAATTCAGGATGAAATCCTTGAAGTAATTGCTGGAAAAGTGAGAGGAGAAATTCTAAAAGAAGTAATTGAAGCAAAGTACTTCTCACTTATATTCGATTGCACACCTGACATAAGTCGAAATGAGCAGATGACACAAATAATTAGATATGTCACAGTAGACGAAAAAGGTCCCAAAATTAATGAGTGTTTTATAGACTTTTTCATCGTTAAAGATAAAACAGGACTTGGCCTAATGGATGAAATACTTCAAAAATTAGAATCTGATGGTTTAAACATTAATAATTGCAGAGGACAGTCTTACGACAATGGAGCGAATATGGCAGGGATTTATAAAGGAGTCCAATCTCGAATTTTGAACAAAAATGAATTGGCATATTTTGTACCATGTGCTGCACATTCACTAAATTTAGTTGGGACTCATGCAGCAGAGGTATCTATCGAAGCACAAAATTTTTTTGGAGCTATACATTCTGTATACTCATTTTTCAGCGCTTCCTCTGCAAGATGGGACATTTTAAAACAATTTTTACCGATTACTTTAAAATCTCAAAGCAAAACGAGATGGTCAGCGAAAGCTAAAGCTGTTGAAGTTGTCTTCAAACATTTTGACAAAATTAACATGGCATTGGATGAATTTGCTAACAATTCTTTGTCGATTCCAGAGGTAAAAATTGAAGCAATGAGTGTGAAGAAACATATCAATAATTATGAATTCATCGCTTTTCTATGTTTTTGGAATAGAGTTCTGAAGAAAATAGATAACATAAACAAAATTCTTCAAAAACAGGATCTAACAGTTGATATATCTGTAAAACACATTTATGGATTGTTGAATTTCTTCAAATCCACGAGGGAAAATATAGTTTTGGAAGCAATTTCCCAGGCCCAAACAATGGCTGAAGATAACAATTTACCTGCAAATTTTAAAGATGTTAGAAAAAGGAAAAAAAAGAAAATGTTTGATGAAGATTGTGAAGATGAAATTACAAAATTTTCCAGAGAAGATTTATTTAGAAAATCATTATTGGAAATTGTCGATAGAATCGTAAAAGAATTAAATACGCGATTCCAAGCTCTCGAAAATATTAATACTAAATTTAGCTTTATCAATGGCGAAGAAATTGAGAAATCGAATATTAATGATATTAAGGAAAAAGCTAAAGAGCTGGCGATCATTTATAGAGAAGATTTGAACGTAGAAGAATTTGCAGAAGAGATAGAAAGTTTCAAGTTCCACGCAATGGCAGTAGATAAAAATTTTAAAACTGCCAAGACAGGAGAAATTTTAAAATTAATTTACCAAAACAAACTTGAAGAAATATATCCGAATCTAACTATCTTATTGAAAATATTTCTAACACTTCCTGTCTCCGTTGCCTCCGGCGAAAGAAGTTTTAGCAAATTAAAACAAATTAAAACTTATTTAAGAAGTACGATGGGGCAACAGAGGCTTTCTAATTTAAGCATAATAGCAATCGAACATGAGCGAGCGTCAACCATTGATTATAATGAAATAATCAATGTATTTGCAGCAAAAAAAGCTCGAAAAGTAAAGTTTTAACATCATATTTCAAAGGTATATGTATTTTAAATGTTATTATCTATTTTATGTAAAATAAATACAAAAAATGTATAAATTTAATTTGAATATAAATTCATGCTCAGAAAATTGCATTTGTTTTTAAAATTATGTTTGTGACATTCATTTTTTTTTTCTTTTTTTAGTCAATTCTTCAATTACAGCAGAAATTTCGTTATTCAATATCTTATAAGGATCTTAATCTTATAATCTACATTAAATTTCAAATTTGTTTTTGAAATGTTTCATTAGCAAATACATGCTTTCTCTCTCTCTCTAGGCCCGTACTTTAAACACCAGTTTTTTTTCCTTCAAAGAAAAATCTTTTTCATAACTTTCGTAGAAACTTACTAGGAAAGGCATTTTTCTTATCATGAATTTTTTATTAAACTTTACTAGTTTTCGAAAAAGCGGAATAGTGAGAGCCCTAAGCAAATACATTTATTAAAAAAAATCTTAATTTCTATAATAAAAATCTGATCTAGAATATTTCTAATTGTGGTCGTTGTCTCAGTAATGATTCAAGCATTTTATGTAGTAGTAATGTAAGTCACTGTTACAAGTTTGACAGTTAGCGTTAGGTTTAAGAAAGCTTTAAAACACATCAGTTAATAGGAAGAATAGTATAATCGATAGTTTGATGAAACGGGCTACAGCTATAGACAGCACATGGAGATATTTCACGGTTTCAGAATTTAAAATTTATTCCTGGAGAAAATCCGAAGTTTTTGAGTTATTTAGAACCTACGCTAATCAAGCGGAGATACTCACAAACTAATGTTAGATCTATGTGAGCGTTTTTTTTCAAATCTCTTGCGGACACTTAATTTTTTTTTCTTTAGGATAACTGAGATTGATTTTTAACGTGTTAGTTTATGTGTTTTCAATTTTGGCTGCAGATTTTTTTTTTTTTTTTTTTTTTTTTTTTTTTTTTTTTTTTAATGAGGTTATTTTTATTTGTGGAATCGAAAGTGAAAATAATTTTAGAATTAAAAAAAAATGTCTGGAACCACAATAGAAAAAGCAAACACAATACCGGTTAGAGATTAACTTCAAATATCCTAATCCCCCTCTCCTCAGCAAATATATATACATTAAAATGCAACCAAGCAATTCTATAAGAACGCAGACACAGGTTTAGCATTAATGTTCCAGTTTCTTCTGAAAACACCCGTGAACTAATAATAAACCTATAAGAGCATACTTTTAAAATTTCTTGCTTAAATTTTATTACTTTTAAAAGGTTTTTTTTTTTTTTCAATTATACAACACTGTAAAAAAAGAATTACTGCATAAGTTAAATTGCTTCATAAAATTGCCGGGGGGGGGGGGGGGCGCCAAAATCCATGTTTGCCCCGGGCGCAAAGCAGGCTAGTTTCGGCGCTGTTCGATACATTTGAAATCATATGAAAAACTGGTGGAACCAGAGAGTAAAGTAGAGCTCGATTTAAAAAAAATCTTACAGTAAAATTTGGGAAATATTTTCAATGTGCGTGCAAAAGAAAGAGAATCAGATGATCTGTAAAGCTTATGAAATAACCCAAATTTTTGTTAGCTGAAAATGAGGACTAAGCTTTACTGGTGCCTTAAAATCAATCAGGGAAAAAGAGACATTTTTAACTCACTCCGTATTTCAAACATCCATAACCAGCTTAAAAATTTGCGTTCATAACTATGTGTTACAGGCTGATGTAATGAAGTATGAGAACGGTTCGTTCAGTACAAAATGTGGACACAATTCCATTCCAGCGGTTTTGATAAGTGGAAGATCAAAGCTCCAAGTAAATTCAAAATCTTGAATAGATACGATTCAATCATATATTAAATATTTGTGTTCAGACATACTTATCTACATCAATCCCTCAACAACTTGATTATATTAATGTTGTACTTTAATTATCACATCATGGTTTATATTTGTTTAGCGATGTGGAGCTTAACCGATTTGAGACAACATAACAATATATTCTATTGACTACTTCCCTCAGTAATCATTTTGAATGGATAATAGTATAATTCTGAAAATAAGGCACCAGTACAGCTCAGTCCACATTTTCAACTAACAAACATTTGGGTTATTTCATGAGCTTTACAGAAATCATCTGATTCCCTTTCTTTTATACGCACATTATTAGATTGAAAATATTTCTCAATTTTTACTGTAACATTTTTTTAGATCGAGCTCTACTTTTCTCTCTGGTTCCAACAGTTTTTTGTATGATTTCATAGCTTTTTCAGATCCTCTCAGGAACTTTATCAATCACCTTCAACTAACAAATCTAAACTATTATTAATCTTAGTTTAAAATTATAAGTCGACATATTAGTTTGGCTAAATTCCGGAAATGACGCCAAGTTAGCTTCAATTTTGGAGAGTGATTTTGGATACCAGATTTGGCGATGTATCGCTACGTTGGCGGAAAACTTGGCGACATTTGGCGATAAAACCGTCCCTTCCCAGATAGTAGTCCCACTGCAGTTTCTCGGTATCTACGCAGATTGTCTTATGACGGTATTATAGATTTTCATAGCTTCATTTTCAAATAGTTATTTTTATAAATATAGAAGAATTTTTTTCCCTACTGATCCGTTTTTAATTGAAATATCTGTATTTTAGTAACTGTTTTACGTCGAAAATATTCAAATAAAGATGCGATGTTGTTTTAACATATATTTAATTACAGTTTATATGCATTTTCTGTTACGAATGACGTCAATTTCAAAGGTTCAAAACTATCAGGAGAATCAGATTTTTTATTGATCTATAAAAAAAAAAAGAGCACGTGTTAACGTATCTTTTTTTAATTATTGAATTGTTTTTTAGTTGGTGGCAACTCGAAAGAAACAATTGAATTAGCAATTAAAAAGGAGAGATTTCTATAATGTCAAATTATGAAAGGTGTAGCGTTATAGAAATTTTAAATGGGTGCCATTTCCTTAATTTTTGATATTTTTTTACCGGACCTTTGAAAAGACACATTCCTAAATTAAAAGCTTTCGAACAAGCTATTACACGTCGCTGAATTTTCCTGGTTCGGGTTATAATTGAGTTGTTTCTCTTTTTCTCTTGTTTCACGAGCAAAAAGTGCCAAAACAGGGGCTCTGGATCTCCGAAACTAATCGGTGGATCGGGATGAATTTTTGTAAACTTTGAGATCTAGGTTAGGACACTTTCTCTTTTCAATTTCGTCGCGATCCGATGATTAGTTCCAAAGTTATTAAGAAGCAAACTTTGGACTTTAACATTAGAGATGCATCTGAGCTCTACTATACAGCACTATCGTGCTGCATGATAGCATAATGTCATTCAAATACTCTCAAAACGATTTTTCTCCCTAAACGATAATGCAATAGAATTCTTTTGAATGTCCCTGTAAATGAACCATTAATCGTACTTATTTCATATGCAACACCAAACATCCTTTGGTAAGCCTACGAAGCTTTATCAATTGCATGAAAATCCGAGTATATTTACGGGAGTTAGAGCGTGGACAGACGGACAAACAAACTGAATGCAAGCACTTTTCAACTTTGTTGTAAACTGCTAAAAAAGAAAAAAAAATCAATTTTTTATAATTATTTATTTAAATTAGATTTTTTTTTTCATAATATTTAGTTAAATTATGATTAAATCTTCATTATTCTAATTGTTTTCTTCGATAAAGTGTAAAAAAAATAGCCACATTCAATTTGTGTGCAGCCTTATTTGTTTTCTACGGAAATCAGACCTCTAAAACTTTCCAAATATTATCTGTAAAACAATTTCGAAAAAAATGTTTCTCAGTAACAATACTCAAAACATAAGCTGATGTTTAGAAAGCTATGTCAAATATTTTGAATAGTCTGGGCAAGAAGCATCAACAATTCAGAAATTGTACTTTTTTTTTTTTTTTTTTTTTTTTTTTTTTGCCACACTTTCTTAGCAGCTGATGAAGTAAGAGATCTGCTGACTAACTTCTAGATAAAGGCAGACCGCAAATATGTTTTTGTTTATTAGACGGAGATTTTTACTGCATGTGTCATAAGAACAGCAAAGATGAATATTATGTACTTAAAAGGGGTTTAACCTCTTATAACCTGAATTTCGAATTAAAACTAGTTGGATGTGCCTTCTTTTATCTCATACGTACATTTTAATATTTAAAAAAGATAGTTACACATGTTAATGCTTTAATAATTTTAATTCAACACTATACCAACTTTGATTTTCATCTTAAAATTCTGCTTCAGTCAAATAAACATAGTAAAAACGAGTTTCCGTTTTTGCACGAGCCGATGGACAATGGAATGATAGGCAGATTTTTTTCATGAATTTGAAAAAAATACCAAAAAATAATCATACACAAAAATTTTAGTTCAGTTCTATGCATAACTTTATACACTTTTTGATAGTAAAATAATGAAAATGGCACAAAAATCGCTATTGCAGCGCCCCCTTCCGGGCAATATTTCAAAATTGAAGGAGGGCCTGCTTGCTACAGTC
Organism: Maratus speculifer; assembly: GCA_964019185.1. NCBI lineage: Eukaryota > Metazoa > Arthropoda > Arachnida > Araneae > Salticidae > Maratus > Maratus speculifer. The sequence continues at coordinate 261,437,733 of OZ025301.1, forward strand.
AAAAACATTCACAAAAAATTTGGTTTAATTCTATGCATATCTTCATACACCTTTGATGGTAGAATGGCGACATACAAACACACAGACAGACATTTTGTAAAATACGTTTTTTGAAAGCTGTCCCCCTAAAACGTGTAAATCCGTCGAAAACCGAAAGTCGAAAAAAAAATTTCGATTGCAAGTAAAAATTGTTTCCTCTGAAAAATTATTTATGTTAATATCTAGATCCAGAGCAACATGTATAATATGATTTTTTTTTTTTTTTAATTAGACATGATTTAATAAATCAGTAGTTAGAGCAAAGTATTTACAAGAACAATTAGATTAATTAACAAACAAGTAAGAAAATTCAAGCGTTAAGCATAGATTATGAAACACTTTCCAACGCTTCATAATAGGGCCATACCGAGTACTCGGTATTCGGCATACTCGGCCAATCTGCCAAGTACTCGGTATTCGGCCAAAATTTGGGCCGAGTACCGAGTAGTTGTAAGGATTTAATTTCTAAGCATTTATTATCATTACAATGAGAAATTATTTGGCACAATACTTTACAAATGAATAAATTAAAGTTTAAAGCACTAAAATAATTAATTTCTTCTTGCAAGCTAGTTTTTTTCGCCATAGCATACCATCATCATCATATTTTGCACTGATGATGGTATGCTATGGCTACTGAACTAATTTGCAAGAAGAAATAAAATACTTTGGTGCTTTAAATTAAAAAAATTTATTTATTTATAATATTATTGAAGACAAAAGAATTTATAACTGATCTGTAAAAGTTATTTGAATATAAATGTATAATATTTGCAATTATTCAAAAAAGTTTATTTAATACATAAAAATGTCTATAAAATATGGAAAAGTTAAAAAAAGACACAAATGCAAATTCTTCCCTCCAGTTCACTTTTAATCCGCCTTTCATTCTACCACAATTAAAATGACCGAAACTTTCTTTTTCCAAATAATGTAGGAATGTTTTAATTGGTAGTTTAACTCCTAATATGGGAATCTATTCATTTGAGCTCATCAATGTTATGATTACTCTGAATGAAAATAACAATTTCATTAGACTTCACAGTAATTGCTAATTGCTACTAAACTGTGATTAAATTTATCTTACTTTCAGCAGTATAAAGGCAAAAAAGCTGTTTTAATTCATACAACATTTTCCATATATTATATTTTGAGCTTCATCTTATGGCTTATTACAGTTAATTACTCTAATAATTAATCTTTTTGGATCCAGACAAGGAAACTGAACCTTTTCAAAATTTGAGAATGCAACTATATATGGAATGTCAAAATCCTCCTACAATGTTTCTAACTATAGCTAACATGTCTAAAATAGTCTGTTATGCAATAAGCCTGATTTTATAGTAAGTTGCATATTGTGAATAATGCAAGCTTACATCATTACTTTTAACATCAGTTCTTTGAATTATTCAAAATTACAGCAACCTATAATCTTACAGCAACCAATAATCATTCTTGATACAGATTTTCAGTATCAAAATGAATTTGTTAATTGAAGACAGTTAATTTGCATTGGTTGAATTTAATTTTTATGTATCACTTTTATTTTCCATTTTTTTTAAAATAATGCTACTGTTTTAAACTATTTGAAATTTTAAAAATTATCTTTAAAGAATCTATAATTAAATTTCAAATTAGTTAATTAGAAATTATTTAAAAGTTAATTAAAAAATATATGATTATATGTTAAAGAAGTATGTTTATTATATTTACACAGACATGTTACTCTTAAAGCTCACTTCAAGTGCATTGATAGTTCTTTCTTATACACAACTACTCGGCCGAGTACTCGGTACTCGGCCATAGTGCTACTCGATGCAGCCCTACTTCATAAAATCTTTAACAAAACTTCCCGTAGTCAGACTTGTATAAAACCAAAAACTTTCTGCGCACACAATATTGGGTCAAAAACTTTCTGCAAATTAATTTAGTGTTGGGTGTAATTCGCGTTTTTTGCGGGATTTATGAATGTAATTTGCGTTTTTTGAGAAATTTATGGACTTAATTCACGATTTTTGTGCGATTCAAAAACATAATTCGCATTTATTATGCGATTTATGTTCGTAATTCGCTATTTTTATGCGATTCATGGATGTAATTTGCTTTTTTTTTTAGCTTTGTGGCGACGAAATTTGTGATTTTTGAGCGATTTATGGTCGTAATTCCCGTTTTTAATGCGATTTATGAACGAATTTGCTTTTTTTACACGATTTCTTGGACGTAAATCGCGTTTTTTATGGAATTTATGAACGTAATTCGCGTTTTTTTTATGCGATTTATAAATGTAATTCGCGTTTTTATTCACGATTCATGGATGTAATTCGCGTTTTTTGAGCAATTTATGGACGTAATTCGCGTTTCTTACGCGATTTATGAACGTAATTCACGTTTGTTACCCAATTTATGGACGTAATTCGTCTTTTTTATGCGATTTATGGACGCAATTTGCGATTTATGTGCTTTCTGCGGACGAAAGTCGCGTTTTTGAGTGATTTATGGACGTAATCCGTATTTTTTATGCAATTTATGTACGTAATTCGCGTTTTTTTACACGATTTGGGGACGTAATTCACGTTTTTATGCACCTTATGAACGTAATTCGCGTCTTTTTACAAGATTAATGGGCGTAATTCGTGTTTTTTGAGCGACTCATGCACGAAATTCTCGTTTTTTTACGCAATTCGTGCACGAAATTCGCGTCTTTTACCCGATTCATGCACGGAATTCGCGTTTTTTACGCGAATCATGTACGAAATTTGCGTTTTTTACGCGATTCATGGATGGAATTTACATTTTTAGCTCGACATTTGGATGAAATACACTCTTTTCGCGTGGTATTTTGTCGAAATATGTGTTTTTTACACGATTCTTTGTCGAAATGCATGTTTTGTACGCGATTCTTTGTTGAAATTCGCGATTTGTATTTTTTTCGATATTCGCGTTAAGAGCAAATAATTCGTTCATAAAATTGAGGGAATATTTTATTTTTTTTGGTAGTAAAAAAAGTTACAAATATAACAATTGTTTCTTTCTTAAAATTTTCTGCAAACTTCATAAAATTTTCTGCGCACGGCGTGCGCGCGTGCGTCTATATTATACGACTCTGCCCGTAGTAAACATTCATTATTTAGGTAAATAAGGAAATAAAGCCAAATATAACCAAACATGTATTCCAGTACTATTGAACAGCCTTGTATTTGATCTGTCAGCTAATACACATACTATATAATGGGAAAGTTCAGTTTAGCAAAAAATACCTAGTAGCTTGAAATTTCTCTTTCAGCAATTTATACTAATAAATGGAAAAATACTTGAATACTTTATTCAGCCTTGTAGTTTGCCTGGTACCTTTATTACACATTAGTTTTAAGATAAAACTTATTTTAAACTAAAACACTCTTAAAACAACTGAAATCACTTTCTCATAAATTATCATTCATAGGCTCCATGTACCCAATTCTTTCCGTGGCACTGTATATCATTTTATCTATATTCTGCAAACATTTCTTAGTAAATTTAATGCAGTTCAGCGTAAATATGCATAATTTATTTAAGAATCACCATTTGGTAACTTATGCTCATATTCATTAACGTTAGAGAGCTCTTTTGGGTAGCCCTGTATATTAACTATAGCATTTATACACACCATATAATATGCATAAATTTAGTGAAACTTATATGCGCATATAACGCATTTCATCCATCCATCAGCTATCATCAGATACATATACAGTACTTCAGAAAGAATGTACTATTTTGAATCTTTTGTGTGTCTATGTAAATACTATGTACTTTATATTAGGGAAGACAGTATCATATAATTTATACTAAGCCTCATTGACATGCATCAATTTCATTATACATGAAACAATTTATTATATTTAAAATATGTCACACACAATTACCGCTTTTACCATTATCTAATGGAATTCTTTGTGTGGCCCTGTAAATGAATAATAGCTACATTTTCACCTCATATTTTATAGAATGCATATTTCAATGCACTTCGTAAAAGCATATAAATTTTAATATGTTTGACAGGGTATAACATCTTTAAAATTCCTTTAAAACGATTTTTCCCCATAGGCCGTAATAAAATGGAAAACTTTTGATTCTCCCTGTAGATAAACTAATCATGGTAGAAACTTCATTTTCAGTAGGGTTTGTGCTAGGGTAAACGTCAATAACATCCTAAAATTTCATGGCAATCCGAGTATATTTACGTGAGTTATAGCGCGGACAGTAAAAAAGTGTTAATAACGTCCTAAAATTTCATGGCAATCCGAGTACATTAACGATTTTTCCCCATAGGCCGTAATGTAATGGGAAACTTTTGATTCACCCTGTAGATAAACTAATCATGGTAGAAACATCATTTTCGATAGTGCTTGTGCTAGGGTACACGTCAATAACATCCTAAAATTTCATGGCAATCCGAGTATATTAACGATTTTTCCCCATAGGCCGTAATGTAATGGGAAACTTTTGATTCTCCCTGTAGATAAACTAATCATGGTAGATGGTAGAAACTTCATTTTCGATAGGGCTTGTGCTAGGGTACACGTCAATAACGTCTTAAAATTTCATGGCAATCAGAGTATATTAACGACTTTTCCCCATAGGCCGTAATGTAATGGGAAACTTTTGATTCTCTCTGTATAAAATCTAATCATGGTAGAAACTTCATTTTCAATAGGGTTCGTGCTAGGATAAATGTCAATAATGTCCTAAAATTTCATGGCAATCTGAGTATATTTACGTGAGTTAGAGCGCGGACAGATGGCCATCCGGCCAGACAAACCGAATGCATAAACACTTTTCAACTTCGTTGGAAAGTGTTAAAAATGTTGTTTTGGAAATCTCAGAATTCTTATAAGAACAGTATAAATAAATGTACTGTGGACTTATCTGTAACTACAGAAGTGTTTTGTAATTGCAAACTTTATGTACAACATTTTTTAATAGGATTAAAGCTTCACTTGAGTAAATGTTTGAGAAAATAATCCCATTAAAAAATACAAAGCTTCAGCTGTTTCACTGCATTTTCTAAACTAGTCGTTGGGGGCCACCATAATACTTACCCATCCTATATATGCATACATATGAAAATAATACATTTGAAAACTATTTATAAAATGAATTGCAATTCCAAAACAAAATATAAACATGTATTTATATTTTTATTGTGCATAGTAATGCTGTATTAATAAGTTGCTGATGAATCTCTCTAAATTATACAACACGCCTAACTACTCAAGTAGTGCTGAATTGCGAAAAAGAAACATCCTTATAACTCCAAAAATTATAATCGTATTAACTAACAATTTATTGCGTTGGATTAAGCGTCTCATTACCAATTAAAATATATCTTTGAATTGAAATTTGAATGAAATACAGGGTCATGAAAAATCGAAAAAAGTGGAAAACAGGATTACAGATATCTCGGCAACTAATGATTCGATTAACTTTGTTCTTGATGCAAAATTTGTGTTATTTTATTGCCTTTTACGATCACTCCTTAAAATAAAAAAATTCAAAAATTTTTATATACCTTTCATCAGAACGAATTTTTCGAGAATCCGGAAAAAATAGTTCCGGATAATCGAGGTTGCTGATATTCAATAGGCTTCGTCCCATTCTTACATACCAAGTACATACAAAATTTCAAGTCTCTATCTCAATTTTTTCGTGAGATAGAGCGTTTACAGACAGACAGATTGACGGCAATTTTTTTTTTTTCTAAAAATATGTTTTTCAAAATCTCCAGTGTCGAAAATGTGTAAATCCGTCAAAAAAATTTTTTCGATTTTCAAAACGATTGCAAGACTTACCCTATACTACGTATGATGGGTAAGTAATAGGATTGAGCAAAATATTTTGTATGAAAAATGCAATCTATTTTAACTGGTGGACGAATTAAATAAATTTTACTCTGAATTTTGTTTAATGATACTTAAAAGAACCATGGCCGTAACTGAGGGAAGCAGCAGATGCCCTGGGCAGCAATACAAAAGGGTGCTAAATGAAAATTTTGAGTCTTGATTTTTTTCACGTCAATGTTTGGCACAGTATTGCAAAAATCGTCTTGTCTGAGTTATGCCAAAGCATAGAAGAATGTAAAGATGATCTGGCATAAGGATTCTGTATAAAGCGGGACTTTTTTCCATTCCGTTTACAAGATTTTAATGAATCCATATTTGACAAAGTAGAGTACATTGTTCAGTATTACATATTTTATGATTAAATATTTTAAATTAAAAAAGCAATTAGAAAAATTCTTTTTATAAATAAACTTTGTTGAGGAAGGAGGGGGAAAACGTCAAAATTTATGTTTGCCCTGCATGCAAAAAAGGCCAGTTTCGGCCCTGAAAGTACCGTCAGGATATAAAAGATAAAAGTTATTTTATCATTCGCTAATATTAAATCTATGGACATGGAATGTATTCGTATATTTAAAATATCTTTTCAGGAAATAAATTTTTTTAAGTTCTTTTTTTCTGTGTACTTTCCTTAACCCCTTGGAGATGAGCGATCTGTATACGTGCTACTTAAGATGCTCAGAATCGTTTATTATTCTCAGCAGTTATTTTTTATTGTAAAGTTTACCTTATTTAATCAAAGCATTTTCACGATTCAATTTCTGAAAATTTTCTGTTTTGAAAACAGGGTGGTAGAAAATTTTAAATTACAGAAAAAGTTCTTGTCGCAAAAGGGCCTATTTTTTAACTGTTAAAATATTTCTAAAATATGTACTTAATTTGTGAAATGTTAAAATCTTATTCTCAATCAGAGTTCTCGCTGTCACTCGCCATTCCGCCAAAATTCTTCATTTGGCAAGTAAATAAACGATTAGATTCGCCAAATTGCTAGTGCTCAATTTTTGCTTTTTCTTTTTCGTTTTTCATACATATGCATACATACATATTTTTAATATATTTGTAGCGGATAGTTATAATTAGATTAATAACAATCGTTTTTGCAATTATAAAAACTTAGATTAATTTGAAACATATTGAAAAAAAAGGGGGTACATTAAAGTGTTAAAGATTTTGTGTGTGTGTGTGCGCTACACAGCGAATCTATTTTGCTAATACAGTAGACTCCCTCAAATCCGCAAACCAGAAATCCGCAACTCTCTAAAATCCGCACATATTTTATGGATGTAAACAATGAAACTTTCAGTTCAGATATTGGGACAAAACTTGATTTTTTTTAGTTTTGTATCAATTCCATGTATTTTTTAATTTGTAATTTTCTTAATAATAGTCTATTCATGTTTTTTTCATGAAGAATACCTTTTTTTGGAAAAAATTCAAGATATTGCTGATATTACTGGTAATCAGAATCTTCTTACCAAATATATTTATGCATTAATCCAGATTTTTTGGTTATTAATGCCAGGTTAAACTTGGGGAAAAAAAAAAAAAAAAAAAAAAAAAAAAAAACCTTATTTTATGATTTTGATGTGAATTAGCAAGTGTGGCAAGTTTTGTTGAATAATTTTGGAAGCATTTAATCTTTCTAATGAATATTTAATCATACACTATTAACTTGACCTTTGCTATAAGTACTTAAATCATTTTAAAAATTATCTAAATTTTTATTATTTTAGTTTATTACTTATTTTAATATTTTATTATATTGTAAGCATTCATTTTATTTCCAATTGCACCATTAATTGCACTCAAATTACTGTTTAAGAAATGTAAACAAAGCAATGACCAGAAATCTGCAAAATTCTAAAATCCGCACAACCTCTGGTCCCAAGCTGTGCGGATTTGAGGGAGTCTACTGTATTATTTTTTTCATTTGGCGAATATATATATATGTATACATATTTCTTTTAATTAGCCAAATTACTAATGTTGGTCAAATGTCAGCGAGAACACTGCTCTCAATCTGCTATTTTTTAGCACATAAAATATTTAATTAAGCATACATTTTAGATATATTTTGACAACTAAGAAAAGAACAAAATAAACATCTTCAAGAAGAGTACAAAGAAAAAGGGAGTTAAAAATATTAATTTCCTGTAGAGATATTTTAAACATACGAATGTATTCTACACCCATAGACTTAACACTAGTGAGGGGAATTTTGAAATTGACTAGCAGCCTTAATTTATGATTAAATTTATTAAGATTAATAATAAATCTTCATTATTCCATTTGTTTGTGTTATAAAGTGCAATATATTTATATTTAGATGTACGATCAATTATGTATATTAAATGAGTGAAATCTGGATATATTATGTAGATAGATAGATAGGGGAGAAAGTGGGGTACAGTGGACCACCTCATATATTTTATTTATTTTTTAAGCTTTTCTTTTAGGCTAGCTAATTACAGCACTGGATTAATTACTTATAGCCTTCAAAATACATCTTTAGCTGAGATGGACCATTTTATCCTGACTGGTTGTTTTGCGCTTCTAAAATTAAAATTTTTCATCATCATACTTTTCTTTATTATTAAATAAAAGTTATCATAGCAAACGCAGTAGCGTTGCTATGATAACCATATTAACCATATTGTTACCAATATTGTTAAACATATTATAGCAAACGCAGTAGCGTTTGCTATAATATGTTTAAGAAATGGAAAATGCAAACTTTTTTTTTTTTTTCTGGCGAACCAGTTGACGTACGACAGTGACTTTTTTTCAAAAGATAGTGCTTGATGAGATGAATAAAATGATGGCATTAAAAAAATTTATCGCAGTTTACTGTAGTTTTTTATTTAATTTTTAACGAAAAAAAATGAAGATCTAAAATTTAACAAGCAACAGCTAACGATCCCATGGATGGATTAACTTCATTTTTGGTTTATTTTAATCCTTTTTGGTAAAACTGAAAATAGATTTTTTTTTTCATGTTTGTATGTTTGACGATCACTGAGAAAATCGAATTTGTGTCTTAAAGCTCCAGTTGAACATTGTTCCTTGTTGTTGCTGTTGTAGTTTTTTTTTTTTTTTTTTTTTTTTTTTTTTTTTTTTATTCGCTGCCAACAAGTTTAAATAAATATAAAATTTTTATGTAAGCAACATAATTCATTCAAATTAAATAAATCACGTGAAAAACATAAATTATTTGTTTTTATTGCAAAGCATTTAGTTTTAGTTATTTGAATAAAGTAGTGAGTGCACTGTAATTATTTTCGTTCGACTCCTTGGTTTATTTTGCAGACGTCATGCATTTTATATGACAATACAATAGTTTTCTTAATTATTCTAATACAACAATAAAGTTTTGGCAGCAAATATTTTGCTTTTCAAGATATAAAAAAACCTTCAGTTTTTATCAAAAAGTTTGAATGACAAATATTAAAAAAATGCTCTGGTGAGCAACAAAAAAAGGTTAATATGTTTTTAAGTATGAAAAAGTGTCTGACAAGTGCTTCTAATTGAGCATGAGAGAGGACAAGGGGCCCCTTCTTGGCTGCAGCTCTCTGCCAATGCCAAATTTGAAAAAATCATATTATATATTAAATCATATGGAAATAACCCCCTACTCTTTGAAAATTTTTAAGAGCCTCCTTATACCCTCTGTTTCACAAGGAAAGCTCTAGCACATGACCTCAAAAAAAAGTAAAGCTTCTGGGTTTTTTAGGCCAACAACTCTGCAAACAAAACATCTATGTGCATAGCAAATGATGATGTCCATATAGCACACAGGTGACGATTATAAAGGAGTCTTGTAACTTCCTCTGGAAAGTGACAGGAGCTTTGCCCCTCTACCATTGAAAATATAAATAAACAATGGATGATTGGTTCATTTATATCTTTGATAACTTCTGTAATAATGATAAAAGTAAAATATCTGGGCCTCTAGATATGTGCACTCTCTGTTCTTACTGCTCTGCTGTTTAAAGGTAAACAAAAAGAGAAAAAATGACTGCTTTTTAGCGTTGATTTTATGCATAAAAAAAATCTTTAAATATTTATGAGATATTCTTTTTAAAGACATTTACAAAAGGTTAGATAATAGAGTAATTATTGCAATAAAGTAGGCATTGATAGTACTTGAAAAATACAATATGAATAGCTTGCAAGCACATATTTTTATTGATTAAAATGTAATATTTTAAACCTTTATATTAAATATTTATTTCGGTGTTATTCCAAGTGAATTTAAAATTATAACATCCACAAAGCAACAAATATAAAAATAAAAGAGTTAAAATTTGAGTATAATATTATTTTGACAATATATCATAAGTTTCTTTTATCATTTTAAATAAAGCTTGTTAACATTTTTTTAAAATTATATTTTCTATAGTAATATAAATATTGCATCGATCATATTATTTAGATTTCAGTAGTCAAAGTTATTTATTTACTTTTTTATAAAATAAAAGCTTTTGAAGAGTAAAAGCTATCGCTGCGATCTTCTATAAGAAAATGTAAATAAAATACCATAATTTTAACAGAATACCTTCATTAGTATGTAAATTATTTCATTTATTCAAAAATTATAATCGTAAGATTTATCAATAGTGAAACCGGCAAATATCACTGCAAAAATTAGTGCAGACGATGTATTTCTTTTACAGATAAATGATAAACAAACCTGGTGATAACATGATTTTACACGTGACATTGACATTTAAATAAAACTTACCTAAATCCTCCATTTTCAGAACTTTACTTCAAAGCTAGTGCGAAGAAATTTATAGAATTTTTTATTTGTAGTAGTTTTTGTTTTAAAGAATGTCAATAAAAAGGTAGAAGCTCTGTTATTACAAAACCGGTTGGTATTACTTGTTTGTTTATTAATTCCAAAGGCAAATTTTTAAATCACAAGTAAAACTCAATGTAACAAAATTATAAATGACTGGAATCCAGCGGACTTTTATGATCCGAGCTTTAAATGATGAATTTGATGTAAACTATTCAGCTGGGTAACACTTCTACGTCAATCAAAACATGACTCAATCGGAAACTTTTTCGCAGCCGACACTTGACACAACTTGCGCTCATGAAAAAAAATACAACATATGCAGTTCCGTAAGTTACCTCTAGATGGCGACAAACTAGAAAAGATTAAAGTTAAATTAATAACATTTTTATATAAATAACAAAATCATAATATGGAAGTTTTTTGGCAAACATAAGTTTAAGAGTTTAATGCACACTAATGAACTTTTAGCAATCTAAATAGTTCACAGAAATAAAAAATATTATTTGATCTAATTTTTTAATAAATATAACATTTCTTTCTATAACTCTTTTTTAGAATAAAGTAAAATTTTTGTTAATTTCCCGATTTTTTTCTCATTTTTCCCTCCATCTTTCCACTTTAAATAAATTATTTGAAGAAGCTTAGGAACAACTAAATATTTTGTTTATTTTTATTAGAAATTTTGAAGGTGGTTGTTTGCAAATAAATAGCCGGCTGCAATTGTTTTTGTCGTTGGGATAAATATGTTATACTTTTAAAAATAGTATAATATTTTTATTCGTAAGTCAAATTTCCTTAAAATTTTTTGCTAATATAAGACATTTCTGACTACTAACTTTGCATCCTTTTTTGAAATGTTGCAAACTATCATAAATTAATTAATATTTTGTCTAATCTTTTTTCTTCAGAAGCTTTGTATAAAAGATTTCAAAAATATGAATGCATATTCATTGTCTTTACTAATTGTTTCATTCCACTCAACCTCCCCTTATTTCTTAAGAAAAACGGACACAGGTGTCATATACGCACCACTTTAGAGAGATTGCAAAAAAAATGGCGATTTAATGCTTCACATTGTAACCATTATATTATTGTTTATTAATAAACTGTTTATTTACTTTTTTCTTAAATCATATAAATTGTTTTATTCAATACTTATTACCAGTGTTGGCACGGTTTAAACCAATTGGTTTTAACCATGGTTTAAACCACATGGTTTTTTCTCAAAAAAACCAATTGGTTTTTTTAGAAGAAATCTAATGACATTTTCTTTTTTTTCTTTATAATTTACGTGTTTCAGATTATTGGACAAATAATTTCTACTTTTAACACTTTATTTCAGTAATAAGTATTATATGTAGTGGGTTTTGGTCTTTTTTTATGCATAGGATTAAACCAATTGGTTTTTTCTATTTAAAAAAAAAGCAATTTGTTTTTTAGAAGAAATCTAATGACATTTTCTTTTTTTCTTTATAATTTACGAGTTTCAGATTATTAGATATAAATAATTTCTATCTTTTTTACAAGAAATCTAATGACATTTTCATTCTTTCTTTATAATTTATGAGTTTCAGATTATTGGATATAAATAATTTCTACTTTTAACACTTTATTTCAGCAATAAGCATTAGGTATATTGGGTTTACGTCATTTTTTTATGCATAGAATGTAAATCAGTACACATTGGTGAACATATCTATTGCTCTAAAGAAAAAACTTCAAACATGTGAATTGATCAAAGATAAAATAGATAATATTTAGTATAAAATATTTTAATTTTTTTAATAATGCAGAATATTTAATGCAATTAATAATGTAACACAATGACCTTTTAAGATTTCGCACAAGCTGTAAAAGAAATTTTTCTTTTGGGAGATTATCTTGAAGAATTAAAAGCAAAGACTGGTTGCTAGTTATAGCATTTTAATAATATTTTTTTCCCCTCTGCTGTCTGCTGAATCTACCGACTAAAAATGTTAACTTCAAATTGTCACTCAGAAAGATAAAATCCTAAGTGTAGTAATTGTAATTTATTATTTGAATAATTGTGGAATAGAATATTTATCAAACTACATCCAAACATTTGTTATTAGTAATCAAAAGATTGTTTATAAAGATTTACAGGGCATCAATGGTTCACTGTGTAGAACAGTTAAAACTTTCAACATAAGACTGTTTGCCAAAACTGTTTAAATTGAAAAATAAATATTTTCAATTTTCAGCGTAAATTCACTATAATTATTAAATTTAAATTATTTTAAATGAAATTATACTGCTTATAAACCAATAATATCTGTTTTTATCAGTAATTATGCATGTATATGTCATAAGAAAATATGTTTTTAAAAAAAACCCAGTTTAAACCAAAAAAACTGGTTTTTTTCCAACCCTGCTTATTACAGTAGAAATCCAATATAACGCTGTTGTTGGGAGACATGTTTCACACCTGCGTTATAACATAACAGCGGTGTATCGAAAGGGTTCAAAGAAATAGTATAAAATGATGAAAACACTTACCCGCTTTGCGAAATGTAAGTAACTTTATCACTCATTGAACACAATCTTACACTATTTCCATTAGTATTGTTTGGCGAACTGAGAATTTCGTCCCCCCCCCCCCTGCTTGTGCAGACCCATTCACAATTATTTAAAAAATTTGCGTCCCCCCCCTTATTAAAACACCCTTAAAAACCCTTATTAAAAAAATCTCACAATTATACACTCTAAGATTAAAAAAACTGTCTAAAACGGAATTTAAAACTGTTTTATAGGCTTCCGTTTTAGAAGGTTTTACTATATAAAATAAGATATTGTTTGTATCCAGCAAGTTCAGGTTAAAAATTCTGGGCACTCACCCGTTCAAAAAGCTGGTTACGCCTATGCAACCACAAAAGAAATAACTCCTTAATATTAGCTAATTCAATAACTGTTAGATTTTTCACCAGTTTTTCAATTCAGTTCAGTTATGTAGTTCTTTTCTGTTAGATTTTCCACCCGTTTTTTAAAAAATGTAGTTTTTTACATTACAAAAGAACATTTTATCGCTTCGTAACTGTTGTTTATTTTCAAACGTTTTGTCTGATGATAATGTTGTTATCGTTAACGACTTTTGATTTAAAGTTTCGTTTCCTGTTTGGTTTTCATTCGCGGTTGTTGAAGAAAGAGGATAAATAAAAAATGATTTCGTCTCTTTTTTATTAAATATCAGAAAGACTGAATTTGAGATTTGTGGATTTGATTTCTAAAGGGCTCTTCTGGGGGGGGGGGTCCCTATAGGACCATTTTGGGGGGGGGGGGCGTTTCTCATTTTTTGATGTAATACGTCTATCGAAAGCTTATGCTTCATACATTACAAATCTAGCATAAAAAATTTTCTCCCGTTATTCTGGGTCACGTTACGGACCCATAATGGGTTGAAATTTAAATTTCTTAAACTTCTTCGAGGTTTTTGCCAAATCGGTATCAGAAAAAAATTGTGCCAACGTGATGTGTGTATGACATCTGCGCCATATAAATATTATTCAGTCTTTTTTTTATTGCAATTTTTTTATGTAAAACAATATGCATTATTTTTCATGCACAATTGCGCATTAAATGAAAATTGTAATGCAATTTTTGTAGTAGTACTTTATAATAATGAATTAAAAAAAAACACATTATTTAAAAGTATTTCCTGCACAATAAAATATTTACTGACGATTACAAAAAAATATGCTTGACAATTCAAAAAATAAAAACGTAATTGTCCAAGTTTTCACTTCTGTCGGCACTCCAAAAATGTCACTTTTTTTTAGGGGGGGGAGGGGTGAAAATTTTGTGGAAATAAGTCTTATTTTTTATTTATGTATGGATCCATATAAAAAAGTATGAGCTAGTGAACTTTGGAACCATTTTAATACAACTCATATTCCAAATATTAAAATAATTGAGAAAAATTATTAAAAAATTATTTTCAATTTAATCATTTTTATACTAAGTGAATGCAATTAAATTTCTTATAAATTGAATCTGGAATGTTTAGATAAGATTTTAATATTTACAAAATATAAAATACAGTACAATATATTAGGTTTACAGCTTTCTGAAAGACATAAAAATAGTAGGATAAAATTTAGATGAGTTCAAAGTATTAGAATATTTTATTTTGCGCAACAATATTACCTTATTAATATGAAGTAAATGATAGTTAATTTTTTGTAGCACCCTCTTTTGCTTTTATAATAGCGTACAATCGATCTTGCATACTATACATATCTGCTATTAAGAAATTAGTAAAAAAAACTGAGTCTGGAAAAAATTTCATTCTCTACCATCTGTCCTATCTCACAAGTTTCTTTGTCCTATCAGTTAATATTTTTTTTATGTTTTGCAGCCACTCTAGTAGTGGCAGAACGCATTGACTTGCTGTACGAAAATTCAGTAATGCATCTCATCTCAGATTTTAAAACATCAACAGTGCTGATTGAGAAAATGCGGTATACGGAAAATGGATTTTTGAAAAATTCGTTTTCCTCTGTATGTTAAAGAAAGTTTTCTTAATATGTTTTCTTGTACTTTCTAATTTTCCTGCTTTTCGTATTTCCTATTGGATACATTATTTTATATTCAAAAATATATGTGCCTATAGATATTTTCTTAAATGTTGTTGCCCCACCAGTGGCTGAGAGATTCTGCCCTCAAAACTGGTAGACGGCAGGCGCTGGATTAGAACAAAACCCAATCGCGGTCGTCAGCCCAATCATTCGGAGTTTTCCGTGGTTTTCTTCGAACTTTGGATTTCCTTGCGTAAATACGGGTTGGGTTCCCTTAGAAAGACCCCCCCCCCCTCCCTCCACGGGGGGCCCATATCCCATGTGTTGCCCGTTTGGGAGCATATTTAGCAATTGTTTATAAACTGTTTATTGTATCCTGTTACAAAAATAACAGGATGTTGGAACCTGTTACCAGCGCTACTGTGGAATGATGTAACCTGTTAACCAAAAATAACCATATTTCCCATCTCTAATTGTTATGCATTACAGCATCAATGATATCGAGATCTTTAAGACCTCTGAAATAGATTTGCTTGTTGTCAATTTCTATAGGCATGTGGGTCATTTTCAAAATAAGTACAATTTTGTGTCTTAATATTCTAAAATTTATAATATTAAAAGTAGATAAATTTCAAACTCTTAATTGTTCTTCATTTCTTTTTTTAATAATCAGAGTATTAAACTAAGTAATTTATATAAAAATAAATTAAATTGGGCAAAAAATAAAAATGAACTATTGACTTTTCAATGGGAATCATTTTTGTCTCAAACCCAAACTTTGATTTTCAACATGTTATAATTTCTAATTAATAATTGCTATTTTCGTTGATTTGGGCAATTTTATTTTCAGAACAGTATAAATTTTGTGTACTTATTACAATTCTGTCTGAAAATTGATTTTAATATGGATTAATTAAATTAAATAAGACTGTCTTACATGTTTTGTGTCACTGGTCTAACAACTAATATTTTTCAATTTTAAATATTATTCTGATGATAAAGATTGATTGAATTGGCTTTTTTATGTTAGCAACACTGTTTGTAAACAAAATAGTGGAAAAACTAGCTGTCTTCATGTGATCTATTGCTTAAAAAAAGAAAAATATATTCTTAAGTCAGCCAAGTTCTTTTATTATGTGTCACTGGTCTAACAAGTATTCTATTAACTGATACACTTATTACAATTCTGTCTGAAAATTGATTTTAATATGGATTAATTAAATTAAATAAAACTGTCTTACGTGTTTTGTGTCACTGGTCTAAAAACTAATATTTTTCAATTTTAAATATTATTCTGATGATAAAGATTGATTGAATTGGCTTTTTTATGTTAGCAACACTGTTTGTAAACAAAATAGTGGAAAAACTAGCTGTCTTCATGTGATCTATTGCTTAAAAAAAGAAAAATATATTCTTAAGTCAGCCAAGTTCTTTTATTATGTGTCACTGGTCTAACAAGTATTCTATTAACTGATAACAGTTAAATCAATTTAATAAAAAGATTATAATAATACAGCATATAAAGTTGTGTTTAACACCCTAAACCACAATATTACAATTTTTAAATAAGGAATAAGAATTTATTTTTAAAAAAATGTCAATTGTCTAACAGTCACTGGCCTAACAATACATTCATTATGCTAGTGACAAATCCTGTTATACCAGTGACACAATGCTAAGCAATGAAATAATTTCATGTAGAAAAATTGTTTTTTAAAAGTTATAATATTATGATTATTCACAACTTTAATAAAGAATGTCTTTGGATTAATAGAAAAATGTTACCTATCTAATGCAAAATGTCACTGGCCTAACGCATGTCATTGGTCTAACTAATGCTTACTTTTAAGTAATTATTGTAATTGTGTTAATGAGCCAATTAAGCTCAGTCATTGCATTATTTCAGTTACAATTACCATTTTATTAAATAAAATAAAATATTTTGTGGAAAAAATCATACTTTAAAATTTCGAAAAAAAATTGCTGAAAATGTACCTTATTTTGAAAACGACCCATGTAGTGGAGGGTATACACAGTGTACCTTCTGGATTTTTTTAAAGGAACATCATATACCCTCTATTTTGCAAGAAAGCTGCTATAATGTACACACTCTAGGGTTTACCCTCTGCTTAGAGTGTATATCCTTGGCTATTTTTACGACTACGCCCCTGAATTTCTATCTAGTCATTTAAATCATTAACAGAAATATCAAGATGCATAACGCTAATTGCAGACTGAAAGTCCCTCAGTATGTTTCACTGAAATTTTAAACACAAAATTTACCCTAAAATTGATCTTTTTTTTTTTTTTTTTCGGGGGACATATTTTTTTCCTACATTAAATCCGAATTCGTAGTATATCAGACCACATTATTCCATATTTCTACTGTACTTTTTTTTCATTATTATTATTTTCCTTGTAAAATAATATAATTAACATATACATATATTTAACTGGTATTAGAAAACAAAGTAAGCAATTTATCATTTCACTAAATTCAACATTACCAAGTATCTCGCTTATTCTAAAATTCAGCTAAAAATAAGTAAATTAACTAAATAGTTGCATTTTGTTATACCTATAAATAAAAAGTCATCTAAATTTCTTCTATCTATTTTTTCCATTTTGGCCCTATGCTATCCTCAGCATCCAGAATTTAAAATCTTTAACTCTTTTTTTTTTTTTTTTCTTTCTTTCATCTTCTGTGTTTGCTTTGTAGCAACAGCAAATAAATAACCAACCAATTGTCTAAGGTCCTCCAAATTCCCCCATTCCAAGAAAAGCCGGAAGGGATTTCTAAAGATGGAGCGAAAGAATTTTCAGTTTTGCTATGTACTTGCCATGAAAAACAAGGTAGCCTTCTCACTAAATCACAATCTGGTAAAATTCATCTGTGATACGTATCAAATAATATTTTAATGATTTATATTTCCCAAGCATGGTGAAAGCACCTTCTGTTTTTATTAATGTAGATGCAAAGTGTTTTATTTCATCTATTAGTTTTTTAATGTTTATCTATTTATTTTCAGAGCTTTTCCTCTTTTTTTATAAAGAAGTGTGATCAGAAAAAAGGTTATAAACTATTAACAGTTTAATTTGTTTCAAGAGACATTTTATATAAAGTTTGAGCATGGAAGTGTAAGTATATAGTTATGGTTTATTTTGTCTACATATTAATATATATTTTGTTGATTTTTTTTCTAAAATTTTTCGTTAATTATATTATAGTAGGGTATAAACATTTATGGTGAAAAAATTTAACTTACTTTAGAAATATATACAGTGGACTCTCTCTATTCCGAACACTCATGGGACCAACCAAAAATGTTCAAATTATGGGGGTGTTCAGTATAGAGGGAGAACTGGAAATGCATTACTACTATTACTACTACTACTACTATTACTACTATGTATTGAATTTACAGTCGGTATAATATATTTAGCATGGTTAGTCATACCATTGTGCAATGACAAACTAAATTTAGTCAGTTTTGTACTGTACCATCTCATTTTTTTTACAGTGGAGCATCGTTTATACGATGCCGAAGGGACTACCGAAAAACGTGGTATAAACTATAACGACGTATAATCGATTTTCACTTACAAAACTAGAATTAATTTTGTTTTCACTTAATTTTAATGTTTAACGTGATGATTTGCAATTTTTAAATTAAACAAAGCAAAATAAACAAATCTTAAAAACGGTGGGGGGGGATTAGTAATTCAATTTAAATATATGTACCTTTATTTATGTTTCACCGAAAGATTCCTCAATTGCAGTACATCATTTCCTTTCCATTTAAGGGTGTATTTCAATTCAAACTGCTTATCTTTTGATTTATTTTTAAATTCATTTTTGCTGTCATATGCATCAAACTGGCAAATTGTCATATTTAGAAAGTACACAAGGTGCCGTGATTGTCGATTCTTTGATAAGTGCAGAAAACATTGCAAAAAAACCAATCAAAAAAGGCATTTTGAACCGATTTTCCCCAAGCGAGAGGTCTGTGAATGAAAAAAAAGTTCATACTGAGAAGATAATTGTCTATAAATAAAATTCTAATGAATTGAGCATAAAATGACATCACACGGCCCCTTTGTTTGTCTCTTCAAAAATCCACTCAGCAAGTCTCATGTTTCTACATTTAAAAATGTGTCTGAAATTGTATCAGAAAATTTCGAACTATTGAAGGTGGAAAAGCACTTTTTCGAATACACCCTTAAAGTTAAAGATCAAAAACCCCTCGTGGCCAACTAAAAGTCGCCAATACTGATAACAATTAGAAAGATAGTCTTTTTGCAACTTAAAACAGGTCAGGAAAGCTGACCATCCCCGAAAAAAGAATGACCCCCTCCCAGTGTAATCTGTTACACGTAAGCTGATTTTTCAAACTAATCGAACGCCAGCCCACATTTTTATAATTTGGAGTGCATTTAAACACGCTCTTTGGTGTCATTCATAGCTGCCAACTTTTGCTCGTTCGTAAAATACACAAGAAAAAAAAACCTATACAAAATCGAAAAATCGATGTATAAACTGTTTTGGGCATCATAGAAAAGATATATTTTTAGATTAAAATGAATAGGAAGGAATCGGGACCACATTAAAACGTCATATAAATATAAACGACGTATAAGTGATCGTCGTATAAACGATGTTTTACTGTATTAAAATTTTTTTAC
Organism: Maratus speculifer; assembly: GCA_964019185.1. Lineage (NCBI taxonomy): Eukaryota > Metazoa > Arthropoda > Arachnida > Araneae > Salticidae > Maratus > Maratus speculifer. The sequence continues at coordinate 261,457,667 of OZ025301.1, forward strand.
AAACATACATTTACATTACAATACACCTCTTGAAAACATAATCAGTATATTACTTTAAAAAATAATTTTAGTATCGCATTGTCAATACTAAATGACATTTAGTATGTTCTGTTTTTGCATTGTATGGGCTCATGCAATGCACATATTATCTGGCTTTCACTTTGAGGTGATGTTCATGTTCAGACACATAGTTCAACAGGTAAATGAGTCTCTTAGTCATACTCCTTGAATGTAATCACCGTTCGTCTTATTTCATCAGTCTTTTCCAGTTCTGCTTCATCTTCACTTTCCTCTTCAACAATGTTGTTCTTGCAAACCGTAAGGATTTCATTGGTTTTGAGATAAACTCCAAGTTCTATTTCAGTATGAAGCTTCTGAAGAATTGATCCCAAGTCACTCACAGCTGTTGCTTCTTGGTCCTCTATTCTTGTTTGCCCATTCTCACATAGAAATCCAACTTTATAAAAGCATCTTTAGGAGGTGTAGGAGGTTGTTTCATTGTATGCCGTTGATAGTTAATAGACAGCATCCATAGCGTTGACCTTCTTCTGCCGAATTTGCCGCCTACATCACCAGGGACAATTTCTTCTGAAAATGGATTTGGTAGTAAGTTTCAATGGTCTTGATTACTCTTTGATCCAGTGGTTGGATTATAGAAATAAAGTTTGGTAACAGGAACTTCAAGATTATGTTGCCCAGTTGCATGTTTGTAAGTGATATAGTATTAACAACAATCTTTTAGGTAGCTTTCATTACAAAAAGTAAAAAGCTACCTATTGCAGCCGTCCGGAGGAAAGCACTTCCGAAAAATTTTGGTATATTTTCACCGATCATGACCCCCAGACCCCAAAACCACCCTCCGTTCAAATGTTGACATATATATATATATATATATATATATATAACCATATATATATATATATATCTGATTTTTGTCATGCGATAACTAACGTATTTATGAACCGATTTGAATGAAACTTGGTATGTACATAGTACATACAAATGTCTCGACCGAGTTTGTTGGTCAGCATCATCCGCCATTTTGTTTCAAAATGGCGGCCATTTTAAATTTTTAAAAAAATTTAAAGTTTAAAATTTAATGCGAAAAAATTAAAAGTTGAAAAATATTTTTCTTTTACGTGTTAGAACTTAAAACAAAGATTCCAGAATAGTTTTTATTTTGTCTATATCTTAAAAAATGATTGAGTTATAGCACTTTGAATTTTTCTTATGGCTGACATTTTGAAACGATCTGATTTTTGTCATGTGATAACACGCGTATTTATGAACCGATTTCACTGAAACTTGGTATGTACATAGTACATACAAATGTCTCGACCGAGTTCGTTGGTCAGCATAATCCGCCATTTTGTTTCAAAATGGCGGCCATTTTAAATTTTTTAAAAAATTTAAAATTAAAAATTAAATGCGAAAAAGTTAAAAGTTGAAAAATATTTTTCTTTTACGTGTTAGAACTTAAAACAAAGATTATAGAACACTTTTTATTTTGTCTATATCTTAAAAAATGATTGAGTTATAGCACTTTGAATTTTTCTTATGGCTGACATTTTGAAACGATATGATTTGTCACGTGATAACACGCGTATTTACGAACCGATTTCAATTAAACTTGGTATGTACATAGTACATACAAATGTCTCGACCGAGTTCGTTGGCCAGCATCATCCGCCATTTTGTTTCAAAATGGTGGCCATTTTAAATTTTTAAAAAAATTTTAAATTTTAAATTAAATCTGAAAAAATCAAAATTTGAAAAATATTTTTCTTTTACGTGTTAGAACTTAAAACAACGATTCCAGAACACTTTTTATTTTGTCTATATCTTACAAAATGATTGAGTTATAGCACTTTGAATTTTCCTTATGGCTGACATTTTGAAACGGTCTGATCTGAACGATCCACAATGTTGCTTTAAAATGGCATACACTTTATGATATCGTGGAATTTAGTGACTCTCCAAATCGATTAAAATAAAACCAGATTGAATAAAAGATGACTAATTTCTAAAAATTCCTATTAATATTCAGTCTTGACAAAAACTAGTATTCAATCTTATAAAATCACTAATTTTATAAGATTATTTCCACTAATTTGAGATTAGTATTTTTGAACAATGTAACTTACTTTAAAATAAATAAATAAATATATAAGTATATGAAAGCTACCTCTTCCTCCCGGCATTGCCGGAAGGACTTTTTTTTCTTCTTTTCTCTCTTCATTATCTCGTTAGTTCTCTCGAACCACTATGAGAAAATTGTGAATATCATCTACACTTTCTGATTTGGTTTATAGTGTATAGGCAATGATGCAATTAATGATGCACATTTTTTAAACGTTTTCCGATCACAAGTGATTTGAGATTCGCATCCATAAAACTGGTACAGAGCATAAAGGCAAATCTTTCTATTGACATTAAAATTAAGTGAAAACAAAATTAATCGAGTTTTAGACTTGAAAATTGATTAAACGACTTTCTTTGGTAGTCTGTTCGGCTTTGTATAAATAATGCTCCACTGTATAAAAATTTCAACTTTATGGGCTGAAATATTTTTAAATTGGTAAATTAATACTTTTTCAAAAAGTAAGATAAAAAGATATTCACTGTATATCATTTTTCTTAATACAAAAGTTGATTTAATGATTTTTTTTTTTTTTAAATCATTACTTAACTTACTACACAAAATAATTCAAAAAAAATTTTTATAAAATCGAACTTGTCTTTCATTTTTTTTTCTTTTATGTATATATGTATGTAGTCTTTTTTTTTTTTTTTTTTTTTTTTTTGTCTGGTGTATCTTTATATCTGATAAAACATTTTTAGAAAATTAAAATACTTTCTCAAATATTTTTTCAAAGTCAAATCTCGCTAACTTCACATTACACAACTTCAGTGTGGAATGCTATAGAGAGGATAAATCTCTGTTTTCTCTTCAGCAACTTATGTACTTCTTTATGAATTAAGATCATTAAATGTTTATTAATTTTACATTGATAAAGTTATGCACATAAAAAAAAATAAATCATAGTAATTTTTGTTAAATGATTCTCCATTACTGCATGGAATGGCTCAGAGTCGCTTTTTTATAAATTGCTCTTCAGATGTCTTAGTTTTATTGTATCTAAATTTTACTTTTAGATAAATTGATGATTAGAAAATATATTTTTATTACTCGTTAATGTAAAAAAAAATTTGCAATCAACTTAAAATACCTGACATTTATATTTCAGGTTGAATGAAAATGCAGCATTATTATCTAATGCAGAAGTAAGGAGATTTATATATATTTTTTTCCATCTCTTTTATTTGTATTCTAATAAGTTGTTTGTTTGTTAAATAATGTTTTGTGTAAAATTGACAGAAATATTAGTTGTTCAGTGGAATATGTTTCATGTATTCTTGAAAACTTTTGCTTTAGAATTTTCAGACATTAATGAATCATGAAAAAAGCTGGTGTGTTAAAATAAGATGAAATTGAACTTCTTAAAAATACCTTAAAATTTAGAACTGTGCAAGGCCATACAAAAGAAATAAGTCTTGTGTTATCAGGTGCAAAAAGTATGTATTTCTATTTTGAAAGTCAGCATAATACTCTGGTGTTTCTTTTAAAGTAGAAGCAAGTAACTTTTTGATCTGATGAAGGAAGAGTGAGTTCTTTTGAAAGGCCTTGTTCAGTTCTAAATTTTATAGTGTTTTTAAAAAGTTCTGTTTGACCTTAATTTTCAGATATTCTTTTTTTTGTGTGTGTGTGTGTGTGCGTGTACAGTGGTGTAGCTAAGGGGGGGGCAAGGGGGGCGTCCGCCCCGGGCGCCGAGGCCTAGGGGCGCCAAATCGAAAGAAATTGTTATATATCTATATTGGGGTGGGGGCGCAAAATTTCTTGCTGGCCCCGGGCGCCAACGGGCGCCAAAAAACATAGCTACGCCACTGTGTGTGTATGCTACTTTAGTACATTTTCTTTCTCTATCCGATTTAATATACAATTTTGATTTTGACTTTTCTATTTCCTTATTAACTTGATTTATTTTACTTTAATTTTCTATTCATTTTCCTTACTTTTATAGATATTTTTCGGTTATCTAGTCACCAGTGTTATATATACATTATATACATATACGCATGTATGGCCAAAAGTGACCAGTCACTTGCGATTTTATGTTTTATTAAATATCTAGAAAAATACATGAAGAATTATCCTGAAACTCTAGGTGCCTAAACAGGGTAGTACAGGTAATGTTTTGCAAAGATTTTTTTTTTCCCGAAACCCCATAGGGGACTCTCAACAAATTAAAAAAGAATGAATGTTTTTTGGATAACCCTGTCAAAAACTAATGTTGTAAAAGCATTCAAACTCTAGATTATAATTAATCCCCTGACAGTCAAGCAAAAGGCCTACAGTCAACCAAACTGACAGTCAACCAACTGACAGTCAACCAAAATTGTAATTTTTTTCTCTGTTTTTTACAATGCTGTAAAAAAGATTTTTTCTAACAAGATGTAATTTTTTGTTCTACATATTTATATAACAGCCTCCAAAGTATTCATCATAACATAATTTCTTAAAATTGGATTATATCTATAGAGTTATATTAATTTAAATAATGCTACTATTGCAGTGAAACCTGCAGTTTAGTGAACTGATATATCAGTTCGCGGCAATGAGAAGGTTAAGTGGCTTAGTGTAACTAACTTTGTCAATTTTTATGAGGATAGCATGTATAATCATAGAGAAATTAAGGTTTTCAAAAAACAAATTGGAATTTTGCTATGTTTTTAGCTTACAATTTGCAGGGTTCTTAATATAAAAAAAAAATGTTCTTTTCAGAAAATATTACAAACAACAATGTTCACAATATCCTGTAATTAGGATAAAAAAACAATAAAAATTGTATGAAAAATGAGCAGGTTTACTAAATAATATGTGCATACATGAACATAATGAAAATATAATTTACGTGTGTTTGCTAAATGTATCGAGCAATTTTTGTAAAACTCTCAAAAACATAGTTTCAAAATTCTGAAAATTATCGTCAATAGAATATGCTCAAAATCCATTATTCCCAAAACGAAGCTAAAAGATGAGGGGCTGTATCCATATATCCATTGATTAGTGTCAATATAGCATACACAATATTGCATGTGCTACTGTATTTAGATACAACCCCTCATCTTTTTGCTACCTTCTGGGAAGCTTCCTTTTAAGTTTGTTCTACTGATGATCACTTTCAGAATTTTCAAGCTATGTTTTTGAGACTTTCACAAAAGTGCTCTATAAATTTAGCTAACACATTGTGCAAATTATATTTTGATTGTGTTCATGCATGCATAGTGAAACATTATTTAGCAAACTTGCTCATTTTCCCTACAATTTTTATTATTTTTTAATTTTTATTACAAAGTATTGTGTACATTACTGTTTGTCATATTTTCAGAAAAAAAAAATTATATTAAGAACTTTGCAAATTATAAGCAAAAAACTTGGCAAAATTTGGGACTGTTTTTATGAAAACTTTAATTTTTCTATGAGTGTACATGCTATCCTCATAAAAATGAACACAGTTTGTTATAATAATCCACTTAAACATAAAGTTTGACTGCTTTTGTTCTGTTAGTTTTGATAGGGTTATCCAAAAGATTTTTGTTTTGTATTAATTTGCTGATGGTCCCCTACTGGGGTTTTGGAGGGGAGAGGGAGGGAACTTTTCTGGAAATATATGACCTGTACTATTTATTCTGTTTAGACAACTGGCATTTCAGGGTAATTCCTTGTGTATTTTTCTAGATATTTAACAAAATGTCTAAAATCGCGACCGGTCACCTTTGGCCATATAGTATAATTAAATACATGATATATATTTGTGAGTGTATATAACATTGGTGTCTGGCTAACTGAAAAGTACCCTTTTAAATATAGTATTTTTATAGCAGAGATTTTCAGTTGTGGCTGTAGAGGGTTTTTGTGTGTCATGAAATGTCATCATTTAATTGAAATATACAACAAACTCCCTCAAATCTGCAAACACCTAAAATCTGCACATCATCACAGATGTAAACAATGAAACTTTCAGTACGGATGTAGGAACAAAACTACAGATTTTTTTAGTTTTATAGTATTATTTTGTATGTATGATGTAAAAGTAAAAAATTCTGTAATATGTAATTCTAGATAATGTGACTGAACTCATGTTTTTTCCCGAAGAAAAAATAAATATATTTCTTAAAAAAGAAAAAAAAAAAAGATATTGCTGATATCTGATATCACTGGTAATCACAATCTTCTTATAAAATATATTTATGTTTTAATCAAGGGGTTTTTTGGTTATTAAGTAGTCTGACTAAAGCTAAAAAAAATTTTTTTACTAATGATGTTGGTGTGAGTTAATAAGGTACCTTTAAGAGGAATAATTCAAGGAAAATGTCTCTATTTTTATTATACATTATTAAATATTTACTTGACCTTTATTTGTAATAATTTAATCATTTCTAAAATAATCTTACTTTTTAACATTTTACTTTATTATTTTGCTTAATTATTTTAATACTTTACTATATTTCTAGCAATCATTTAAATTTCAATTGTATTATTGCATTGAAACTACTGCTTAAAAAATGTAAACAAAGCAGTGATCAGAAATCCACTAAATTCTAAAATTCACACAACCTGTAATTCCAAGCTGTGTGAATTATAGAGAGACTACTGTGTTTCATAAATTGTATAAATTATAAATGGATAACTATTAATGCAAATTATTTTCAGGTTTTATCGTTCCTCGAAAGCTTTAAAATGAACTTAAAAGAGCCAAAGTATTCTAGGCAGAAAGTTGAAGAAATAAGTAATCAGTTGAGTGACAAGGAAAAGAATTTTCAAAGTTTAAATACAATTGTATATGAAGTAAGAAAATTTCTTTTTCTAATTTCAGTATTTGATTGAAATACTTTCCATCTAATGGTTAATTAATTTAAATCAATTATAAAAATATGTCTAGAACTTGTTGGGATTGCATTTTAAACATTGTTTTTACAAATATGTTTTGGGGTTACCCCCCCCCCCTCCCCACACACACACTATCTGTACTATATCGTAACTTACTTTTTAACTAAAAATTTCAAATATTTAATTTTGTAAAGAAAGTAATAATGTTTAAATAATAGTTGAATGTATGAAGTTAAATATATTTTCTTCCTATTAAGATTCCTATATAAAATTTATTCATCCATTTTTTTTATACTCGGTATTTCTGTTATTTAATTAGTGAAATATTTTGAAATGCTAATTTTCTGATGCAGAAACTATAATGATTAAAATTTATATTAATTTATTTAATCACTGTCTTATATTAAGAATTTTAAAACTGTAAAAGTTTCTCTAATTGATCACATGTACTCAGGGATGGGGAATTTTTCAATATCTTACCAGCCAAGGATTTATTTTACTAGCCCGCAAGATGCAACGCACATCTAGTTGAAAGTAATTATGACAAAATCGCACGCAATTATAGATGAAATTACTATTACTACAATGCATCTTCATAATTTTTTCCTATAATATTAAGAAGTATATACAACAGAGATAAGTTTAATATAAGATAGAACATAGTACAATATTTACACTGTAATAATTTGGAAAGTTAAAATATCTAGATTAAAACACTGTCTGATAATGTTTCTATTACCTACAATTTTTTAAAAACTAAAAATGCTCTCATCTTGCCAGAAAATCTACTCGCCACTGGCGAGCAAATTGATGTATTTCCCTCCCATCTCTGCATATACTCACCCTCTCATGCAGTGCATATTTATAGCATTTTTCAGCATAAAATATGGTATGAACTTGGTATGAACACTATTTTATGGTTCTTCTTTTTGATCTTCCTGGTTAAATTAGAATATGATAACAGCTTTGTTCTCTTTCTTAAAAATATATTATTTTTCATCTTATATAAAGCCATTATAAACCAGTACAAATTCTCAATAACTAATGTGAATGCATAAATAATAAAGGAATTTATATAAATTAAAAATGATGTATAAACCTTCATAAATTCTTTTAAACAGATCATATATGAGGAGCCCAGAAGCCAAGGGGTACAAGTGACAAAATGTCGATTTGGAGTAAATTGAGTTTAAAGATAATTGATGTTAAATTGGAACATCAATAACAATTGACTAAATTGAAATAGGAAACATCTGCTTGTTGCATTCTAATCTTTGAACTCTCATTTCAATAACTGTTAAAAAATTAGAGTACAATTTTCTTTAAATGTATAATTAATCAATATTGTTTGTTTTTCGAAAAAAGTGGTTTGACTCTATAACTCAGCAAATAATAAGAAAATCACTTATATTTCTTTACCTGAAATGAAAAAAGCATATTTTTAGGTCGTCTGTGTATTTAGTTTATTTTTTTCAATTTTGTCACTTATACCCCTTGGCTTCTGGGGTCCTCATATATAACCATTATATAAACAGGGTCTGACAAATCCCAAGTGCCAGGTTTCCCAGGCGACTAAAAATTTCCTCTTGGTGACTAACATTTTTACATAGCAGTTTATTGTTTATAAATTTAAATCTTTAAAGTATTTCAGTCCTGAAAAACCAATTGATAAATAATATTTAAAATCAAAATCTCAAAGGCATTGTTCATTTATATGTATAATTTCTTGTTGGAAATTAAAGGTAAGGATATTAATTTGTCTACTGTTTTAATGTTTAATTTCATGGTTTGTTTCTGTTTAATATGCACAGTATGAAAGGATTATTATCTAAAAATATTTGCTTAGTTTGATTTATTTATTGAATAGTTAACCTGTTCACTGCAAAATGATACATATCACTCAAAAATATCCCATTACAATTATAAGTACCCAGTTTTCCATTTTGCAGTGAATGTATTCATAATGTCAGAAAAATGATTCCCCAAACTGAATCCTAAGAATTTTTCCTGATGCCAAATAATTTTCAGTTTTTGTCAGTCTGGTTATAAACCATTACAAACTATCCACAAAAACTGTAAATGCATAAATAATAAATATAGTTTTAAAAAACTAAAAAACACGCTTTTTAAGTATATCAAACTAAAAAGTGAAAAATAATTCGTACTATAAGCTGAAAACGAAAATAGATGAAAAATACTATATTACTATAAAATTATTGTTATTATAGAAATCAATTAGTAAGCAATAAATAAAATTATCGTGGAAAAAAAGCGTGGGGTCATCTATCAGTTCTTGAGAAGCACCCCATGCTTTTTTTCCACGATAATTTTATTTATTGCTTATTAATTGATTTCTATAATAACAATGATTTTATAGTAATATAGTATTTTTCATCTATTTTCGTTTTCAGCTTGTAGTACGAATTATTTTTCACTTTTTAGTTTGATATACTTAAAGCGTGTTTTTTAGTTTTTTTAAACTATATTTATTTTTCACTTTTTAGTTTGATTACTTTAAAAGCATGGTTTTTAGTTTTTTTTAACTATATTTATATTTAATACAAAAACCAAATTAATCAGTTGGATAGTTTCAGAGTAATTGGTGAACATACATAGAAAAAAAATACATATGCGTCGAATTGATAACTTCCTCTTCCTTTTCTGAAGCCGGTTAAAAATAAAAATTGTAATACGGAATTTTTTTATTTTTATTTTACATAGATGTAAATAATGTCAGGAGTGGGGTTCAAACCCACAATCTCTTTCAAAAAACAGAGCTTCAATCCGGCACCTTAGGCCGCTCAGCCATGCTGTCTACACTCCATTCAGTGAACGTATTCAACACTTTTAATTAGTGAAAAATCCCTAATTTTATTAGTTTTTGCCTAATTACTAAAAAAGTACTGAACCAATTTCGATGAAACTGAAGTGGTACCAATTCAAAAGCATCGTCTTTCATTTAACACCAAAACCAAGTTAATCGGTTGCATGGTTTCGGAGTAATCGGTGAACATACATAAAATAAAGAGAGTTACAAACTCGCAAACTCACAGGTGAAGTTAATAAAAGCGTGGTAATAAAAGAATTTATTCAAATTAAAAATGTTGTACAGTAGACTCCTTTAAATCTGCAACTCTAAACTTCACACATAATTTAGAATTTACTGATCTAAACAAAGAAACTTTCAGTTCAAACATAAAAACTTTTTCTTTTTTTTTGTATCAATTCTATGTATATTTTAATGTACAATTTTCATTAATATTATTGAATTCATGCTTTTTCATGAAGAAAGAATAAATTTATTTCTAAAAAAATTCAATATATTGCTGATATCACTGGTAATGACTGTCTTTTGCCAAATACATTTATGCATTAATCATGGTTTTTTTTATTAGTAAGTTCGGCTGAATCTGAAATAAAACTTCCTTAATTTATGATTTTGATGTGAATTATAAGTGAACTTATGAGGCAAGTTTCATTGAATAATTTAGGAAGAATGCATCTCATCTTTATAATGAATATTTAACTATAGTAGACTCCTTTAAATCCACAACTCTCTAAAATACGCATATAATTTACAGATGTAAAGAATGAAACATTCAGTTCAGATTTAGGTGTAAAATTTGACTCTTTTTTTAGTTTTATATCAATTCCATACATTTTTTAATTTGTAATTTTTGTTAAGGTTATTGAATTCATGTATTTTTATGAAGAAAGATTATCATTATTGATTCTTAACTTGACCTTTCTTTTAGTATTCATAAAATCAATCATTTTAAAAATTATCTAAATTTTTATTATTTTAGTTTATTACTTATTTTAATATTTTATATGTTGTAAGCATTCATTATACTTTTGATTTCATTATTAATTACATTCAAATAACTTTTTAAAAAATATTAACAAAGCAATGACTAGAAATCTGCAAAATTCTAAAGACCGCACAACCTCTGATTCTAAGCTTTGCAGATTTGCGGGAGTCTACTGTATATACATTATTGATTATGTACTTGACCTTTTCTTTTAATCATTTAAAAAATATATCTACATTTTTATTAGTTTATTATTTTACTTAATTTTACTATATTGTAAGGTGTAAGCATTCATTATAATCTCAATTGTATTGAAATCACTGTTTTGAAAATGTAAACAAGCAATGACTAGAAACCCTCAAATCTCTAAAATCCATACAACCTCTGGTCCCAAGTTGTTCAGATTTGAGGAAGTGTATTGTGTAAATCCCCATGAGTCTATAAAACAGATCCCCGTAACAAATGTAACATGGATTTGTAGAATAAATGGAAGTTTGTGAAATCATCAGTCCTAATTACTTTGATTACTAGAAATAAAATGGGTGGTTTCATTGTTGCATTAGGTATGAAAAGCTGAAGAATGTGAAATTAGAACTACTGCATACAATAAATCCAGAAATTAGTAATAATAACTAGTACTATTATGCTATGCTTAGATTGGAGTGTGAGGGTTATTTGCATACTAAAAATTGTATCAATGTTGATGTATTCTTCTTCTTCTTTTTTTTTTTTTTTTTTCAAATAGTAGCATTTACTTTTGACCCCATAATTTGGGTTCCTTAAATCAAATCAGTTCTGGAACGAATATAGATTTTGCATTTTTTTTCAGTCCATGTATTGTCCTTTTTGCCTTAACAACAGAGAAGTAAGTCCATTACATTTGTAAAATAAATTTTTGTTTACCCCTTGTTTAATCTGATGCAATCCAATGCAAGAATTTAGACCGAAATGTAATGATCCATAGTCTTGTAAAAAAGGCAAAACTATTATCAGTATATTATGAATAATCTTTTCTTTAGTATTCTGTATATATCTTTTGATTTACTATGCTAACGTACCACAAATGTCTCTATTATAGTGTGAAGAAAATTTTTATTTTTTATTATGTGAAATGACGTGGCAAGCCACTAAAATATACTCTCAATGGGCCACCCGGTGACTTCCAAAAAATCATGACTTAAACTATCATAATTTGGAGACTGTCTCAGGGTTCGCACAGACTCCTTGGACTCCTTAGTAACTACTTAGAAATAATAACGTTCCCAAGTAGTACTTAGAACTACTTAGATAAACAAAATACTCCTTAGAAACTCCTTAAATTGTATTGCGGTTTTTCACGCAAGCGATATTGCTCCCGAAAAAGAAAAAAAAAATCGCGATTATAAAACGCACGGTAAACCCTCTATGCACGTCATTCATCAGAAGCACAGCAGTGATCAGGGATGCCGCGGACGCGCTATAGCACGTAAAATGCACAAAAAATAGGCGATGGGGCGCAGTAAAATAGCTCTTACGCGTCCCGTGGGACGCGTAATTTCGTTAAAAAAGTATAAAAATGGCGATTTAAAAAATTGCGAAATAAGGACTATTTTTCGGCAAATTTCGTCAGATTCACGAAAAAATGGCTAATTTTCTCAAAAAATTTCGAAAAAAATACAGAGATTTCCTCAAAAAATCGCGAAAAAACGGCAAATTTCGTCTAAAAATCGCTATAAAACGGCAAATTTTGTCAAAGAATACGCGAAAAACGACGGATTTCGTCAAAAAATCGTGATAAACCGGCAAGTCTTGTCAAAAAATTTGGAAAAAGCAGCTAATTTTGCCAAAACTTTTCGATAAAACGACAGATTTCGTCAAGATACGCAAAAAATGGCCAATTTTGTCAAAAATTGCGAAAAAAGGCAAATTTTTTCAAAAGATTCGTGAAAAAATGGCTAAGTGTGTCCCAAATTTCGAAAAAAAACGGCAAATTTCCTCAAAAAAAATGTGAAAAAAACAACAAATTTTGTCAAAAATTCGCGATAAAACGACAGATTTCGTCACAAAATCTCGAAAAATGGCTAAATTCCTCAAAAAATCGCGAAAAATCGACAAATTTCGTCTAAAAATCGCGAAAAAACGGCAAATTTCGTCAAAATATTTGTGAAAAATCGGCAAATTTCGTTAAACAATTCTCGAAAAACGTAAATTTCGTGAAAAAAATCCTGAATAAACAGCAGATTTCGTCAAAAGATCGTGATAAGACTCAATTTTGTCAAAAGAGCACGGAAAAAAAAAGTTAATGCCTGAAGTGAATTTTCCTGTTCCAAAAGCTAATTTTCTTGCTTCATTTTTTTTTTTTTTTTTTTTTTTTTGCTGCTCTAAAAACGGATTTTTGCGATTCACTATCCATTTTTGACTGCTCCAAGTCTTTCTGAGTAAATGTGACTCAGGAAAACACCCATTCATTAAACAAAAAGTCTCATCACTTTACCCAACAAAAGTAATTCTTTTTTTTTTTTTTTTCAGCAAAAATGTCTTTTTCTATAAATCAGTCTTGCCTCTTTTTTTAAAAGAAATGCAAACAATAATGATACTTGTTATCTTCTACTTACAAATGTTCAATATTTTATAGTTAAATTTGTATCTTGCAAATTTATTTTTAAAGAAGTAAAGAAAATTTCTCATAATTTTAAAAACAATTAATATTGGTTTTATATTTTTATTTATTATTAAAACAATAATTATTGAATTTCATTTTTCTAATGCAAAGGAACAAGTTCAATTTTTGCATCTAAAAATATGAGTCATTAGTGGGGATCCGCTTTTGTTAAAAAGGCATCCAGGATTTTTCAAGTCCTGCGGCATCCCTGGATTGGTTGGGATCATACTAATAGCCACCAAAGTGTCACGAAATATGGCAGATAAAACACTAATTTCGTCTGAAGACTGCGGGAAAATGTCAATTTCGTCTAAAGATTGCAGATATAATGCCGATTTCGTTAAAAAATCGCGGGAAAAAATGACGATTTCATCAAAAGATTGCGGGAATAAAACGGCGTTTTCGAGAAAAAAAATCGTATAAAAATGCAAATTTTGACTAAAAATCCTCGAAAAAACATCGATTTCATAAATGAGAAAAACAGGAAAACACCGATTTTATCAAAAGATCGCAAAAAACAACGATTTCGACAAAAGATCGCAAACAATCGCCAATTGAACTAAATTATACCAGATTTTATCTGAAGATCGCGGGAAAGCACCGATTTCGCCTGAAAATCGCGAATACCCCCCCCCCCCCCTTTTCTTGCAGGGCGGTAACTCGCAGAATCCCTGTGGAATTGGGGCTGTGCAAGTGCATGCCACATAAATAACAACAAAAGTGGCAAGTCTTTAAATTTTTTTGGACTCCTTGGATTTTTTATGTACTCCTTGGATTTTTTCTTCCCAACTCTGTATGAACCCTGCTGTCTGTATATCTAAAAAATTGAGTAAATTTTATGTCAAGCATGGTTTTTCATTCTTGCACATTTGCAAATGGCTGTACTATTGATTATTTGTCCTTTCTCTAACATCTGTTCATTCATTGTTCTTACTTGTTTAGCCATAAATACATATTGCTTACTCATAAAAAAGGTGGTGCATCTCAGCAAGAGTATATTTGACAAGAAAAGCGGGGGGAATTTTTCATAATTTAACTGTAACATGAAACTTTAATACTAAGGTCTGTATGCAAGAGTAAAAACATGCAGAAAAGCATTAAATCTTTAAGGGTGCGGATAACTTAGCTTTCGAATTCCCTCCTTAATGTTAAGTCTATGGATGTTTGATGCATTCATGTACTTAAAATATCTCCTCAGGAAATTAATATTTTTAACTCCTTTCTTCTGTGTACTCTTCTTAAAAGTTCTCTCATTTTTCTTTAGTTATTAAAATATTTCTAAAATCAGTGCTTTATTTAATATTTTATGTTTTAAAAGCTGGGGAACTTTTAGTAAGATTTTAACATTTCGTGTAAAATTAAGCATATATTTTAGAACTATTTTGATAACTAAGGAAAAAAAAAGAGAACTTTTTAAGAAGAATACACAGAAAAAGAGTTAAAATTTTTAATTTCCCCAAGAGATATTTGTAATATACAAATGTATCAAATCCCTACAGACTTAACATTATGGAGGGGAATTCAGAAGTTGAGTAACCAGAGCACCCTTAAAAATAAACACATATATGATTTTTTTTTTTTTTTTTTTTTTTTTTTTTTTTTTTTGTGTGTGTGTGTGTGTTGAGTAATTTTATTTCCCTACACAATCCACCCCCCCCCCCTCCCCTTCTGTAGTCACAAATAGACATATAGCATAAAAGCGATTTTCTGTATAACTGTACTTAAAAAAATTTATCTGTCAGAAGACATACTTAGCACAGAGTTATTAGTCGAATAAAATGCAAAATGAATTTTTGCAATGTGTAATTTTTCTTGCAGTTGATTGCATGTCAAAACATTGTTATGAAAAAAACATAACTCATAAACTACTCATTCTCATGTTATAGTTTAAAATTTCATTGTGTATATAAGATTTTAAGTAGGAATTTTTAAATTGTCAATTTAAAACATTAAATTTTCCTTTTCTGTCTTTCAGACAGTCAAATATCTTGAAGAGACTCCATGTGTAAATCAAAATCCTGAGCATATACAGAATTTCTTGACAGCAGTTAGTACTTATAATTTAACAAAGTAAGTTTTTTAGTGATTTTGAAATATTGCATAATTTAATTTTTGTTTTTGTAATTTTTTCAAATAATTCACTTGATTTTGTATTTTGTAACTGCAATATGTAATTAAAATAATAAACATTCAATTCAAATCAGGTATCAGTAATATTTTGATAATTGATGTAATAATGGCATGTTTTTAATGCAGCTAATGAACATTTTATTAGGTGTGCATGCTAGTGTGTTTTAATTAGACTTTAAGTCGTTTTACAATTTATGAAGATTTCAGCTGATAAATGCAATTTAAGAATGAGTTTTAACTATTTGGTAAATGTTTGTTTCTGTCAGTCGAGAACAGAGATATCTGAGGCACATCTAAATACTTGTAAAGTCTGATTTTATTCATTTTTTTATTGGTCTGTGTTTAATGTCCATAAATGAAATACTCTTGTTGCCACAATGAAAAAAAAATACATTAAAAACTATAAACAAATGAATAACTGAGAAACAAATTGAGATACAGCTTTGAAACAACTTATATTTAAAAGTAAATTTTTTTCTCTATATGATGGTGTAACAATTGAAAATTTGCAATGTTTAGAAGTTTAAAAATTTGGAGTACCAAAATTTGTAAAACTGAAATTTCATTTAAAATGTGTTTCTAATTGGCCCAAGAATATTAATGTTTAATCCATGGTGTACATAATCTAGGACTTTGTTGTTATGCAAGCTATGTTTTGATCACCATAATGATATTATTATTTGTATGGAAGTGATGGCTTTGTTATGTAGAATGCATCAGGAAAGACAAATCTCAGAAAATAATTATAAAATTATGTAATTGTAAACAAAAATTACTATATATAGTGTTAATATTATAGAAAAACAGAGTTGTAATCACCTGATGCAGTTATAAAAATACATTATACACATATATAACACATTATTGTGTGTTCGTCCATTTCAGTCAAAGTCTGAATGGAGTCTGAAGTTCCTCTGATGCAATTGTATTCATAGACAGTTTCAACAAGGATGTAGAGCCTTGAATAATTCTGGCTGTTGCAATAAACAAATGCAATGTTCAATAATATAAAGAGTTATTTCAATAAAAAATAAATGTGGATTTTTTGTAATTATAATGATTAATAACTTCTAAAGAAATATATAAGTTATTGTTTATGCCTTGAGATTTTTTTTTCTTTTTTTTAAGTATAGAATTTATATGTAAGTCTAAAATTTTAGTCTTTGAAAATATCATTTTCCAAGTGGTCAATGTAGTTTGTTAAATTACAATTTATTTGTATATTTATTAAAATAAGTGTATATTTCTGCATCAATTTTTCTTTCTTATTGTTTGTTTATTTGTTTTAACTTTAGAGAGTAATTTGAGTTGGAGACATGCTTTTTTTTTTCGGGGGGGGGGGGGGGGGATAAGGTATGGATAATTTATCTATTACATTGTCTGATGTCTTAATCTAATTCTGAGAAATTTAATTTAACATCCTAATTTTAATGTGAACACTGATCACATTTGGAGTAAAATTCAGCAACATAATTTATTTTTTTTTTTTATTAGAAATATGCATATTCAATTTGGGCAACTTTCAGGCATTTTTTTTTTTTTTTTTTTTTTTTTTTTTTTTTTGTTTGGAAAAAAAAACATGATTTTTTACAAAGGATCATGTAAAAAAATGCGATATTCGTCAAGGAATCATGAAATAAATGAAAATTTTGGCTAAGGATCTTGTAAAAAACCCTATATTCATCAAAAAATTACAAAATAAACAGAAATTTTGATAAAGGTTTGTGTAAAAAAAAAACTTACATCAAACAATTGAAAAATAAATTGACATTTCGACAAAGGATTGCATAAAGAACTTGATATTTCTTAAAAAACTGTGAAATAAATGTGAATTTCAACAAAGGATGGCATAAAAAACACAATTTTCATCAAAGAATCTGGATATATAGGGAAATTTTGTGAAAAGATTGCAAAAAAATGGCAGATTTCATTAAAAGATTGCACGAAAGGTAGATTTCATCATCAAAAGATTGAAAAAAAAGATTTTGTCAAAAGATTCACCAAAAAAAAAAAAACACAAATTTCATCAAAAAATTTCAAAAAAAAAAAAATGAGAATTTTGGCAAAATGCCATGAAAAAAAGCACAAATTTCGTCAAAAAATTGAGGGGAAAAATGCAAATTTTTTCAAAAAAAATTGTGAGAAAATGCTAATTTTCTCAAAAAGCTGGAAAAAAAGTGAAATTTTTTTTTATGAATCTTGAAAAAAATGCAAAGATTTGCAGAAAAAAACCCCTTTAATTTCCCATCAAAAGGTTGTGAAGAAAACTCATTCTGTGTATGAGGCCGTAAAATGAAATGTGGAGAGTGATTGTGAAATTTTGAAAAAACACTTAGCAACTTTTTCAAGGTCACTAACCTGGTTAAAATATTAATTGGAAATTACTAGATGAAAATTAACAGTCACCAACTGTCACATAGCAATTAAGTTGTGAAAGTGGCAATTTAAAAAACAGCAATTGATTTCCACCCTAGTTGCCACTCGCCAAATGGCAATTAAAAAATCTGTCACCAATCACCAAGTAAAATACAGCTTTTTTTTCATGGAAATATACACCTTTACTTTAAATAAATCTAATTAGCAAAGTGTTTGATTCTTTTCCCTGCCGGATGCAAGCTATTTCAACCTCTTAGCTGTATTTTCTGTATTTTGGCATTTCACCATGAATTGATCACCATGATACTTGCTTTTCAGTTGGATTATTAAAAAAAAAAAAAAAAAAAAAAAAATTATTCTGCAAAATATATTTATCAGGATTGCACATGCATTTCAAGCAATTTGTTTTTTTCTCCACCAGATGCAATTGGATTTTAAGGACATTGAAGTTTGTTTTAGGCATGAAAGTATTCCTCCTAAAGGAGGAACTCCACCTTTTCTTAAGCAATCTTGGACATTCTTTGGATTGATGCAAAAATGCAAAGAAGTTTTTGGAAGGATAATATTGGGGGGGGGGGGGGGGGGTGCCTGGAAATTTTAGAAATCAGACATTTTGTCTATTCAAATTCTTAGATTCTTGAATTGCTTTGCAAAAGAAACATAATATGAAAGATGAGCTTCTTATATCATCTGAAAGTCTTGTAAATGAAGTTGTTCAAAGTGTCTTTTAAAAAATAATTTTTTTTTTTTTCATTTTGAAAATTTAAAGTGAAAGGAAGTTTCTTTTTGGAATAGAAATTCTATTCCACCATGGAGTACTGACTACCAATGGAGTACTTCTGTTGCTACAATTTAAAAAATGGAATTAAAACTATAAAATAAATTAATATTCAAAAATAAATTGAGGTACAATTTTTAAACAAATTGCATTTAAAAGTATCCTTCCCCCTTTATGACAGTGTAAGAATTGAAAATATGTGATGTTTTGAAATTTAATATTTCTCAATAGTGAAAACTGCAAAACCGAAACTTCATTTTAAATTTCAAAATGTTGTCATTCGCAGAATGATGTCAGTATTATTCACAGATATGTTTGTCCTTCATAATATGGATATTTATAGTGGCTAATTTCAAATATGTATAATCAAGGTATTAGTGAATTTTAAATTAAAAAATTCTTTAATTTTATTAATAATAGAAACTAAAATTTTATACCTAAAAATTTTTATTTGAAATGATTATGGTTTTTCTTTTAGAGGTGAAAAATTGCAAATATTAAATCTTCGACCTACAAGTCTAGTTCAGATCCAACTTGTAAGTATGTTTATTTTATTTTTTGTAATGCAATTTTAAATGTAGAGATAATAATATATGATAATAATAGAAAATAGTCAAATTTGTGCTAGAGTTAGAAATATTAATTTGAAGTCTAATTTTCTTTTTAAATGTAAGTCTTCGAAGCAAACTCTAGAATAAGTCTCTTTCTTGTTATTTTCTGTGCATATCCATCTTAACTTATAATTGTCTCATTGAAAGGAGAGGATATAAAAGGGAAGATCATCTCTATTATGTTAAGGGAAATTATTGCTCATTGGCCTAAAAAAGTAAATCACCTTCATAATAAATATATATATATATATATATATATATATACATTTTTTTTTTAATAGAAGGAATAAAGCAACATAAAAACAAAAATTATCCACTTATTACTAATAATTTTTACTATAAAGAATATTTTTATTATACAGTAGTTTAAAATTGGCTGAAATTTTGTCAATTGTGTATGAGTATACTTTGCATGTGTCATAATGGGCCGCATAATGGATAGGGGGGTACTTTTTGACCATTGAAAATCCAAAATCTCAAACCTTCCAGGAGGGGGACACACCTCATTGCTCCATAAAGAAACATGGCCCCCAGGCCATTTAGGGGTTTTTTCTACACACTATAATAGCCATACTAATCTTGTAATAACTTTATATTATGCCTAAAACACTTAAAGTATGTAAATATATCCTCAGTGTCATTTGTTTAATTATAAGTTGTACATGCAGTCACATTTGTATTGCAGATGTGTAAGAAAAAATTCATTTGTAACACTAATTAATATTTTGTAAAATTAATTAAATTTACTCTTTAAATGTACTTTCATGTTTTAAAAAGATAAAAAGGTTTTGTAACAGACACAATTTTTTATTATTAAGGAAAATCTCTATCTTTTTAAATTTGGAAGACAGAAAATTCTGAAATTATCCTATTTTATTACATTATATATTTATTAAATAACTAATAGGTATTTTTGTATTAAATTGTATCTTTTTTTACTGCAAATTACAAAAAAAAGAAAAATGGTAGATTTCTTTAAAAAATATATTATTATAAGTGCTTGACATATATTATTTTTAAAAAACAAATCCTAATAGAATAAAACATAATCCACTGGGACATATAAGCCAATCTGTGAATCTAAGGATTACTTTTGTTATATTATTTTTATTATCTTACTCTTTAATAAACCTCCCTCCCTTTTTTTTTTTACATTATTACATAAGTATGGTGTGTTGTACTCTGCCTATCCAAGTAAACATATGTTTGTGGCTCACTAAGGGGAAATGTTGAATATAGCTGCTTTATACTGATTCAAAAAATATAGTAATAATGTGATTGGTTTTTGTTTTGTTTAAACAGTTTGTGTTTCTTGATTTTTTTTTTTTTTTTCTGTTATCTATGAGCTAAATAGTGAGTAAAAACCATCAGTTTTTATCTTTAATGACTCATTTTAGATAATTTTCTTGAGAGGTAACAAGAATATAAGGCCGATTCCTTTAAATTCCTTCTAACTTTTCAAGGGAACTGTAACATATAAGTTGAGTTGTCTAATGAGACTTGTGTGATGAAAATAGGCAGATAATAGACTCCAAAATTATATTGAAATATGACATTCTATCATTGCCCATTAGAGTTTATTGTAGTGCTATTGTCTCACTATATCTGTTCATAAGTCTGTATTAGGATGCACCGAATATTCGGTATCTATTCGGTATTCGGTCTATTCGGCCATGTTACCGAATATTCGGTTAGGCCGAATATTAAACTATTCGGTTGAGCCGAATATGAAATTATTCGGCCTGCCGAATATTCGGTATGACCGAATATCAAAGTATTCGGCCATTCAATACTTAATAAAAACTTTTACAAACTTTTCACTATTTCTACTTTTAACTGTCAATTTTTTAATTTATATTTAAAATAATTAGAAACAAAATCATTTTTATATAAAATAGAATGTTTTTACATTATTTATTTGCTGTTTGTAAAGTATAATTTAAGAAAATTAAACATGAGAAAGATTAAAATGGTGATTTATTAGGATTCTCCTTAGGAATAAATTATGTGCAGATACAAGTTTCTAAATTTTGTTTAGTAAATAATCTGTTTCTTGCTTTCCCCCAAATAAAAGTCCTTTAAAAGAAAAAACAACAACTTTTGAGATTAGTAATAGCTATCAAGGCAGACAATTTTTGTTCATGAAACCATAATCATAATAAACTTATTGAGTCATAAGTACATTGTATTTCATCTCACTCTAGGTCAAAACTTGTGTGTTGGTTTATTATATTAACAATAAATAAGATAACATATTTTCAACTCACATGCTTTGATTTCTGTAAAATATGATATGATGGGAAGGGTGGAAAATACCACCATTCATAAGAAAAGAACTATGAGCCAAACATGCCTTTATTCAAAATTAAGTTGAAAGTATTTGTACTTTATATTGAAAAAAATTTGCCTTGAGTTATTTAAAAAAGACAGTTATCAGACTGTAAAATTTTTCTTCGGCCATTTTTTCATTATTTGATTTTAAAATGTTTGTTTTGATTCATAGAAAATTTTATTAAAGTTCATAATTGTGCTTCTTAAATAAGTCAAGGCAGATTTTTTTTCAATACTAAATGTTCTTATAAAAAGCTCTTGTTTATCAAAATGTAAGTTTCTTTTATTAAATATTATGTAAAACTATTTTAAAAAGTAACATTTTAATACCTTTAAATTTTAAAATATAAAAAGAATTTGGAAAGCCGAATATTCGGTATTTGGCCCAACAATTACTATTCGGCTAGCCGAATATTCGGTATTCGGTTCACCTGTCGGCCGAATATTTGGTATTTGGTATTCGGCCAAAATCACTATTCGGTGCATCCCTAGTCTGTATCTTCTTTTAACTGAATGAGCAAACCTTGTACCTAAAATAATTACACACAGTTACATATACTCATAAATTGCATAGATTTAGTATTATTGTAATTAATAATTAGTTTATTAATTGAAATTTAATAAACTCATGTCATTCATAAAAATTTATGGCATTTTTGTGCTTTAAAAAATAGGCATATAATAGAGTCCAAAATTATACTGAAATATGATTCTCGATCATTATCCTTTAGAGTTGAATGTACTACAATCTTCACACTGTATCTGCTCATATGTCTGTATCTTCTTTTAACTGAATAAGCAAATCTTGTAACTAGAATCATTATATGCAGTTACATGTACTCATAAATTACATAGATTTAATATTATATTATTAATAATAATTGGTTTATTAATTAAAATTCAATAAGCTTGTGATCCCAATAGCACTGCTTTGATAACATTGATGATGAATGTGACCTTTACGATACACTTGCTTTTAGATAATGAGATCATTGAACAATTTTCTATTATTACCAGCATATTTTAATTGATTTTACACTATTGCAAACTGAAATTTAAAGACTTGGAAATACTGTCAGTAAAATTCTAAAGTTTAATTGGTGCTTCCCTATTTTATAGATCTTGACAAAAAAAGAAATTTTTTCATACACATTTTCTGATAATCTATTCCCTGTTTCATGCACAAATAATTTTTCCAACACTTGTGCAGTTGTGCATGTATGTCTATGTATCTATACATAAGCCATTTATCTATTATATTGATAGAGATAATTTATCTAATATGTGTAGTATTTAGTAGCATTTTATTTGATACAAACATAAACAAGCATAATAGTTTATAGGCTAATTTTGATTATAGGTTTTTTTTTTTTTTTTTTTTTTTTAAGCTGTTTTATATTATTTGGCAACCAATCTCATTTTTTTAAAAACCCTTAACTGCATAAATATCATGTCAAAAAAGCAATGGGATCCATACAAAAAGGATGTAATGTACTGTTTAATCTAATAACATTTGAATGTAATAGTCTATAACTGATGCAACTTGACTGTTTACTTATTTATTTTTTAACAATGATTTACTCTCCATGTGGTGCTCATATTTTGATGGACTATTTCAGTTAATTGAAGAAAGTGAAGAACGCTTTACTGAAGACCAGTTAAATGAAATATTAGCTGCTGTTTCTGAAATTTTACCTCCTGGTCCTGAAACAAGCAGTAATGCTCCATCTGAAGCTGAATATGAAGAAAATGTATGATTAATTGTTGTCAGTACCTGTTTTTATTAAAATGTTTTTGTTTTATATGATTGTAATTCAATGGCATTCTTTTTTAAACACCACATCACTTTTTTTTCTTTGTTTCAAAATTATTGTAAATCCATTAAATTGGTAGGTGGAACACAAACAATCCGGTGAAACCAATTTTCTTTGTGCTTTTCAAAAAAAAAAAAAAAAAAAAATTGTCTTTTTTTTAGGATTTAGATTTTACTAAATAACAATAATATTGTTTAAATATGTGTTTAAGCTGTACAAAATTAGCATCCACACAGAAAAAAAAACAATTTCACACTTAAAATATAACTTTTTAAATTCATATCTAGCATAAAAAATGTAAGCTCTGTTACCAGACAATTTTTGCTTAGTTTATGATAGAAATACTTTAACAAAAGATATAATTTTTATATTTTACTTTAGCAAAAATGTCCTCTAGTTAAAAACAATGCTAATAGAAAGATGAATAATAAATAATAAAATTTAATCATCATTACATGCGTAGTTTTATCTCGTTCAGAAAAAAAACTAAGTTAAAGTTCATAATTATCACTTTTTTAATTTTAAAGAGAAGATTTTTTTAATTGAATTTAAAGTACATAAAATATTTTTTGTTTGAAGTACATTTGGTTTATTATCGGTTTACAATTTTTAAAATAAAATAGAAAAATTCATATAACAGAGGTTACAAAAATTTATAAGATGTATACAAACTGAATAAATAATACTTACTAATGCAAAAATAAATATAAACAAATGATAAAAGTGATAGGTAAATTTGGTACTATGAATATATATATATATATATATATATTATTACCATAAAAATCTATATTCAGTTATAAAATGTAACCTCTGTTTATATAACATCTGTTACCAAAATATGGTAACAGAGGTTACATTTAAGGAAAAACAATTTTCTTTCTTAAATAATAATATTCTAAAAAATAGTTATATTGCTTAAATAAACTTATTTTACTTAGAGTTTTGGGATTTAAAGAGAAATTTTATTTTTAAAACATTATTTAAATCTAAAATTCGAGTAACAGAAGTTACAAAGAGAAAACACACTCACCTTAGAACTTGATAATACTGCTCTATTCTTTAAACATGTGGCATACAAAGTGAAAATGACACTTGTATTCTCTTCTAGAAAGTTCTTTGAGCAATATAGATTAGTAGCGATCTCTGATAGACAAAATTTTTATTATTTATTCTGCTAAATGTAAATAAAGTAACAGAGGTTACATTTTCATGGACAAATGTTAAATTTAATTTATCCAGTTAAAAAATAAATATCTTAAAAATATTGCAAATTTATAAAACTACTATATATGTTAATTAAATAAAAATAGATAAATATTGCTCTGTTTATAATATTTAGAATTGTAATCTGTTTGAAGTTCTCTCCAATCATTTGGACAGCTAAATTTCATAGATAAGAATGGATAAATTGCATAAATAATGCCTTAAGTACATTAACATTGGCTAGATCAAATTTTAGACTAATAAAAAATAGTTTTTTCTGAAAGATGGCATAAAAATTTTTGGAATTTCTTTGTATATTTATTGAAAAAAAATATATATATTAAAATTTTGGACATGAAAAGCACCTGTATTTTTGGTTTCACCCAATCACCTTATTGAGTTCATGGATGAAAATCTAGAATTAGCTAAATCTCGATTTACATATTAAAACGCAATCAGTCTGTCAAGTCCTATCTTGGTGGAAAACACCTAAAAATTCAATTTTAGTAGTTGACTCATTGGTTTGCCATTGCTTTTTTGCTCCCAATCCTCCATGTTTTCATATTTTTGGGTGCATAGAAACACAATGGGGTAAACCTATGAATCAACTTTTAAAATTGGATTTTTAGGTGTTTTCCATCAAGATATGACTTGGCAGGTTGATTGCATTTTAATATGCAAATCCGAATTTAACTAATCCTAGATTTTCATATGTGAATTCAATGAGATGATTGTCTGTACTACAGCCTTCCGGTCTGCAATCATTGTGAATGAATTTTGATAACACTGATTTTATTTCGAAAGACCTGGCAGAAATATTAGGAATCAGAAGTTAAGTGTATTCTTGATGTAAGTAAAATATTACTTAAATAATTTTCTTTATGTGATCTCATAAAATGAGAACATTGCATAAAGAAACTAAAAAATAAACACAACAATACAGAAAATTATTCATTTCTATTGGGAAAATATATATATATATCATATCATCCTTACTAATATTATAAATCGGAAAGTGAGTTTGTTTGTTTGTTTGTTTGTTCCGCTTTCACGCCGTAACTACTGAACCGATTGCTTTGAAATTTTGCAGACGTAAAGTTAGAAGTCCGGATTAAAGAATAGGGTAATTTTTATTTATTTTATTCAAATATTTTCCTTAATAATTCAAAATTTAATTATTTTTCATACAAAATCAATAGGCAATTTTCAGATTAAATTAACCATTTTCCTTTCCTGTTGCCAAGAAAATAAAAAATTGGAATAATAATTTTTCAGCGGCAATGAATTTTTAATAGAAAACTTCCACGCAAGAAACTATAATAAAATAATTTAAAAGAAAATAAATATGACGTCATGTTTGAAATAAAAATAAAAAGTGTATTTTTATAATACATTTAACAAGGATATTTCTTTAGTTAATGGGAATTTTTGTGTAAAATATGGTGACATAAATTAAAAGTAAAAAGAATGAAAAAGAATTATATTTTTAATAAAATGGTTCACTCATGAAAATGTGACGTCATAGTTGAAATAAAACAGGTACTTTATAGCAGTCGTTAAAAATACAAGGGGTATGAATATCAGTAGCTAATGGAGTGAGATAAATTATGACGTCATATTTAAAATGAATCAGAAATATTTTTTACTTATACTAATTAATAAGTTATAAGTTACATACAAATGAATATTTTTATTCAAAACTCATAATTATCAATGGAAGAAATTTTTTGTGGGGAAAAGGCGGAAAATAAAATCACTGATTAATATATTTTTGGCTCGATTTTTTAACACTTTCGAACAAAGTTGAAAAGTTATTATGCTTTCGGTTTGTCTATCTGTCTGGTCGCTTTCTAACTTTTGTAAATATACTCTGATTTCCATGAAATTTTTGGACGTTCTTAACGTTTACCTAGCACGAATACCTATTGAAAATAAAGTCTGTACCATGATTAGTTTATTTACAGGGATAGTCAAAAAATTTCCTTATATTACGGCATTATGGAGAAAAATCGTTTTAATTAAATTTAAGGATGTTACTGCCTGTAGAACATATTCAAATTTATATGCATTTACAAAGTGCACTAAAATATGCATTTTGTAAAGTATGTAGTGAAAAGGGCACTTACTATTCATTTACAGGGTCAGACAGAAGAATTCCATTGCATAGGAATAAAGGGAGGAACAGTTTCCGACATCTTTTAATTATGGTAAACGATTTCATGTATAATCAAATTGATATATGTTGCTGAGGCTTAATGTAAGTTATTTCATGCATAGTACGAAGTGCATAGCATTTACAGGGACACACAAAAGATTTCAAATATTATATATTCTATCCGAAGTACTGTATATCATGGATGATGACTGTTGCATGGATGAAATGCATTTTGAATTATGATATGTGCTTTTAAGTTTCGCTAAATGTATGCATATTAAATGGAGAGTATAAATGGTAATAGTATAAATAGTTAAATTTAGATATACAGGGTTACACAAAAGATCTCGGAAAGGTTACTGAATATGAGCGTAATTTACTTAAAGGTGGTTTTTAAATAAAATATGCATTTTTATTTTGAACTGCATTTAGTAAACTAGGAAATGTTTGTAGTATATATATAAAATGATAAACAGGGTCCCGCAAAGAACTGGATACAAGGTTGTCTTCGGATGATAATTTCTGAAAATGTAATTTAGGTAGTAATAAGAAATATTTTTGTTTGAAATAAATTTTAGAAAGATACTTTCGTGTATTAAAGGCACTTGGAAAACTACAAGGCTGTACAAAAGAATTCCAGAATGTTTCTATCTATTAGTATTAATCGCTGAAAGGAAAATTTTGACCAGCAAACAAATTAGCAAATAGGGATAATCAAAAGTTTTTTTACCATAAATTCGCGATAAAAGGTTAATTACACATGCTTTTCATCATCGAAATTTTTTGCTTGATTGATCAATTATTTCTTCTTTAAATGTTTGTTATGTGAACGAAGTCACGGGTAACTGCTAGTATATATTATAAAGCAGAAGTTCTGAAACTTCGGTCGGCTCGAGTGTTTTCAAAAACTACCCGATGGATTTTTTTGCCGATTGTATCATTCAATAGGAAATATTTTTGCGGAGGTTTGTCATTCAAATATACAGGAATAAGTATGATTTATGGTAATAAATTTCTAATTTTACTGATATTTTCCACAAAAGGGTTGCCAGTAGTTATTTTTTGGCGAAAACTGTCAATACTAAAAAATTTAAAAAGAATATATCAGTTAGATATATTACAAACATCTTGCAAATAAAAGCAGAAAATAACTACTGATGATAATAGTAATAATAAAGAAAAACCGTTTAAAGAGGCATAATATTATAAAAAATATATCTTAAAAATGAAAGAAATATTTTTAATGCTTAAAAAATAACGGGAAAAATTAAAATTGATACTGCATTTGACGATTTACAGGGATGCCACTTTTCCGCCTAAAGGCGGATTTCCGCTTTCCTTAATTTTTAAGAATTCTCTATTTTCATCAAGCGATCACGAAATAAAATAGCGATTTTCGTCCAACGATCTCGAAAAAAATAGCGATTTCCGTCGAACGATCGCAAAATAAAACGAGAATTTTCGTCAAACGATTGCGAAATTACACAGCAATTTTCGTCAAGCGATCGAGAAATACAATAGCTTTTTTCGTCAAGTGATCGCGAAATATAGCAGCGATTTTCATTAAAAGATCATGAAATATAACAGCTTTTTTCGTTAAAAGATCGCGAAATATAAGGTGATTTTTGTCAAAAGATCGCAAAATAAAACGGTTATTTTCATCAAACGATCGCGAAATACAACAGCTTTTTTTCGTCAAGTGATCGCGAAATATAGCAGCAGTTTCCGTTAAAATATCGTGGAATGTAACAGCGATTTTCGTTAAACGATCGCGAAATATAATGGTGATTTTTCTCAAAAGACCGCAAAATAAAACGGCTATTTTCATCAAACGGTCGCGATATAAAACAGCAATTTTCATCAAACGATCTCGAAACGAAACGGTGATTTTCGTCAAACGATCTCGAAATGAAATGGTGATTTTCGTCAAACGATCGCGATGTAAAACGACCATTTTCGTCGAATGATCATTATGTAAAACGGCAATTTTCGACAAACGATCGCGATATAAAACGGCGATTTGCGTCAAACGATCGTGATGTAAAACGGCGATTTGCATCAAACAATCCCGAAATAAAACAGAGTTTCGTCAAAGAATCGCGATGTAAAATGGCTATTTTCGTCAAACAATCGCGAAATAAAACGGCATTTTCCGTCAAACGATCATGAAATAAAACAGCTTTTTTCGTCAAGTGAAAAAAAAAATTATTTAAAAAATCTTGTAAATTTTTGCTATTTACTCCTGGAATAATCATCGAATCTATTGCTGGGTTACTTAAATTGATTTAAAATGATGTGATACATAAAATTCCTCACTGAATTTGTTGCTGGATTAAATTAATTCATATAAAATACTGTAAACTAAAGAAAAATCATTTATATTTACTCTTAAAAGTTTACAAAAAAAAACTGCATTTTTATAAAAATTTATTATAAACAATATAAATTACAAAATTCATGCATAAATGTTGTGAAAAATGTCGTAAATTTTACTTTACGCATAATTTTCTCTTTTTGGCTATTTTCTGAGTGGCATCCCTGGATTTATCCCTTCCGTTAGAATAAAAAAATGAACTTTAAAATTTGATTAAATGAATTTTGAATTATAGTTATTTTTCTTTTTATTATTTTATTTTTCTCTTATATCAAATTTCAGTATCATATAACTTAAGCAGAAAAAAAGTTATCACAGAACTGCCAATATCAAGAAACAAAACCGAAATAAAGAGATTTTTGGGCATGGCAGGTTATGCCTGTTGCATCAAAAATTATACTTCCACAGTAGAACCACTCACTAGAACTTTAAAAGGTAAAATAAACAAAAAATAATTTGGAACAGCGAAATTGGGAAGCATTTGAAATATCGAAAACTAAATTAACAGAAGAATCCATTCTGTGCGCTCCTGATTATGAATCTGAATTTATAGTGCAAACTGATGCATCAGAAAAGGCCATGGTAATTTTAATGGACTGGCCCGTGACAAGGCTATTCACGGACGCAGAAAAAAGCTTTAGCGTCTCAGAACGTGGTACGCCGCGATAATTTTTTCAATAAAGAAACTAAGACATATTGATGGTCAGAAATTTTCCATAGAAACAGGTCATAATCCATTAATATTCTTGAAAAACAATGCAAGAAACAATCCTAGGCTTTTACGTTGGATACTCACTCTTCAACCATATGGCGACTTAAAAAAGAAAAGGACACAAACAAGCCGAATAAAATGTCCGTTAAATGGATTGGACCAATAAAAATAGATTCCAGAATTTCAGATACAAATTACTTAATGAGTGTCCCAGGAGAACGTGAGAAATCGCAAATATATAACGTTAACTTATTAAAACCATACATAAAATGCATAGAATAAGTGAATATTTTGACCAGCGAAGTCCTCGACCCAGTCAAATCACCCGATCTCGAAACAGATTTTCCGTCCGACGATTCGAGAAGCTACAGTTTTGAGAAAATAGTGGAAAAAGGGAATTTAAAGGACAAATGTAACCCAAATCAGTTACGCGAATTAGAAATTCTGTTAGATGAATTTCAGGAGATGTTTTTGAATGACCCGGGATTAACAGACCTAACCGAACACGATATCGAATTAAGTAAAAATAAAACAATGGTGAGAACTTGACCATATCGTACATCTGCTAGACAAAATGAAATCCTAAAAAGAGAAATTAAAAAAACATTAGAGTTGAAGATCAAAGGAAGGGGAATCGGATTATACTTCTCCCATTATCTTAGTAGGGGCCCCTGGAAAAGACCCACGCCCCTGCATAGACTACAGAAAATTAAATGCAATGACTAAGCCTGAAATTTTCCCACTTCCCAATATAAAGAATATAGTTGAGAGACTAGCCAGCGCGAAATATATCAGTGTACTGTAGATCTAACCAAATGTTACTGGCAAGTACCTATTTCACCTAGGGTGCAAAAGCTCGCCGCATTCGTCATAAGTTTATCTTTGACAATGCCTTTTGATTTGATAGGGGCTTCATATAGTTTCTCCAAATTTGTGTCAAAGTTACTACACGAGTTAGAAGAATATTGTCTTCCGTATCTGGATGACACAACGGTGTTTTCAAACAATTGGGAGGAGCATCTCAAACATTTAAGGATGATTCTAATGAGAATTAAAGAAGCATAATTAAAATTGCGATGTGTAAATTTACCTAAAAGATAGTAAAATATTTTGGGCCTTATCGTCTGTGTGTGTGTGTGGGGGGGGGGGGCAAACGAAAGTTTTCCGACGCGAAAATCAGAACTATCACAGAATTGCCGATATCAAGAAACAAAACCGAAATAAAGAGATTTTTGGCATGGCAGGTTATGCCTGATGCATAAAAAATTATGTTTCCACAGTAGAACCACTCACAAGAACTTTAAAAGGTAAAAATGAAATAGAAAAAATAATTTGGAACAGAGAAATGGGAAGCATTTGAAAAACCGAAAACTAAATTAACAGAAGAACCCATTTTGTATGCTCCTGATTATGAATCTGAATTTATAGTGCAAACTGATATATAGGAGGCTATGGGAATTGTACTGGCCCGTGAAAAGGCTCGAAAAAACATCCGATAATTTTTCTAAGTGGAAAATTCACGGACGCAGAAAAAAGCTTTGGCGCCTCAGAACGTGAGTACACCACCATAATTTTTGCAATAAGATACTAAGACATATTCACGGTCAGAAATTTTCCATAGAGACAGGCCATAATCCATTAATATTTTTGAAAAACAATGCAGGCGGCAATCCTAGGCTTTTACGTTGGGTACTCATTAACATTTCATTTTCGATTATTTTGGTGGAAGGAAGGTGTAAGTCAGCCCCGTCAGCCCGTTTTACCTCTTTGGCTATAATGTGGTGTCATCGTGTACTAATATGAAATTAAAGAGAAGAAAACGGCTAGTCTATTTGAAAATTTCTAGATGGAAAGGGTTCTGTAGTCGCATCGCCGCCTCTCCCTTGGGTGAATATGCTCGTGGTATAAAGAGTTATGTTGAGTAATTTCGGCGATTTTACATCTGATTACAAATCATTTTTTTATATTACTTTAAACTGTGGCAGTATTTTCAATTTTTTAAGGTTTGGCAATTATGATTCCGATGTCTGGGAAACTATCGAATTTTATGAAATTAAAGAATGACTTGGATATAACAATAATCAAAAGCAAAAACAAAAAAAATTATGTCAACTGATTTCTCCAGCTCACACTGTAAAAAATCTGCTGCATTTTGCTTCAACGCACTCCCATGCTTGTATAGAAAACGGTTACTTGGCCGTGAAATGGAGCTTTCTCATTGGTTGGAATAAAGATGTTATATACAAGCGGTGGAGTGCGTTGCAGCAAAATGCAGCAGATTTTTTACAGTGCAGCTGAGTAACTGAGATCGTGACTACACTTAAAGGATCATATTCTCCCTTTTGGTCCGAGTCTACAAAAATTCGTCTGAAAAGCATTGTGTTAAAAAATTTTTGCTTATATTTTATATTTATATAAAGTTTTAGACTTTTTCAAGAACGGGTTTGAGTTACAGATGAATTCTTTTCTCTATTTTAAAGCAATTGTGTTAACATTTTGCATTTTATCTATAAAATAAAAATTTAAATTTTTATAGATGAGTGTACACGGATTTTAATTAGTATATATACAAGTATTTACAAAAAATAATTCCTATAAAATAAATCTGCAGTATTTTACGCATGCATTTATTTGTTTTATGCTGCATCAAATGACACAATAACAAAACAAATGCGCTAGCAGACGCTTTTTTACACCAGATGATTGCCACTGTGATGTTACAAGAATGGCAGCTGTATTCTTACATCTTACGGAACGAATTTGCGGCGAATTGTGACGTCACGTGAAAGACCTCTTTCGTATCCTATGCCATTTCGCATCTTGCGAAAAGTGCTATTCTGGGATCAGGTTTCCGTACGTTCGAAAGTGATTACAGATGCAGAATGCCATCCGAAAAGGCGTGGATAGTTCCTCCCAAATCTACGTCATTTTTTCCGTTATAACCAATGGAAATCCGACACACAGAGTTTTTATCGAATCGTATTTATTCTGTCGCCATCTATACGAAAGATAATGAAATACAACTACGTATATTTTTCTAATGCATGAACTTAAGTTGTATTTTATAAAATATATTTTTTAAAATAAATACACTAGTAATTTATTTTGAAAAACGTAACGTATTACATTGAATATTTTCATGCAATTTACTATCAAATATCAACTATATAGAGCAATAATAAAATCGTTTAAATAGTTTATAAAATTAATTTAAATTTCGTATATTTGAATTTGTAATTAATAATAATTTATGAGCTTATACTTTATTAAAAAAATAAATATTTATCGAAGAAATAACATAGCCCACGGTGATATTTCTGTTGCTTAAAAAAAAGTTTTAAAAA
Organism: Maratus speculifer; assembly: GCA_964019185.1. Lineage (NCBI taxonomy): Eukaryota > Metazoa > Arthropoda > Arachnida > Araneae > Salticidae > Maratus > Maratus speculifer. The sequence goes on from OZ025301.1 coordinate 261,490,903, forward strand.
GAAAAAGAGTTGTAACTGTATTCAGTTAGATTATAAAATAATTAAAAATAAATTTGATTTTGTTTAATGAATTTTCCTTATCAATGTTTTATCAGTTCAAAAGCATTAGAAATAAATTGCTTGTAAAAATACATTTCAAAGCTTTCTTTTTTAAAGATAATAAAGAACTGTATTTCATTTTGATTATTTTTAAAAGTAAAACAGAAAAATTAAGTTTTTTCTACAATACTGATAAAAATAAAAATTATTATTTCCATTTTTTTAAACCTTTATTTGTACTAGTGCCTTTATACTAACTTAAGATCTATATGAAAAATCAAAAGTACAGAAAAATTAGAATATCCCAAAATATATCTTCATGCAATTAAATGCCTACACAAGTTTAAAGCTTTCAATCTCTATTTCCAGTGTAGCTACACAGTTTTCTAGTGTTTTTACAGCAACATCAATTAACACTTATTTATCATGCAAAACTTAATACCTCTTTAAAATATGTATATATATATATATATGTATAAATATAATATAAAAAACACAGTTTCAATTGTAAACAAATTAAAATGATCATTTTTTTAAAACTCTGACTGAACTTTGTTCATTTGATTTATGTTTACAATTCAGTTTATAAATATAACACAGCAAATAATACATTTGTCTGCATTTGTATTACTTGAACAATTTCTATAAAATCAAGAAGAATTATTGTTATTATTTATAAAAGACTGGTTTAAAGTTCAAACCTTCTACTTTTACCGCAATCCATATTATTTTCTTCTCTATTTATAATGTGTGCCACCAGTGTATAAAACACATGAATAAAAATTTCATATTTCTAATAAACATTTTTAAAAATGAAGTTAATCAGTAAATAACCTACTTTAATCAAAGATGCTTGTACAGTAATTTTTTTTTTCTTTTTATGTAGGCATGAAGTTGATTATGCAACCGTAGTAAAAAAAATTGTAATAAAAATTATGTTTTTAAGTATATTTTCACTTTTAGATTATCGTTACTATATAATATGCAGCATTAAAAAAATCAGTAATTGAATTGTACCATATATTTATTATTTAGTTTTTGAGTTATTATTTTAATTTATAGCAAAATGCATAAATATTTAGTAACAAAGCCATTCAAATTTAGTAATAATACAACTTAATTGCTACTATATTTGAAAAGATGATTTCATGAACATTATTCATTTTCAGATTTATCAAAATGTAATTATGAAAATTAAAATTTGAAGAAAATTATTAAAAAAAAAATAGGATTTGTTTAATATATGTATAATTTAAAAGCTAACTTACAAAAAGAAAAAAAAAGTGGCAGAAATTGTGTGAAACAGCAAATAGATGCATGGTTTATGTTTTAAAAATAAAGAAAATAATTGTCCAATATCATTACACGCCAGGCAGTGCTGTGTAAGTCATATTATGAAGTGTGTAGTGTTATTATAATCACAACTATTTCAAAACAATGATCAAGATATATCTTTACTATTCTTTGGGATAGATTTTCTTAGAAATAATCTTAGGGGAGGGGGGGTCATCATTAGGAGCCCTCTTTATAAATATTATATGTTACATTCAAATTAATGCATTGTTAATTTGTAACAAAGCATCTTTTTGACTGAGTTTCTGATTAATTTGGTAAAAAATTATAATAAAAAATATATATATAACACATATAAATAAAGTGATAATAATATTTATAAAATACACATATAATAAGGCGAAAGTTAAAAAATATTTTATTCTTCAACATTTTCCAGAAATACAAGTAAGTAACATTATACTTTTTTAATAACATACACATAGATATGACAGTTTCAAAAATTATATTAATATTAATTATCAATATCAGCTCAGCACAAATTATTTCATATTTTTGGTAACTTCAATGGGAAGAGGTTCATCATACAAAGCATTTTCAATTAAGCATTCATCAAAACCTAAGATTATAAGTAAAGTAAAAAAACAAAATCAAACATTAATAGCATGTATTTCATGAGATAAGTGATATGTTTCAAACTATGTTAATTAAATTATTAAACTCTTTGTATAACTGCATTTATAAGAGAACATCAACTCCAAACTCTTGAACTTTGAAGATCATTATTTTTTAATAAATGAAAAAAAATATTTTACTCAAAATAATTAAATAAAGCAGCTACAATTGAAAGCAAAGTTTTTTTATTTATTTATTATAATAATTATCATCAATTTGTTGGAAAATCCCTCTTCACTCTCTTTCACTTTGATAAGGCGCTACCAGTGCTATCAGAATATATCAGATTCTTCCAATTATTTAGCAGGTAGTATATTTCTAATAACTATTATCTAATTGCCAATTGTTTTTTTTTTCCCTATAGGTTAATAAATATTTCAACCGTACTATATATTATTATCTCACAAGATTAAATTAAAAGCAGCGAAAAAAAAAAAAAAAAAAAAAAAAAAAAAAAAAAAAAAAGATTGTTTTATAATAATTAATTTAACGTATTATAATACTGTAAGTAACATGATATTTTCAAATGATCATGACTTATTTATGACATATGTAATATTTTCCTGAATAAAACTAATCCATTAAGACATGCTCTATATTTTAATGAATATTTCTTTACAATGCTTTCAGTCCATATTTATTTCCCGTAAATGTATACCAAAGCTTTATAATTTTTAAGCTACAAACACATACACAACTTTTATTATACAAATATATATGCATTTAACACCCTCAATCAATGTTATATTTAACTCCATTTAAAAAGAAGTCTACGTTTTTAAAATCATCTTCAAACATTTGTTTTTAAAACATTAAAATATTTTTAATAATGTACATATTTTATTTTAAAATAAATAAATAAAAATCTTGTTTTAGCAAACGTTAGATAATTGCAAGCAAAATGTCAACAAAAATCTCCACAGCACAATAAATACTCTTTTTTAAGCAAAATTTTTACCAATATACATTATAATATTCTTCACAAGTGCAATAAAAAGTCCTAATACCCTGTTCGCACTGGGATAGTTAAGTCACTTAAATTTTTTGAAGCGGGATACCCGGAATTAGGCTTCACCTGTTCGCATTTACAAAACATTGTAAGTGACTTAACTTGGCCAAACTGGCATCTGAGCTTGCGCATAAGTTCTGAAATTTGTAACTGCAACTTTTAACTTTTTTATTTACACAGTAATTATCCTGCCTTATTTCAATTCAAAAATTAATTTATTTTGTGGGAGGAAATAATAGGTTCCACGTTTTCCATTTTCGGCCTTTGATTAAAAAAACACCCCACAAACACGCATGTTGAGCAACTGGAATAAACAAATAACAACTTGAAATAGTTTATAATTATTTGTAAGACTCAAATTCATTAATTTAGTAATCAAAATTAAATATTCTAAAATTCAGAAATAATAATTAAATATTCAGAAGGCAGATTTCCACTCAACTCATAGTTAAGTGAGCAAGCTCACTTGGCAAAAGAACGCTTTTGCACAAGCAAGTTTCAGAAATTTGCTTAAGTGAGAATCTTGATTCCGGGTACGACCGCTTCAAAAAACTTCAAGTTAAGTGACAGAGGAGTGGATACAAATGAAACGGTTTCACATTGTAACAAGTTACGGTAACAAATCTGAAATTTGCAACGGGCATGAAAACGGCGATACAAAAGTAACACTTGTGATCGTCACAAATGAAGATAGTAGCGTAACAAAGTTGTTACCGTGTATCGATTATTTTCAACGATAGGCTCTTTTGATTGGCTAGTAGCCTTTGGATTGTTTATAAATAAATCACGTTGCGAAGATAATTTTGTTGTATAAAATGATTTAAATTTTACAATCTAAATGAAGTTATTGTGAAAAGATTCTTCCAGAGTGTCTGCATACTGATTATTGAAGTGTATTGTTCTGAGTATTTTCTTGCTAAACAAACTTTTGCCTGAATAAATATTGCCTCATGTGTGTGTTGATTAAACATGTCACATACTTTGGCAATAAAAATTCAGTTTTTTCTATTTTTGATCGAAGATGAAAGAAATGAACCCCCAGCACCAGAAGCAAGTCTTTAATATTGTTATATTCCATTATGGAATATGTTATATGCCATGTAAGCACTTGTTAAATAGGTAGGAAGTAAGGTAATATGCATTTTTATTATTTCACAGCTGAAAAATCTTGCTGTTGCAGGAGAAATTTTTCACTTTAGCGTTGTTTAATAACAGTATATTTTGCAATTTAAAAGAATTAAATAAAATAAAATACAATGTGGGAATTTTAAACATTCAAATGATCATTGTTAGTAGATTAAGTTGTGAGTTTTTAATTTGTAGATTACTTTAAAATTATTATTTATTTAATGCTTATAATAATTTAATATAATGCAGATTGTTATCTGAAAACAATATGCATTGAGCTTTCATAAATCGTAACATATTTCCTCTTTTGAAAGTATAATCATGGGAAAAAATGAAAGCATCAAGTATTTTTAAATCGCTTCTTTGAATAACTGAGGAGCATCGAGTTTCCGTGACTTGTGCATTTTATAAGAATAAATTATGCAACTTTTATTTATGGAATAGCAGGACCATCGCTAAGACTTTTTATTGGTGGGGGAGAAGACCTTAAATTGCCAAGTCAAATTTTCATATTTGCCAACTCGTTTTATAATTTTGCCAAGTTACCACACTTAGAAAATGTAATACAGTTTTTATATGTAAAAAGTTTAATAATATTCCTAATTAGCGTTGTAACTTTTGCAAATTCTATCAAAAAAATGTACTACAATTTTTATTAAAATTTTAATTAAATTTGCCAAGTGTAACAACATTGCGAATGTTTGGGGGGGGAGGCTCCCCCCTGTCCCCCCCCCCCTTAGCGAGGCCCCTGTGCAATAGTATACAGAAAAATGCAGTTTTGATTGAGAGAAAGCCAGAAAGTAATTTATTGTTTATTAAGTATTGTGCAATGTAATAAAAATTGCTTACAAAAACAAATTGAAGGTTTTCTTGTCTTGATGCTGAAGTTTGTAGGCTTCTGAAAGTGAAACTAAATAACCAAAATGTGTTTGCTTGGGGGTGAGGAATTCAATCCATTTACTCAGCAATGATGAAGTGATTTTTTGATGGAGAAAGGAAAAAAGATTATATTTTTTATTAATTCATTATAATAAGTGGCAGGATTATCTTATTTTAATCGTAATTTATATCAACTAATTAAAAAAATAAACAAATATATTTAAATTGATTTTGCAATAAATTTTTATTTTAAATCAATGTAAGATATTTTGTAAAAGATATTATGTTTGTCCAAAAATACATTTTAAGCTTTAAAAGTGGGAGAGGTATTATTATGATTTCTGTGAAAAGTTAAGAAATAAAGTACTGAATACATTTGCAAGAAATAAAATGCTTGCAAGTTAGATTTCTAGAAAGCTTTCAGTCCCTAATTCAATATTCCACTACATCAATACTCATCCCTTCCTACCAACCTAACATTATATATGTAAACAAATGCTTTTTTGTTCCATTTAACTCCTTCAGGATGAGCTTCTTTTTACAGAATTTTTACTATTTTATCATTTGTTTTTTAAAACAGGAATTTTTGCATAATTGAATCGAGGAAATGCTCCGATTAAATTGGTGATTTTTTTTTTTGACAGGGTAAAGAAAAAAGTTTATATTTATTCATTCATTATATTTAGTGTTATAATAAATATTTTACTTGGGGGACAGGATTTGTTGATTTTGTTAATAATTCAAATGTTCCTATTAATAAATGATTTAAGTTAACTTAAAAAAAAAAAAAAAAAAAAAAACCTATTTTAAATCTTTATTAAGATATCTTGTAATACGTTTGTTCAAAAATACATTGTAACTGTTAAAAGTGGGAAATGCTTTTTTAAGTTATTAAAATCAAGCATAACCATAAGTGCAGAATTTTCAGAAAATCTTACCACCCAGCAATATGCAACATATAGTTGAAAAATGTTATGAAAAAAGTTATGTCACTGTAAAAATAGCAAAATTCTATTACTACAATGCATTTTCGTTTTTTTAATACATAAAATTAAGAAATATATATAAGAAAGAAAAGTTTAATATAGAATAAAACTTTGTATCGTGTAATTTAGAAAGTTGAGAAAGATAAGCTAACTAGAAGAGAAAAAAAAATAACTTTTTGGCATATCTCTGTAGTTTGGAATTTTCGAAGATTACCTAAAAATGTACTTGATCTATCAGAGAATTCACTCGCCAGTGGCAAATAAAATTATGTATTTCCCTACTCCTGAACATAACATTTTAAAATGAAATCATAAGTAGAGAATGTGTAAGTTAAGGTAATAAATAGATAGGATACTTGTAAAATTGTAGCTATTATTAGTAAAGAGGCTCATACAATACTAGACATTTATTTATTTAATATTTTCAAAAGTAAAAGTAAATTCACATTTTTAAATTAGATTTCTGTTTATATTTTTTATTTTGTTTTACTATATAACAATATTTTTATATGCTTAAAACAGTTCAGATTAACCAATTATTTTTTTTTTCAGATAAATTTAAATAAGTTTTTTTCTAATTATTAACTTTAATGATTTAATGAAGGATATTTTGATTTAAAATTGTACTTTTAAACTTAAATTTTGAATTTTAAAAAATCACAAAAATCTTGCTTAAAGAGTAGAAAGAAATATTATTATTTAATTATGAATTTATCAAGATGAGTAATATATTTAAAGAATCAAAATATTTACATAGTGAGTAGAATGTGTTACATTCTGAGTAGTAAGTATTTCATTAAGAAAAACTAAAAATGAACTTTTTACCTTTTTTTCCTCAAAGGTATCTCTTTGAATGTATTTAAATTTGTAAATAAAATCCCCCCCTCCCTGAAAAAAGCTTTTGAAAGCTTATATAGTTATAAAAATGGCTCATATAGTTTAGGCCTCCCCCCCCCTAACTTCTTGTATAAACAAAAATGCTGCTTCTAGGCATAGTTTACATCTCTGTATAATAAAGCACAGTATACCCGCATAGCATGCCTAACTGTTTTTTCCTCCCCCCCCCCTCCCTATTTTTTTTGCATAAGTAGTGGGTTTAGTTATGCAATAGAAGATTTAAGTTAAATCGTTAAATGTAAAAGGTGCTTCAATAGCACCAATTTTTTCAATATCTTCTTATTCGACTTCAATATCATATTTTTTTTTTTTTTTTCTAAACTATTTTTACACTTAACCAATTTATACTCCAATCAAGAAAATTTTCTTTCAAAGCTTGACTGAAATATTAAATGTAACTTTATGTTATTAACTGTAAATCTGTTTTTTTTTCAAAAAAAATCAGTTTTTTTTTTTTTTTTTTTTTTTTTTTTTTTTTTTTTGTAAACATTGCATATTTTTAATCTTTATCTTTGCTAAATTTACATAATTAATGTGTTTTATTTAGAACTTCAGTTATGTTCATCAACGCATGAAATTTGCATTCTACATGCATACTAAAAAAACCCAGACTATTTATTTAAATTAAACATAACAAAAAATAGAATTGAAGCACTCGTTGAAGATAATTTTTAGTTATATTTTGTTTTTTATATTAATGTGTTAAAAATTATCTTAAACAGAAGGAAAAAGAAACCCGAAGAAAAGAACAATAAACTGTTTCAATTTTTCAGTAAACATATATGATAGAAGCTCATTTTTTGGATCTTAATATGATATTTTTGATAAATTTTGAAGAATTTTATTTTATTTATTTATTTTTATTGATATATTTAAAAATTGTCTTGTACATGAAATCGTGATTAAAAGAAAAAAATATCCTAGATTAGGTTATTTATATTTGAACCCCCCTTCCCCCAAAATAATAATAATAACAATAATATGCACTGGATGCATTGAATGGTATTTTTTGGACATTTTGATAGCAGACAGTACATCTGTTCCAAAACCTTGTCCATTGCTTGATTTTTTTTTTTTTTTTTTTTTTAGACATGATCTATTATTTTAATACATTCTGAATGATTTGAATGTGAAAATATTTCATTTATCCACCATATAATTTTATTTATATATTTTTCTTCAGGCTATAAATAAAAACTAGATAGTTTTTTCCCTTATTGTGAGTATCATTAAGTAAGAATTTAATGATAACATTTTTATTATTATTTTGATAAATTAAATCTTTAAAGTATATTTTTTATCATTCAAAACAATTTAAAAAGTTTGATTAAATATATCCCTGAAATAATTTATATATAAAAAACAATTTAATTAGAAATTCATTACTTTTTCAGATTAATAAAATCATATGCTAAACTATTGAAAAAAATACTATATTATAGTACAGTGAAAAACCATGATCACCTCTTGATGACAAAAATAATAAACTATTCCAAATTGTTTTGAGAGCTTTAATATGCTTTATTTTGTTACATTTTGGTATTATTTTATGTTAATATGTTTAAAAATAATCTTACATGTAAGGTTCTGATTAAAGTAAAACAAAATCTAAGTTAATATCCTATTTATATTCTTCAAGGGGGAAAAAAAAATTGCAGACTATATTGGATATGTTGTATTGTATGGTTATATGTTAGGTACTTCAAAATATATTTTATGGCTTCTCAAATACATCTGTCCTCCCCACTTTACCCTTTGTTGTCATAAAAAAAAGTAGAATTACAATTTATACAATTATAAATAAATATGAGATTTATACTTTTTAAATATCAAGGTTATGTGTGAATATGATTTGTTCTAATTATTACAAAACAGAAGTAATTTTATTTAAAAAAAATATTTTCCTTTTTACAATATTTATTATTATTAATCATCATTTAAAAATTATAAATATTTGTATTCAATTCTATCTTTTTTTTTTTTTTTTTTTTTTTTTTTTTTTTTTTTTTTAACATAACAAATTATTAAACTAATCTCGTATCTTACCTTCGGTTTAAAATTCAAGCCATTATTTATAGCTATTAAGATTTCAAATCAATAATAATTATCATTCAGTTATAAGCAATACAAATTTATATATATTTTCCCCTGTCTGTCTGTTTGTAGTTTAGCAAACAAACTTTCATTAGTAAATAAATTATAATAAAAAAAAAAAAAAAAAAAAAAACAACACAAGTTGTTAAATGTTATTTAAATTTACATGTAAAAAAAAAACTACGTGTTTGGATTAAATTTTTAAGAAATAAAATCGATCCAATTTTAGCCCTCTTAAAAAAAAAAAAAAAAAAAAAAATAGAAAACTTAATATTTACAACATTTATAATTTTCGCTATTTAAATAAGATTATTTTTCCAATATTTGCTGATATTTGATCAAAAATCGCCGCATTACGTGATATGCCGACATATTTTGTTTACGTTTTCCGGAGTTGTTACCGGCTTGAGACAGCTTGCTACGCGTCTCACGCTGTAACAAATTTTTATGACAACAATCACAACTTTGTGACGGCAGAAGCTGGTTAGCGTTTCATTTGTATCCCGTTTTGTAGGATTTGTGACTGTGTCACAAGTTGTTACGGAAAACGTTTCATTTGTATCCACTCCTTAACTTTCTCAGTGCGAACGTGTCTTAACATTGAAAAATATTAAAAACTTACTTATTTAAATGTCCTATCAAATGTAAACAATCAGAAAAATTGCATCCGAAATGGGCTTTTCACCTACTTTGAGATGGTGAAAATAGCGCTCGAAAAAATGTAAACATCCGAAATAATTTTTCGTCTCTAATCTTTCGCCAAATACGAAAAGAAGTACCCCAGAATACGCTTTTCCGTATCCTATGCCGCGATGACATCAAAGTGACGTTTCAGTGGGCGGAGTTCCGCCGAATTTCCGTATTCCGCCAGTCCCAGAATACAGCTGTGGACCTTATGCACGTGACGTCACACGCCAGAGCTGGCGGTATGCTAACCTGTTATTCTAGTCACTGCACCGCCAGAATGCCTGAATGCGCAGGCGCAAACATCGCTAGCAGACGATTTTAGCCTTTCTGGATACATTTTAACAGAAAATTTACAAATTTAGAGGATTTTCTTGCAAGCAGAATAACAATTTTGAATTTTTATTACAATATATTATGTATATTCTGCTTCAACAAAGAATTTTTTCCAGGTTATGCTAAACACCGCCAGTAAATACCGCCAGCAGACGAATTTTAGCCTCGACCTCAGCTTGTGTGCATAAGGTCCATACTGTCCCTCAGAAGCGCGGAGCTCGCCTTTTCTAGGCAACTCTCCTTTTCGTGCGTACTCGTACTACGCGATTGTCGTTCGTGAAAAGAATCATTCAACTTCAACTTCTGCGCTCGTGTTGGATGTTTACAAAACACAATCGACAAGACAATCGTGTATGTTGAACAGATAATTCTACGCCGGAATTTCATTAATTTGTTTTCGAAAATTAAAGAAAATGAGTAATAAAAATCCAGAAGGAAATTTTCAGACAAACCCTAAGAAGATTAAGAAGTTGTACAGTAAAATAAGAAAACAGGTAATTATTTAAAATTCCCCGTGAAATTGTCATTGTTTTTTGAGAAAGAAATACTTACTGTATGTTGTTTGTTATTTTTATCCAGAATATTAATTTAATTGCTTCATTTAATTGTATAATTTATATCAGTTATTATATAGACAAAGCTATGTTTCGATTTATTTTAATATTTCTCGAAATTTGCATTTTAAACACTACAATTGTTTAGATTTCAAATATTTTGCGTAAATGAATGATTAGCAAGCAATTTAATTCCTTTTTCATAACGGTCCATTCTCAGACGGAACTGGATGTCTAGGTATCTGATAGACCTGGAACAGTCAAGAAAATTTCCATGGACGGAAATTCAGGGAAATTTATTATTACTGAGGAAAAGTTTGGGAAATACAAAATTTCTGAGAAAAAGTCAGTAGAATTTTAAACTTCTGAAAAAAAATCATAAGTTTTTCAGATTAAAAAAAAAAAAAAGATCTAAGCAGAGAGTATACTATCAAGGAAGAGGGTATATTCTACAGAGTTTATTCTAAACTTTTTTCAGTAACAGTACTCCTTAAAAAAAAAAAAAAATCCAGAAAATATACTGCAAATACCATCGTACACCCTCCACTACATCGTTGGTATCCTTGTAATGCAAAATTTTTCCAGTGTCAGCTTTGGCTAATTCCACGCGAAGGTCAACCTGAGAACTGATTTTTAAATTTTAATGGAATTTACTTTCTTTGGTACCAATTGATAGAAAAATATTCAAATCTCATGGAAATATGCCAATTATTATTATTATTTGATATAAATTGTCATTTTACAGTTAATTTTATCAGCTTTACTTACAAATCTAAAAAACATTAATTTTCACTCCAAGTTTGGTGATCCTCTGAGTATTCAAATTTGAATTTTTTTCTTTCTTTTTTTTGCACCATATATTAACAACCCTTTTCTTTCATATACACATAAAAATTATCAGTTTATTTTTTAAAAAAATTCTGTATCCTCATTTATGCAACCTCAGGTATGCTTGTCATGTCTGTCACATAAAAACATGAACTTTTTTATTTTGTATAAAATCTACTGGCACAAAAGAAATAAGTGATCATTTTCTCTTTTGTTATATTACAAGTCAATGCTTCATGCAAAATTCGTTTTAAAAAAATTCCATTTTAGTAATTAAATAAAAGTTCAAAAATTGTCATGTCTGTCACATTTGTCATGTCTGTCACAAGGAGTAAGGACTGATTCATGCCTGGTCACAATTAACTTAACTAATAAGGTTAAATAATATTATTTACAGTGCCAACTCCCTGTAATATTAGTATTAATGCTAACCTCAACCTCACGATAAATATGCTATAATATAAAATATTCAACAATTTAATATTGGAGAGTTTCTTGGAAAATCCTAAGGAGTTTAAAGTGCAAGGAATAGAATTCCAATTTGATGGAACTTCCCAACATTTTAAACAGAAGTACGTATCATATTTTATGACATTGAACAAATTTCCAACAGCTTGGCTTTTCTCAGCAACATCTCATGGGAAAGGCTGTGTTGAGGGTTTAGGTGGCACCATAAAGTGTCGAGTCAGGGAAGCTAGCCACCGCCATGCCAGATGTACACATCCCAAGAACCTCTGCTGAATTTGCAGAAGCTGCAAAGACCATTAGTTTAAACATCAACATACTTTACACTTCAGAACAGAATATTCAAGCAGTTAAAAGCAAGCTTGACAAAAGCTTGGGTAGGAGGTGAAGAAATAAGATCAATTCCCGGAACACAAAATGCTGATTGTTTTATTTCTTACTCTCCTGGAATAATTTTCAGCAGTCTAACATTTGTATGTGAAAAAGGTTTGGAATTGAATTTCAAAACTAGGAAATGCATTGAGCAAAAACTTTCACCATCTGCGACTATAAGGCCAATTGTACAATGGAAGTGTGGCCAATTGGTGACAGTAAAACATGACAACCTTCAGTTCCTTGGACTTATGCTTGAAATAGTGGAAGGACAGTTATCACATAAAATGCCTAGAGCCCATCACTACTAAACGGCTGTATAAATTTGAATCGGACAATCAAGCTGTATGGTACAAAAGTGACACAATATTAGCCCATGCTGAAGCTCCCACATTAGACAAATTCTCATGACTTTTACAGGATTGAGAACTAATAAATTCTGAATAATTACTTTATACTGCATAAAAAGTTGATCACAAACTAGAATTAAGAATAATAGAAATCAAAATTCTATTTATTGAACAATAGAGAAATTTTTTTCAGACATGTCATGTCTGTCACAAAACAATGTCATGTCTGTCACAATATAAAATATTTTTTTTGTATTAATTATTTTTTAAATTTATATTTTTCTTTTGATTTAATAAAAGCTAATAGTTATTTTTAATTATGTAAATTTTTTATGTATTGTGATAAGTTTCAGAGCTTTTGAGAGGTAATCCAAGTTCATTGTAAAATTGTGTTCATTTTATGTCATGTCTGTCATGGTTAGTTTTTGCCCTCAGAATAATAATAAAAAAAAGTATTTAATATTTTTTTGTGTGTATATTTATAGTTTAGGTCCATATATGTCATTTCATTAAATTTTGTTCCAATAAAATAAAATTTAATATGAATTAATGGTCTGGAAAGCTGTCCAATGTCATGTCTGTCACACATGGAATTAGCCCTTTATGCTCACTGAATATTTGTATATTTTCTAAGATTACTTAGGTTATTCAGCTTGCTTCTTTGTTTGGGAACATTTTGTTGGTTTAGTTGAATATTTATAATCCTTAAACTTGGTTACTTTTGAGCAGCTCTACTATTTACATAGAAAACGATTTTTTTTTTTTGTTTGTTTGTTTGTGCTGAAATATGTTAAGGCATTCTGTGACTGATGAAGAATGATGAGTTTTTACTCACGATGATAAAGAACTTCATCCTGAATGGAGAAAATTGATGGAACTTTGTGCTAAAACTGTATCTTCAAAATGCTTAGCGCATGTTAAAAAAGATTCTCATTAAGACAGATAGTAGGTGTCAAGCAATTATTATAGTATGACTTTTGAGATTTATTGTATGTTAGGTTACAAAATCTCGATATAGATTTTTTTTTTTTTTTTTTTTTAATTAATGTATAAAAGTCATTGAAATTTGTACTTTGGCTGTGCTAAACACTCTAACAAAAAAAAAAAAAAAAAAAAAAAATCCTTAGCTATCTTTTTTTTTTTTTTTTTTTCTCACCCAAAACATTAACTTGATAAGTAAAAATCTCAGTAATGTTGTTTTGGCAATTACTAAGAATAAATGCAATAAGCTACATATCAAGATTTGTTATATTTCAATTACAGATTAATCTAGACACTGATATCTAAGATATTTCTTTTTACAGGAATATAATATAGTTTTCCATTGCCATACCATTGTCTTGAAGCAGAGCAATGAGTAGCATCATTGTAGTAAAATAAATGTAAGAGAATTTGTATACTATCATGAAATATTGGGATTTTTAGTGTCTTGCATGGTATTTATGCAGGATGAGTTTTAGAATCCCTAAAAATCCAATATCCCACATAGGCTGGGGAACATAGCAACATTAGGCAAGAAGGGTGCTATTTTTCAAAGCAAAAAGCAGGTTGGGTACAGAATTTTTCTAAAACTGTTTGGGAGAAAATCTGAGTCCTTCTAAATGTCATTCATCAAAAGGAAATCATCGATTGAATGTGAAAATGATTTAATCTATATTTATTATTAGTTAATGATCAAATTTGATTATTTATGACTTATGAGTGTTATTTTTAGAATGTTTAGCTTCCTGGAAAAGTCAGGGAAATATAAATGGGCTGGAAAAGTCATGAAAATTCATCAATCGTCAGGACAATTTCAAGTTTTTGAAAAAAAAAAAAAAAAGGCCAGAGAAATTTGAAACTTCCGTGAAAATTTTGGGAAAAAAAAAAAAAAAAAAAAAAAAAAAAATTCAAATATTTGATCATGATACAGAGGCAGGGGAAATTTCTTTTGCCTATATCCTTTCACTTCTTCCTTGGCAATTTTTAGAGTTTTTGTATTTAACATCACAAAATCTTGAAACCTGTAATAGTAAAATTGATTTTTATTGGTATGAGCACAGTAACAGAAAATTCTTAAAGCATCAGCGACAGATACTTCAGGGGAAAAAAATAATCAGAAGGTAAAATATTTTTACAGTTGAATCGTTTAATTAAACCATTATTCACCTGTTACATTTCTAGACATTTCATAAATCATTATTAATAACAATTTTAACTTTTTGTGTCAATTAATAAAGAACTAACCATAATCTCAACCAAAATAGAGGGATATTGACAAAGAATCTGCAAAAAAAAGAAAGATTAAAAAAAAAAAAAAAAAAAAAATCTGTGATGCATGTTTCAAACTTTTTGCAATCTTGGGTATAGGAAATCTAGAAAGTAAAAAAGATAATGTCTCTAAGCTGGACTAGACAGCCTGTATTTTGTAGGACTTTTATCAACTCAACATACAATAGACTCCAGTTTATTATGACATGCCAGTTGTGATTTGTACAGATAAAGCAACTGCCCGAATTACAACCAGAAGTAAAATTAATGATAACTTTTGATTTTTTTTTTTTTTTTTGTTACATTTTGTCATGAGGAAATATCTATCACAGTCAAATGTTGTACCAAATAACTAGAATCTACTGTAGTAACTGATACTATATGTTTAAAAAGAAAGATGTGTTTTATGTAGTTTTTGAAGATTGTTGTTTTCTGCTTTAAATAAAGCAAAAAATTATTTTACAGATGGAGTTCTATTTCTCTGATTCTAATTTAGCAAAAGATAAATTCCTTGTTGATCTGATTTCAAAAGACCCCGATGGTTGTGAGTATGCAATTATTTTTTGCTATTGCTTTTATTTATATACATGGACAAACTTAAAAGTGAAGATTTATTGTTCTATAAATATTTTTCAGTTGTGGAAATAGACACTTTTAAAAGATTTAACAAAATTAAAGCTCTTACTCACAGTTCTGAAGTAATAGCAGAGTCTGTTTCAAAATCTGATCTGTTTGAGGTAAGTGATTTGATGAGAAAAATATTGAAACTTGTTTGTTTATATGATGTAATTGTATTAGTAAATTTGTATTGTATGCAGGGTTTATACAGACTTCTTAGAAACTTCTTAGAAATGAAAAAGTTTCCAATGAGTACTTAGAAACAGAGGCAGCTTATCCATTTAGGCTGAGTAGACTGAAGTCTAGGGGCTCTGGTGCTAAGATTTTAATTCGGGTTTTACCTTCATATCAGACTAATATTTTTTGTAAAAGAGAAATGTTGGACAACATTTTTTGTTTCACCTATTCATTTAATCTTTTAGATAATTAACATATAATGATATAATATGCATTCCAAATGTTACCTACTTCCCTTTTCTTAATTTAAATTAAAAAAATAAAACACCATATTTTCACAACCAAAACCCATTGAATGACATTTTTAATGTCATTCTTATTTCACTATTTAAAAATACTAAAAGTACTTTTTTCTGTTTTCAATGTTTGTTTCAAGAATGCACTTAAATATAGTATCACTTAGAAGAAGAAGAGGTGGGGGGGGGGGGTCCCAAAAAGTCTAGACAAGAGACTGGGAAATAATTTATCTCCCTCTGCTTTAGAACTCCTTAAGGGAGTAAAATATTCCTGAAATTTTCTTAAATTATGGTTAAGCAAAATTTAGCTTGGATTAATGATTTAATTGAAGTATACAGGGTGTCTGAATTAATGGGCCAGACTGTAAGGGAAAGTAAACTGCACATAAAGAAGCAATTTTAGTACAGTAGACTGTCTCAAATCAAGGGTGGATCTGGAGAGTCCTCAGGGGGGGGGGGGGGGTCGATTTTAAAAATTTGGAAAATCAAGTCTAATGTACGGGTTGGAGCTCATTTTTTTTTTAAATGTAGGTCGTGTGTTTCATCTACTGTTTTGCTATGGTCCGGTTAGCTTTCATTTTTTGCCCCTGGTTGGGTTAATTTCTACTTGGGTCGTGTTTGGGTCCGGTTAGCTTCCATTTTTTGCTTCTGGTCGGGTTAATTTCTGTTTGGGTCTGGTTAGCTTCCATTTTTTGCCCCTGGTCGGGTTAATTTCTACTTGGATCATGTTTGGGTCCAGTTAGCTTCCATTTTTTGCTCCTGGTCAGGTTAATTCTACTTGGGTCATGATTGGATCCAGTTGACTTCTACTATTTGCTAGGTTTGAGTTTATTTCTGATTTTTTGCTTTGTGTCAGGTTTGGGTCCGGTCGACTACTACATTTTGTTGTTGATCGGATTGACTTTTACTTTTTAGCTGTGCTTAGCGCGTTTGGGGCAGTTTGACATACAATTCTGATTTGGGGCAGTTTAGGATTTGGTTTTTAATTTCGGAGAAGGGTTTGCGTTGGCCCGATTTTGATTGGGGCGAGTCCTTTGATAAAATGTTCATTCTTTTTCGCAATCTTTGTACAAAATATGCGTCTGTTTTACGATCATTTGAAGAAATTCGGGTTTTTTCCACGATCATTTCACAAAATTTGATGTCCGGTTCGCTTCTATTTTATGCTGCAGGTCTTGGTTAATTTTTACTTTTTGTTGTGGGTCGCGTTTGGATCCAGTTAACTTCTACTGTTTGCTGCAGGTCAACTTAATTTTGGATTTTTTCCTATGGGTTGGGTCTGGGTCCGGTTCACAACTATATTTTGCTATTGATCGGGTTGATTTTTACTTTTTAGCTGCACTTAGCACATCGGGGTAGATTGTTATACATTTTGGATTTGAGTCAGTTACAGATTCGTTTTTTACTCTTGTGAGAATAGTTGACCAAGTTTTGATCGCGATTCTTTTACAAAATTCGCTTTTATCTGTGAATGTGATCTTTTGAAGAAATTCACGTTTTCTACGTGATCTTTTCACAAAATTTGAGGAATTTTTGCGATCTTTTGATGAAATTTGTGTTTCTTTCGCATCCCTGTGGCAAAATTCGCGTTTCTTTAATGAAGTTTGTTTGCCTTTATTTGCAGATATTTGATGAAATTCTCTTTTCTCTGTTCAATAATATTTACGATTAACAAGTATGAAAGTTTTCAACCCAACTTGGGCTCATGGGAAAGAATTTAGAGGAGTGCATGGGTCGCAGTCGAGCTAGTAATGTTTTTCATACTATCTAGATCAGAGACGTACCGAACGTTTAGCTGCACGGATCGTGGTCGGGCCAATATTGTTTATCATACTATCTAGATCAGAAACGGACTGAATATTTAGCTTTTATTCCAGACCGAGCCACAACCTGGAAATTTTGTTCAATGCAAACTTCTAGGAAAAATGAAATCCAGACCAGGCTCGGTCTGGAAGAAAAAAGAAGCCTGTCCCTACCTGAATCTGCGAAAAAAGCAAGATCAGGACATGACCCGATTCAAAATGAGAGTAAACCTTACCCAGTCTGAGTCTCGTGGACTTAAACTAGCACGACCCGTGCCCGGCCGTGACGGGCTCAAACTTCGCCCCAAGTTATTTCTTGTGAGGATGCATAATGTCACTTTGAAAATCCTTTATAAGCCCAAGGGGGAGGACAATTAGCCCAAAAGGGGAGGGAACCTCGCCCCCTTCCCCCACCCCTCAGAACCGCCACAGCATATGAGCTGTGTCGATCCCAGATCGAGTGTTTAGCCTTTATACTGGACGGAACCTGGGTTTTAAAATTTTGGCCCATGTATACCTCTAGTAGGAAGGAAGTCCACACCAGACCCGACCTGAAAAAAATGGTGTGGCTCGATCCAGCTCTGCAGAAAAAAATAAGTTCCGACCCAACCCGGTTCTGAAAGTGTGAAGTCTTGACCCAGTCCCAGTATAATAAATTAAATTTGGCACGACCTGGGTCAGGTCATGCCGGTCTCGAGTTTAGGACCAACAACTTTTCCATGCGGGCATCTAATGTCGTAGTGCAGATCCTTTATTGGGCTCAGGGGGGGGGATTCCCTCCCCCCCCCCCTTAGATCCGCCATTGCCTCAAATCTGCACAACTTGGGACCAGAGGTTGTAGATTGTTTTGTTCACATTTTTTAAATGGCAATTTGAATGTAATTATGCAATTGAAATTATAATGAATGCTTGTAATATAGTAAAACTAGCAGGCTATGCCCGCTGCGCTGGTCCATTTTTCTAAACGAATCTTGACTCAAACAAAATGGTGATTTGAAATTTCGTTTTTAAAGCAGTGTATATCATCACCTGGAATGTCCTTCCGCAATGCTGAAAACGATGCCAGTGCCAATGACATTGCGATATTGCACTATTGTATGCATTGGACAAAATTTGGGTAATTAAGTACTATCTCTCTTGTTTTATCATTTATAGTAGAGTTTGATATGAAAATGAGATCGTTATGACAGCAGGAATCAAAATGTTCTCTACTCATCACATTATTTTGTTAGAAAGAATTGCAATGATTATCAAACTCTATTAATTTTCATATCGCACATTATCATATGTTAGCTCTTAAACTCCCGAATCTGAATTTGCACTATGTGTAGATCTGGTAGCCTAAATACAATCTCCATTACATGTTGCGTTACATTTTTTAATAACCGTCCTCTCCTGGCAGGTCTACTGCAATTTTCTCTCTACATTGGTCTGTTCCAGCAAAGTACATAGCAAAATATGTAAAAAAGAGTGTTTAACTTATATATTTATTAGAACAATGAAGCATAAAAGGTGTGTTTTAAAGCTGAATTATTTGAGTAAAATTAAAATTACATCAGTTTCATTGCCTCTTCATTTTTTTAAACCAGTTGCAAACATGTAGCTTTTAAATAGGGGATAATCTTTAAGCTAAATTTTGTAGAAAAATAAAACTTCAGCTTGTAATCAATTCCATTATGATTTTTGGCGCCAAACATTTATAACGATAGACTTATTTCGTGTCTATTGTCAAATGAAAGTGAAGTTTAGAATAATCTATTATTGGCATTTAATCTTATACCTTGGCGATAGTTTTTTTGGGGCGGGGGTTTGACGGGGTAATGAAGTAGTATTTAATAGTTAATTTTTGATAAAATTCTGTTGATAGGGCTTAAATGTTAATTAAAACTGCAACATAAACATTAAAAACAAAATTTTCTACTGTCGGTATTTCATGTATATTTTTTTCTTAGCCAATTTTAAAGTATTTTTTTTTTTTTTTTTAACCTGAATGATTAATAAATTAATTGCAAATATTTTTTTTAAATTCGATATCATTGTTATTCCGAAGATTTTTCCTGCGCATTGCAAATATTGCTTTTTTAGTGATAGTAAAATAACTGCAGATGAAAAATAGATAATAAGGCTAAAACCCAGAATTAACGACAGCTTGGCGAATGCCTCTACGGAGACTTGAAAAGTACGCGAGTTCTGTCAACTTAAATATCCAGATAGAATTTTAACAAATAAGGTGAATTCCATGAAAATGCGACATGGACATCATTTTTTAAATTTGAACTAAATTAGTATTTTTTTGTTCCAATTGATAGAAAATAAGTCAAATTTCATGAAAATAACAAGGTATAATAAGATAATTGTAAAAATAAATTTTTATAGTTAATTATTATCAAGACTAACTTTGAAATCAAAAATCTGCTATTTTTATCTCTAGTTTAATGTCCTTTGAAGCATTTAAATATCACATAGATTTTTGAAACAAATATATCTTTTTAAAAATGACTAACAGTATGTTTAAAAACACCAAAGTTTTCACCTGAAATATTTTAATTATTTTGCTATTGCCCCGAAACTTTATATTAGTCTTCATGTCATGTCTGTCACAGAAAATGTCGATTTTTTTATTTTCAAGAAAATCTACTTGATAAAAATTATTAACACTTTATTTTCTCTTTTTATATGTCAAAAGGAACAGCTCATAAAAAAATTGAAAGATAAATTTAAAATTTGAGTGAAATATAAAACATTACATTTTGTCATGTCTGTCACATTTGTCATGTCTGTCACGCTAGTCATGTCTGTCACAATTAGTTTTTCAAGCAACTTTACCTTAATCTCTTTCCTAGAAAGTTATTTTTGTAATTTTTTAACTTAGTGTTGATGCCAATAATGTTTCTTTACAACTCAACTAAACAAAATGCTTAAATTTAGAATGCATGTAATAGTTACCAGACAATTATGCTGATACCAATTTCTTTGTTTCAGATATTTTATCTGTCACAATTATTTTTTCAAGCAGTTTTGCTTTAATCTTGTGATTTGAAAGTTATTATTATTTAACATGGAATTGATGGCTATGGTATTTCTTGATGTGAAACGTACACAATCTAAAGCTTTCTACTTTTAAAAGAAAATCTGCCAAATAGAAAATTTCTGGTACAAACTCATTGAAATGAGTTTGTATCAGACATTTTCTATTTGGCAGATTTTCTTTTAAATAAATAGTCACTGAAGTGAAAACTATTTACATATTTATTAGAACAAGATTAAAAATTCTCATTGGCAGAATATTTCCTCTGCTATATATATATATATTACAATTGTATATTATTGTTATAGTGACTCAGTCACTGTTTCTTCAGAGCCATATATAGTGATAGCTGATTATGGTAATTATGACAATTATGCTGTTATAATGTTTGCCAATTTGATCATTGAAAAAATCATGATAAATAATTCAAAGTTAAAAGTCAAAGAGGTTGAATTCTAATCTGATGGAGCATCTCTACACTTCGAACAAAAAAATATATTTTCAATAACACAAAACAAATTCCCAACAGTCTGGCATTTTTCAGTGACATCAAATGGAAAAGAATGTATTGATGAGACTATTGAAGATTCAGTTCCTTGATGCTACTCAAGCTAGAAGTATAAATCCTAGAGCATCATGTAAGTGTGCTGAAGCTGCGAGGAAAATTGGTCCTGGAATCTATTTCTTCATGAATCACAAGAAAAAAATACAAAGAATGAAAGCAAAACTTGAACTGACATGGCAAGTAATCAAAACAATGCCAGGAACAAGAAAGTTGCATTGTTTCCGATCATGTGTACCTGGGATAATATTCTTTTCAATTTCAATACTGGTGCATGCACTGAAAATTACCTCTTGGAAAATGCAACAAAGCAATATAGTCAATGGGTGAATGTGCAATAAGACAATAAGGTTTATCATGGAATAATAACACAAATCGCACAGACACAGCAATAACATAAAATAAAATGCTTAGTACCAACTAAAATTAAAAGCATGTTTAAATTTGAACCTGAAGATCATGTTGTCTGGTATGAGAAGAACCAAATATTAGCAAATGTTTCCATTCCAACACTAGTCACTTCCAGGGGATTTTATAAATTTTAAATATTTTTTATAATTTATTTTGAGATTCTTTTAACATAATATACCAATGTTATATCATATTGTAATCTCCAAGTTGTGATAAAAGTAAAGAAAGTAATATTTAAGAAAAAAATACGCAAATTCATAGAAAATTGTACACGTGTCATGACTGTCACAAAACTTTGTCATGTCTGTCACGCTGATAAATATTTTCTAATATTTTTCTATTTACAAATTTTTCAATATTTTTTTTTCTGCTTCACATATCCAAGTCTTATTTTGTTTCCTAAAAAATTCTGGACTTGGTATGCATGCCAATTAAGAGCAAATGATAATAATATGTGTCTAGTCAAAATCTATGTCTAAATTTTGTCATGTCTGTCACGGTAGGTTTTAACCCTCAATTAAATTAAGTTTTTCCTTGAATTAAAATTTTAGTGTTTTTATAGCATAAGGCCTATATTTACATCACCCCATGCAATTTTTTAACTATCAATTAATATTTAGTACTTAAAGATGAAAAAAAAAGTTCTCTCAGTCATGTCTGTCACAAAATGGAATTCACCATAATAGGTACTATTTTATTATTCCATAGATCAATTTCGCCAAATTATACATATTGCAAAACGATTCACCATATTATACAAACGGATATAACTTTTATTTTAAATAACAAAAGAATAAATAAATTACTAAAATATTTATGGAAATACAAATAAAACGTCGAATCAAAAAATAGTTGATAACGTAACAAATGCATGTAACATGTTTAATGTCAAATGAATGTGACATTTACGATAATCCATTATTGACATTTAATCTTGTATTTTAAATGCAGCAGTTTTTTGATCGATGGGATAATTAAGTAGTACCAGATAATATAAAAATATATAAATAATAATATAGCCAATAATATTTTGGCCAGGTGCCATGTATGTATCACGTTGGCGCGATTGCAACAAAATTGTGATTTTATGGATTGCGTGGTAATCTGGTTATTGTTGTTTATTTACTAATAAACTGTTTCTTTACTTTTCTTTATTGTTTTGTTCTATAGTTATTAATTAAACTTCACTTATTTATTATTGTTTCCTTTGTAAAATCATAGAAAATAATTGAAAATAATATAATATGTAAAAAAAAAAAAAAAAAAAAAAACACCAAGCAGTTGTTAATTCTGTAGTTGCATCAATAGTAAAATTTCTTTTCTTCGTTTGTTTCATAATGAAAAACCATAAATTTAATAATTTCAAATAAAATAATCTGACAAATTTTCTATAACATCGTTGATGATCTAGAAGTCTCCTTAATACATAAACAAAACGGCAAAGATGTCATATGCGCCGAGTTTGGCGCGATAATTTTTTATGCTAATTTGGCGGAAACATTGTTTTCGAATACCAGTTACATGTGTATATTTAAATTATTTTATATTATTTAAATAGTAATAAAAATTAATGAAAAAAGTTTAATTAATAAGTATATAACAAAACAATTTATATAATTTATAAAGTAAATAAACATTTTATTTATAAATAAATATTAATAATCGGGTTAATATGTCAGACAAAATAATGCCAATTTAAATTCTATTACTTACCTCGGTGATATATAATATCTGTGCCAGTAAAACTTTCAATAATATAGTACATATGCTACTTGGCGGTGTTCAATTATCGAAGATTAGTCCAATATCATTTTAAATATTATCTAACGCAGGAAAAAATATGAAGAAAATTGAAGAAGAAATGGCTAATTAAAACAGATTTGTAAAATATTTTGGCACATATGCCATATATGCACCACATTTGTGCATTTTTTTCTTTTTTTACACAAATTTGGCGAGAACTTCATTTTTAAATATCAATTACACATATATTTTTTAATTGTTTTCTATTATTTTAAAAAGGAAATAAAAATAAATAAATAATGTTTTGTTAAAAATTATAAAATAAAACAATTTACATCATTAAAAAAAATAAATAATTTAAATAGTTTATTAATAAATATACAATAGCCGAGCTACCATATGAACATAAAATCGACATTTTGTGGCAATCGCGCCAATGTGGTGTATATATGACATCTGTGCCATTTTTTTCAGTAGGCAATTTTTATTTCAAAATGTTGAATTTATCGATAGTAATAACGCGAAATTGCATAAATTTCATTTAAATTGCATAGATTTCCTTATTCAGTTTGTAAATTTTAAAACTAATTTTCCCTGGGGGAGAATTTGGCAAAATGGCGCAAAAAAAGTATGTTTGTTGATTACAATTTTCAAAATTACAGTGAAAAACTTTTGAAAAAGAATGACATTATTTTACAATATATATGTGTGTGGCAGAATTTCACACTGAAGCTAAAATTTAAATATTTGATTACAATTTTTAAAATATTAACTTATGTTTATTGAACTTACAATTGAATACTAAAATATACTCAAAAAAAAAAAAAATCTCCTTTTGGAAAAAACAACTTTATTGCGACCTAATGTTAGACATATGCATTTTTGGCTTAATTCTTTGCCGACAAAAGTAAAAAAAAATCTCAAAGAAACAAATAACTCACAATTACTTTTATAATTAGATCTGCCTTTCTCTGGAGTAAGTTATATACTATCGAAATTTGATAAAAAAGAGAAAGGAAATAATAGAAAGTAAAATAAATATCGTTCAAAATTCATTTAATCAAATTTTCAAGTTATTTTTTTTATTCTAACGCAAGGATAAGTCGCCAAATGTTGCATCAAATGTAATAGTTCACGTTATTTTTTAAGCGTTACAAATATTTCTTTTATTTTTAAGATAAATATTTTTTTTTATGATATCATGTCTCATTAAATGGTTTTTCTTTATTATTATTATTGTTATCAATAGTTATTTTAATATCAGTAAATATTTTTTGCCTTTATTTGCAAGATGTTTGTAATATTTCTAACAGATATATCCATTTTAATTTCTTTAGTAATGATAATTTTCGCCAAAAAATAAGTACTGGCAACCCTTTCGTCAAAAATAACCGAAAAATACGAAATTTAGTACGAAAAATCAGAGTTATCCCTGTATATTTGTATCATAAACCTCCGCAAAAATATTTCCTATCGAATGATATAATCTGAAAAAAGATCCATCGGGTAGTTTTTGAAAACACCCGTTTGGAAATTTCAGAACTTCTGCTTTATAATATATATGATATCAAAATAATTAAGTAAAGTAATAAGTTAAATTAGGGGTGCACAACCTTTTCAAGAGAAGGGCCACTTACAAATATGTCTGGTTGGTCGAGGGCCACATCAAAAATACAAAGATAATACAATTGGATAAAAAATATGGTTTTAAAGGCGAGTGGGGGTTACACCTTTAAGTTTGCTTATCCAGTCAAAATATCCAATTCAGTTGGTAAGGATGTATCAGCAATTTTGCGTTTGTATATATAACAGATATAGCAAAGAATTTTTTCAAGATGTAATATTCCTTATCTTTATTCAGGAGAGTAAATTTTGTTTTATTTATCTGTGCCTGATCAATGAAATTATTAATTCTTCTGTGCCTCACTGACAAAATTATCGATTTTTTTTAGCACCTGATCAACAAAATTTGCAATTTTTAAGAAGACAATCAACGATATTCGCAGTTTTAAGAAAGCCTATTGAGAAAGTAGCCAATCAACAAAATTTGTGATATATTTACAAAGCTGATTGACAAAATTCATGATTTTTCTTTGCATCATCGACAAAATTCATGATTTTTATTAAGCTGATTGACAAAATTCATGAATTGTTTCTTTTACTACTTGATTATTCTATCAACCAAAAAAAAAAAAAACTATCTCCAAACTATAAGATTAAATGCCAATGATGGCTTATTGTAAATGTCGCCATTCGTTTGTTATTAAACACATTACATGTATTATTTTATTTGTATTTTTGTTAGTCTTTTAGTAATTCATTTGTTCTTTCATTATTTAAAATAAAAATTATGCCAACTTGTATAATTTATGAGCAGTTTTGGGATTTTATATAATTTGTTAAAATGGGTGGATGAAATAATCAAGTAGTACCTCCAATTCAGTAATAGAGCATTAGTATATATTAAAAATATTTAAATATATGTTTAATTTTATTTTAGAATTGCAGTGCATTTTCTAAATAGTTTACACATGTTTTATTTACAAATTTTATATTATGCATATCCATGATGGGTAAGCATTATGGTGGCCCCCAAAGACTATTTTTTAGTTGTCATGAGAGCAAGACATTAATATCTCTTTTCTCTGTTTTTCAGGTTAGTGCAGATAGAAAGAAAATTAGACGGACTGCTCCATTAGATTTATCTAAAGATTTTGATGCTTGTACATTATATGTTGAGAGATTGCCACCCAATGCAGATCCAAAATGGGTTAAAGATGTCCTTGGACAGTTTGGATTAATTACTTATGTAAATGTGCCAAGATTTAAAGCTACAAATAGAATTAAAGGTTTTGCTTTTGTTGAATTTGAAAGTCCTGAAGGTGTTAAAAAAGCATGTGATGTATGCAGCATTTACTTTATTTCTTTTAAAATTGAATTTTATCTATATTTAATCTCTTAATTATTGCAGTTTTCATCTCATGTTCATTTTGTTTATCAGTGTATGGGTGTGATGATTAAGAGGTTAAAGAAAAATTAATTCTCAATCCATGTGCCCCTTATTATTATGTTGTGCATGTTATGTGTACTGAATGATATGAAAAAAGTACAAGTGCATTCAAACATTAAGAAAGATAATAATATAAGAGAAAATTTTTAATAGTTGTGTCCAAAATATAAAATATTTTAGAGATAATCGTGAAACATATTTCTTAATTTGTTTTCATATAAGTTTTCTTTTTAAAATTATTAAATAATTAAGAGCTCCTACGTGAGTAAAAAACCTGAAAATTGCCAGGAAAACTGAAAATTGTTGAAAAAGTCAGGGAAAATTACTTTTTTTTTCTAAAACTTGGGAAAGTCAGGATTTTTATGCAAATTACGCTAACATGATAGTCAATATATAAAAATATCTGATAAAAATTATAGGATTTGCACTAAGTTTTTTTTTTTTTTTTTTTTTTTTTTTTAACGTCAGTAAATTAATATCTTGTACTTTTCTTGGTAAGAAATTAAGCCCTAAGGTTATAACATGCAAAAATCATTTTCTATATTGTTAACCAGAGTCACAATCTACTTATTTAACCAAAGATGCAGGTTATCTCACTGCAAACTCACTTCGGATATTTGTTCATACTAAAGATATTGTGTATTGATGTTTTTCACAGACTTACCTGCATTTTGTAAAATATGATGATATCATAAGAAACTGAAAATAACAACTATTCATATTTAAAGAGCACTGAGTAGATGCTTTATAATTTACAATTTAGTTGACATAGGGTTGAAACTAGAGGGAGAGGGGAGGGCAGAGGAGGCATGTAGCCTCTGCAGCAAAGTAGAAAACAAACGGATTGCCAAATGAAGACTGATTATTGAGTTTTTGAGAACCCATACTAGTCACATAAACAAATCAACAGGCCAATGTTAATCTATGACAGCATTTTTAATTTCTTGTTTGCATTTTAATTTTTTTTTTCTTTATGATAATTAAAGCTGATCTTTAACATTGCTAGTTTGTGTGTTTTCAATTTTGGCTGTAGTTTTCGTTTTTTTTATGAGGCTACTTTTATTTTTGGAACCAGTTCTGAAAGTAAAGGTAACGTTATTATTTAAAAAAAAGAAGTTGAAAAATTAACCATTAACCCAATTAGAGATTAACCCTAACTATCCAAAATAGAAAAAAATATTTTAAAATAATAAAATGCAAGCAATTTTAAATTAGAAAAGAACGTTTCCATGTGTTTAACATTAGTTTGCGAGTTTCTTCATCTGATTAGCGTAGTGACTCTTAAAACAATGTAATTCATATTACTATGACTTTAAGTGCTGTAAAGTCTATGAAAATGAAATCTGTCTATATTGGAACTGTGTCTTAAATGAAAATATATATATACATTTCCAACATAAAGAATACCAACAATTATACCTCCTAAGAAAAAACTTGTATAAAGCGCTTTTATTTCCCAGTTCCTTTGGATTTCATTTTTAAGATTTTAATTAATCAATATTTGACAAAGCTGATTACATAGTTTAATATTACATATGTTAAAATAAGTTGGCTATTGGAAATTTTGTAAAATTCTCTTTGCTAATTTCATTTGTGGAAGAACGGGGGGAGGGGGGCAGGCAGAATCTATGTATGTCTCATGTGCAAAAAAAGATTGGTTTTTCTCCTGAATTGACAGTATATTTAATGTCACTGACCAAACTACTTGCCATTTTGCATGATATCACCACCTTTCATACAAAACAAAGTTAGCATAGTGAAAATCCCTCCTAAAAATATTTTTATAATTGTTAAAATTGTGAGCAAAAATTCCTGGTTTGGTTGAAGTAAAACATGGCTCTATATTTTTAGTGAATTGCAACCCTTTATTGCATAAATATTTCATCCCTGAAAGTTTGTTTTATTAGTTAAGAAACATTCATGTATAATAATATCCCTTAGTTTTAAAAATTTGTTTTATGTGATAAAATAGTTTAAATGTGTAAATTTTTTAAAAATAACGTTCTTTAGAAAAAGGACGGCAACATATGATTGTTGAAAAAACAAAAGAAGAGAAAAAACAAACATACGGTATAACTAATGTCAGGATTTGGAATAGGGATTAAATCTTAGGGAGACTTTTCAATTTAGAATAAAATTTATAATTCAAGCTCTTAATTATTTCTTTTCTTTCTCTCTCTTTTTTTTTTTTTTTTTTTTTTTTTTTTTTTTTTTTTTTTTTAACATTATATTATAGTCTTTTATTTCTTCCAATATGTGTAATGCTATAAAATGTCATGCTAATCCAGCTATTTGCAAACAGCTGATTATAACAGAATATGGGAAAACTATTGATTTTAACAAACATCATGATCCGCAGTAAATTTTTTTTACTCCGATTAATTGTCTGAAGCAAAAATTTAAGATGAAAGTCAAAGTTGGTATGGTATTGAATTAATAATATTAAAGTATTAACATGTATAACTACTTTTTGAATTATTAAATGTACTAGCAGGCTATGCCCGCTTCGCTGGTCCATATTTCCAAACAAACCTTGACTCAAAAAAAAAAAAAAAAAAAAAAAAAAAAATGGTGATTTAAAAATTTTATTTTAAAGCAGTATAGACCACCCTGGAATGATCTTCCGTATTGCTGAAAATCATGCCAACGCCATTGCGATATTGTACTATTGTAAGTCGGCGAAAATTTGGGCAATAAAGCACCATCTCTTTTATTTTATCATTTATAGTAGAGTTTCGTATGAACATGAGACCGTTATGACAACAGGAATCAAAATATTCTCGAGTCATCACACTATTACATTAGAGGGCATTGCAATGATTAGTGACATTGATTATCAAACTCTATAAACTTTCGGATTGTACATTATCATTTCTTAGTTCTTAAAATCCTGACATCTGAACTTGCACTATGTGTAGTTCTGGTAGCCTACATACAATGTCATTTCATGTTACATTTTTTAATAAATGTCCTCTGCTAGCAGGTCTACTGTAGTTTCCTATCTGCCTTAATCTGTTCCAGCAAGAATAATAGAGTAAAAAATGTAAAGAATTATTTACAGGTAAAGAAGAGTTTTTGTTTGTTTGTATTTATGACGGCCATTTATCTACACGTGGGATATAGGTCCTAAGGAAAGGGTGCCCTCCGTGAAAGTGGCAGAAGAAGAAGGGTGTTTCACTTATATATTTAGTAGAACAATGAAGCATAAAAAGTGTGTTTTAAAGCTTTATTATTTGAATAACATTAAAATTACATCAGTTTCACTACCTCTTCCTTTTATAAAACAGTTGCTAACATGTAGCCGTTAAATCAGAATAATCTTGATGACTAAATTTTGTAGAAAAATAAGTCTTTAGTTTGCATCTAATAAAATCTTTCTACTTTCTGTAATCGATTCCATTATGATTTTTAGTGTCAAACATTAGAAGTGCTAGAAACGATATTGTTACAAATGTACCAGACTTATTTCATGTTTGTCCTCAAATAAATGTGAAATTTACGATCATCCATTATCGGCATTTAATGTTATAATTTGACGATAGTTTTTTGTTCGACTACTTGATTATTCCGTCGATCAATTTCGCCAAATTATACAAATGGACATAATTTTTATTTTAAATAACCAAAGAATCAATAAATTACTAAAATGTTAATAGAAATACAAATAAACATCGAATTAAAATTGGTTGATGAAGTAACAATTACATATAACAAATTTAATGTGAAATGAATGTGACATTTACAATCATCCATTGACATTTAACCTTATACTT
Organism: Maratus speculifer; assembly: GCA_964019185.1. Taxonomy (NCBI): domain Eukaryota; kingdom Metazoa; phylum Arthropoda; class Arachnida; order Araneae; family Salticidae; genus Maratus; species Maratus speculifer. The sequence goes on from OZ025301.1 coordinate 261,521,162, forward strand.
TAGCGATAGTTTTTTGGTCGATTTGATTATCAAGTATTACCAAATTATATAAACAAATTGTATAAACAATAATATTGCCAATAACATGTAGGTGCAGGTATCATCTACGGATCCCGTTGGCGCGATTGCAGCAAATTGCGATTTTATGCCTCACGTGGTAATCCGGTAATAGTTGATTATTTTTGAGTAAATTATTTCATTATTTTTCTTTTCTCTTTTAAAATTATGTAAATTGTTTTGTTCCATAATTATTTATTGACTTAGTTTATTATTATTATTTCCTTTTTAAAAAAATAGAAAATAAAAATAAGTAATATAAATGTAATTGGTATTTGAAAACGCAGTGTTCTCCAAATTGGCATCATAAAAAAAAAATCACGCCAAGGTGATGCGTGTATAAAAGTGGAAAAATGTTTGCAATAATATAAACAAAAAAAAACGTAAACAAATAATTAAAAAATCGCCATTTCGATAGTTTTTTAAAATAACATCAAGGTTAATTCTCCAGTCGGGCAGCAATAGTAAATTTTCTTTTCTTCGTCTGTTTCATAATAAAAAAACATAAATTTAATAACTTCTAATTAAATAATCTGACTAATTTTCTGTAATCGGATGTATGATCTAAAAGTATCCTTAATACATAAACAAAACAGCGCAATAGTCATGTACGCGCCGAGGTCAGCAGGATAATTTTTTACACTAATTTGGCGGAAAAATCGTTTTCGAATACCAGTTTCATATATATATTTAAATTATTTTCTGTTATTTAAAAAATAATAACAATTAGTATTTAAATAATAAGTATATGACAAAACAGTTTACATAATTTTAAAGAAGAGAAAGGAAATAAAAAAACATTTTATTAATAATTAAATAAACAATAGTCGGGTTGCCATGCCAGGCAAAATAACATCAATTTAGTGTCCATTAGGTTACCTCGGTGTGTATATGATATCTGTGCAAACAAAACTTCCGATAATATAACAAATGACGTCATATTTATTTTCCTTTGAAATTTTTTTTATTTTAATTTTTCACGTGGATACTGTTCAACTAAAAATTAATTGCCGAGGAGAAATTATTTTCCATATATTGATTTTTTTGGCAACTGAAAAGAAAATGGTTATTTTTTATCAGAAAAATTTTAATTGATTCTGTATGAAAAATAATGAAATTTTGAATTATTAAGGAAAATATTTGAATAAATCAACTAAAAATTAGCCTATGTTCACCGGAAATTGTATAGCTTTCCAAAGGTGAAAGAATTTTTCAAAACCGTCAAGTAGTTTCGGAGCCTATTCAATTCAAACAAACAAACAAACAAACAAACAATCAAATCTTTCCTCTTTATAATATTAGTATAGATATATGAGATAGAAGAAATATTTGGGATTGGCACATCCAACTAGTTCTTTATTGAGGAATGCACATATATGATGTTATAGTGCGATGCTAAACTACTTTAATACTTTACAGACAAGCAGAAGTGAGCTGAATATGAATTAAAATAGCAAAGCATGACAGTTTTGAGGTATTGGTACACAAAAATATCCAAATATTCAAAGAAAATGATTAAAAAAAAAAAAAAAGAGAATTTGATGAGATCTGGAAAATATTGAAAAAAAAATTAATAAAAAGCAATATAAGGCCTTGAAAGCATTATTTTATCATTTCAAAATGCAATATCAATTCAATATTAAAGTAATAACATTTTAATCTATTCAAATGCCAAAACAAGAACACATCATAAACAATAATTTATGGTCTAAAAGAGATAGGTTAAATTATATTTTGATAGATGAACTGATTTTTATTAAAGGAAGTTACAATGAAGTTAGATATTTATAACATAAACAAATAAGAAAAAGTATCTGTTGTAAACAGAATTATTTATTATTTAAGATAGGAATTCTAAGAAGGAAATGAATCATTAGTTTCATATTATGAAGTAATGTGAATGATTTATATAAATATTTATGTAAGATGACACATTTGAAGGATAGCAGAAAAAGTATTTTTGATGAAACATGCAAGTGATTAATAGCATAAAGAAACCAAAAAAAAAAAAAAAAAAAAAAATCTATATACTTGAACAAGAAAAGGCTTTATTTATGAATGATGAAAATTTTATAGGATGACTGATAAACAGGGCTGACAAGTTTCTGCCGGGGTGGTTATAACCGGTTAAAACCAGCATGGCAGAAACTAGTTTCTGCCAGTAAGTGGCAGAAACTAAGAAATAATACTAATAAGAACTTTAACCTGCAATGATTCATAATTCACATAGGTATTTACTGTATAAAGAATTTAGTTAAATTAAAATAAAGATTATGAATGTTATTTAAAGTAGCAAAAAGTTTCAAAAGGATCATAAAAGGTACTTTGTTTATGTAATTTTCTGTCACTTGAAAACAAAAATTTTCATAGCAGTAATCTGATGTTGCAGAAGTTTGACTATTGACATTATTGTTTACGGTTGAATTTCTATTTAAAAGTTATAAAAAAAGAAAATGTATAAAAAAATTCTGTGATATTTTATCATCACTTTTTAGAGTATTTTTAAATAAATAATACACTGTAATATCGTAAAAATTATCTACTACTACATACAAAGAGATGGTTCTTGTTAAAAACATATAATTAAATAATTGTAGCACAAAAATAACATAAATAAAACTTAAATGGAATATCTTGTACAATTATTTTACAATATTGAAAGAACTAATTCATTTTTGTAGAAAAAGTATTAATATACTAAGAGTATTCTAAAATGTATAATATTAATTTTGCTAACATTTCTTAACCTAGACTGTTTTTTTTTTTTAATTTGTTCTGAATGAAAGAAAAGTTCAAAAATATTGTTTCAAGACCAGCATTACTTGCTGGTAATGTCGTTGAGGATGTAAAATTTGAAAAATGTTCATTTTCACCGGTATTTGTTTTTAAAAGCGATCACCCACAGAAGTCATGACATTTTCCAGGACTTCCTTGGGGAAATATGTTTCTGAGAAAGGAGTTTATTTTGCTAAGGGGTTATTATATACGGTACAAAATTTAGATGAATATCAAAAAGCAATCTTCTTGCTCTTTCTTTATGTTCAAATGTCAATTTTGATCCCATATACTTAAGATTAATTGAATAAGCTAGCACTGCATTAAATTACATTTGAATCTTGCATTTGTGAGTTTCCATAATATTTCCATCATTGAGTAAAGTTAAGCAAATTTTATGAGTAGCTGCAATAAAACAAGAGTCATGTTTTTTTACCTAAAGCAACAGCAATAGAATTTAAAATTTGCAACAAGTATTTACACTTTATAAATCATGATATTTATTTATAATTTTAACAACTGCTATGTCCTTAATATCATTTTCATGATTTTCAATTATCTGCAAATAATATGGATCATTCTTCTTGAAAGATTTAAAACTATCAAATTCTAATACTAATTTATATATATTTTTAAATTAAAACTATTTACAATATTTTATTTATTATTTATCCCAAATGAAATATATATAAGCAATTTAATATCACTAGAAAAAAAAAGCTCAGATTATGTCATAAAATGAGTTTATGCCAGTTTCTGCCGGTAAAAACCAGTTATAACCACTTTTTGCCACTGGCACGGCAGAAACCATTTTCTGCCGGCAAAAACCCAGCCCTGCTGATGAATAATTAAATATCAAGATTAAAGAAGGAAGATGTATCTTACCTGTCTGATTTTACACAGATTTCTTTTTAAGGAACCAGAAATAACTATATTAAATGAGTTTCACTATATTAACAATGAAAGCATGATTTATGATAGAAATCAAATTAATTTTTCTGAAAAATTGAAAAGCTAAACAGGATTAGAGCTAATTAATTAATAATTTATATTTTTATAGTAAATAAATGAGATTTGACATCAGACAAATAACAAAATTCACCATCTTTTATGGAATTGTTCTAAGAAATTTGTGAGTTATTTTTTTCCATGACATTTGTCTATTTTTTTCTTTTTTGCAGGACTTATTGAAATTTGTGACTTTCCCCCCCTTTTTTTTTCTAATTATTTTATAGATTTTGTAATATATATAGGGTGTATCTAAACTACTGGGCAAAACTTTAAGAGGTGATAGTACACATCAAGACAAATAATATTAAATGGGAAACTAAGGGTCCCAAACGTCTTCCGAAGGAGATAGGTGCCATCAAAGTTTAGGGTCCAAAATTTGAGATGATTATAAAAGACGGGAAAATTGGTCAATTTGTTTGCGGTTTTCACGAAAACTATTCTTTATGTCAGTATTGTCTTAAAAATAAATTATCAAGATAAATTTCAAAAAATGCCGATAGAGGGCGATTTAGACTTTGGAGTAACGAACAACTGTTTTTTACCAATATTTTCTGCACCTCATTATTATTTTTTTAAAGTTTAGGCATAAACTTAAATTTTGAGCTCAAAATCTGTGGTTAAATAGCGCAAACTGAACTGTGTTCAATGGGAGTGGGTAGGTTCAAATTTCAAATGATTATAAAAAACAGAAAAATTGGTCAATTGATTTGCGATTTTCATTAGAATTATTCTTTATGGCAGTATTGTCTTGAAAATAACTTTTACAGATCTGAAAATCTGAATCGTTGAGAGTGGTTAAGTGGCATAAATTGAACTGTGTTCAAAAAGGGTAGGGATGTTCAAATTTCAAATGATTTTAAAAAAATGGAAAAATTGGTCGATTCGTTTGCGGTTTTCTCTAAAACCATTCTTTATGTCAGTATTTTCTTGAAAATAAATTTTAAAGATAAATTTAAAAAAATTCCGTTAGAGGGCATCTTAAACTTTAGAGTAACCAACAACAATCTATAACTGTTATTTTTTGTATTTAATTAAATGCTTGCAAAAGCTTAGACTTAAATTTTGAGCTCAACTTCTGAATCGTTGGGAGGGGTTAAGAAGCGCAAACTGAACAGTGTTCAGGAGTTGAAATGTTACCCTGCCCACCTCACAAACACATTTCAATTTTTCGCTACTTAATTACTCACAGCAATTCTGATTTTGAGCTCAAAATTTAAGTCTAAGCTTTTAAAACATTTATTTAGATTTAAAAAAAAAAAATAACGGTTAAAAATAGTTGTTGGTTACTCTAAAGTTTAAGGCGCCCTCTAACGGAATTTTTTGAAATTTATCTTTAGAATTTATTTTCAAGGAAACACTGACATAAAGAATGGTTTTAGAGAAAACCACAAACAAATCGACCAATTTTTCCATTTTTTATAATCATTTGAAATTTGAACCTCCCCACCCCCATTGAACACAGTTCAGTTTATGCTACTTAACCACTCTCAACGATTCAGATTTTCAGCTCAAAATTTAAGTTTATGTCTAAACTTCTAAAAAAATTTAATGAGATGCATAAAATAATTGTAAAAAATAGTTGTACGTTACTCCAAAGTCTACTATCTTTATCGAAATTTTTAAAAATTTATCTTTATAATTTATTTTTAAGAGAATACTGACATAAAGAATAATTTTAATGAAAACTGCAAATCAATTGACCAATTTTTCTGTTTTTTTAATCATTTGAATTTTGAACTTACCCACTCCTATTGAACACAGTTCAGTTTGCGCTATTTAACCACAGATTTTGAGCTCAAAATTTAAGTTTATGTCTAAACTTTAAAAAAAAATTAATGAGACACAAAAAATAACGGTAAAAAATAGTTGTTCGTTACTCCAAAGTCCAAAGCACCCTCTATCGGCATTTTTTAAAATTTATCTTGGTAATTTATTTCAAGATGATACTGACATAAGAATAATTTTCATGAAAACCGCAAACGAATCGACCAATTTTCCCATTTTTTATAATTATTTCAAATTTTGGACCCTAAATTTTGATGGCGCCTATCTTCTTCGGAAGACATTTGGGACCCTTAGTACACATCAAGACAAACAATATTAAATGGGAAACTATCGTCCCTTAAAGTTTTGCCCAGTAGTTTAGATACACCCTGTATATATTTCTGGAATCAAATCATGTTTAGAAAATAATTTAAGTGGGTGGGTCTCATGCAATATTTTTCATCATGCAGGATTTTCTATTTTATGTATGATTTGTGCAACCTCACCTGCTATTTTAAATTCTACTTTGTTGAAAGCAAGAGATAGTGTTAAAAGTCTTAATAATTTGATCTAAGTATTAAGTGAAAATAATCATCAAAGTTTGAATAGTGTCCCTATTTTTGAAAGTTCTGTAATTTTACAAAGAAAATTGTCACAATATCTTTGCATGACATTTAAATAAACTAAAATTTTCATTATTTAACCTTTTCTAGTTTTATTATAAAACTCCATCTGAAAAAGAATGTACAGCAAGTGAAGATGAAGACAAAGGTGCAAAAAGTGGTATGTTTTATTTATAAATGTCTAATTAAAAAAAAAATAAATAAATAAATAAAATAAAATAAATAAATCTTAGTTTTCTAGCTGTAAATTTCTATGTCAATTGAATCAGACTTTGTAATCTGACCAACAGGTATTTGAAGAAAACCCGCCTTTGTATGAACTCATGAAAAATTTTAGAATTACATTTCCAGACCATAGTTTTTGAGGTTAAGAGAGTGAAAGACAGGCTTGTATAAAATCAAAAACTTTCTGCACACACACATACTGGGTCAAAAACTTTTTGCAAATTAATATTTAATAAAATTAGATATTAAATTATTTTTACAATATGAATTAAAATTAGTGCTTTAAAATAATTACCATTTAAATTAAAAGTAATTAATATTAATTAAAGAATAAAAATAATAAAGCTAAATAGCCATAGTAAAAAGACAAAGATAATTGTGAGTAAAAAAAAAAAAAAAAAATCTGAAATTTGAAGCAAATTTTTTGGAAGGGTATAACAGACTGTTTTTTCAATTTTTTGACTCCCCCCCCCCCTTCCTATGGTACTTTACCATAGTTTGAGCTTTTTCACAAAGCTTTGATGAAATTCTCGTTTTTGCTTGAGACTTTGGTAAAATTTGTATTTTTTGTGCAACCTTTTGTTTAAATTTATATATGTATATTTCATGATCCTTTGAAGAATTTCACATTTTTTATTTTGCCTGGGATCTTTTGACCGAATCCATGTTTTATCTGATGTCCTTTGACCAAATTCATGTTTTTTCCTATGACAAAATGGGAGATTGTTTTCTTGCAACAATTGATGAAATTGATTTTTTCCAGGGACCATTTCTCAAAATTCACAATTTTTTGTATCTAAATTTTCAGACTGATGAAGTTTTTAAATTTTCAGAATCGAATATCTTAAATTTTTAGGAAATTCAAAACAGAATGACCCTTTTTTTTTTTTTTTTTTTTTTTTTTTTATTGTGTGTGAACAATAAATAAATTGTACATAAAATTTGTGAATATTTAAAATTTTTTTGTTTAAAAAAAAAGAAAAAATTATTTTCTAAAGTTGTTTTTTTTTTTTTGCAAAGTTCAGAATTTTGCGCTCATGACGTGCATATGTCTATAATCTGTTCTTTTAAGTAAGGGTCAAAAGTTTTGATTTTTATCAAATCACACATTTGTGAATCTTTATTTTTAGGCTAATTCCCCCATCAAAAAATCATTTCTCTGGATCTAAAATAAAATCCATATAAGCTTAAAAATATCACTGTAAGTCTATCAAAATTAGCTAATTCTAGCAATAATAATAATAATTTTTAGGGCCAATATATATATGTATTTATTGAATCAAAACTTTAAATTTCTAGTTTTTTTTTTTTTTTTTTTTTTTTTTTTTTTTTTTTTTTATCATTTTACAGAAAATACTCATTGTATCAAAGTGCCAAATAAAAATTGCAATTTATTTTTGTTTTAAATAACAAAGGTATTTTCTTAAAATGAATTTAATTTCCTCTATCTTTACAAGAAGAAAGTGATGGATTCAAGAAAAATTTTGACTTTTGATTTTGATAGATTTATAAATTTTAGGAGGTCATGAACAGGATTTGACTGATTTTAGAAAATGTTTGTCTATGGCCCTGTGTGTTTGTCTGGACACAAATTTTGTGAGCATTTTTTCTCACAATTTAATCAAACTTCAAATTCTGTTTGACAGTTGATGTGAATGAGTGCTGATTAGGTTTTGGTATAAGTCGCCCAACAGGTTTGCTGCAAAATAATGAAAAAGGTGGGACTGAAGCTTATTGTGTCTAAAAATATTTTCTGGGTAAGGCAGTTTTAAAACTCATGTCCTCATACACACACATATATATATTCAAACATAAACAAATCAACTGTATATAAAAAGATAGCTAAATATATATTGTAAAAAAAAATGGCTAAGAGCTCTTGAAATAAGTAAAATCTACTGCTATAGCTCTAGACTCAGTTCATAGGAATACTTGCAAAAAAAATCTTAGAAAATGCACATAAAGATTAAAGATGCAGGTTAAATATTTTAAACCATTCAGTATGTTATTAAACTTTAAAAAAGCTATTAAAATTGTTATTGAAAAGCTATTAAACTTTTCTTTATAAATTCTCTTAATACAGCTGAACTCGTTAACATGAATATCAAGGGGAATCAAAATTTTCTTCTTGTTAACAGTAATGCATGTTATCAGTATCAATTCTTTGTAACTTCGTCTTGGAATTCTTTGAATTCCTTTTTATAGGGGCCTGTGAAAAAATTCATGTTGAAAATAATTCACGATAAGGTTCATGTTAACAAGGTTTGACTGTACTGTTACTTAGTAAAATATAAAGTGTATTGTAACTTTATTATAATTTGAAATTCTTGTGATTATCTACTTTGCTTCATTTTTTCTAATGCATAGTTCTAGATAATATGCATATATTTTTGGTGTTTAAGATACAATAAGCATAAAAAAACAATCTTTGTTTAAATATATATGTTATAGTTATTTGAAAATTAAAATTTAAAACACACAGGGCACACAGTCATAGTTGCTTTATATTCAATGAATTATTTTTTATTTATTCTTAATTTTTAATTTTGCTAGAAATATTTTTAATGTGTCAACTGATTTTGTGCCAACTGAATTGTTTAGTCAAATTTGATATTTATAGTAAAAAAATTAAATCAAATTAATAAATTTTTTTCATAAAAGAAACCATATCTCTGTTCATCAGGTGCACAGAAGGGAAGTACATAACTAAATTTTTAAGATTTGATGCAAAAAATGCATACCAGTACACTCCCTCAAATCCGCAACTCTCTAAAATCAGCTCATAATTTACAGATGTAAACATTGAAACTTTCAGCTTAGACAAAGTTTAACATTTTTATATCAATTATATATATATATATATATAGAGAGAGAGAGAGAGAGAACCATTAAATAATACTACATATCAACACAAATTGCTGTAAAAATTTGTTAATGCCAAACCATATCACACAGAGGAGCTGTCAGAATTAGAAATAAAATTGAAAATGTGGTATTTAGCTCGTTATCAAGGGCAATACTAAATAGCCACATTAATTGCGATTAATTTCTGAGTGGAAATCAGGATAGACCTAAAAATGATTTCCACATTGCCCAATTAATCGCAAATGAGAACTCATTTCAAAGAAAAATATCAAGAAAAATAACATATATATATATATATATTAATCTGTAATTTTCATTAATATTCAAGTTTTTTCATGAGGGAAGAATAATTTTATTTCTGAAAAAATTCAAGATATTGCTGATTAAGGTTAAAATTCAATATTTGTATTAGTAGCCAGTGGCCAGTAGAGGCTGAATGTTTAGTAGCCACTATTGTCAAGTTAGTGGCCACTAATTACTATCAGGGATGCCACTGAGAAGTAATTATCGTGTAAAGGAAAAATTTACGAAATTTTTCACAACACTTATGCTCAGATTTTGTGAATTACATTGTATTGGATATTGCATTGACATATAAAAGAGAGTTTGTTGAATTGTTTCAAAGGACTGGTGTCCCTTTAAAATGTTTTATAGCATTTTCTATAATAAATACACTGTATTTTTCGCTTTTTTTTATGATGGAATTTGCAATTTTTTTGCCATTTTTTGAAGAGATCTGCAATTTTTTTGCGATCTTTTGATGAGATCTGCCGTTTTTTTTTTTTTTTTTTTTTTTTTGTGATTTTTTGAAGAAGTTTTGCCGTTTTTTCGCGATCTTTCGGGGAAGTTTTGCTGTTTTTTTGCGATCTTTCGGAAAAGTTTGCCTCTTTCCTCGATCTCTTGGAGAGTTTGCCGTTTCTTTGCGATCCTGATCCGAAATTCTTTTGGAGAAGTTTGTCGTTCTTTCGCGATTTTTGAACAAAATTTGCTGTTTATTAGCGATTTTTTGACGAAATTGCCATTTTTTGCATTTTCTGACAGAATTTGCCATTTTTCGAAATTTTTTTTTGAAGAAAATTGCCTTTTTTCGCGATTTTTCTACGAAATCTGCCGTTTTTTCGTGATCTTTTGGAGAAGTTTTGCCGTTCTTTCGCAATCTATCGGAGAAATTTGCTTTTTTTCCCGTGATCTTTTGGAGAGTTTGCCGTTTTTTCGCGATCTGTTGGAGAAATTTGTCCTTTTTTTGCGATTTTTGAACGAAATTTGCTGTTTATTAGCGATTTTTTGACAAAACTGCCATTTTTCCGCATTTTTTGACAGAATTTGCCGTTTTTCGCAATTTTTTTTTGAAGGAACTGCCTTTTTTCGCGATTTTTCGACGAAATCTGCCTTTTTTTCGCGATCTTTTGGAGAAGTTTTGCCGTTTTTTCACGATCTTTTACCGGTTTTTCGGGATATTTTGATGAAATTTGTCATATTTTTGCATTATTTTGATGAAATTTGCTGCATTTTCATCATTTCTTGACGAAATTTACTTTTTTTCGCGATTTTTTACCAAAATTTGTCGAAATCCTTTGATTAAATTTGCATTTTCCCGCGATCCTTTGACGAAATTAGCAATTGTTCTTCGAACGATTGGCGAAATTGGTTATTTTCGGCGACCATTTGTCGAAATTCGCAATGTATTTTATGTCTTAATTTTCAGATTTATGATCGATTTTTTTTTTTTTTTCCGGAAGTGATTGCTTGCCATTTTGGCGATCAGATGCATAACATAAAGTCGCCAATTTTTTACATTTAGTCGCTCTGTGGCTGGTGGCGACCGTGAATTTTAACCTTTAATTGCTGATATCACTAGTAATCACAATTTTTTTTGTCAAATGTATTTATGCATTAATCGAGTTTTTTTAAAAAAAATTTATTAAGTCAGCTAAATCTAAAATAAAACTTCCTTATTTTATGATTTTGACATGAATTATTAATGTATCTTTATGAGACGAATTTCACTGAATAATTAAAAAATATATATATTTCAACTTTATAATATTTAATCATACATAATATATTATTAACATGATCTTTGCTTTTAATATTTTAATCATTTTAAAAGTTATCTACATTTTTATTATTTTAATTTATTACTTATTTTAATATTTTACTATATTGCAAGCATTTATTATAATTTTGATTCCATTATTAATTACATTCAAATTACTGTTTAAAAATGTAAACAAAACAGTGATCAGAAATCCACAAAATTCTAAAATCCACACAACCTTCTAATCCCAAGCTGTACAGATTTCAAGGAGTCTACTGTATTATAATTGTTATTATTTTATTTGGAAAAAAATATCTTTTTGTGTAAGTATTTGAGTTTTGAGATTGGATAGCTGCTGTTTGAAATTAATTTTTTTTTTTTTTTTTTTATTTTAGCAAAAAAGCATAAACATGAAGAACTTGTTTTGGATAAGAAAAATAAAAGAGGCAGGATAAGATCTGTTTCTGAGTCTTCTGACAAGGTATAACTTTTTATCATCTTTATGATTATTATTAGTTATCATTGTAGAAGCTTGATATTATGTGTTTATGTAATACTTTTGCATCATTATTGTGCTATATTTAGCCAAATGGTCTAGACAAAAAATAATATGAAAATTTTGTGCAAGGTGTCATTAATTAATTAATTTCATGACACAATATTTTAGGTTTATGTCCTCCACCATATTTTATACTGAAATTATGCCCTTTTTTTTTTTCAGCTGTTATTTCAGAGCTAATTGTGATTACAATGCATTTAAATTATTATTTTTTAACTTTTCAAGTATTTTACAAATGTGTATCAAATTAAAATCAACCTTAGAAAAAAATTCTTACATTTTTTAATAGCTGTAATACATCAATTTTATTGGTTGCATATTCTGAATGAGATGCAGCAATGGTTAATTAGTCCACCACATTCCTCCTGTCATACAGCATTACAGTTTGCAAATCCTTCCATTTCCACTACCTTCTCTGAATGTGACATACTTTATGGATGTTTTCTAATATGTCATCATTCAAATAAAGCTATTTCATTACATAAAATATATATTTTTTATTGTTCTTCAAGAATTTATATCCATTCAAATATTACAAACTAGCAGCTTTCACCTGCTTTGCTGGTAGGTTTCTGTAAAAGAATTTTGAATGGAATGAAATACAACTAATGAAGGTTTAGGGGGGGGGGGGGAACTTAACAACTAGCAAACATCTTACAATTGTTGTCAAATTGGAATAACCTTAGATTATTGAGTTGAGAGTAGATGTTGGCGATATAATCGATATAAAATCACTGAAGTACTGTATTTAACTATTTTCTGGTAGATTAGGGGGGCTGCACCTCCCTGCTCATTAGGCTCACCAACCACCTGCATAATCGCTTCCCTGTACTATCTTAAAGTTTCAAATAGACCACCTTGTTATATTTCCTTAATTTGTTTATGCTCCTACCCCTTGAAAGGTGACACACCATTATTTTTTACTTACTCATCATACATAGTATAGGGTAAGTCTTGCAATCGTTTTGAAAATCGAAAAAAATTTTTTTGACGGATTAACACGTTTTAGATAGTGGAGATTCCGAAAAACATATTTTTAGAAAAAAAAATTTGCCGTCTGTCTGTCTGTCTGTAAACGCTCTATCTCCCAAACAAATTGAGATAGAGACTTGAAATTTTGTATGTAGTTAGTATGTAAGAATGGGACGAACCCTATTTAATATCAGCAACCTCGATTATCCGGAATTACTTTTTTTCGGACTCTCGAAAAATTCGTTCTGATAAAAGGTATATAAAAATTTTCGATTTTTTTTGTTCTAAGGAATGGACATAAAAGGCAATAAAATAACACACATTTTGCATATAGAACGAAGTCGATCGGATTATTAGTTGCCGAGATATTTGTAATCTTGTTTTCCACATTCTTCGATTTTTCATGACCCTGTATTTCATTCAAATTTCAATTCAGAAGTATATTTTAATTGGAAATGAGACGCTTAATCCGACACAGTCGATAGTTAATAGAATTATTATTTTTGGAGTTATAAGGATGTTTCTTTTACGCAGTTCGGTACTACTTGAGTAGTTTGGCGTTTTATATAATTTGTCGAAATTGGTACATCAGCAGTTCTTTAATATAGCATTGCTATGTATATTAACAATATTTAAATTTTGTTTATGAATTGCAATGCATTGTATAAATAGTTTCACATGTTTTATTTTCATATACATATCCATGATGGGTAAGTATTACGGTGGCCCCCAACGACTAGTTTTATCATGTGTTATAAACTAGCTTAAAGTTTAAAACAGATCTTGTTAAATTTTCAAATTGTAATCAAAATTGCTTTCTGTTAGTTCCACATTCCACCACCAGGGACCACACTCTATTCTTAACAAAACTGTATTTGAACGAAATTCCATTAAACAACCTATTAGTAGATATATTACTCGAGAGAATGACAGTTTAAACAAGAATTTTAGATGCTCAATGAAATTATTATACAAAAATAGTGGTAACTAAAAGAAGTACTACCTCTTGCTTTCTTAATGACTCATGTTTTTGATAAGACATCTCTTACTGCAGAAAAATAAATAAATAAAATAAATTAAAAATGAAAACAAAAAGGCACCCTATTGGATTACAATGGGAGTTTATGGAATTTTTGCAAAATAAAGAAAAAAGTGTCAATATGGCGAGTAATTTTGGTTATTAAAATTGTGGTACTTGTTTGTTCTAGAGATCTTGATAAGATTAAAAAATAAATAAAATATGTATATAAAGAAGCATAAAAGTTCATCAGGTTTGTTTTCATAGCTGTTTATATATATAATTTTTAGTAACAAATTTCATTTTCTTAAACCAGAATTGCGTGCACACACACACACACACACACAAAGGCCAAGGCTCGTATAATAAACAAGTGCCAAAACTATTTTCCTTATTTCTTCTTCTTATTATTTTTTAAGTATAATTCAGTTTAATTATTCTTTATTATTTTATGAATGTAATTTATATCTTCATAAACTATTTTCTCATAGTTGCCTGTTTTCTCACCTGTAAAAAGTGAACAAAATCAAGAGACCCCTGAAAAAAATTTAGGTAAGTTATCAGTTTTCTTTTCTTTTTTTTATCATTACAATCTCTTTCTTTCAACAAAATAAATTAAATAATATAAGGGTTTTTGTGATAGATTTGTCTATCAGAAATTATTTTTCTAATGCTGTTAATATAAATTGTATGAAATTAAGTTTTATGATTTTTCATTTAATCATTTATTTTTAAAATAATCATAGTTATTCTCTTTGTATTGAATATTCAAAGTTATTCTCAGTAACTGACTACATATAAAATTGTGAAAGTAAATTAATATGTGGATACATTCACAAGAATTTATCCAATTGTATCCACCTGTTTTGAAATTTCCTTTGTTTTCTGGCAGTTAAACTTTGTATGTATGTATGTCCCATGTGTCTAGTTTTATTTTGAAGCACAATATTTGATACACCAGAGAGCAATAAAAAATAATGGTCCCTTGGGCTTAAGGTTACATAAATATTGATACATCAGAGAATGGTAAAAAATAATAGTCCCTTGGGCTTAAGGTTAAATAGATATTGACAGATAAATCAGAGAATAGTAAAAAATAATTGTCCTTTGGACTTAAGGTTAAATAGATATGGATAATCTTATTTACTAATACATATTGTCACAAGTGTACAATTTTATTTCTGAAGCATAATAACTGATAAATCAAATGCTAGCAAAAAAAAAAAAAAAAGAAGACTTTTGACTATAGGTTAATTAGACATTGACAATCTTATTTACTTTATATACTCAACCTAGTAAGTAATTTTATTTTTAAATAATAACATGATTTAACCAAGATAGAAAATGTCCTTTGGGTTTAGGTTAATTAGATATTGCCAGTTTTATTTATTATTAGTTGCAAAATAAAAATATGTTGCTATGAAGTTAAACAACATTATTCACAAACTCTTATTATTCTAACATAAATATCTCATCTATGATCCATATTTCATCATCAATAAAAAATAAGCTTTATAGTTAATGTTTTTCTATATAACATAAATAAAAATGGAATTACGCTTGCTGTTGTATGAATCTTTTTTAGCACTTTCCAACAAAGTTGAAAAGTGCTTATGCATTCGGTTTCTCTAGTCGTCTGGCCTTCTGTCTGCACTCTAGGTCACGTAAATGTACTCGGATTGCCATGAAATTTTAAGAAGTTATTGGCTTTTACCCTAGCACGAACCCTATTGAAAATAAAGTTTGTATCATGATTATTTTATTTACAGGGAGAGTCAATTATTTTCCATTACATTACGGCCTACGGGGAAAAATTGTTTCAAAGGAATTTTAACGATGTTATACCCTATCAAACATATTAAAATTTATATGCATTTACGAGGAGCATTAAAATATGCATTCTATAAAATATGAGGTGAAAATACAGCTATTATTAATTTACAGGGCCATACAAAAGAATTCCATTATATAATGGTAAAAGGGGGAATTATGTGCGACATATTTTAAATATGTTAAATTGTTTCATGTATAATAAAATTGATGTATGTCACTGAGGGTTAATATGAATTACACGATACTGCCTTGCCTAATATGAAATGCATAGTATTTACAGGGACACACAAAAGTTTTCAAATAGTATATTCTTTTCGAAGTATTGTATATGTATCCGATGATGGCTATGGATGGATGAAATCTATTTTAATTATGATATGCGCGTTTAAGTTTCACTAAATTTATGCACATTATATGGTGTGTATAAATGCTGTAGTTAATTTCAGGGCTACCCTAAACAGCTTGCCAACGTTACTGAATATGAGCGTAAATTACTTAAAGGTGGTTCTTTAAAAAGTTATGCATTTTCACGCTGAACTACATTCAATTTACTAAGAAATATTTGCAGAATATAGATAAAATGATATACAGGATAACATAAAGAATTGGGTACATGGACGTCTATGAATGATAATTTATGAAAACGTGATTTCGGTTGTTTTAAAAGTGTTTTAGTTTAAAATTAATTTTAGCTTAACACTGATCTGTAATAAAGGTACAAGGTAAACTACAAGATTGAACAAAATATTCAAGTATGTTTCCATCTATTAGTATGAATTGCTGAAAGAATAATTTCAAGCTACTAGGCTTTTCTTGCTAAAATAAATTTTCCCATTATATAGTATGTATATCAACTGACAGATTAAAAACAGGGCTGTTCAAAAGTATCGGAATAAATATTTGGCTTTATACCCTTATTTCCCTAAATAAGAAAGTTTTGTTAAAGATTTCATGAAGTGTTGGAAAGTGCTTCATAATCTATGCTTAGCGCATGATGTTTCTTACTTGTTTTAAATTATTATTAATTCCCCTTTTCAAGTAAATAAAAGACATTATTGTTTAAAATTTGTTGCATTTTTGTCTTTTATTTTTTATATAACTCTAGATTTTGTATTTTTAAGAATATTCTTACTTCTTTTTGTCCTTCAGTGATTCAGAAGTTTTTTATTAAAGCAAGACAAATTTTTCATGCTTATATTTAATTAAAAGTTTTTATAAAGCAAAAACAACTAAAATAAATGGTTTGATTAATTTTTGCTATACATTTTCATTGTTTTCTTTATATCATGGTTTTTTTTTTATTTATTTTTTTTATTTTTTTTTTAATCTCTACATGCAAAATTACATTCTCCTAACAGATATGGTTTTATGTATTTTCTACTACTTTAATCTTTGATTGCATTCAAACACAAACCATTTCAACATTAGAAATAATTTGCATGTGCATATGAAATAATAAATTCCAATTTGTAACAATTCCCAATTTAAATAAAAACAATGTTTTTTTTATGCATGGCCTTTTTAAAAACTTTACAAGTGTTCACTTGAAAAAAAAAAAAAAAAAAAAAAAAAAAAAAAAAAAAAAAAAAGGGGGGGGGGGCTGCCAGGCAGGAACTTTTCAAAAAGCATACACTATTCTAAAAGAGGGTATATTTTTTTTCCAAAAAGGAACACTATTCTAAAAAAGAGTACCTTGCTCATCAAAATATGAAACTAGTTTGTTTAGAGTACCCATGAATTTGTGATATTTTCCTGGAATCAATTGAATTGCCATGGGATGCATAGGAAGTGTTAAAAAGGATCACTGGGCACATCTGAAGGGTTTTAAAGAGTCACTAAGTGCATAAAAGAAATAAATAAAGAATACTGCCCAGTTAAACTGATTGCATTGAGCTCACAGACTACAAATACAAATTGTACATTAAAGCCTTATATTTTCAAGGGTTAATTCTGCTCGAAAAAAAATTAAGAAGGGGAAACAGCTCTCCCCTTTCCTCTTTTTTTATACTTAATCATTGAACCTCCTATATTATCAAAGACATGCTTTATCATATAAAAAATCTATATCCAAAATTCAGAGCAAATGAGATAATTCTTAATAAAAACCCATTTAGCATTTATATAATGTAAAAGGAGTTATCCCCCTTTTTTATATTTAACCATTAAACTTCCAAAACTATTCAGAGATTTGAACGAAATCTGAAAATTCTGCTTGAAAAACCCATTTATATAAATTAAGGGGGGGGGCATTAGAACCCCTGTTCCCCCTATTTATACTTATTCAATGAACACCTAATAACAGTCACGGAATTGCCTCATCAGAATGATCCTAATCTAAATTTTGAATGAAAACTTAATTCTGTATGAAAATCCCATTTATATCAACTAAGGGGAGGGGCATGAACCCCCCGTTCCCCCTCTTATACATATCGAATGAACTCCAAAAACTAATCAGGGAAGCGCCTTGTCAGGATATACCTACATACAAAATTTCAAGTGGATTGGATATTTTTATCATGAGTTATCGCGTTATGCATGTACATACAGAACGGACGGGCACATAAGCTCTCAGGCTATGATAGCCTGTGAGCTAAAAAGGCTGCTGGGTACTGCCAACACCCCCAATAGTCAAAGCCTCCACAGCGAATTTCAGAAATGCAAGTATGGCTGTCCCTGTAGTCCGAAAGTCCCCAGTCACTAACTCCCCCTATACCGGTGACATTCATTCTTCATTCACATTAATAACCAGTTAGTGCATTAGTGCTAGTACTTCATGCCTCGCGTCTCGCCATTTTAAATTTGGTGTATGATTTAATTTGGATATTTTAAAGGCTAAAAGTAAGTGTTATCTCTGTTTCCTTATGTCATTGTTTTAACAAGGCTTTAAAGATAATTTCTGTTAAATATATATTTGTAAGATTAATGATTTCGAGTTTAATTTTGAAGCCATGTGTTTATTGCAACTGTGGCTTTCAAAACATTTATTTGTACAATGAATTAATATTTTGTTTAAAATAATATTAATAAAAATAATATTTGTTGCTTCTCAACTGATTTTTTTAGCCTGTTGGTTTTAATTTTCAGTATTTCCTCACAGGATTTTGTCATTTATGCATAGTATATATCTTCTATAAGAAAATTCCTGCCTTTTAGCAACTGTTTATTTCTTTGTTTAATAAATATAATTTCTATACTCTAGTTTATTAATTTGCATTCGAATATACTAAATTATATAATTTTACTCTTTACCAGTTTAAAATTATTTATTAGAGTAATCTGGATACGCTGTTTAAATTCATAAAATATTCAAAGAGTTTATTTATTGCTATTGCAGCATTCATTAAGCACATTGATTTTTGCCATTTTGACAGTAATTTTTTTTTCTTTCTATATGTACTTAATTAAAAGTTATTTTTATGCAAATAGATTTTTTTCTTTAATACTATTAATAGTAATTTAAAAATAATTTATAAATTAATAAAGACCAGATACTTTCTTTAGTAATAATAATTTATTATAATAATAATAATTTAAAAATAGCTTATAAATTGATAAGGAAAAGATTTTTTTTTAATTGGAAATCATATATAATAATAATAGTAATTTTAAAATAATTTATAGATTGATACTGAACACATTTTTTTTCTTTAATGACAGTAATTTAAAAATAATTTATAGATTGACAATTAACAGTTTTTTCTTTAATAATTATAGTAATTTAGAATAATAATAGAAATTTAAAAATAACCGATAAATTGATAAAAAATAGATTTTTTTTTATGGTAAACATTTATAATAACAATAGTAATTTTAAAATAATTTATAGATTGATACTAAGCACATTTTTTTCTTTAATAATAATAGTAATTTTAAAATAATTTATAGATTGATACTGAACACATTTTTTTCTTTAATAATAATAGTAATTTTTAAATAATTTATAGATTGATACTGAACACATTTTTTTTTCTATAATGATAATAATTTAAAAATAATTTATAGATTCACAATTAACAGTTTTTTCTTTAATAATAATAGTACTTTAGAATAATAATAGACATTTAAAAATAACTGATAGATTGATAAGGAATAGATTTTTTTTTTAAATGATAAACATTTATTATAACAATAGTAATTTTAAAATAATTTATAGATTGATACTGAAATATTGATAGTGTGATATTGATAATGTAAAGGAAATATTCTATTTCTAAATTGAATCACTTCTATTTAGAAATCCATAGCTCAAATCTAATGTAGTTTTGCCTTTTATAAAAATTTGTATTTTAAGTCCCTTTTAGTATATTTCTCAAACAATAAGTAACCATCTTAATAACTTTTGTTTGTCAAAAGTCATCCCCCCCCCTTTTCTTTTAAATTGGTAAATTTATTTAACTCAATTGACAAACCTTTATATTGTACATAATTGTGTAAAGGAAAAAAAATCATTTAAAAATCACAATTAAAACAAAAATTTTATTTAAATGAAAACAAAAAAATAAGATAAAGGACTTATAACAATGAGAAGACTTATAACAAGGAGAATAAATGAAAATCTAATGCAAAATAAAATTGAATAAAATAAAATTTTCTTTTTTTAATATTAATTATTTTTAGTATTTAAATTACAACTTATATTTATCGGAAATGTCAATTATTTACTTGATTACACATTAAAAAGAAAAATCGATACATTTTAGAGAAATCCAATTTTATTTGAATTTTTAGTTAAATGAGAAAATAAACAATATTGCTAAAAATTTTGAAAATTACAAGAATGCAACTTTAATGTGTGAGCTTGTGTAAGTTCATATTATGGAAGTGAGAATCCAGACTTCGCGATCGGCCATTTTGAAACTGTGTGAAGGCCTTGACTATAGGGGGTGTTGGTACTGCACCCTGTGGAAACAGGTTAGAGTCATCACTAATAGAGTTTGTTGGACAAATTTAAAGACTAGAAATACTGTAAATATACTTAAACAGCGATGCATGATGAAGTTGTGTTTTAAGCTGTCTAGAGAACATCACCAAATGTCAGTTCTGGATTTTGACAAGCGTGATATCACTTGAAAACTCTTGGCATGAGAATCAAGAAATACCGTAAAATCCTGTTAATCTGCCCTTCCTGATCAAACGCCCCCCTCCCCACTTTATGAAAAATTTGAAATTTTCGAAAAATCCCGAGAAAATGCCCCCCCCCTCCCCACACACACACACACACACACACACACACAAAAAAAAAAAAAAAAAAAAAAAAAAAATCGCTGAAAAAACGAAATTTTGTCAAAAAAATCGTGAAAAAGAAAGGAAATTTTATCTAATGATCGCTGAAAAAATGCTAATTTCGCCAAAGAATCATGAAAAACCAACATTTCGATGAAAGATTGCGATAAAAACGCGAATTATGTCAAAAAATCTCTAAAAAAAACCTCACAAATTATGTCAAAAGATTGTGGAAAAATCGTGAATTTCTCAAAGGATTTCCAAAAAAATGTACATTTTGTCAAAATAATTGTTAGAAAAAAAGCAAATATGTCGTATCTATAAATAAATGGTCAAAAAATCACAAAAAAACGTAAATTCTGGTGAAAAAAATGCAGAAAAAAGGAGAAATTAAAAAAAAAAAAAGCCAAAAAAGCATGAATTCTAATAAAAAATCTCGAAAAAACACACATTTCATCAAAGAATCATGAAAAAAACACTCATCTTCATTAAAAAAAAAATTGCAAATTTCGTCAAATATTGTGATAAAACCCTGCAAATCTCGTCAAATATCATGAAAAAAATCCTGCAGATATCTCGCAAAAAATGCAAATTTTGTGAAACGATCGTGAAAAAATCCTGTGTAAGCGCTGCCCTCTAATTATTTTACAATTTTTCGTCATGTTTGGGGGGGGGGGGGTTACGGTATATAGGGTCTTTACTCTCAAATCTAATACATGAAAAATTCACAGTTGGAAATAGCAGAAACTAGTTGGATGTGGCAATTCCAAAACTTTGATCCATCTCATACATTTTAATACTTTCTGAAAAATACAGCATAGCATAGATAGAGCTATTGCAGTAATCATAAATAATGCATCAAAGTAGCACTATCTGTTTATCAATTTACATTAAAATGCAATCAACATCAAATTATATCAAGGATGAACTGATTCTGAAGTTTTTTGAAAATCTGTGTACTAATTCTTGAGACAGAGCTATTGCAATCATCATGAATTATACAGCATAGTAGTGTCACCTGTTGAGCAATATACACCAGAAACTAATCAGTTGCAATTTACATCAAGGTCAAATAACGGTGGAAAAAAGGCCAAACTTCGGAATGAAAGACAGCAAGCTGAAAATTTATAATTTTGTTCTTTAGATTGAGCTGAGTCCAGAGCTAATTCAAGTCTTGATGTTGTTAATACTTTGGTGAAAATTTTATACATCACTAACAGTAAGCTGATCAGATGGTAGTTTTTAATGTATTCCTTATCTTCTTTCTTGTAAAGTGGCACCATCAGAGTATTTTTTCAATCTTCTGGTACATCAGATTTATTGGGACATTTGGAAAACAGTAAGGATAGCCTTTGTGCAAATTCTTCTCTTTCTTCTTTGATAAGGTCAATATTAATCCCATCTTCCCCTGTACATTTACTTTTTTAAATAAATCTAATGGCTTGTAAAACTTTATTTGTTATCATTGGGATTATCCCTTTAGTTAATGTTAAGTTTTCTCATTCTTTGCATAGATAGATCATTTACCTCCACTCTTCACATCTATATAGATTGTTACAGAATTTTTTAACAATGTGTACTATTTTGTTATTGATTTTGATGATTGTTCCACCTGCTCTCTTCAGTGCAAAATATCTTTTCTTCCAATATAGTTTGCACTTAACTGATTTTTGTTTCGTTATCTTCAATAACTTTTGTGACAAGATCACAGTTAAATTTTCTGTATCATATTTTCTTACTATTTTATATAATTCAGCATATTTAACTTTTGATTTAGGATAATTTTTCTTCATTTTAAATTCCCTGCATTTCTTCATCAATCTTCTTCTTTTTTCTGTTATTTTCTTTGTCTGCTTTACTTGCACATCACATGCTATCTTCTTTGCAATTTCTTGTAGAGTATTTGTTAGTTTCTTGTTCGCTATTGTAGCATCATGCTTTTCTTCAAAAGTTGATTGAAGTACTTGGAAACAAGTTTTAAGTTCCAAATGAAATTCTTTATGTTTCTCGAGACTTATAATATCGATGATGTAAGTATTTCTGTGACTCATGGAGTATGTCTGTACTGCATTAGGTGTAAAGCAGGATTACTACACCGCTCGGAAAACGTAGAGAACCTAGAAAAGTCAGGGAATTAGGAAATTGGCCAAATAAGTGAGGGAATTTCAAAAAAAATTTCTGAAGCCTGGAAAAGTCAGGGAATTTGATAAAATTTGGTTATGATAGCCACGAAAGTATCACTTTTGGAGTACCAGGAATGAAAACCTTCCATAATTTGGCAAATTCAATTATTAAAAAAAAAAAAAAAGCTAACTTTTACTATTAACCAGAGCAGGTAGTTTACAATTTTTAAAACTCTTTATTACAGATTTTGAAACCTTTTCCAGCATTGTTTTTTATTTTCAAGTTATAATAAATAATTACCACAAGGCTTCATCGTCCCACTTAAGTGTCTGCTTCTATTCTTGCTTAGCCTTCTGTTGAAAATACAGTTTATCTGGGCATTAATAGTTTTGTGATACAGTTGAAGCAAGTGATACACAAATATTGTATAATAGTTTGTTGAAAACTTACAATAATTATAAGTTATTAAAGTGATTATTTCCATTTGTATTCTTCAGAGCAATTTGTGTATGTGTGTGTGTGTGTGGGGGGGGGGGGGGATAAAAAGATCTTTTACTTATTAATATTCAGGAAATTTAAATGTTAGAGTTATGCAACATTTGTTTTATCCCTTGCGTTTCCGCTACACTGCTAGACTAGAATTTTCATTCTTTTTGTATGAGTAGCAACTCTGGTAAAAGCATATTTTAGAATAACATATTTCCAAATTTATCATAAACTACTGAAAGCATAAAGCAATGTGCAGTTGATATATTGTGCATTTATGTTGGAAAAAATAAAATATGCAGGGTGAGTCAGGATTATTGGGACAAACTTTAAGGAGAGTTAGGGGATATCATTAAGGATTCAGATATTTTTATAGCAATCCATGGCTGGAAACGCTTTCCTGGCATGATAGTGACAACACAAAATAGAAGAAAAACAGGACACAAATAAGAGGAGAAACCATGTTTATTATCCTTAGTGTAGCAAAAAACTAAGTAAAAAAAAGATCATTAAGTAGATCATTAAGCATCAAAGTAGGTGTTCAAAATCACAACCCTAGAATATGATGCATTTAAGATCTAATGTTCTTGAAAATACCGGGAGTGTCCCGGACTTTACCAGCAGCTGCCATGATGCAACAAGTTCCTCAGCCCTTTCTAGCATTGTCATGGCATTTTTGCAATACTAAGAATTATAGACATGATTTCTTTCCCTGTTTATATTCTTTCTTTTTTTTTTATCGTCACTATCATGCCAGAAAAGCATGTCCGACCATGAGTTGCTATGCAAATCTGAATCTTTGTAATGTCCCCTACCTAACTTAAAGTTTATCCTAATAATTATGGGATATCTTGTATGTATATATATCTTTCTCATTTAAAAGAAAAAAAAAAATCCTCAGTTTGACAGTACTTGATGCAATGAATACACATATTACTGAAAAGATTAAAAAACATAAGAAAACTGTGTGTATTTCATATGAATGAATTGATTTACATTTATGTTACTCTTCAAGATCAGGGCAAAGGTAGGTTTTTAACATTCCACAGTAATATAATTTTGCGAAATGCATTAAAATACTGTTTGTGTACTGAAAATGTTGCTTTCAGTAAACTATATTAATGTGTTTGCTGAATTGCAGTATTTTGCTGGATCAAATTTTATTGTTAGCTCTTTTCTAGATCAAATGAATTAGGCTTGGAGATAAAAATGGTGTCACCTGCAATTTGGTGAAGGTGATGGATCTCAATTAGAGACTGTCGATTTTAAGCTACCTTTGGGTGGATTTCTTGCAGAAGATCAAGCCAGAAAATCATCCACCCAAGGTATCCTACCTCCAGCCCTGATTCTTCTAGGAATAATATTTTAGTTATTGTTTGGTTGTTGAATTATATTTTACTATTTTTAGGGCAGAATTAACCTGTTATCATTCATTAATTTGGACATTTCTTTGTAAGATATGCAACAATTTAATTAAATTACACACAACAAGAAATGATTTTAATGTAAAAGATTATTTAGTTACATATATACAGGGTGTTTATAAAGTCCCGGACCCATTTTGATGTTTAATAACTTATAAAATAATAAAGATAGATTAAAATTAACAACATAAATGGTCAGATAGACTCAAAAAGTTTCATGACCCTTGTCAATCAACTTCCACGTGTGCCCCTTTCGTCGCATGGAGAATATCAAGTCGATAGTCAATTTCACATGAGGTAGCAGCAAGCATGTTGGTATCCATTGACTATCGACTTGATATTCTCCGTGCGAGGAAGGAGGCATACATGGAAGTTCATTGACAATGGTCATGAAACTTTTCGAGTCTATCTAACCATTTATGTTATTAATTTTAATCTATCTTTATTATTTTATGAGTTATTAAACATCAAAATGGGTCCGGAACTTTATAAACACCCTATATATTAGCTATAATTTTTTTATTAAAAAAAGTAGAAATAAATATTTTAAACAGAATAAATTTCTCATTTATTGTACTGCCTAAAGTATTTTATGCCAGTTCTTTTTAAATGTGTGAAATGCACTAGATTCTGGTTATTTGAGATGAAATTCCAAGAGCAGTTGAGAGAAATATTATTAAATTTACTTCTGATAATTAGATAAGCTATTCTTCTAGAAACATTATGTAAAATCAACATATCCTCATTAACCAGAATCTAATGGTTACATAGCATTTCTTAGCTGGTATTTCTTATTGAACTGTGATTTGTAGTTTGTACCAAATGATTTCTATGTCTCTTACTCTGAAAGAAAAGGCTGAGCAGAATTAACTGAATGTCTTAATAAATAATAGTAGTCTATATAAATTCTATAATTTTGTAGTGCCATTATCTTTTTTTAAGGCATAAGTTTGTAAATTATTTTAGAAATCTATATGTCTATATCAGTTGTGCTGCATGTTTTTGAAATTAATTAAATACATATATTGTAATTTGTGATGTGTTTAATAATGTTTTAATATAATTATTTTTTATGTTATTTTTCAATTTTACTCTGAAGATTTATCCTTTTGTATATATATTTTTTAAGATACATAAATATAAAACAAATTCTACTGTATGTATCTGATATACTTAATTCAAATGTAACACAAATAAATAAGAGGCTTTTGAAATATTAGGAGGTAGTCATGAAAATACTTATTCAATTACAATTAAAGACAGCTTTAAAAAATTTAAAATTGACTGAATTAAAATTTTTATCAGCTTTTGTATCTCATATACATGATATTTAAAATTTCTATCTTCTATTAAATTTATAATTTACCTTTCACCACTGGAAAAATATTTCTATTTCTCCATAAAAAATTAATTTTTTAGGTAGGGGTTATTTTTTAAACAAATGCAAGTATCAGAATTCGTTAATAACTTAATTTAGTCCTTTACCATACACATTAATCTTTATATATATAAATATACAAATCTAGGGGTAGGTGGGGCACAATGGGACATGGCCTACCTTGGAACATCTCAATTTTCAGGTTTTATTTTGTAGTGAAGAGTTTACACACATATGTGCCAATATATGATATCACAATCTACTCTCCCTTGTGTTTTGGAAGCACTGGTGTTTGTTGGTAACAATTAATAATATTCTTTTTGTTTTGAGTGAGGCTGAACAACAATAATGTGTATTTTGAAGAATAAATAATTAATTAAAGAAATTAAATAATACAAGTGAGAACAGGTGTGATGAAAAAATGTGGATATATTGTTATTTTGATGATAAAAAATAGAATGTAATATTAAACTTAATAGTGTCAAAGTTTCTCTTATTTCATGTGTGAGTTTGGGCAGGTTGGGACACTTAGTTGTGGGGTCCCTAGGGACAGGGACATGTGCAAAGGTACTGAAAAGACAGAATGCAGCTTACAGAAAGGGAAAAAATACATAGCCATTTAGAATTTGCCTCAAGTCATGGATCATTCTTTCAATGCACAAATGTCCAAGAATGAATCAGTGGTGGACAAAAGGTGAGAGGCAATAATTATTTCCTAAACACTTGGAAAAAGCGAAGGAGAGTTCACATGTCAGATAGTCACTTGACTAATTCACTATTAAGAAAGAGCTCAGGAGAATATATTCCTGAATTTTTTGGAAAGAGGAAGCACAAGAAGTTACTCAAACCACAAGGTTTAAGAAAACCACATTGATTACAGCAAATATTGATTGGAAGGGAAGCAAAAATGTAAGTTAAAACAAGAAATTCTTTGAAAACAATCAGTTATTGTTCAAAAAAGGTGTTCTTTTTGTTTAAGAAAACAATATTAAGTGTAGGGAAGGTATAAAAATAAGGTTTTAAAAGTTTTTTATTATTATTGATATAGGAAGTTACTGGAACCAATCTCAAATGATGTTAAAAATGAGAAAGCATTATATACAATAAGTGTTAAATCAGTATTCCACTGTATTATATTCAAAAAGTTTCAATTATGATAATTTTCTTAAGAAAAATTTTCAAACACTTTAATAATCATTTGATACAACCATAACATTTTATAAGTAATTGAATTCACTTTCCTTACACAAGCTAAGATAAATGTGTTTTTAAAAATGCTATAGTTATTAGTCTAATGGGAATATATCTCTAAAATTTTATTTAGATATATTGGTAATTTCAATCTCAAAGTTATTTCATTAAGAAACAGCATTTTTGAGATACTAAGTGTCAATATAAGAATTTCTGCTTCTGCTATATGTTTAAAAATATATCTGTTTTAATTTTCTTTGTGTATAAATCTTTAGATACACCCCAAAAAAGTAAAAGGAAAAGAAAAAGGTGCTCCTCAGAAAGTGAAATAGTGTTAAAGAAGCCCAAAGAATCAACTGATGAAGTTCCCAACACATTAGAAATCAAAGAATTAGTGAGTGAGAATCTAGTTACATCTGATGTTAAAGCTAGTTGTAAATCTAAATTAGAACAGCCTGATGTTAAAACTAATGATCTTCCTGCACAGCCTGATGTTAAAACTAATGATCTTCCTGCACAACCTGATGAACAAATAGTAACTGATGAAGAAAAAGTAGAGGTATGAGTATTTGATTTTTTAAAAAATTGTTTTGTGATATTTTGTTACACATTCTGTCATATGATGCTTCTGAAAAAATGCTTATACCCTGATGAAGCCAAAACACTGTCTGAACAGAGTTTTGAACCATTATTATCCTTAAACAAGAAAGAAAAATCAAGCATAGATTATGAAACACTTTCCAACACTTCCTGAAAATTTTAACCAAACTTCGTTATTTAGAAAAATAAGTTAAATAAGTAAGTAAACATTTTAGAAAAAGATAAAATATTTGAAAGACTGACATCAGCATTCAGCAGTTGCCACCTATAACCAAATATGCAGTGCTATTTTTTTTAACAGCCCTGTATTTGATCTATAGGTTGCATATAATATATTATATGATAATTTAATTTAACAAAAAAATGCATAACAGGTTAAAGTTTTTCTTTCAACAACTTATTTTAATAATTGGAAAAATTCTTGAATATTTTTTTTCAGCCCTGTAATTTACCTAGTGCCTTTATTATACACTACTATTTAGCTAAAATTTAATTCACTCTAAAACACTCTTAAAACTACTAAAATCACATTTCCAGAAATTATCATCCTATATGCCTCAATATCCAATTCTCTATGTGGCCCTGTATATCCTTTTATCTATATTCTACAAACATTTCTTAGTAAACTAAATGCAGTTCAGCATAAAAATGCATAACACATTTAAAAATCACTTTTAAGCAATTTACATTCTTACTCAGCACCCTTTAGAAATTTTTTTGTGTAGTCTTGTATATCAACTATACTATTAATGCAAACTATAAGGTTTGCATAAATATAGTGAATTATAACTAAAAATGATTTCCTGCCATCATCGCTAATATACAGTGGCGGTCAAAAGTTCGGCCAGTTAGTTTCTCTGATTTATTTACCAGAAGGTTTCAGTGAAGAAGAAGCATATTTGCATCAAAAGTTAGGAATATGTGAATGACCTCTGTCCACGTGATCATTTTGATTGGGTACTGAAAACGTTTCGTGTAAAGGGGTAGAATTCGAAGTTTGCTTGTGCAAAAGTTTCTGGCCACTCATCATTCTTTTGTTTTTTTCTATCGGTAGAGTCTTTTTTGGTCGTGTTTGTGAATGAATCAACATGAATAGCATAGTTTAAATTCAAAATTGAAAAGTTCAACAATTATTGTTCGTAAATGAGCGATTAGTTTGTCGCTAAAGGGCCAATCTTCTCGAGATATTACGGCAAAGTTATCGATTGATAAATCGACTGTGAAAGATATTTAAAAATTATATAAAGACACAGGCGCCAACTTTGGTCCCAAAGCTGGGTCTGCCACAAGGGCAGTTGTTTGAGGCGATGTTGGTGAACACGCGATGTGCCGGACTAAAAAACGAGCTGAATGAACTACAGGGTCTCGGTCATAATCCCTGAAGCTGATGCAATTTAAGAATTTTAATTCAAATTAAGAGTTTAGCCTTCTTACCACTGTAAGACGAAAGTCGCAATTTTCTTCGCATAATTGACAAAATTCACGATTTTTTCGGGCTTGATCGACAAAATTCACGATTTTTACAAAGTCGATCGACAAAATTTGCGATTTTTTTTTTTTTTTTTTTTTTTTTTTTTTTTTTTTTTTTGCGCCTGACCGAAAAAAATTGTGATTTTTACGAAGCCGATCGATGAAATTTGTGATTTTTCAGCGCCTTTTTGACGAAATTCGCGATTTTTACAACAGTGATCTTACATGAAGAATGTAGGACATGAAGAACTTCACGTAGGATCACTATTTTTACAAAACTGATCGACAAAATTCGCGATTTCCCTTCGCATGATCGTCGAAGTTCTCAATTTTTCCGTTCTTGTTTGACAAAATTTACGATTTTCCCGCGCTTGTTCGACGAAATTGGCAACATTTCCGTGCTTTATCTACGGAATTCGCAATTTTTCCAAGCTTGCTTAAAAATTTTCAGGATCTTTACGCTACCAATCTACAAATTTCGAAATTTTTACGAATCCTATCGACGATATTCGCGATTTTTACAAAGCTGATCGACAAAAATCGCGATTTTTACTCGCATAATCAATAAAATTCACAATTTTTCAGCGTCTGATAGACAAAATTCGTGATTTTCCTGCACTATATCACGAAATTCGCAATTTTTCTTCGCATGGTCGACAAAATTCGCGATTTTTCCGCACTTAATCGGCGAAATTTGCGATTTTTCTGCGCTTGATCGACAGAATTTGCGATTTTTTCGCACTTCATTGACGGAATTTGCGGCTTTTCCGCGCTTGATCGACGGAATTCGCGATTCTTACGAAGCCGATCGACAAGATTTGTGATTTTTCAGCACCTTATCGACGAAATTTGCGCTTTTTACAAAATGATCGACGAAATTCTCGATTTTTCTGCGCATGACCGACAAAATTCGCAACTTCCCTTCGCACGATCGTCAAAATTCGCAATTTTTCTTGCTTCAT
Organism: Maratus speculifer; assembly: GCA_964019185.1. NCBI lineage: Eukaryota > Metazoa > Arthropoda > Arachnida > Araneae > Salticidae > Maratus > Maratus speculifer. Next base: position 261,551,760 of record OZ025301.1, read on the forward strand.
TGACAAAATTTGAGATTTTTCGGTGCTTGATCGATAAAATTAGTAATTTTCGCATGCTGTATCGACGGAATTCTCGATTTTTCCGAGCCTGTTTGAAAAAATTCAGGATCTTTCCGTTCGCAATCAACAAAATTCGAAATATTTACGAATCTGATTGACGAAATTCGTGATTTTCCTGCACCCGATCAATGAAATTCGCGTTTTTTACAAAGCCGATCGACGAAATTTGCGCATTTTACAAAGGTTATTGAGAAAATTAGCGATTTTTACAAAAGCTAATCGACGAAATTTGCAACTTTTCGGTTCCAGATCGGCAAAATTTCGGATTTTTCCACGATGAATTAACAAAATTCACAATTCTTACGAAGTGAATCGACGAAATTCGCGATTTTTCTTTGCATGATCGATAAATTTCTCGATTTTTCAGCCTACTATCGATTCTTCGGTCAGAATTTTTTAGAGCCTGATTGATGTATTTAGCAATTCATCTATGTTGGATCAACAAAACTCGCAATATTTTCGTCTGACCGACGAAATTTGCGATTTTTTGGAATCCAATCAATAAAATTCGTGCTTTTCCACCCTTATTTGACGAAATACGTAATTTTCCACGTCCGATCAACGAAATTCACGATTTTTTTACTAAATCTGACGAAATCTGCATTTTTTATGCGACAAGATGAAACTCACGATTTTTTATCTTGATAAATTGACGAAATTCACGATTTTTTCGCAGCCGAACAATGGAATTTGAAATTTTTCTGAGCAACATCGTCAAATTCGCGATTTTCCGTGTCTTATCAACGAAATTTGCGATTTTTTTTGTGTTCGATCAACGAAATTCGCGTTTTTTCAGTCGATAAATCAAGAAAACATGCTTTTTTTGGCAACCGATATTTTACAATTTTTTTCGAGTATCATAAAGAACTGAAAATTTTTTCCTTGCCCGATCAACGAAATGTGCAATTTTTCGCGTCCGACTGACAAAATTCGCGAATTTTCCGTGCCCGATCCGGGAATTTTTTTTCCCCTAGCCTCATGGGCAAAATTCGCGATTTTTCCATATCTGATGAGCAAAACTTGCGATTTTCCCGTACCTATCAATGAAATTTGCGATTCTTAAGTGACGAAATTTTCTTCTTTCCCCTATAAAGTAATGAAATTTACGATTTTTTCCTGCAAAATATGCTCAAAAATTGCAATTATTTCTGGTTGCAAATTGATGAAATTCGTGGGCGATACATTAACCTATCGTGGGCCACAGGTTGCGCATACCTAGTTTAACACATAAATTGCAGAAAAATGAGTATGAGATTAAAAAAAAATTCTTTATTACAGGTGAAAATAACACAGTTTACTCAATCATCTCAGGAATAAATATCATATCAAATAAAAGTGTCTTAAAAGAAACTTTTAAAACAGTCAAAGAATAATACAAATTACATGGAAGATAGAAGTGTATAAATTACAGTAAATGAAATTATTCAAGTTTTACCATATTTTCCTTCTATTGCAAAATTCGAGTTTTTTGCTCCATTTTGCTAAATTTCGTGATTTTTTGGAAATTTTCATTTTTTACTCGCAATCTTTTGCCGAAATTCACGTTTCTCCCCTGCGATTTTTTGCCGAATTTCGTGTTTTTCCCACTACCCTCTGACAGAATTTTCTTTTTCCCGCTATCTTTAAACGAAATTAATGTTTTTTCCGCGATTTTTTGCGTTTTCATCACTATTTTTTGACAAAATTCGTGTCTTTACTGCGATTTTTTAGAGTTTATGCCAAAATTAACAATTTTCTTGCGATTTTTCGACAGAATATGTGTTTTTTCTGCGATTTTTTGAAAGAATCTGTGTTTTTTCCGCTATTATTTGCGAAAATCGTATTTTTCTGCGACCTTAAGCGAAAATCCGCCTTTATCTCTCGATTCTTTGACAGAATTTGCGTCTTTTCCTACTATCTTAGAACAAATTTCGCAATTTTTTTTTTTTTTTTTTTTTTTTTTTTTTTTTTTTTTTTGTGATTCTTTGACAGAAATGTGTGTCTTTCACACTAATTTTTGACGAAATTTTCCGCAATCTTTTGACGATTTTCGTGTTTTTTCCATGATCCTTTCACAAAATTAATGTTTTTTCGCGACCCTTTGACGAAATTGGTGTTTTTCCGCGATCGTTTGACGAAATTGGCAATTTTTTGCCACTTTTTTGACATTGTTCACATTTATTACCCGATCTTTTGTCAAAATTGAGTTTTTTACGTGATCTTATCACCGAATTTTCAGATTGATGACTAACTTTCTTAAATTTCGGAACAAATCACTGCCGCGAAAAACAGCAAAAATAGCGAAAAGCACTACGGAAAATCGCGAATTCGCGGAAAAATCTCATACCTGCATTTTTCAGGGTCTGCCAAGATATTGCAAGGTCTGCAGAAATTTTTCAGGGTCTGCGCGGCAGACCCGCAGACCCGGAAGTCGGCGCCACTGTATAAAGATGGTCATGGCCTTCAGGACTTTCTGAGGTCTGGGAGACCCCGGAAAAAAATTATTTTTGTGGAGAGAATTATCAGGAGAAAATCGATTGATGACCTGCATAAAAATTCTGTTGCAATATCCTGTGATTTACGGAATGAAAATATTGCTGAAATAAGTCGATCTACCATGTTAAGATGCTGATGTGATGCAAAACTTTATGGAAATGTTGGTGTTTAAAAATTCTCATAGATAAAAAAAAAAAAAATCAACATACCCGTCTCGCATTTTCCAAAAAACACAAAGTCTGGTCAAGTGAAAACTGGACAATTTTTCCATCAATCAAATTTAAAACTTTTTGGAAGTGATGGCAGACACTACGTCCGATAATCTAACTACACAAATAATAATCTAACAATGATTCGACCTATGTTAATCCTACAATGAAGCATGGCGGAGGACACGTTATGCTGTGGGGAGTATTTTTTTGAAAAAGTGTCGGTCCGTTATTTAAAATTCACGGCAATATGAATGATGCAATGTATAGGGATATCTTGCAAGATCATTTGCTGCTTTACTAGAGGAAAAATTCTGGTCGCAACTATTTATTTTAACATCATAACAATTTAAAGATTGTTTGCAATCTTAGACAAGCAATGACTTCCGCACAAACAATTTCCCTTTTGAAATGGCCAGCCCAAGTGCCCGACATGAATCCAATAGAAAATCATTGGAAAGAAGTAGGCAAATGTATGCAGAGCTATAAATGTTTCGATTCAGTCGAAATTTCCTAAAAATTGCAAGAAAAAGGGAAAAAGCGTGTCATAGGCGATCTTTAAGCACTGATTGTATGACTGTCACATTGCTGCACTGCAGTACTTATTATTTAAGGCATTCTGATAAAATATTAATTGTAAATGTTGTTGATCACTGTAATTTGCTATTTCAATATCATTTTTTTCCAAACTTGCGAAGGTGGCTGGAAACTTTTGAGAACATGCGTTTTTCTCTGTGCTTAATTTTGTCAATTAAATTTATTGATATTCATATGTTATTCCATAAATAAGTACCTAGCTATTATGTCAATAACATGTATATCTATCACATTGATATTCCTCTTCATATGGGTTTACTTACAAATTAACTGAAAAAAATTTGCTGGACGGAAACTTTTGACCACCTTTATATTTATAGTACTTCGCATAAAATATATTATCTGAAATCTTTTGTAAATGCTATGCACTTCGTATTATACATAAAATAACCTATAGTAAGTCTCAGCATCATATATTAATTTTATTATACATGAAATAGTTTAATATATTTAAAATATGCCATAAACAATCCCCCCTCCCCATACTATTATGTAACATAATTTTTTTGTGCAGCCCAGTAAATGAATAACTATTCTTTGCTATGCATATTCTGTAGAATTATTATAGTGTATTACTTTATTGACTACTAGCTGACCCGCCCGGCGTTGCCCGGGTCCGTATTAACAATATTAAACGAACTTGAAATTTGTATGATTTTATCATTAACTCGAAACGTGCAGAAATGCATTGTCTGAAATACGTGGCCACTGACAGTGTGAAAAATCGGTTTAAAAAACAGCTAATGTTAAGCTCTAAAAATACTCAAAATGAGCGATGAGAAACGCGGGCTGGAATATGTATCCAACGACTGCGTGATTTTTGTGTTAAAGTGTCGATATTTATCAAAAAACACAGTTAAGTCATGTAACTAATTATTTTTTTTCACATAGAAATCCCAAGTGAAATATTTTAAATTTCAAATCTAACTATATCTATCCGACTATACCATGAATGAAATCGATACTCGCGTGTAGCTAAAATGTTGGTATGTAGTATTATAATTTCAGAACCATTTAACAAAAGTAAGTGTTATTTTTAATCAAATCATGCGTAATGTTCACTCTATGGATAAATTCCTACCTGTAAACTTTTGTACCATAACCATAACCTGCCTGTAACCTAACTTTGACTTAACAGTACCTTACTGTAAATTAAATATAACATAAATGTAACCTAGCCTTCACTTTATTGTAACATATCCTTATTCTAACCATAACATAAATGCAATTGTTCGGATCTGGTTATGATTCATTAGAACATTTTTTTTTTTTAGAACCATTTTGTCGGGTTCAGATTTCGTTCGGCTCAGATTTTAGGTTTTTTTTTTTTTTTTTTTTTTTTTTTTTTTTTTATATACAGTGGTGGCCAAAAGTGTGGACATTTTTTGAAAGTTTCATGTTTTTCAACTTTGTGTGCTGGTAGAATATATTAATTTTGACTTAAATACAAATGTTTATATATCAAATTGAAGGCAATTTAATGTAGAATTTAATAACAAAAACAGTATTACAATATCTGTATTACAAAAAAAGTTATGCTCATTTAAGTAGAACAAACAAACACAAATCGTTTTGAATAATGACGGTTTTTCTAATAAAAGCGTACTGGCCAATCACAAACACTGTTCTGAGGACCAATCAAATGTCTGTAACTATAGTTTAGGTTATTTGGATAGTAAAGGAGTTATTATTGTGGAAATATTTTATGGAATGACGCATACTAGTGCAATTAAATAGAGTATTGCTGTTTTTGAATAGTTTAAGTGCTTTTTTTTAATTAAACTAATTTTAAACAATGTCACCAACAAGAAGAACTGACTGGACACTTACAAAAAGAAGCCGAATTGTCATATTGAGAGAAAATGGCCTCTCTTATGCTGAAATTGCAAGACAAGTTGGCGGTTCAGTGACTTGTTCTGGTGTACGAAAGTTCTGTTTACGTTATGAAAAAACGAAATCAGTGGAAAATAAGGCCAAATCAGGCAGAAAAAAATGCACAAATGCTACTGCCGATAGAAAAATTAAACGGCTATGCCTTCAAGATAGAAAAAAATCATCAGACGCCATTAGATGTGAAATGAATGCAGCAGGTATTGCAGTAAGTTCAAGAACGATAAGAAGAAGATTATCAGGATTTGGACTTCAAGCTAGAATTCCAAGGAAAAAACCATATTTAAATCAAAAGCAACGCGAAAAACGAGTTAAGTGGGTAAAAAAATACATTAAATGGTCAGAAAATCAATGGAGGCAAGTAATCTGGAGCGATGAGACTAAAATATCGCTCTTTGGTAGTGATGGTAGAAAATACGTGAGACGTAGAGTAGGTGAAGCACTTCATCCTGATTGCATTGAAGCAACTACAAAAAACCCGACAAGTGTCATGATTTGGGCATGTATGTCTGCAGATGGTGTAGGCCGAATTCAAGTGATTGATGGCATCCTGAATGGCAAAAAATACATAGAAACTGTCCTGGAACCAAAATTGATACCTTCCATCAGGGATCTCTTCCCCAACAAAGCACCATTTATTTTTCAGCAGGATTCAGCTCCATGCCACACAGCAAAAGTATGCAAAGCATGGTTTCAAAATAAAGGCATAGATATATTACCATGGCCAGGAAACAGCCCTGATCTCAATCCAATTGAAAATTTGTGGCGACGTTTGAAAATTCTTGTACGAGAAAAACGTCCATCCAATAAAAGACAACTTATTGAATCTATAATTGATTCTTGGCACCATGTGATTACGAAACATGAATTGCAAACACTCGTTTACTCGATGAAAAGACGTTGTGAAGCTGTCTTAAAAAATAAGGGTTATCCTACGAAGTATTGATTGTGTAAGTATCACTTTAAAAAAATGCAAATCTAAGATAGATCTTACTATTAGTTGCATAACTTTTTTTGTAATACAGATATTGTAATACTGTTTTTGTTATTAAATTCTACATTAAATTGCCTTCAATTTGATATATAAACATTTGTATTTAAGTCAAAATTAATATATTCTACCAGCACACAAAGTTGAAAAACATGAAACTTTCAAAAAATGTCCACACTTTTGGCCACCACTGTATATATTGAGTTTTAATGTTCGGGTCGTATTCATGTCCATGGAAATTATTTTGCCTTGCTCGGATACAGTTATGGCTCTTTGGAATATTTTTGTCGGGAAGAGATTTGTTTCAATTCAGATTTCGGCTTTTTCTTCAAATTGAATTTTTGGGTTCAGTTTTTCTTGCGTGTTCTCGCAAATTATGCTGCCTTGTTCGAATAAGAACATGCTTCACTGGAATATTTTTTTCAAGTTCAGATTTGGTTCAGTTCAGATTTCGTGATTTTTTCAAAGAAAGATTCAGATTCAGGTTCAGGTTCAGATTCGGTTCATCTGAATGGAAATTTTTTGTCTTATTCAGATCCGGTTACGATTCTTTGGAATATTTTTTATCAGGTTCTGATTTGGTTTGATTCAAATTTCAGGTATTTTTTCAAATAGAATAGGTTCGGATCTCGTTCATGTCCACGGAAATTATTTTGTCATACTCGAATCCAGTTATGATTCTTTCGAATATTTTGGTCGAATTTAGATGTGGTTTGGGTCAAATTTCAGTCTTTTTCAAATCGAATTTTTTTAGGTTCGAGTTGGGTTTATGTCCATAGAAATTATTTCGTCTTGCTTGGATTGGGTTATAGTTCTTTGAAATATTTTTGTCAGGTCCAGATTTGGTTCAATTCAGATTTCGGGTTTTTTCTTCAAATATAACTGTTGCGTTCGGGGCTTCTTACATGTTCACGGAAATAATTCTGTCTTGTTCGAATAAGGACATGCTTCACTGGAATATTTTTGCCAAATTCAGATTTCGTTCAGTTCGCGATTTTTTCAAAGAATTTTTTGGGGTTTGGATTGTGTTCATGTCCATGGAAATATTTTGTCTTGTTTGGTTCCGGTTGCGTTTCTTTGAAATAGTTTTTTCAGATTCAGATTTGTTCGATTCAAATTTCAGGTATTTTTTGAATGGGAGTTTTAGGTTCGTATCGGGTTCATGTCCACGGAAATTATTTTGTGTTACTCGAATCCGGTTATAGTTCTTTCGAATACTTTGGTCAGATTTAGATGTGGTTTGGGTCAAAGTTCAGGATTTTTCAAGCAGAGTTTTTTAGGTTTGAGTCGAGTTTATGACCATGGAAAGTATTTTGTCTTGCTGGGATCGGGTTATAGTTCTCTGGAATATTTTTATCGGTTTCAGATTTCGTTCGAGTCATATTTCGGGTTTCTTTCAAGAAAATATTTAGGTTCGGATCAGGTTTCATATCCACGAAAATTATTTTTTCCTTGTTTGAATCGGGTTATGCTTCACTTTAACATTTTTGCGGGATTCAGATTTGGTTCGGGTCAGTTATCAAATCCATAGTTTTTTCCAAACAGAATTTTTAGGTCAGGGTCGGGTTTATACTCACGGAAATTTTGTGTATCACAGATCGGAGTGTGGTCTGTTTTTTTTTTCTGGTTGGGATCGGGTATGTTTAAATTAGTCTAATCATTAAGATTATAATCAGTTTTGCTACTATTCTTTTTATGGCTATTTCTGATACTTTGCTATTTGGTAATTTATTATAGTGAATGAATCGTTTGCGGATACAAACAACTGTATGCCAAACAGCTATTTTATTTTTGTTTTAAAAACAAATTAAAGCCATATTACAATTTTAAATTGAATAGAACACATTTAAATTTAATCAATGATTAAAAAATAAACTCATATAAAAGTGTCGTGTAATGTTTTTTACAGAAACGCAGTTTATGACTCATACATTCTAATGTTCGAAATGCCAAAAATATGCGTAAAACCATATAGTAAAAAGAAATTAATAGAGTGGCAGTATAATGTCTTGGGGTGACGCAAAAAATGTAACTCTAAAATCCGCTACATTAAGTCCAAATAAGCACCAACAAAACCATGTCCTTTGAAACTCCGATCAATTCAAACTGGTTTAAACCAGTATTTCTTTGTTTTTTACCTTTTAAACTGTTATTCAATAGATAACTAAAAATTCGTTTAAAAAAATAACGTTTTGTGCCATTATTGCCTGTAATACACGATCGGAATGCATGAAAGATACAATTAGATCAATTATAGGCAAGAATTACTTGATTATTTTTATCATATGACTTTGAAATATCAATATAGAAGCATTATTTAAGAGTTTGCTTGATAAATCAACATTCTTTCGTTAATTTCTTAAAATCGTCTGCACTCTGAAATCTAGATTTTAGATTAATATTATTATTTAAGTGTTCATGCATGATTTTAAAAGAATCTTTTCATCACTATATTTTATATATTGACATGGAATTATTAATATGTTGTTAAATCATAAACATTTTTCATCTACGTTATAAAGTATTAAAAATTTCTGAAAAAAAAAGAGAAAACTTTTAGTAATACAATTTTTTACTTCAAATCATATGTTTTCAATATTTTATTTATTTTGTTTTGACATTTAATTATTTTTAATTTTCCAATTTCAATTATTTTAAAAGCAAATATTTATTTTAATAAATAATATAATAGAAAAAACCATTTAAAAAAATTACTATTTCTTCGTAAAATATGCTTCAGCTGTAATTCATTTTTTCCAATCCGTCTTATTAATACAAAATTCCTTCCTCGTGCTTTATTTTGAGACATTAAAATTTCAGTGATAAATGGTTTCATATTGCAAACTTTTTTTTCCGTTTACTTCCCCACCACCTATCTTTTTCCTCCATGGTGTACAGCAGCTGTAATAAAAAAAATCCTCATTTAAACTGACAGTTTGCCAGTCTATGAATTTTAAAGGTCAGTCCCAGTTTTTGAAATTATTTCTGCGAAAATTTTATGCAACCAACCAACCATAAGAGAATGAAAAGGAAAAAAAGATAAAAAAAAAAGCGATTTTTTATGAGAGTGAGGTTTGGAATTTAATTAATAACTCAGTTAATAAATAGAATTTTGAAATTCTGAGCATCAGGTGCATCAGGAGAGATATTGAGCTACTCTTAGAAAAATTTTGAGCTTTGTACGTACCGTAGTTTTCGCTAACTATCGCAGACACACACACACACACACACACACACACACACACAGAGCGATTTGTTATTTTATTAATATAGATTTTAAAAGCAAAACATAAAACACTCTAGATGTTGAAGGTTTCAACTTTATTGGAAAGTGTTAAAATATCGAAATCTATTAAAATAATTTTACAATAAATATGTGACATCATTTAAAAAAAAAAAAAAAAAAAAATGTAATGCAATGCAGCATTAATTACTTTGAGACTTCATAAAAGTAGCTCTTTCTTCCATGCACAAAAAAAAAAAAAAAAAAAAAAAAAAAGATATTGGAATTTAATTTTTATCTTTTATTATAATGACATATCTACTTCTACTTATATATATAAAATACAAACGAAAATTTCACGTCTCCATCTACTCTTCCAATTCTACTGAAGCGATTTTGAAATTACTTATATCGTTAGATAGGTATTATTTCAAGGAAGATTTTTGTATATAGTACATTGTTCTATGTTTAAAAGTTATAACGGAAAGTAATTTTATTTTGGACAAAAGGGTTACCATTTGGCATATGTTTTTCATTTGGCGCGGCATATTAAGCTATCTTTGTTAGATAATTCAAATTTTTATATTAATTAGATATAAGGTAAAAAAACGCGAACATTTCTGAAAATAAAATAAAAAAATAATTGCTGATTTTATTTACTATACAAATAAGAAAAGAAATCAATTAGAAATAATATAAAATAACACTATTGTATTTAAATATGGAGGCAAATTTTATACGGCTTAAATGAAATATGTGTTGTCAAAGTCGATTGATTGAACCAATATTTGGCAATTTATCACTTTTTTGCCTACATATTTGGCCATGGAATAACAAAAAATTATCTGAAATTAAAATTAAATAAAATATAAATGACGCCATTTTTTTAAACAGATTTTTTTAAGAATGCCAGGGTTAATTTCAAGAACTGCTGGATGCATTTTTAAAAATTACTTACATCATTGAATAGGTTGGCATTGTATTCATAATATAACAATATAACTATTTTTTCTTTTTAACAAATTAAGATTTTTTTTTTCGTTCACAAAGATTGTTATTTCTTGATGTTTTTCAGCTGTGCAAGCTATTGTTGATTAAATAATTATAACTACTATTTTAACTGGGAAACATATGAACAATGAGAAAAAAATGTTAGTAATTTATTTAAATATGCGTATAACGTGTATTTCAAATGTACGTAATATATCTATTTTAATAGATTATCTATAATTTTAATAGATATATTAAAATAGATTATCTATTTTAATATATCTATTTTAATATATCTATTCTAAATTGTCTTCTAAATGAAATGAGAGAAAGATTTATTATTTTTAATAAATGAAATACAATAGGAATTACAAATATGTAAACAACATTTGATAATTTATTACATACGTGTAGTTAACAAAAAAAAAAAAAAAAACTTTTTGTTACAATTTTTGTAGCAACCTATAGGAAGAATAATGAAAAAATATGCCTGTAACCAAAAATGGCAGCTACATGGACTGTTTATTATGTCAGAAATACTACTAATATTAAATATTATGATACTATTATTCCACAAGTCAAACAAAAATACTATTGCAATGACATATACATTTACATCGGTAAATGCCTAGCTTTACGTCTATCTGTAACAATTGAATATAAAATCAACAAAATTTGAAAGTATAGTTTTAGTTTATAACTTATGCATAAGGTGATAAAATTAAATAATCGATTCTGCCAACAATTGCCATAAGTTGATTAGCATGGTTTGGCGCATAATAAACTTTAAAATAGAGGGTAAATTGATCTGACGATCCATAATCCAGTTTACAGGCAATTGATGTAATTTGGAATATAATTTTTTGGATACGTTTTGATACTTTTCTGCTGTACCAGCATCGTGCCAAAATGTATATTAATGTTGTGTTCAAAAAATATTTTTCCACCCTGAAGAGCTCAAAAATTTCTAAGACATTTTCAGACTCATTTATAAAATTAAAAACATGAAACTTTTTGAGGTGATTTTTAAAGAGATGTATAAGAGGCTGTGTGATTTCATTTTTCGATCAGTCAATTAGAATTTTATTTATAAGCTATTATTTTCTCTGTATGACCCTTTTTTTCGTTCCCAGATATCTCACTTTGGCAAATTCGACTCAAAACGCCAACTTTGACTGCCTTTTTAGCAATACTTTCTGCAATTATAAAAAAAAATTGACAAACATGGCACATTGTGTAGTTTCTAAGTAAGAGAATTTGGCAATTCGGTGCGTTTGAGAGCAAAAAAGAATTTAAAAATGTAAGTTAGAAATTAAGCAATTTGGATTGAAATACACCATTAATCACTATTACATTCAATTCAAACATGCAAATAATTTTTTTTTCAAACATTGTAACCTGTTATTTATTGAAAACGCTTTTTCTCTTTACTTATGTTATAACCGTAAGAATGCAAAACTGTTAAATTTACCATTTCTGGAATCAATTTTTTTTTTTTTTTTTTATTGAGTTATAACTTACATTTTCCCTTGATTGAAAAATGACAATGTTTATTGCAGTGCTAAGAGACAGTTCCAATTTCATGCCTGCAGTTTAGATGGAGATATTGAAAAAATATTTTATTGTAAATATTTGTTTGTTCTTTTACTTTCTATATATTCTTTGTTTAATAAAATAGTTCTTGAAACTATGTAATTTTGAGATGCTATATTTAAAAAATGATTAATTTTGCAGTAACGATGATAAATACTTTGAATATTTCATTTGACGCCAATTTTTATGCATGGCGAAAATGGAATGATATAACTTATACGTACCAAACTTTTAAATTGCAGCATTTATAATGTTATTTATAGCAACTGCGCGAAAAATACACAATACAATTATATGCAAGCTACTGGTATATATACTATTATTTTCAACACAATCTAACTGATTGGTAAAGTAATCATACGAATTGAATATTTCCAACTGAGCAAAAAATTGACCAGGCTGGGAATCGAACCCAGATACTTGGCTTACAAGGCCAATGCTTTACCTGTTAAGTATAATAATAGTATATCTACGTACCCATCGTAATATGGAGTTCCATTACCTGCGGTCTATTCTGTTGAGCTGTCTAAATGACAGACCAGATGTTAGGACCAATAAGGTTATCTGAGCGAAAAATCCCAGCTGGTTATCACCCAGGTAGCTTAACAGGTAAAGCATTGACCTTGTAAGCCAAGTATCTGGGTTTGATTCCCAGCCTGGTCAATTTTTCGCTCAGTTGGAAATATTCAATTCATACTGGTATATAGCTTGATGTGGCAGTGATGTCATATATGCACTACATTGGCGCGAAATTTCTTCTGACACAAGTGCCAAATATGCATCAGGGTACTTATTTGGCACCAAAGTCTCATTATTTTGCTTGATATGGTAACCTGGATGTTGTGGTTTAGTTATTAATAAATTGTTTATTTACTTTTTTTCTCTTTTTAAAAATTAAATTATGTAAATAGTTTTGTTCTACAGTTATTAATTGAGCTTTTTTTTAAATTTATTGTTATTATTCCCATTTTAAAAATATGTATGTAACTGGTATTAGAAAACAAGTTTTTTTGCCAAATCGGTGTCCAAAAAGATTGAGCCAATTTTGTGCGTATAAAATATCTGTGCTCTTCAATATAGCACTTTTATTAAAATACTTTAAAAATTAAGATGAAGAAAATTCTATAATCGGAATACAAATCTAATTAATTCAGTTATGTGAGATTGTTTTCGTACAAAATTAACTATAATTGTAGTATCTATAATCGTAAATCACAACATTTGTGCATTGAAGCCTCTTTAAATTTACCTTATTGTGACTCAATTACGGCCTTTGTTGAGCAGAGATATTTAAAACTAACATTCTGTTTCATAAATTTTTAATGATCAATATTATTATGAAGTTACATCCATCTACTTCTACTTTAAACATAAAATCCAAATTGATATTTCGTTCTGGTTGTTGATAACCCGAGTACTGCTCAAAGTATTTTTATGGAATAATTTTTTGGAAGCATCTAACATGTTTCACATTGTTTTATGTTACTTATTTTTGAATTATTTGAGAAAGTTCAATAATCAGTAAAACTCATTTGTGGAATATTATTCATTTTTAAAAAAAATGTGCTACATGTATTTTTAAGGAACTTGCATTATAAGTTAGATAATTTTTCAGGGGTGTTTTTAGTATATTACATATTGCTCTACAATGCTGAATTATAGAGTTAGTCAGATATTTTGAAATAAATTTCTATAATCATGTAAACCCGATTATGAAAAATTAGACTTTATAAAAAAAATATTAATAGACGGATTTTTGTGAGACTTGCATTGTTAGTTAGATAACTTTTCAATGACAGTTTTTGTAAATTGCACTGGGCTATGTTGTTCCATAACAAAACCTGCTATAAAAAATCAAAGATTCATCTGGATAGACAGACCAGCGTAGCAGGCGATGCCTGCTAATTGTGAAATAAATATTCATTGTGCAGTTGTAATACAAAGACTTCTGTATCAGTCAATATCAATCAGAATTTGTTTTGAGCCATGTTATATTCATGTATTTTGTTAAATTTGTGTATTTTTCTGATGCAAAATCTAACAAATACATTAATAAATATTTTTTCACCAGGTTAATTACTTTAGGGTATCCCAAATTAGAGTATGGAAAAAGGTTTTTAGAGGTTACTTTAAATGTGTGTCAGCATTTATTATATGGCACAGTGCAAATAAATCATTAAACATAGATATGTTTACCTCATTGGCTATTTAAAAGAAAACATAAAACACCCAAGATGTTGAAGGTGATTTACAATTCTGCTTCAGCAAATTAACACTAAAAATTTGACAGATATGTAAGATACAAAGTTAAATATATGTACCTTTCATATTAAAAAACTTGTTACCCATAAAGTTTGCACTAAATTTAAAATAAAAAATTTTTCCTTTGTATCAGATTGTTGTTATTTTTCTTATTATGAATCTTAAGAGGAAATTAAAACAAACTAAAACTTAAATCTGTGACATTACAATCTATGAAGGATCAGCACCAACACTGCCCATCTCTGTTTATTAGACTTTGGGCTCTGAGGTGTACGTCCATCAGCATATGTCCAGGCCAGGTGGTCAGCCTAAAGCAAGAGCCTTGGTGTTTAGTTCCCAAGCAAGTTTAGTACTCATTTATCAACTCCAAAGGCATGAAAGGCTGAGTGAATTGTGCCCAATCGGGAGTCCAACTCTCGACCTGTGGTGCTGCAGTCAGATTCTCTGACTACTTTGTCACTGGGGTTCGGGAATTAAAGCAACGGAAATACAATTCTTTCGAGTAATATACTCAGATAAATATAATTTTTCAAGGACGATGTAGAGCATAAAAAATACTGTGATGGTGCATTTTTATGTTAATATTTTTAAAAATTATTTTATTGTGTATTTTATGATTTACTACTAAGATTAAATAAGTTTGTATAAGCTTAATGTATTTTTTTTAAAAAGGGCCCTTGATCTAGACAGACATCTTTTATAAAAATTTCATTGTACCATGCTGTATTTAAATCCATGTATCTGAAAGCTTGCAAAAATCATAGAGCTTTTTCATCTCTTTAGAAAAAACTCAACAGATTATTCAGTTTTGAGTTGATACCATTACAATAATTCTTTTACTCATTTCTCCTTCTCCCTCAAAGAAAGGCCAAATTTGGCTGGGAAAATCCATAAGTATATGGTTGAATTTTTGTCACGTTCCATTAAAAAAAATGCATGATGTAAGGACAGTTTTCAAAAGAGAAAAAACTGTAATTTAAGTTCAACAGAATATTCTAATTTCATACCTATTTCAGCCTTTTTATGATAACAGTGGATAATATATTAATTTTTGTATGTATTCTCCCCCCTCCCCCCCCCAAAAAAAAAAATCAAAATAGAAAGTTCTCTAAAGATAAATAAATGTTTGTGTATTAAAAGTGTATCATCTAATTAAATGGATAGAAGTATGATTTATAATGTTTTATCTTTTTCTATTAGGTATCTAATACTTATATAAATGGAATCAGTACAGATATAGTTAAAACAAAAAGGAAGAGAAAGAATTCAAAAAAGCACCGTGCTCATGCTGAGAAACCCATTTTAAGGGTCATGCCAAAGTAAGTTGTTTTCTTAATAAAATAAAATTAGCATTACCAGTTTTAGTGAATTTTTTCCCTGTTTTCCAGGATTACATTTACTGTATTACATTGCATAAAAATTCTATAGAATTAAGAAAAATCTCTTGTATGTATTTTTAAAACCCCAAATTATTTATTTTTTCTGTTCCTCACATTATACATATAAAAAAATCTCTTTTTAAAAGTCATTTCTTTTTAAATAGGTGGGTTTTTATCTAAAAATAATATTCTCTACCAAGTTTTACATTACTTTTGTTATTATTAATCAATATTTTTTATCTGTAGAGCAGATTGGAAAGCTTATAGAAGTAAATACTTAGATCTTCAAAGATCAACAATGAAACTTTTGAAGAAGCAAATTTTACATGAGATGCAAGAATTTAAAGAACAAGAATGCAGTACAAAACCAGCTGATGTTCCTGAAATCAAAAAGTCAACTCTTCAATTTATGCCTGGCATTATTATTAAAGTTAAATTAAATGAACCAGTTAAAAACCCACCAGAAATTAAGGTATATACTTTAACTTTTTACAGCTATGTGCTATATTTACAAACTTTTTAGTGTATGCCACATGGGTTTTGTTCCAAAAAATTACTTTCAAAATTAAGGTGAGTATGTGTGATACATGAGTAATTGGGATATGAAGCCATTTATGCTGGCAATTGTAAATGTGACCATTGATGATTACAGCATGAAATAGCTAGTAATTTGTATTTAAATTTACTAAACATGAAACAACATTTTCTGAATACTGTATAATTTTAATAACTATTAAGTTTAATTTGATAAAATCTATCCAAAATGGTTCTTGTTTTTATTCAATAATTTTTTTCCCAAATAATATAAATTGCAAATTTAAAGCAAATGTATATGTTACATGAGAGTGCAATATGCATGAAAAGGTATTGTTATTTATTGCACACTTATGTGCTAACACATATACAAAAGTACTAGTCATTGGGGGCCACCGTAATATTTACCCATCATGGATATGCATACCATAAAATATGAAAATAAAATCAATTATCAGTGAATTGCATAAAAATGCATCCTTATAATTCCAAAAATTATAATTATATTAACTAACAATTTATTGTGTTAGGTTAAGCATTTCATTTCCAATTAAAATATATCTTCGAACTGAAATTTGAATGAAATACAGGGTCAGGAAGAGTGTGAAAAACAGAATTGCAAATTGTCACCTGAGAATAATAAAGTTCTATCTTTGTTTTTTGAAAAAATTGACTTATCGATGTAGATAAGCTCTATTTGTATCAGTGAAGGCATTTTTGCATTAAAATGATGTTATATATAATTAACATATGACTTTACAATCATAATATGACATTATTTTAATCCAGAAATGCCTTCATAGATACAAATAGAACCTTTTTATATAGGATAAGTCAATTTTTTAAAAATCATAGATAGAACTTTATTATTCTCAGGTGACAAAATATCTCAACAACTAATTACCTGACCAACTTCATTCTTTATGCACAATTTATGTTTTTTTTTGTTGTTGTTGTCTTTTATATTCACTCCTTAAAATAAAAAAATTCAAAATTTTTTATATACAGTTGGCTCTTGTTAATTCGTACTCGTCAGGACCATAAGAAATGTTTGAATTATGGAAAGTATGAGAGGAAAAGGGGTACTATTACAAAGGAATTAATGTGATAGTATTTTTTAAGTATATTTCGGCTGCTATCATTAGAATATCCTCTATAATAATAGCCGTTGTGACTCTCTCTCTCTGTCCCTGTATGTAGAACGATTCCGGGGTTGTACGCATCCGCTAAAGAAGAAATTCTGACGGCCATGTTTTAGAAATTTTGGTGTTTTTTTTTTAATTGCACTAACCTAAATGTTATGTCATTAGAAAGAGCTTTCAAAAATAAACACTTTTTTTGCTTACGGTTTTTCCCTAATTGTAATATCTTCTGAGATATAAAGTCATTTTTTTCCGGCGTTCGAGCGCTGGATATATGTAAACAAAGACCGGATTTGATTCATTCACATGACGAGTTTTCTATGCACCATGGAGGATATTTGGCGAGATTGAATTTCATATATCCAAACCAGTAATGAAACGTAATCTTATTGCTCTCTGCGCATTCCTGCTTGCGCAGATCCGACAACAGAACCAATGAGAGAAGAGATAATTACTGTCTCTAAATGTTAGCGTGTGCCCGCATTCGTTGTTTGTTGTTGCAGAGCCAATGGATCTATTCTATTTTGTGCTTTTAAAATGTGCAATTAAATATATGTATGGATTTTTTTATCGCAACGTAATTAGTATATTTTTAACATAGGATTTCAACAATATAACCTGGTAAGTGAGAACTTTTTTTTGAATGGCAATGTAGTAACAGTGGGTCCATCGAGTTTATTTATTTTGATTTTGCCCGTTTTTATTGAAGGACATAATTTAACCATTTCTTCCATTGCATAACACTTCTTATTTTGTTTTCAATCTTTTTTTTTTTTTTAAGTAATTCCTTATTGTGATCTTCATTTCTGCCATATGAAAAAAACATTTCTATTTTGCAATGGGTACACTGAAGTAAAATATCCCCCTTACGATGTTCGCAAAAACTTTTCTCGGATAGTATTTTTCGATCGATGCTTAATTTTATATTTCATAATATTATTTATTTTGATTTTGCCCGTTTTTATTGAAGGACATAATTTAACCGTTTTTATTTTATTTTATTTATTATGATAATTTAACCACTTCTTATTTTGTTTTCAATCTTTTTCTTTTTTCTAAAGTAATTCCTTATTGTGATCTTCATTTCTGTCATATGAAAATTTCATTTCTATTTTGCCTATAGCATTTACATTTGTTGCATTATCATTTTGAAAATTGATAAAAAATAACAAAAGACAAAACATTGCAAATTCTAAATTCGTATTACTCAACTAAATAAACGTAGGTCTTGCGAAAAATAAACAAAATAATAAGAGATCAAAATAGATGCCTTATAAATAACTTACTTTTTTAAATCTGCAGCTACAATATATATATATATATATATATATATATATATTTTAATTTGGACATGCAAAAAACATTCTGAAATGTCTCAATCAATCACAAGATTTTTGTGGGGATTTCTACTGATTGATAATTTTTGTGGGGTTTTTACATAACTGAATGACTTTTTTCAATGATTGATTAATGAATTTTATAATTTTTACCCCACATGACCAACTGTCGAACTGATTGACAAATTTTCTATTTTTCATGTGATGGATCGAGAAATTTTGTGATTTTTTTTTTTTCTGATGAACAAAAAAATGTTGCATCTTTTCTCCAAGCAATTAATGGAAGCTTTTTTTTTAAATTTGTTGTTTTTTTCTCGCAATCTTTTGATGTAATTTGCCGCTTTATTGAATTTATCCTTCTTTCGTGATTTTTTTTTTTTTTTGAGAAAATGTCGTTTTTTGTTATCTTTTTGAGAAATTTGTCTTTTTTTGCTATTTTTTGTGAAATTTACATTTTTATGCGATTACCTAGACAAAATTTCTGTGCTTTTGAGATCTTTGGACGAAATTTGTGTCTTTTATGATACCTGGACAGTTTCGAAGAAGTTTATCGTTTTTCTCGAGTTCTTTCGATGAAATTGTCATTTTGTCATGATCTTTCGATGTAATTTCCTGTTTTATTGAAGATCTATTTGCAAAATTTGTTGTTTTTTTCTACAAAATTACCTTTTTTTGTGATTATTTGATGAAATTTGCTTTTTTTTCAATCCTTTGACGAAATTTGCTGTTTACTCGCAATCATTTGTCAAAATTTTTTGTTTTCTCACAATATTTTGAAATTTTTTTTCACAATATGTTTAATTTGCCATTTTTTAGAGTTTTTTTTTGTCAAAATTTGCTTTTTTTTCGAAATTTTTTTTAAACGTTTTGGCAAAATTTTGATTTTTTGCAATATTTTCACGAAATTTGTTTTATTTGAGATACCTGGACAATTTTTTTTTCTGCAGTTTTTTGACAAATTTTTTAGAGATCTTTTGAAGAAATTTGTTGTTTTTTGCAATCTGTTGACAAAATTTGCTGTTTTTTTTTTCACATCTATTTACAAAATTTCCAGGTGTTCTTTTTTTTTTTTTTTTTGGGGGGGGGGGGTATTTTGACGAAATTTGTTATTTTTTGTGATTATTTGCCAAAATTCATGTTTTTTTTATACTTGGATAAAATTATTTGTTTTCTCAGGGATTTTCGGTGAAATTTATTATTTTCTCACGATCCTTCGATGTAATTTGCTGTTTTATCGAAATTATCTTTTTTTTTGTGAAATTTTTCATTTTTTTGTTATTTTCAGAAATTTGTCTTTTTTTTTTTTCACCTTTTTTTTTTTTTTTTGCAAAATTTACCTTTTTTGTGATCTTTTAATGAAATGTACCTCTTTTTTTCATCTTTTGACAAAATGTGTTGTTTTATCACAATCTGTTTACCAATATTTGCATTTTTTGAAGTACCTAGACAAATTTAAAGTATTTTCACGATCTTTTGACGAAATTCACGTCTTTTATTATACCAGGAAATAATTATTTGTTTTCTCAGGGATTTTCGGTGAAATTTGTCGTTTTTTTCTTGCCATCTTTCAATGTAATTTGCCGTTTTATCAAATTATTCCTTTTTTCGTGATTTTTTTTTTTGTGAAAATTGTTGGTTTTTTTTGTTATTTTCAGAAATCTGTCATTTTTTTTCACTTTTTTTTTTTTTTTGCAAAATTTACCTTTTTTGAGATCTTTTGATGAAATGTGCCCCTTTTTTTCATCTTTTGACAAAATGTGTTGTTTTATCACAATCTGTTTACCAATATTTGCATTTTTTGAAGTACCTAGACAAATTTAAAGTATTTTCACGATCTTTTGACGAAATTCATGTCTTTTATGATACCAGGAAATAATTATTTGTTTTCTCAGGGATTTTCGGTGAAATTTGTCGTATTTTCTTGCCATCTTTCAATGTAATTTGCCGTTTTATCGAATTTATCCTTTTTTTGGAAATTTGTTGTTTTTTTTATTTATTTTTTTTTTTTTCAGAAATTTATTAACATTATGTAAATGCGATAGGCAAAATAGAAATGAATTTTTCATATGACAGAACTGAAGAAAACAATAAGAAGTGTTATGCAATAGAAAAAACGGTTAAATTATGTCCTTCAAAAACAAGGGCAAAATCAAAATAAACTCGATCGACCCAATGTTACATTGCCTATCAATAAAAAAGTTAGTTCTCACTTGCCAGGTTATTTGTTGAAAAGACTAATTTACTCTGATCCTATGTTGAAAATATACTTATTACGTTGCGATAAAAAATACCATACATATATTTAATTGCCTACAGAATGAGGGAATAAACATATGTCACTCAGCACACAGTTCAATAGGTACACTGAACTGCAGTATTCCCATCATAAGATTACCCAGAAAAAACATTCTGAAATGTCTCGATCAATCACAAGATTTTTGTGGGCTTTTTTACATAACTAAATGACTTTTTATCCATGATTCATTAATGAATTTTATAATTTTTACCCCACATGACCAACTGTCGATTTTTGTATTTTTTCTTCAACTGATTGACAACTTTTCTATTTTTTATGTGATAGATCGAGAAATTTTGTGATTTTTTTTTTTTTTTTTTCTGATGAACAAAGAAATGTTGCATCTTTTCCCCCTGCAATTAATGAAAGTTGTTTTTTGAAATTTGTTGTTTTTTTCTCACAATCTTTTGATGTAATTTGCCGTTTTATCGAATTTATCCTTTTTTCATGATTTTTTTTTTTGAGAAATTGTCGTTTTTTGTTATCTTTTTGAAAAATTTGTTTTTTTTTCTTTTTGTTTTGCTATTTTTTGCAAAATTTACCTTTTTTTGCGATTACCTAGACAAAATTTATGTGCTTTTGAGATCTTTGGACGAAATTCGTGTCTTTTATGATACCTGGACAGTTTCGGAGAAGTTTATCGCTTTTCTCGAGTTCTTTCGATGTAATTTGCTGTTTTATTTAAGATCTTGAAAAAAGTATTAGCCAAACAGATTTGCCATGTAGCACAAGAAAAATATCTTTAATCTTTTAATGTAACCCTTTTTTTCTATATGTTCTAAAATAACCTGAGTTTTTATAACTGTGACAGGGATAGTTATTAATCTAATTTCAACTATCCGCTACAAATAAAAAAAATATATGCATATATTAAATATATATATATATATGCATACATATGAAAAACAAAAAAGAAAAAGCAAAAATTGAGCACTAGCAATTTGGCGAATCTAATCGCTTATTTACTCACCAAATGAAGAATTTAGTCGCAATTTGGTGCATTGGCGAGCGACAGCAAGAACACTGGATGGAGCACTAAAAAAGCGAATATAGGTATGGGACTCTATGTAAACTTGTTCCGAACAATTCTGACAAAAATAAAAGAAAGAAAGTTATTTCAAGGATCTGAAGTCCTGGGGAAAGTAAGGGAAAATAAAAAATTGCAATCTCGTTAATTCAAATTAAATGAAGCCAAGAGAAAATGAGTTCAAATAAATGAAATTTTTTAAGGTTACTCTGCTATTAAAAATTTTGGGACTTCATGTTTAGTTCGAATTAAGCGAAGATTGAATTTACCTGATTTCGAATTAACAAAAGCCGACTGTACCTTTCATCAGAATGAATATTTTGAGTGTCCGAAAAAAATAGTTCTGGATAATTAAGGTTACTGATATTAAATACACTTTGTCCCATTTCTACGTACTACGTACATACCAAATTTCAAATCTATATCTTAATTTGTTTGGGAGATAGAGCGTTTACAGACAGATGGACGGATTGCAAATTCTTTTTTATAAAAATATGTTTTTCAGAATCTCCAGTATCTGAAATGTGTAAATCCGTCAATTTTTTTTTTTTTTTCTGATTTTCAAAACGATTGCAAAATTTACCCTATGCTACGTATGATGGATAAATTAAAGGAATTTATGTGTATATATTTAATGCTAAGTTTGTGTCAAATATTTATAAAATTGTTTGAAAAAAAATTACATGTGATTTTCTTATTTTAATATAATTATTGTTGAAATTAGTTTATTATTAATATAATAATAAAAAAAAAAAATTCCAAAATTTAAATTTGCTGATTGCAAATTTATTCTGAATTTTTCTGTGTCTGAATCAATGTTTAACATTACTTGCGTTGAATGACTATACTATACTACTTCATTGTGTATATAGCTAATTTTATTTATGCCTTTAACTAAATGATGTTTTAAATTACTGCGATTACATGTATTTCTTTTTTACAATTATACTGTAATTTTCACAATAATACTGACAGTTAACTATCCATAGATTGCATGATTACTATGTACATTCATTATTGTCACAATTTTTGCTTATCTATTATACGTAGCATTATGGTAAATCTTGTATTATTTATTGTATTTATTTTTTTAAGAAAAAAAGATTGATTTACACATTTCAAACACTGGAAATTCTGAAATATATATATATATATGTATATATATAAAAAATCATTAGCCTGTTTATGTATTTGTAAACAATTTGAGATAAAGACTGTTTTTACTTTTAAAATAATTGTCCTGATAACAAATTTTGGTTACATTTCCAGGGATAACATTTCATAGAACACCCTGTATTAACAAAATAAAAGTTCAGCTATCACAAAATAAAATAATCTTCTTTATAAAACTTTTCATTTTCATGACTATTAAAGAAAAAAAAATGTTCTCCATTTTCAGTGGCGTTTTAATAGTTTGTTTAACATAGTTTTAAATTGTTAATAATAGTTCCTTTCTAAAAACAAAAGTATTTTCATGTGAATGACAAAGAAAACTTGTCAATGTCAGAAACAATTTGTTAAAGTTTTATACATCTTTTAATAATTTCTTTCAGGAGCAAGCTACTTGTATTCGTAATATGTTGAAATAATTGAACAACACCAGTATTTACAAAATAATAATAATAATAATAATAATTGTAAACAAATAAAAGTACATTTTATTGTACTTAATAAAAGTAGAATTTTCATTAAAAAATTCGAGTGCCAATGTGGCAGTTAGTGATTAAAATTATGTGATGACATAACAACATCATCACCCTTCAAAGGGTTAATAGATTGAGTTTGCATTTTTAGTTTAGGCATGTATTGTTATTTTTTATTTATTATTATTATTATTTTTGAGCTGTTTTATAGTCTTTTATTAATTGTTTTCAGACTCAAGTAAAAGCTAATGCTGTAGTGGCATATGTGGATGCTCCTATTGACAGTTCTGAAATATTTATTCGATGTCATAATTCAGAGGATGCTCAGACAATTTTAAAAGAAAAAAAGTTGAATCACTTGGGGGAAGCACAGTCGATAGATGGTTGGTATTGTATTAATAGCTTAATGTTTATATTACTATATTCTGTAACTACTTCATCTTAATCCTTTAAAAGTAATTTTTTTCCCTGAAAAAGTATTGTAGTGTAATTATCCTTTTGAAAAATTATTAGTGATTTTTGCTTTACATATCAGTATGTCAACATGATTTTGTGTGTGTGGAGGGGATTTAAAACTTTGATTTATCAGAGCTACCAATGGTTATAAATTTTCAGAACTGCTGGACTTACTTTCTATACAATTTGAGAGATGTACCCATTTGTATCTGAAAAATTTGATAGCAGTTGTTTCTTTTGCTCAAATATCGTAGATAGTTTTTGAGATAAAAAGGAATAAATTTTTATGATAGAAATAAAAAATATTATAACTCAATATTTTACAAATTAATTGGTTCAATTGATTGAATTTTGCATTTAAAAGATCTGTAAATGATAATAATTTTATGCCATTCTGAATTTTATCTTAAAACTTATTTATTTTAATTTCAAAACTGGTAACTATAGAAAGCTGACATTGCATAATAAATTCCACAGCTGATAAAAATTTGTCTCATAAAAAGTTAAAAAAAAAAAAAAAAAAAAAAAAAAAAAAAAAACCCTGGTTACAAACTAATAAGTATTTAATTCTGTGCCAAATCGTATTCTCTAAAATATTCCAATTGGCTTTGGCCCTAATTAAAGATTTATAAATGTCAGTAAATTTATATCAGCAGATTTTTAGCCTACAACTTATTCATTTTAATTTAAAACAGGATTAGTAAATATTAAAAAATAATATTTTGTAATCGATTCCACAGTCAAGGTTGGCATCAATGATAAAGAAGTAAATGATCATCAAAAATGCCATACTATGTTTGCCTCTAAACAAGTTATATTGTAATCATTGGGCATATTAATAAAACATGAGCGATTCACATTAATGAAACATTAAGGCGAAGCCCAAGTCTATGCTGCTGAAGGCTGTGGATCTATAGTGCTAGGTTGACTTAAAAAACCTAGTTATCTAGACTGGCAAAGCCAGGCCAGTTTTGCTCAAATTACTGAAAAGTCTCAGTGAGATTTTTGATAATCTTAAATCTTATTATTAAAATAACTTAAAAAATGTCATTTTTGTTTCTTTACAAGTCTGTCATTTACTAGAATGTTTTGATTTCATTAGTTAATTTCACTTTGAATTGATGGCACAAGTAGTTTTTAAACATAATGTTTTTATGAATAACAGTATAATTAAAAGAAAATTTCTTTTTACATATTTTCTTTACATAGTAATTATACTAACCAAAAATTTTTCATTTGTACTGTGCAAGTAGTTTTTGTTGTAAATTTGTGTGTAACAAATGGTTTTAAAAATGTTTTGTTTGGTTTAATCAATTTAAAACTTCATTTAGAATGTTATCAAACTTTCTAATTTTCATAGGTGAAGAAGAAAAGAAATACTGGGAGAAAATTGAAAGTGATAGGAAGAACAAACTTGGTAATCCTGTGACACATAAGAAAAGGGGGCGTGATAAGGTAACTAAAAGTTATTAAAAAAAATATTTATATTTTTAACAATAATATTGTCTTATTAAAAAAAAAAAAAATCTTAAATTATTGAATGTTTGTTTAAAATAAAATTTTAGCTATTTCATACAAATTTTTGCTTTTCATTTTATACTGTAAGACCTCAATCTAAGAGTTTTAATGGTATGAGGTTATATCACATTGTCCCACTTCTTGATTTCCCTGTATTTATAGAGTCATGCTGAAAAGATAACTTTTGTATGATTTTCTTAAGTGAACTTATACTGAATAAGAATACCTTTGGTGTTGCGTGCGCTTAGCATTGAGGCTTGGTGAATTTTAAATCCCTATGTTAGGAAGTTTGAGAACCAAAAATATTTTCTGTTAAAGTCATATTTATTGATTTTGCAGCAATATAACTTTCTGAAAATGTTATTTTTGAGGCCACTTATAAAACTATTATCATCTTCTTTGAGAAAAGCATTTAAAAATATAAATTAATAATAAATATAAAAAATTGAAAAAAAAGGGTTTAAAAATTCCTTCAAAAATCTACGAATTTGGTTTTGGAAAATTCTGACCTTATATTCACATTTTTGGTGAGAAAAAAAAGTTGGCATATTTTCAAAAGTAGTTTTCTGGCAATCCTAGCCGAATATCTAGTCACAAAATAAGGCAAACCAAAAATTCGTAGAGCCATATTTGGTGACTAAACCCACTTTTGACATGAAATAAAGAAATAAAAATCCAAAAAATTTAAAGTAAGAGAATATATTTAGACTATGGTGTTAACAGAAAATTTTTATCGGTTCTCTGACTTTTATGTATAGAGCTACAAATTCTAGCAGGTCTCGATGCTAGGCGTGAACAACACCAAAACAGATTCACTTGTGAATTTGATTATATTTGCATTGAAATCATATTGCAATACTTTTCGATTGTAGTGGGATCTTGATTATTTTTTAAACGTGAGCACAATTTAGAGTAATCAGATTGTAATTTGTTGCCATATGGTATAAATAACTACGAAATCAAACAATGAATGTTTATGCTTGTTTACATATGTATCCTTATGTATATGGACATTTGTTCATATATATTATGATTATTATTGTTTTTATCTATACAATATACTTTATTATAGTTTTTACTTTTGTTTGTATGTTACAGTGTATAAATTACTTATATAACATATAAATATTGAAAAAATAGCTAGTGCTGGAACACAGTGAACAGGTTGCCAAATTCTTTACCTAGTAGCTATTTTCTTTATCTTGTCAAGACTTTGCTTCTATATTGTAAATTTACGCAAATAACTTCTAGTCCTGTTAATATTTTAGAGGCTGACTTTTAAATAGCCTTTTTTCCCCTTGTATTTTACCTTTTGATGCTTTATTTTAAACATATGAATCACTTAAATAGGGGAAATGTGTGGTATATGCTTTTTTAAATTTTATTTTCACAACATAAGATGGGAACATAGAAGTTTTAAAACTTATAAAAAAGATCATTTCTTAATTTGGTTATTTTATTATGTTTACTTTTCTGTCTTCCATTTATGTTAAACAAAATCTGTTTTCAAATGCGCCAATGCATAAACATTATGTTACATATATAGTAACATATTCTATATATTTTGTAGATAAGCCATTTTAGCTTTAAAAATAAAGATCCTTATACATATCTGGCATTTTCAGTGCCAGAAAATGTTTTAAATTTATAAAATTCACAGTATTGTGACCAAAAGAGTTTTGATCATACAAGAATGTAATTTTTATTTTATTTTTTACAGCATGGAGAAATTTCTTTTGAAATTATCTTTTTAGAACTAAGAATCAACATTAAAAATATTTTTGCAATTGAAGCTATACTTCTGACAATATGGGAATTAACTATTAGATAATGACAAAAGGGGAAATGCTATATATATTTGTGGACAGTAAACCTCCATAATGTACTCTCTCAAATAGCAGGTACTTCTACTTAATAAACACATTTCAATCCACAACACTGATATTAGATAATTTAAAATTTCATCCCTGAATAAGAAACAAGTTTTGTGTTCCCAATGTGTCTTATTTGGAGATTTTACTGTGTGTGTGTAGCACTATTTTCAATGTAAGATACTATTTTTTTTTTTTTTTATTTATTTAATCAAAGATGTGGTTTTGGGCTTAAAAATGATTTATTTATTTTTTTAGTTTATTTTAGTGAACTTATTAATAACATACTTAAGCAATTTTCACTTGTGTAAAGTTTCCTTGTTAACGTCTACTGTCAATATACAGCTTGATTTTAAAAACTGTTTAACTTAAATGACATATTTTAAAAATTTTAAAGTTTAATGCCCTTTTAAAAATAATTAAAATTTAGAAAAATAATTTTTTTTAATGCAGCATGTTTTTATCAAATGTTAAAATCTGGTCTTGAAAATCGAGTTTTAATGATCATATTACACAATCACTCCTTTTGTTTTCAAAATATTCACATACACTAACATGGGATTTAATAATCTTTTGAAGGTAAAGCTGTCTTAGGGGCCATCCATAAATGATGTTAAGTTTTGAAGCGATGGGGGAAGGGAGAAGAAAAAATGTGGCATCACACTTTTCAGTTAAAATAAAAGCATTTAAAATCAGCAGATTAAATTTTGAAGTTGTTTTCAAATTAAAGTATTTTGTGTTTATAAAGTAAAGATAAATTTAAAGCCAAACATATTAAATTCCATTTCAAATTGAAAAGTATTACTATTTTCATTTGCTCTTTCAAATTGATATTTAATACTGTTATACTACATTAATTTTGTTTCTGTTGTAAACTTTAATTTTATTTCTTACAAAATAAGTACATGAATCTTTTTTATTATCATGTTCACAAATGTCATTAAAACATCTATAGATAAAGTTTAAAAATAAAATTTTAAATATGCTCTATAACATAGTGCTTTGTTTCTGAACAACAAGTACAATATGTTTTATAATATATCATGACATGTAACAAGAAGGGGGGGGGGGATAAAATGAAGTGTGACAAAGGGGAGTCAAAAATATTGAAAAATAAAAAATGCCACATCATACCATTTACTAGCAAGTAGTATCTATAATAAACACTCTAATGATTACATGTTACATGAAATGCTTATAAACAGATTTCTTGCGATGGTGAGTAATCATCATTAGTAAATATTTATATATGTATGCAACTAAAATAAATATTTTTCTTTTTCAGCTGCTTGCTAAAGCTGCCAAGTTAGAAGAAATAAAAAACAAGCATATATATTTTGATGATTAATGATTTCTTTGTGTATATTTTTACTGTACATAATTTGAGTGCAAATTTCTATATCTTCCTGAACTGTGATTAATTTTGTGCTCATTTGTTTTGTAAATAATTCATATTAAAATCTTGGTAATGCTCAAACTGGTATTTATTTCATAAAAAAAATATAGATAGTATTAATTTTCTAACCCTTTAAGACCCAATGAGTGCCTTGAACTTGTACAAACAAAACTAGTCATGTCAGCTGAAAGTAAAACATATACTACAACTGCTATTTGTTGGTAAAAAATGATACTTTCTTCTTGCTGAAAACCACACCAATTGTTTGATTTGGATTTTTATTACATATTATTCAGAAGAAAAAATTTAAATGAATGTATTATCCAATCATGTGGGGTGGGTCGTAAAGAGCTAAGATGTTTCAAATGGCTGAGACCTTGATCATTAAACCATCTACTGATGAATTGCAGTCCCTTTATTATATCCTTTTATAAAGTACAAGATGGAACTCATCTAATTTCAATGAAAGAAAATGTTTAAGAAGGAACCATTTCGTTGATTTATAATAAATTTACAAAATTAATTACAATAAAAAATACATCGTATATTGATTAGTTAAACTTTCAAACAAGTATTATTCTAACCCAAAGTTAACAAAATAATATTTCTATAAATCTCAATTTTCCAAATTATAAAAATTAAGCTTTATTATATTTTAATGATTACATGTGTGATTGAAGTTAATTTATCAATTGAGGCTCTTATGCATGGTATTCTGGAATGAAAATAGCAAAAGTTATTCAAAATGTCACATCATGAAATCATAGAATTTTTCCCCCATGAACTCTAAACCACCTTTTTTTTTTACCTTCTCAGAACTTACATATGCATATCTCATATTCATATTCACCATTTCTGAAAAATTAGTATTTTTATTTGATCTTCTAAAAATCTTTTAACTCAAAACTTGATGTCACAATTTTCAGCAACATCTTTGCAAGTGAACAATCAAACTCTGATTCTAATTTCAGTACCAAAAAAGTAAAAATGGCTGTAATATATGATTTTTAGATGCACTTCTGTTAAAATGTTTAGGTTTATTTAAGAAAAATATCATTTTCTTGTAAAAATGATGTAATTTTCAGTTACTTGAACATTTTGCCCAGAGTCTCAAACTTTGTATCAGTATACATGCAGAATGAAAAAGGTGGGTTTCCGGATTCAATATATTTTTTTTTGTTTAAAATATTTTGTGCAGCATATCTCTAATGGAATTTTCCACCACTAAACCCTGTACAACAAAATTTAAATTATGCAAATTTTTATTACAAAATGGTTTCGAAAAAAAATCTCATTATTTCTCTCTTCTCTGCAATAATTAAAGTTGTCTACTTACCATAAGCATAACAACATTTAAAAAAAAAGTTATAAAATATTTAAAAATTAAATCATAAAAATAAATAAATTTAAATAACACAACTAGTGCGGGTACATCTACAAATGAACAGTTTTCGGTAGAAAGCTCAAGGCAGATGACTAAAAAACAGTCTTGTGTTTTAAATTATAGATTATGTAAAATTATATTAAGCAAATTATAGTAGATTGTCTTAAATAATAACAATATAATTATATTATTTCTGAAGAATTTTCGATAAAAACTTGGAAAAAATTATATTATTTTAAACCTAAAAGTTTTGCCAAGATCTTTGAATGCTTTTCGACAAAGCAAATTTGTCCAGGTGAGAACCATTAAGTTCTGTAATACCGATCGCTGTTTATTGGATAAGGCTTCTAATTTGAGCATGCACGCTTTCTGCCACTGCTCCTTAAAGACATGCTAATTTTTTTTTTTTTTTTTGTAATATTGTGTTTTATAGATTTGTGATTTTAATTATGTTTTTTTTCAAAAATAAAGTATTTTTATCTATGGAAAATTTTGGTTGGGATGAAATGACACACTTCTACAAAACATTTTTCAGTTTTAAGTATTAAAACTGATATTAACACTTTAAAAATTAAATGATGTAATTTCCATCTGCAGAAGCATCTCACTGCAGTCTTAGGGGCTGTGCAAATATAACATTATCACCTTTTTGATTTTTTTAAGAATTTATTTCTTCTGTTTTGAGTCATAAACAAAACTAGTTGCATACCTTTTTCACATATTTTATTGATTCAAATGAAGAGAAGTCAGTAAAATATCACTTTATATCAAATAGCAATTAAAAGAAATAGTTACTATTTAAAAAATATTTTACTATAGCTTTTTTGTTACATAATGCATTCAACAGTATTAAAGTCTTGTTGTATTTTCCCTGAATGGAAGAATAGTCCGTTTTCTAATTACATCCCGTGTGCAATTTTATGATTAAGTATAGTGAGTGGTCTCATTTTGTTCCTTATGTGTTGTAGACTAAGAAAAGCGATGGTGGACATCCGGGACCCGCGACTGGGGAGGGGGAGGGGGAGGGGAAGGGTTGAAAAATGGAAGGGGAAAAAATTCCATTTCATAAATAATAAAGAAATTTATCAATAAATATTAATGTTTAAAACATTTATAGATTAGGAAAAATATTTGCGGACATCCAGGACCCGCGATTGGGGAGGGGGAGGGGAAGGGTTGAAAAGTGCAAGGGAAAAAAATTCCATTTCTTAAAATATAAAGACAATTATGTATAAATATTAATGTTTAAAACATTTATAGATTAGGAAAAACATTTGTGGACATCCAGGAGCCGCGACTGGGGAGGGGGATGGGGGGTGGGGGAGGGGAAGAGTTGTAAAGTGCAAGGGAAAAAATTCCATTTCATAAAAAATAAAGAAAATTATGTATAAATATTAATGTTTAAAACATTTATAGATTAGGAAAAACATTTGTAGACATGCGGGACCCGCAACTGGGGAGGGGGAGGGAGAGGGGAAGGGTTGAAAAGGACAAGGAAAAAAATTCCATTTCATAAAAAATAAAGAAAATTATGAATAAATATTAATGTTTAAAACATTTATAGATTAGGAAAAACATTTGTGGACATCCAGGAGCCGAGACTGGGGAGGGGGAGGGGAGGGGAAGAGTTGCAAAGTGCATGGAAAAAAAAATCCCATTTCATAAAAAATAAAGAAAATTATGCATAAATATTAATGTTTAAAACATGTATAGATTAGGAAAAAACATTTGTGGACATCCGGGACCCGCGACTGGAGAGGGGGGTGAGGGAGGGGAAGGGTTGAAAAGTGCAAGGGAAAAAATAAGTAATAAAGGTAATTGAAAAGGAACTGAGTGGTGATAAATACTAAATGATACAAATTTTGTAACGCTAAATATTAATTGTTATCTTTGTATTGTTATTCTACATTATACATCATATACCTAAATAGTAAAAACTCAAATTTTAAACTGCAAGTAAAAGTTTAACTTCAGAACAAAGTAGGATCATCGGTATCACTGTCATCATAATTTACATCATCAAGGCCTCCAACATTATCACATTTATCAGTCTCACCCGAGCATGAACACATTTCAGTTACAAGGTAATCCATTTTGTGAACATTTACAGGATGCTACACATCTTGACTAGACATACGAACAATGCACAGATTAAACCAGTTCTTGAGGAGCACGTGGCATGTTACACATGACAGGTAGGTATTATTTTTCCTTTATTATCCAACCAAAATCAGTTGGGGGTGGAATATTAGTTTTTAAAATGTGTGCTCTTTGCCATATTATTGCTTTGTAATGAACTCTTCTTACGGCTGGGTAAAGGGCGGCTTGAGTTGGAGGCATATTTGTTCTTTTAACTTCCTTTTTTGTAAATAACCACCATCTTAGCTCACTCAATATTTTAATATTTAATTTTGGCATGTACACTGAACATATGTATTCTTCAAGTGCAATATTTGTTTCACTCTCAAGGATATCTGTTTGACCTTATGCAGCAAGTGCATTCAGAATTCTGTCGTCAGCATTTATGAAGCTCTTCCAAAAACTGGTTTTTGATTTACCACTGAATGAACCAGTGGTGTCAGTTCCAGAAAGAGAATACAGTCCCACTAAAGCTTTAGATCTTTTTTCTTGCCCTTTTCAACCTTTTCCCCTTCCCTCCCCCTCCCCCTAGCCTAGTTGCGGATCCCAGATGCCCGCTATTGCTTTTCTTATTCTATAAAAGATTTAAATACTAATATATATATATAACACACACACACATATATATATATATATGTATTGCGGCCAATACCCGGAGCCTGGCCAATTCTAGAACTGACCGGCCAATTCCCGAACTGGTCAAGCTTCCTGGCCAAAACCCAAAATACATGAAATGAGCAGCGTATTTCGAATTTTGGCCGGCCAATTCGCGAACTGGCCGGGAAGCCTTGGCCAACATCCGAACTATGATTCATAGGTACAATTTTTTTCGTAATTAAGATAATGTAACATTAAAATGTACAGTAAAGAAGATTCCCATTGATTATATTGAAACGAAATGTTTTTTGTGTACCCAACTAAATTAACCAAAAATAGTACACAATTCCCTTTTAATATCGAAATTAATTGATAAACCAAATACGATGACAATTACAAGTTAACCGGAAACTTTACTCGAGTTAGATCACGGACAGGCTGACGTCTAGACTATTTGATTTCATAGACACTTTCAACTATATTAGAAACGATTAAGCCGAGTGCTTATATCTATTTCGCGAATTGGCCAATCGCATCTGGCCAGTCCGCGAATTGGCCGGCCAGTTCTAGAATTGGCCAATTTCGGGTATTGGATGCAACATATATATATATAATTAATATATAATATAATTATAATATTATATAATATAATATATTATATATAATTAATATATATATATATAATTAATTATATATATATATAATTAAATGGCATTTTTTCCTTGCCTCTTTCAACACTTTCCACTCCCCTCCCCTCCCCTCCCCTCCTGTTCTCTTACCTCCGTCTTCCTAATCACAAGTCACGAGTATCCTTCAATGCTATTCTCATTCTATAAACGTTTTAAACTTTGATATTTATGCATAATTTTTTTTGAAACAGAATTTTTTTATTGCCCTTTTCAAATTCCTCTTCTCCTCCCTCCTCCTCCCCAGTTGCAAGTCCCGGATGTCCACAAATGTTTTTTCCTAACTTATACATGTTTTAAACATTCATATTTTTACATAATTGTCTTTATTTTTTATGAAATGGAATTTTCGTCCCTTGTAATTTTCAACTCTTCCCCTCCCCCTCCCCCGTCACGGGTCCTGGATGTCCACAAATGTTTTTCATAATCTATAAATGTTTTAAATATTAATATTTATGCATACTTTTCTTTATTTTTTATGAAATGGAATTTTGTTCCCCTGCATTTTTCAACCCTTCCCCTCCCCCTCCTTTTCTCTAGTCGCTTGTCCCGGATGTCCACAAATGTTTTTCCTAATCTATAATTGTTTCAAACATTAATATTTATACATAATTTCTTTATTTTTTATGAAATGGAATTTTTTCACTTGTACTTTGCAACTCTTCTCCTCCCCCAACCCTCCCCCTCCCCAGTCTCGGCTCCTGGATGCCCACAAATGTTTTTCCTAATCTATAAATGTTTTAAACATTAATATTTTTGCATAATTTTCTTTATTTTTTATGAAATGGAATTTATTTTGCCTTGCACATTTCAACCCCTCCCCCTCCCCAGTCGCGGATCCCGGATGTCCAAAAATGTTTTTCCTAATCTATAAATGTTTTAAACATTAATATTTATAGATAATTTTCTTTATTTTTTATGAAATGGAATTTTTCCCCTTGCACTTTTCAACCCTTCCCCTCCCCCTCCCCCTCCCCAGTCGCGGGTCCCAGATGTCCACCATGGCTTTTCTTAGTCTACAATACATAAGGAACAAAATGAGACCACTCACGATACTTAATCATAAAATTGCACACGGACCTATGAAAAGCTGTAATTAGAAAACGGACTAGAATTCCGGCAGCAGACAGAAATTCTTGTCAATAAAACATGAACAACATTCTCGTTCATTTGTCAGTAAATGTTTGATTCATTTCATTATACTTCACATGGTTTCTAGCACCATGATTATACTTACATACACATATGAAGAATAGGAATGTCAAACATATTTGGGTATTCCATATTTTAGAATTATACTTTTATAATAATTTAGTAATTCTAAAAAAACCTTTGAATTTTCATAAAAAATAGATAACCAAATAAAAAATATAGTATTTTGAACCAAAGAGCACGTTACAAATAAAAAGTCCCTTTTTTGTTATGAAAATAGTTTTTTTTGTGATTTAATGAAGAAAATTGCTGTTTTTTTTCTTGACTTTATGACGAAAATTGTCGTTTTTTCGTGATAAAAAACTATTTTTTGACAAAAGCAGCATTTTTTTGGGGATCTCTTGACAAAAATCTTTTTTTTTTCATGCGATCTGTTGACGAAATTCACGATCTTTTGATGATATGAAAAAAATCAGAATATCGCAGAAGAATCTCATGCCTGAAAAATAAAATATATACAAGGTGTGTTTCCAATGTCAATACAAAATTTTAGAATTACTGCATGGTGCTAAAACAGATCTTTCTGGTTTGAAAAATAAAAATGCAGGCAAATATATGAGTGGAAACTACATCCAACTTGTAAAAAGTACTAAATATTTTGCTGATTTTTATTTAAATACAGTCGAGTCTCTCTTTAACAAAACTCCATTCAGCGAATTTCTCTACAAAATGAATTTTTACTAGAAACGGTTAATTTTTCATTGATTACATTACAAATAATCTCTATATAGCGAAGTATATATCTTCATATTATGAATTTTTTCCTTCATTTTTTCATATGAAAATGCTTCAATTTATTTTCCTACGCTGATTCCTGGTATGGGTTTCATAGCTGCATATCTGATGCCTTATACGTGTCCAAAACAGGCATTCATCTCCCCCCCCCCCTCCCTCCTCAAAAACCCATTTCTTAACAAAATATGTATTGGATTCTTTCATGGTTTCACCTGATTTTGTTTCAACAAAGATGAGTATGCGTTTCTGGAAATTTTTGTTGCTCCCCTGAAATAAGCAAATTTTTGTGCGTTTGAACTAGATTTACTTTGTTATAAAAAAGTGTTTATTTTACCTAGAAAAAAGTGGTACCCGTACAAATGCTGAGTAAGCGTTAATTTTCTGTTTTGAAACTGTTTAAATAAACAAAAATCAAATTTACGTTTATCATTAAACATTCCAAAACCTTAATTAAACAACTCAAGCATTTTTTAAAAACTTTACTCATAAAATGTAAATTTTTTTGCCATTTTTTTCTATTCAACGAATTTTTTGATTGAACCACAGATTTCATTATATAGAGACTCTACTGTATTTCAAAATCTGATTACCAAAAAAATAAAATAACAAAGAATTTACAACTTTGTGTTGTACCTGAAAGAAGGAAAAAAAAAGGTCTCATATGACAAAACAGTGGCGTAGTTAGGATGGGTGTCATCCCCCCCCCTCTTTCTGTTCCTTTATATTTTTTTCAATCACAATTCTATGTTAGTATAACAAGTGACCATACCATTCCTTATTTACCTTTTGTCCTCCTGCATAAAAAAACAAAAGAAAAACCACAGGATCGACTTATCACTTAACTCATAGTCTGCATAAGTCAATGTGATGTCTATATGTCAAAGAAAATTCTTTCTTTTAAAATTTTCTTTTGCTATCAACTCATTAAATAGAACTTTGTTCCAAAAATCTTTTTTTTTCTTTAAAAAGTCACTTTTTTCATCAATATTGTGCAAATTTGTAGGTTGTTGTGGTATGCCTTACATACTGGTTCTCCTACATTCTCGCAATAACTTTTTATTTAGGCTGTAATGTGAAGTTCCACAATCTAGATGTTATTTTTTGGTGAATGTATGAATATATTTTAATTTTACAATATTCCAAAAATCTTTTAAGTCTTTTATCAATCTTATGCAAATCTGTAGGTTGTGGTATTGGAAATTTCATCAGATGGTTGGGAAAAAAAAAAAAAAAAGTGATTTATCTTAATGTATTTTAGAAGGAAAATAGCAAATTTTACAAATTGATATATGAAAATTAAAATTGTGGATTTCGTCAATCAGTCTCTGAAAAAAAATTGCAAATAAAAATTTGCTGATAAAAATTATAAGCGGTGGAGTGAGTTTGAGCAAAAGCTGAAGATTTTTAATAGTGTATAAGATTGAATGAACACATTGAAGTTAACTTAGTGAGGATAAGAATTGAAATTCTATAATTTCATGAATGAAATTTTTGATATTTCATCAACAATTATGTAATAAATACATTCAAAATAATTTTTCTTATCCTCTTTTCAGAACCGCACAAGGATTGCAAAATGAAATCTTAATAACAATAATTAATTCAAGCATAATAAGTAGGTTATCATTAAGTGAAAATTTCCCAAAGTTTGGTGATTTTTTCCCCATTTTTTGTCTGAGCGTAGCGAAGTCTTATACTCACAGTACGTAATGATATTAAAAGTAAAAAAAAAATCTTTTGTCAAGCAAATCTCAAAAAGTACTTGTCGGATTTCGATTCTGTTTGTACCAGAAGGTACCTATGAAGGTAATCTGGTGAATGCACCTACTTTTAAAAATTAATTCCAAATAGTTTAAAAGTTATATTAAAAAAAACTGATAAAAAAGCACAATTTATTTGCATACGTCACAGAAATTTGGTGTGCGTGATTTTCACAAGCTGGATATTTCGTTCATTTATGCACTCAGAAATATTGAATGCAATAAAACATTTTAAAATTTAATCATGCAGGAAAATAAAACTGTTATTTTTTATATTAAAAAATGTCATAAAAACTTAATAGCATTTTTTGATAGCTAAAAGAATATTTTATATATTTCGCATGTGAAAATTAGAAACAATTACGTTTTTAAATAAAAAGTTTCTTTTATGACATCATTTTCCCTTTATATTTATTTTTATTGCATTTTTTCTTTTAACTTATATTTTGTTTGTGTGGAAGTCCATTCTGGTCACTAATTTTTCGGCATGGATGCCACATGCGCATCAGACTTGGCGCATTTTTTTTCAAAGCCCATTTGGCAAAAGCTGCGTTTTCAAATAACGCTTACATACACATTTTTAAATTATTTTCTATTATCAAAGAGAACTTACAGTAAATAAAATAATAATAATAATTAATAACTATGAAAACAAATATTTTATATAATTAAAAAAAGGAAATGAAAGTAAATAAACATTTTATGAGTAAATAAACAAATAATAAATAAATAAAGCCGGGTTACCATCTCAGGTAAAATAATGCCATTTTGACGCCAATTATGTACCCTGGTGCATATGTGACATCTTTTCCCATTTTTCATCCATTTCCTGTTGGCATACAACTTTGAAATTCGGAATATGTATGCATACCTGGAAGCAATACTGGAATTAGACATTGATTTTTTTTTTTTTTTTTTATTCGATCCAAAAAGGGGCAACGGGGGTTATTTTTTAAAGATTTATACTGCATAAAGGAGCCACTTACCTATTTTTATATACAAGAAGAAGTAAGTAGTATGTAAAAACAATTATAGTATACATAAATAAAATTCTTGAGATAATATACTAGAGATATAAGCACCGGGTTTGGCGAGATTTTTTATGCCAATTAGGCGAAAACATCGTTCTGATTACCAGATACATATAGCATGCTATAATAACACGTTATTTATTTATTCCAAAATAAAAAAAGGAATAAACGAAACATTTTCTGTTATTAAAAAAAAAAAAAGAAATAACAACCAATAAATGATAATATTTTTAGAACAAACAATTTATTATAACATTTATATGATAACCATGTTAGGCAACTGAACGCCATTTTGGCACCAATTAGGTATCTTGGTGTGTATAGGGCATATATGTGCCATATTTATTTGTAAAACTGAGCATGAACGTTTAACAAGGAAGTTGTGTTTTTTCATAACCGCTTATATCTTTTTGCAACATAGCGCACCTTTCGAAGTGAAAACTGCACAAAAGAAAAAAAAAAAAATCAATATTTGCAGTATTTTTTTATTTTATTTATTTATTTTTATTTATTATTTTTTTTTAAGGAATGCACATTTTGTAATCAGTAGGTTCGATAATCAGCCGATAATCGTTTTTTTGGATTCGTCGTTTTTCCAAATTTGATAGTATGCGTCTACTCGTTTTGTAACTTTTTTTTAAACTTTCTTCTTTATTAACAGCGACATTTGGGTTTCTATTTAAATAAAAATTCTTCTAAATGCAAAGAATTTTGTTAAAATAAATAAATAAATGAGATGCGGACATCTATTGCTCAAAGCACAAAATTTTTCCTATTGAGTTAATAAAAATCAGTAAAAACATAATTTTTATGATGATAAAAAGGTGACGTAATAACAGAGTCATATATTATGTACGTTATGGATTAAGTATTAATATTTCTCCACCATTTATAAATAATAATAATAATAAAATAAAATGCGGACAGACCAAAGTCTATATTTGACTGAAAACAACTACCATTTTCTAAATGCTTTAAAAAATGGCCAATGAAAAGTGATATTTCAAAAGTATTATGAAATTAGTCAAAAACCATTTATTTTAAACTAAATGAATAAAAGATTTATATTTTTAATGAAATAAATGGGATTTGAAAAATTATTGGAAATTTATCACCATAGATATATCAATATTACAATCGGTACCTTGTATGCAAAATGGAACAATTAGCAATACTTTTTGTATTCGAAAAATGGTCGTTGCTTTTTTTAAGGTTAAAAAGTAGATTACAAAATATTCCTATACAGAGATGCCAAGCCCCCGCTTATTGCATAGCAGAATTTTCTTATAGGAAAAGTTATTTTTTAAATCTGCAGAATGTTCCAATTTAATAAAACATTTTCTGTATTAAAATAACGGTATCCAAAATGCCAAAGACTTGGCAGCTCTGCCTATAACATTTTAATTAATCACGGTATTTTTTTAAATCGGATTCAGATTTAGTGAAGACTACGTTTTTTGGCCAAAAGCAGTTTTTTTCCACATGTATAACTACGATACAATTCCTTGATGCTAAAATAAAATGTTTTGACTTATGCTGTTATTGCTTCCTCTTATTTATTTATTTGAATTTTAAATAAGATGACTCAAAATCATGTTTTTTAAATGTACGGAAAAAATCCATTTCGAGAGAGGGCGAAAAGAACAATATTTGGCGATTTATTATCTGCGCTTGGCTAAGTGTCTTACTATCTTGTATTTAATACTCTTCACGATACTTCGCTGTTATATGGACTTTGGCGCTTTTATAAAAAGTTTGACGTAATTCGGGCTTAAGAAAGTGAGTTTTTTACTGAAAAATACTGAAAAATGAATATTAAGAAATACTAATAAAAGAAAAATGAAGCATTATATTAATCTATGTATATTTAAAAGTGCATCTGCTAGCACTAATTAGATAATTTATGTATATAATAGAAGATAAATAGCTTTTGATTCTATATTTCTGTGCTATAAAGCAATAACGTTTGTGTGTTTTTCATTATCATTGGGAGTACCTAGCCGATTTAAAAAATAATGTGGGCAAAAAATGTTGGTAACCATGTTTGCTGCAGAATATACTATATTTTGCGTAGGAACAATAATCACCATAAATGCACGAGCAAAAAAAGTTCTAAAATTGAGAATTCTTTAATGTTGATATGACTAAAAATTTATTTATTTATTTATTTTTTGTGGCAACTTTTAGATATAATATTCTCGTTATGAGCGATTTCTAAAACATTTGACAATTTAAATTCACAAATTAAAATATTTTTTTCTAGAAAAAGTTTTAAACTCAATTTATTGAGAATATTGCAATTTCTAGGATACTGTTGGGGTTAGAAAGTAGAACTTTGGCATCACTGTAACTTATAAGATGTAAATGCTCGTTTAGGACAAATTCTTAAAAAAGGATTCCTTAATTCTTATCGACAACCTCATGGCATCCATGGAAAACAGATGTTCAACAATATAAACTATTCAGATGAATCTCACACCATATAAAATACACTCCATTCTCTTCAAACATAATAGTTTATGTTATTTATAGTTTCTCAAATCGGTGCGGAGCTTCTGTTTATGCTCATGACATCATTTCAAAAAGTTATATTTCCAATGTAGGAAAAATTGGTGTTTCATTTTCTGTATTACTTTTAACATTTTGCATATTTCCAATTTTATATCCATGTATGGTTTGCTTTTCCTTTTATAAAAATAGTATGTGCAACTTTATATATAAGATTTTGCAATTCTATGATTCAATATGCTTCTTTTCATCACATTTTATCACAATGAATGACCAATTAAAGGTAACATCTCATTTTCTTTACTTGTCGCAAGTTATTAAATGTGTATTCTCAGCAACATCGCTCAGACTAATCCCTCTGAGGGAAGTCCTAGTTAACTAATACAGTGCACATGAGTAAAGCATCTTAGCTTTATTACTTAACATGTTCATTCACTCAGCTTTTCAATTGATTGTTGAAATGCATTACAAAATGTTATCAATTGTTCATTGATTTTAAAAAAAAAATTGATACAGAACAATTTTTCATAAAATATATAATTCATGGAGAATATTATTTTTTTTTAAACTTTATTGTGAATATGTGTTATGTTATTTTTTACAAAAAAGCTAACTAATAAAGAAGATGACTAATGATTTATTTGAGCACAGTAATGCTATACATAATTTACAGATAAAATATAAATGGTTGATGATCACTCAAATTTCGTTCTTTTATTCTGTTGGGAGAAGGAGTTGTTTCCACCATCGAAGCTCCTTTTGAACCCTCCCCGATCAAAGCCACCACCACCACCACCACCTCTGTTGCCACCGAATCCTCCCCTTCCACCTCTTCCTCTATCGAATCCTCCCCTTCCCCTGTCAAATCCTCCTCTTCCTCCGCGGCCTCTGTCAAATCCTCCCCTTCCACCTCTTCCTCCTCCACGTCCAAAGCCACCGCCACCACCACCACGTCCAAAGCCTCCACCACCACGTCCAAAGCCTCCACCACCGCGTCCTCCACGGCCACCTAAAAACAAAGTAAAAAATTGGTTAATGATCAGTGTCAATAAACAAAAAATTTTCAGAAGTCACTTTATACAGTAGACTCCCTCAAATCCGTACAGCTTCGGACCAGAGGTTTTGTGGATTTTTGGACATTGATTTGTTTACATTGTTCAAACAGTAATTTGAATGGAATTAATATTGCAATCGAAACTACAATACTTACACTATAATAAATGTAATAACTAAAATAATAAAAATTTAGATAATTTTTAAAATAATTAAAATATTAAAAGCAAAGGTCAAGTTAATATT
Organism: Maratus speculifer; assembly: GCA_964019185.1. Classification (NCBI taxonomy): domain Eukaryota; kingdom Metazoa; phylum Arthropoda; class Arachnida; order Araneae; family Salticidae; genus Maratus; species Maratus speculifer. The sequence continues at coordinate 261,594,000 of OZ025301.1, forward strand.
CAATAATGTATGATTAAATATTCATTATAAAGATTAAATCTATTTTTCCTAAATTATTCAATGAAACTTGCCTCATAAATATACATTACTAATTCATATCAAAATCATAAAATAAGTAAGTTTTATTTCAGGTTTAGCCAGACTTGAAAACCAAAAAAAATTTGATTAATACATAAATATGTTTGGTTAGAAGATTGAGATTACCGGTGATAACAGCAATATATTGAATATTTTTAGAAATAAATATATTCTTTGTTCATGAAAAAAAAACATGATTTTAATAAGATAAAAAAAATACAAATTAAAAAAATATATGCAATTGATATAAAGCTAAAAAAGTCAAATTTTATCCAAATATCTAAACTGATTGTTTCATTGTTTACACCTGTAAATTACGTGTGGATTTGAGAAAGTCTTCTGTACTACGATTATTATTATATTGCAGACCAGGTCCCTACTTGCTGGGCAATATGCCTAGCTTAACGAGTTTTTTAGCTGTCTGCGGGGCAGAAGCCACAAGCTGAGATCTACCTGATTGTGGCTGTATCACTATTATTTTTATCATATTTGTTACTATGCTGGCCTGTTCTAGGTTATTTTTAATTAACTGTTAGGGTTTGTTCGCTGTTGGAAATAGAAGGGATTAAAAAGAAAAAATGGTGGTAGCACTAATCTTTTCACACTTTATATTAGTATTTGACAGGGTGCAATACAATTAGAGGCATGTGATTCCCCCCCCCCCCAATTATTCTTTAATGAATTTTTTATTTTTTTCCCTGTGATCCTTTGAAGAAAAACACTTTTTTTCCCCTGGTGTTTAGATGAAATTTGACGGGGGGGTTTTCCCCAACAATTTTTTAATGAAATTTAAGATTTTTTTATGACTATTTGTTGAAATGTGGGGAAATTTTAAAAGAATTTTTGGGGGTAAAATAAAAATTAGAAAATTTTGGAAGTTTAAGGGGTTTGAAAGCTCTGAATATATTTTAATAAATTTAAAAAATCAATTTCTATTTTTCAGACATAAAAATCTTGCACTTACCTCTCCCTCCTCTGCCTCTTCCAGATGACTGTGATCCAGGCAGAAAACGACCGAGTGGTAAAATTTTTTCAGGATTAATATAAATCTAGATATGAAAAAAATATATTTAATAAATCATTTAAAACATAATAATTTAAATCACAAAAATATATTGCAATAAGATAAATACAAATTATGTGAAAATTTTTTTAAAAAATGAGAACTATCAAATAATAACTATTTTTTTTTTATTTAAAATGCAATACATATGCATGATGACCATAATTAAAATATAACTGCTTATAGTTTAATTGTCTGAGTAAAATGAAGACCAATACAGTGAGCAATATTACTTTGAGAGCATATGTAGCTATGGTAGATATTAAAATCTTTCATTAAATATTAAATTATAGGATTGTTACACTTTGAAATTTAACAATATACATATAAAAAATGGTATTTCTCTATTCTAAAAAAAAAAAGTAATTAATGATGTCATTGCCATGGATAAAGAATTTTTTGTGACAAGAGGTTTGTCTTCTTTAATATTGAGAGTTGTTGCATTCAAAATTATGAAAAATGGTGGTATTACAGAGAAATGTAAACATGCTGGTATAGACAGTTTTTAAATCAAATAACTATTTTATTAGATATTTAATGTTAAAGTTGGTCAAAATCGTTCTATTAAAAAAGTTTTATAGGAAGCAAAAAAATATACATGGAAATTTAATAATTTAATTTAGTAATTTAATAATCATTGTAAATATTAGAAGCTACCGCACACATTGGGAAGTGATTTTTTAAAATTTATTATTATTAATTTTAAATTTTGTAATTTTCTCTTGTTATCCCTTTTTTATAATGACAATTTAAAACTTTGAACAAAATATATAAAGATTTTAGCTATTACCAAAAATAATTTTTTTAAAAGAAAAACAGTCAAAATTATGTCAAAAATCAACATTTCTGCAAAACATGATAATTCAAAAATAAAACAGTATAATGATATTTTGCAAGTAGCATAATAAACAGATTAATTTTCTCTAGGACTTAGACAAGACACATTACAACTGCATCTCTATCTCAGATGATATAGAAGTAAAATATTGCTTTGACTGGTTTAGAGGATTTGTTTGTCTTGAGGATTCATTTCTATTTCAAAATAAAATTTTCAGCATATTATTAGTTAGTAATTACAGAAATTATAAAATCTGCAAATTAGTAGAATAAAATAAAGTTATATACATTAATATTTTGTAATAATTATATAAGAAAATATATGAAATGCTAGTGATATTGCATTTAATATTAAATTGCTAACATTACTTAAAATTTATAATTATTAAATAAATAATCTGTAGTCATATATATATATATATATATTTATTTATTTAATAATTACAAAAATGACAATTTATAATTTATTATTCATTATAGAAGGAAAAGAGATAGGATGCTTGTTTCAAAAAAAGGCACCATTTCATAAGGAAATGTATTAGTAATGTATTTAGGAACAATAAGGAAAAAAAGTATCTAATTTTTTTTTATATGATAAATAAAAAATAATTAATTTTTAATAATTTTATGAATTACAGATTGAAAAAAAAAATCATTTTGTTAGGTTTTGGCCACATGTATTTAAAAGAGAGAGGGAAAAAAAAAAAAAAAAAAAAAAAAAAAAAATGCGGTATGGAGATATTTTTTTTTTTTTTTTAATAAAAAATCTTTGCCTATAAGTACAGGTAAATTCCATTACTTTTTAAAATGGCACAGTATGGAAATCTAGGTGCTAGCAGACACAGACAGTCTCTCAACACAAAATTTATTTCGTTCTTTTTTTTTTTTTTTTTCTTAAAATATTTTGTATAAAATTCTTGCTAGAATGCTGTTAAACATTTACCAAAGAGAACTTTAAAATTTTATTGGTAAGAGGCTATCTGCTGGTGCGTGCATTTTTGCACCCCTGGCAGGGTGCATTTTGTCAATTTCAAAAGGCACAAGGTGGGTTCCCATAAAAAATGGCCAAGAAGAAACAATAATTACAGATTAGAGTTACAACCATTCAGAAATACATACAGAATAAATATATGAATAATCATTTATTCATAAGGCAAAATACTATATTCCAAATTATATTAATCTTAGGTTTTAATACTTTTATGTCATTCTACACATTTAGAAATTTTTTGATTTTAATCAATTTTTTTTCTTTTAAACAAGTTGATTAAAATCATGATTTAATCGCTGATTTAAATCATTGACACTATCTACAATTTTTTTTTTTAAATCATAAAAACAGTAAATTTCAACAAAATTATCAACATTATTTTATTCCAGCTTTTGCTGTTTTTTTTTTTTTTTTTTTTTTTTAAATTACTTATCCACAATAATTACATGCACTCTTAATATGATCAATAAAAATCAATAATGAGCATTAATAGGAATTTGAATAATAATAATAAAACAAGACAATAAACATACCTTTTGATTTTTAACAAAAGAATTGGCTTTTACATCTTCAGCTAACTTTACAGAAACAAACTTAGATATAGTTAAGTAATATATACCAATAGAAGAACAGTCAAACCAAATCAACATATTACAACATAACATATGATAGTCTGAGTTTCAAAATTTGTCTTATACAGAAAATCAAATTTTGGGAAATTGTGAAAAACGTCTAGATGCATCCATTAAGATTTTGCAATGTCAGAATTACAGTATAAAACTAATCTTATTTTTGCGAATTTTACTGCTTTTTGGTGCAGATTTACTAGTATACATTTACCAAGAAAACACGCCTTTTTTCAATTTTAGATAGTGACATTTTTTGTCATTTTTGGAAGGTGAGTTTTGAAACTAACATCGCTATCATCACCATATATATATATATATATATATATATATATATATATATATATACAGTAGACTCCCTCAAATCCGCACTCCTAAAATCCGCACATAATTTACAGATGTAAACGATGAAACATTCAGTTCAGATGTAGGGGTAAAATTTGACTTTTATACTTCTATATCAATTCCATATATTTTTTAATTTGCAATTTTTGTTAAGGTTATTGAATTCATGAAGAAAGAATAATTTGTTTCTGAAAAATAAATCAAGATATTGCTGATATCATTGGTAATCCAATCTTACCAAATATATTTATGTATTAATCAAGCTTTGTTAGTTATTAAGTATGGCTAAACCTAAAATAAAGCTTCGTTATTTTATGATCCTGATGTGAATTAGTAATGTACCTTTATAAGGCAAGTTGAATTGAAAAATTTAAGAAACACACATTTCATCTTTATAATGAATATTTAATTATACATTATTGATTATTATCTTGAATTTTGAATTTAGTATTTTAATCATTTTAAAAATTATCTAAATTTTTATTATTTTAGTTTATTGCTTATTTTAATGTTTTAGTACATTGTAAGCATTCATTATATTTTTGATTTCATTATTAATTACATTCAAATTACTTTTTGAAAAATATAAACAAAGCAATGACCTGAAATTCGCAAAATTCTAAAATCCGCACAGCCTCTGGTCCCAAGTTGTGCGGATTTAAGGGAGTCTACTGTGTATATATATATATATATATATATATATATATATATATGTGAGTTGCAGTTTTGCCTTCCCAAAACACCTCATTAATTAACTGCTTTGGTCAGCGTTCTCTCACGAGAAGCGAGTGACATGTTCAGACCAGCTCATCGGTGTGAATTTTCTGACTACCACTTTTTATCCAATTAGCTTGGAAACAATAAAAAGTTAAACAGAATCATTCTCAGCTGCGATACGGGTAAGACCTACCTATCCAGCTCCGGAAAACATAGCCGAACGTTTCTGCTTATGTAACAAACCGGTCCCAATGCCCCCTCCCCTTCATTTTAAGCTGAAAATAGTCATTGAATACCATATAGTCAAGAAATATTAAATGTTATTTACTACACCCCCTGGATTTCCATATATTATATGTATACATCAGGGCTTGAAATTCAATTTTTCCGAGGAGAGGAGCCTCCCTCCCAACATTTATGAATGGAGGGGAGTTTAGCTGTTTGGGAGGGAGAAAGAAATCTTTAAAACCTACTATTATTTTATGTGCTATTTAAAGAATTACAAGAATACAACCATGACAAAATATCACTGAAGCAATTTTTATCAACTACTCAGAATAATTATGCAAAATGCATTAAAAAAAAGAGTCAAATTTTTATACTGGTAGTAAATTTCTGCCGGTGCTAATTAATTTTGTTACAGGTTTTTGTTACGGCTCGATTTCAGATTGAGTGTAGATTCCTGCAAGTTGGGTTTAGGTCAAACCCAATTTTACAAAGGTCAGTTTAGTATTATTTCCGATTAAAACTATACATGTAATAATAAACATATATGTTGTGTGTGTGCTGTTTTCTAAGAAGACAGCTGCATTTTCCTCGACCATCTAAAGAAATTCAAGTTTTTTGCAATTTTTTGACAAAATTTGCTTTTTTTTAGCCGCCCTTTAACTAAATTCACATTTATTCCACCATCCTCCAACGAAATTCACATCTTTTTTTGCAATTTTTTGGCGAAATCTATGTTTTTTTTTTTAGAAAAAACTGTCATCAATCCAAAAATTTGGACAAAAAAAAATTGCGAATTTTCACAAATAGTCGCCGAAAAAAATCAATTTTGTAGCTCACAGAAAAATTGCGAATTTTGCCAGAAGACCAAGAATTTTATCAAAGGAGCGCTGAAAAAACACAAACTTTGTCAGAAGACTGAATAAAATGCAAATTTCATCAAAAGATCCTGAAAAAAAAAAAAAAAAAAAAACACACTAATTTTGTCAAAATATAGTGAAAAAATGCAAATTGTATCAAAGGATCAAGAAAAAAAAAAAAAAAAAAACGTGAATTCCGTTCAGGAAAAACAGACAAAATGCAAAATGTTGAAAGAATCGTGGGAAAATGCTAACAGTTCTAAAATAAATGCTAATTCCTCAAAATATCACGAAAATTCTGCAAATTTCATCAAAAAAAAAAAAAAAAAAAAAAAAAAAAAAAAAAAAAAAAGAAAAGCGAAAAAAACAAATATCGTCAAAGAATCGTGAAAAATCTACAAATTTCGTCTAAAATCGCAAAAAATTTGAAAGTTTCGTTAAAAAATTGTGAAAAATCTGTAAGTTTCCATAAAAGATCGTGAAAAATCTGCAAATTTCGGCAACTTGCCGCGGAAAAACATATAGTGTCTAAACTGAATCCCCCACCCCCCCCTTACACACACACTCTGCACTTTTCAGAAAATTTGCTTTGATTTTTTAGATTTTTTTTTTTTTTTTTTTTTTTTTTTAACTCAGAATTACTTCTGAAGCGACCGCTTGACAAATTTGGCATTTTTCACGTGATCCTTTGATGAAGTTGGTCATTTTCTATGAACAATTGATGAAACTAATTTTTTCGGGAACCAATTGTCGAAATTCGCGAAATCTGTATGCTCAAATTACAAGCCTGATAACTAATTTTTTTTTTTTTTTTTTTTTTTAAATACAATGCATTAACCATTTTTTTTTTTTTTTTTTTTTTTTTTTTTTTTGGAAACAGAATTACTTCTTTTTCGCCGCAGAAAATAGTACGAAACTTGTGAATCGATCGCAGGTAAGAAATTGGGATAGTTGTAGATCGGTCACTGAAAAAATAGTGAATTTGAACGATCTTTCATGGTAAAAAAAACCTTGCAAAATGTGTCACTTAGTCACACAAAAATATAACAAAATTCGCAAAATGGTTGTGGGAGTTGATCATAGTTTAAAAATGTGAAATTTCTTGGGAAATGGTGAAATTTATTGGACGGGAGTCTCCCGCTCACATTATTCTTTTGAGCGGGATTTCATAATTTTGGGCGCAAATCTCGCCATCCAGCCCTGAAATTCAAGCCCTGATATATCAATGTACATTAAAAAAAAAAAAAAAAGGCTTGTAAAGCATTGAAGTATCAAGAGTTATATGGGCTATACAAATATAATTATTCCTATAACTGAATTTTATTCTTAGAATTACAATATTACAGAAGAGGCCTGACTTTTTATTTATTTTTACTATTGGTCTTGTAAAAAACATGTATGAAATAGGAAAATGTAAAATCCAGGTCAAATAAACTTACCAATACTATATTAGTATCAAAAAAGTTTATTTTTTATTTTATTATTATATTTTTAAAGTGTAATATCATTTTTACTGCTTTGAATACATGCAAGTTTTTGCAATTTAATTTTTAATATTATTTTCATGTCCAATTAATTTTTTTTTTTTTTTAACTCACAGCGGTGTTTGCTGATGAAGACACATTGTTTTAATAATGACAACTATTAAGTTAATAATCAATCTGTGATCAATGATAATGATACTGTGGACTTACAGGGATGAAATTGTACTTGCATATCATTAATAAGCATGAAATCCCAACTCAAATCTTTACACTTGTTGAATAATAATAGCATTTTCTTGACTGTAAAGTCACATGCTTTGTCATAATAGCAGTTTTTTATCAACATAGTTAATGAATGCCAAACTATTTTCCCATTTTTCTCCTCTGAATTTCATAGAAATAATAAATTCACTTTTTTAAGTTACTTCATAATATCTATATTATATTTAAATATTATTTTTTATTGTTTTAAAAATTATATAACTATATAATTACCAACTTCCAAAAGTCTACTTCATATGCAGGATATAAAATAAGAGACTGGATTTATAAAATGTCAAATAAAAATTGTTTGATGAAAAGCAAAATGAAGACAAAACAACAACAAAAGCAAATACACATACAGGCAAAAACTTTTTCTTATTAATATCGATAGATAACTGTTTTAAAAAATATTAATAATGAAAAAAAAAAAGTATGTAAAAGGATACATAATCACGGATAGGTCCAAATATTTCATCAATCTGTCCAATTTGCTGCTTATTTTCAAGGTATATAGGGGCATTGAAAAAAGGCACGTCATCAATAACAACTTTACACACTATGTCATCTTCACAAGTATGGGTGAAATAGCCTAATTCTTTGGAGAAAGAAAATGGAAATAAATAAATAACAAGAAATAAACTGTTAAAAAATAACTGATAAATAAATTAAAAAAAAAAAAAAAAAAAAAAATCTAAGTCAGATTCTGAGAAAGATGGAAATATGTTTATCACAGAATCATTATCTAGCAAATCTACAGACAAAGACTAAATTTTAATGCAGAATTATGTCTGAAACAAAAACTTTTCTCGGTCCCAACTGATTATCTGCTTTAGAGAAAATTTACTGTATGTAATATAACAAAAGCAAATACACTGCAAAAATGTACAGCAGAAGCTCATTTTAACAGCAGAGTTCCCAGCAAAACATAACACAAATTCCCCAACTTTCTATGACCAAATCTGAAAAAAAAATCTCTGACCAAACAGGCATACAGTAAAATTTGCTATTTATCATTGCAATGCAATCTTTTTCTCTGCAAAATTTTTTTTTCTTGAGATTATTTGTTAAATTTACATCATTTTACATTTTTTTAAAAAGACTTTTTAGAAAATATTTGTAAATTCCCAGACTTTTTTTTACATATTTTGAAATTTCCCTGACTTTCCATGATGCTGGGAACCCTAAACAGGCAACTATCAATTATTTAAGAAACATTTTAAAAAAGAAATTTCAGAATTTTTTTCAAATTTTAATTATTTTAATTTTTAGTCAAGTTTTCAAAATAAAAATCTGTCAAAAATTAATGCATAATAAATTTCAATAAAAAAGACATAGATCAATTATATGGGACAGATGCAATAATATCTTCCCACTAGCCGTCATCTTGTTTCCCTATTTTTTATTAAAATTATTACTTTATTTATTATTTATTTTTTTGAGGATGCACAAAATAAACATTTTTAAGGCTTGTACACACTAAAAAATGTTTTCACTTTACTTGAAAATTTTACAAAATAAATGAATAAATAAATAAAAGTATTTTTACCATTAAAAATTAAACCTTTCAATCTTTGAGTTTCCACAGTAGATTGACTGGTTAAATATTTTTTATAATGTGGGTTTCAATCTGTAAATAATCATTTCAGTTGCATTTTGTAGTTTAAGGTTAAATAATAATGAGAAATAATAGGGAAACAAAATGGCAGCTTTCAGGAAGATACAGCATCTGTTCCAATTATATAATACATAATATATACCTTTAACAGTTTCAGGAGGTCCAGTGTCAAATGATCGATTAAATCCACCTCTACCGCCACCACCTCGGCCGAATCCTCCTCCCCCCCCACGACCCCGACCACCAAATCCACCACCCCTGCCACGGCCTCCACCAAAACCTCTTCTAGACATCTCTGAAATGGACAACACACAATTTTTAAGATAAATTTATACATACAGATGAACAATTCTTTACATTGGCATACAAAATTAAATAAAATAGTAGATAATTTTACATTACTAATTCTTTACATTGGCATACAAAATTAAATAAGATAGCAGCTAATTGTACATTAGTAATTGAAACTAGTAACAGAAACAGTACAGCATGGCAGTGAATGTTGCAGATTTTTTTTACAGACATCACAGATTAATGTAACAACTTAAAATTTAAGGGAAAAAAAAAAAAAAAGAATTCAAATTTGCTTTATGTCTCCATATTACTGCCTTTCTGTATCGTTTGTAACTGTGTTTTTATTTATGGCTATCATGTAATATTCACCTGGAAATCACCACCATTTTTTTGGCGATTTACCATGGGTGATGCTTTCTCCCGATAGAGTTACTTCAATATTAATGTTCTAGCAACCGGGTCATTCCGCAGTATTTATGCGTTACGTACGGGACATTTCACAGCAAAAATTTCAGATACTTGTGCTTTTTTCAATATCAAAATATAAATGAGAAAGTTTGCAATTATTTTTAATGCATTATAAACCATTCAACTCTGATTTATGTAAAATTTCTTTTTGTTTGAGCCAATAGTTTTTTTTTTTTTTTTTTTTTTTTAAATTAATAAAGTTGTGTTACGTACAGGACATCACAAAAAATTGTTTCAAAAGTACTTCTAGTTATTTGGATTTTGCTCTGAATTTACAACATATTTTCATAAACAAATTTAATGAATAGAAGCAGAATTGTACATTTTTAAAATTAAGTTTAAAATTATTTTTTAAAATCAAGTCATTAATTAATGAAAGCTAATTATTTCTGTTACGTACGGGACAAGGCTATTTGTTACGTACGGGACCTATGATTTAAAGTAACAGAATTATAAGAAATTGTAAACTAAATTATATGCAAATGTCAATTTAATGATTTTACCAGCATATTAATGTATTGAAACTTATGTTTAATTATAAAAATAAAAATAATTAAGGATTTCTTAGACATTTTAATTGCTATTATACAAATTGGAATTTTCCATAAATAGTTCACTTGAAAAAATAATTAACATTAAAAAATAAAATACATGTTTTAAACAAGTCCCAGAACATTAATAATGTCAATTTTTTTCACTTCGTCCATTGATAATGAAAAATGTCCCCGGCTATTAATTGGAGTTGGTGCTTTTTCAAGTTTTGTCAAAATATTTTGTTTTAGAATTTTATCCTTTTCTGGGATGTGTGGCCAAGAAAACTTGTTTTTGCCTAAAGGCTTCATAAAGGATAGATAGATATATTTCTCATCTATGTCCTCTACAACACCTGGCCACCAATAATCATCATACATGACCGATACCCAGTCAGATTTTTTTAATAACTCAGTACATGCATCCGAGTTAGATCTTTTATCGTGTACGAGGCATAAAATCTGTATTTTTTCATCAGGATCCTTTTTATTAGAAAAACAAGAATGCTTCCAAAGGCCCAGAGTGTCAGAATCTATTGGTTCGGCAAAATGCATGCTGTGAATGCCTGATATCGCAGTAGCACCTTCCCATTTTTCAGTTAGTGTAAATTTGGTTGCACATCTCTGTGTGTCTGTTTCACCTACATATTTAATATTTATATTAGGTGTCTCTTTTTCTGCAACTTTAGAAAAGTCTATTGCAGTGTTTATTACATACTGCTTGCGTAATATACCTAGCCAAACGTTTCTTTTAACTACAGCTCCTAAACCATCCACTGCACCTTTGCCATGTGCAGTTCCGAAAAAGTTCCAGTCTGCACTTACCCCATAGTAATGTGTGTGAAACATTAAGTTTTGCATGTTGAATCTATTTTTAAATTGGGCACCACATCCATCAGACCAGAAATGGATGTGATTGAATGCCACCGTTTGTTTTAAATCTTCAATGATTGCTGAATTGAAAGCAAATACTGCATGTTTTGTATGATTAATGTCATCAGAAACAACAACATAGTTTTTATGTTCTAGTTCAAGAGTTTCATTATTTCTATAATATATAATACAAGTAAATAATGTTACTTGGGTTGAGTTCCAGTGAGCTGCCATAATTTCCCCTTGCTGTTTTAGCATAAAATTTTCTGCAAAGTCTTCATGAATTATTAAATGCCCAACTTTTAAGTTTTCTTTGAGAAATTTGAACTCTGCAAGTTGTTTTTGTGCTGTGTAAACATGTAAAGCAAAGGGAATCAGGGTTCGGTGATATATATCAATGGATATATATCATGATATATATCCGATATTTATTTTCAAAATATCAAGCTTTTTGATATTTTCGATATTTTCATATTTGATATTTATTTTCAAAATATCATGATTCTTGATATTTTCATATATTTAATTTTTATTTTCAAAATATTTTTAGTCAACAAAAGTCTAAATGAGCTCTTCAATTGTTATTAAAAATTAACCCATCTGTAAATAACTAAAATATTAAAAACATGCTTACAAAATATCCCCCACCTCCAAAAACTATTTTTAGATTGCACCTGCTAGAATTGGAAAAAGGGGTGATGATTGGCTAATCTGAATTGCTCAATAGTCAATCAGGCAGTGTAATGTGTAGGCATAGAATAGACATGTTTTAAGAACAAAATTTTACATATGTTGCAAGTCTTTGCTGTGCTGTCATTATTTTGTTCTTGTTGATATTATATTTAAATGATATAAAGCTTAAAAATTTTATTAAAGTTTTTATTGCAATCACTATGCCAAGAATAAAAGATCCTATATGGAATCATTTCACATGTAAAATTAAAGAAGGAAATAGTGGCAAATGGGCCATATGTAAGATGTGTGATAAAGAAATGCAAGGAATTCCAAAAAGGATGGAGAAGCATTATGAATTGTGTTCTTCTGCTCAGATTGATAATACAGGTAATTACACATTTTTCTGTTTTATATTTTAATATTTTCTTTAAAATATGGTTATTCAATCTTTAAGGCTGCCAACAGTTACACATTTTAGAGTTAACTTTACATCTCTACATTAAAAATACGGATAAGATTTTATTACACATTACTCTCATTACCAATTTTAGATTATATTTTTGAATTCTTATATCACAATTTAAATGCTCTAAAAGTTAAGACTTTTTTTTTTTTTAAATACATAAGATTTCTATTAAGTTTTATTATGACTTAAAATGGTTTAGTATCATGAAATATTAAAAAAATATATACAGTAGACTCCCTCAAATCCGCACAGCTTGGGACCAGAGGTTTTGCGGATTTTAGAATTTTGCGGATTTCTGGTCATTGCTTTGTTTACATTTTTACTTTCTTCTATCTTCAATAGAAGAAAGTATTGTAATCGAAATTTTTTTTGACTTCCGGTTTTCGACTAATTTACACGTTTTAGGGGTCAGAGATTCCAAAAAACATGTTTTTACAAAATGTCTGTCTGTCCGTGTGTCTGTGTGTATGTCGCCATTCTACCATCAAAAAGTGTATGAAGTTATGGATAGAATTGAACCAAATTTGTGTTGGTTCAACCTATGGTTGTTCTGCTCACATATTATATCTTCTTGCCAAAGACATAGAATTTCCAAATATAAGTAAAAATGTCATCAAGATAATTAAATATTTTAAATATACTCATTTGCCAACTGCTTGGTATAAGAAAAATGGTGGAAAACTGCTAGTAATACCTCAAGCTGTAAGGTGGAACACAATGTTCGATACACTGAAGTCTTTTTTAGATAACAGAGGAAAACTGGTGCAAGTCTGTCAGGATCACAAACTTGAAATTGATAAAGAAATTTTCAATTAAGTGAATGATGTCAACTTAATGGTTAATTGCACAGATTACATAAATATTTTAACACCTATTGCAGATGCATTAGATGAAATGCAAAAAGATGACACTAAGATTGCACAATGTGTAGAAATTTGGTGCAAATTAAAGGAACAATTGGAAACATCTGGAAAGGATATCAAGAAAAAATTATTAGCAAGAGAAGAAATGGCATTGTCACCAGCACATTTAGCTGCTAATATGTTGGACCACAGATACTGTGGGAAAAAATTAACTGAAGATCAAAAGCATAGTGCTTTTAATTTCTTGCGTTCAGTAGACAAAGAACTTTTGCCCCTGGCAATGACATTTTTAGCAAAGAAATCTCCTTTTCCAAGTTTTATGTTTGAAACTGAATATATAAAGGTTGAACCAATAATTTGGTGGGACAATATTAAATTGGAGCAGCCCATAAAAGAAAAAATGTCCAACTTAACTAATCAGTTGTTTACAGCTTCTCCTTCAACAGCTGGATTAGAAAGAATCTTTTCCAGTTTCGGTTTAGTTCAGTCTAAACTCCGGAATAGGTTAGGGAATGAAAAAGCTGACAAGCTTACATTCATGTTTAAATTCTTCAATAGAAAAAAATAATTTATTTTTTATTTATTATTATTATTATTATTATTTTGTATCTTGAAACTTGTTCTTTAAAAATAAATTTTTTTAAAACTTGAAACTGAATTCTGTATTTTGTGTTTTGATGAGTGAAAAGGTAATTTGTTGAACATCACAAAAAATTGTTTGTCTTCATTTATTTAATCATCAAATTTACAAAGGAAAAAAAAAAGATTTAGAATATTGGTTTATGTTTTCATGTTAACTGTAATATGATTAAAATTTTAATTTATATTAAATCAAAAAATATTTGTAATCAATAAGCTGAAAATTTTGAAAATATCGGATATATATCGAAAATATCAGATATATATCAAAATATCGGATATTTTCGATATTTTCGAAAATATCATGATATTTACGAACCCTTTAAGGGATTCAAAAGGCTGATTAATTCTTCCTTTGCCTGAAGTAAATCACAGACAATTAGTTCTTTTTTCATCTTTCCTTCTATTTGTTTCCATTGATAGAAGTTAGTTTCCATATCTTCTTCAAGGTCATTTTCATCAAAATTTATTACCTTGTTTACCCATGAATCTACTCCACATTCTCTACAATTTCTTTTACAACAATTTAGAGATTTGTCATCATTCAAATCAAAGTAACAGATTGTTTCTTTCATTGCAGTTTCTGCATTAGTTGGCAATTTCACAGTTTTACTCATCTTATTTAGGCCATCTAGTAACATCTCAATATTTTCATGGTGCATACACATGCATACTTCATGATCTCTTTGAGATACTGGAAATACTTCAGAAGGACGGAGTTCAGCAAATGTACTAAACCCTATGGATATTTTGGCTTCTTCTTTAAACAGTTGATATGCTTCTTTCAACTTCATTGTTAAAATTCGTTTTTGATATTTTGTTCTTTTTCCTGTAACAGGATCCTTTACAGAAACATATTCTTTCTTTCCTGGCAAGATTCTGCTTATAGAATCTTGTTTGTAAAAGTCAATCACTTCCCTTTTTTGATCTTCCGAAAGGGCATCTACTCTTTTCTTCCGAGTTTCCTTTTCTTTATTTAATCCATCAGAAAGTTTTATATTAATTTCCTTTGAAAGAACCATAATTTTACCTGTTGACCAGGTTTTAACAACATCTTTAATAATTGGTATTTGTTTAGTTGGTGTTGATGGTAATTCATTTTTAACACGTTTTATAGCTTTTCCTAAAACTTGTGGTGTCATTATGGAAGTTGATGGTTGCTCTTCAGGTATGATATCTTGACATTTCATGCTTCTTTCAATTTCTTTTTTTTAGCTCTTTGGGACCTTTTTCTTTCACTTTCATACTTCCTCTGTTGTTCTAACTCTTTTTCATTCATAATTGACTTTTTCTTTTCCCTGTATCTCTTAATCCTTTCTCTTTCTTTGACTTTATCAGCCATCCAAGTGTCTTTATCATTTCTTCTTTTCAATCTATGTTTTCTCACTCTTTCTGTAGAAGTAGGAGCCATAATGGTTCTTTTCAAATTAGTATTTATTAATAATTTTTTACTTAAATATTGTATTCAAAACTAAAAATATGACTCAAAATGTATTTAAAATACTATTACAGAAAAAATTATCAGAACATTATTTTTGTTTTTAATGAAAATCAATTGATTACTTAAGATATTTCAACATTCAAAGCATGTTATGAGTTAACTAATGGCACCTATAACTAAACACATGTATTTACTTGTACATTTTTTGTCAATAGTGCTGCCATCTGTGAAGGAAAATCATAAATATAGTGTAAAAATTTTATTTTTGTTAGGTTTGAAATCAAAATTCTGAATTTTGTCCCGTACGTAACACATTTTTATTTATCATGCACAGCTTCTAAATAAAAAGATATAATATTTTAATTGAATAATTTAAGAAGCTAGTTCACCAATTGAAGAGAAAACAAAAAACTGTTCAGCTGTCATCACTATTATTAGTTAAAAAATTAAAAATAAGTTCAAAATTGTTTCGTACGGGACAAAAAGAGAATAATCATTGAATTTTATTTATAAAATATTTTTTTATTTTTATTTCATATAATACTATTGTTAAAATGTTTAATAAAACATAGAAACTTTGAAATATTTTTTTAGTTACAGTTAAAAATATAATGTCCCGTACGCAACAAAATTTTCTATGTGGCTGCAAACAAAATGTTCTAACTTTTGTTTGGTTAAAAAATTAATAAAAATATGGGCAGATTTTAATAGAAGAGATTTAAAGCTTTCAAATGATGTATTACACTTAATTTTTTTTTTCGAACTTGTGAAGCCAAATACTGCGGAATGACCCAACCCTAGTTTTTTCAACATCATTGCACGATATCACTCTAAAAGTTTCGCTAATATGGACGCTGTGATTTTGCTCCTGATTTTTTCAAGTACATGTGCTTGCCAGGCTAAGCATGACTGAAGTGGGAACATTAAGTTTTATTCTAGAATTCCTTTTTTCCTATCATGTTACTTCTTGATTTTTTACAGAAATTCCTGGCATTGCATTTGCTGCTTTCCGCGACTCTATTTCAAACTTTATGAAATTCATCATTGTAAATCTATTTATTGAAAGTTTGCTAATTAAAGAAATGACAGAATACACTATACAATAGTAAAATCATAAGTTCTATAGTAGCAATCGATCATGCTCTAAACATAACAAGCCAGAATGATGATTACATGACAGGAAAATGGGTAGTAAAGTACAGGATTGTAAAAAAGCCATGCCAGTGGCCATCGCAAAAAACAGCAGTTTTCATCAAAAAATCGTAATAAACTGGCACATTTCGTCAAAAGATCTCGAAAAACCGTCACATTTCGTCAAAAAATACAATTTTTGTCAAAGAAGCACGAAAAAAAAAAAAAAGTTAATGCCAGGATAGAATTTTTCTGTTCCAAAAACTCTTTCCTGCTTCCAAATTATTATTATTATTATTATTATTATTATTTTTTTTTTTTTTTGCTGCTCCAAAAACAGATTTTTCTGCTTCACAATCTGTTTTTGATTGTTCCAAATCTTTCTGAGCGAAGGTAACTTCTGAAAACACCCATTCATTAAACAAAATTCCCTTTTACTCAAAAGTATTCTTTTTTCAGGAAAAATGTCTTTTTCAATAAATCAGTTTTGCTTGCCCTTTTTTTAAAAGAAATGAGAACAATAGTGATACTTAACTTGTTATCTTCTACACTCAAATAAGCATTATTTTATAATTTAATTTGTACCTTGCACATTTATTTTTAAAAAAGTAAAGAAAATTTCTTTTAATAGTTTTTTAAAAAATTAATATTGGCTTTAATTATTTATATATTATTATTAAAACAATAATTATTGCATTTAGTTTTTCTTTTGCAAATGAAGAAGTTCAAATTTTGCGCCTAAAAATAAGACTTATTATTAGAGGGAACCCACCTTTGCAAAAAAGGGACCGAGAATGTTTGAAGTTCTGGGTCTACCAGACTCAGGATTTTTTAAGTCCAGTGACATCACTGAAATGCCTTAAAAACTGCATGGATTGCCCCTATATATATATCTAAATATTGTGGAATCACCCAGCTTCTTTACATAAGTAATTCAATATCACTAAATAGCAGTTACAGTATGCGTCACATATTATTTGTTAATATACACTTTCAGTAATTGTTAATAGTTAAAAAAAGATCCTAAATCAACGAGTATGCTTGAAGCAGCATTCAAGACAAAATATTTATAATTAGATAATACAAGGTTCCCAGCAAAACATAACGGGCAAATTCTTTGACCAAATCTCAAAAAAATCCCTGACCAAATTTCAATAAATTCTCTGATCAAACTGGCATACAACGAAATTTTCTTCTTATTTTCGTAGCTCTTTGACAAAATTAGAGATTTTTTTCTGCAATCGTTCAGAAACTTTCATTTTTTGCGATCGTTTTATGATTTTTTGCCGAGACTGATGAATTTCGAGTCATTTTTCATTTTTTCTCTAAGATTTTTTTAGAAAATATTTGTAAATTTCCAGACTTTTCCTATATATTTTGAAATTAGCCTGACTTTCCATGACTACTTTAAAATTCCCTGACTTTCCATGAAACTGGGAACTCTGTGATATATAATTTTTTTTTTGTTTTTGTTTAGATGCATTTCTCTAGAGCCGAAAAAAAAGTGGTTGTTGTAAATATATAAAAGTTACATGTAATGGAACTATCATATATATGCCATTAAAATTAAAGTAAAACTTACTTGTTACAGCCTGTACAGTATAGAGGTGACTACAGTTTGCGAAAGAGAATAAAACTTATCTGGAATATAAAGTAAAAATTTGCAGAGACCACGAGCACGTTGTTTACAAACGAACGGCAGAAAAGAGTGGAGTGAAGAAGTCAGTATAGACTAGACAGACTGCAGAAAATACGAAAGTATATGAACACGGAGAAAATTTGAAAAGTGGAAAAACACTGGAAACAAAACCTTTGTCTGTATGTTTTCTTCAGTGGTTTGGCATCAGGATGCCCAATGTATCGATCGTAAAGATTTCGTTGTTTTCATCTTGCGTTAATGCAGACATGGGCCCGAAGGATTTAGATTGGATTATTTAGCTAAATAATGCTTTAAGTTTTATAGAACATTAATAAAAAAAATAAATATGTATAATCCTCATAGACAACGATGTTTATTTTCATACTTACTATTCAATATTTTCTCAAGATGGTCTGCTAACCTTCTTCTTTGAGGTTAGTTTTTTTTTTTTCTTTAGTAGATGATTGCAGTTTGTTTGGAAATAAATGTTGTTATCTTGTTTGAGTTTTTATCTTCGTATGTTTCTAAGAAGAATCTTAGGAAAAAAATGTTTTATTTAAATAGGTTTGTTTTTGTTTTGCAATTTAAGTGTTTTGATTTTATAACACCGCACTTCATACGATAAATAAAAAAAAAATATATATATAGAAGCTTACACAGTAATCTCTTTTCAATCTATTCACGTAATTATTATAAATAATATGCATGCGCAATTATTTATAAAAAAGCAGGGAAGTTTTGAGTTAGATTTGAATGATACCTTAGATGTTAACTTGTTAACACAAAACTTGTCCATCTAATCGATGGACGTGATTTGGGTTGAATATATTGATTGTAGATTTTATGGATGTGTTAAATTGCTACATAATAATGCATACCTATTATGCATGATCTTTACCATTTAAAAATTATTAAAGTTATTAAAAAAAAAAATCAGACTTTGCCAGGCGATTTTATCAGGATGCATTACCTTGCTTGTCTTTTGGTTTAAAAACTAGCTTCTTGTTTAAACTTTAAAAAAAGGCCCTCTTTTTGCCGTTTATTTAAAAAAAATAAAGTGTCCTTCTTTGCTTTTGTGTCCATTTTTTTTTTTCTTTCTCATTTAAGAATTTCTTTGCATAGTGAAAACTGATTGTTTCCTTGAAAAAATTGCTCAGACTTTTAAGTATTAAAAGTAGCTTTGAATTTCAAAAGAATGCTTTTAAAAATAAAAGAAGTGTCCTTTATAATTAAAAAGGTGTTTTTCTCACCTGCAGCACCCATGCTTATTTTTAAACTTAAGAGAAATTCTAAAAACTAATGTATGATCAAAATTGACAGAGTTTGAGTTATGAGACTTCGGACTTTTGGAGCTTTTAGGTGTTAATAAATGGTTTGCCTGTTTTTAGTGTCCCAGTTGTCTTTCATTATAATTTAAACCTACTTTTCAGAGTTGATATAACCAATTTAGCTCATTTTAGCTGTTAAGTTCTACTTTAAAAAATTAAAGTATCTTTTTCTAGCTTATTTTTTTTTTTTAATTTTTCCTTCTTGAAAAAAAAGTAGGTAAAACCTTAATTTTTGACCTATAGATTATGATACTATTTGATTATCCTGTCGACCTAAAACTTTTACTAAACTATAAGATTAAATGCCATTAATGTGTGATTCAGGGTTGCATGATTTAAATCAAAATAAAGATTTAAATCTAGATTTAAATCAACTGATTAAAAAAAAATCATTTGATTTAAATCATTTTTTTTTTAAATGTTGGGAATTAGTTAGCAGATAAATAAGATGTAGGTGTTAATAAGTAGGAGGTGTTTTACTGGTATTTCCAGGATTGCTATCAGAAAGAATGTGGCTGGTACATTTTAAGACCAGGTGTCCCCCTCCTAATCCTTTAATTCTTTGTTCTTTTGTAATAAACTTTAGACAATGAGGCGAAACACAGAAACACTTTATAAATCGAATTTCGTTTGCCAATCTTGGCAACTAAATGATTTGAATCTTTTTTTGTTTGACAAGTTAATAGTTAAATAAATTCATTAATGTTCACCAAAAATTGGATACTATGTGCAAGGAACAAGTTTTAAAACTTGCTATATTACACTGTCAAATTTCAATCAAAGCTTGCAGATTTTTAAAAAGCATTCTGAAACCAAAATAACTAGTTTGTTTACTGCAGTCACAGATCACAGGCGAATGGCACGGGCGTAGTAATATATTGTTGTTGTTTTAATTTAAAACATAAAATTTTAAAACATTTACGTTTTATATAATGTTTTATAAATTAATTTTAACTTTGATCTCATTATTAATAATATGCTGTAATTTTATTTTATTAAAACATTTTTTTTTTAAATTAGAATTTACACGCTGAGTGCCACCTACAGGCAGAATCCGAGCCTGTGCGGTAATTTGGTAGCAGGGGTGATTCTCGTCTGAAAATGTAAGGCATCCTCTTCCGAAAATTTGAAATTGGGTTATCAGTTCCGCATAGTTGCCAACTTGTTTGGTTTTGCGCGCGGAAAAAACAATTGCGTAGAAATGCAAATTTTGTGATAGAATCGCCGAAATAGCTTACATTTCGCCAATATTTCGTGGAAAAACGATGATTTCGTCAATGTTTTTGTAAACAAACTTTGTCAAAAAATTGATGAAAAACGCGAATTTCTTTTGCGGATCGCAGAAAAAACAGCAATTTCACCAAATATCGCAGATAAAACGCTGATTTCTTCCAAAGATGGTGGGAAAACGCCGATTTCGTCTAAAGATTGCGGATATAACGTCGATTTCGTTAAAAGATCGCAGGGAAAAACACAGTTTTCGATAAAAGATCAATCTACAGCATGTACGAGGCTCAAAAAATTTTTGAGAGTAGCCCCAAATCTCTCCTCTCCTGATGTACCTGAGCTTTAGAATTTCGAAATTCCAATTATTAACTGAGTAATTAATTAAAATCCAAAACTCACTCTCATCCAGGGTTGGGTTTTTGCCGGCAGAAAATTGTTTCTGCCGTGCCAGTGGCAGAAAGTGGTTATAACTGGTTTTAACCGACAGATAGTGGCAACAACTAGCATAAACTCATTTCATGATATAATCTGAAACTTTACTAAAAAGTTTCAGATTAAACTGCTTATATACATTTTATTATTCAGGATAAATAACAAATAAAGTTTTGTGAAAAGTTTGAATTAAAAAATAAATAAATTTGTATTACATTTGAAAGTTTTGGATCTTTCATGAGGAATCAGCCATATTATTTGCAGGTAATTGAAAATCATGAAAATGATATTAAGGATATAGCAATTGTTAAAATTGTAAATAAATATGATTTATAAAGAAGTTAAATACTTGTTATAAATGTTAAAACCTACTGCTATTGGTTTAGATAAAAGTAAAAAACATGACTTGACTACTCTATTGCAGCTGCTCATAAAATTTGCTTAACTTTATTAGATTATGGAAATATCACACATCACAGGATCTCACAAATACAAGGTTAAAATCTCATTTAATGCAGTATTAATTTTTACACTAGCTTTTACTTCATCCTAAATACATGGGATCAAAATTGACATATAAGCATAAAGAAAAGGTAATGAAATTGCTTTTTGATATTAATCTAAATTGTTTGTTGTACATAATAACCCTTTGTAGCAAAATCGACTCCTTTTCCAGAAACATGTTTTTCCTAGAAAGCTCTCTAAAATTTCTTCCCATCTGTGAGTAGTTTCTTTTAAAAGCAAATACCAATGAAAATGAGAATTTTCAAATTTTACATCCTTTATAATGATATTATCAGCAAGTAATACTCGTCTTGAAATAATATTTTCGAACTTTTCTTTCATTCAGAACAAATTAAAAATCAGTCAAGGTTAAGAAAGGTTAGCAAAATTAATCAAATATTACGGAATGCTCTTAGTATATTATTTTTTCCGCAAAAATAAATTTGTGTTTTCAATATTGTAAAATAATTATAAAATATATTTTAGTAATTTTTTTCTGTTATTTATGTGCTACAATTATTTACTAAATTTATACAAGAACCATTTCTCTTTGGATGTAATAGGAGATAATTTTTAAGTTATTGCAATTGTGTTATTTATTTGAAAATTAAAAGTGATGCTAAAATATCATAAACGTTTTTGTATTATATTTAATAGAAATTTAATTGTAAACAATAATATCAATACAGTAAAACCTCCATAACGGAAACTCCCGAATAGCAGACACCTCTATAACGGACAGTTTTTCAATCCCCACTCCCAAAATTTAAATTTTTGTATGATAAACTCTGAATAACGGACATTCCGAATAGCGGACACTTTATTCGGCGATAAATTATGAAAAAGTATTTTTAAACAGAAAAAAATGAAAAAAGTAAAAAAGCCTCTGAATCAGCACAACATGTCACAAATTTTGTGATCACAGTTAAATGTAGATAAAGAGCTGAGAACCCCCCCCCCCCCTTCCACTCTACGTTCAGTGCTAAATTCAGGGGGTTGCCCGGGAGAAATAATCTCCCAGACTGTTGAAATGTCATCCAAGAACATTTTGAGATTTTATGCTTTTAAAGATCAAAAAGTGCAATCCCTCCCTCCTCGCCCAGAACTCTACAATGTCGAATAACATCACACAGAAAAACAAATTACATGTAATCGCAAGCAAAAATAAACTTTTGTAACAGATTTTTTTTACAATAATTTAATAAATAGTGGATAAAAATGTGCACAATTTTATTGCTTAAAAAATAATTTTAATTTCTTATTAATTATATAATAGAGGTTTTAGGACATATAAAAGTTAATTAAGGAAACATTAAGCATTTCTTAGCGGTTTTTGAATCTCTAAAGTTTTCCCAATAGCAGACACCTCCGAATACCGGACAATTTCTGCGTTCCCGAGGTGTCCGTTATTTAGAGGTTTTACTGTAGTAAAATTTATACATCATCTGATTACTGTTATGAAAATTTCCGTTTTTCAAGTGATAAAAAATTATTATATAAACAAAGTATATTTATAAGATCATTTTGAAACTTTTTGCTACTTTGAATAACATTCATAATTTTTATTTTAATTTTTTAACTAAATTCTTTATATATTAAATCAGGGTTGTTTGGTTTAAACCAAGTGATTTTTTTAAAAAAAACCATGCTGGTTTTTTTAAATTTGGTTTTTTTCCCTTTTCCCTAATGTTTTCATTTATTTTACACATTATTAAAATGTGCAAAATCAAAGTTATAGAGTAGCTACAAGCAAAGCTTAAGACAAATTAAATTTTTAAAGTGACAAACATCTTTAATCAATCTAATTTTTCTTACTATCTATAAATTGACATGGCAAAATATTTTTCTACAGTGAACTGTGGAAGATAAAAAAAAAGGTGGTTTTAATTCTTTTTTAAACCTTTTATTTTTTAAAAAAATGCAAAAATGGCATATGCCAGCCAAAAATGCAATTTTACTGCTTAGATAGCTTGATTATGACTTACTAAGGATTGCATCATGTATCAAAGCATCAATAATGACATAATCATAAGTCATTCTTTCCATTGGTTACTCTTGTTCTGTATGCTAATAAATGATTGGCTATAAATTTTCTCTGTTCCATAGCTATTGGTTTTAGTAAGCCTTGGTTTTTCATATATTGGATAGGCAATTTTTACATTATTTTTTTCTGTTTCTAGTTACTTTGTATTGTATTTTATTTTAAGAAAGCTACTTATATATATTGAAATAAAAGAATGTCTAAAACTAGAAAAAATGAAAATATAATCTGGTTTTCATTTGAGGGAATAAGAAATACATCAAAAACATGTTTAAGAGCCAAATGTAAAAATTGCATGCAATGTAAATGCTGTCAAATTAGCTCTTCCTTATAATACTAGGTGTGATTCATTTTCAGATGCTTTAGATGTTTATCTTAAAAATTGCCCCACTTTACTTAAAATTTGTGTAGAAAATAGGAATGTTACTGATAAAAATATTCAAAAGCTCGTATCTGTCTAATTTTTATTTTAAAAGAAATGTTGAAGATATGTTTAAACTGTTAAATTCTATTGCAGTTTCCCTGGATAATATCTAAAGTAATAAGTTCCATTACTAATGCAGTTTATAATTGGACAGGTCTTCAAAAAATATTAAAAGAAAAAAAATGTAAATAAAGAAGTCTCATAGTTTTTTAGTCCAGGTGTAAAATAGCCCTAACACCCATGCCCTTTTAGGTATACATGCTTGAACCACAATACAGTCAAACTATGTGAACAAGAAAAAAAGGATACATTAAATTTTACAAAACAAAAATATCCATGTAACTCGATGCTTGCACAGATAATAAAATTTAATGCTAAATCTTCACCTTTTTAAGAACAAAGAAACGGAAAAAATAAAGTTTGTATTAAAAAAAAAAAAAAAAAAATTCTAAGCCTGTGTCTCAATTTGTGTAAGCATTACATTCGTTGATGTATCAAGTAAGTCAATACACATGTATTTTTTAGCATTAATAAAATGCATATTGATATTTTTTAAGTAAATATATGTAGTAAGAGATTAATAATCATTTGTTGATGTTAATATTGTAAATAATTTCTAAATTATGCACAAGAAAATGTTTTCTATTTCAGCTTATTTTTGTTAATTTAGTAAAATATGTTTGTTTGCCCTTTACTATGTTCTTCATTATCAACCTGCATATAATTATTTCTTAAGTTATTATCTAAAAGGTTTATATAAGTATACTAATAAATTAATAGTTTATTTTTTTTCACACAATGAATATTTCCCTATAGAAACCTAAACTTATAAGATAATTTAATTATAAATTTTTATGCTTTAGTTATTTAATTATCAAAAAAATAAATACTAATGTGAATGTTTAACATTAATTAACTAAACTATTAATTACAAAAAATCCTCATGACTTTCTAAAACTCAAGTTATTTTTCTTGCAAATGCTATTTAAATAATGATTTGAAAAAAACCCGGTTTAAACCAAAAAACCCCGGTTTTTTGGTTTTTTTCAAAAAAACCGGTTTTTATACCAACCCTGTGTGAATTATGAATCACTGCAGGTTTAAGTTCTTATTAGTATTATTTCTTAGTTTCTGCCAGTTTTTACCGCTTACTGTCAAAAACAACTTTTTGCCATGCCGGTTTTAACCGGTTATAACCATCCCGGCAGAAACTTGCCAGCCCTGCTCTCATCAAAAAATCATTTTTTTTCCCGCTTTTTTCTCCATTCGCTTGCTTATGGTTGGTTCGTTGTTTAAAACTTTTGATGCAATAATTAAGGGTGTATTCGAAAATACGCTTTTCCACCTTCAACAGCTCGAAATTTTCCATTACAATTTCAGACACATTTTTAAAATTAGAAACATGAAACTTGCTGTGGGGATTCTTGAAGGGACGTATAAGGTGCCGTGTGATGTCTTTTTACACTCAATTCATTAGAATTTGAGTTATAAACAATTACCTTATCAGTATGACCCTTTTTTTCATTCCCAAATCTTCTGCTTGGGAAAAATCGGTTCGAAATTGCTTTTGATTGCTTTTTTTGTAATATTTTCTACATTTATCAAAGAATTGACAATCATGGCACCTAGTGTACTTTCCAAATAAGAGATTTTGAAAGTTTGGTGTACTTGAGAGCAGTGATAGAAATTGGGAGATAAAAGGCAGGCGTCAAATGACGACTACTGTAAAAACCTTAGGCGTCAAATTAAGATTTTTAGTTGCAGTTTCTAAAATTCATATTAAATATTACTGTAATACTGCATATAACTTTGGAGTGATTTGGAGTAAAAGAATAATTTTGAAATTCACATAAAATTTTCTTTAAGGTTACTACAGAGACAAGAAAAAAAATCCACTCCCAATATATTTTTTTTTTTTTTTTTTTTTTGGGGGGAGGGGGGGGGTCGCACCACTTTTACGAATTTTGCGTTTTTTGCTATCTTTTGGCAAAATTTGCCATTTTCTCGCAATCTTTCGACGATATTTGCAGCTCTTTTTGCGATCTTTCGACGCAACTGGCCGGTTTTTTCACAATCTTTTCATGAAACTTGCTGGTTTTTCCGTGATTTTTTTAAAATATTTTCCTTTTTCACGATCTTTTGCCAAACTCCGTTGTGTTTTTCTCGCAATCATTTGGCGAAACTTGTCGTTTTTTCGATCTTTTGACAAGCCTTGCCATGTTTTTTTGTGATTTCTTGACAAAATTGGCAGTATTTTTTCGCAATCTTTTTACAAAATTTGTTGTTTTCTGCAGGGCTGGGAACCCCCCCCCCCCTCCCCGTTAATTATGTGGGTTTTTTTTTTCGCAACCCTTTGACGAAAATTACTGATTATTTGGGATTCTTTGAAGAAATTTGCGCTTTTTCGCGAGCCTTTGATGGAATTAACAGATTTTATTGCGATCTTATGACAAGATTCTTATTTTTTCTGTAATTCTTTGACAAAATTAGCTTTTTTCTAAAGATTCTGTGACGAAATTAAGATTTGTTTTCACGATCCTTCATAGAAAATTGCATTTTTTTGCAATTCTATAACAAAGTTCGTCTTTTTCCCAAGATTTTTTTGACAAAATTAACTTTTTTGCGATTATTTTATGGAATTCGCGTTTTTCTTGCGATTTTTTGACGAAATTTGCATCTCTATTCGCAATACTTTGTAGAAATTTGCTTTTTTTTACGCTATCGTATAAAAAACTTTTGCTTTTTTGTTACTTTTTGGAAAAAAAAAAAAAATTCTCCCATCTTTTGCTGAAAGTGACGATTTCTTATACGAGCAATTGATGAAATTTTTTTTGCGACTATTTCTCGAAATTCGCGATGTATTTTTAGTTCTGATTTTTCAGACTAGACCATTTTTTTTTTTTTTTTTCTGAGCTGAATGTCTAATAAATTTTTTTAAAAAGCTAGGCGTCAAATTTGACGACCAAGAATAATTTTCTAGTCGTCAAATTCAATTTTTTAGTTTCATTTGACGACTAACGACTGCTAATTTCTAACACTGCTTGAGAGCAAAAGTGAATTCAAAAATAAATCGGGAAAGTAAGCAGTTTGAATCGAAATACACCCTTAAAAATCTGGGACAGAATTAAAGAAAACAATTTAAAAGTGACTGTTTTTTTCCAAAGACCTTCAAAATTCATAGACCGTCAAACATGCAGTTTAATTTAGGATTTTGATCACAGCTGTTGTACGTCAGAATGCTGGCATTTCGTACATTAGAATGTATGTGTGGTTAATGTTGCAATAAAAAAAATATATACAAAGCTTTTCTAGGAGTTATTTTTTTAATCATTGATTAAATTTAAATGCATTCTCCTTAATGTAAAATTGTTTATGGCTTTAAATTGCTTTTAAAATAAAATGGCTTTTATGCGTACTATCGTTCAAATCGGCAGACGATTAATATACCATAATAAATTATCAAATAGCAAAGCAAATTATTTCTATTTAATGTATTTCTGTTGTTCGATAAAACCAGACGATTATTAGAATGATTGCTATAAAAGATTGCAATGAGACTATAAAGACAATTTTTTGTAAATAAAGATTTTTTTTAGAGTGAAATTTTTAGTTTCGGATTGGGTTTATGTCCATGGAAATTATTTTGTCCTGTTCGGATCTGTTTATAGTTATCTGGAATAACTTTGTTTCGGAATTGACTTGGTTCATTATTTCGGGGGTGTTCAAATTGAATTTTTATGTTCGGCTCAAATAACATGTATACAGAAATTATTTTATCGTAATTGTATCGGATTATGGTTCATTGGAATATTTTTGTCCGGTTTAAATTTTCATTGGGTCAGATTCCAATATTTTTTCATATTGAATTTTTAAGTTCAGTTCGGATTGCAATTTTGTCTGGATGGGTTGTAATTGAATTGGGTTATTCCATGTCACTTCATTCAGACCATGTCACCCACTGACATGGATTTCCAAGAAATTTTATACATAAATACAATGTCTAAAGATATGTTGATTCACAAAATTTCAGTTTAAAATAATGAACTTTTCATGAGTTACAAGCATTTAAAAATACCTCTCTCAGTCAATTTTTTTGCTGAAAATGATCGTCCATCAAACATGTAATGTTGGATAAAAATGCTTATTTTTCTAAATATTATTAATAAAATCAGATGTAAATTTTTTTAGAGATTCTTAATAATGTATTTTTTTAAAAGGATGCTCAATAAAACTTTTTAGAATTCAAATGTTTTTAAAAAATATTTTATCAAAGGAGTTAAGAAAAATATAAAAATATGCAATTCATTTTTTTTTTTTTCCCACATTTGATTTGGCTGAATTTTTTTATATACATAGTTTATAAGAAAACCATTTAATAATAATAAAAAAAAAATAAATAAATAAAAAGGTGTTTTTTGAAATTTTTGAGAAAAAAAAATTTTTTTGTTAATTTTACAGACTATATTTAAAGTAAGAGTTCAAAATTCTTCAAAAATGCATGTAATAATAATAAATAAATATTATAATTAGGCTGTAATTGTGTTTTTAAAAACTTGTTTTGATGTTATTTTAATAAATTAAGTATAAAATTCATATTATAATAAATTAATTTCCTGTATGCATTCAAATAAATCTTCCATTGTACTAACTGAAAAACAATCAATAAGATTAAATATAAACTGATTTTTAAAATTATTCATTGAAACAGTTTTAGCTTTGCATCTTTAAAAAATGTGGAAAATATAAATTTATACCAAAAATAAGCCCCTTCAAATATTACTCCCCCTTTCATATATTTTGCAAGCTGCGTAAATTCCGAGAAATTTATAAATTCCAAGCATATTCCCTTGCTTTTCTAATTTAACCTATCTATTTCACAAAAGCACTAATTATAAGCATCCCCTTTAAAATTATTAGAATTTCCTGTCTGCTAAAGGTTTGAATTGCTACCGGTGCTTTAAACTTTGTTTTACCTGTAGTCTTCATAATGATATAAATAGTAAATATAATATAAACATAAATATTATAACCAGCATATCCTTTTATTTAGAATATAAAACTGTTTAATCAACAAAGTATAAAAATCCACTGATAAATAAATACATTTTTAATATAATTCTAAAAAAATAATTTAAAAAATATTTTTCATAAAATTAACTTTATGATTATTTTATTGTCGGACACAGCTTAAAATCTTATGTACTGTATTGCAGAATCATAATCAAATATTCAGAGCATATATATAACAAAAAATAAGTATTATCTATTAAATAATTATAGAATAGGTGGGGGTAAAGATAAACACTTCCCATAAATTCTGATTTTTAACAAACAAATTGGTCTAAACTTATGTGACGAATGATTAAAATATTATATTAGAACATTAGGCACGTGTCACCATCAACCAGTATTCAAATTGTGATTTTCAAAAAACACTGGTCAGTGTATCATTATTACGTTGATTGGGGTAAAAGTATGCAGTGGTGGTGCAAAGATACACAGAGCATATTTTTATCTTGTTTCTCCTAAAACAATTGAACTATGCAAAAGTATGAGTAAATTTTTAGTATTTATAGTTAAACTGAAAATTATAACTTAAACCATGGAAAAAAAGAAAAAAAAAAGTATGTGAGATTGCAAGTAGGGGTGGGATGAATATTCGGCCACTATTCGGTATTCGGCCCTTTTGCTGAATATTCGGTTGGCCGAATATTGAAGGTTTGTTGACCGAATACTTCGGCCGTATACCTGTAGCCGAATATTTAGAGATATCTTGCCGAATATTGCTAAAATCTCGCCGAATAGTGAAAGATACTTGCCAAATAAATTTTGGATTTAAAGAATTTCATTCTTGCAATTTTTTTTCCTCTAATCCAAATTGGCTACTTCATTTATGAAGTCATTCTCACTCTTACTTACAAAATATAGAGTTATTAAGATACTAAAAAATATACAGCCTTTCTGTATTTCCTATAAAAGTTAGTGATATTCTAAAAAATGCTGCCCAAGCTGGAGATTTAATTGTACGGTAAATGTCATCATTAGAGAATGATATATTACAATTCAAGATATAAAAACACTGCCTTATTCTAAAATGCTCAAACATTTATTAATGTCTGCAAATTCCATGCACATATAAAAAAGGCTGTTATGAAATTCATAACTTATTTTCTATAAAGTAAGAAATGAAAAAATTTATTCACTAGGTGTGTTAACAAAGATTCATTTTCAAAATTAAATATAATATATAACCATTCCAAATACAACGGTATATCTGAAAGCAAAACTGGTGTCAAACTCGATACACATTAGATGACACAACTTGCTTTATGAAGATGGTTTTATAAATATTTTAATATAAATTCTAAATACTCAACAAAATATTTTTTTCATTCTACAGTTTTCACTTTTAAATAATTATTTGCATAATTACTGACTTAAATATGTAACATTATTATGTATATATTTTTAATTTAATCTTCATTCCTTCATGTTGTTATCAATTTTCTGTTTATCCTTTTAATGCTTATTGAAGTTGAATATTGTATGTGCCGATTCAAATGTTGAAGATTTTGTTAACATATGCATTCTACTTTAAGCATAACCTTTTGTTTTAACGTAATTTGTAATTTAAAGCTTGGCATCTGATTTCAGAACAGTCTCATTCTTACAAATTTGCTTATCACTAGGGACACAAACTCTAAATGATCAAATTTACTTCATTAAAGGTTATTTCAGAAAATATGTCCATGTGAGTTCTGAGAGAGAGAGAGAGATTAAGAATATTATTGATTTTGGATGCAAGAAGTATCAATTGATAGTAAAAATGAAGTACATTCTTCATATTTTAATGGAAATATTTTCCCATCTTGACTTACTGAAAATCAATTTGATGTACATTAGAATAAAGGATATAATGCAATTTCATAATTTTTTTTTTTTAAATAAGTTTTTCAAATTTAAAAATACATTTAAAAGCACATTTAACAGTAATAATTATTAATAAGCTCCTATTTTTTAAATTATATATAATCAAAATTTATTTTCTTTATTGGAAAAAAAATTACTATTTGGCCAGCCGAATATTCGGTATTCGGCCTAAAATTTGGCCGAATATTCGGTATTCAGCTATTCGGCCAAATCACTATTCGTCCCATCCAGGGTTGGCGAGTTTTTGCCGAAGGTGGAAAAAACCGCGGAAAAAACCTGGTAAAAACCGTCCCGGCAAAAATAGGTTTTTGCCAAGGAAGTGGCAAAAATAGGCTGTCCATTTAAATTTTTTCCCCAGAAAGAGAAAAATATTTCACAAAAGAAAAAATAAACTGCATACTTAATTAAAAAATCAATATTATTCTAAATTTATTTTAACTTTTAAGTTAAATAAGTATAATTATGCACTTTATGAAAGAATACTAACTTTTATAACAAGATTATAAATGAAAAAAATACCAATTTTAATATAAATAAATAGAAACTTCATTTATTCATGCTATACAATTATTAATTCACATAATAGAACTGTTGAGACTGAGTAAAGCATTTATATTTATAGTTTATATATGTTAGAAATTCGAATAAACAGTTATAGTAACCTAAATTTAATTTAATATAAAATTATATTTAAAGCAGAAAACTATTAAATTTCAAATATTTCAACAATATCTTCCTCACAACCTAAATTTTGCTGCTTTAGCATGGCATAACAGTAAACAAGTTTTGAAAGAGTATCTGTTGAAGTATTTCGAATCTCAGTTTGCACAAATGAAAAATTTGAAAAAAATCTTTTAATAGCAGCACTGCTTGCTGGACATATTTGAAAGTGAAAATCTTTTGATAATTAAAAAAATATGTATGTTAATGACTGATAAAATACTTTACTTACAGGGGTCTGTCTAGACTTTTTTCGTCTTTGTGAAAATTCTAGACAGTTTTGTGAATTTTAAATTATCAGGTTTTCAGGTTCTACCCTTCACATATAGAGAAGCTAAGTAATAAATATATTTTTTGGTGAGTTCAAATGTTTATTAACAGGCCAGATTTTATTTTAAAATAATTAAATTTGTGAAAAGTTCAGTTTAAAGGTGAAATGTCGATTTGAGAGACAAATAATTTTATGAAGAATCCTGTTTGAGGTTAAAGAATTTTGTGAAGGGTCCTTTAAAGGACCTAAAATTTTCCTAAACATATCCCTGACTTAAAGTTAAAAAAAATTAGATATGGGTCATTCCACATGAATTCAACCAATGGGTGTTGCATCATAGTCACAGATTTTTTTTTTAATTTTATCATAGATAGACATAGTAGTGAAACCCTCAAATCTGAAATTTAAAAGTAATTTTCACAATATTGGCCGAGATATGGCCATTTGAAAACTGGCCATTTTTACGAAATGGTGGCCATCTTGGAATTGTATCACTGTCCAAATATGGCCATAACTTGACAACTAATGGCTCAAATTTTATATATCTGGTACCAATTTGAAGCTATTTGTACAAAGAATGAATATTTCACATCAAAACAATAATAAATTTTCATTTTTTTACTTTTTATTATGTGCAAAGTGAAAATTTCACCGCAAAAAAGGGCAGATTGTAATGGCTCATAAAAAAAATGAATCATCATGAATTTTTCTGAAACTTGGTAAAAACGTTGCTCCATCTGTGTGCTTTAAATAAAAAAAAAATTGGAAAGGTAAAATTTGTTGTTTTAAAATAAATGGTTTTTTACAGATAAGGTGTCATTAACCAAATAATGATATTTTTAGAATCTGTAAGCATTCCTGATTCAAAAAATAATGGTTAAAATAAAATTTTCTAACATCTAAATTAATGTAAAAGTATAATCAAAACTTCATTTGTACTAATTTTGTAGAAATCTGCCCCCAGCTCCCCCCCCCCCCCCAAAAAAAAAAAAAAAAAAAAAAAATAGACAATTCAAAAAATTTTACACTGAAAAAGATAAGAAAATAATTAAGTAATATAATGTATAATTATAAAATACCTATAAATGCAGTGCATATATATATGATAATTTACTTCACATATAGGGGCGAGTGGGGTGGAATGGGACAGTAGGTTTTTCTCTTTAAGTATCATTCTAAATATTTCATCAATCACACATTAGGTGAAGTAATGGTACCCCGATCTTCAGTTGAAAAAAGTAGCTGATTTACATAAGCTTGCAATTATATAAAGAAAAAGATTATTTCAAAAATGAAAAGTAAATTTAGTTCATATACTTTTTACGCTTTCTGTATAATGATTTGATTATGCATAGATGTAACAGTTTCTCTATATATGGAACATTATACTGTAAAATTAGAGAGGTAAAATTTGTTGTTTTAAAAATGGTTTTCTACATATAAGATGTCATTGACCCAAATAATGATTATTTTAAAATCTGTAAGTATTCTTAATTTAAGAAATATTGGTTAAAATGAAATTTTCTAGCATCTAAATTAAAGTATTGTGTTTATATTATATAATTCAATAAAGAAATATCAATTTGCAGTTATTTACACTAAATATTTATTTTTACAGTACTTTTTATTTCATTTCATTCAAAATTTTTGTAACTTTTGTCTGCAAATAACCAAGTTTCCTCTTTGAGCTACGCCTATTCATTTTTATTGGCGATAACTCTAACATTTCACAGCTTTTGTTTAATTGTTCCATTACTACTGTGGGTTCACTAAATTCTGGATCAGAGATGCTTTTCATGTCAACAATAGAAATCATCTTATTTATTGATGAACAGCAGGAAGTACATAATTTTTTTCCTGGAATGAGGATGTCTGGATTTGTCATAGACATATCTAAAGAAATTGTTTTCAGTGATTTTGCTCTGTTACTATTTGGATGTTTATTAAATGGATCACAACACTGTCTCTGATTTAAACTATAAAATTTTAGAAATTTATCCTTGTGAACCTTGCATATATTCGCATGCAAAAAACTTTTTTCATCTGGGATTATATAATGTAACCTTTTTTTTAATAAATGTAAATCCCGTGGGGATAATTGAAGAACAAAAATAACATCAGTACTCAGAGAAACATTGAGTTTTTTACATACAAAACACTCCATCTCCACTGTATAATAAGTACAAAATAATTATTGTATGTCTAAATACACCTCATTGAAAACTTTAGAAGTGGTATATGGTATTTAAAAGGAATTACTCAAGTTTCTTGGACATTATGATGCAAGATTACATCATACTTTAATTATAGCCAATTAAGAAGCAGATGAAGTAAAGCAGCAATCTTTTCTTTAAATTGCATCAGCTCATATAGAACATGATGCAAGATAGCATCATACTTTGATTATAGCCAATTAAGAAGCAGATGAAGGTACAGTAGCAATTAGGGATGGGACGAATATTCGGCCACTATTCGGTATTCGGCCTATTCGGCCCTTTTGCCGAATATTCGGTTGGCCGAATATTGAAGGCTTGTTGACCGAATACTTCGGCCGAATACCTGTAGCCGAATATTTAGAGATATCTGGCCGAATATTGGTAAAATCTCGCCGAATAGTAAAAGATATCTTGCCAAATAAATTTAGGATTTAAAGAATTTCATTTCTTGCAAATTTTTTTTCTGTAATTAAATTGGCTACTTCATTCATGAAGTCATTCTCATTCTTACTTACAAAATATACAGTTATTCAATTGCTAAAAAATACACAGCCTTTCTGTATTTCCTATAAAAGTTAGTGATATTTTAGAAAATACTGCCAAGTTGGAGATATAATTGTACGGGAAGTGTCTTCATTAAAGAATGATCTATTACAATTCAAGATATAAAAACACTTATAGAAAAAAGAAAAACACTGCCTTATTCTAAAACGCTTGAATATTTATTAATGTCTGCAAATCCCATGCACATATAAAAAAGACTTGTAAGAAATTCATAACTTATTTTCTGTAAAGTATGAAATGAAAAAATTTATTCACTAGGTGTATTAACGAAGATTCATTTTTAAAATTAGATATCAAATATCACTATTCCAAATACAATGGTACATCTGAAAACAGAATTGGTGGCAAACTAGATACACATTAGATGAAACAAATTACTTTATGAAAATGGTTTTATAAGTATTTAAACATAAATTCTAAATACTGAACAAAATATTTTTTTATTCTATAGTTTTCACTTTTAAAAATTTATTTTTATAATTACTGACTTAAATATGTAACATTATTATGTATATATGTTTAATTTACATATTCCTTCATTCATGTTGTTATCAATTGAAGTTGAATATTGTATGCGCCAATTCAAATGTCAAAGATTTGGTTACTATATGCATTCTACTTTAAGCATAACCTTTTTCTGTAACGTAATTTGTAATTTAAAGCTTGGCAACTGATTTCAGAGCAGTCTCATTCTTACGAATTTGCTTATCATTAAGAACACAGACTCTAAATGATCAAATTTATTTCATTAAAGGTTATTTCAGAAAATATCTCCTTGTGAGTTCTAAGAGAGAGAGAAATTAAGAATATTATTAATTTTGTATGCAAGAAAGGGTAAACGTCCCTCATTTGATAGTAAAAATGAAGTATATTCTTCATATTTTAATGGAAATATCTTACCATCCTGACTTATTGAAAATCAATTTGATGTACATTAAGATAAAAGAATGTAATGCAATTTCATAATTTTTTTGTGTTAAAATAAGTGTTTCAAATTTAAAAATACATTTAAAAGCACATTTAAGAGTAATAATTATTAATGAGTTCCTATTTTTTAAATTATATATAATCAAAATTTATTTTCTTTATTGGGAAAAAAAAGTTGGTATTCGGCCGCCGAATATTCGGTATTCGGCCTAATATTTGGCCGAATATTCGGTATTCGGCTATTCGGCCAAATCACTATTCGTCCCATCCCTAGTAGCAATCTTTTCTTTAAATTGCATCAGCTTATATAGAACATGATGCAATATTACATCAGCTTATAGAAACATAATGAAATTTTTACATCATGTTTTGAATTCAAAATTTAAAATTTTGAATTCATGTTTTGATTCTTGAAATAATCTTTTTCTTTATATAATTGCAAGCTTGTGTAAATTAGCTACTTTTTTCAACTGAAGATTGGGGTACCATTACTTCATCTAATATGTGATTGATGAAATATTTAGAATGATACATAAAGAGAAAAACCTACTGTCCCATTCTACCCCACTTGCCCCTATATGTGAAGTAAATCACCATATGTATGCATTGCATTTATAGGTATTTTATAACTATACATTATATTCCTTAATTATTATCTTATCTTTTTCAGTGTAAAATTTTTTGAATTGTCTAATTTTTTTTTTTTTTTTTTTTTTTTTTTGGGTGGGGGGGGAGGGGGGTTGGAGGCAGATTTCTACAAAATTAGTACAAATGAGGTTTTGATTATACTTTTACATTAATTTAGATGTTAGAAAATTTTATTTTAACCATTATTTTTTGAATCAGGAATGCTCACAGATTCTAAAAATATCATTATTTGGTTAATGACACCTTATCTGTAAAAAACCATTTATTTTAAAACAACAAATTTTACCTTTCCAATTTTTTTTTTTATTTAAAGCACACAGATGGAGCAACGTTTTTACCAAGTTTCAGAAAAATTCATGATGATTCATTTTTTTTATGAGCCATTACAATCTGCCCTTTTTTGGGGTGAAATTTTCACTTTGCACATAATAAAAAGTAAAAAAATGAAAATTTATTATTGTTTTGATGTGAAATATTCATTCTTTGTACAAATAGCTTCAAATTGGTACCAGATATATAAACTTTGAGCCATTAGTTGTCAAGTTATGGCCATATTTAGACAGTGATACAATTCCAAGATGGCCACCATTTTGTAAAAATGGCCAGTTTTCAAATGGCCATATCTCGGCCAATATTGTGAAAATTACTTTTAAATTTCAGATTTGAGGGTTTCAGTACTATGTCTGTCTATGATAAAAATTAAAAAAAAATCTGTGACTATGATGCAACAAGTTTTCCTTAAATTGGTTGATTTCATGTGGAATGACCCATATGTAATTTTTTATTTTGTTCTTAAATTCCTAAGTAAGACTGAATCCCACCTATTTTTTAAAGATTTAAAATATTTAATATTAATTAATTAGCAAATGAAATTAAAATATTAAATAATACACTGTTAAATTTAATTGTTTATACCATTACTATCCTTATTAGCGTGCAGATTTTATTACACACTAAGGACATATAGGTTTTTTCCATTTTTGCCGGTTTTTTCCATTTTTTCCCTGGTTTTTTCCAGTTTTTTCCACTGTCCTGGCAAAAATACATTTTTGCCGGCAAAAATGCCAACCCTGGTCCCATCCCTTTGCAACTAGCAATTAACTTCTAACTGCCATGATAAAATTTGTTCCATAAATAATGTGAGTGGTCTCAGAGACCGCTTGATCGTAGAATGTATAAAGGGCCGACTGACTTATAAGATATTATTTTTGTGCTAAACTTTATGTTAAATTTTATTATTGTAATAAAAACTCTCATTCAGAAATGTTTAGCAGTACTATTAAGTTACTAAACGACTCAAAATTAAACTACAACAACAATAGTTTAATGAAAATTACAAGTTAAATAATGAAAATTAAATACATCAGCATTTTTGTGAGGCCAGGAACTAAAACAAATGTGTTTCATTAACTAGAAAAATCAAAAGGTAGTTAACTAGCTTATAATTTTAAAATCGAAACAATCTCTGGTTCCAAGCTGTGTGGATTTGAGATTGTAATTTTATTTTAATTTATGAAGATTAGACTTGATGTTTGTTTTAATTGTGAATACTTTTATTTTATATTCAAGATGGATTAAGAAAAAAGCCAAAGTTTTTTATCTATAAAGTTTTTTTAATACCTGTATTAACAACTTTATATTCACATATTTACCAATTATATCAGGTATTATCGTAAGTTCAAATTTTTGAACTTACCAAATGATGAGAAATGACCAAAGAAATAGAAGACGCTATAGAAAAAAATTACAGTAACCCAGATATTTGCAACACATTAAAAAGCGCGACCAACCTAATACTGAATGAAAACTACTTTAAATTTAACAATAGAATATATAAGCAACTAAAAGGGGTTCCGATGGGGTCTCCCATCTCAAATGTAATAGCAGAGTGGAAAATGAGAAAACTGGAAGAAAAAATAATAAACGACCATAAAAATGAAATAAGAACCTGGATCAGATATGTAGATGACATATTCATAATAACGAACAATAAAGTTAATCTTACATCATTACTGAACGCAGTCAATCTATACGATAAAAATATCCAATTTACAATAGAAGAAGAAAAAAAACAGATCCCTAGAATACCTAGACGTTAAACTAATGTACGACGAAAACGAAATACAAACGACCGTTTACAGAAAGCCCACAGCTAACCTAAACATAATCTCAAATGCAGCCAATACCCCCCTCACCTATAAGCTATCAGCGTTAAATACCTATATAAATCGAGCACTGCATGTATGTTCGAACGAAAAATTATTAAATCAAGAACTAAAAACAATTGAAACAATAGGAATTAATGCAGGACATTCAAAAGAAACGATTAAAAGATTAATACAG
Organism: Maratus speculifer; assembly: GCA_964019185.1. Taxonomy (NCBI): domain Eukaryota; kingdom Metazoa; phylum Arthropoda; class Arachnida; order Araneae; family Salticidae; genus Maratus; species Maratus speculifer. The sequence continues at coordinate 261,632,699 of OZ025301.1, forward strand.
AAAACTAAAGATAAATTTGACCTAATCCAGCCAGCACAGAAGAAGAAAAATGATTTCACACCCCCCCTTTCCATTCTTAAACGGCATCTCACTTAAAATAAAAAGAGAAATAAAAAAACTAGGAAAACAAGTACCATTAACACCAAATCCCTCCCTTTTCAATTTAATACGCAACGATATAGAAAAATACGATGACCTACAAACAGCTGGTATTTATAAAATTACATGTAAAAATAATAATAATGAAGATATTGTATACGTAGGGATGACCAAAAGGAAAATTGAGGAAAGATTAAGCGAACATATACGAGACTTAAAATACAATAATCAAAAAACAGCATTGGCAAGGAAAAACATAGAAACTCCGATTAAAAATAAGACAATAGAGATTGAAAAAATTGCAAATTATGGATGCCTTCACAATGCTTTGATCAGAGAAGCAATAGAAATAAAAACCTTACAAGAAGAAAATGAGAAAATAGTATGTAATGATATGACACATGCAATTATTGATAATAGATGGCGCCAGCTGATATCTCAAGCAAAAAGAAAAGGGGGAAAATTTCGAAAATCTCTGCCGAAAAACTGAATGAGTTGTTTATTCTTGACTGAAGATGCCTTAGAAATAGGCGAAAGCGTTTTCAAGTGAGAAAAAAATGGAGGAAATGAACTACGTTGAACTAGTAATGAAAATTAAAAAGGTAATGAATCTTATATGAACTTATGTATTTAAATACTGGGACTCTCTGGACCAATTTTTGTGGACAAATCTAGGTTTTTTAACTTGAACTTCGAACTATCATTATCATCATTTTTAAACATTTTAAAAGACTCGATGCAATATGCTTATTTTTTAAAAAAGGATTTGTGAATTGGATTTATTGTATGTAATAAATTGTACAGAATACTTTGTGGACAAATCTATTTTTTAACTTGAACTTCGAACTATCATTATCATCATTTTTAAACACTTTAAAAGACTCGATGCAATATGCTTACTTTTTAAAAAAAGGATTTGTGAATTGGATTTATTGTATGTAATAAATTGTACAGAATACTATATTAATAACTGATATAATATAAATAAACATGTTGAAATATACATAGAGTATGTGCTTATATGTGTATATATTTATATGCTATCTTTTGAAAAAGAATTTTATTTTATATTAATAATTGAAATTATTTTGGTAAAAATTATAAAGATACCCCCCCCCCCCCACACCAAAAAAAAGTTAAATCAAGATTTTTTAGAAAAATATGGCAGTTATGTTTATTTTGACAGGATATTGAAGAATCTGTCTAAATGTGTGTCTCAGGAATCTTTGTAATACTATGTAGGAGTAAAGGGGGGAGAAACATCCACTTATTTATCAATAATGGATTAATTTAGTTGACTGAATATTAATAAAGTTTATCAGTTTGCAGATCATCTTTATGCTAGATTATTTCTATATATCTTTATATGTCTTCAAAATACATGTATATAAAAAAATCTCAAAGAAAGAAAAAAAAAAATTAATTTTTCAGAAACATCCCATTAATTTTTTTTATTGAGAAAAGATTTACTAATAAAAAGTTCATAAAAAATATTTAGCAAAATAAAATGGGTGGCACATTTAAAAAAAATATATTTTTTTAATTAATACATGAAATGTCAATTTTACGTAAATATTAAAGAAAAAAAAAACTCAAATTTTCTAAAAAAAAAAAAAAAACTTTAAATTTTCCAAAAAAAAAACTTTTTAATTTTTTTACTGAGAAAAGACAGACTAATAAAGAGCTCATAAAAAAATATTTAGCAAAATAGGTGGCACATTTAAAAATATTTTTTTGAAATTCATATATTAAATGTCAATTTTATATAAATATTCAAAAACTGAAAAAAAAAAAAAAGATATTTTTTGTAAAAAATAAAAATAAAAATTGGTATAACTTTATAATATATATAATATAAAGAATGTTTTAACCATTTTAATTATTTGGTGAAGAGTTATGAAGTAATTTGCGCAACCATACAGAAAATCAACGCTCTAAAAATGGCAATAGAAAAAAAAAAAGTGTCACATGTTCTGATGCGTATAATTTAAAATATTTTAATTGGATACAATTAAAATTTCACATGATAGCTTCTTGTATATGTATGTTTTCATGTACAAAGTTTTGTCAAAATCTTAGATGGTGGGTGACATTTTGTAAAATTGTTGGATGATTTGACATGGAATGACCCAATTACATTTACGGTTAGTCTTAGGTTATATTTAATTTCTGGTTAGGTTATATTTAGATCATGGTTAAGTTACATTTAGGTTAAAGTTAAGTTGCAGTTAGGTTATGGTTAGATTGCAGCAGTGTTCTTGCTGTCGCTCGCCATTGTGCCAAATTGCGACTCAATTCTTCATTTGGCGAGTAAACAAGCAATTAAATTCGCCAAATTGCTAGTGCTTAATTTTTAATTTTTCTTTCTTTTCTTTGTCGTTTTTCTTTTCTTTTTTTTCTTTTTTTTTCTTTTTAAATGTGTGTATGTGTGTGTGTGTTGCTTATCATGTTCAATTGCACCGTACTGTCAGAATGGAAACTACTTAAAAGTTTCTTAAGCTCTCAGTGCAGAACAATGAATTTAGCAGATTCCATCGACTTCATCTATAAAAACAATCTGCAACAACTTGATTTTTCAGATTCATTATGTGTAATATGATAAAATTCTGAATTAATTTAGGAAGTTTTATTTCATAACATTTTAATGAGTTAAATCGGTTTTAGTTTTTAGCTCACAGGCTATCATAGCCTGAGAGCTTATGTGCCCGTCCGTTCTGTATGTATGTGCGTAACGCGATAACTCATGATAAAAATATCGGATCCACTTGAAATTTTGTATGTAGGTATATCCTGACAAGGCGCTTCCCTGATTAGTTTTTGGAGTTCATTCGATATGTATAGGAGGGGGAACGGGGGGCTCATGCCCCCCGTTAGTTGATATAAATGGGATTTTCATGCAGAATTAAGTTTTCGTTCAAAATTTAGATTAGGATCATTCTGATGAGGCGATTCCGTGACTGTTATTAGGTGTTCATTGAATAAGTATAAATAGGGGGACAGGGGTTCTAATGCCCCCCCCCCTTAATTTATAGAAATGGGATTTTCATGCAGAATTAAGTTTTCGTTCAAAATTTAGATTAGGATCATTCTGATGAGGCGATTCCGTGACCGTTATTAGGTGTTCATTGAATAAGTATAAATAGGGGGAACAGGGGCTCTAATGCCCCCCCCCCCCCCCCCCCCCCCGTAAGTTGATATAAATGGAATTTTCATGCAGAATTAAGTTTTCGTTCAAAATTTAGATTAGGATCATTCTGATGAGACGATTCCGTGACTGTTATTAGGTGTTCATTGAATAAGTATAAATAGGGGGAACAGGGGTTCTAATCCCCCCCCCCCCCCCCCCCCCCGTTAGTTGATATAAATGGGATTTTCATGCAGAATTAAGTTTTCGTTCAAAATTTAGATTAGGATCATTCTGATAAGGCGATTCCGTGACTGTTATTAGGTGTTTATTGAATAAGTATAAATAGGGGGAACAGGGGCTCTAATCCCCCCCCCCCCCCCGGTTAGTTGATATAAATGGGATTTTCATGTAGAATTAAGTTTTCGTTCAAAATTTAGATTAGGATCATTCTGATGAGACGATTCCGTGACTGTTATTAGGTGTTCATTGAATAAGTATAAATAGGGGGAACAGGGGTTCTAATCCCCCCCCCCCCCCGTTAGTTGATATAAATGGGATTTTCATGCAGAATTAAGTTTTCGTTCAAAATTTAGATTAGGATCATTCAGATGAGGCGATTCAGTGACTGTTATTAGGTGTTCATTGTATAAGTATAAATAGGGGGAACAGGGGTTCTAATGCCCCCCCCCCTTAATTTATATAAATGGGTTTTTCAAGCAGAATTTTCAGATTTCGTTCAAATCTCTGAATAGTTTTGGAAGTTTAATGGTTAAGTATAAAAGAGGGGGATAACTCCTTTTAAATTATATAAATGCTAAATGGGTTTTTATTAAGAATTATCTAATTTGCTCTGAATTTTGGATATAGATTTTTTATATGATAAAGCATGTCTTTGATAGTATAGGAGGTTCAATGATTAAGTATAAAAAAAGAGGAAAGAAGAGAGCTGTTTCCCTTTCTTAATTTTTTAACGGAATTAACCCTTGAAAATATAAGGCTTTAATGTACAATTAGTATTTGTAGCCTGTGAGCTCAATGCCATCAGTTTAACTGGGCAGTATTCTTTATTAGCTCTTAGGCTATCATAGCCTGAGAGCTTATGTGCCCGCCCGTTCTGTATGTATGTTCGTTCGTGCGTAACGCGATAACTCATGATAAAAATATCCGATTCACTTGAAATTTTGTATATAGGTATATCCTGACAAGGCGCTTCCCTGATTAGTTTTTGGAGTTCATTCGATATGTATAAGAGGGGGAACGGGAGCTCATGTCCCTCCCCTTAATTGATATAAGTGGGTTTTTCATGCACAATTAAGTTTTCGTTCAAAATTTAGATATAGGATCATTCTGGCGAGGCGATTCCTTGACTGTTATTAGGTGTTCATTGAATAAGTATAAACAGGGGGAACGGGGGCTCTAATGTCCAACCCCTTATAATTTATATAAATGGGTTTTTCAAGCAGAATTGTCAGATTTCGTTCAAATCTCTGAATAGTTTTAGAAGTTTAATGGTTAAGTATAAAAGAGGGGGATAACTCCTCTTAAATTGTATAAATGCTAAATTGGTTTTTATTAAGAATTGTCAGATTTGCTCTGAATTTCGGATATAGATTTTTTGTATGATAAAGCATGTCCTTGATAGTTTAGGAGGTTCAATGATTAAGTATAAAAAAGGGGAAAGGGGAGAGCTGTTTCCCCTTCTTAATTTTTTTTCGAACGGAATTAACCCTTGAAAATATAAGGCTGTAATGTACAATTAGTATGCGTAGCCTGTGAGCTCAATGCCATCAGTTTAACTGGGCAATATTCTTTTTATTTTTTTTCTTGATTGCGTAAGATATTTAGAATATATATATATTTTTTTAATATATTTGTAATGGATCGTTGGATCTAGATTAATAACAATCGTTGTCGCAGCTATTAAAACTTATTTTCGAACATATTGAAAAAAAGGGGGTACATTAAAGGATTAAAGATTTTTTTTTTTGTTACATTATACGACGAATTTATTTGGCTAAAATTTTTTCATTTGGCAAATGTTTTTTATTTTTAATTAGCCAAATTACTAACATTGGTCAAATGTCAGCGAGAACACTGGATTGCAGATAAGGATGCAATAAGATAAAGGCTAGAGGTTACATTTATGTTATGTTTATGGCCCGCCATGCACCAATGAAACATTGAACGAAAAAACATGCAACAATTTCACCCTGATAACAAAGAAAAAACCGGTTTGATTGTGTTCTGTTGCATGATTTTTGACGCATGACTCCCTAGTATGTGGCGGGCCTAAGTTGCGGTTAAGTCGCAGTTACTTTACACACAGGTTATGGTTACGATTAGGATTTTGACCACAGTGTGAACATTAAGCATGCTTTGATCAAAAATATAGACTTTTTTTTTTACAATGGCTCTGAAATTATAATATTATATACATTTAGATTACATTTTATACATAGGTGCCTATGTTACATTAATCTTTCGTAATACATGTGTTAATTTGATCCTGGTTTAATGAATTTCAAACCAGAATTTTTTTTTAAAGAAATGAAATTAAATGAGTGCTACTTAAAAAATTAAAAGTAAATAAATAAAGATTCATGAAATTATTTTTTTGGTTCGAAATGAGGTTAACCTGCATCAAACTAATCCAGATATTACGGAAGATTAGTTTAAAGTTAATAGCTATGTTTATAATATTTTATACTTTTAGCTGTTATAATATTATATACTTTTAGCTAATCATTCAAGTATTGATTTCATTCATGGTATAGGTGGATTAGAGAGTGATATAATATAATTAGTTTGAAATTCAAAATATTTCACTTGATATTTCTATGTGATAAAAGTAATTAGTTACATGACTTAGCAGTGATTTTTACGGATAAATATCAACACTTTAACACAAAAATCACACAATCGCTGCACACATATTCCCTCCCGCGTTTCCCATTGCAGTTGTTTTGAGCATTTTTACAGCTAAATATGTTTTTTTTTTTTTTTTTTTTTTTTTTTTAAAACCAATTTCTCACACAGTCAGTGGCCACGTATTTCAGACAATGTATTTCCATATATTTCGAGTTAGAGAAAATCATGCAAATTTGAAGTTAGTTTAATATTATTATTACGGATCCGGGCAACGGCGGGCAGGCCAGCTAGTCTTAAATAAAATCCTTTCTATAAATTTTATTGCAAATTTCTTTCCTGAAGCTGTAAAAGATTGAGCTGAATTCAATATATAGTTTATGTAAACTATGAAATAAATATATTTTTTTAATGTATACTATTTCTAATCAGTTATACTTTAACACACTAAGTGTAAAATTTAATCATTTGTATATTACTAAGTACAAGTAGAACTAAGAATAAAGCAGTTAAAAACAATTTTTTATAATATACATATATAAGTTATAAAACGATTTATCATGTAGCAATACATTATTTATCACAAGGTAATATTTCAAATGTTAGATAAATTAAATATGAATAAAGCAGATTGAAATTTTACACATTGACTACAAAATGACTACATTGAATACATAATATTATAAATTTGCTTTTCTTATAGGCTTATTTCAAAGTTTGAATGCTCATATTGAGCATATATATCGAAAAATAATCGAAATGCTTTGTATTTTATAAAACACTACACAGTCTTTCATTTTACAGTTTAAAAAATTTATATCTTTGGGGGAGGGGAAGTCTGAATTCAACAATGGTTGAAGATAAAGGACAATTTTATAAGTCAGTATTTATTTATTTATTTTATTTTATTATTATTTTTTGCTTTATGTATAAAATATTTTTTTTTTAACTTAAAATACAGCAAACATGATAGGCTTAGTTTCATTTTAACCTCCCTTAGAAAAAAAAAAAAAAAAAACTTGCAGAATTAAAAAAAAAAAAAAAAAAAAAAAATGTGTTAAAAAAGTACATATTTTTACATATGTGCATAAGTAAAGATGTAGTTAAGTCACTTAGGTTTGGGTGTTGAAATTTTGGACTAGCAGGTTGCGTTTTAATTCATAACTCAGCATCCCACGGCTGTCCCAAAATATGTTCAGATATTAGAGACAATAAATACATGAGTAACATATATTTTTTTCAAAAAAATTAAGATATCCGATTTTGAGATATGAAAAGTCAAAAGCCAAGTTGTTTGACCTTGAAATTAAAAAATTAAAAAATACCTGCATGTGACATATCATATGGAAGCCCAATTCAAGCATTTTCCAAAGACATAAAAAATAAGTCTTTGTGATAATTAGAGAACAAGTTTTGGCTAAATTTGTATGATGACATGAAATGCAAAAATTTACATTTTTTGTCCATCTTTGAAGCTAATTATGTCCAAAACCAAATGAGATAGCGATTTACTATTGGGTATTTCTATTTATTCATTTCTCTATGAATATAACAGAGGAGCTAAATATCATAAAATTCTGAGTGTGTCAGGATTTAGCTGTGTTGATTTGACATGGAATGACCCCACTGGGTACATGAAATAAATAAATAAAAGGCTGTTCGGTGCATGAAATAAAGAAAGACTACTGGGTGCCTACATTTAATAAAAAGGGTCGCCAATCATATAAAATAAATATAAAGGGCCGATGAGCAGTGCTCCCCATGAAAACAACTTAGAGTCAACACTATTTATGCTATTTATCTTTATCATACTAATTTTAATTAACTGTATCATATTAATTTTATTGATTAAAGAAATCATATCAGTTGAAATTTTCTAGCTAAATGAAAAAGTTTCCTGTCTAGCATTCAAACCGATTACCTCAATTTAGTGGTGTACCGAGTAGTACTTTGGCCGAGTAGCCGAGTACCGAGTACTTGGCCACTGACTACTCGGCCGAGTACCGAGTAGTTGTATAATAAGAAAATAAAACACTGATGTGCGCATAATGTGTGCTTAGGTGTACATATATATAAATATACCTGTGTACACATATCTATACCTGTGTATACATATAATATAATATACATATATAGTAGGGTGGAGTGAAAAAGACCAAAAAAATTTTTTTTCGGAATTTTTTCTTTGGATAGGTCTAAAAAGTTGCCTTTTGGCACACTGAATATAAGGTTAAAATTTCATTTCGTTTGGAATTTATCTTTAGTCCCCTACCAGCTCTTAAAGATTATGCTCTTTATATGTGATAATCAAGATTTCACTATGTAGTGTAAATGACCAAAAAAAATTTTTTTTCGGAATTTTTGCTTTGGATAAATCTAAAATGTTGCTTTTTGGCTCACTGAATATATGGTTAAAACTTCATTTCATTTGGAATACGTTTTAGTTCCCTATCAGCTCTTAAAGATTATGCTCTTTTTATGTGAAAATCAAGATTTCACAATGTAGTGTAAATTAATCAACTTTTTTTTTTAAACTAAATTTCTGATTTCAGTAAAATAACCTACAAAAATGACTTCTTGAAGTATTACTTGTGAACGATCGAAGTATCGTTGCGTTTTAACTCTCTGAACCGCAAATGAAACCCTAAAATATGAATCGTATTGTCGCAGAGAAGAGAAAACACAATAATTAAACATGCATTTCATTTTATTTTTCGAATGCACATGAATGATAGTTCTCTAAATATAAAGCAAATGCAGTTTTCTGAATATATAGTAATGAAATGAAAAGAATATATACGATGTATTGTAAAACGATCTGTCATTTCACTCTAATTTATATTGGTTTTTGTTATCAAAATTAGGTATTACCTTTCGTGATTTGATTTTTGCTCAAATATATCCGGTTCTTGCTTCTGCTACTACAGCCGCTAATGACGCTTGAACAACTAAGTTTACGCATCTTTCGAATACTTGAATAATCTAACAGGGAAATTTTTCAATATAAAAGATGGGACTTTCGATTTTTTTCTGAGAATTTCCAGTTTTTCTCTTGGTACTCTTTTAAGAATGTGGGTCATTTCACATTCTTGCCAGTTAATAATGCTTATATAGTTTGTAACACTGAATTTCAATATTGGAATATGAAACTGTCTTATTGTAGAACATATAATATCCTTCATCTTCAATAATCTTCGGAATCCAAATTCTCCAACATGATTTTTTTTTATCAGTTATCGTTCCTGTAAATTTTCATCTCAATGGCAGAAGTATACATTTTGTTGAATAACGGGATTGAGAATTTTCTTTATATATTCTCTCAAATAACGAAACAACTTAATTGCTTATAAAAAAAACATTTTGAGCTCTATATTTGCAAGAAGAATCTTTCTTGAAGTGAAACAACATAGACAAATGTACTTTCATTACAAATTCAGCCATAATCTTCAGATTTTGGGATGAATTCTGACTTCCAATCTACAAACCAAGTAAGCAATTGGCAGTTGTCAATCATTTAGAGTGCAACATTCTTGTTGGATTACGATTTACCAGATTTTAGGAGCATTAATCGGATGCAAATGTTTGACACATGTCATAAAAATAATTTTGGTCTACACTTAACTCTTCAGAGTTCATTTCTCTGTGATAGGAGAAGATATTTTTTAATTTCCATAACTGTCTATTGTTCACATTGATCAAACGACTTTCCAATTAGAACAGGAAAAGCTCATGAGCCTTTATTTTGTTTATCAAGTTCAAAGACTTAGTGGCAATTCGTTTGCAGAGAGCTGACATATTAACCAACTACAACGGACGACTAAATCTTAGTTTAAAAATTCTATTAGCATGATTTTTTGATCTTACTGTTTATAGTTATTCCGTCACAACCTATTGCCATAAATTTATCAAGGTTTAAATGTTTTTCAGTGCAATATTTTAATACTTCCTGCTGCGATGATTTCCTGGTCCAAAAGATGGTGTAATGTGTCCCAAATACAATTCATTTGACTCTTAAAATCAGAGATTATATTTTTCACTTATAGTTCTTCCACATATCTCCAATTTTCCATAATTTTCTTTGATTTTAGGGAATTGAATAAGCTTCTGATATTCAGAAAAATTGTTGTCTTTCATTTGATGAATACGTCTTTGGGAAACTACAATAATTGATGCCTTCGATGCCTCTTAGGATTTTTTTAACCTCTCATTTTGGCCAAACTTTACAATTACTACTGTGTTTTATATATTGTTTTGTATAATAATATTATTTATAGCATTCTGCTATTGTTGGCATAACATCTTTATTTAGTTTTGAAGAATCGCCAACTTCTTTTAATGGTAAACTTCGATTTGCTTACACACATACTCATTTTGACTGTAAAAATGAGAACATACAATTTTTAAAACTCAATAAACCGTTTCAAATATTTAAAAATAAAAACTTAAAGTTTGAAAATGATGAAAGGAATTACACTAAACATTTTAAATGTAAAAATATACAATGAGATTACCAAAAAATCCTGTTAATGTACAATTTCTGGTAAGAATCTATCGTATTAATCAATGAAAATATAAATGGCCTGGTAGGGGACTCAAGAAGTTTTTCAAAATTCATGAAATTTTGCACGTGTATTAGAGGTAGTAAAAGGCAACTTTTGGCTGCTATCCAAAATTAAAATTCCAACTTTTAATTTTTCACTCCACCCTAATATATAGTATAAATAAACTTATTAAATTTGAAATTTGTGCACCTTTTAAAGACAAATTTTGACAGTTCAAAACTAATAAGAAAGGAGAATTGATACATGACAACTACAGTTATTAACTAATAACTAATACTAAATATACTTCTTATAATAATAATAACTAAACATTCTTTAACCCTCCAATTTATTCCAACCATTGAAATCTGTCTATCAAAAATAAAAATGTTCATCGGTTACTGTAACAATTCATTGAATAATGCAAACATTTCATATTTATTTTGTAACTGTCTGTACCTTATTTTCTTTTGATTAAAAAAAAATGTATTGGCTTTGCAGTTTCTTTTCATTTTTCATATGTACAGATTATATTATGTTATTTTAAATTTATTATTTTTTAAATATCTCAGTAAAAAACTAACCTTTTTCAATGAAAATTATAAATGTGTAAATTTAAGAATGCCTTAAAAAGCAAGCTCTAAAATTGATGAATTTAGATGATCTAGAACTTGAAAATCCACCAAAGAAACAAAAAATAAATATGAGAATGCTAATGTCGACGAATCAAAAGAGAAAATGCTAGCAAAAAGTTCATCTATTTTCTGGCAATGTTTTGAGGAAATTGTGAATGAAGCAAAAAGATTGTGGCACTAGTACTAGTTTAAAATCACTGCATGAAGAATTGGTACAAAAAGATATACAGGCTTTCTTAACAGAAGACATGTAAAACTGACACTCCATTTGCATGGTGAGAGGGGGAAAAAAACTTTTCTGATTATATGCAACTTTGCAAAAAACTCTTATATGCACCTTCAACAACTGTTTATTCTGAACGTAATAGAGGCCGGCCAAATTTATAGTAGTAAAAGAAGTGCCCTGTCTACTAATAATGTAGAACGTTTGGTGTTTTTGCACCATAATTTGAAATATATTAAATTTAATTACTATTAATTTTTTATTGCATTTATCGTATTTTCAGTTTCTTTATCCAAAATAAGTCTTTTCTGTTTTCCTATATATAAAAAAGTATTTTTATTTGTATAAATGTGAAATTTCTTTAGGGATTTTGTTCTTAACTTTTTTTTATATTTTGCAGACATATTGTTAAATACAGAGTAAATAGTTTTATGAATTACTACATATATTATACATTGATATTCAAATAACTTTTTTCAGATCAGTTATAAATTCATATGCTTAAAAAATGAAATTCTTACAACTACTCGGTATTGGCCGAGTACTTGGCCAAAATTTGGCCGAATACTGAGTATTTACCGAGTACTCGGTACGGCTCTACCTCAATTCAACCAGTAACATTTTATCAATCAAGATATCCTGGATGACACAGTTCACTCAACTTTTTTTTTCATGAAATTGAATATTGATCTAACTTATGCAGAGTCTGAATAGCCTTTTTTTCTTTCTCTTTGAGAGAAATCCCAGTTATTATTTGTTCTGCTTGATAGCTTTGGCCAAATATTAAACACTTAATCAAATTTTAAGAGGTAATAATTACTAAATTTTTTTTAAAAGTGTGCATAGGTTATGTACAATTGGATTCAGTATCTTATGAATTAAGATACTCATAGTTTATTTGCAATGCTGCTTAACTCTCTTGCCACATATACTGCAATTTCCACGGCCAACAGAAAAGTAACAAAATTTGCAAAACCCGTGATTTCCATGAACTTTTTTTTCATGATTTAATTCAATGTTAGAAAATAACTCTTTTATGAAAAAATTACATATTTTAACTAAACTTTACAGCAGTAGAATTGATAAAAGAGTTTGCTAGTCTGCAGTCATCATCACTGGCCTGCTACATAAAATTGTATTAAGTACCTTTAACTTAACCCATTGAATGACAACCTCTGTCACCCCTCCCCTACTAGAATATAAATCAGACTTCTTTTGCAGTAAAAAGTATAGAATACAAAAACTGTAAAATTATTAATTATGTATTTTATTTCTGATCATTTATTCCACCTGGCTGTAAGGATTAACACAATTTTTTTAACATTTATTTTTTCAAATAAAATGGAATTTTATTTTTTGTGCCGAGGTGTCAACAATTTTAATCAGTTGATTTAAATCAACGATTAAATCATGATTTAAATCAATTGACTTTTTAAAAAAAGTTATTGATTTAAATCAAAATTTTTTATAAATGTTTAAAATAACATAAAAGCTGTGTTGTGTGCTAGAAATTTCATTTTCTTTCAAAATTCTTTTACAAAATCTTATAAGATTATATATATAGATTTACAAAAAAGATTGTCTGACACCCTTTAGAGGGTGACACCCGGGTGGACCGCCTCCCGCAAGCTGTGCCACTGAGTCAATCACTATGTAGTTCTGAATAGTGTTCACCCTAGAAGAAAAAAAAGGACAGGGTGATATTTGCTAAAAAGGGCATTACTGCAGCAGAAAAGGGCACTTTTGCAAGAGAATCTATTATTGCTTTTAGTGAAAGTGGAAAAGAGGTTGGGAAATAAGTGATTTTTAAGCGATAAATACAGTAACATTAATTTCGAATGGTTTTGTGGTATAAAAATAAAAATACAATTAAATTACAACATGATTGAATAATTTCCTGTTTAATTACTTTTAAAAAGGGCAAGGTGCATTTTGTAAATTTGAAAAAGAGCAGGGTGCTGCACCCTTTAAAAATGGCCTAGAATGAACACTAGTTCTGAAATATGTGTAGACCAAAGCAGGAATTTCACTGAATACCGAATATTCAATCAAAGTATCACATCCAATATTCAGTAACCAAACACCATTTTATTTTAAAAGAATTTTAAATTTTGTCAAATAAATAAGTTTTTTTTTAGCCACTAGGAGGCAAATTATAAATGCATTATGTCTGCCGGGGGGGGGGGGGGGGATCACAAGAATAGAAGGGGAAAAGAGGTTAAGAAATAAGTGATTTTTAGGCGATAAATAAAGTAACATTAATTTCGAATGGTTTTGTGGTATAAAAATAAAAATACAATTAAATTACAACATGATTGAATAATTTCCTGCTTAATTACTTTTAAAAAGGGCAAGGTGCATTTTGTAAATTTGAAAAAGAGCAGGGTGCTGCACCCTTTAAAAATGGCCTAGAATGAACACTAGATCTGAAATATGTGTAGACCAAAGCAGGAATTTCACTGAATACCGAATGTTCAATCAAAGTATCACATCCAATATTCAGTAACCAAACACCATTTTATTTTAAAAGGATTTTAAATTTTGTCAAATAAATAAGTTTTTTTTTTTAGCCACTAGGAGGCAAATTATAAATGCATTATGTCTGCCGGGGGGGGGGGGGGGGAATCACAAGAATAGATTCAAACTTAAGTATATGGTATCCAATGATTTATAAATATGACATGCAATGGTCCAAATGCAAAATACAGTAGACTCCCTCAAATCCACAACCCTAAAATCCACACACAAATTATGGATGTAAACAATGAAACATTCAGTTCAGATATAGGGGCAAAATTTGTTTTTTTTTTTTAGTTTTATACCAATTCCATACATGTTTTAATTTGTAATTTTTGTTAATAGTATTAAATTCATGTTTTTTTTTTTATGAAGAAAGAATAAATTCATTTCTGAAAAAAATTCAAAATATTTGTAATATTATTTTTGATTAAAATCTTCTTACCAAATATATTTATGTGTTAATCAAGCTTTTTTGGTTAAGTTTGGCTAAACCTGAAATAAAACTTCTTTATTTTATGATTTTGATGTGAATTAATAATGTACCTTTATGAGGCAAGTTTCATTGAATAATTTAGGAAAAATACATTTAATCTAAATTGCACATTATTGACTATTAACTTGACCTTTGCTTTTAAAATTTTAATCACTTTAAAAATTATCAAAATTTTTATTTTTAGTTTATTACTTTTTTATATTATTAAGCATTTATTATACTTTGGGTTACATTATTAATTATGTTCAAATTCTTTAAAATGTAAACAAAGCAATGATTAGAACTCCACAAAAATTCTAAAATCTGCAATACCTCTAGTCCCAAGCTATGTGGATTTCAGGGAGTCTTCTGTATCAGTAACAGTGAGTGGTTCAATCTTTTTGGAAGTGACCAAAAGCAGAAATTAAAAATTTTGAAACAAAATTGAGAACTTCAGGTTTTATTTAACATGGCACACATGAAATTTGGACTTAGAAAGATCCATATAGAAAAAAGGAGCATGCATGATAGTAAATCCTTTTTAAAAATAAATATTGAAATACTTTTTGAGTTATTCTTTAAAATTGTAATACAGTAAAACCTCCAAATAAGGGACACCTATGGGACCGAAACTTTTGTCCCTTAAATAGAGGTGTCCCTTATTTGGAGTTTTTTATATTATTTTTAATTAATCATTCAGAAGGATATGAAAGTAATAAAACATTAAAGATGAAATTTAAATGCCTCGATGTGTATAAATTACGTTAATCAGACAAAAGGAAATAAAGAAAATTAATTAAAATTTTCAATTATAATTGAACATTTTTAATTAGTAATTAGAATTATTTAATTAGTAATTAGAATTATTTAATTAGTAATTAGAATTACTAAATCATTAAATAATTTGTAGAATTATCAATTTGTAATTTTTATGCAAACTGTGTACATGCAAAAAATATAAAAAGACAACAAATATCTCAACTGTTCTACTCAGCAAGCGGAAAACGTTTTCACACATAAAAAATTCATTTTTAAAATGAAAGGTACAAAATTGGAACGTTTGGAATCAATTTGAAATTCAACTGTGTTTTCTATTTTTTTTAATAAATAAATTACCTATTGTGTTATAAGCGATTTTGATCACGTGACAAAGACTTATTTATTCTTTCTTGAGAAGTTAATTTTCTTTCATGTGGGAATTCGGTTCAAAATGCCCACTTTGACAATATTATCTGAAAGATCTATTTCATTTGTGAAAAAATTGGTCTACTGCATATTTTCTGAACAACAACAGTAGCTAGTTTCAGGCATTTCTGAATAAAAATAAATTAAAACTTATGTCTTAAAAGTTGCCTTTTTTGGATTTGAGAACAGACTAAAAGCAAATGTAAAGCTCTTTATTTCAAAGTTATCTTTACTTCTCCACTTTCAGAATAATCCTCAAAATTTTCATCATTACTTTCAATGTGGATAAACGCACTGATGTCGAGTCAGAATTGTGGGTAAATAAATGGTCGTTAATTATGTTGTATGCCTCTGTATCACCATAGCTGTCTATCTGTTTGATAAATTCGCAAAAAAATTTTATTTTCATTTTTATCACAGACTACTTCACTACCTGAAAAGCAAAAACCAGTCTCTTTAATCTCATTTTCAAGTGTCCCTTAAATCGAGTGTCCCTTATTCAGAGGTAAATACATTATATGTCCTATACCAAGGGACTGTGACCAGAAGCTTCGCCCCTTAAATAGAGGTGTCCCTTATTCGGAGTGTCCTTTATTTGGAGGTTTCACTGTATTTTAAGAGCTCTTTTAAAATGTATATGACTATTTTCCATAACTACTAATTGAAAGAGAAAATATTGGGTCTCAAGATCTTGAATCCTAAATAGCTAACCCAATGATATTTTATTTTTTTTACTTTTTAGAAAAAAATTAATCTAGTGAAGTTTGTTGAATTTTTTTTCCATATTAATCAGTATGCATATAATTAAAACAACTTGATAAATTATACTTTTGCATTAAAGTTACAAAAATTTCCCTCCCTCTCTTTTTCTCTCACTTAATATATATATATATATATATATATATATATATTTGTAAAGTTTTGTATATCTCACACAGGGAACTCCCCCCCCCCCACACACACACACTCTGAAAATCAGGCAGAATTTAATGTATAATAGCTTGTTTATTTTCTCCAATTTAGAAGATATTATTATATATAAAGAACAGAGGAACTGCTGGTTATTAGGAAAAATATTCTTAATTGAAAATTTTTAACTTTTCAAAACTTACAATTAACAAAAATTCTCTTAAACTTTATACAATTTCCTGAAAATAGAAAACAAATAATTTTTCCCCCTATTTTTTTATTTTTATTTATTTATTTATTTTGGCAGTTTGCCAAGTTCTCTCTCTCTTGGGTTTTTATAGTGACTCATGTGGGTGTCTTAATAAGTGGGTGGTAGAAAACCCTACCACCCACTTATTTGATATATAATTTCACATTTTAACAAAAGCTGTCATTTAATCTGCTTCAGATTGTACCAGCACTTACTAGTCAGATCAAAATTACATTCAAATTAGTTATTAAGAAAAATGTGTAAAATATTTATCGAATTTTGTATAACAGTGTATTATTTTTAAGTTTGAAAAGTTTGTTGATATTTTTAGTAATTATCCTCTAAATTTTGTGATTCTTGCCTTTTAGAAATTTTTATACAGCTTAATGAATGATAAAAAACAGTGATTAATTTTTGTGGTATTTTTAAAATTTTTAATATTTTATTTTATTTATGCATTTATTTCGTATGTGTGTGTTAGAATAAGCTTTATAATGTTATTTAAGATGTGATATTCTTTTAACATTTCAACTAGTTGCAGTTACATTTTGACAGTGATAGTCTGTTCACAAAATGCTTATTGATAATATTTTGAGTTTAAATATTACAAAAATAAGTATTTCTTAAGATAAAAAAATACATTTTTACAACTAGCTAACATTTACATGATTTTTTTTTTCTAAATCTCAGTATATTTAAATGTTATTTTTATTAGTTTAAATCATCTTATTAAAATTGTTTTATTTATATAGTTGCCTTAATCAACCATATCAAATGTATATAATGCAAAAATAAGTCTCCAAAAAGATGAAAAAGATAAATAAGACTTCATATTAATTAATTTATTCATTTTTTGTAATAACTATATTTTCTTAAATTATAGATATTTATTTTCAACTCAAACTTGTTTTTTTTTTAAATCTTTAAAGAATAAAAATGGTTTTAATTAAACATTAAAAGTCAAATAATTACATTTTCTATGATTAATAAAAGACAAGGTTCTATAAAAAGCCTTTGAGATTATTTCAAATTTTCATTATTGACAAAATATAACTAGCATTGTCTTGTCTTACAGCTTAATTTCATAGTACTATATAAATGCTACATTTAAGTTTTTCCATACTTATTTTTTTTTCAGCTGAAGGGAATTTTTGACTTCAGATTCTATAATAAGTTGTTTTGAGTATAGAATGATCCCTCAAACTTTTAAATACTTTACATTTTCTAATTGTTTTGAATTTGAATAATTTATTAAAAAACTGTTTCTTTATTTTATTAATAGGTTTCAATATGAGTGAGAAGGAGCATACTCTGTGGAGGCATTCTCGCCGTGAGGCATTTACCAACAGATCTTCGTCTGCACCCCAGTGTCGACAAAGTGTGACACCTCAGCGATGGCGAGATATCCCATGCCCAACAGTTGGATCATTCATGGTTACCAACAAACTTGAAGAGGTGTTAATGGGTGTTGTTCCCTCTGACTTGCCCTTAAATCAGTTCTGCATGCTTAAAGAAGAAGATTTAAGAACGAAATTTAATGTGGATGATCCAGAGAAAATTAAACAAGTAATGACAGTAATTCAGATTGCTAAGGACTTCGATACTAGCTCTCATGTAAGTTTATTTTTATTCTATTATACAGAATACAGTGCACAACAAACTATGATAATAAAAAATGTCATGTAAATTTAGATATTTTAAATTAATACTGAATTCAAATATATATTACAATCAGATTGTATTGTATGTTGTTTTAGGTATGTCAAACAATCTTGTACTGATGCAATCATTAGTAATTTGGCCGAATATTTCGCCAATGAATATTCAGCCACCAAATATTAATTCATAAATTCCGATTTAAACCAAAATATTATATATCATTATCTTTTTACATTTCTTATTCTAGATACTTAGCCTCTTAAGATAATTAAAAACAAAATTTATATTATTTTAAACATTTTATTAAAACTAAACAAAAATAGTTGACCTTTAAATAGTAAAATATTTTGTAAGAAAAAGCTTAGAATGTTTATCACAATAATGTTTATACTTATTTTTTTTTTTAACATTTTTTTATGATTAGGTAGTTTAAACAGTTTATTATTTTAATTTTATGTTAAAAACTTTTGTTCAGAAAGTTTACTAAAGATAATTGCAGTTTTAAATCTCATAAAAAAATCAAAGTACAACATTATATATTACATTATTATGTTTGACCAATTAAGTAAATCTTTTTTACTGAGCAATTTTCAAATTGTTTTTTATAATTTTCATTTCCTTTGATAACATTGCATTTATAATTTTTATTTATCAAACAAATACATTTATTGAAAAATATTCTCTTATATCTTTTCTAGCTTCACAGAGTTTTATTTTTAATTATATCAAAACAATTATTCATCTTAGAAATAACTTTTTGTCTCTTACATTTTTTCCCTTGCCCAACCATTTTACTTTTTATAATCTTGCACACTATGACACTACAAAAAATTAAAACATCAAAAATTTACTCTTATAATGCTAAAATGTCAAATTAAAATCTCAGTAACAATTATATTTACAAAAATATTTTTACTATGACTTTCATTTATTTAGTTAAGTTATTGCTGAAACGTCAGTGAGACTTGCAATGGAGACCTCAGAAATTTTTGGTGTCTGTTTGTGTAGATTCTTAGCAATTATTAACATAAAAAGCACCCAATTAGTCTATAATTAGGTAGGCATTTTAGTGAGGTACTTAGAATTAGCTGTATAGTTTATGGTTAATTTTTTTAATTTGTTCGAAAAATGTACGACTTTTTCTTTTACATCATAATGCTTTTCTATGAGAATTCCTGAGAGATGATTTTAAAATTTTACCATTTGTTGATCATACAGCATGATAGTACTGTATAGTAGAGCTCAGATACATCTCTAATGTTAAAGTCCAAAGTTTGCCTTTTAATAACTTTAGACATAATCATCAGATCACGGTGAAATTGATAAGGTGAAATGTTTTCTTCTAGACTTCAAAGGTTACCAAATTTCATTCAGTTCCACCAATTAATTATGGAGATCCAGAAACCCTGTTTTGTCACTTTTTTCTTTTCAAAACAAAATAAAAGAACAACAACTCAATTATAACCTGAACCAAGAAACCTTCAATGACTTGCAGTAACTTGTTTGAAAGCTTTTAATTTATGTAAGTGCCTTTTGAAGGTCTTGTCAAAAAATATTGAATATTAAGGCAATAGCATTTAAAATTTATTTAGCGCTATACCTTTCTTAATTTAACACCATAGAAATATTTCCTTTTTAATTGCTAATTAAATCATTTCTTTAGAGTTGCCACCAACTAAAAGACAACATAATAATTAAAAAAAAAAAAAATAATAGCACATGTTTTTTTTTTTTTTTTTTTTTTTTTTTTTTTTTTTTTTTTTAAATAAGTTAATAAAAATTCAGATTCTCCTGATAGATTTTTGCATTTTTGAAATTGTCATCATTTGAAACAGGAAATACATATTTTTTATAAACATATATATATATATAAACTTTTTAACTACATATGTGTTAAAACAACATCACACCTTTTTTTGAATGTTTTCATAGTCAAAAAAGTTACTATAATAAAGATATTTCAATTACAAAAGGGATAATTAAAAAAAAAAAAAAAAAAAAAAAAAAAAAAAAAAAAAAAAACATCTATATATATTAAGATTTTGAAATGGAGCAATGAAAATCTCTGTAGATACCAATGGATAAATGAAAATCAGTGATATAAAAGATAAAATAGATATCAATATATATAAAATAGAAACTACTAATCACTAAACTATTGTTAATATTAATTTAGATTTGTCAATTAAACTTCCTTGATCAAGTTCCTGAAAGGACCTGAAAAAGTTGTGAAATCATGTAAAAAACTGGTGGAACCAGAGAGAAAAGTAGAGTTTGATCTAAAAAATGCTACAGCAAAAATTGGCAAATATTTTCAATATAAAAAAGTGCGTAGAAAAGAAATGGAATCAGATTATCTGTAAAGCTCATGAAATTAGCCAAATTTTTTTTAACTGGAAATATGGACTGAGTTTTACTGGTGCCTTATATTCAGAATCATACTATTATCCACTCAAAATGATTATTGGGCAAAGTAGTTAATAGAATGTATAGTTATGTTGTCTCAAATCAGTTAAGTTTTATAACGCTTAACGAATATAAACCATGAAGTAATAATTAATGTATAACATTAATATAGTCAGATTGTTGAGGAATTGATGTAGATAAATATTTCTGAAAACAAGTATTTAGTATATGGTTGAATCATGTTTTTAAGGTTTTCAGTTTACATGGAGCTTTGATCTTCCACTCATCAGAAGCCCCTGGAATGAAATTTTTTCCGCACTTTGTACTGAACGGATCATTTAGGTTCTCGTTTTTTATTAAATCAGGCTGTAACTTATAGTTATGAACCTATAATTTTGAACTGTTTATGGATGACTGGGATAT
The DNA here is from genome assembly GCA_964019185.1 of Maratus speculifer. Lineage (NCBI taxonomy): Eukaryota > Metazoa > Arthropoda > Arachnida > Araneae > Salticidae > Maratus > Maratus speculifer. Next base: position 261,654,013 of record OZ025301.1, read on the forward strand.
GCAGTGTGTTAAAAATGCCTCTTTTTCCGTGACTGAATTTAAAGCACTAGTAAAGTTCAGTCCGCATTTTCAGTTATCAAAAATTTGGCTAATTTCATGAGCTTTACTGATAATCCAATTCCATTTCTTTTCTATGCACTTTTTTAGACTGAGAATATTTGCCAATTTTTGCTGTAACATTTTTTAGATCGAGCTCTACTTTTATCTCTGATTCTACCAGTTTTCACATAAGAAAATGTTTCATTCAGATAATTGATTTAAATATTAAATCATGGGTGCTAAAATGTTCCAATAAAGTGTTCACAAAATTTCAAGCTAATTGGAGTAAATACTTACCTCAGACATTCCAAATTATGTATGTACTTTTTTGGTGGAATTTTATGCAACTGATAGAAAAATATTAAACATTTAAACTTTTTTTTCTTTTGTTTTTCCCATTAAAGTAAGTATTTTTTTTTTTCTTTACTTTAACAGCTGCCTAGCAGCTGTATTTATAACATGCCAAAAAAGAAAATTTATTAAAATAATTTAGATTGATTTACATTCTGAATTAATTATTCTTTGAGTTAATCTACAATAGCTATGCAAATAATGATGATGATAAGAAAGAAATGTAATGTTCTGGTATTAGAATAATTTTTCATTACTTTAAGTAATAAATAAATATATATATTTTAATATTGATTTATTTATGCATATAAATATTGTCTAATTTTCTAAAAAAAATTCTGTTTTTTGTTTTATTTTAAAATAGTTGTGTAAGAATAAAAAAAAGGGTGATTTGTGGCTAAAAAATTCTGTAGTTTGATTAATTTCATGGTTATTATATATATATATTTTTTTTATTTCCTCACAATTATAAAAAGAAGTAATTTGTTTAAAAGTGTGAGATGTTTGTTAAAAATAGTTATTTATAGCATACTTTTTATATTTGTATTTTTTCAAAAATTCCATTTTTATTGTATTTATTTAAAAACATTCACTATTGTAATCTGAAAAGAAAAGTCCTCATCTTTTGTTCTAAAAAGAAAAGGAAAGAAAAACATAAAGTAATTTTTAATTCTGTCTGACTCTTAAACTTGGCATTTATCCAGTAATGGCCATCTTTTTGTATTCTTATGTCTTTTTTTGTTTGTTTGTTTCTTTCCATCTCTTTGTCAAGCAGCTTAGAATGCATTTGTATGAACAAAGATTATAGCCTTTTTAATTTTATATGCTTTTAAAACATTATATATACATATGTTAATTTGAAAAGCTTTTGTATTATTCATCATTAGTTTTCACATTAAAAATTATGTTCCATCGTGTTATACTTATGTAAAACCAACAACAACAACAAAAAATTAAAGGAAATTTCACTCAAATGTGATGTGCTTATTATTTGTAATGTGAATAATTCAAAATGTGTACATTAATTTTTAACTAAAAATGTTAGGGGGGGGGATGTGTGGTTTTGCATCTTTCTTTTTTTAACACACAATTCAAATTGAATGGTCTTTATTTAGCATGATAATGACCCTGCCACAGTGAAATATATATATCATTGCTATGCTTCACTGCCAACAAATTGTTTTGTTAAAGAAGACCTTAATGCTGCCACTTTTAACTTACTTTCACTGTTTTATATTTAGACCCAATGAAAAAAAAAAAAAAAAAAATGCCACTGATATATGGATTTTTTGTGGTTTGCAATATCTTGTTTGTCACAAACATGTAATTTATGCATATGTATAATTTTTCATTTGCTTTCTTAAAATAACACAAGTAACTGACAACCTTTGCCTGACTAGAGGATTTACCACTTGTATTTCAGCATATTTAATTTCTGCTTTTTTTTTTTTTTTTTTTTTTTTTTTTTAATGAATTATTAGACATGTATATATTTAGTCTAAACTTCTATGCATATTTATAGATTCTGAGAAATTGTTTTGGTTATGTATTAATTAATCTAAAAATTTCTTGAATCTTATGAGATAGTAGTCACCAGAAATGCAATAAAATTGCAATCCAAAATATTTGGGCAAAATATATTTTTTTAATCCTTTCAGGGGCAGAAAAATTCTGTACATAAAATGATGAAATAATTGACTGACACCAAATTTTAACAATGAATTTCTTAGAAAATAAAAACAAGCTCTTCTACACTAACATTATAAAAGCAAAATTTTATTGAAATGTTCTTGGCGGCTGATGTCAGTTTTTTAATTAATATTAAGTGATCTTTCTGTTTGATCACCATCCTTGTAAGAGTTAAAATGCAGCTGTAATTATTTATGCTTTATCTTAAGTATAGATCTTTAGACTCATTGTTTTTAATATAAATGAATCAATACAAAAAAAGTTGTTTGGCAGTATTATTTATATGCTTAGAAATAAAACCTCAGCTTAATATAATAAAACTTCTTAATAGCAGGTTTTTTTGGGATCATAAAATTTGTTTGCTGTTCTGAGGTAAAAACCTATATATGAATTATCTAGGCGTTTGGAAATTGAAAAAGTATTTGCTGAATATAGGTGTTTTTCTTTGTGGGTGTCTGTTATGGAGGTTTTATTATTCTGTGTAGATGGGATGTACAATACAGTTTTAAAAGAAATTCAAACTGTAGTGATTGTAATAGTGTATGAAAGTTATAAAGTTTTCTTTCGCCTCTAAATTTTAAAGTTATTTTGAATCTTTTTGTTTATCCTGTCAATTAATATCGTCAAGTTACATATATCACTAAAATATTTACCAAATTAAATAAATGGACATAATTTTTATTTTAAATAATAAACGAACAAATAAATTAATAAAACATTAATAAGAATACAAATAAAATTTAATATTCAAAATCCTTTGATGGCATAATAAATACGTGATACGAGTTTAATGTTACATGAATGTGACTTTTTTGATCATTATTGGCATTTAATCTTAGTTTTTTGGTCGATGGGATAACCAAGTAGAACCGTTATTTTAATTGCAATTTAAGCTAGAAAATGCAACAGAAATGATAATTTTAGAAATTGATTTATATGTTACCAAAAATTATGGTAAATTAAGAAAATGAAAGAAAAAAGAAAAACTTCTGTAGAAACTGTGAAACTAAAACATTACATTAGAAAAAAAAAAAATTACTGTATTTATGTTAAGTGAAAAGTTTTTTTTTTGTAGTAAATAAAAAATGTTGATTTTATTTTTTGTAAAAAATGTTTGTAAAAAAAGCTTTTAATAATGAAAAAGTTTCCTTATTCCTCAAAATTTTCAATTTTCTCGAATTAAAAAAGAGTTTTTTACCGCTACTTCAAAATTTTCAGTAAGTTTTTATATCATTATATAAATTTATTTTCTGCTGTGAGGTCATTTAAAAGGATATTAAATCAATACATAAAGCATCTTCAGCTTTTAGATTTCACTCAATAAGGCAAGAAACCGGAAGGGGGGGGGGGTGAGAAGAGAGACAACATAAAAGTTATATTGTTTTTGAAAGTTTTACTAGGGCATCAAATGTGATGTTATATATTTAATTATTTATTATTTAATATATTATTTAAAATTAAACATAATATTTTTTAGTAGATTTGCATGCAGCTTCCAATAAAATTATTTGTTTAGTCAGTAGTGAATATCAAAACAATGAATTTTTGTTTTTATGATTTCATTTGAATTACTGAAAAAACATTTTGTTGTAACAAACTCAGTCATAAGTGTCATGAATGTAGTTAACATAATTTTCTTATGGATGTTTGGAAAACATAGTTCTAAAATCTTCTTCAAATAGTATCTTAAAAATTACAATATTTAAATTGTGACACTTTATAAATAAGAGCAATATCTTATATATATATATATTTTGTTTGAAATTAACATGATTATTTATTAGTTTTAAGTTTTGTAATTAGTCATTAATTTAATCTTTTTCTGTATAAAGGTTGAAAGAACTACATCATCGCCTGCAATTTCTCCCAAACCCTGTGAATATGATGATTTATTGTCTCTTTTCCCTCGAAAACCTAGACCAATATCCCGTCAGATTTCTGAAGATATTCGACTTAGACGAGAGAGTTTTACATCTACACCCCATTCACAGCATTCTCCAAATCAAGGTATGTTTTTTTTTTTTCAGTGAAATTAGATTCAGTGAAATTTTCTCAACTTTCAAACTTTCTATTGAACATACAGAGTTGGCAGAAAAAAAAAGAAAGATTAAAAAAGAACCCAGAAAAAACATAAGAAAAGAAATAAACTTCTTAAAAAAAATAAACGATACTTAAATTTGCCAGGAAATTTTGCAGTTTGCAGAAACTCCTGCAAATTCTGTAGACTTTCCTGTTCTTTATAACAATATTCAAAACTTAAATTCTGATCCTTTAGAGCAAGCTGCTAATAATTGTTGTTCTGTCTTCTTCATTTAACTATAGATTAAATTCACTCTTTGTATTAAATTAATGAACATTCTTAATATTTATTATACTATTAATATTGTTCTTTTCTGGTGTGATAGATAAATGCTTTTTTTCTGCAATAAAATTGCAACTTTAAAAAAATATTAGTTATATTTGCCGATTTTTATAAGCAGTAAATAAATAAATAAAATTATATTAATAGAATTTAAAATATAGCAGATCTTCCAGAAAACATAATCTATTGCAGGAGAAAACTTTGATGTGAAACATTGTAATAACAATAAAAAATAATATTAAATAGACTAACCTATTTTAAGTCTTCCATAACTATTGATTTTGTTGCATTTTAAAGAATATATTTGCTATAATATATATCATGCATTTCACCTTTTCTGTATGATAATGGTGCACAGAGAAAGGAAATAGGAAGTTGGGGAGGAAAAGGGATATTAATGTTCTGTTGTGAATCTGTTAGATTGTGGGTCACAATCTTCAGCCAAAAGATGACCTATCTTTAGAAAATAATTTGCCCAATGCCATTTTTCTCATTGTCTACATTATAAAAATATTCCTAAAAATTTGCTTAATATTATCAATGAAACAGGTTCATGTGTTTTCTTTATATTAAATCCTTTAAATACATATAATTTTATGGGATTTGCAGGTATCATTAGGTTAAACTTTGTGTGATCCAACTTATTGAAATACAATTACTCCCAGAGCAGTGATAATTTCTTTAATTTTTAAGCTATGTCTTTTATTTATTTATTTATTTTTGAGGGGGCAATGATTAATTTTATAGTATTTAAATACAATCAATTTTATATTATTATTATTCCCCTGTCGCTCATTAAAAATATTCTGTACTAATATCTTGTAAAATATATCAATATGTGTTAAATTGTTTATAAAAAGTATTGCTATCTCCCCCTGCCCCTCCTTTTTTTTGGTTAACTGAATTTTGCATGATTTGTTTTCTTTTGATTTAATTATTAAATGTTTATGTATTAATTTAATAAACTTGTTTTTTTTATAAATTAGATTTAAAAAAAAATCCTGTATAAACATGTCTTAAATTCTTAATAATAATAATAATAATAATAATAATAATAAAATACAAGTATTTATATATTCCTTTCAGTTGAATCTTCAAATTTACTTCGAATGAGAGCTTCATTAATGGGTCAGTCTGCTCCTTCTCTGTCAGCTAGTATGGTAAGTCTTTTGTTTAGGGAACTCTTAGTATTGTTATTATTTACAGCATTAATAGTATAGGTTTTTTATTCAATGAATTAAAATGCTTTCTAATTGAACATAAGTTAAATAGTTTTATTTTTTATTTTGCAGAAAGATTTAATTCCACCCAGGAGAGGAAGGTATGCATGTTGATTTATGTTTGTCCATAACATTTTTTTAAGTATGCTTTTGTTTTTAAATTCAATTGAAATTTTTCTAAATTTTGTATAGGTGAGAAATCATTTTATTATTGTCATAATGATTTCATTAAAGTTATTTTCTTGAATTGTTACCATGTGCTTATAAGTATAAAAACAGCTGATATAAGAATGTCAATTCAAAAAATTTCTAACTATTCAAGCAAATTTTTGTAAACAATCTCCATTATTTTATTTAAAATTGTAATTAAGGTAAAAATTGATATAATCCATTAAATACTATTGTGTTGCACTCACATAATATGTGTCTGGTTTTTAACAAAAACATTTTAATGTATATATATTAAATAAAAATAATTGTTACTCTTGTGACATTCTGGTCACAAGAATAATAAAAATTTCATTTATTATTTATTATGTAGACAAACAAAATTTTACAAATTAGATATACCACAGTGGTATTTAACTGCTTGTATCAGTTTTTATTTTAATTATATTTTTAAGTAAAATAATTAGAATCATTTCTAAAAATTTGCTCAAGTGGTCACAAGGGTTGTAATTCATCTTTTGAGTTCTCACTTATTCAGGTTCGACTATATATTAAAAGAAAAAAAAAAAAAACTATTAGATTTTTCAGTTAGAAATGATTTTCACATCTTTGGACATTTCAGAATTAAAGTTAATTATTAAGTTATTTAATAAAAGTTTTAAATTTTCAGTTACTATGTTCCCAAGTAGCTGAGCTGGTTATTATTGTTATTTTTTAAAGGCCAGAAGAAGGCATCTTTATTGAGCTTGGGCAATAAATTGCATTAATCTAAATATTTTTCCTAATTTGCCTGCTGGAAAAATTTACCTTCTTTTTAGTAACATTTTTTGAGCACCAAGGTTGCATGCGTGGGTGCACATGGATATGTATGTTTGTAGATATTTGTAAGTATATATCTACTTGCATGCAATTATGAAGAAAGTTCTACAATCAGGTCTGAAGCCAGTAAACATGGTTTGATGCATACTTTTCTCCATTGTTATAGTTCTCATTCGGTTGCCACTTGTGCTCTAATATAAAAAAAAAAAAAAAAACAAAAAAAAAAAAAAAAAAAAAAAAAAAAAAACAGTGGATTTATATTGTAGGCTGTGGTGTAGTCAGCATATTTTCATGGAGGACTTGAAATCATTGCTTTTCTCCAGGAGTATTGATTTTAGTGGTTGTTAGTTAGGTTTTTCACATATAAATTTATTTTGTCAACCAAGATTTATGCTTTAGTTTATAATAATAATGCCCTCCTCTCTTTCAAGTGCTAATTAATATTTGTTTATAAGTAGATTTAAGAAATACAAACCTGAAATAATGTTTTCCTTGAACACTTTAATCTCATGCTGTTAATCATTGCTTTCTGAATATCAAATTTATATGCAATTTCTTTTGAGAAATATAGGGTACATAGAGTATTTTAAAGGAAAATTCAGAAAGTATAAAGCATGTATCACCGTGTGTTTTACAGTGTAGCCAGATTCTTACCACATTGGTTACCATCTTTGTTATAACATTACTAAAGCACATTTTATTAACAATTAATAACTTAGTATAATAATTTGAGCATGTTTAATTTATTTGTTAATTTTACTTATAGGGCTGCACGTAAAAGTTTTATATGCAGCAACACATCTCCTACTTTACCCCGTTGCCAGTCGCCAATTTTACAAGGTAATGAATTTCTTTTTCTTGTTATATTTTCTTTTCACACTTATTCCATGTGTTTGTAACAAAAAATAAATGTTCATGTAGTTTTAAGCACTGAAAATTAACAATTAAGCAATTTCCAGAAACCCCTTATCGAATTATTTATCAATTTGATATTACTTAGCTTACTTCAGTATTACTTAATTATAAAAGAAAATAAAAATACTAGTTTGTGAGTTTTATTAAATAACTAGCTGACCCACCCGGCATTGCCCGGGTCCGTATTAACAATATTAAACGAACTTGAAATTTTTATGATTTTATCATTAGCTCGAAACATGCAGAAATGCATTGTCTGAAATACGTAACCACTGACTGTGTGAAAAATCGGTTTAAAAACCAGCGATGAGACCAGAGATGAGCGATGAGAAACATGGAAGGGAATATGTATCCAACGACTGCGTGATTTTCGTGTTAAAGTGTTGATATTTATCAAAAATCACTGTTAAGTCACGTAACTAATTATTTTTTTTTTCACTTAGAAATCCCAAGTGAAATATTTTGAATTTCAAACTAATTATATCACTCTTAAATCCGACTATACCATGAATGAAATCGATACTCGCTGGTAGCTAAAATGTTGGTATGTAGTATTATAATTTCAGAGCCATTTAACAAAAGTAAGTGTTATTTTTAATCAAATCATGCGTAATGTTCACTCTATGGATAAATTCCTAACTGTAAACTTTTGTACCGTAACCATAACCTGACTGTAATCTAACTGCGACTTAACAGTACCCTACCGTAACTTAAATATAACTTAAATGTAACCTAGCCGTCACTTTATTGTAACCTATCCTTATTCTTACAATAACATAAATGCAATTTAACTTTAACCTAACTTTAAATTAACCGTGATCTAACTGTAACCTAATGTGAAATTAAATAAAATCAAAGACTTACCGTAATGTAATTGCAACCTAAATGTTACCAAACCATATATTGGTTTCATGTCCATGAAAATTATTTTGTCTTGTTCGTATCTGGTTATGATTCATTAGAGCACTTTTGTCAGGTTCGGATTTCGTTCGGTTCAGATTATAGGTATTTTTTGATATTGAGTTTTAATGTTCGGGTCGTATTCATGTCCATGGAAATTATTTTGCCTTGCTCGGATACAGTTATGGTTCTTTGGAATATTTTTGTCGGGAACAGATTTGTTTCAATTCAGATTTCGGCTTTTTCTTCAAATGGAATTTTTGGGTTCAGGTTTTCTTGCGTGTTCACGGAAATTATGCTGCCTTGTTCGAATAAGAACATGCTTCACTGGAATATATTTTTTTCAAGTTCAGATTTAGTTCAGTTCAGATTTCGTGATTTTTTCAAAGAAATTTTTTAAGTTCAGATTCGGTTCATGTGAATGGAAATTTTTTGTCTTATTCAGATCCGGTTACGATTCTTTGGAATATTTTTTATCAGGTTCCTATTTGGTTAGATTCAAATTTCAGGTATTTTTTCAAATAGAATTTTTAGGTTCGGACCTCGTTCATGTCCACGGAAATTATTTTGTCATACTCGAATCCAGTTATGATTCTTTCGAATATTTTGGTCGAATTTAGATGTGTTTTGGGTCAAATTTCAGTTTTTTTCAAATCGAATTTTTTAGGTTCGAGTTGGGTTTATGTCCATAGAAATTATTTCGTCTTACTTGGATTGGGTTATATTTCTTTGGAATATTTTTGTCAGGTCCAGATTTGGTTCAATTCAGATTTCGGGTTTTTTCTTCAAATATAACTGTTGAGTTCGGGTCTTATTGCATGTTCACGGAAATAATTCTGTCTTGTTCGAATAAGGACATGCTTCACTGGAATATTTTTGCCAAGTTCAGATTTTGTTCGGTTTGTGATTTTTTCAAAGAAATTTTTTGGGTTCGGATTGTGTTCATGTCCATGGAAATATTTTGTCTTGTTTGGATCCGGTTACGTTTCTTTGAAATAGTTTTGTCAGATTCAGATTTGGTTAGATTCAAATTTCAGGTTTTTTTTTTTTTTTTTTTTGAATGGGAGTTTTAGGTTCGTATCGGGTTCATGTCCACGGAAATTATTTTGTCTTACTCGAATCCGGTTATGGTTCTTTCGAATACTTTGGTCAGATTTAGATGTGGTTTGGGTCAAAGTTCAGGATTTTTCAAACGGAGTTTTTTAGGTTTAAGTCGGGTTTATGACCATGGAAAGTATTTTGTCTTGCTGGGATCGGATTACAGTTCTCTGGAATATTTTTATCGGTTTCAGATTTCGTTTGAGTCATATTGCGGGTTTTTTTAAAGAAAATATTTAGGTTCGGATCAGGATTCATGCTCACGAAAATTATTTTTCCTTGTTTGAATCGGGTTATGCTTCACTTGAACATTTTTGCGTGATTCAGATTTGGTTCGGGTCAGTTATCAAAGGCATAGTTTTTTCCAAACTGAATTTTTAGGTCAAGGTCAGGTTTATACTCTCGGAAATTTTGTGTATCACAGATCGGAGTGTGGTCTGTTTTTTTTTTTTCTGATTGGGATCGGGTTATGTTTAAATTAGTCTAAACATTAAGGTTATAATCAGTTTTGCTACTATTCTTTTTATGGCTATTTCTGATAGATAATTTACTTTGCTATTTGATAATTTATTATGGTGAATGAATCGTTTGCGGATACAAACAATTATACGCCAAACAGCTATTTTATATTTATTTTAAAAACAAATTAAAGCCATATTACAATTTTAAATTGAATTGAACACATTTAAATTTAATCAATGATTAAAAAAATAAACTCATAGAAAAGTGTTGTGTAATGTTTTTTACTGCAACACAGCTAATTACTCATACAATCTAATGTTCGAAATGCCAAAAATATGCGTACAACCATATAGTAAAAAGAAATTAATAGAGTGACAATATAATGTCTTGGGGTGTCGCAAAAAATGTAACTCTAAAATCTGCTACATTAAGTCCAAGTAAGCACCAACAAAACCATGTGCTTTGAAACTCCGATCAATTCAAACTGGTTTAAACCAGTATTTCTTTGTTTTTGTTTTTTACCTTTTAAACTGTTATTGAAAAGATGACTAAAATTTCATTAAAAAAATAACGCTTTGTGCCATTATTGCCTGTAATACACGATCAGAATGCATGAAATATGCAATTAGATCAATCATAGGCAAGAATTATTTGATAATTTTTATCATATGACTTTGAAATATCAATAGCGAAGCATCATTTAAGACTTTCCTTGAAAAATCAACATCTTTCGTTAATGTTTTAAAATCGTCTGCACTCTGAAACCTAGATTTTAGATTAATATTATTATTTAAATAATCATGCATGATTTTAAAAGAATCTTTTCATCATGGAATTATTCATATGTTGTTAAATCATAAACATTTTTCATCTAGGTTATAAAGTATTAAAAATTTCTGAAAAAAAAGAGAAAACTTTTTGTAATACAATTTTTTACTTCAAATCATATGTTTTCAATATTTTATTTAATTTTGTTTTGATATTTAATTATTTTTAATTTTCCAATTTCAATTATTTTAAAAGCAAACATTTATTTTAATAAATAATATAATAGAAAAAAACATTTAAAAAAAATACTATTTCTTCGTAAAATATGCTTCAGCTGTAATTCATTTCTTCCAATCTGTCTTATTAATACAAAATTCCTTCCTCGTGCTTTATTTTGAGACATTAAAATTTCAGCGATAAATGGTTTCATATTGCAAACTTTTTTTTTCGGTTTACTTCTCCACCACCTATATTTTTCCTCCATGGCGTACAGCAGCATTGGTAAAAAGAAATCCTCATTTAAACTGACAGTTTGCCAGTCTATGAATTTTAAAGGTCAGTCCCAGTTTTTTAAATTATTTCTGCGAAAATATTATGCAACCAACCAACCATAAGAGAATAAAAGGGAAAAAAACTAAAAAAAGGTGATTTTTTATGAGAGTGGGGTTTGGAATTTAATTAATTACTCAGTTAATAAATAGAATTTTGAAATTCTGAGTGTCAGGTGCATCAGGAGAGATATTGGGCTACTCTCAGAAAAATTTTGAGCTTCGTACGTACCGTAGTTTTCGCTAACTATCGCAGACACACACACACACACACACAGAGCGATTTGTTATTTTATTAATATAGATATTCTCACAAGGTTTTCTTTAATGGACTGTAATATTTATTATGATTATTTGTTAATCCTGCTTTGAGCATCTGTGATAAAAATCACACACAATAGTCATGTTTCCACAGCTGTGCTTGTTATGTTCACTTCAAATTGTGAATTCATATCTTTTTTTTTTTTTTTTTTTTTTTTTTACTGGATAAATCTATTTTACCATTGATCAGAACATTCTGTGGCTTGATTAAGCCTATCAGTTTCATTTTGAATGAGAAAAAGAAAATTTATTGATGATGAAAATTTTCTTGTTTTCATGTAGTAGTTTATCTTTCTTAGGTAAAAGCCTTTGTGAAATTTTAATTCATTAAATTAATTTTTTCAGGTACTCCAGTTGAATCTATTCGGCCTATCACATCCAGCCATCCTGTTTGTATTCCTGTTGTAAAACGGTAATTAGTTTTCTTATTTCTCACAAATTAAATGTAATGTTACTGATAGAGTATTTAGTTTTTAATTTTTTTTTAATTTGTATATTATTATAGGCATACTAATATAAAGTTTAATGATTATAAAGGTCTTATTAATGATTATTAATTATTTATTTTATGGGTTTTTTTAATATAGATTGTTCCCTGCAATCAAATTTAAAACAATGGTCAAATATTGATATCTACATATTTTTTAAAAATATTTATTTAATACTGCCATATCATAAATAATTTTCTCTTATTTTCTCAAAGTACTGGTTTTCATGCTATTATTGTAAGTTTATTATTAAATAATAAGAGCAGCAAAATTATAAAATACTTCTTTTTATTGTTAGTGTTGATGGTCGTCGTTGGTCTTTAGCATCTCTTCCATCCTCAGGATATGGTACTAATACACCTGGAAGTTCAAATGTTTCTGTAAGTAGTCTTTTCTAATATGTTCATCTATATATTTAAAAGACCTGGCTGTTTTTTTAGTCATCAGCCCTGAGCTTTCTACTGGCCCAATTTTGATAATTAATTTTAAAAATGAAAGCTGTTCATGTGTAGATGTGCCCATTCTGGCTAATTTTTAATTATTTCCATTTTTATATTTTATTTTTAATTTTAAAAGCTTTTTCGGGACATTTATTCAAAACAGTGGCAACAGGTTGAACTTTTCTCACTATAATAAAAATTTATTTTGCTTCATTACTTTCCACCAATCAGAAGCTTGATCTCATCGGTAAATGCGTAATCACATTAAAAAAAAAAAATGGTTTTTATAAAAGTTAATTCTAATAAAATGATTGCACACAATTATTCACCATTCGCGATACAATACACAGACTATTTACTGAGTAATATTATTAAGTATTATGTAAATAAAATAACAGAAAATAAACTTTAATAAAATATAATATCTAAAGCAAAATTTTGTCGATGGAGAAAATATCGTCATTCAGGAACCATATAAGTTTGTTCCATGAATATAATATCCATTGTTATAGCTGTGTCAGTGATGATGTCATATTCACTGACTTTTATTCCTGCATCTAAATAAACTTAACTTCTATTTATTTAAAGGTCTGTGGTGTGCATAAATGAAATTATTTCTATAAATTGCACCATTTCTATTTAATTATATTAAATATTTTATGAAACTAAAGAATTTTTAAATAACTGCATAAATTACACTTTTATTTCGGAAAAGATGAGTGTTTCTGAAGATGTAAATGATGTCATATAAGAAAGAAAAAAAAAAAAAAGAAAAAAAAAAGAATAAAACCTGCGATTTGTCGTTATTACAATATTTCTATTTTACATATTATCAAAGATTAATTAAAATCATTTCATAGCATTAAGTTATTATTTAAAATAAAAATAAATAAAATGTTTTCTGCATATCAGCAACAAATGCAAAAATTTCATTTTTTTAAATAACAAAGATATTGTTTTTCTTTTCGTTGCTATAACAATAAAATTAATTTTGACAAGTTCATGGTGGCTACAAACCAATAAATAAATTAAATTTATTGCAAGTGCTGTAAATGTGTAGTGGGTTGATTATGCAGTTTAGTAACTCCCTATTATAATTATTGTACAGTTGCCAAGCAATATTTAAATGGAAAAAAAATAAACTATGCAAATATTTTTAAATTCGTCTTCTCAGGGATTATATTAACTTCCTGAATAATTTGGCATTTAAATAATGTTTAAGGTTTAGAAACCGCATTAAAAAGATTTGTAGCCGAAGTTAAGTCCAACATAATAATTTATGAATTGTTTTCCTTATTTTTTGTTATTTTCTGAAGTTTGTGTATCTTTATCATGAAAAGTTATGTTATCCCTAATTTAAGAGGTGGAAATTGTTTATTTCGCTCAGTATCTTATTGTGCATTTAAGACTGATAAATATCGTATCTAATATGTATTATTTTCTGTCGAATTTCGATGGGTGCAGCTAGTTTTTTATTATTATTAATATTACTGTACATAACTTGTAAAGAAACTAATAGCAATGTTTTCTTTTCCCCCAAAATTTCTTTTTTAAATTCAATGTTATTGTAAAAATTGAATTTTTTTTATTTTTAATTTAACCACTTCATTGTTTGCCTCGAGATAAGTCGGGGATAAAAGTAGTGTTTCCCCATACCTATCATTGGTGAAGTGGTTAAATAATAGTATGTACTATTTATGTCAGGTGTGTGTTACCAATTTAGAATTTTATTTTCTTTTATACCCTGCTAGGGATCTTTACCCAGTTACCTGACAAAAGTTTTGATATGGTTCCGCTATAAGAAGTTTTGTGAGATAGTATGGGTTTGGCGAGAGATGGAATTTTAGATTAATATTTTCTGGCAACTTATTCACTGTTTGATGTATACAAGCATTTTTTTTGCAATATTTGTCCAATTTATTTAAAATAAATAAGTCATTAATTTATTTTTATGTATAAAAAGAAATAAATTATGTATAAAAAATAACAACAATAATATATTTATAAATTCATATTTTAAGAAACATAAAATTTCATTAAGATAGTTTACATAGCTGTTTATATCATTCAGCAACAAATCTCATATGCTGAAGACAGAATTGCAGCAAGTTAAAAATCCTCCTATACTTTAAAAGTACAATTTTTTTCTTAAATTTCTAGTTTCAGCATATGTATATATATATATATATAAATAAACACTTTCCATTACAACCATGCAAAAAATATTTTGCATTAGCTGTATACGTGCACATGTTTATATAGTTCTGTAGAAATATGTTTAAAATTCCAATTATTACATCTTCAAGCAGCTTTCTATTAATAGTTGCAAATTTGTTTGTGCTTTTATTTTTGGTTAATTATGATTATAATGCTTTCTGTGTTTTGGCTGGTTATTATTTCATCCTATAAGATCCCCTTTAATTTTTTTTAGGCTGTTTAATTATGTTTTATGAAAAAAAAATGTAAAATTTAAAATCTTTTGTTGTGTATTGAATATGATCTTTTAAAAATTAATGATAAAGAAATTTTATCAAGCTCTACCTCTAAACACTCTGATTTCTGGAGAGATTTAATGAGCTTTTTGTGAAGAGGTAATTCAACACCACTTTTATTTATACTTTTTATAATACTTTAACTTTTACTCTTCTTAAAATTTTTTTCATTGATATTTGATTCTTTTGTTTTATAGTTTCTGTTAGTGGTTGGTGATTATTATTTTTTAGAATCAACTCAACTTATATATTTATTAAAAAAGAGGAAAAAACTTTAAAGTAGAAATCTTTATGTGGAAATATTTATCAAATTTTAAAATTACTTTTTTTATCTTAAAAAATTATATCTATTATAATATTTATAATGAAAAAAAATCTGTCAAATCCATTAAATTGATTTGAAATTTTCCCTTTTTTGATGAATATCTTTTGAAAGTTTAAATGCCCACCAAATAGATTTATTTAGGTAATTTGATAAAGATGATGTATTTATTGTAGTGTGCTTTGTTACCTCCTAAAACTTGTTCTACTGCTTTAAAAAAAATCCTATGTACAGGCCACTTAATCAATATTACAAAAAAATAAAAGAAGTTTTTTAAAGATATAACGATTATCAAATAGAAATGTTTGTTGAATTAAAAATAATCAGCTTAACTTCAAAATGTAACTTTTCATAGGACATCACTTCTTTAGAGGATCCATTTAGCCCAGTGGAAGGTGTGCTGACTCTGTTTGAACATAAAGAACTTGGAGTTAAATTTTATGAGTTAAATTCATCATGGCCCGATTTGAGTTACTGTGTAAGATTTCTAGGGATTCCCTTATCCAGAAATGAAATTTCAGTTATTTTTCCTTAGATAATCCTATATAAAGATATTACATTCAGGCACAATTCAATCCACAAAGAGATATAGCTTTTACCTAGATTTAGGAGCCTTCTATGTCTTAGTTAGTTAGCTTATTTTCTCTGATCATGTGAAGTTTGAGCTTATTGATTTATTTTATATAGCTTTAATAGACTGACGGTATAAAGTTTTTAGAATTCTTGTTAAGATCCTACATGAGTCACTAAAAAAGACCTGGATTATAATGTTAAATCTATTGAGGCATTATCTACATATATCTCATTCAAATTTTAATATTTTTTAAAGAATTTTTTTGCATAGGATAGCTTAGGACAGCTAGTTTTAAGGCTAAATTTTCTATTTTTGGGTATATTTTTTTAATATTAGGATAGTTTCAATTTCGGAACTGGTTCCTAAAACTAATGTAATTAAAAAAAAAAAAAAAAAAAAAAAAAAAAAAAAAAAAAAAATGCGAAATCAAAATTGAAAAAGTAAAAACTAGCCTTAAAACTAGCTGCGCCTAGCCATCTTATGCAAAAGATATTGTTCAGAAATATTAGAATTTGAGCGAAATATTTGAAAATAACACCCCATTGACTTAACATTATCATCCTTGTCTTTTTCAGTGACTATTGTGGTCTCTTAAATGCACATTGATGCATTTAAGACATGGAGTCGTTTGATGTATTCATGATTTTTCCTTGAAGAGCTCAAGTTCTTTCAGTTGTTCAGCAAAATTTCTCAAGAAGCTCATCTATATTTTGATCTTCTTAAACTTTTTCTTGAAAAATATAATAGAATTGTTCACATGATTGAAATTGATGTTTTACTACTTTGTTATTCTTCCACCATTTTATTTCACAAAATACTGATAAAAAATGTTCCTCTTTGACTAGTTCAATGCTGGCATGAAGTATTCAAAGGAATTGGGGGGAAAATCATGAACACATCCATTGGAACATGAACACAACTGTTGCCAGATACTGTAGATAGTTTTATTTTAAGCTTCTGATCTTGAATGCATTAAAAAAGATATGTACACATATAGGACACTTTTCTTTAGAAAATCCTTTTCAGACTTTTTTTTTTTACAATATTTGATTTAAAAGAAGTCTGCCTAGTTAACCAACAAACCTTTAATCCTAAATTTCAATATTTTTTTTTTAAATATGTATTTTATTAGCTAGTAAATAATAAGTTATCTATTATTATTTTGAATTGAGTTTCTCGTGTCTCATAATGTGTATTTTTATCAGAGATCTGTTTATTTATTTATTCAGACTGTAAATTTATTTTGTATGTAATTTATAATTATTCTAAAAATGTTGAGTAAAATGTATTTTTGTTTTTTGTGCATATAATTAAATGCATATGTACATTTTTTGCATGTGTAGCTTAAGTAATACAGTTATTTGAGTAAAAGAATTGGAAAACAAATTTCACTGTCAAAAAAGTATTTTGAAAAATCCATCTGTACTTTAAGCCATATAAATCAAATTTGTTTCTAAATTTAGTATTTTATTTGTTACATTTATTGTAAATGTTAATGCCAGACATGTAAGATTTTTTCTCAAAAGGTGGAAATTCTCCTTTTTGGAAGCAGTTTTCTATATTCTGTGATAGGTCGAAAAGAAAAATATTGGGAGCGTATACAAAGATGGACATGTAGGGGAAATCTCCAGATCTTCACAAACTTCTAAATTTCATTATATTAAATTTATCTTCGTTTCAATACTGTCAGATGCATATATGCAAAACATAGATGCAAAAACATATGTTATGCATTCCTGTAAATTAGGGATGCACAACCTTTTAAAAAGAAGGGCCAATTACAAATATATCTGGATGGTCGAGGGCCACATCAATAACATGGAGAGAATTTGATTTCGAGGAGGTGATCTGTAGTCTATAATTTGATAAAATAATATGGTTTCAGAGGGGGGGGGGGGGGTACTCGTTTAAGTTCGCTTACCCAGTTAAAATATCCAATTCGGAAGGTAAGGATATATCAGTAGTTTATATGTATATATATGTAACAGATTTAACAAGGATTATTTTCATTATGTAATAATATTCCTTGACTTTATTCAGAAGAGTAAATTTTGTTTTTATTAAAAGTGCTAAAAAACAAGCATAAGTGGCTGGAGCTGAAAAAAAAAAAAAAAAAAAAAAATGGGAACTTTATGAACAAAGGAGAAAGAAGGATCTGATCAAAATTTTTACGTGCCTGATCAATGAAATCCCCGATTTTCTAGCACCCGATCAACAAAATTTGCAATTTTTAATGCCTGATCAACCAAATTTTTGCTTTTTATGAAACCGATCGATAAAATTTGCAATTTTTACAAAACCTATCAAGAAAATTCCTGATTTTCATGAAATCGATCAACAAAATTCACGATTTTCACAAAATCAATCAAAAAATTTTCACAAAATTACAAGCCAGTCGACGAATTTCGTTATTTTTTATTAATTCGGTTTACAAAATTCACGATTTTTTCACGGCAGATCGACAAAATTTGCAATTTTACGAAGCCAATCGACAAATTTCGTTATTTTTTATTAAACCGGTTGATGAAATTCGCATATTTTCTGCGGCAGATCAATGAAATTTTCTATTTTAATACGCTTGATAAATGAAATTATTGATTTTTTCGTGCCTAGTCAATACAATTTGTGATTTTTACGAAGTCGGTCGGCAAAGTATGTGAATTTTATGAAGTCGATTGATAAAATTCGCGATTTTCACAAACCTGATTGACAGAATTGGTGATTTTTATGAAGCCGATCGAAGGAATTTGCGATTTTTTAAGAAGCTGATTGACAAAATTCGTGATTATTATAAAGCTGATAGGTGAAGTTTGTGACTTTTCTTTGCATGATTGACAAAATCTGCGATTTTTTGATCGCTGATTTTGTAGATCATGCAAGCTGATCAACAAAATACACAATTTTTTCAAAGCCAATCAAGAAAATTCATGATTTTTCTGAATCTGATCAACAAAATTCGTGATTTTTACACAGCTGATCGACAAAATTCACAATTTTTCCTTGCATGATTGATAAAATTCCCATTTCTTCCATAAAAGATCGACGAATATCGTGATTTTTACAAACCTTATTAACAAAATTCACAGTGTTTATAAAGTCGATTTACAGAATTAGTGAATTTTATGAACCTGGTCGACGAAAAAAAGGACATTCTTCTATGCTGTATAAATATCTTTTTTTAAAAGTTTTATTTATTTATTTATTTTTTTAATTTTTAATATTTATACTTTATAAAATAAAATTTTGAAGAAAGCAACTAATTCTGTATTTTACTAATAATTTTTCATATTTAAAATATGTCTGTCACTGAAAATTAATAATTTTCCTGGCCTGCATTTTGTTCCTTATCATGTATAAATATGGCACTACAGAGTAATTATTCTTATTTTTTGACTTAATTCAAATTAGAAGTAGTAAAATCATAGCTATCTCATGATCTTATAGATATTTCTTTTAAAATAATGTGATTAAAGTGTAAACATTGAGTAGACTTTTATTATGTCATTTTCCAGGCTTCCATAAATTAACAAATAAAACTGAACATTATATGGAATTTGAGCTACTATATTGAAAACATGTTCCTTTAAACAAAATTAAAATATTAGATAAACAAGAATGTAAAAAATGTTTTAGAATAAAATTGTTATTATATGTGCCTAGAAATGACATATAATTATTTAAAAATTAACTTATTATTTATGTTCTTCAAAATTTAGCAGTTTTACATGGTAAATCCTTTATTCTCTAATAGAAAATAAATTTACCTTTTGAAATTTTGAATTGTTTTCAATGGATAGTTTTAATATCTCACATGAGTAAAATCTGACATTTTGTGATATTCACCCTTGTATTCTTTCCATTATCTGTCTATTTCGGTTATTCGCCACCCAGTCAGTGCTGTGAGTGGCAGATAGTTAAAAGTATACTGTATTTGCATTTCTTATTGTTTCTATTCAATAATTGTATTTTGTATGGAAAGTAGATAAGTTAAATGCTAGTCGTTATAGTACTGTTCAGATGTGATTGTTTGTTTAAATATCTGTATTTATTCAGTCTCAGTGTTCATCACAAGAAAAACTCCATACTTTACCACATGGTGCTACAGATGACGGTCATTCATCTCATACTCATTTTAGTAGCAATGAGAGTAACCCGGGTCTTGAAGAGGATGGTCGTCATTCTCCCATAGTTAGACCTAGATCTAGAAGTCTTAGGTAAGTCTAGATAAAAGTTTATTGCATATATACTTACATGTTTCATGCTACCTGGAATCTAATTAAGAAACTGTAAAGTAAAAGTCATTGTAATTAATCAAAAGTATTTTTAAGTGATTCTAGAAATTTAGAAAATTTTCTGCTTCTTTACTCTTAACCTATTTATGAACATATAATTTCTGCAATTTTATTATTATTGTCTTTGTTGCATTTCAGTTGATTTTTTTTTTTTTTTTTTTTTTTATCCCAGTAATGTGAAATTGAGTATAAAATGACATATTACATATTTTTTATTTGTTTAAAATTTTTCTTTTCTTACATTAATAAGTTTGTTTAAAATTTTATTAAAGTAATAGGGTGTTCTTCCCTCTATGAGCTCACCAACACCTGTTCAAACACAACAGATTCCAAAAACATGCTTATTTGAATGGTTTTAACCTAAAATAAGCTAACATTAAATGAACTAAGTAAACGTAGTCTTTACCTCTTGTATTTTTTTAACAACATTATAAAAAATGTTTTAAATAAGCCATTTTAAATGTATCATTTTAAATCTGATGTAATTTTCACCAAAGATTTCTTTTTAATATTCATGTGAAAATATTTTTGTTGTTACAAAAAAAATATTATTTTTTGTACTGTTTTAAGATTGGCAACAATAGTTAGAAAATCATCTCGAAAAAAAAAAAAAAAAAAAAAAAAAACTTGTGTAAATGTTTTTTTTAATTTAAACTGTTTGGCAGTATTATTATTTGGCCATTTTAAATTAGGGGTGCACTGAATCGTGATTTTGGCTGAATACTGAATATTTCGTCAATTGAATAGTAACTGTTAGGTTGAATACCGAATGTTCGGAAACCTGCATTTTGAGTTATTTAAAAAGAGGATGGTTTAAAACTTTTTAAATTAACAAAATTTAAATTCTGTGCCTTCTTTTTGTGAATTCAAACAAATGATTAGAATTTTCTTGTATTGAACAAGAAGCAACATATCATTCCACTTATTCCATGAAAAATGCAAGGTGTGTTCTGACAAGCTGTAACTAAATTTTACTTCTCAACTGAAGCAAAAATGAAGACATTTTACCAAGATTTACATCATATAATTTTTTTGTATAAAATGTGGCGATATTCTAAGTGACGGAATTTTAGCCAATGATGCAACATTTAATTACTAGCCACCCTTGGCGACTAGTTTGGTCTCCCTTGAATGTATACTAAGCATTAAATCATATTGCTTTTATTCATAATTTACTTTAATTGCTCAATTTTTTGCCAAATTAGAGGATTCTGCTAGAGAAATAGACACAGATGCCATATTCGCACCTTATTGACGCAATTGCAACAAAATGGCAATTATATGTGCCTCACATGGTAACCCGGTTATTATTATTTATTTGTTAATAAACTGTTTGTTTGTTTTTATTTTCTTTTTTAAAATGATATAAATTGTTTTATTCTTTAATTATTAACTAAACTTTTTTTTAAAATTATTATTTCCTTTTTAAAATAATAGGAATCAGTTTAAAAATATGTAACTGGTATTTGAAAACGGAATTTTCGCCAAATTGGCATCAGAAAAATAACGCACCAATGTGGTGCATATATAACATCTGTGCTGAACTCAGAATCTGTCCTGAATCAGATCTGTCCAGAACTCAGTATTTTTATGCAAGCCCGATGCAGATAATAAATCGCTAAATATTGTACCTGTGGCATTTTTTCGTATTTCATCAATTATTTAAAATATAATAATAAAATACTTTCACTCATTTCATTTATAATACATAATTTGAATTTGAACTGAAAAGTTTAAAATTCATGACTTTTATTTATTTATTTTTTCAATAAAAAGAACAGAAAAAAATAATGATAATGATATTTTAAACCTCTATAATTACAGCAAAGGAACAAAACATCAATAAATCCAATTTACCGCAACATAAAGCTTACCAAAAGACTTTTGCATAGTAACCCCTAAGATGTGTTTCATTTGGATGTTGCCATTAAACAACTAACAAATAGTCATTATTTTTGTGCCACATATGTTAGCATAGTATATATATAGACTATTAGCTGCATTCTCAGTATAAAGAAATGTCTAGTCCAGTGCTGCTTAAATGTGAAGGATTGCAATTTCCAGTATTCTTGTCATGTTATCATATTTTACAGAAATTAATTTGGTTAGCAATATAGTTACAATACCTTTATTATTGTTAAAGTAAAAAAAAAAAAAAAAAAAAGAGTTAAAATTTAACTTGGGCTGAGATACATTATATTTTTGACTGAGTAAGTGAATTTCTATCCTGGTTTCCTAAACAAAAAATTTTCTGTATTGATGCATATTCATGTTTCATACTCATCAGGAGATTATGGGGTTCCTGGGAAAATCAGGGAATAGATTTTTGGTTCTAAAAATCAAGGGGAATCTCAGGGGATAATATCAAAAATTTCCCAAATCTGGGAAAACCTGGCTAAATGACTGGTTACCCTGGGAAATTGAGGGCAATTGCTGCTGTCTGCGTGGTTTATAATATTAGATCTGTTGGCACCAATTCAGTCATTAGACACACCTTGACAGTATTTCAAGAGGAACTTGAGAAAAATGAAGCACATTTTTAAATTGATATTGGCACTTGTAGTTTTCATATTGTTCATAATGCTTTTCAAGGTGCTCCTAAAATCATATAGTGGAAATTAAATTCTTGTAGCAAGCTATGAAGTTTTTAAGGCCATACAGGCCACAAGGCATACAGACTTCATTTTTGTTTTACACAAATTAATATTTTTCTTTTAAAGTTTTGTTCATATTGTTTTGTTTATATAAGTGATATATAAACTTTTTGAGATTACCTTGCTTTTATTTTAATTTGCAAATTTTTTTAATAAATTATTTATTAATAATAATTTATTTATTTTTTAAAATATTTTTTTAATTACTATACTTTTATTTTATTTTTTATTTTACCATGATACTGTTTTAAAACATACTGTTAATTATTGACATGAAAAAATTGTATATCCAGGAAAATACATTAGGGAATTCTTAGGGGATTTTTTCTTCAAAAATGTGCATGGACCCTGTTATTGTACCCCTGAAAATTTTTCTAATTTACTAAAGAAACACACTTTTTGCAAAAAACTTATTATTTACCAGATAATGTTCAGCAACTTGCATTTGTACATCATTAATTCGTATGGAAATCATTATTATTGGTTAATTTTCTTAAATGACACTTTGCAGCCAATAAATAATGTAAAAGCATTTTCTTTTCTTTAATAATGATTCTGTCTAATTATTCTGAAAATCCTTATTAAGTGACACTTAAAAAAAAGGCTAAGGGTAAGTTTTAAAAAGAAATATCTATATAAGAAGTTTTTGTAAGTATTTGGTATTCGGCCTAACTTAATACTTAATAGTATGCTGAATACCGAATAGATATCAAATATTCAGTGCATCCTTACTTTAAATATAATGTAATTCCTCCCATTTACATGAAAAAAGCTAAATCTTGATTCTTTATTTTATTGACATAAATACAGACTGAATAGTATATTTATAATTTTGGTTTATTTATTTATTTTTTTTTACTTTTTGCTGATTTAGTAAAAAGAATGCAATGAGTGGTATCTTTTTTAGTATATTTAGTAATGTTTTTTACTTTTTGAGATACATGAAGTTACATCTTATTTATTTTTTTAAAGTCAATTCTCTAATAGTTTTAGACTTTTACGTCCACCATCTGGTTTCTTTCACACAGTTCCACGTAGCAGAAGGTAATTTTATGCGCCAAAAGTGTGATTTTGAGTTTTAATTTTCATGCATGGTTTGACAGTGTTGTCTCCATAAAAATGTGTTAGAATGCATGAATTTAATGATCTTTCATTGCAATAACCCATCTAACAAAAGACCATATAGTAAAATAGGAAATATATTAGAAATTGTTCACAAAAATTAATACAATGCATAAAATTATTTATTAGAACAGTATTTATTAAATCTTAATAAATATTTTCCCTACATTTTTTGCCGTCTTATTCATCTATGTGTCTTTAATGTTTAATGTTTTAAAAATAATAAAGTAAATTCATTATTTTTCACAAAGTCTTTATTTTCCTGTCCTAGAATATCATAATTTAGACATAGATCTGCATCTTTATACTAAGTGTATAAAGTACTAACTATATGCCCTTTTTCTTTAGATTCATTTTAAGGCATCCCTCCCATAGCAATATGCCCAATACTGGCAAAGGCTTAGCAAAACTCGACTTTTTAAAGATTAATTTCTTTACACACTATTTTTCATTTTCTTGTAAATTTCTTATTGGATGTAATGGAATTACTTATAATTCAGTGACAGTTGTTATTAAAATGATTGTAACCCATGAAAATGATTAGCAGTTATTCCCAACATATCGAATGAATGGGATAATCTACTAAAGGAATTAGTAAAAGGAGTAGCCTGCTGCTATCTGGAATTATGTTTATAGAATGTACATAGCATCAAAATCAAGCAACTACAGGAAGCAATTATTACACTCACAAGGGAAACACTTTTGGTGCTTCTTGCATCTAACGTCAAGACCTGGTGCATATTGTGGTCCTATACATAAAAATTCTCTGTTAAAATCATATTTTATATATTTTTTCATGCTTTAGATTTTTTGTTATTGAATTTTTATTCATTTCATGCCAAAAGTGAGTTAAGTCACCAAATATGATGCTATGAAGTTTTCGTTTGCCTTTTTTTGGGGCTACAATATTTGGCTAGCATTGCCAGAAAACTCTACTTTTGAAAATGCACCAACTTTTTCCCTGCCAAAAATATGAATATAATGTCATAATTTTTCAAAACCAAATTCATAGTTTTTTGAAGGAATTTTTAATTTTTTTTCAACATTTTATATTCATTATCAACTAATTTATATTTTTAAATGCTTTTCTTAAAACATGTTAATAGTTGACAGAAAAATTTTGTTGATTTTCAAACTTCCCAATGTAGGGCTTTAAAATGCACCAAGTCTCAATGCTAGATGTGAGCAATACCAAAAGTGGTTCCAATGTCAGTCTATTCATGTTGCAATAGAATTTCTAACATAAGGGAAAATACAAAATACCACTTAAAAGCTTAAAATTAAATGTAGTGGTTTATTTTTAGTAATAAAAAGAATTATACAATCTGCACAGACCATATCTGCATGTAATAAATAACTTTTTACTTCAAAAATTGTCATACTTTTTTTTCTTAGAGAAAACATAAAATCTTTTTTTTTTTTTTTTCTTTTGTAAACTGTCATTTTTTTTCCCCTTTGGGAACACACAAACACATCGAACTTTGTTAATGTGACTGTGCTAAAAGTACCAAATTTTGTACTTTATTTAATTCAAGGGCTTTTTTTTTTTTTTTTTTTTTTTTTTTCCCCTGTTAGTGTTTATCATTTTCCTAAATCTTGTTATTAATATTATGATTTTCTAACCCCAAAACTTTTGATGAAATCTTTTAAATATAGTAGAATAAATTATATATGATGTTATAGAATTCTGTTTGGTTTCAGACACAATATCCCATTTAATTTTGCTTAAAAAGTCTCTTTTATTTAAATTCTTTTTTTTTTTTTTTTTTTTTTTTTTTTTTTTTTTAACATAATAATAGTTTTCATATTTATTTTATTGATATGTTTCTGGAATGAATTCAGTTCAAAAAAAAAAAAAAAAAAATAATAATATTTTTGGAAACATTTTTCTGAGTGAGAGCTTGTTTATATTAATTATTAAAATATACTGCTTGTTTTTGAGTGATTGTTTTATGTTTTAATACATTCTGATGTATCATTTAATAATGTATAATGCATAAAGTGTTTTGTTTATGTATTAAAATTTGATAATTTATTACTAATTTTATTTTAAAATGTAAATACTAACACTTATTTACTAGTGTGTTTTGTATCTTTTGTTTTATGAACTTGTTTATCAAGTATAATTCATTATATTCCATTCTTTTATATTTAATTTATTGTTTACTAATTTTAGGAGTGAAAATATATGCATATATTAAAGCAATATGAAATTATTTTTTTGTTAATTTAGATTTTTTTTAAAATTAAATTTAGTAATTGTTAAATCTTAAAAATACAAAAGACACAAAAAAAAAAAGTATTTTATATATTTTTTGTAAAATTGTTTAATATTGTTGCCATGCTAATTAAATTTATTTATAAATAAACAACTGAATTATAATTTAATTGATGCTTATTAAGGTATTTATAAAAAGTTATCCATTTTTGGCATTTTTATTAACTTTAGTTTTACTTTCATAATTGTTTACATCTCTTGCCCATATCTCATTTTTTAAAATTTAAATTTCATCAAGTTTTTTCAAAGCGGTTTCTATGTGATGGAAAGACCCATAATTTCACTTGGAAGCGTGTTTAAAAATAATTCTTAAATTTATTGGAACTTTATAATTTAAAAATAAAATAAATATTTGAGGGTTTTTAGCTGATATAATTAAATTTATTTATAATTTATGACTGAATTTTAAAATGAATTCAATAAAAGTTAATAACATTTTAAATGTAGAGCTCTACTGAATTTTATGTGTAAGTTTATTAAAAATAACTGTGTATAATGTGTTATGTCATAATTTCGTTTTATATTTTATTGTACTAATATTCTTATTTCAGAGTAATAAAATATTTTTTGTTCTGATTTAATGATTACATCTAACAAAACATTTCATATCTAATGGAAGCTCTTTTATTTTTGTGTTAAAACAACGCATGATTATACCTATACTTCCTATCCTCTGATACTCACTTTTTCTTCTTTTTATAAGTTTTTGAATTAAAAAAAAAAAAAGCCTGCTGTCTGTTTTTTGAAAAACCACACACTCTAGCTACTAGACAATTGAAAGTAAATTTAAACTGGGTATATATTATTACTTTTAATGCACATGTGATATATTTATAGTATTCTTCATAATGGAAACATCAGCTATATTTATGCTTATTATTTTCTTCTCATTCCTCCATGGGTTTTAGCCTGGCCTGGTTGTGTCTTGCACCTTTAGAGTAAGGGCTAATTCTTTTTTCTTCATTAGTTGTGTTATTTTTGTTTGGTAAAAAAAATCCATTCATCCCTTTTATTTTTAATACATATGTTACAAAGTAATATTGTTTACTTATCCACTTTATTTTAAAACAGGAAAAAGATATTTATATAAACATCAGTTTTTAACAAGGTATTATTTATTATGTATTTTAAAGTAACAATCAGTAGCAAAGTTACACATAATATTTTTTAGCAGCTGGTTTTATATCAGCTTTCAATAAATTGTACATTAACATGTAATTCAATTTGGTTATAGTGAGGTTGAAGGGGGTCACAGCTTTAACTTATTATAAGATAGCATTCTTGTAATAATCTAGTTTGCAATTTTACATAATAAAGCATAAGAAAATAAATAGCAGGGGTGCAGAATATGTCCGATCTGGCGATCTAGGATCGGGGGAAATTTTGGCCATCTAGGGAAATTTTGCGGAAGAATATACAATTGATTTTGTTTTAACAATGAATCGAATAAATACTCAGGACAAAAAATTCCCAGTACAATTAGGAAGATCCGTATGGTGACCTTTACAAAATTGATCTCAGAATAATATATACTTGCGCTTATATTGAGAAAGTTTGGAAAAAATATTTTACCTACGGTAATACAGAATTTATGTAAATCTAAAATAACGTATCGTAAAAGTTTGGGGACATTTTTATTTGGATTGGGAGAAATGTTAGGAGTAAAAACATTTTCTACACCCCTGATAAATAGTAAGTCAGATGAATTATTAAACAATAGAGAATAATTGTTCTGAAAAATGCAGTGTTACTTTCTGGATTACAAAAAGGAAGATAAATTACTAATGAGGCGCTTTATATTCAGTTTCATAATTTTTCAATTTTGAAATTATAAATAGGAAATGCTTGTATGAAAAGATGGTAATTTAAGAAAATGTGCTTACCATTTATGTTATAAAAATTCAAATAGATTATGTAAAAGTTTTCGTCTTTTAAGTTCCCTCCCCCTCCCTCTGTGTATTTCTCTTCTAATTACTTTAATAAACTCAAAAACAAAAGTATTATTACTTTTTTGAGTTCCATACTTATAAAGTGAAAACAGAATCATTATACGATCACTTTGGTGTCTGTCTGTCCGTCTGTTACAGCCATTTTACTCATAAAGTATGAAACATGGAAAGCTCAAATTGCAGAAAGTAATAAAGACTGTTGACCCCACATATTTACAGATTATTAAACATTTATAAATATATTTAAGAGGGAGGTAGGGGGCTTATTAAGTTACTTGAAGGAAAAAAAATTACTTTGTATATTGTGCGGTGTATCTGATGAATGCTTTTGTTATGCTGAACTCAAAATTATGTTTCTTTTAATTTTAGGTATTATATTTTTAGAGATATCTTCAAAAATATAGTGCAAAAATATGTCCCCTTCCTGACCCCATCTAATTCCGAATATACTGAAACTAAAATTATGAAAAAATTAGAGGTTATAGATATCACTTTAAACCTTGCAGGAAAACTATAGCGATTTCTTTAGGTCTCATAGTTTTTCAGAAAAGCAAATTTTTCTGTTACCCATAAATTTCGATTTGTGGGCATTGAACAAAGGTGTTGAGAAGCATTGGAAGTATCAATCGTAGCAGAAGTATAAAAACATTGTTGATAAAGATTTCTGTAAAAATTCAGTGGTAATTAATTATCTGAGATATTAACCTTTAAAGACAGGGAGGGTTTTGACATAAATAATAACAAGGGCGCTGGACTCTGAATACCATAGGCTTTTGAAACCCAGATAACAACTTTTAATAATATATTTGTGCAATGCAATACCTAGTAACATTGTAAAAGCAACGAACTTTACATTGTTGCAAACAGACTAATTTAATTAGAATTAATCACACAAATCAAGATTCATACACTTAAGAAATTAAAAATATATATATCCATTTTAGGACCAGATATTTTTAAAAGTATTATTTGCCTTATTTAATGCAATATAAGCTTAAATATGTACTACCCTTTATTTTTACCAGGAAACCACCTGATGATGTAATAATAGAAAAAAATAAGTAACAATCGAAAAGGCATGTTGAAACATGTCTTTAGATGCATAAATTATTTGCCCTCGTCTCATCGTTATCAAGATATAAAGTTTTAAAATTTGCAAAATACATCTAGCATTAAAACAGGAAGGGGCTTCCTGGAAGTCATCGAGCGTAAAGTCATGTTGTAAAGCAGTAGTAGCTTCTTTTCTGGTCAATTAGATGTTCTTTGGGTAAATTATTTTGTACTTGAATCATAAAAGTACTCCAATTAAATAAGATAAATTTATTAATATTAAAACAATAAAATATAACTGGTGGGAATAATGAAAAATTCTGAGAATTTTAAGTGACATGTATGCCATTCGCTCATTCCCAAGAGATTAATAATACATAAACATATGTTTATTGTATGGTACCCTCTAAGCGTGAGTAATACTTGCACTTGACCGTTTATGTATTTTTTAATGTTGATGATAAAGAATCTAACTCATTTAATAAGAATGATTTCATAAGGGACAATTTCTTCTGATGTTCCACCCTTTTACATTAATATTATAGGACATTAACACAGATTACTTAGAAAAAATGAGAAAACCAGAAAGTTGTGAGTTTGCAAATTCATTGTTTACTATATCAGTTTTCTATTTCCCTCATTATAATGGGTTTTCTGTATTACATTTTTTATATTAGACGATTCATTTATTTTTGCTTGTTAAATTAAAACAAGTTTGACTGTGATATTAATAACAGTTTTCACCTTATTGATTTAGTTTGTAAAATATCAAAGAAAACTAGCATTTTTGCTTTTAAACAGGGTTGTTCATAATTCCCTCCAGGGTTTAGAAGTTCTGTAGTAAAAACTAAAAAGAATACAGAAAAAAAAAAAATGTTTGAAAGAATACAGAAACAAATCAAGTTTTTCTTCTTTATATTCAAGCAATAAAATTATATTTTTAATAGATTTTATGTTGTACATTATAGTAATCTGAATATTATCTGTTTTTTAACAGTAAATTTCTGTGCATCTAAGCTACATTGCATTTACATGTCAACATCTGTATTATAAAGGACAAAGCATGACCTTGTATAGCACTAATGTCATTTTGACAGTTGCAAAAACAGACAATTAAATTTAAGTTTAATTGTAAATTTTCAGACTTCTAAATACTGTACAATTTAAATTTTTACTCCATCAAATATAAAAAAAAAAATATTTTTTTAAATACAATTTTTTCTAACTGTATCACAAATTATTGTATTTTTATTGTTTTTAAATTAATTTGCAATCAGGATTTTTCATTCAAATTTATCTCTATTTCCCACAGACAATTATGAAAGGTAAATCTGTACTTAAATTAATATAAATAATTCATTATTTTATTCCAGCTTCTGTTACATAAAGAAATTAAAGCTTTCATCAATCACTAAATAAGACAATAAAATGTAAATATAACACATTTACACATGTAATCAAATTTCGAGTTTAAACCACTGAAATGTGCAGAATAAAAAAAGGCTGTAAATAGAATCTGTTAACTCTTATGAAACTAATATCAAAATACAACTTTTAATACATTTCAAAACTTTATTTGAACTCTTTATTGCTATTTTGTATAATAGGATTTTTAGTACTGTACATTCTAAACAATATATTAAATGTAAAAAATCTATTAGAATTATGAATTTAAAAAAAGTTTGAGGATTTTTCATCATAATCTTTGTGATTATTTGCTGATACATTTTATCATTAATTTTTATTTAACTCCAATTCTTTTTATCAAACAACATGTTTTAATGATATATAAAATACTATGTCAAATGCAGAACTTAAAATACTTTACTTATCATTCTGCCTTAGTATGTGAGGAGAGAAAAAGATGTTAACATGAGAAATAATATGTATGACTATTTTTACCTATATTTTGTAACTCAGGAAAGCCAGGTTTATGCCCTTGTATTTTTAATAGTAAAGCTTTTGTTTTGCAAGAGCTAATAAAGATTCAAATATATATTTCCACACTTTATGTTTAAATAAGAAAAATGCTGCAATGCACCATTTTCAATTAATTCTAATCTGAGTAGAATGGATTTTTTCTGCCTTCTATTTTTGCTTATTTTTGATTGCAAAATATTTCTTTAAAATTTTATAGTATAGTTGCTTGTACTTGTATCATTACTGCTTTTTGTCTTTATTGCTTATAATGCATGTTTTATTGTAGCTTTATTGCTCAGGGCTTATGTGTTGCTTTATTTCTTATCCAAGCTTAGCTTTTAAAATGCCATTCCCTCCCCCTTTTTTTTTGCTGCAGTTACCTTGCATTTTCACTTTTTTCCCCTTTTACAAAATACGGCTTATCCTGTTAGCCATTAAAATATTTTAAAAATAAAAAAGCTTGTAACAGTATCGAGAGAGAATATGTATATATAATAGTATATATATTAAGAGTCTGCTCTTAGCTTAGTGAACCATAGACTTCAAAAGACTAATTCATTTGCATTTTTCTTTATTACTTTTAAAAATTTCTTTTTTTATAATAGTTATTATGCAATATATTCAAAATTTCTTCTGGTTTTTATAAAATGTAATTTTTTGACTTTAAAATTAATAACATCAGAAATGTTTTTGTTACAGCTTAAGTTATAGTTATTTTAATGTGTATAATGATGGTATTCAGTCATTATATTTGTGCTTTATATATTTTACCTTTTTGTAGCTAATAAAATATAATTAACGTGTCATGTAACTATTATATTCATGAATAAATATTTTGTGAAAATCATTTTTTGGTAATTGAAAATTTTCTATTGCTTAATTATTGCATTGTGATTAGTTGACTTTTCCCCATTAGACAAATAAAATTTCAAAATATGTTTACATTAAAATTAGAATAAAATAAGGAAAAAAAGCCACTAACTAACAGTCATAAGATAAATAAAAACTCAATAAATGTGAAAAAACAATAACTGTGAGCCATAGTATTCTATAGTTACAAGTCGAAGAAATTATGTTACTTTCTTCACAAAAATAAAGTTTAATGAACCATTTTGCATATAATTTATGTAGCTTCTATTGCAGGAAGATTAAAATCTTTTGTATTCTTCAATTATGTTTTGATCTTTTTGGAACTTTTTTATTAATTTTATTAGTATAAGTAGATGTTTTCTTGAATTTTGAATTATGATGATTTAATCTGATGACTCAAGATGTGTATTCGATTCTTGTAACTATTATATGTTGTGCACCTATTTAATGTGCAACAGCTTAAATGTTTTGCTTTTTAGAGTAATCTGGCATTTCCCTTACAACATGTATTTAATGTTTACCTTATGTCATTTTTAGGTCATTGTTGCCTTTCTACGTTGTGTTCAGGCAATTGTTATTTAGCTTATCTGTGTGTTAATTAGTCTTTAATAGATGTTAACATTATAAATTATTTTTTTTTTTTGTTCACATTCTTTATAACTGTAATTTATATCATGATATTTATGCTTTTGTTTATATATGTTTGTTTTCTAAAATGTTAGATAAGTACTTTTAAAAGCTATTGTCAAATTTTGTCTACTAGATTTTGAACTATTATTTTCTAAACTAAATTTGCTATTTAATGATTAAATATTTGGAAAAAATATATCTATTTATAGCATATCATTATTAAAAGTCAATCTATATCACACAAAAACTTTGTAGACAAATCTCAAATGCATGTAGAACTAGTCCGAAGTGGCAATACCAAGACTTTCTTCTATCTCATACACATTAATACTTCCAGAAAAATGAAGTATAGCAATGTCACCGATTAAGTAATTTACATCAAAATTTAATCTGCAATAATTTATTTCAAGTTCTAATTGAATCTGAAATTTGAAAATCCATGTATTAGTATTTGAAATAGAATTATTGCAGAAACCATAAAAAAACTAGATAGAAACGCCAACTGTTGAGCAATTACTTCAAAAACTATAGAATACTAATTTATATCAGAGACTAACTGAATCTGAAGTTTGATGGAAATTCGAGCATTAGTTCCTGAGCAGAGCTATTGCAATAATCATGAACAATACTGCATAGCAGCGCCACCTGTTGTGCGAGTCACACTAAAACGTAATTAGAACCATATTATATCAAGAACTAACAGAATCTGAAGTTTTAGGAAAAATCGTCCATTAGTTCTTCAGATATAGCTATTGTGGAAATTGTGAAAAAAGCAGCATAGCAGTGTTGTGCTATATACATCAAAACTAATCAGATCTAGCTTATATCATAGTCTAATGGAATCTATAGGTTTTTGAAATTTCATGTATTAATTCTTGAGATAAAACGGCCACAAAAGTTATGTCACAGACAGACAGACTGACTCACAGACTGACATTTTCTAAAAATGTTTTTATTTATTTATTTATTTATTTTTAAATCTTTGACCCCTAAAACAAAAGTGGGCCATTTTCAAATTTTGCTTACATATGCTGTCCCAAAGTAAAAAGAAGAAAATTCAAACATACATTAATATTTAAAGTTTGATTTGAGCTATGCATTAGCTAAAGAAGATACATTGAACATTTCTAATATGAAAAATTAAAAAATCAATAAAAATTTTTTGAGATATAAATTTTTAAAATTTTGATTATAAGCAAAAATGCCTGTCCCATTCCAAGTTTTATGCTTTTAATTGTGTTTTTTTAATTTGAGCTAACTTTTTTAAATAAAAAGGTTTAATTATTTTAAATATGAACTGTTAGTGTTCTATATTAATGAAAAGAAATTATTATAGAAGATATTTTCTTTAAGAAATTACCAGAAATCTTTTGTCCCTCACTTTTTGTCAAGTCCATTACCTTGTGATTATTTTAGTCAAAATAGGTTTCAAATGCTACCTAAAGTTAGCAGCAAATGTTTGGTGATATAGTTAAACTATTCATGCAACTACAACTTGCCATTTTTTACTCTTCAATTGTGAAGCAATGTAATAGTGGCAAAAATAAGCTTTTATTAAGGTTGGTATTTTTTTTTTTTTTTCACTGTCAAGTCTGTTACCATAAATTTTAATATTAAAATAATGATTTTTGTACTTTTGTAATTAAATATTGTTTACTAAATAGTTTCAGAAGGTATGCGTATTATTATCTAAGTTAAAAATTATACAGTCTAGTTCATTTCTAATAGTTTTATTTGAAATGTCAAGTCCATTACCATGAAATGTAAGCTGCTAAGTAAGTTTACTAAATAGTTTTAGAAGGTATGTAACTTATTATCTAAGTTTGAAAATATACAAGCTAGTTCATTTTAATAGTTTTTTTTTTGTTTGTTTTATTTGAAATGTCAAATCCGTTACTTGTCAAGTCCGTTACCATGAAATGTAAGCGAATGGTGAAAATGGTCCGTGTAAATTGATCGAAAACCAGCATTCAAAAATTTTCACAAATCCAACACTTTCTTCTTGCAAAGATAGAAGAAAATAATAATCATCCAGAAAAAAGGCGGTCCATAAAAAATCTATTTAATGGCTTATAAATATTTATTATATTAAAGACATACAAATTAAAAAATATTTCCAGTAAGTGGCCCCATAGACAACAATCTCTATTAGTTGAGATAAGACAAGAAAAAGACATTTAAATCATATGGAATTCACTGAAGTGGGGTACTACTTGAAGCATTTTATATCTGAAAGATTATTCCAGAGATTACAATAAAAAATAATCTATACTAAATTTATTTTCTCAAGTATGATGCCCTATATTTGATTATGGTTCTCTTTTTCCAAACTAAATTTGGAAAAAGGGAACTATAAATAAGAGAACTATTAGAGAAAACTATAAGAGAACTATTTTCAACTTTTTCATGTAAAACAAGTTTTTACATGAAAAAGTTGAAAACTTTATTGTTATAGAGATTACAGAAAGAGAAAGTCATAAATTAGAACTCTTATTTAGATAATATATAATGCTTATATCTATTTAAAGTGATTGTTATAAATAAAAAAAAAATCTATATATAAACCAACAGATATCTTTTAATTACATTTGTTCTTTTTTTTTTTCAAGGGTAGGAAAGAGAATGAAAAAAAAAAAATATGTTTCAAACAAAATATTTATATGCAAGCATATTGTTGGAACATATTAAATCTCACATTCATCTTGAACTATATTAAAATAAATTAAAGAAAACTTACCAAAAAAAGATGCGTTTAACATGTTAAAATGTCACAAATATAAAAAATATTATTACATAATAATATAGTTTTGAAAACTTCCAGAATTTCCCATTGAGTGCCTTTGATCTGACCTTGATCGTCATCAGGACAGCTTTGATTGCATACATGCGTTTTGTTATATTTGTGACATCATAATATATTAAACACACCTTTTTTTTAACAAGTTTTCTTTCATTTATTTTGATGATTTATATTGTTTAAAAATCAAAATACCTTTAATTCTTTAAAAAACATTTAAACAAAAATGCAATTATTAATATTGTAAATGAAATGCAATATTAGTTTTTTAAAAAATTAACTTAATATCTCAAATAATTTCACATTATTTGCAAATTTTATTTAAAATTTTTCCTATAGTGTCTTAGAATTTCCATTTTTTAACATTATTGTCAGTTTATCGATGGTAATCCTTAACATTTAGATCAACTTATGTACATCCATAATCTTATTATAAAGGATTGCTGAGTTTCCTGCTTTTGGCAATAAATTCTTGTTTTACCATGCTTCAAAATGTTTCCTCTTATTGATACATTTTTAAATATTCTATTATTTTATCCTCAAAATGTTCTGCCATTGGAGGATAGTAATTATAAAACACAGTTATTTTCTCATCTGTGACTCATCAAAGAAATTTTTTTATTTAATATAGTGTAAAATTTTGTACCACTAGTATGGCATTTTCTGTTCAAGAGAATTTGTAATTTTTTGTTGATAGTTAAAATCCTTTAATTGCATTCGTGTATATTTTTATGGCTATCATATGCATGAGGAGGCTTAAATACTTTGGCCAGTGGAAAGCTTATTCAGAAAAACTTTGATGGAGAGGTTCTTGGGTATCCTCTTATTGGTATGCCTAGTGATTGATGGAATGCCTGTGAAGTATGCCTTTGATAAAGCTTATCAAATTATTTTGCCCTCAGGGCGTGATTTGGATTTGGTTCCAATCTACATTGGTAGCAAGTGCTCTATTTGGTATACAGATGGTTCAAAGATAAACATAAAATTGGTGCTGGTGTCTGTTGCCCTGATGATTGCTTTAAGTACTCATATTGCTTAGCCAGTTACTCGACTGTCTTTCAAGCTGAAATCTTTGCCATTCTTATATGCTGCAGAATCTGTATAGACATTGGCCTTTGAAATAGACACATTTATTCTGATAGTCAAGCAACATTATTTGCTTTAAGTAAACATATTATAACCTCCCATATAATTTGGGATTATTATATTTTACTTTTGCAATTGGCAACAGGGTTACTCTCTATTGGATGTTTGGGCACTCAGGAAAGGATCTGCTACCTGTTTTGTTGGACCTAAGCCAGCTATCGGGACTTTACAGAAATGCAATATGTATATTGGTGTAACATTAAAGGATAGTGATTGGCAAAAGAAATTAATTTTGGTTGGCTTAGTATTAGACATAAGGTGTTTTTAATGCTCAATTTGAAGGCATTGGGAAAGCCATTGGTCTTTTAACACAGCATTGTCCTTTGATGAGGCTCCTTCTATTATTAGCATAAAGAATGACCTAATGTGTAGGGTTTGCCTTTATGATGAAGAAACAACTGTACATGTTTGTGAGTGCGAGGAATTTTCTGCTCTCAAGTTTGAACACCTTGGTCACCATTTAATTGAGGCCTGGGAGGTTTATGACATTCTTTTGAGATGTCTGCTGTAATAAAATGTTATGTAACTTTTTTACAATATTTGTACATTTCTATAAGAATAACACATTTCATGAAGATTATAAAAGTCTGTCTGAAAAAAATATAAATTCTGCATGTTTTTTATTTATAACATAGAGTTTTCAACCAGATTTAATGCTAATTTCAGAAAACTTGTGAATGATATTCCATTAAATTTCAAAAATTCACTAGTCAAAGTGGCAAAATAACAACCCAATTATAGAAGATCACCAGCTGGTCATGGCAATATTTTTCAATCTATCTGTATAAAGTTGCCATACAATGCTCATATCTTGCCAAACATTCAATATATTATTCTTGTTATTTAACATTTTGCTCTAATTTTGTCAAATTTTCTGAAATTACCGCTAAATTTTGTTGAAAACTCTGCATATTATAAACTATAACTTGTAGAATTTTTAAAAAATTTTCAAAGAAACTTTCGTTATTTTCGTGAACATATATATACTTTTTTTGCACTAATGTGCACAAATATTTTAAAAAGCATAGATAATTTATTAACAGTTTCAAACCATTTTGAGCTTTATATCATACATCAACATTTTTCTTATCCATTGTGTTCTTTTTCTAATTGTCTTTGACTAAATCACTAAAAAAATGTGGAATGAAACCAACGATAATATAACTAGATTATGCACTCCAAATTGTTTTCCGATTGCTTCTTAATTCTGTAATGCAGGGGTCGTACTTGTCCTGAAATTCCTGAAAAAACAAAAAACGTCCTGAAATGTCCTGAAATTTTGTAATCTGTCCTAAAATTCCTGAAATTTTTCTATATCGGCATTTGAATTCCCCATATTGGATGATTTAAATGCCAAACTTCGAACCATATGCAAAAAATGTTTACGGCAAGGTACTTTCGTTTTTCACGCGTTCGCGGTAAAGAAAGCTACCGAGAGATTAAGATGCGCACGCAACCGGCCAGCAGTTGAGATAGCCGCGTCCAGCTGCCGCTCGGTCTTCTGCGTGAGATTTTGCTCGCGTACGAAGGAAAGAGAAATTCTTTCGTCCATGGAGTAAGAGCGTTTCTTCTGGTTGATAGTTGTAAATTACATTTGGCAACAAGTACTCTTAGATCTTAATCGATATCGTATCTTTATCGTTTTTGTTCGCTCGCTCGCACGTTTTGCTGGTGACCACGTTTTTTTTTTTTTTTTTTTTTTTTTGCATTGTATTGGATACTTACTTTTACCGGGCATCGGATAGAAATTACGGATAAAAAAAATCGCGAATTTCATCAAAGGATCGCTTGAAAAAACGCAAATTCGATACAAGATCTTGAGAAAACCAGAAAAGATTGTGTAAAAGTACGCGCATTTCGTCAAAATGTCGCAAAAAACGTGCAAATTTCGTCAAAAGATATCGAAAAAACGGGCTCATTTCGTCAACAAATCGCTGGAAATGCCCAAATTTCATCAAAAAACGCTTAAAACGGGCCTATTTCGTCAAACAATCGCGGAAAACGTGCTCATTTCGTCACAAAATCTCGAAAAACGAGCTCATTTCGTCAAAAAATCGCTTAAAACGCGCTTATTTCGTCAAAAAATCGTTTAAAACGCGTTCATTTTGTCAAAAGATCACGGAAAACGCGCTCATTTTGTCAAAAGGTCGCGAAAAACGTGCACATTCTGTCAAAAGATCGCTGAAAACACGCTCATTTCGTCAAAAAAAAACGCTTAAAATGTGCTCATTTCTTCAAAAGATCGCGAAAAACGCACGCATTTTGTCAAAAGATCGCGAAAAACGTGCACATTCTGTCAAAGATCGCTGAAAACCCGCTCATTTCGTCAAAAAATCGCTTTAAACTCGCTCATTTCGTCAAAAAAATGCTTAAAATGTGCTCATTTCGTCAAAAGATCGCGAAAATTCCGTCAAAATATCGCGAAAACACGCACATTTTGTCAAAAGATCGCGAAAAACGCGCACATTTTGTCAAAAGATCGCGAAAAAAGCGCACTTTTTGTCAAAAGATCGCAAAAAACGCGAACATTTCGTCAAAAGAGCGCGAAAACACGCTCATTTTGTCAAAAGATCACGAAAAACGCACCCATTTCGTCCAAAAATCGCGAAAAATGTGAAAAATATGTGCAAACATTGCAAATTTCCCCAAGAGATTGCAAAAAACATGCAAATTGCCAAGAGATCGCGGAAAAAAGTAAGAATTTTTGAAAATTTGCACCCCCCACCCACCCACCCATTCACATATATTCAGATTTATAGTGACCATTGAAATAACCTGTATAGATTATTGGTTTTAAATTTGTGTGTATTGGTGATGACTGGTATTTTCTTTTTCCAAGCTTAAATGAATTTTGATTCTTTTATTTCGGCTAGTATGTCGGGTAAATGTGTCCTGAAATTGTCCTGAAATTTTGAAAAAAGTATGTCCTGAAATTTCACCTAGGGTCAGTACTACCCCTGGTAATGGAACAATGGCAACAGTTAAACAGAAAATGAATGGAACTTGGGCTGCTAGCTATGGTAGAACTAGCTATAATAAATGTTAAATATCCAAAAATTGTTACATTTCCATTTTTTTTTTTTTTTTTTTTAAATTTAACTGCAGTATGTGCATATGATGGTTTTCAATTTGCTCAAAAACACTTAGAAAAATGTAAGTAAAATTAAAATATTATAGATAAAATAAAGAAACAATACATAATGAAAAACTAGCTAAAAATTTGATTTTTTTTTCCCCCTGGTTTGTTAGTGGATAGAAAGAAAAAAAACTGTTTCATTTGTTTTACATTAAACCATTCATTTTAGGTATGAAAGATAAGTATTTAAAAAGTTTGTTTGAGACTAAAATGTATATTTATACGTATTCAGATAAAAGGTGGAAATCTGAGAAAGAATTGTAATAATCATTTGTAAATGTACAAAACTTTTATTTACAGATTAAAACCAATGCTACAAGAAATAATTTTTTTTCTTAAATACTGATTTTATTCACTTCAGTGTTGAGAACTGTTTAAATATAATTTAAAAAAATTATAATTTTGGGGAAACAAACAGTGGCGCAGCCAGAATTCGGCTCTAAGGGGGGGGGGGGGGGGGATAGAGTTGCTTCAGGGGTGATTCTGGTAGAAATTTTGTTTCTGAAATTGGGAGGGGGGGATTCCGCGAGTCCCCCCCCCCTCTTTCAGAGGGTTTATCCGCGATCTTCAGACAAAATGGACGTTTTCCCGCGACCTTCAGACGAAATCAGCGATTTATTTGCGATATTTTAGCAAAATCGGCGATTTATTGCGATTTTTCGTCAAAATCGGCAGTTTTCTGCAGTTTTTTTGCCGAAATCGCCGTTTTCCGCGACTTCTAGATGAAATCAGCGATTTATCTGCGATATTTTAGCAAAATCGTCGATTTATTGCAATCTTTTGTCGAAATCGGCAGTTTTTCCGCGATCTTTTGACGAAATCGGTGTTTTTCATTGTGTTTTTTTTTTATGAAATCGGCGTTTTTTTTGATGATCTTTAGACAAAAATTGAAATTTTACGCGATCTTTTCTTGAAAACGGCGTTTTATCCCCTCGGTCTTTCGACGAAATCGTCATTTTTTCCGTGATCTTTTGATGAAGGGGCCTTTTTTTTTCAATGATCTTTTGACAAAATATTTTTAAGCAATCTTTTATCGAAAACTGCAGTTTTCCCCCGATTTTTTAACAAAATCGTCATTATATCAGAAATTTTTAGACAAAATCGACGTTTCCCCGCAGTCTTCAGACGAAATCAGTGTTTTATCTGCGATATTTGCCGTTTTCTCCGCGATCCGCGCAGGAAAAATTTCTACGCGTTTTTCGGCGATCTTTTGACAAAGTTCGTTGACAAAAACATTGACGAAATTGTCGTTTTTTCACAAAATATTAACAAAATGTGTGCTTTTTCGGCGATCCTTTCATGAAATTTGCATTTTTCCGCGATTGTTTTATCCGCACGCAAAACCGTACAAGTTGGCAACTGTGAATATAGTCTTCTGAAAGATCTTATCAAAGAATGAAGAACATTTCTCAGTTACATAGCTTTTTAATCATGATATCTACTTGCCTGAATCTAGGAAAAAGAGTTATCGGAAAATAGTGACAAACTACAAAAGCAGAAAAAAATGACACGGAAAAAAAGTTACCGGAAAAAAGGGACAAGATAAAAATGTTACCAGAAAAAAAAGTGACAAGGAATTGATTTTGGGGATTTATTGACTAAGTATGAAAGGGGGGGGGAGGTCGGGGGTTGGCTTTTAATTTAAGTGAGTGTTTTTTTTCATGCTGAATTAACTGCTTTGATTCAATTTTCGGATATACGTCCATACTGAAAAGATGCTTGCCTGATTAGTTTTGGGAATGGACGATTACCCTCTCCCCTCCGCCCTAAATAAAATAAATGGTTTTTAAGCATAATTATCCAAAGTGTTATTTCAAGCAATTTTGGATATAGGTTCTTTCTGACGAGGCTTATATATAGTATTGTGGTGTCGCGCCCTGATTTTCTCTTTACTAAGTTGGTTTATTTGTTAAGTTCATCAATAGCACATTTTTAATTCCTTAAGTTCTTTATTAGAACCATAGACCAATTATTAAAAAAATAAATAAAACGACATTACAACTACATAGGAGCCTCACTCCAATATTACATTTCGCTTAGCACGTCTAAGCCATCTTACATCAATGTACTTTCTTGTACATTACCAGCACATGTCTCTCTTCCAACTAC
The DNA here is from genome assembly GCA_964019185.1 of Maratus speculifer. Taxonomy (NCBI): domain Eukaryota; kingdom Metazoa; phylum Arthropoda; class Arachnida; order Araneae; family Salticidae; genus Maratus; species Maratus speculifer. The sequence goes on from OZ025301.1 coordinate 261,695,942, forward strand.
TTTCCTTCCCTCTCGATGCGCAATAATCCCAGTGTCCCCCTCAGCCTCATTGCCACTAGACCAGTGCAATTATTTTCTAGGCATATCCCTTGAGGTCAATAGAACCTGTTCTTAACAGCTTTTGAATGAAGATACTTTCAACTACGAATACTTTTTCAGACTAAGACTTCGCTATCTATCTTCTGCCACGATTAAAAATGTCAGTACGTCGTCACAGTATATAATGCCTGAAGAATTTTGGGAGTTTAATGGTTAAGTATAGAGGGTGCATGGGGGATAACCTCTCTTAAATTAAATAAATAGCTTTTTACGCAGAATTATCCGATTTGCTTCAAATTTTGAATGTTGGTTCATTAAGATAAAGGGTATCCCTGATTAGTTATGGGGTTCTTTTGCTAATTAAAAAAGGTTGGGGGGGGGCACGATTATCCCCCCCTTTAAATTAGATAAATTATTTTTTATGCACAATTATATGATGTATTTCAAATTTTGGCTATAGGTTCTTTCTCATAAAGTGAATCCCTGAATAGTTTTAAGTGTTTGTTTATATATCCTCAATAGCTGTTTGCATTTAAAATTGTGATTTATGTTGCTGCATAGCATTTTTCAGTATTCTATAAATATCGTAACAAAGAAAAAAATATCCTGTTTTTCTTAAAATCGTTTTTTTTTTCCTTTAATTTAAATCTGTTTTTATTTTTTTAAGCGTTCAAACCTGAAGATCTATCAAGAACTACAGGTTTTTAAACAATTAACTTTCTAATTACTAACATAAGCTAGTAATAAAAAAAAAAACTAATTTTATTACTACAGATTAAAGAATTCACTAGTTCATTCGTTCGTGACATACAATATAGTTTGTACATTAAAGTTTTCTAACATATATATTTTTTATGTTTTATATTATATTTTATAATATGGGTAATTAATTAGTAAAAATCCAGTTTTAAATGATAAATATTTGGCGTAAATTAAAATGACAATTACAGCAAATGATTTAGTATATTACTTTTTTCACAAATAAAAAAATAAATAAATAAACCAGTTTTAAATGCAAAATGAATGGAAATTAATCATTATAAGAAAAAAGGTAAAATGTGTTCTGACATAATAATGTTTTCTGACATAATAGTTTTCAATCATTAAATTAAAAAATAAAGAAAAATTGTTTTTATTTGTTATTTGCGTTCAATTGCATTCAACTCGCTTTTTTATGTTACTTGAATATTTTTGCGTCAAACCTTTACCGGGAAATCCCCTGATCGACAAATTTCCTAAGAGACTAGCCGCCCGCGATATCTACCGAACATCCCCCTCCGTCGAATGGGGAAAGCAAGCTTCTTTCCCCGAAAGAGTTTCCTGAAGGGACTGCTGCATCCCTCCCTATTTTAACTACATTCATTAGCTTATACGCCTTACCATAAGGAAACTACATCCAAAATTTGAAGCAAATCGGATAATTCTGCGTAAAAAGCCATTTATGTAATTTAAGTGGGATTATCCCCAGTTCCCCCCTCTATAATTAGCCATTAAGCCCTTAAAACTATTTAGGGATCCACTTTATGAGAAAAAATCTATATCAAAAATTTGAAATACATCGGATAATTATGCATAAAAAACAATTTATCTAATTTAAGGGGAGATAATCGTCCGTTTTCCTATTTATAAATAAGCAAAAGAACCTCAAAACTAATCCGGAATACGCTTGATCATAAAGAAGCTACATCCAAAATTTGAAGCAAATTGGATAATTCTGCATAAAAGCTATTCATTTAATTTAAGGGAAGTTATCCTCGTTTTTGCCTTTATACTTAGCCATTAAACCCTTAAACCTATTCAGGGATTCACCTTATCAGAAAGAGCCTATATTTAAAATTTGAAATACGTCGGTTAAAACAACGATTTGCATAAAACCGATTTATCTAATTTGAGGGGGAAATAATTGCTTGCTCCCCCCCTTTATAATAAGGAAAATAACCCCGTAACTAATCAGAGATACGTTTTATCATAATGAAGCTATGTCCAAAATTCGAAGCAAATCGGATAATTCTGCATGAAAAGCCATTTATTTAATTTAAGAGGGATTATCCCCCGTCCACTCTCCCCTTTATACTTACTCATTAAACTCTTAAAACTATTCAGGGATTCACCTTATCAGAAAGAATCTCTATCTAAAATTTGAAATACATCGGATAATTTTGCATAAAAACTGATCTATCTAATTTGTGGGGGGAGGGGGTTAATTGACCATCCTCCGTTTATAATAAGCAAAAGAACCCTATAACTAATCAGAGATACGTCTTATCATAATGAACCTATGTCCGAAATTCCAAGTGAATAATAAATCTGCATAAAAAACTATTGATTTAATTTGAGAGGTTACGGATGGGGGGTGGGTTATCATATGTCCAAAAACTGAACCAAAACAGTTAATTCAGCACGAAAAAACCATTTACCTAAATTAAGAGCCTCCCCCTGATCCCTTCTAAATACTTAACCAATGAATCCTCAAAATCAATAGTAAATTCCCAAAATCAATAATAATTTTCCAAAATCAATTCTATGTCCCTTTTTTTCCGGTAACATTTTTTTCGCTTTTGTAGTCATGTCACCTTTTTTCCAATAACTGTTTTTCAGGTAACTTTTTTTCAGTTTACCCACTTGCCTGTTTCGGGCGTTTTTTAAATAAGAATTAATATTAATTAAAAAAAATTGTCTGAAAGTAGCCCCTTTAAAGTAGTAGTAAGTAGAAAATAGTTAGAAATTTGGCGCCCTCTAAATCTCTGCACCCTGGGCGACTGCCCTCCCCTCCCCCTTTCGCAAGGCGCTGTTAATATCTTTCCAGAAACATAAATATAAACGAATTATATACTTTCCAAACATACCTGGATTTCAAGAATGCTTGAAGGAATTCGAAAGATTAAAAAAAATGATCTCTTATATCCATCTTTTTCATAATTTTCTTCTCTGAAGAGGATTTAATATCCTCCATAGCGAAACGCACAATAAAAAAAAACCTTAGCACTACAGCAACTAACAACACAATGTTTGTGGAATTAAGTCTATCCTTCAAAGTATGCGAGCATGTGTTTTTGTGTTTTTCCTGGAATTCGAGAGTCCAGTCCCGTTTCCAAAAAAAAAAGGAGCAAGAAACAGATGCAATTAAGACCCCCCCCCCCAATGAATCCTCAAAATCAATAATAAATTCCCAAAATCAATAATAATTTTCCAAAATCAATTCTATGTCCCTTTTTTTCCGGTAACATTTTTTTCGCTTTTGTAGTCATGTCATCTTTTTTCCAATAACTGTTTTTCAGGTAACTTTTTTTCCGTTTACCCACTTGCCTGTTTTGGGCGTTTTTTAAATAAGAACAGCAACTAACAACACAATGTTTGTGGAATTAAGTCTATCCTTCAAAGTATACGAGCATGTGTTTTTGTGTTTTTCCTGGAATTCGAGAGTCCAGTCCCGTTTCCAAAAAAAAAAAGAGCAAGAAACAGATGCAATTAATTAAGACCCCCCCCCCCAGTGGTGCAGTATTGAAAAACCCGAGACGGCATTGGCAGCGACAGGAAATGACCATTCCTTTTAGCCTTCGGCTAATTTCCAATAGTATTAAATATATGCCAGCCTTTTCCGAAATTGAGTGATCAGTTTTCGATACTGATACTGTTGCTATGTGCTTTCCCTATTTTTCAAAGAAAATACATTGCTGCCGCTTAAACGAGTCAAATTTTTAAATAAAATTTGATTCAATAAAGCGGCAGATTTCGAAAGCAAAACAAAAAAAAATCTAACTTTGGTTTTTTATGATTCGGTTCATAAAAGTGGAAATTTTTGTATTTTTGTCATGGCTCTGGGGGTGGGGGGGGTTAACCCCCAAAACCCCCCCCTCGCTGCGCCACTGGAAACAAAACAGTATTTAAATTAATTTTTAGCACTTTTGAAGAATTTTAAGATTTATCAAAGACATGTAATAATGACACTTTGATATAAATTATTTTTGACTTGATATTGCAGCAATAATTTTTGAATTTTTGTTACTTTAATAATTGTTTTTAGATGCCTTTTTATTTAATGCAGCAAATAATTTTAACTTAGCTTTTAATAATTTAACTAATAAAGGAATGAATTTAGCTTAATTTTTTGTATACTTCAATTATTATTAATTTTATTTATATTATAGCTAAAAATTGTTGCTGTTGCATGTTTTTAAGTTTTATTCAAATGAAAAAAAAATGTATTTATGTATTTTAGCCCACTGCGTTCACCTGGAGTTGATAGTGAAGTTGTTGCTATGAATAATGTTTATAAAGAGCGGTTTCCCAAGGTTAGTTATGGCAAATTTAACTTTGATTAAAATGTTTAATTGTTATTTTTAGTTTAAATTGCAGGTTTTTAAAATTTCTTATTTATTAACAATGGATTCTCACAATCTTTATAACAACTACAAATTTTTATTTTTCTTACATTATCATTTGTTATAGTTATTTACATTAATATGTTCATAAATCTAAAGTTTGAAGTATTCAGAAATTTTTGACGGATTAATAATAAACAGAAATTTTAGACGATAATAATAATAAAATTGAAATTTTGAATAGATCCCTTAAACCTTGGCACAAATTAATATTTTCATAATTCATCCAGCTGACAATAAAAAACAAAATAAAAATTTAATAAGGAAATTTTTAAAGCCTTAAGCCACCAGATTTCTTTGCACAAGAAAACTACCCCCACCTCCTCCTTGTTCTCCATCCTATCTCCTGTGCCTGTTCTATCCCATTGTTAAAAAATATAATTAAAAATAAGCATAAATGTAAAATATCTATTTACGAAAAGCAACAGATCTGATTTATAAAATATTTACTTAAATGTTAGAATACACCATTTTTAAACATGTAAAAAGTAATAAAAATATTTAGGACATAAAATTGAAAAAATGATAAACTATAATGTACTTTTTTTACTCCTACAATAAACAGAAAATTACATACTTCTCATAAATGTCATCCGTTTTATAATACAAAATTATAAGTATACAAAATTAATTAAAAATAAAATTAACTTTGGACATCTCTGGCTTTAGAGAAAATTATCGTTAATTTTAGCAATATGTACATGAAACTGCTCAAATTATCAAATAAACTTTGAATGAAAAATTAACTCAGTATCACCATTATTGAGAATTCTATCATTAACTGCTATATTGGAAAAAGGAGGGGAAAAAAGACGTTTTATAACTTACTGTATAAGTTACATTGACTTTTGGGTATGTTACATATCTGCAGCACACTGATATAAAAGGTTTTATATAATTGTTGTAATTTTAGACATGTTCTATCTAGAATTTTCTCAAATGAGTCATCAAAAAGGTACATCCATTTAGTATAAACATTGATCCTAGTTTTTTAAATGTTTTTGATAGTTATGAATAGCTCAGCTTTACGAGCAATTTACATAACCAGTGATTCTGAAAATGTACTACCTCACATGATTTAAGCAAAAATTTGGAGAAGGAATGCATAAAATAAACTTTATGTGTCCTTCAAGTTGATAATTTTTTTCCCCTGAAAGATCACAATATAGTCATATTTTGTATTAACTGCATTGAATCTGTCATTTTAAGAGACAACTCACTTTTTCTGGACGAATCAAGGTCTCAGGGATTTCTCCAGCCTAGAGATATCACTTATTACCAAATGCTTTTATGTTATCTGTATACCCCTCTAATTTCCATAGGCTAGTGGTGTTAAGTTAAAAAAAAAAAAAAAAAAAAAAAAAAAAAAATGTCCAGTAAAATATATCAGCTGTAAAATGTAAATCATAATGTTTGATTCATCTAGTACTTGGCTATTTTGTTTAAAATTATAAACATTCATTTTTAGTTCATTTTATAGTTTATTTACAAATAGTGAAATTGAAAATTTTTAATGGAAGGGAGTGTTTCCTATAATTTTAATTATACTTCTTTAAATTCTACTTAAGACATCCCTAACTTAATTTTCCAAACATTTTGAAATTTTTATTTCCTAGACTTTTAATGTTGCTTCACAGTTTGCTTGCAAAAATATGCTACTTAAGGACTACTTCAGGCATGTGAAAAGACCTGTTCTTTTCTTAATCAAGAAATTATAAAAATATTTTGGTTGCATTTCAATATTTTCTGTACAAAGACTGTTTTTTACTTTTTCAATTTTGACTGCAATTTTTTTGTATTATGAGGATGCTTTCTTTCGAAATTGATATCTGTAGACAAAATCGAAAAAGTAAAGCATTTGAACAGATCAATCTCAGCTATATTTAAAAAAAAAAAAAAAAAAAAAAAAAAAAAAAAATCATTTAAAAATATTCAAATGCAATTGTGATATCTTTATAACTTTCTTCCATAGGAATAGCATTAGCGAACAGGTTTTTTCGCTTGACTGAAGTAGCCTCTAATGTTTTTACCAACACAAACTGATATGTCCGTTCACTAAGCTGAAAGTTTCACTGCAATAATAGCATTATTTAAATTAATATAACTCTAGCGATATAATTTACTTTTATGAAATTAAGTTACGATTAATACTCTGGAGAATCATATACCTATACATAATTAAAAAAATTATATCATGTTAGAAAAACATCTTTTTTTAAGCATCTTAAAAATGTTATACAGGAAATAACATTAAAATTTTGCCCTTTTGCTCAGCGGTCAGGGGATTAGAAACATAACAGGTTTTTCTTTAGTGATATAACAATTTAAATTGATTACAATAAAATAGCGCATAGATTCAATAACATTGGTGATAAATTAAAATTTTCGAGATGAAAGAAGATGCCTGTAAAAGAAAAAAGATGTATATGTGCAAGAAATGTTGAGCAATTTTATTTCCTCATACATTTTAGATTTTACCAAAACAAATTTAAAATAATATTCATGTTCTGGATTGAAAAGGATTAAATAGTGTAAAACTTCATGCTAGTTGCCAAAATTTGTTATTTTTTTATAATAATTTTTAAAATTGAATTAAAAAAAATCATTAACTTTTAAATATTTTTTTTGAAAAAGTTACCCAATCAAAGTTTTAGTGTGCATGTAATTTTAATATGAGCATAATCAAGTTTTAACTGAGTGATTAACTGTAACTGTTCATTGGATCATCAACTAAAATAATTGTGTATTGAATCTCGAGCCTAAGGCAAGCTCTAATGAAAATATTGGTTTTAGTAAGAATCTTCATAATATCAAAGAAAAAGAAATATGGCTCAAATTCTGCCAGATTAAACAAATATATGTAGGTACAGTAAAGCTGAAATTGTAGAAATTCTTTTGAAAAAAATGCATTTTTGAGTTTTGATGCCTTTTAACACCACTTTTTGTTTAAATAATATCATTAAGGAAAGATAATTTAATCAAGAATATAATAAAACAAATTTTGTTCAATTATTAATATCTAATCAAAGGCTATAGTCAATTGAATCCTTATTTTATGTGCATTTTTCTCTTAACATGATACTGTTGGCATGTTTTTTTTTTAAAAATCTGACAAAAAATTCTTAATTTAGTTTATTTAATACTATATTCTCCATTTTAAAAAGGATGGACTAGGCTTTAGATTACATTCATTTTTGTTCCAAAATATAGCTCTTTCCCGGATTTTATTATTCAGACAACCCTTGTATAAGAATAAATTTCATGTTTGAAAATTCTCTTTTGTATCTTCTGGTCTTGAATAATTTAATAATTTTGTTCAAAAGTTTATTCCTTTTCTTTTTTCAGGCTACTCAGCAGATGGAAGAAAAACTGCAGCAGCTTATTAATGATCATTCAAACTATGATTCCTATGATGCAGTTGCTCGCTTTGTTCATCACCAAGTAATACAGATTGCTGAAGACTGCTTAAATCAATCACGCAAACAGCTGATTACATCTCACTATTTTTTTGAGATGTCAGAAAACTTGGAGAAACTTCTTATTGAGGTAGAATTATCATCTATTTCAGTTTGCTTTAGATGCATCTATATAATAAAAGGCTAAGTCATGTGACTGCCATTAAGAGATCTGGGTTGATCGCTTTGCTTTTTATGTGCCAGTCGGCCTAGTAGCAGAAAATTCTTCACACGTCTGCAACGAATACTTCAGCAACAAAAAGTAATCTGCAGATAAAATACTTTTACAACTGAACCGTTCATTAATCAAACAACCACTTACCTGTAGCATTTTTAAGTATTTTATAAATTTTTATTATATTTTTATTATCTTAACTTTTTGAATTACGTAATAAAGAGCTAAACATAATATGAAGCATAATAAAGATTTGATGTAAAGAGCTGCAAAAGAGAAAGAAAATCTGCGACGCCCGTCTCCCGTCTCGAACTTTCTGCTACCGGGCCAATCGGCAGTTTAAATGTTAACCAGGTGCAGGTGCTAAATTACCAAATATTGTTCCAATGCCATCATTTTAACTATATTATAATAGTTCAAGTCATGTGTCTGTCATAAACAATTACAGGCTGACAAATCTGTTTTTTTCCATATGCATTTTTTTTTTTAAATAAAACTACTTAAAAGTTGTCATAATCGCAAAGAATGCTCAATATTTTTGTATTAGCCAAGTGGAAATCTTGCCAATAGCATTTTTTTAAACACCAAATTTAACACACATTTTTTTTATTTTTCACATAGTAAATTAAATTTTGCTGTTAAAATTAAATGTCATGGTTTATGTTATTATTTATTATTTTTCTTTTCTTTTCTTTTTTGAAAATAAAAAGAAATAAATGAAAACCATGAATTTTAAATATTTTAGCTTTAAATGAAAATTTGCAATATAAATAAAATGAGTGAAAAGATTATATTTTAAATGAAATTTGAAAAAATGTAAAGAAAACAATGGTTGGTGATTTATCACCTGTATCCCAACTAACATTAAACACTGAGTTGTTGATTTTTCTATCAAAATATTCCAATTTGATGAAGGACTGAGCATGCAATTTAAATTATGAATAAAAGTAACATGATACAATGCTTAGGGTAAATTTAAGGGTGGACAAACTGATCGCAAAGAGTGGCTAGTTTATAAGAATAATTATATCTTGGAATACGGGGATGCAGCAGATAATATACTGCATTTGATTAATCTGATGAGTATGATGGATAATTGGTAGTAGCTAATAATCTGAATATCTGGCATGAAATTACCATATATACTCTATATACTCACGTATAAGTCTATTTCCTAACTTATGCTGTTAAAAATAAGGAAAAATTCAAAATCTACACAAAAGTCAACCCCCCTCCAAAAAAAAAAAAAAAAGTATATATATATATTTTTTTTTCCATCTTTTTTGTGCAAGAAATATAATTTATGCATACAAACAAACAAACAAAATTTCTACATAACAGGTGCTATCATTGAAAAGAAGAAAAAAAAAAAAAAAACTGATGTAAAATGCCATTGGCTGAAAAGTTTTGAATGCATGTCGAACGGCATGACATCAAACTTCCGTTCAACTGTTGTGAATAGCAAAATAACTGGTGATTTGACAATCACAGCTTAGAAACACTACAAAGTCACGTATTTTGAAGTATTGGCATGCCAGCAGCGAGAATAATGCTGCTCCAATGTAATTTGCTGTTGATTTGGAGAGGGTAAAAACAACATTATGTCATGTTACCTATTTTAAACTTACTTTAACGTTAACTTTAATCAGTATTTTAAGTCAACATGACAACAGTTTTTTAGTATTGGAAATGTGTTCTTGACATAAGTCACACTTTTTTTTTCTTTTGTTATTTGCAACGAGGTAGGGTGGATTATTTTTTTGAAAAATAAATTAAAAATGATCTTGAATTCAGAATCGTCGAGGTTCGGAGGTTTCTGGATTTTGGATTTTGTACTGTACACAATGGGGTGCTGCAACACCAATTCGCTAGCAAACTATTTTCCGATATTTTATTTATAGATTTTTTAAGGTCTGGCATATAAGTTAATCCCCCTACTTTAAAGTTCTTTTACTGTCTAAAATTTCTCGACTTATATGCGAGTATATACAGTATATACTCACAGGGGACCATCAAACATAGTAAGCACAGATTTTGATAATTTCAAAGTATGTTGTAGGGGTCATACCATTAACTATTATGATGAAAGGGTTTCTTCAAATGGGGCTTAATTTTTGAGAAATTGGGTGTTAAAGTTCAGCCTATATTTCAAATGTTTTTGAGTATGACTTTTGCACATGAATTTGTGGCGCAGTGGTAATGCATGACCTTACAGACCAAGAGGTTGTGGGTTGATACCACTTTGGAGCATGTTTTCTTTTTTTTTTTTTTAAATCTATTTTCCTATTATTTACACATTACAAATTTTAAACAGAGTTCGAAAATCTACAGTTTTAATTTTTTAATTTTTTTCTTAATAAACTTACATTTTCGAATTTTTTCATGAAAATTTTTTTTTATCTGCAATTTTTAAAATATATATTTCTACAAGTTTTAAAAAATATTCTGGTGAGCAACAAAAAAAGGTTAATATGTTTTTAAGTATGAAAAAGTGTTTGACAAGTGCTTCTAATTGAGCATGAGAAAGGACAAATGATCCCTTCTTGGCTGCAGCTCACTGTCAATGCCAAATTTGAAAAAATCATATTTGCCCTTTTCTCATATAAAAGAAATTAGTCCCAATTACGATAAAAATGTGTAGTGCAAAGACGTAGCCAAAAAAAACGCACCGTAATTAAGCATGAATCTAAGGCAAAATAGTACCAGAAACCTTTGTTCCTGCAGCGTATCATACTCATTGCAGTACCACAAAGCATGCCCGCAGCGTACACCTCACAGAAAACTGATTTGTAGTGCAGTTGCACTGTAGAGTCTACAGTGCAGTTCACATGTAAAGCAGGATTGAAAATTTTATTAAAAAGAAAGACGGGAAGTTTTACGCCAATTTCTTTTTGATGGAAAAGGTGCAAATATGATTTTTTTCAAATTTGGCATTGACAGTGAGCTGCAGCCAAGAAGGGATCCCTTGTCCTTTCTCATGCTCAGTTAGAAGCACTTGTCAAACACTTTTTCATACTTAAAAACATATTAACCTTTTTTTGTTGCTCACCAGAGCATTTTTTAATACTTGTCAATTAAATTTTTTTATAAAAATTGAAGTTATTTTTTATATCTTGAAAAGCAAAATATTTGCTGGTGTCAAAATTTTATTCTTGTATTAGAATAATTAAAAAAGTTATTGCATTGCCATATAAAATGCTTGATATCTTAAAAATACGCCAAGGAGTTGAACAAAACAATTACAATGCACTCAAAACTTTATCCAAAAAACTGAAACTAAAAGCTTCGCAATAAAAACAAATAACCATGTTTATCACGTGTTTTATTTAATTTGAATAAATTATGTTACATACATTAAAAATAATTATATTTATTTAAACTTGGTGGCAATGAATTAAAAAAAAAAAAAACTGCAACAGCAACAACAAGAAGCAATGTTCAGCTGGAGCTTTAAGACACAAATTCGATTTTCTCAGCAATCGTCAAATATACAAAGATGAAAAAAAATCTATTTTAAGTTTTACCAAAAGGATTAAAATAAACTAAAAATGGAGTTAATCAATCCACAGGATCGTTAGATATCGCTTGTTGAATTTTATATCTTCATTTTTTCGTTAAAAGTTTAAAAAATAAAAAAAACTACAGTACACTACAATATTTTTTTTATGCTATCATTTTATTCGTCTCGTCAAGTTCTATCTTTTGAAAAAAGAATCAATGTCGTACGTCAGCTGGTTCAAAAGAAATTTCAAAAAGACGTTTGCATTTTTCATTTCTTAATCAGATTATACCAAACACTACCGCGTTTGTTATGATTGACAAAACTGCAAAGCTAATTTATGCCTAGAACTTTTTTTTCCATTATTTATTATTTACATATTTTATTTTAAGCACAATTCTGAAATAGCAATTTTCTTTTTCTATCGTTTTTAATTTTATGGAATTTTTAATGAAAATTTATTCTTTTTTGTATAAATTATACAAAAAAAATTTAAGGTGCAGTTTCTCAAATGTATTTAGGATTAGATAATTCAAATAATGCATATCTTTGAAAGAATAATAAAATATTAATGCAGTAATGCTAAAATACAAGTTTCTACCAGTTAAATCCAAATTTTTTAATGTTCTGTAAGTAGATTTATTTCTAAAATTCAACCTCAAATCATTTATAGTTTGCATAAATAAAAAATCAAATTACTTTTTTTTTTTTTTTTTTTGTCATTATAACAAATCAAATCACTCTTCAAAAAAATTTAACTGGATTGCAAGAATTGTCTGTTACTGAGATAAAATTTGATATGTATATAAAAAATTATGCATTTTTTAACTGTCCACTTTTTTTTCCTCAGTAGTATCAGAATAAATGAAAATTTCTTTTTTTATCAATCTCGTTTAGCTTCTTTTGCAAACAAATAGAAGATTTGAAATATTTGTATACATAGCAAAAATTTTGGTATGAAAATTGAAGTAAGGTTACAGATTGTGACAGATTGAATGCTAAAGATTGCTAAGATTGCTATGCAAGGAATTTTAAATAAATATACATTTTTATTGCAAAATGTACTTTTAGTTGAACGAAAAATACAATCAGTTCAGCATTTGAACCATATTTTTTAAAAGAAAAAAATGTTGAAAAAGTGAACTGCCACCTTAATAAATATCATAAAGTTCAAAGCTGTGGAAATCCTAATTCTACTTAAAATTTGTAACATGTAAAGAAGAAAAAAAAAAAAAAAAAAAAAAAAATCCAAAGTAGAATTGACTTTACAACCTTTCAGTCTGCAAGATTGTACATTACTGCAGTGTGCAAATTCACAAGCACAAGTTGTACTAATGGATATTTGTAATTGAAATATATGCTGAACTTTTATCATAACTTCTCAAAAACCAAGCTTCGTTTGCAGAAACCCTTTCGCCAGAATAATTAGTGGTATGACCCTTACAATATATATTGAAATCATCAAAATTTGTGTACAGTGCACCATGTTTAGTTGTCCCTTTATCAGAAAAAGAAATTTGGAAATCCAATACCTAGTCAAATTGACATCTGTTGCATCTCTATTTGAACTTTTGTTTTGGAAATAAATTAAATAATTAAAAAGAGGTTTGTGCTGGTCTGTAATTATATACGCTTGAATAAGACTTTTTTTGTAAAGTCTTTTAACTCACTGGGAACCTGTAATTGCAGAACATGAAAAGATTGCATCCTTCTTGTGCACTCTTCTGTCCCTATCATATTTAAACTGACTCAAGAATTTTTAAAGAATGGAAATTGTTTATTTTAATATGCATCTTTTATACAATTTGCTTTGTGGATCTCATTTGGATTTATTATTTATTATATTAGATATTTGATTATATTTATTTAATGTTACATACATATATTTTTTAATATAGTGCCAAGAAAAATCTCCTGAAGCTGCTCATTATTTAAAAATGCTGATAAAAAAATTGCTAGTCATCATATCTCGCCCTGCTCGTCTTTTAGAGTGTTTAGTGAGTATCTGAATTTTAGTGTTTACATCTCAAGATTGTTCTGTATTAATGCAAAGTATGTAATTTCAATTTAACCATTGTTCTGAATTATTTTTTTAATGGCTTTTATTATAAAATTCTATTATTTTATTTTTGTGCAGAAATTTTTACTGAAATTTGTTATTAAAATTATGTAACTATAAATTTAATATCTGATAGGCAGGGACTGACAAAAATTGAAAATATTTAAATGCCAAGGAAAATTCTTAGGAGCCAGCTTGAAGAATAATTTCTCTAACATTAAGGCATTCACTGCAAAATGGAATGTTGGCTACTCATAATCGTATTTGTCTATTTTTGAGTGATATGTGTCATTTGAAAGGTGAACAAACTAAATGTTCAATAAAAAAAATCAAACTGAGCAAAAAATTAAAGATACCTCTTTTACATTGTAAAAATTAAATAGAAACAAATATTGAAATTAAATATTAAAACAGTTGACAAATTAATATCCTTACCTTTAATTTGCAACAAGATACAATGTAAATAAATTAATTATCAATGCATTTGAGATTTTGATTTAAAATATCATTTGTCAACTGATTTTTCAGGACTAACATCCTAAAAAGATACTCTATTGACATTTATAAATAATAAACTGCTCATAGTATCCTCTTTTAAGTTTGAATGGAGTTTACTTTTGATTTTGGTATATTATTATTTTCTGCTTGACGTGCCGGCATGGTGTATTTTCTTCCACTGCAAATACAATCTTTCCTACTTAATTGTGTAATGAATAATCGAATATCCTGCTTATTTGAATAGAGCTTTCTGGATTCGAATAGAATCGAATCTATCATCATTGGTTCTATGCTATTTTTAACTTAATACTTTTCGTGAATTGACCCCACTTATTCGAATAACATCGGGGGAACTAATGTTTGAAAACAGGTGTGAAAAACATGTTTCAGCTTGAATTTTTTCTCACCTTTTGTCATTTTCGGTTCCTTTACACTGAAAACAAATTTTCAGTTCTTCCTGCTATGATTTTGGCTAACACATGTATAATGGATAGGTCAAATGGTCTCCCCTTCTTTTTTTGTGAATGAGTGAAATAAGTTGGCCAATGTGGATTATTTTTGCATTTTGTCAGTTTAGTCACATTTTTGTTTGATAAAAGGCGCTGTTGTGAATTCTAAATGGAAAGTTTTAAACCTTTCTGATAAACTTAAAGTTTTGGAAGTGTTAAATAAAAAAACAGGAGTCCAAGTAGCAAAAGGTTTTAAAATATCTCACATGTAAGTTTCCAATATGAAACACAATGCAGAAAAAATCAAAAAAGAACAGAGATAAAATTGAAATTTTGGTATCGAGAGAGGGGAAGTTTGATGCACTTCATTTGTGAAAAGATCATGGAATGGCATGATTAAAAAAGCATTTTAATAGTTATCAATGTATTATTCAATAATATTCACATCTTATTTGCTTTTTTAAAAAGTTAATCTCATTTATGTGTGATTTGAAAAATGGGTTATATGGATCTTTATTGTTAAAAGTTGTGCGAAATAACCCTTGCATATTATTTTAAACTTTGCCATTTTCAAAAGTTGGGAGGTATGTTTATGTTATTATATTAATGATTTTATTATGCTATTAATTCATTATACTGTAAATTTTTTTTTTCTTTTTATTATGCGTTAAATATTACATTTCTATGTTTCCCCATTTTATCAAATACCTCGCTTAATTGAATATTATTTCTGGAACCATCAATATTTGTTTAAACAAGGACGACTGTACTTGCACTATTAAAAATAAATATTTTCACACATGGATTTATTTTGTTGTTGTTAAACTAAAAATAATAAATAACAATAAGTAGGTAATAAAGTTAGTCACCAAGAAGAATGAATTAGTCACCCATGATTTGTCGGACCCTGCTAATTGGAGTCATCAGTTTTAAAATATTGGTCACCACAACTTTATACCTGTTTCCTTTATTTATCATATAGAGATGTAATGTAGACTCCAGAACAAAAGAGTTGCGGGGTGGGAATTTAATAAAAACTCTTATATGCTGTTAAAAGATATGTTTTGAACTGGTTTGTTTCAATTATCCTTCTTTCAGTACAATTTTTGTGAAATTTTTCAACAACCGACTAACAAAATTTGCGATATTTTCTTCTAGTAGTCTCTTGCTGTTGTAATGTAACAACATTTCAATTATATATGACATGTTGTATTATTATAGTTTAAAAATATTTATTTCATTAAATAAAATATGTGTAAATGTCTGTTTGCCTCTACCTATTAATCCATCTATTGATGAACTTTTTTTTTTTCTCCAGGAATTTGATCCTGAAGAATTTTACCGGTTGCTGGAAGCTGCAGAGGGACATGCCAAAGTTCAGCAGGGAGTCACACAAGATATCCCAAAATATATTATTAGTAAATTAGGATTAAATAGAGATCCATTAGCAGGTTAGTAAATTGACTAAATTTTAATGCTTAATAATTTTTTTCTTAATATATGTGTGTGTATATATATATATGCATAAAAAACCATTACAAATTATCAACAACCATTGTGAATGTATCATATAAAAAACTGGTGAAAACCAGAGAAAAAAAAATAGAGTTCAATCTAAAAAATATTACAGTAAAAATTGGCAAATATTTTTAATCTAAAAAAGTGCATAGAAAAGAAATGGAATTAGACTATCTGTAAAGTTCAAGAAATTACCCAATTTTTCGTTAACTGAAAATGTGGACTGAGCTTTACTGGTGCCTTCAAAATTAGTCAGGGAAAAAGAGGCATTTTTAACACACTCCATATCCCAGTCATCCATAACCAGTTGAAAGATGTGGGTTCATAACTAACTATAAGTTACAGGCTGATGCAATAAAGAACTAGAACCTGAACGGTGTGGACAAAATTCCACTAAAGGTGTATTTGATAGGTTTAAGATCAAAGCTCCAAGTAAGCCCAAAACCTTAAACATATACTATTTAGCACTATATTCTAAATATTTGTGTTCAGAAATATTTATAACAAATAATAAAATAACAAATAATAACAGAAATATTTATTTACATCAATTCCTCAACACCCTGATTATATTAATGTTATACTTTAATTATTACTTCATGATTTATATTTATTTAGCGTTGTGGAGCTTAGCTAATTCTGACTAACATACATCCTGACAACATAACTATAGATTCTATTTAGTAGTAAACTAGTAGTAGTATTAACTAGCCCAGTAATCATTTTGAACAGATAATAGTGATTCTGAATATAAGGCACCAGTAAAGCTCAGTCCACATTTTCAGCTAACAAAAATTTGGGTAATTTTATGAGCTTTACAGATAGTCTAATTCCATTTCTTTTTTACACACTTTTTTAGATCAAAAATATTTGCCAATTTTTACTGTAATATTTTTTAGATCAAGCTCTACATTTTTCCTCTGGTTCAACTAGTTATTTGAATTCACAACTTTTTCGGATCCTTTCAGGATCTTGATCAACCAACTTCAACTAACAAATCTAAATTAATGAGTTTAAAGTTATTAGTAATTAGTATATAGGCAAACTTGGAGATATTTGGTGACAGAACCACCCCAAAGTTTGGTGCCTCAAAATTGTAGTCGCCCTACAATTTTGAGGCATCTATGCAGATTTTCATTTATCCATTGGTATCTACACAGATTTTCATTGCTTCATTCCCTAATCATTTATATATATATATATAGAATTTTTTTTAAATAATGACTATATAATTGAAATATCTGTATTATAATAACTGTTTTGACTTTGAAAACATTCAAATAAAGGTGCGATGTTGTTTTAACACATACCTTAAAATGGGGTGAATAGGAACGAAACTTCTCGGTCATACAAATAAATTCATTACAAATATATGTGATCATATTTTTAGTTGCAAAATTTTTATGTAAGAAGGTAATAACATTGAGTTGAAAAATTCAGTTTTGACATGGTGGCACCACTACTGGGGTATATAAAAAAACTTCAAGAGGATTCTCAAAAACCTCATTTTTTCAACGTCTTCAAAACTTCGTGTGTAAATACAGTATTTTTTGTATTCTAAACCTAAGAGAGGGGATTTTTAGTTAAAGATAGACCTGTAAACGATATGCTGTATTAAATTCTACCTATTTCTAAACTACATAATGAAAAATGAAAAATTGCTTGTAACATCAAAGGTTTAAGATTTACAGGGTGAATCGGAACCCGTTTTCTCTCATGGTTTATTTTTCTATACAGTAATAGTTTCATGTAAGATATGAAAACATATGCATGAATATGCATTGTAACAATATTTTGTTTGTTCTAATTACTTAAAGAGTTTAAAGGTGCAAAAAAATTACTTGGTTAAACAAAAAAGTCAACGCCTAATCCAACAGACGTGGAACACACAATAAAAAAAAATTAAAAATAATAAATTAATTAGAAAAACTGCACAGAATTATTCTCTGACATCGACAACATTACATAAACATCTCAAAATGAAAGACCAATTAAAAAAAGAGGGATGCAAACAGTACTAGGGGCTGGGGATGAGGGCGTATTAGTTGATCGTATTAATACATACAGCCATTAGGGGTACTCAAAAGATCCACTTACCCAATGACTACTAGTAAAGGATAACACAGTACAGGGCTGAATTTGTATTAAATTCTACTTCTGCAATTCAAATGTAATTTCTTAAAATAAATTTTAATTTTTCTTGATTTCAAAATTATTTTCTAATTATTAATAAGGTATATCTTTACTTTATATAAAATAAAGGCTTTGTTTCACCGTAACTACATGTTCCTATTCCTCGCTTATCATTATTACCTGTTTTTATTAACCCTATTAAAGTTTGAATTGGAATAAATAAAAATTATAATGTTTGTTCCGATTCACCCCTATCTGCGGGGTGAATCGGAATACCAGTAAAAAAAGTAATAATATATATATATGAACAGTAAAAAAGTTTCGTTATCTCTTAAAAAGTAAAGAACAAAACAAAACTGAAGTTTCTAGTAGAAAAATAAAAAAATGAGTTGCTGCTATTTTTTAACGTTAAAGTTGAAAAGTATTCCGATTCACCCCATTTTACGGTACTTAATTACAATTTATGTATATATGTTTATGAAAAATATGCATTTTTTGTTTCAAATGACATCAATTTCAAAAAAGCAAAAATCTGTCGGGTGAATCTGAATTTTTATTGACCTCTATAAAAAAGAACACATTATCATTTCTTTTGTAAAATTATTGTGATGTTTTTTAGTTAGTGACAGCTTGAAAAAAATGATTGAATTAGCAATTAAAAAGGAGAGATTTCTGTTAAATTATGAAGTGTATAGTGCTACATAAGCTTTAAACGGGTGCCATTTCTTTAATACTGGATATTTTTGACAGGACCTTCGAAAGGCACACACCTTCCTTTAATAAACTAAACAGATTTAAAATGAAGCTAGTAAAAATGTGACTTTCTTCACAAAACATGAACATGCTTTTAACAGGAATGCCACTTTTCCGCCGAAAGGCGGATTTCCGCTTTTTTTAATTTTTAAGAATTCTCGATTTTCGTTAAGCAATCACGAAGTAAAATAGCGATTTTCGTCCAACGATCGCAAAATAAAACGGGAATTTTCGTCAAACGATTGTGAAATTACACAGTAATTTTCGTCAAGCGATCAAGAAATACAACAGCTTTTTTTTCCTCAAGTGATTGCAAAATATAGCAGCAATTTTCGTTAAAAGATCGTGAAATATAACAGCGATTTTCGTTAAACGATCACGAAATATAACGGTGATTTTTGTCAAAAGATCGCAAAATAAAACGGTCATATTTTCATCAAACGGTTGCGATATAAAACAGCAATTTTCATCAAACGATCTCGAAACGAAACGGTAATTTTCGTGAAACGATCACAATGTGAAACGGTGATTTTCGTCAAACGATCGCGATGTAAAACGCCGATTTTCGTCAAACGAACGTGATGTTAAATGACGATTTTCGTCAAATGATCATGATGTAAAACGCCGATTTTTATCAAACGATCGTGATGTAAAACGGCGATTTGCATCAAACTATCGCGTTGTAAAACGACGATTTTCGTCAAACGATCGTGAAATAAAACGGCAAGTTTCGTCAAACAATGCGAAATAAAACGGCATTTTCCGTCAAACGATCATGAAATAAAACATCTATTTTTGTCAAATGAAAAAAAAAAAATCGTGGGAAAAACAAACAAAGAAAATTAAAAACTTGCAAATTTTTGCTATATACTCCTGGAATTATCATCGAATCTATTGTTAGGTTACTTAAATTGATTTAAAATGATGTGTTACATAAAATTCCTCACTGAATTTGTTGCTGGATTAATTAATTCATGTAAAATACTTTAAACTAAAGACAAATAATTTTTATTTACTCTTATAAATTAAGTTTACAAAAAAAAAAAAAAAAAAAAAAAAAAAAACAGAGCTGCAGTTTTTTTTAAATGTATTATAAACAATATAGTTTACTACAAAATTCATGCATAAATGTTGTGAAAAATGTCGTAATTTTACTTTACGCATAATTTCCTCTTTTTGGCTATTTTCTGAGTGGCATCCCTGTTTTAATCTTTGATATTGCATTTGCCCATATGACTTTTATTCTGTTTGACTGGGTGATGCAAATCTCATATTACTAATATTGGAATTGGAAAATCCAGTGTTGCGTTAGTGAGCAAAGGAAAGCTATTTGTTGGTGACATCAATCTTTATTTAATTTATCAATGAGTATGTAAAAAAACAGTAGGGTAAAATTTGATTAGTAAACAGTTAAAAAAAAACTTTTGTGATAATTTATATTTAGAGCAAACTTCGTTAAAATTCATTATTTAAAAGCATCATGCTTCTTCTATTGCAAAAAAAAAAAAAAAAAAAAAAAAAAAAAGGAGAGGTTTCATAATTTTACTTCAAACTGTTGCAGAAAACAATAATCTGGACGACACATGAATGTGTCACAGTTTAACGATATAAATGACAAGTATAAACTTTGGATTAGAAAACAGTTGCTATTATAGAAAGTAGTTTTGCAGTTTAACTCTAAGATTAATTAATCACTTTTAGTTATGTTGCATAAATCAAGAAGGATTATTTTCTGAAGGCTATTTATAGGCTCAAAACTTGTATTTTTTATTTAAAACAATATTAAAAATATCTTTTGAAATTTTGAAATGCCTTTTTTTATGCCTTATCAATATTTATTTATTAAATTTTATGCATACATGATAGCTTTAATTCACATATTAAATTGATATATAATGCACACAATTATATATGCTTATGCTGTTATCAGCTACTGGGTTAATGACTTTTTTTTTTTTTTTTTTTTTTTATACATTGCTGAATTGATGGGATTTTTTTTCGCGGCTATTAAATGAGCTGCAACTGCATGAGTTATTCAAAATGTAGTTTTACTTTTATTTCATTACATATGTAATAGTGTAAAAAATGTATTTTACAGAATTGAATCAAGATTTATCAGCAGAATTTGATCAACTAGACCATAATGATTTTCACCAGGTAAATGATTTTTATTTAATTTTACTTTAACATATGCTATATAAATAAATGTATGACAAATTTTTACAGTAAACATGTGAGATTTGCAAATCCAGAATCTTTGACAATAAGACATCAAGAATCTTTGTAGCCCTGCCAGTGTAATATGCATGTTAAGCATTCCAATATAAGTTAGCTTTTTTTTTTTTTTTTTGAAAAGCAGTTAAAAAGGAAGATACAATGCACTTTCTAACATGCAACATAAAATAGATCTTTTGAAAAAGCAGTTGAAAAATAAAAATCCAACATACTTTTCAACAAGCATTATTATAAAGATCACAAATTTAGGTGGAATTTCATTACATTAAAAATATTTTAGGTTTTAGTACTTTCAAAGCAGATTCGTTGCTTTGAAAATTTTGGAAGGCAATTTTTCTGTTTTCTTGATTTTCTTCCACAAACTTAGTGTCATGTGATACTCATAAGAAGGAGTAAATGATATTTAATGAAATGTATATTTGAAGGGGAAAGACAGTGCAATTGATTTACTTTAGTTTTAGAAGCATTTGCCATCCATGTTTTTAAATACTTAAAATTTTGCATATGAAATTATATCTGTATTGAAAGTACTTATTAATACAAGAAATTATTTGCACTTATAAATTAATAAAACTACTACCTTGTATGAAATTCATAAGAAGAAAGATTCTGCTGAAATAGAAGAGGAGGAGGGGGGGTTGGAGTTATAGCAGGGAAAGAGTTGTCAAGTGTTAGGAAGGAAACATATATATATATATATGCGACGATTTCAGGAGAACTCGAATTATTTCCACTGGTTAAACAGAAACACGCAGTCATGGCAAGCGAGGGAAAAAACAAAAATAATAAATAAATGTAGAAGATCCAATAATTAGTCATGGGCTGCTGTAAATTCATTTATTAAATTCGTGATAATGAGGAAGGAAAAGCTCCTTGTTGCAAAAATTCCATCATTATTTCAGCGAGCTGTCCTCATCGAAGAAGCAACCCAAGAAATCTTCAGAATCTTCCTTTCATCTCGAGACTTCCCCCTTTTAAACTGAAAAGAAAGTTCTGGAACATTCGGTAACCTCAAACCATCATTCTTTCATGTAAACAGAATTCTTGTCCAGCTACGAGATTATTTTAAACAGACGATAAATTTATTTAAAAAAAAAATATTATTTAACCAATTTATAATTGACTCAGAATTTTAAATATCTTAGGCAGACGATTTTTATACATGATTAATTTTAAGAGAAAAAGAAAAGAAATGAATTTATTAATATGCAAATTATCGTTGACGGCGGAAAAATAAATAAATAGATAAAATAAAATAATGATATTTTTTAAAGGTATGGGTTTGGAATAAATTTAATAAGACTTTCTTAAAAAGGGTTGATAAAAACATAGAAGAAATCAGTTTTATTTGGAATATTAAGAAATAAAGTTTTAATTAAGAATATTTTTAATTTAGAGCCATCTTTTTAAATTTACGCATACTGGAATAATGTTTTTTAAGGAAAATTAAAAATTTATATCGTCTGCATACAGATTAACAGATTAGATTTAGAAACAAGATTTTAATTTAATAATTTGAAGTAAGTACGGAATATTATTATAAGAAAATTAAGATAGTATAAAGGTTGGTTTTGGCGAAAAAATTTTAAATTTGTAATATTATCCCCCCTCCCCAAGACTTTATATGAAATTGATAGTTAAATAAAACTACAAGTTCAGACAACAGAAATATAATAATTTAGAAAAGTTAAATTTTGGAATAAAACTGTCAAACTCAGGAAGCCAAGAGATGGAAGAAAAGAAAATTAACGCAATATAAAAAATATTAGCGATTAAAATAAAATAGTTAAGAGAAAATAATTCTGAATTAAATTTAGGTAGGAGCATTTCCCTGAAAGAAATACAATAATGTTACAACATCACTTACCATTTGTAAGTGCATAGGAGATAATACATATAATAACAGTAAATAAGTTATGAATATTATTAAGCAAGAGATAAAAATATAATAAAAACAATAAAAATTCGTTCTCATGGAAGTTTAAATAACTACAATGACTTAATGCATAGTTTATTTTAAATAAGTCCTTTAAATGAAAAAAGTCTTTCAAGAATATTAGTCCGGGTGCTACGCATCGGAAAACTGCAAATCGTGATAAGAATATACCGCTTGGTGAGTATATACTTTATGATAATACAATGAATATTAGAGGGGGAGGCATCTCGTAAAGTCGTCGGAATTCAAGATGGCGGCTGTTATTCAAAATGGCGTCATTTTCTGAATTTTCTTAATATGTGTAATTTAAATGTGCGTTTCACGTCAATTTCGATGTTTTTAAAGTCAAATTTTCGTTTTTGACACCTTCCAACATTATTTAAAAGTGTATGAATTCGGTTTATCTGTCTATTTGTCTGTCTGTCCGCCTGTCCTTCCATGCTCTAGCTCGCTTAAATATACTCAGATTGCCATGTAAATTTTATATGTTATATGAAGTTTATAATAACATGTTCAGAGTAAAAAATAAAGCGTATAGCTTTTATGGTCCATTTACAGGGCACTCAAAGTATTTATGAATTGTCTAGCCGTCAGTCTGGCCCTACTCTTTTTTGCTTAAATTTACTCTGATTTCCGTGTAATTTATGTATGTGCTATCTCTATATGTAATTTAAAGAAGTGGTATACTGCAAAATGTTCTACATCGAAAATATAGAGTGTAGAATTTATAGTTCGTTAACGCACACTCAAAATAATTCTCTTACATTTTGGTCTATTGGCGAAAATACTTTTTAGAGTGTTTTAATGATGTTAAACTGCTTGAAACATATTGAAATTAAAAGATATCACTGAAGTGCAGTACGAGATACTTGTTGTACAGTATGGTGAGCGTAGAATTTATAGTTCATTTACAAGCTTTCAAAAAAGAATACGTTTACAGTGCTGTCTATAACCATAATGTTGTGTATGTGCTTTTTAATTTATAATATGCTTTTTTAAACTTTGCCAAGTAGGAACGAATTGCAAAATGTCATATGATTATTTTTTTTATTTGAAATGCAGCTTATAAATGCACATTGTAATTACGATGATTAATCACCAACCAAAATGAGATGAATCAAAAGTGATCCAAAATTTCAATTTGAATTTATTTTCCTTTCTTTTTGTTTCGATTCCTAACTCTTCTCGCAGACACATTTCTTTCTGATCATCCTAATTATGTACGTTAATTACCAATACATCTGAAAGATCTGTTTGATGCAGATATTAATTTACCAGACGTACATCGTGCATTTTTATCGGGACATTTTGTGATAAGAAAATCAAAGAAACTCTTCTCAGCAATGGGCATATATCAAGCGCATGAACTAAAAAACGCTGTTCTCAGAGGAGAAAGAGGTGCAGTATTGCAGGATCCATCGACATTTATACGTTGGATGGTATCTGGACCAGAAATCTGTAATTTCATACAAGACTTTGAGTCTAACATTCAAGCAAATCCCAAGACAGAAATCGATACCATCATGAACAATATCACTTATTTCAAATTAAATTTTTCTATAGAGTGCTAAGGTTCAAGCACTCTATAGCGTACTAAAGGAATTAAAATGTTAGAAGTTGGTGAAGACTTGCTTGTAATCGAAAGCAGAGTTATTGTTCATAAGGATATTAATGAATCAATTTATTCAGCTGAGTCAACTGGTATTGACCAATTCCACAGATTCATTAAGGAACGCCTTGTAAAACAACTTTCATCAATATTTCAACCTTTAAAAAAAATAAAATTCCAGTGTTTAGTACTCCGGCGAAAAACATAAACAATAAAAATACAGTCTTGAAGGTTTTAAAAACAGACGTCCAGTTGTTTTCCAGGCTTTTAATAGTTATACAGAATCGTCAGTTAGACTTGCAATTTTTTTTCAAATATGAAAATCAACCATTTCTATCTGCATTTTCTAGTAACAGGGAATTTAGACCTAGCCATAAGAGTGATTTACCACATATTTTAGAGGAAAATGTTGGGAAAAATGGCAAAGTTTTTCCAGAAATATGTGATGCTTTAATATATGTTGAGCCAGTTCTTACTAACATTTTAAAGCCTCAACAAACTTCAAACACATTTAATGATTACTACATTAACACATTTTATCCTCACTTACGTAACGACATTGAGAGTTTTATATGTCAAAGAATAGATTTGGGATAGATATATTACACCAAGTTTTAAAAGAGAAACAAGACAGAAGAGGGGTGCAGGGATCAGATGACAAGTGCAACCACATGTTAGATTTCTTAAAAGTTTGCAAATAACAAAGAAGAGCTTTTTAATCAACTTGGGACGCCAGCAATAAATACCATAAAAATATACAAGCTTTCATATAACCACTTCAGGAAAAGAAGTTAAATCGGGAAGAAGTTAAATTTACTGCTGTAAATTCCTTAATTGGAATGACTTGTCCTGGTCACGAAGAAGCTGATTCAAGAATAATACTGCATTTCAAAGACATGGTTGAAAAAGGACCGAAAAATATTGTTATACGCTCCATATACATTGATGTATTAGTTTTTGCGATTGCATATTTTTTATCATTTCAGATAAATTCCTAGAAAATATTTCAGTTGCATTCGTAACAGGGAAAAAATAAAAATTTATTCCTGCTCATACCATAGCTGCAGCAATTGGACGAGAAAAGGCTTTACTAGAATTGCATGCTTTCATGGAATGCGACAGCAATCCGGGTTTCACAGGCAAGTCAAATAGGAAAACATGGAATCCATTTAAAGAAACTACTGCTGCATTTTCATACCTATCAAAACCACAAACTTCCATTCCTGAAAATCTTTTAAATCTTTTAGAAAATTTCGTAGTATTGTTGTACT
This sequence comes from Maratus speculifer, assembly GCA_964019185.1. Lineage (NCBI taxonomy): Eukaryota > Metazoa > Arthropoda > Arachnida > Araneae > Salticidae > Maratus > Maratus speculifer. Next base: position 261,721,953 of record OZ025301.1, read on the forward strand.
GTTCAACTAGCAATAGCATAAGTGTCGATAATGCAAGATAAGAATAGTTTATGGCAAAAAGTCGTTCTTTTGAACATCATCCGCCAACCAAGGGTGCACTTCAACAACATATTTTACGCAGTGCTTTCCAACTTGGACACATTTGCGGACAAGCAGATCAGCGTGAAATACGTCCACCCTCTCCAAACAAATGGGAATGGTGGTTGGATAATTTATCATTGAAAAAATAATGGTTGGAGTTGCCAGAGATTTCAGACTCTTATGAAGAATTAATAAAATGTAAATGTAAAATATGTAAAAATGAATGTGTCTGTAGAACAGTTGGACTTTCTTGCACATTATTGTGCAATCCCAAAAACGAATGTGAAAAATATGATTATACCAAGTGAAGTTTCTATATTCTACAGCTTTACATGTAACATTAATTTTTTAATATATTGTATAAGTAATGTGTTGATAAAATGTATTTTTATTATTTATATATTCCTTTAATTTTTCTACTGTAAATGTCAAAAAATATTTTAATAATTGTCCTATTTTCATTTCAGGTACATTTCTAGTATTATAAAGAGAATTTTTGAGTTATAAAAAGTGGAAATTAAACATCAGAAATAGGCTTGTAAGATGCCGAAGAATAAAACTGCAAAAGATTTTAGATAATAGTCGTCATTTTAAATTTCTATAAATTTATACGATGCCTCAAATTCTTGTATGTATTTTATTAATATACGATAGATATTAACTGTTCGGGATATACTTATCACAAAATGAAGTTTTGTCCCTCCTAGCACCTCCACTAATAATACTTGAATTAGATCGTGATCTTTATAAAATTTATATACAAATTACAAACGCATATTTTCTTGTTTTAGCGTGTCACTTTTAATAAACGATAAATTTGCACAACTTATTATTTAGTAAGTATTTGGTAGTTCATTGCAGTATTAACATTGATAAAGATCAATTTGAATGAGTTTTAAAGAGTATAGCATCATTAAAACACATTGCAACGATTTCGCCGCATACACAATATTGTAATGTCATTTTTTAGCACCCTGTAAATGGACTATAAAAGCTATACACTTTATATTTTACTCCGAACATGTTATTACATAGTTCATACAACATATAAAATTTGCCTGGCAATCTGATTACATTTAAGCGAGCTAGAGCATGGAAGGACAGGCGGACAAACGGACAGATAAGTCAAATTCTTACTCTTTTATATAATGTTGGAAAGAGTTAAAAAAGAAAATTTGACTTTAAAAATATCGAAGTCGACGTGAAGTGCACATTTATATTACGCATATTAACAGAATTCAGAAAAAGACGCCATTTTGAATAACGGCCGCCATATTGAATTCCGACGACTTTACGAGGTGCCTCCCCCTCTAATATCCATTGTATTATCATAAAGTACATACTCACCAAGTGGTATATTCTTATCACGATTTGCAGTTTTCACCTTATTTTTGTCGCGTAGCACTCGGACTATATATAAAAGAGTCTTTTTCAATGTCCAGTGAATACATTCTCTTTAATTAAATATCTCCAAATCTAGTTTAAGCTTTGTTTTTTATGTTATGTTGGATCCAACATCTTTCAATAATATATCAATTTTTCAATAATAAATAGCATCACTCTCAATATCAATAATAAATAATATATAGAAAAATTTAAATAATAACAATGTCAACAATAATAAGTAATAGTATAATAAGACTCCATATCCTAATATTTTTCAATAAGAGTATAATTAATACTAAACTTCATCATAGAAATCATAATAATAATAATAATAGTAAAACAAGAGTATAATCAAAAGAAAATATCACTATTTGTTTATTATTGATAGGGAAAATATTGGTTGAGGATAAAAATAATTACATAGCAACTAAATAATTTTCTTATCTTCTAATAGCATAAGAAAGTATTTTTTGCTAGCCGAAAGTATAAATAAAAAAAATCATAATAATTCCAAAATCCAAATAAAATTAAATCTAACTATTTAGAAAATGGACTCTCAACCAGTATTTCCTTACAATAATTCCTCTCTGATACTCTTTTACAAAATTGTCAAATTTGGTTTTAAGTTTTCAAATGCCAAATGTAGAATAATGTTTTATCTACACATGGTTTATAAACTTTAATAATAAAATACAATAGGAATAAAAGATGTCATTCTTAATTGAGAAATGGAAATAAAAATAGTGTGCTTTTTTGAAAAACTTTTAATCTGTAGTTTTCACAATCACTGAAAATCACATATTATGTTATAGGTTTGAGTAGAATCATTAGATTTTATAACTATTATCATATAATATCTGCTGAATAAATAGAGTAATACTAATGTCAAATAAATGACTAAATATAGTTAGACTTAAACACCCTTAAAATTAATTTATCAACATCAATTTGAAAGCTTTTACAATCAAAGTGTTCACCTTATGCCTGCATAAGGAGCCCAATTTAATCCCAAAAACTCCCAAAAACAAGTAATATTCTTGTAGCGCTCCAAGAACATACCCGCTGATGTTGAAAATTATGGTGATTGTATCTGAGGTTTTGTTTGTTTTTTGGGTTGCTCATGAAACAGTTTAAAATCTTCGGGTGAAAAATAGGGTCTTAATTTAGAAACATGCACAATAACGGAATTCTGTCCTGTCTCATAATTAAATTTATCTATTTCATAAGTTACATCAGAAAGTTTATTTGTAATTTTATATGGTCCAGAGAAAGTAGGTTCTAATTTTCGAGTGTTAGGGTATTTAAATTCTTCATAAATTACAGAGTCTTGTATTTTTAATGGGCATTCAACAAAATTTCGATCATAGAGTCTTTTACTTTTAAGGTAAAATTCATGAGTTCGCGCTTTCGCAATTTTGAGGGCTTTGTCTATTGGAGTTGTATACATTTTAATTGCCTCACACAAAACCATTACCCCCCATTTTAAAAATCTGAATCAAAATTATCGTGAAAATTATAACTATATTTAGCTGCTAACTTTAACCAGAAATTTTATCTAATAAAAATAGAAATTGTAAATATCATAGTTATACCTTAAATTGTGATCAACTTTTTAATTCTATTATTTTATAAATCATAAACAGATTCAAAATTTTAATTATAGGTAATTCCTTACTTAAAACCACAAAATTTACTAAAAAAAATTAATCACATTTATCAGTCAAAATTCCAGCAACAGCCTTGCACAGTTCCATATTCTTACTGAATTTAAATAAATTATAAGAATCCGGGAACCAAAGCTCACTGTAACCAGAAATTCTAACAAATAAAATGAAAAACATAAATGTTAACTTAATTTTCAGCTCAAATGTCTAGTTGTAGTAACATTTTCATGAAAATACTGCATTCTAAGAATAGTTCTTGATAACAAACAATATCAATAAATTAGAAAATGTACCTTTTAAAAAATAACTTGAGCTTCTGAGTTCTTTTATACTTCATTATTATTACGAACTTATCTTTAAACGTGCATAAAAATATCATAATAATCTTAATAAGTAACAGTAAATATCTTAAGAACATCATACTCCTCAATTAAATTTTTAAGAACAAACATGTTTTCACTCCAAAAAGTAATAATAATAATAAGACTCATAACTAGATAAAAAGATAAATAAATAAGGCTCACAGAAAAATAAACAAACAAATAAATAAACCTTACAAACAAAGAACTATCTACACAAATACAGTAAAAAGGATACACATAATAATTAAATACATCTAAAAATAACTCACGGATAAGGAGAAATTTTCAAGCTGATCCTAGGGGAGACAGGAATAACGAAAATTATGAAAGTAGGTAGTAATCTGCGTTCAGTTGTCTCTAAAAGTTTTTTTTTTTTTTTTTTTTTTTTTCTTTCTTGTCATTATGACCATGATTATCTTGAGTCATCAGTTACACATAAACAGCAAAAAGGTGGAATATCAGGCCTCAGGAATTCACGAGATATTTAGAAGAAATCTTTCAAACCACTCGGACAGAAAGCTGTTTAACATTAAAATCTCCTCTGTTACATTCACTCGAGGAATCAAAAGATAATGGCAATTCTTGCTTAATAACACTTTCAACCATGGCGGGAAAAATTTTCGGCGATTCATATTTTTGTTATCACTTCGTTTCAGTAGATTCATTAGATTCATTTACATAGCATTTTACTTCTTCAGTAGATTCATTTCAAAATCCGAAACAGGCACTAGCACAGGCATTACCTATCCTGTGCGACTTTTCGATTAGTTGTGACGATTTCAGGAGAACTCGAATTATTTCCACTGGTTAAACAGAAACACGCAGTCATGGCAAGCGAGGGAAAAAACAAAAATAATAAATAAATGTAGAAGATCCAATAATTAGTCATGGGGTGCTGTAAATTCATTTATTAAATTTGTGATAATGAGGAAGGAAAAGCTCCTTGTTGCAAAAATTCCATCATTATTTCAGCGAGCTGTCCTCATCGAAGAAGCAACCCAAGAAATCTTCAGAATCTTCCTTTCATCTCGAGACTTCCCCCTTTTAAACTGAAAAGAAAGTTCTGGAACATTCGGTAACCTCAAACCATCATTCTTTCATGTAAACAGAATTCTTGTCCAGCTACGAGATTATTTTAAACAGACGATAAATTTATTTAAAAAAAAAATATTATTTAACCAATTTATAATTGACTCAGAATTTTAAATATCTTAGGCAGACGATTTTTATACATGATTAATTTTAAGAGAAAAAGAAAAGAAATGAATTTATTAATATGCAAATTATCGTTGACAGCGGAAAAATAAATAAATAGATAAAATAAAATAATGATATTTTTTAAAGGTATGGGTTTGGAATAAATTTAATAAGACTTTCTTAAAAAGGGTTGATAAAAACATAGAAGAAATCAGTTTTATTTGGAATATTAAGAAATAAAGTTTTAATTAAGAATATTTTTAATTTAGAGCCATCTTTTTAAATTTACGCATACTGGAATAATGTTTTTTAAGGAAAATTAAAAATTTATATCGTCTGCATACAGATTAACAGATTAGATTTAGAAACAAGATTTTAATTTAATAATTTGAAGTAAGTACGGAATATTATTATAAGAAAATTAAGATAGTATAAAGGTTAGTTTTGGCGAAAAAATTTTAAATTTGTAATATATATATATATATATATATATTTTAGATTGTTTTTTGAAATAAACACAAGTCTGTGATAAATGATGTTTTTGTATTTTTGTAGCCCACATGAATTAAAAATCTTGCTTTTTTGTCTTTGTCAATCATTGATAATTTTGAGTTTGACTGCTTGATTTAGAGTTTTTCATGCATGAGGATGTTCCACTATTTTCTTATTAAATTTACTGTATATTTCATTGTATTACATGCACTTTTGAAATGAGAAAATGGGTCAAATTTTATATGTTGGGTATAAAAATGAAAATTTAAAAATTAAGCATAAGAATTGAAATTTGTACATTAATGAACAAGAGAAGTAGAAGAATTATTTGAATGAATGATAGTATAATTGCAAACATTTTTTGAGGATTCTTGCAGATAGATTTGACTGTAGCATGTGTCTTCATTTTGCATTTGTATATTTTCTTTATGTTTGTGCTTGTAAGTATATTTGTAATGTTATTTAATGTATTCCATGCTACATAAATCATAACAATTTCTTTTTAAAAGAAGTGTTGTTGTAGTGGATATATCTAAAAATGGGAAAATACAATCTTAAATCTTAGGTACTCATTGTGTGCCATAGTGTGTCATATGCTGATAAGTCTGGTAATTACTACAGTGCCTGATCCTCACAAATATTGGTATAATTTAGTTTATTTTAAAATTGGATTGGATGTTTTCCTTTCATTGATATTTGGTGCAATCAGTATTGATAAAATTGCCAAATATATTTTTCTTTTTTTACTAAGAGATAATTAGGCTAAATATTCTCAATTGAAGTTAATAGGTTAGTTTTCGTGTATGCAAATCAGAGAGTATATCATATTACAGCCTGAATGCACCTCTTAAGAAAAAACAGCATTTAAAGGAAAATACTGCATTAAAAAAGTAGAAAAATTACTAATCAAGATTTCAATAGATTGTGTTTACAGTTAAAAATCAGGAAATTTTATTTAAAAATATATACACAGTTTATTTATTGTAAATTTAAAAGACACAGTAAGTCCATATATTTTGAAATTAATGATTACTTTGATTTAATTTTCAGCAAATGTTCAATGTGAAAGATGAGTCAAATAAAGATTAATATGTTTTCTTATGCATGAACAGTTATTTTATATATTTAGTCCAAATGTGAATTTGTTTTTACTTATATCAATGATTGATTTATCAAGTTTATCGTTTGCCAGAGACACAGTATTCTTCATAGAATTCATACTAAAAATTTGGCTTCTGATTACTCAAGCAACAAATAGAATTTGATCAATTGGTCTTCATTATTTTTTCTGTCTTACTAACATATTTATTGATAATGGCACTATAACTGACTGAGCTATTGCTGAGAAATCATGTTCCAGAGTTTCCTCCAGAGGGTTTCAGGGGGGTGCTCCGCCCTTCCTGCCTTTTAGTTTTTAAAATATCCCTTTATCCAAAAACTAGCTCCCCTCTTGTTGCTCATTCAAAAAACAAGCGCCCCTTCTTACCCCACATCTGAAAAAAAAGCTGCTCTCGAGTGTAAATGTGGACGTATTATGGCACGTAAATTACTCAAAAAATCGGCAACGGAACTTTAAAAAAAAAGTATGCATCCAGCAAAATGCATAATTTCGTCAAAAAAATCATGAAAAAATGACAAATTTTATTAAAAATTTGCGAAATAACGACTAATTTCCGGCAAAATTCTTGAAAACAGGCTAATTTCGTCACAAAATTCCTAAAAAATACCCCGTCAGATTTCCTCAAAAGATCGTGAAAAAACAACTAATTTTGTTCAAAAATCGTGTTAAAACGAAAAATTTTGTCAAATGATTAAAGAAAAACGTCAGATTTTGCCAAAAGATCATGAAAAATGTCAACTTTTGTCACAAATCGCGATAAAATGGCAGATTTTGTCAAAGGATGTATGAAGAATTTCCCGCCCGGGGCGACCGCCCCTCCTTTCTCACAATTCTGCTCACAATCCGTTTTTGGCGGTCCAAATCTTTCTAAATGTGACTCCTGAAAGCACCAGTTCATTAAACAAAAAGAACCCTTTATTGAACAAAAATATCCTTCTATAGTAAAAAAAAACTAGCCTTAAAAGGAATGACTCCTGGAATGATGCTGATGTGGAAGATTTCCGGAACTAACGAATCCGGGTTGTCCACTCCTTCCATGAGTCGAATAGACCAATCAGGAAAGGACTCCGTCTATGCATCGCCGTATGGGTTACCATAAAGAGAGGAAAGGTTACCATCGCCAACAATCGCCAAGTTTGTCGCCAACTTGGCGATATATCGCCAAATTTGGCGACCAAAATTAGTTGTCAAAAGTGACACCAACTTGGCGATAACTGTAATATTTCGCCAAATTTTTAATTTCTTTACAACACCAGTCGTTTGATACATCATTTGAGAGGTTTGCAACTGCTTATTCATATAATGGATGTCTTGTGTGTTATCCCCCATTCTGCTCCCCAGGGGGGACACATTTTTAATTTCTTTACAACACCAGTCGTGTTACACAAGATTTGAAAGGTCTGCAACGGCTTATTCATATTATGGATGTCTTGTGTGTCACACCCACACTCTGCTCTCCCCAGGGGGGGTCACATTTTTAATTTCTCTACAACACCAGTTGTGTGACACATCATTTGAAAGGTCTGCAACTGCTTATTCATATTATGGATGTGTTGTGTGTTCATCCCCCACTCTGTCCCCCGGGGGGGCACATTTTTAATTTCTTTACAACACCAATTGTGTGACACACCATTTGAGAGGTCTGCAACTGCTTATTCATATTATGGATATCTTGTGTGTAACCCCCCCCCCCTCTGCCCTCAGAGGGGGCGCATTTTGTAATTTCTTTACAACACAAATTGTGTGACACATCAGTTGAAAGGTCTGCAACTGTTTATTCATTTTATGGATGTCTTGTGTGTCACCCCCACTCTGCCCCCCCAGGGGGTACATTTTTAATTTCTTTACAACATCAGTCGTGTGACACGTCATTTGAGAGGTCTGCAGCTGCTTATTCATATTATGGATGTCTTTTGTGTCGCCTCCCACTCTGCCCCCCAGGGGGGCACATTTTTAATTTCTTTACAACACCAGTCGTGTGACACATCATTTGAAAGGTCTGCAACTGCTTATTCATACCATGGGGTATTGGCGAGCGCAGCAAGCAGGGGTTGCCAATAATTTGGAATCGCGAAGCGATTACGCGGGGGGTTGGCGAGCATAGCGAGCAGGGGGGCGGGGCCCCCCTAGTTCTTTAAAAAAAAAAAAAGTTTTTTTAATAAATCTGTTTTGCCCCTTTTTAAAAGAAATGGAAACAATAATGACACTTGTTATCTTCTACACTTAAATAAGCATTATTTATAATTAAATTTGTATCTTGCACATTTATTAAAAAAAAAAAAAAAGAAAAGAAAAGAAAAAAATTTTAGCAAAATCTTCCATTTTTTTCGTGATTTTTTTTTTTTTACAAAATCGGCCATCTTGTTGCGATCTTTTAACAAAAGTGGCCATTTTTGCGATCTTTTAACAATATTTGCTGGGTTTTTTTCATGATCTTTTAACAAAATTTACCTTTTTGTTTCTTTTTTTCAATTTTTTGGCAACATTTTTGGATTTTTTTGTTGATTCTTTTGATGAAATTTCTGTTTTTCAACGATTTTTTAAACCTTTAGATTCTAGATTCAACTCTATAAAAATGCCCTTAAAAATCAAAAAAGTGCCCTGAAAAAGGGAAAAAGTGCCCTTTCTAGAACAGTAGCGCCCTGCCACTTTTTAAATCTGGGGGAAACTGATGTTCTTTTTATTCCTAGATCAGATTAGAGAAAGTATTAAGATTTGCTTGTTTTTGGTTCTTTGTGCTTCTTTAAGAACAGTCTTATATTAGTTGCTTTTGTAATTAATGTTGTTTCTGGTATTTATTATTAAATGATTAATTTTAGTGATAAAATATAACAAATTGAAATAAATTAGTAAAATAACTATTAATACTTCTGTTATAATATTATAAATATTTTAGGTGGTTATATAATGCATTATATTTTATTAATTTCATTTGTAAATTTCTTAGTCTATTTGCAACTTGGAATTTTACATTTATTCAGTCTTAATGTTAGATTTATTATCTTAGTTTGTTTGTATAATTTTCATAATGTTATATTTTAAGTTAATCAAATGAATAGATGATTATATTTATAATGAAGATTTTGGTTTTTTACAGAAATCAAGCCAGGATATTTTTCCAAAATCAAAACCCCCTAGTGAAAGCGATTTTGAAACAGTCAAGTTAATTAGTAATGGAGCATATGGGTTTGTAATAATTATGTTTCTTTACATGAAATCTCACTCTTTCTCTTGTGTTTAGTACCCCCTCCTATCCTTATTACTTGTGTGTGTATATATATATGTATGTATATCTATGCATGGAGGGTATATGTGGGTATATGTCATACACCTTCTGGATTTTTTTAAGGAACTTTGGGGTGGGGGGAGGAAAATATCAAAGGATAGCAAGAAAAAACAAGAATTTTTGTCAGAAAACTGCAAAATTTTGTCTAAGGATCGCAAAAAAACAGGGATTTAGTCAAATAACATAAAAAAGTGGCAAGTTTTGTCAAAAGATCGCAAAAAACAGCAGACTTTGTCAAAAGATCTCGAAAAAACTACAAATTTTCTCTGAATATCTTGAAAAAAAAAAAAGATTTCTTCAAAAGATTACAAATATGCTAGATTTCGTCAAAGGAGCAAAAAAAAAGTTCTTGCCGGGAGTTGATTTTTCTGTTGAAAAATTGATTTTGTTGCTACAAAACTTTTTTTCCCTTTACTTTCTCCAAAAACTTATTTTCCAGCTCCAAAATAAATAAATAAATAAGTCAAAAATCCATTTTTGACTGCTTCAAAAATTGCTCCAAATCTTTCTGAGTGAATGTCATACTGTCTTATATAGAGATAAACAGGTAAGGAACTAATAAAAAATGTCAAAAATGTACATCTGCTAATAAAAGTTAATGTGAATTAGTAATTTTTTTTTTTTAATATAAATGCTATGTCTCTCTCTTTTTTTTTTTTAATTAAACTATTTTATGGGCTTAAAAAATTACACAAGATGACTGATGCTGCTTGCTTTACTGATAGTAATAGTGTTTTTAAAACTTTTTTCAATTTGAATGAAAGTTTTTTTTTACATAGCTAGAATATATTAACAGCGATTCATAATTTATTTTAAGATGCATAAAAAGGGCAGGGCTAAAAAATGTTTAGAATACGCTGCTGTAGATAAATGGGAAAAACTTTCTAAAATATCTAAAACGGAATTAAGTTTTATTATCCTAGTTTTATTAAGAATCTGACTTATTGAATATTAATTGTAGATGTGCATATATGTGTACTTTTGTTTAATATATCTACTTTTTTACAGTGCTGTATACTTAGTAAGGCATATTAAAACAAGAATGAGGTTTGCAATGAAAAAAATCAGCAAGCATAATTTAGTATTGAGAAATCAAGTTGAACAAGTTTATGCTGAGAGAGATATCATGAGCTTCACAGATAATCCTTTTGTAGTCAGCATGTTTTGTAGTTTTGAAACAAAAGTAAGCTTTATTGCTGTTTTTAATATTTTGTAGCTTTAGTTATAAATGCTTATTTTAAATCTGTAATTCTGATGTATTCACGCTATATTAATTGATTTTATTGAATTACAGTGAAGCACCGTTTGTATGTTTTTCAAGAGACCAAGGAAAAAAACGTATAAACAAAATTCACAAAAGTAGGAACATATCCGTAACTACCAACAATGAAAAAAAAAAAAAAGTAGATATAAATTAAAACAAATGAAATACAAGAATATCTGATACAAAACTTCTTATTTTGGATTTAATTTACAATTTACCACTATTCATAATCATTCATCATGTATAAAATACTTTGTTATTTTAGGTTGTACGGAATTTTCAGAATGCACAGTAAAAAGTTCATTGTTCATAGTTAAAAGTGCCATCTTAATATTATCATTCAAATCACTGCTAATGAAGTATTCTTGCATGTTAAAACCTGCCAAGGCTTGTTGAAAACTTGGCAGTGGCTTTTCAGTGCAGTTGTCTCTTTTTCACTGCTAGTTTCCTCATTTGCGATCATTTCATCAATTATTAGAAGAGAACATGTTGCAAGTTCCGAATTACATTGCACATAATCCTCAAATGTAGAAACATCACTTAAATTTGACCAGTTTTCTGGTGAAGCAAATTGATCAGTTTCAGCGTTTTCAAAAGGGTCGACATCCACTGGAGTTAAAAATCTGGCAAATACGAAGCAGTTTTTTATCTTTTGGGGTAAAACGTTTTGCCAAGCCATCATTATAAAAGTCATAGCTTGTTAGATATTAATGTTAACATTTTCGAAATTTCCATGGTCTAAATTGGCGATAACTATTTTCACTAAAAAGTTTTCGATAATGTTGTTTTAGGGATTTTATGACTCCTAAATCTAGTGGCTGCGATTTGCAGGGAAGAATTTGACAGTTATGTTTTTTAGAAAGTCCGTATCAGGTGGATGAGCTGGACACTGATCATTAAATAAAATGATTCACTGCTTCTGTTTTTGCATTTTATCCTCTAATTCTTTTAATCTATTGCAAAAGAAAGGCATCGTCATCCATGATTTTTTATTTGCCAGGTACATTGTTGGTAATGTTTTCACATTTTTGAAGCACCAGGGCTTTTTTGATTTGCCAATAATTAAAGGAGGCAGTTTTTCAGATCCATCTGTATTGGCAGGCAATAACATTGTTAATCTCAATTTAATCTTTTTCCCAACATGACACGTACCTGATTTGATTGCAAGAGTTTTAGATGGCAAAAGATTATAAAATAAACCAGTTTAATCTGCATTGAAAATGTCTTTTTGTTCATACCGTTTTATCAGATCTGGCAATTGGTTTTAAATCCAATCATCCATTGTTTTGGATGATTGGATTGTCAACATCTCCAGACTCTCCGCTTACAGTTTTGCCTGTTATGCCATGTCTTAGTTTAAACTTGTGAAGCCATCCTGAAGAAAATGATGCATCGCATTGCACATCCAGCTTCTTCGAAATTTCTTGTGCTTTTTCCATAAGCAAAGGACTGCTGATGGGAATTTTTACACTATGACAATGATTAAACCACTGTAAAAGCAATTTTTCAACATCAGCAAATTTTCTGTTTTGACTCGGAAGTTTTTTGAGGCACTACATCCACTTTGATGATGGCTTTCCTCGATGATCTTATGCTTATAAATTAGCATGTTTAAAGTTGAAACAAGTAAGCCTAATTCTTTCGCAAGATCCACTCTTTTTAAATGTTGGTTTTCATACACTTTTATTGAAATGCACATTTTTTCCCTTGAACGACAGAGATTTTCTACTACATAAAGTCATTGTGAACTGCTAGTGAATGATAAAAAAAAATCCAAGCACTGAAGCTGCCAGAAAATGAACTGAGGCCAAACTCTGTTTTTGCTCTTTCGTTGGCAAAAGGAAAACCTTTTTGGCGATGATCCCTTTATTGGCAACTTCCAGATTTCATTACCGGTCAACTCAAGATCCAGAGAGAGATTTCAAAGAGCTTTTGCCGGGAGAAAAACCAGTTTTACGAGCTCATAGTCTGGAGAGAGCACAGCATCAATTCTTATCTATAGAAAGTAGGATGTTCACATTCCTTAGGGGTACGGCTTTTGTTCCACTGGGCAGATGCTGGTTAAGGTCTTTTGTTAGACTGGACAATTCGGAGTTGGGAATCTGAAGTTAAAATGCACATTTTCTCTCTTCTGGATTTGTTGAAAAAAATGCATAAATAAAATTTCCTATTTTAGGGAAAACATATAAATGGAATTATTTAACATTAATATCCATTGAATTTTGCCAGGACAATTAAAAGAAAAAGTATAAATGATAAATACATATAAATGAGAAACGTATAAGTGGTGTTCCACTGTATCTATCATTGTGCTAGTAAGTAATCTGATTCTGCAATCACTCTGGATGTTATATTAGACTTTTGGATGTTGCTTAATATATTAAAAATAGTATTTAGATGAATTTTCCTCCATATTTGGAAAAAAAGAAGCTATAAACATTTTAATTTGGTCTGTTTTAATTTTTATTTAGAATAATGTAAATCCATGTTTGCAAAAAAAAAAAAAAAGTATTTTGCTTTTATTTTTAATTTGCCAGCTTTTGTGATTAATTAGTTTGTTTTTATTTGCATTGATTCGTTGGATTAATTTCTATTTTCTGTTAATTAGTTCTGATTTTTAAATGTAATTTTGTTTTAATTTAATCTCTTTTAACTTTTAATTTTAACAAATAGTTCTTGAGGAAAACTGAATAACTTCTTCCCTGCCATCCCTCTCTTTTAAAACATGAAACTATATATTCTAAGGCATGAACGAATACAATTAGAAAGTGAATGTATATATATTTTTTTATTTTAAATAGGAAAGCACATGCAAATTTTTAAAAAATGGAAGCCCCCTTCCCATTACACACACTCACACAAAAATGGCTTTTGGGAAGATAAGTTTTTGAAACGCTTAACATTTATGTATTTTTTAAAATAAACTACACCTTTAAAAAGAGAAAAGTATGCAGATTAAGTGGAAATTTTTGTTTTTTCTTATTTCGATCACAAGAATCAATGTAAACTTGTAAACATGAAGGAGAAGAGAAAAAAAAAAAACTAATTGGATGTTTGTAAAATATTTGTTTTTTCTTTTCAAATGATAAATATTAATGTATTTTTTAAATGGACAATATAGTTAAAAAGGAAAAAAAAAATCCAAAAATTAAATGAGTTTTTTTTTCCCTGTATTTTGATTTGTTTTAATAGTATAGATTATGAATTTAAAAAAATGAACAAATACAAAGTGAGAACATATGATATTGCATTTGTATCCATTTCCATCCTTAAATCCTCTCAAAATTTTTAAAATCATTTATTGGTTGTTACAGCTGAATAAGTTATTAGCATAAGTTATTAGTTCAGTTTTTGAATGCTTCTGTAAATAAACACCCATAGATATTTTAACACATCAATAAAATATGTGTATGTTTGTTAGAAAAATAAATATTTACTAAGGATAATCAAATGTCTATAGAAATGGAGTCTAGAGTTGGTAATAATGGTACTGGGCATCTGTAGGCAGAGCAGGATGCATCTCCCCTATTCCAGATAGCAAGTTCTTCCTGTAGACTTATAATTTTTTAAGCAATATCATCTATATTGCATAATATTTTAAAAACTTTATAACCAACATTTTATAACAAAGGAACTCTTGTCCTCTACTTCTGTCTTATGTTTATCTTTAAAATGATAAAAAAGATAAAGCTTAACAAAACATCTTAAACCCCCTCTCTTTGATCTTGTCGACAAGTTATGGCCTTATAAAAGTATGGAATTAAATAAAAGTAAACTTTTAAACATTTTAAAACTGTAGTCTAAGTTAATTTCATTGTAATTGATGTAACATTTGATGATCAATTATTGTTTTCTAAACTGTTTAGAAAATTGATTAATAAAGCTAGAACAAATCAGAGAATTTTTTAAGTATTTGAAGTGGTCAGGGAATTTTTGATGTGCTACTTTTCCATCAAAATCTCGATTACCATCATAAATGAAGAAATTTTGAATTAATTATTCATACAATCTGAAATTTTTATATGAAACTAGCGCACCCGACAGACGTTGTCCTGTCACCTACAGACGTTGTCCTTCATGGCACCGACTCCAGAAAATCAAATAAATGTATGTAAATATGGTAATACGCAGAATAAACACTACGCTCTTAATTTAATTTCTTATTACAATTATGTAAGGAAATTATTTTTTACTCTTCATTAGTTTTTGAAGTCGGTTCAATTTTTGATAGAAAAGTTTATTTTTCTCTTTTTAGTTAAAAGTTAACCATTGTCTGAAGTCGGTTAATCAAAATTATAATACAGGAAATATTATTGTAAAGCATACACGTTTGTCAGCAGTGGGGTTCGAACACGCGATCTCTTTCTTCAAGAAGCTGAGCTTAAATCTGGAGCCTTAGACCGCTCCGACATTCCGTCCGCACTCCATTCATCGAACTTATTCAACACTTTTAATTAGCGAAAAATCACTAACTATTAGTTTTTGCCTAATTACAAAAAAAGTACTCGATCAAATTCGATGAAATGTGAATCTAAACCATTCTCAAATCCACTGGAACACACACACAAAATTTCATCAAAATCGGTCCAGTCGTTTAAGAGGAGTTCAGTGACATACACACGCACAGAAGATTTTTATATATAAAGATAAGCATTGAAAATTTGAGGTTTTTGCGCCGAAGAAATCGCCAAATTAGGAAAATGTGAATTATCTCAGGACTACTGGATTTAAACGAATTTGCTTAGTACCATTCGATTCAGAATGAGAGAATGCACTAAAATATGTTATCAGTAAAAAAAAAATTATAAAAGTCGATTTTTAGGAAAATTTTTAAAAGTTCGTTCTTTTTTCTACTCATCTTAGGGGTGGAATTTTCGAAAATCATTTTCTTAGCGGCACTCGATGTTATAAGTATTTTTACCTAAATTTTCAAGATTTTTGGTTTGGTAATTTTTTTGTGCTGTGATTAATACGAAATCATGACTTTATTTTATATATATGGCACTTTTAATTAGCGAAAAATCACTAATTATTAGTTTTTGCCTAATTACTAAAAAAGTACTGAATCACTTTCGACGAAATGTGAATCTAAACCATTCTCGAATCTACTGGAACACACACACAAAATTTCATCAAAATCAGTCCAGCTGTTTAGGAGGAGTTGATTACATACACACGCACAGAAGATTTTTATATATAAAGATGAGCATTGAAAATTTCAGGTTTTTGCGCCGAAGACATCGCCAAATTAGGAAAATGTAAATTATCTCACGAACTACTGGATTTAAACGAATTTGCTTAGTACCATTCGATTCAGAATGAAAAAATGCACTAAAATATGTTATCAGTTGAAAAAAAACTACAAAAGCTTATTTTTAAGGAATTTTTTAAAAGTTCGTTCATTTTCGACTCATCTTAGGGGTGGAATTTTTGAAAATCCCTTTTTAGCGGCACTCGATGTTAAAAGAAGTATTTTTACCTAAATTTTCAAGATTTTTGGTTCGGTAGATTTTTTTGTGCTGTGATTGATACGAAATCATGACTTTCTTTTATATATATGGCACTTTTAATTAGCGAAAAATCACTAATTATTAGTTTTTGCCTAATTATTAAAAAAGTACTGAATCAATTTCGACGAAATGTGAATCTAAACCATTCTCGAATCTACTGGAACGCACACACAAAATTTCATCAAAATTGGTCCAGTCGTTTAGGAGGAGTTCAATTACATACACACGCACAGAAGATTTTTATATATAAAGATTTATGCAAAGTGAAAACAATAGCATAAAATGAAAAATAATTAAAAATTGAGCAATTCTTACAGCACATACTTCTTTTTAGCATTTATTTATGTTAAAATTGTCTATTGCAGAGCATTTTACAACAATATATCAGCTGAATTTTTACTGAGAAAAGTCAGGCCAGAAGTTTTGTTACCAGAATTGTGTAGGAACCCTGGATCTTGCTTTTGTAGCTCATAAAAAACATGGAAACTTTAACATAATTTAAATAATGAGTTATTGTAAGATGAAAATCACTTGTTTTAACAATACTCTGGCTTTAAACAAGCTCATATTAAACAAGTTTGACTGTAATTATGTGTACATGTGCATTTATTTATTTATTTTTTCTTATTTTGGTTAAAATTTTTGTTATTAAAGTGGAATTGATTTTTTTAGAAACATTTGTGTATGGTTATGGAATATGTTGAAGGAGGTGATTGTGCTACTCTTTTGAAAAATATGGGTCCACTTCCTGTTGATTTAGCTCGATTTTACTTTGCTGAGACAGTTTTGGCTGTTGAATATTTACACAGTTATGGAATAGTACATAGAGACCTTAAACCTGATAAGTAAGTTTGTCTTTGCTTAAAAATATCATTTTATTTATTAATGTAATAACATTAATTTTCTTCTTATTTTGTGTATTGTATATGATATTATATATCAGGTTTCATACAGTCCATCAAAGTCCTTAAAAGTACTTACATTTTTCAAAAGTAATTTTTGGTCCATTAAAATACTTATTTTTATGCAAAATCTGCAAAAAATTCTTAAGTGTTTAATTTTACTCTTGTATTATTTCTTAATGAGGTGTAAAATTCTGCTGTATTTCTTTGAATTTCTGAATTAAAAAAACATATCTACATCGTCCCTTGCTTCCCCTTTCTCAGAAATTTCCCTTCCTTAGTCTTGCTTTCCTCCATCCCTCCTTCGATAATACAAAAGTTTAAAATCTTTAAAACTCTTTACTTAAAATTCTCTTTTAGTCTGTTACTTTATAGAAGCAATAAACAGTCAGTCACACATTTCATTAATTTTATCTAAATCCAATTTTGCTTTCCCTTACAGTACTGAAAGCTTCAAAACTTTTATGCATTTTTTTTTTTTTTTTTTTTTTTTAATGTAAATAATCAATCATAAAAATCCCCCCCTTCCTAATCTGAAAATTGAGTTTTGGCATTTACCTTCCTCCCTCCTCTTATCAATGCACATAAAAATTAATCCTTAATAACCCTTATTTTTCTTTCTTTTTTTTTTTTTTTTTTTTTTTTTTTTTTACCAATTTTGAATTTTTACTAAATAAATAATAAATCATCTAAATAACCCCCCCCCCTCCACAAAAAATTAGCTAGTAAAAAAATAAGTAAATAAATAAAATCTGCTTTACCTTTCCTTTGCCTCCTCGTCTTACAAATTTTACAACTTTAAAAGTCATTGCTTTTTAAAAACTTTTTTTCCCTTTATCTGTTATTTGTTGTAATAATAAACAACTGATCATACAATTTTACTCCATCCTTCTTCTTACCAAGCACATAAATTAAAAAATATTAAATCTCAAACTTTTTGTGCAGTTTTTAAATTTTAAATATTTAGTAAGGTAAATAAGTCATTTAATAGACTCTGTCCTTTCGGCATAAAATTTCTGCTTACCCTCATCCTCCTCCCCCCCCCCCTCCAAATCCCCAGCTCACAAGGTCAAAAACCTTTAAACCTTTATTTTATTTTGTAAGCTTTCTTTGCTCCATTTGATATTATAAAATAACAATAAATAATCATTTAAAAACTCCCCCCCTGATCATCCAAATTGTCTCTCCTTCATCCTTTCCTGATCTTTCCTACCATATAAATTTAATCTTTAAAATTCTTTGATTTTTTTTTCTTTCTGCCCCAATTGTCTAATCAACCTTTTTAACCTTCCCCCCTCACAAACAACAACAACAACAACAAGCTCTCTCCTCCCTTTTCAATTTACAAAGTTAAAAAAAAAATTGTTAACTTTTAAATTAAAAAAATCTTTTTTAATTCTAACAATGAATAATTTCTCATCTAAATCCTTACTCCTCATCTCCATTTCCACAACCTCCCCCCCCCCCCCCCCCACACACACACACAAAAATGCTTTCCTTTTTTTCTGTGCAAAGTACACAATTAAAAAAACAGAAATATTTTTCTGCCCTATTTCTGATTATAAATAAATAATCTAATAAAAACTGTCTATTCATATTGATCTTTTTTCTAAATTTAAAATCCATGATGTTTGAATTTTATTTAAAACTTTGTCAATAAATGTTTGGATCTTGTCTTAAATCTTCATCTATAATTACTTCATTTAATAATTGTTGTTCCAAATTTAAAATTCATAATGTTTGAGTCTTGTCTTAAAGCATTCATTTATATAATATAGATTATAACTTGTAACATTTTACAATTTGTTTAACAATATTTTAGTATTTAAACTAAACTGAGGACTAGAAAATCAGCCATTGAAAGAAATTGAATATCAATTACCAAAATATCAATTAATATATTTTTTTCAGAATTAATAAACAGTCTGTTTTAGCATTTTCTGAGAAAAAATCTTTTTTAAGTAAAAATAAAGTTTTTGTTTACCTGTTTTCCTTTTATGGCAAAAGTTTATAGAATTGAGAAATGCAAAAATCTCTGTAACTAGCAATTCCATGACAAAACATATATATTTGTGTACTTATATATAATATAAAATTTGACACTCACATTTCAATTTCGATAATGAATCTATTTATCTGAATCTGATGTTATAAATTGATGTCAAAACTTTTTGAGAAATTTTATCATCATATATATTAAAACAAATTACTATTTCTATGAGACAAGAGTAAAAATATAGTGCATTTATGCATGTGTGATGTCAAAATTACAAACTCCTTCCTGTAGAGGCAAGCAGTAGCAAGGAGGTAGTAATATCCCGGCAAAGCTAACTAGTCAATGGGCATTATACTATGTGAGCCTTTTTACTAACTTGGTGGTAGCATGGGTTCCCATATTAGGACATATAGCGATGATTTTGGCGTGACAAAAATCCCCTTTTGGATTATTTTATAGTGTTGGTTTACTCCTGAAGTACAATTTCGGATCTCTGTATTTGCTGTTTTTACGTTGTTGGTTGCACAGGAGAACAGTAAATTTGCCCGAGTTGGTGTTACTAATTCTTTTGTTTTTTAAAGGTTCCTAAAAGATTTTTTAAAATGCTTATAAAATAATTATGTTTACGTTTTAACTCACTATACTAAATTTTGTCATCTGTGATTTTAGAATTTTTAACGAATTTTGTGCAATTTAATGGAGATTTTTGCGTTTTGCGTCAATTTTCCTACACTACATGTATAAATATATATAAATCAGGTTTTAAGCGTTAGTTTAGTCCAGTAAATTTTATCATTTTTTCAATAAAATTTATTTGGAATACGTACGTAATTCTTTTGCGATTTTTGTAGCCTTTTCTGGTTTACGCTGCTATTTTATAATATTCCTAAAAATCCTCCTATTTTAGTCCTCTTATCTAATATTATCTAACATCTTTTAATTTTGGAAATTTTCGTAATTTTTAAATGCTATTTTTTGATTTTTATCGTGACATGCTGCGATTTTTCCACGTTAGTAAAAGATATCTTGTTTATTTTTTCTAACCGAATGCTGCAAATTTTGTTTATTTTTTACAATAATGTTTAATAGGAATTCATGCAAATTTGAAATTTTTCGCATTCAGCTAAACTTCACAAAGAAGAGAACTTGATTAAATATTACTCATAAAATTAACAAAATTAATAGGGTTTTTTTTTTCTTACATGTTTCTAAAGTAGTATTTAGTAAATACGCATACAGGACGTAATAGCCGGCGTAATGAATGTAAAAAAACAGCCAAAATACGTTTAGAATATAGTTATTTTTAAAAAAGAAAAAAAAATCTTATTTATAGACACTGGTAGAGATAGACGCCTCTCCCTCGATTTGAAAATTAACAAAACTTTCCAATGGAATAAAAGATAAAACTTTATATACCGGGAGGCGGTAGCACAGACAATCACCCCATCGAGTTCACGGATGAAAATCTAGGATTAGTTAAATCTCAATTCGTATATTTAAATGCAATCGGTCTGCCAATTTATATATTAGTGGGAAAAAACCTAAAAACCCGATTTTAGCGGTTGACTCGTAAGATTCACCATTGTGCTTCCTGCACCCAAAAACGTAAAAAAATATGGAGGGTTGGGAACAGGAAAACATAATAATAAACCTATGACTCAACTCTTAAAATCGGGTTATAGGTGTTTTCCACCAAGATATGACTTGGCAGACCGATTGCATTTTATGTGAAGTGAGATTTAACTAATCCTAGATTTTCATCCGTGAACTTGATAAAGGGATGATTTTTTGTGCTGCCGCCTCCCAGTCTATTACTGTTGTAAAGAATTTTTCACGTGTTTCCGATTGACCATAAACGATATTTTAAAAGAAACCATAGTGCCTGTAACAACAATAACAACAAAAAATCAATTTTTATTTTGTTAAATGTTAGTAGAAACCTATTTTTAAATATTTAATATTGTTAATTTTTAAATTTTTGTTTTGCTTCTGAGTATGATTAAAATGGTAAACGGAAAAAAAGTTATCGAAAAAAAAGTGACAAACTACAAAAGCAGAAAAAAGGTGACATGGAAAAAAAGTGACAAGGAATAGATTTTGGGGATTTATTATTAATTTTGGGGATTCATTGGTTAAGTATGAAAGGGGGACCGGGTGGTGGCTCATAATTTAGGTAAATGGGTTTTTCATGCTGAACTAACTGTTTTGGTTCAATTTTTGGATATACTTTCATACTGAAAAGACGCTTGCCTGATTAGTTTTGAGAAGGAATGATTCCCTCACCCCCCCCCCCCCCCCCATCCGCCCTAAACTAGAAAAATGGGTTTTTATGCAGAATTATCCAACGTGTGTCAAATTTGCATATAGGTTCTTTTTGATAAGGCTTTATATAGTATATAATGCCTGAAGAATTTTGGGAGTTTTGGGAAAGTTAAGTATAGAGGGGGAATGGTGGATAACCTCTTTTAAATTAAATTAATAGCTTTTTACGCAGAATTATCTGATTTGCTTGGAATTTTAGACATAGGTTCATTATGATAAGACTTATCTCTGATAGTTCTTTTGCTTATTAATAAAAAGGGGACGGCCAAATGTCTCGGCTCAAATTAGATATATCGTTTTTTATGCAGAATTATCCGCTATATTTCAAATTTTAAAAGTAGGTTCTTCTGATAAGGTGAATTCCTGAATATTTTTAAGGGTTTAATAGCTAAGTATAGGGCATCTTGTGAACTATGTGTTTTAGGGAATTTTTCTTTCTTTTTATTTTATTTTATTTTGCCTTTGTTAAAGTTTGGTTCCTAAAATTTCCTTTTTTTTTTGTCTTCATAAGGACTGTTATGTTAGTCAAATGCATTTCTTTCTAACATTCTTGCCTATGCAGAAAGCTATCTTTATGCATATTGCATGCGAAATAATATATGTTTTTTAATTATTTGTTATATAGCTCCAGATACGAAAACTACATTATAATAATAATGTAGAATATTAGAATAATAATAATAGATTTTAACCGGTGCGGCGCAATAAGCTCATATTGGAAATGAATGAAGCCAAATAAAGCGTTTAGTGCAAAATGTTATCATTTTTAATAAAAATAAAAATCTTATTATTTAGCATTCTTCCATTTTTAAATTTAAAGTAGAAGTAAAATTTGAAAATAATCTAACTTTATCCTTAGAAATTTCATTCCAATTTCACATTCAGTATAAATTTCGTCACAGAATTATAAAATCACTTAAAAAAAAATATGCCTATCAAAATAGAATAAAAAAAATAAACATTTTTTCTCACTATGTTCTTAAGCAGTTACAAATTTACATTTTTAGGCACATTGAAATCTATTTGCAATTTCGTTTCCAAATAATTGATTGATCTAAAATTGTATTTTAATTTTACTCATATTAATTCCCATATATGTATAGAATTAAAATATACATTTTGAATAACTGATGAATTTTTTCTTGTTTTCGAATCTAGCATACTGTTGAAATATTAAATTTATACCATTGATTAAAAGATAAATTAACTTCTTATCAAATCTTCATAATTAAAATAAGAATACTTTGTGTATGCAGAAACATGAAAATTATATCATTGTCTACTCTCAAAGAAAACCTTATTAAAGAACTTATTTAACTCGTTTTATTTATTTTTAAAGATAATTATCGCTAATTTACATATTTCCATCCGCATGTTTAGTATGTACTTGAGGTGAAATTTTCCGAAAAATTCGAATCCATTGAAATTTTTATTCTACATTTAATAGTTTAAAAAATAAAACATTTGATTAGACATGAAAAATCCTCTATCTTAAAAAATAACAAAGGAATTCCATGTAGCAAATCTCCCGTCTTACTGCTCTGCGGGGTGTAAGGGTTGCTTACTAATTTGTCTCTACCGCCAAAAATCTCGCCAGAACTCTTATGTGCGAATAAATACATTTACCTAGAATATTACTAATATTTGCCATAGATATGAGCATACAATAAGTTAAATATATTTTGTTTAATCAGTCAATCGTTTTTCAATGGAAAAATCTAAAATAAATCAAATTTAAAGTGACTTTTCTTTAATATTCAGTAAAGAACTATTTCTTTGCGCAGACATACACATCTCTCCAGTATAATGCCCATTGACAAGTTAGCTTTGCCGAGATAGTAGGTCTGGATAGCCAAGTGGTCTTAAACTGGTGTCCCAAACTTCTGTTGAGGACGTGAGATTGTTCCTAACACTTGGCAAAAAAAATTCTGTGATGAAGTTTGACGATAATTCCTTTCAGTACTAACATACTTTGCTATGAGGAGAAGTTATATGTTTTGTATTTTATTATTATTATTATTTGAATATTTTATATTTAAAATATCTATGCTAAAATATTTTATATGTTAATGCAAATTGAGCTTGTTTTTAATTTTGTGTTATAGTTTCTGATCATTGTCAAGAATATATATATACAGTGAAACCGCCAAATAAGGGACACCCATGGGACCGCAACTTTCGTCCCTTAAATAGAGGTGTCCCTTATTCGGAGTTCCTTACATAGTGAAACCTCCAAATAAGGCACATCTTTGGGACCGTAACTTTTGTCCCTTATTTGGAGGTTTCACTGTATATGTATCAGAGAGAAAAGGGGCTGTGCAAATATAACGTTATCAACTTTTCAGTAATTTTGGACCCCCTTCTTTCTATTTGATGGAGCATAAAATATACAAATAGAAATTTAATACATAAACTGGTGATTATCAAGTAATAATAATGGCCTTTTGTCTGTTCAGTAAAAAAAAAAAAAAAAAATGAAGAGATCCCTTTTGCTTTTCTTTTCTGAAGCCAAATTTTGAAGTATTTGATGGGACATTAAATATACAAATAGAAGTTTCATATACGTAAAGGGGCTGTGCAAATATAACATTATAAACTTTTTGGTAATTTTGAATTCCCCCCCCCCCCCCCCCCCCCTCCCAAATTGACACTTTTGCAAGCTTAATTTTATCTGCAATTTTTGCTACATTTTGAATGATCATCATCAAAATAATATATTTGTGCATATACTAAAAAAAAAAAAAAAAAAAAAAAAAAAAAAAAAAAATTGCAAGAAAATTATTGTGCGCGCGGCAGCGCGCTACAATAATATGATTGAGCGATGGTGCACACGGATTTTTCAATTTTTCTTTTTGCAATAACTAACTGATAGTTTGATACTGACGTATCAAAGTCTAACACTAACTTACACTAGCAGAGCACGATCCAAAGATCGTCACGCAGATGGAAGAAAGCTGGTTAAGTTTTTAATTAGGCTCTAACTCAAAAAAAAATACATTTAATTTAAATTGTTCTAAAAAATATTAAACTAATTATTCTGTAAGAAAAAGTTAAATATTCAGAAATAAAGATAACAAGTTTTAAAAACAAACAAACATTTATTTAAAATAAAATATAGATGTATGTTTACATATTAAGCAAATCTTCAATAAAATATAACATCAATGTCTTGATAACATAAATATCTTTTATCTAATTCAATATTCAAAAATGATCTTTTAAAAATTTACATTTGTTTGTGGGTGAAAGGATAAACTGGAACAACAGCCATTTTCATATTAACTCTAATCTCAATTTAATTTATTAAATATTTAGAAAAACCACGAAAAGTTTAAAGTTATCTTAAATAATTAAAATGAAAAACCAATTAAATCTCTAAATATCGTAATGACAAAAATTATATCTAATGATACCAACCGCTGAAAAATGGAACTATTTAAAAACAATTAACTTCTCATATTTCCACTGTAAAGCACCTGTTACGTTAATTGCCATAAAAAATTCACCGGCCATCCGATAACAACTTCCCGCAGACGAATAGACTTAACAAAAATGTCACATCTTCCCGATCAATGGAGATGACTTCTTTCGTCCAGGGATCCACAGCTTACTTACATGAGGAAGGAAAACTGAACAGCTTCTCATATTCAACCGCCTACCAGGCAAAGTAATTAAAACATACGGCACAGAAAGATAAAACGAAACGTAAATAAACTACGAAACTAAAGTTCACTCAAATGACCGCGGTATATATACACACTGTCGACATCCACGTGCCTTCTCTTCTCCCATCTGGAACATTCCGCCGAGTGACGTAACTCTGACAGCCGCAGAAGCTGAAAACGCGACCTAGGCACCTAACGCCATCTACCGGTCGTAAAAAGTACTTCCCCAGTCCAGTGGAGAGTTTAGTCAAAAGACGTACGATGAAAAATAAACAAGCATATGCCCGGTCATTTAAAAACTATTTCAAACAAATAAAAGGAAAATAAGTTTATTGGAAAAAGGTAATAGCTTAATTTAAAACTGATTTAATTAATATGTATTATAATTAATATGTATTATATATATATTTCAAATAAATAAAAATGGAATTAATTTATTAATGATGTATTCATGAAAGACTTTAATAAAAACTATTACATTATGTTTAAATGAAAGATACCTTAATAAAGGATAACGTTAATGAAGTTTTATAGTTTTGATAATAAATATAATTTTAATAAATATAATTTTAATAAAAATATAATTTGAATAAAAATATAATTTGCAAATACAATTAAATAAGAAATAAGCTTTATATTTAAATTCAGTTATTGATTAAATTAAATAAAACTTTAATTTTAGATTTAACTTTTAATAAATGATAAATGAACTTTAACCTTTACTTTAAATTATCATTTAAACTTTAGTATCAGGCAGAAATATTAAAAAGGAGATAAAAGTGATAAGAACCAATAGTGTCCTGTCAATGTTAAATCCTGTCACTAACTAAATACTTATCCAATTTTGATGATTTTTTTTTTAAATGTTCGTCTGACCAAGAAGCACAACATAGCACAAAAATTATTTTTTTTTATGGCATACTGTAGGTGTACTGTAGAGTATTCTGAAAATCGGACAAAAATTTTGTGTCACAGCACTTTTCTCGAAAACTACTAAAGATAAAAACTTAATTTTTTTTTTAAACAAAAGACAAACTTTTTATCCTGGGGTAGTCATCGAGAAAACGTTATTTCGCTGGGCGGTTTTTCTGAAATTGCGTATTTTCCAAACTTGGTCATAAATGGGTATATCTAACGTTCTATTGCAGATAGAATGTTGCGGTAAAGTTTATTTTAAAGATTTTGCGATGCTAATTAATCCTGCAAAAATTCATAGCTTTATGTTAAACAGTTTTTTTACAAGATGAAATAAAAGAATGGCAGTCATCAATCTAAGGTACTTGTGATCATCGGAGAGAAAAACCAGTTACACCATTCGATTAAGCATAAAAAAATACAGAATGCTTTTTTTTCTTTTATTTTTAACTTAATTTTTTAACGAATTATGAATTTTTTTGAAATTTTTGACATGCTGATTTTTGTCATTTTTTAACACTAGAACGCCCGGATGGAGTCGATTCGACTCCAATCATGTAACTAAATTTCAATTCGAACCAGAAAAATTTTCTTGAAATAATTTAAATCTAATCCACGCAAATTTACGTTAAATAAATCAATTAAATACTTTTGAATAAAAATTCTGGTGAGAAATATTATTTTCAAACTTGAGTAGAATTTCTGGGCGTTCTAGTGTTAATGAATCATTTACTGAATAATTATGCACGGTGTCTAGCCCTGGTGGCTGTTAAATTTGATTTTTAATTTTAAATTAGGCAATTTTTTGCACCATACCAAATTTATATTTTATCCATTTTTTTCATTTATTTATATTTTGTTTTTAGCACAATGGCATCAATGGCAAAAATGCCTGGCATACCTGTCAAATATTGGGGCCCTGTACTTTAACAAAGTGTATTTACTATAAGTATATACCATATTTATTCTAATAGAATGCGCCCTCTAATAGAGCGCGTCTTCTAATAAAGTGCGCACCTTGGTGCTGATTGAAAAAATAAATATACGGAAACGATATAGTAGATAAGTAGAAAACGATTACTTAAATGCATTATCGAGGATTCTCATCGATCAAAATAGAGTTATTCTATCAAAGCGATGGAGTGGCGATGCAGCAAAAGTTTCAAATTTTGAACAATGTACCACTCCTGTAAACTATAGCGCCAAGGATATGCACACTGTTAAAAATCTGCTGCATTTTGCTGCAACGCACTCCCCTGCTTGTATAGAAAACGGTTACTTGGCCGTGAAATGGCGCTTTCTCATTGGTTGGAATAGAGATATATACAAGTGGTAGAGGACGTTGCAGCAAAATGCAGCAGATTTTTAACAGTGCACTGGTTAAAAATTTGACCCATTTGTTGCAGAGTCACTCCACAGCTTTTATAGAATGTCTCTTTATGGCCAATGAGAATGCTCCATAACACAGTAAAGCAATCGTTTCCTATAAAAGCGGTGGAGTACGTTTTTAATAAGTCCGTAATAAATACAGATTAAGAAAACAAAGAAGCATGGTTTTTGTATCAAACTTTACTCTTGCATAAAAAAGTTCCTGTTTTTGGCAAAAATAATGGATATTTGAATGAAAAATTTATTATTTGAAAGAATTTATTATTTTATTCACTTTAGTAAAAAACTGATTTTTTTTTTTTTTTTTTTTTTTTTTTTTTTTTTTGAAAACCATCGTAGAATTTTGGTATAGAAAAACCTGTTTAAAAATTTTTTTTAATTTGTAACACCAGAGTATTAGAGTATGTAGCCTTTTTTAATTTCAATACAAATAAGATTTTGTTTTCTATATATAAAATACAAAACAAGTTGTGCAGTATCCCTATGGAATATGGAAAAATAGAAGGACTAGTGAAAAATGCTCCAAGGAGCAGTGCAAAAGCAGAATATGATTTTAATTGAGCATTAAAAAGTAATGGACAAGTGCTTCTGTTAATTACTGAGCATGAGGAAGGATAAGGGATCCCTTCTTGGCTACAACTCACTTCAATGCCAACTTTGAAAAAAATCATATTTGCGCTTTTTTCGTGAAAACAAATCAGTCGCAGTTACTATAAAAATGTATAGTGTAAAGACGTAACCATTAAAGATGCAGCTTAATTAGACATAAATGTAAAGGAAGGCGACATAATTGATGGAATCCCATCAACAGATGGTTTTCTCATCGCCTCCTATACCCATTTATTCATTAATTCATTCACTCATAATTTATTTTAACATTTATTTATTTATTATTTCATAATAACCATATCCAATAAATATTAACTTACCTTTCAAATCCTTTCCGGCCGTTATCAACTTTATAACATCCAATAATCTATTTAACTTCAATAGCCTTTCATAATTTGTTCCACGGACTCCATCTTTAATTTCAACCTACATCGACAATAACTTATCTACGACTAATCATATTTTTCCGTAACGATATTTTCCCCGCCAGATGGCGACTTGGAATATCGTAATATTAATCGAATCTTTCATTCGTTTTACCGAATCGATCTTTCGATTCGTACACATGTCGTCTTCTCATTGGCTCGTTTCGTGGGCGTGCTCACAAACGATGTTTTCAATCCGGCTAGCTTAGTATAAATACACGATATTGATTTCTGTTCTTCGCCGCTTTTATCTTCCTACCAATGGAAGGATATCAAGTAACTGTATTGAAGCTGGACTTCAATCTGGACGTATAATTTATTTATACCTGTTTTATTTAGTTTACTTTTAATTGTTTTAACCCGCATAATGATGTCAACTATATGTTCAACCATCGATATGTTCATCTGTGCTAATGTGATGGAGTTCGCCGTATCAAGTCTTCTGTAATGCTGATTCAACTTCTCCAAGTAATTAAATAAATATTTTAGTTTTATTTTTTTGACTTTTTGTTTGCTGTTAATGAGATCGACACTTACATTGCTCAATTACATTTTTGACTTCCAAGAATATGTTAGGTGCCAGCTAAAGCTCCACAAGCGTTATTCTGCTAGTGTAAGGACTTTTTCAGCGTATATAGACCTTTAAAGGCTATATTACGCACATTAATAATGCCAGATACCTAGTTCCTGCAGGTATCACATTCATGCACTGCCACCAAGCATACCCTAAGTGTATAATTGCACATAAAATTGATTTGTAGTATAGTGCAGAGTGAACAGTGCAGTTAACATCAGAGATGTAGTACAGGCTATACGCCGCACACCCTCTGGACTTTTTAATAGAACACCATATACCCTCTGTTTTTCAAGAAAGCTTATAGTATACACATTCTAGAATATCCCTCTGCTTAGAGCATATATCTTATGTTATTTTTATGACTACACCCCTGGTTAACATCTAAAGCACGGTGGAAAATTCTACTAAAGAACCGCAAATTTCTTTTATATGGAAAAAGCGCAAATATGATTTTTTCAAAGTTGGCATTGAAGTGAGTTGTAGCCAAGAAGGGATCCCTTATCCTTCCTCATGCTCAGTAATTAACAGAAGCACTTGTCCATTACTTTTTAATGCTCAATTAAAATCATATTCTGCTTTTGCACTGCTCCTTGGAGCATTTTTCACTAGTTTAACTAATTATTGGTTTCAAGCAGCGAATTTCAATTTTAGGGTTTTAGAGATTGATTTATAAAAATAAAATTAATAAAAATTGTTAAAGATCACAAAGTTAAAAAAGTAAAACAAAACAAGTTTTTTTTTAAAAAAGGGTTATTTTTTCAAAAATTTTAAATTGTTAGTTTAACACCTAACAATATTTTTAAAAATTATTTTTGTAAGAGGCGTAAATTTTTAAACATTTTGTCAGTAGGTGGCAGCATCAATCAGTATATACTTATTTCTGTTATGTGCATAGAAGCTCAGATAAATCCATTCATTTGTAAATAGCAAGATAGATGAATTATACAAATAAATAAGTGTTGTGTGTCATGTAGACAAAAAACATATGTCAAACTTTTTTTTCATCTGAAGTAATGTCTTTAAATTTATAGAGTCTGATAAATTATTTTTTAAAATCCTTTCACAATTTTATATTGAAATATTTAAGCTAAAACATTTTTCATGTACTTATCTTTTAAATAAATTGAACTGGTCTACAATTTTTGTTATAATTTGTATGAGTATTATCAAGAAGACATATAATGTGTGTGTGTGTTTAAGAGAAGCATTCATTACTTTCTGGCAAAAAGAAGAGACAACAGGAAGAAAGATAAATATTCATAGAAGCACTATAAAGAAATGATTTTGGTACTCATGGTTTAATAATTAAATCCTTCTATAGTAAAAAAAAACTAGCCTTAAAAGGAATGACTCCTGGAATGATGCTGATGTGGAAGATTTCCGGAACTAACGAATCCGGGTTGTCCGCTCCTTCCATGAGTCGAATAGACCAATCAGGAAAGGGCTCCGTCTATGCATCACCGTATGGGTTACCATAAAGAGAGGAAAGGTTACCATCGCCAACAATCGCCAAGTTTGTCGCCAACTTGGCGATATATCACCAAATTTGGCAACCAAAATTAGTTGTCAAAAGTGACGCCAACTTGGCGATAACTGTAATATTTCGCCAAATTTTTAATTTCTCTACAACACCAGTCGTTTGATACATCATTTGAGAGGTTTGCAACTGCTTATTCATATAATGGATGTCTTGTGTGTTATCCCCCATTCTGCTCCCCAGGGGGGACACATTTTTAATTTCTTTACAACACCAGTCGTGTTACACAAGATTTGAAAGGGCTGCAACTGCTTATTCATATTATGGATGTCTTGTGTGTCACCCCCACACTCTGCTCTCCCCAGGGGGGGTCACATTTTTAATTTCTTTACAACACCAGTTGTGTGACACATCATTTGAAAGGTCTGCAACTGCTTATTCATATTATGGATGTGTTGTGTGTCATCCCCCACTCTGCCCCCCAGGGGGGCATATTTTAAATTTCTTTACAACATGAATTGTGTGACACATCATTTGAGAGGTCTGCAACTGCTTATTCATATTATGGATATCTTGTGTGTAACCCCCCCCCCCTCTGCTCTCAGAGGGGGCGCATTTTGTAATTTCTTTACAACACCAATTGTGTGACACATCATTTGAAAGGTCTGCAACTGTTTATTCATTTTATGGATGTCTTGTGTGTCGCCCCCACTCTGCCCCCCAGGGGGGCACATTTTTAATTTCTTTACAACACCAGTCTGTGACATATCATTTGAGAGGTCTGCAGCTGCTTATTCATATTATGGATGTCTTTTGTGTCGCCTCCCACTCTGCCCCCCAAGAGGGCACATTTTTAATTTATTTACAACACCAGTCGTGTGACACATCATTTGAAAGGTCTGCAACTGCTTATTCATACCATGGGGTATTGGCGAGCGCAGCAAGCAGGGGTAGGCAATAATTTGGAATCGCGAAGCGATTACGCGGGGGGTTGGCGAGCATAGCGAGCAGGGGGGGGGGGGGCTGGGCCCCCCTAGTGATGTACAAAAATGCTATGTAAAATTTAAATAATTAAAAACTATATGTTATATTAAAATATAAATTATTCGTTATAATCCTGAAATTGTATGTTTAGGGCTTTAGAATGAGCCTGATGAAAATAAAATTAATGAAAACTTCTAAAAGTAGTTTAAAAAAATTTAGAAATTATTAAATATTGTTATTTGTTACAAAAATTGAGAAAATTTCCAAAAATGAATTATACTTCTGCTAAAAAGTAAGCCTGATTAAAATTACAAACTTAAAATTCTTTCACTTCATTGATTGAGTAATTTAAGGGTGTATTCGAAAAAACGCTTTTCCACCTTCAACAGCTCGAAATTTTCCGATACAATTTCAGACACATTTTTAAAAGTAGAAACATGAAACTTGCTGAGGGTATTTTTGAAGAGATGTACAAGGTGCCGTGTGATGTATTTTTATTCTCCATTCATTAGAATTTGATTTATAAACAATTATCTTCTCAGTATGACTCTTTTTTTTCGTTCACAGATCTCCCTCTAGGGGAAAATCTGTTCAAAATGCCGTTTTTGATTGCTTTTTTTGCAATATTTTCTGCATTTTATCAAAGAATTGACAATTATGGCACCTTGTGTACTTTCTAAATAAGACAATTTGCCAGTTTGATGAATATGAGAGTAAAAATGAGGTCAAAAATAAATCAGAAAATAAGCAGTTTGAATCGAAATACACCCTTAAGCTGACAGCACTGTCTAATCCACTGAGCTACATATATAATATGGAGGGCCTACTCGCCGATCCGGTCGATCCACTTTCTGCGGGGACCGCATCACACTTTTCAATGCGCGCAAGTAATGATTCCTCTATTTTCTTAACATTACAAGCATTTTCTGAAGCTTTTTCGCAAACTTTTTATTATTTTTGTTTATTTCTGTGTGTTTTTGATATTTTTATTGAGCAATATTTAACAAATGTTTCTTTATTTTTTATTGAGCTAAACTAGAATTTTCTTTTAAACTAATATCAAATTGAAAACTTGCTATGAATTTAAGTAAAATCAGTAGATTTTTAATAAAAGAATATATATCAGTGAAAATTGTTGCAATTTCGTCTTAATTTTAAAAGAAAATTCAATTTGAAAATATCTAACCCATATTATCCTATGGGAGAAAATCTGTTTTACCAAAGATTTTTGTTGGAAAATCTTTGGCATTGTATTCATATACGGACTGCTGGATTCAATGTATCAGAATAGGGAGTTAGCTCTCAGTGGTCTAATCTAAGGCCTTGAATATGTAAGAATCACATAGATAATGTAGATCCACATCAAGTTTTCAAAATTTACTTTAAAAAAAATTTAAACATTTTTTTAATGAAGCTTTTCAGATGTTTACTGTCAAACCTTGATGGATACCATCTAATATAGTGTAATGTTTTAGGTTAATTTCTTTAAATTTTCTTACTTTATAATATTTTAAAATATAATAGTTGTTTTTCAGTCCTATAGTCTTAAATATACTATAGCCTTGTTTTTTCCCCAAAATGTTTTTAAGCATTTGTTCTTTTTATTTTATAGCTTGTTAATAACTTCTATGGGTCACATAAAGCTGACTGATTTTGGTTTGTCAAAGATGGGATTGATGAACTGTAAGTTTACTTAAATTATTCATTATTTTAAATTGGATTTGTCTTAAAAATATATATATTAAGTACACTACTAAACATTAACGGCATACCACTGTCTTATTCTTATTTTGTATTACACTTAGTAATGATTTAAAATAACTGATTTTTGAAGTTTAAAATTAAATTGTAATAAGTATAGATATGGCAAGGTATAATTGGAACTAAAAAAGCAGAAAAAATTATATGGGAATATTTATAAATATTATATAAATAAAATGAAGTCATGTAAATACAGTAGAGTCCCTCAAATCTGCAACACTAAAATCCACACATAATTTACAGATCTAAACAATGAAACTTTGTTCAGATGTAATGACAAAATTTCACTTTTTTATATTTTTCATATCAATTCTAATATATTTTAATCTGAAATTTTCGTTGATATTATTGAATTCATGTTTTTTCATGACAGAAGAATAAATTTATTTCTGAAAAAATTTAAGATATTGCTGATATCACTGGTAATCACGATAAAATACCAAAACACTTTTTGTCAAATGTATTTATGCATTAATCAAGATTTTTATAAATTATTATTATCTAAATTTTTATTTTAGTTTATTACTTTATTTTTATTTATTTATTTTACATTTTACTATATTGTAATCATTCATTATAATTTCAATTACATTATTAATTGCATTGAAATTACTGTTTTAAAAATGTAAACAAAGCAATGACCAGAAATCAGGAAAATTCTAAAATCCACATAACCTCTGGTCCTAAGCTGTGTGGATTTGAGGGAGTGTACTGAATAAAGTTATTTTCCCCCCTTAACTCCTATTGGATAAATGCCATTTAATAACATTTAAATTTTTAATACCAGTAATTCCTTAAAGTATTTTTCATCTTATTTAATCAAAGAATTCTGCTATTGGACAAGGCAGAGATTATGATTAAAGTATTATAGTACAAAAAATATAAAGGCCACATGCATTTTTTTTAAATGAGTGTGTGGGTTATTCTCTACAATACTGCAAATTTGACCAAGCAGTCTGACTTGAATGTTACATAGGTAAATTTTCATAAAAATTGGATAAATTGCTAGTAATTGGTCAATTGTTGAAGATTTTAATAGCAGCAGAAATCGTTATAAAATTTTAAACAAAAGTACATATTCCCCATTCACTTTATCATTAACTCATAACAATAAATGTGAGGGAATAATGAAATTAAGATGTTTTTACTAATTGTCATGAAAAATGCAAAATTATGGAAAAAACCAAGTTGATTCCTTAAAGAAGAACACATAATATATAATATATGATAAAATTAAAAATTTTGAAAATTGCTAAAAATTTAGCATTCTGTGTGAGGGAATGACTGCTAATAAAAATACTCCCCGATTTTCTGATTGAAAAAAAATTCTAGAAAATTAACAAAAACTTATACCACCAATTTATGTTGCTGGACTGACAAGTACTCAAATTAGCTTCCTCTGTGAAGAATGCTAGACTGTTGCTCATCTTTAGTGATAGGATATTTGCGATAACAGCAAGGTGTGAGGGAATGATGGTCTAACATGGGGAGACATATAATTGATTGAGTAGACTACATAATTATAGTAAAAAATAATATTTTTATTATTTTTTGTAAGGTACCAATTAAGAACTTTATTTTGCTTAGGGTGTTTTTAATTATTATTATTTCTGAATGGATCTGGATGGAAAAATCTGGCAGTAAAGTTTGGTAGTGTGGGTATGGGAGAGGTGAGGGAATGATATTTGCATGATATATCTTACATTTTTAAATATTAAATTTGTTTATTTTTAAATTTTACATCCTGCCCCTAATAAACAAACTTTAGACCTTCTAATAAAAGTATAAATAAATAAAAATAAAATGAAATTTAGAGCATTTATATGGCTGGGAAACACTTTTTGCACTATTGCAGAGAATAACCCGTGTGACGGCCATCCTGGAGTTAAACAACAAAACAAAATAGAACATTATACAATTATGAATTGTTTCAGAGTGAATTTCGAGAAATGTATTGTAAATATTATTTAATTTTCTTCTCCATTCTCCTTCTTTAGTACTAATTGATAACAAGTTATTATAAAATATGTTTTGCAAGTTCAATAGCAGTTGAATTTTAATTGACTAATTGTAAGTAAAGTTCCTTTTATCATTGAAACTTTCTTCAATATTAATAAAAAATATCAGAAATCATTGACATTGACATTTCAACCTATTAACAATGTCAGTGCATTCTGTAATAAGAGAAATCATCTAGTGGAACAACTATTGCCATCTATTATCAGCATAAAAAAATAAAATGTTTAATGCTAAGTTTCCTTGGCATGGGTTAATTTCTTTAAATGATTAGTTTTTATTTATCTACTGCTGTCATTTATATTTAGATTCTTACTATGCATACAGATTGATAAAAATATCAGAAAGTAAAGATTTTTCTGATGATGAAGTAAATTTTATCATTTTGAATCAATTGTTTTTATTAATCATACCCTTTCACCATGATCTGAATTTGGTAACGTTTTTGGAAATATTCTTTTTTCTGTATTAAATTTGTGTAGATTGGTGGTGGTGGTGGTGTGTGTGTGTGTGTGGGGGGGGGGGGGTGAGCTTAATATGTCCAGTGTGCTCCAAAATCTAGATTCAATTCAATAGATTTTCAATTTGTTATATAAAATCATAAAAATCTGAGTATAGTAAGGCATGCGGCATTAGATTTGTTTAGAAATATTTCTGTTTAAAAATGTAAATTATTACAAATTGGAATGTGCATACAACTGACATTTGTACACTACTAAAGTTAAAAACTTTATTAGCCCCCAACATTAGGTTAGTTTGGAAATAATTTCATTTAAAAATGTAAAATCAAAACCGAATGCCATGTACATAGCAAGCACAGTGTTAACTACTTAAGACAATGAGGCCCTTAATTCTAATTTCTTATGAATAAATTTTCATTTAAAAATATAAAATCTTATAAATTTGAGGTTGTATGCTACCAAAGGCAGTAAGGTCCCGACATTAGATTCATTTGGATAGATTTTTGTTTTAAAATATAATCATTCATCTCTGATGTTGGATATATTTAAAGTTATTATCAAGGTCCCAAGCAACACTAGGTGATCCAGTTACAGTCCTTTAAATGAATCATTTTCCTAAATCAATATTTCGTTAAATTAATGGCTAATTCAAAATATACAAAAAGTAAAGTTTCTATTCTTGTTTATTTTGAAACATGAAAGAGACTCATTCTATTAATCATTGTTTTGTACCAACAGAATATAAGTAATATTCTTTTTGTAAAAGCTTCACAGATTGCAGTGTTTTTATGAATATTTCACACACACACATATAAAAAAGTTTTCAGTTTCTGCCATATATTAACTTAGTTTATCATATTTTGAAATTAAATAAATATTTGATAATGTCTATTGTAAAACAAATGGTATTACATTTAATTTTTGTATTTATTAGATTTGAATTTTTATCCAAGAAACTAGTAAAACGTTGTATTTATTTTTTACAGTGGCCACAAATTTATATGAAGGCTATGTCGATAGAGAGACAAAACAGTTTACTGATAAACAAGTGTATGGTACACCCGAGTACATAGCTCCTGAAGTAATTTTGAGACAAGGATATGGTAAGATAAATAAATTTAATTTATTTTATTGTTTAAAGATTTTTTTTTCTTATCTAATTGTGTTAAATAATATTATTCTTCTTTTTCAAATGTTGGACAGAATTTAAATTGATTAAAAAAAATTTAGATTTTGAAATTACTTTTAAAAGCACATTTAAAAATTTACCCTATTAGTTGAACCATATAGCTGAAAATCAAGTAAAATAGAGGATTAATATAAAATAATTTTACATTTGATTACTTCTATGATTTATTCTTGTGTTTTGAACTAACACAGACTTCGACATTGGAAAAACTTGATTATTTTAATTTTTCTTTTCAATTTGACTTACTTAAAATTATTTAGTAGAATTTCTAACCTGTATGAATGATTTATTTCTCTCTCTCTCTCTCTTCCTTTTTTTTTCCTTTTCTTTTTGAAGTATGAAATTTTTATAAAGAATATATATCTATCTCTATCTATATACATAAAATGGAATTATTTAAATAGGTAGAAGATTATGTAATGCTTTGTTTATGAACACTTGTCAACTTAATTAATATAAAGCATAATGACAGAAGGATTTAGCACAAAACTCTGCATTCTAAAGTTTGATTTATGAAATTGGAAGTTTTTAATTTCTTCAAAGATAAAACTAACATTTAGATTACTAAACTGACATCATTATAACATAGTATACTGTCTGAACAAATCTATGCAATGTTTATTATGGAAGACTTGAATACTTTCCAAATGTGGTTTTAAGCCAGACTTATAACAACTAAAACTAAGGTAACCAATAGATTTTCATAAAACAATCTTATTTTTAATTAACAGGCATTTACTCCAGAGCACTGCCAATTTGAAGGCATTGGTGCATTCAATTTTATCCACATTTCCAAGTTATGATTAACCTCATTAATTTGAAATGTAGGAGAATCTGTGTTGGGGGGGGGGGGGGTGCATATCCATGGGAAGGGAGAATTATAAGATAATTCTTAAAAGTGAGGGTTTTATGGTTCTAGTTAGGTGAGGTTTGGGGGTGGGGGAATGCATCTTATTTTTTAGATTACTTATGTATTGCTTTATATACTACCCTGTATTGCCAATTTGAAATTGATTTCCTTATTTTAATTTCAACTTTTGCTTCTTTCTTTAGGGATGCACTTTTTTTTCATGAGATAATATGATTAACCTGACTGAACATATGCTTTCGCCATATGTTAGAATTGAGATATAATATGGAAATTAATAAGATTATCTAAATAAGAGCCTTGTAGTTTTATATAACAGGTTGCTATATTACTTTCTTAATTTTTATGTGATGTCTGAAAATCCTAGTAACATTTTAATTTATGAAGTAAGTTGCATATAATATAAAGTTGTGCATTTTCTGTAATAAAAAAAAAACTATATAATTGAATAAAATTTAATTCATTTGAATGTTATCCGAAAGTTGTGCTGTTTTTGTGGTTCTCTACTTAGGTGAAGATGGGAGGGGTGAGGGCACTTGTATACAGCATCCAAAAATATTTTTTTAAATATACAAATTTAAAACTAAAATCAAAATTTACAGAAGGACAGTTAGTAATAGTAGAACAAGAAAGAGTTTCCTTAGCTATTAAAATTATGTCAATGGCAAGCATTACATTCCACAATGTGGGTGTGTTAACACCTTGTCACAAAAATAGCAGTGTAAATGCTTAGTCTTGAAGTAACTTAGAGTTAAATGACTTAAATCCTCTAGTCTGAATTTATTATTCCACAAAATAAAATTATACATCTTGCACTTTTTTTACATTTTTAAATTTTTTTTAAAGACCACATGATTTTAATTTTATTATAGCGTATTCCTTATCCTTCATTAATTCTTTTTAAATTTCTTTCTAGGAAAGCCTGTGGATTGGTGGTCAATGGGCATCATTTTGTATGAGTTTCTTGTAGGATGTGTCCCATTTTTTGGGGAGACACCTGAAGAATTGTTTGCTCATGTTATTAATGGTAAGTTAATATTAAAAAATTTTTATGTTAATTTTAAAATATTTTGAATTCAATAACATGATAAATATTGGACAGATTTTCTATTTTAGGGGAGAAAAATTAGCCTTTTTTAAAATGTGTATTATTTTCTTCTTAAAATATGCTAATTGTATATGTCTTAATTATTATTTTTTATTTTTTTTTAATTAAAAGCTGAGCTTATAATTCTATACCAAAATTGTAGTACATTAAATTGTCATATTTAATGTGCTTTTTAATGCAAATCTTTCAGTTCTTCTTGTTTGTGTTCTTTTGTTAATTTTTAGCACTTTCCAAAAAAGTTGTAAAGTGCTTATGCATTCGGTTTGTCTGTCCATCTGTCCGTGCTCTAACTCTCGTAAATATACTCGGATTGCCATGAAATTTTTGGACGTTAATGACATTTATCCGAGTATGAACCCTATTGAAAATGAAGTTTGTGCCACGATTAGTTTATATACAGGGACAGTCAAAAGTTTTCCATTACATTACGACCTATGGGGAAAAATCATTTCAAATGAATTTTAAAGATGTTACACCCTGCCAAACACCTTCAAATTTATATGCATCTCCGAAGTGCACTAAAATAAGTATTTTGTAAAATATGCAGCGAAAAGAATAATTATTATTCATTTATAGGGCCACACAAATGTATTCCAATCCATAATAATAAAAGGGGGGAATTGCTTGCGACATATTTTAATTATGGTAAATGATTTCATATATAATCAAACTGATATACGTTGATGATGATTAATATGAATTATTTCATGCATAATATGTAGTGCATAGCATTTACAGGGATACACAAAAGATTCCAAATAGTATATTCTATCCGAAGTCCTGTATATTATGGAAGATGGCTGTTAGATGGATGAAATGCATTTTCAATTATGATATATGCTTTTAAGTTTCACCAGATGTATGTATATTATATGGTTTATATAAATTTACATTATTTTTTAAAAAATATATTGCACAATTTAGATATACAGGGTTACACAAAAGATCTCGGAAAGGTTACTGAATATGACCATAGTTTACTTAAAGGTTGTTTTTAAATATGTTGTGCCTTTTTACGTTGAACTGCATTCAGTTTACTAAGAAATATTTGTGGAATATAGATAAAATGATATACAGGGTCACGCAAAGAATTGGATACATGGTCGCCTTTGGATGATAATTTCTGGAAATTTAAGTACTTTAAAGAGATTTTTTTTTTTTAAACTTTAACAAAAAAATTCATGCATTAAAGGTACTATGTACTTTACAGGGCTAAACAAAAGTATTCAAATATGTTTCCATCTATTAGTATACATTTCCTGAAAGAAAAATTTCAAGCAGTTAAGAGTTTTTGTTGCTAAACTAAAGTTTACCATTATATAGTCCATATATCAAGAAACAGATCAAATACAGGGCTTTTCAAAAGTATTGGAATAGGTATTTTGGATGTGGACAATAATACATTATTTCCCTGGATAAGGAAGTTTTGATAAAGATTTCAAAA
Source organism: Maratus speculifer (assembly GCA_964019185.1). NCBI lineage: Eukaryota > Metazoa > Arthropoda > Arachnida > Araneae > Salticidae > Maratus > Maratus speculifer. The sequence goes on from OZ025301.1 coordinate 261,762,423, forward strand.
AGTGATGGAAAGTGCTTCATAATCTATGCTCAACACATGATTTTTCTTACTAGTTTTTATCCTGCATACTAGGGGGCTCTGGCCCTTAAGAGCTACGCTCTTCAATTCCTGTTGATATACCACAAACTTTTTAAAAACATGCTAATTTGATCTTCTTTTAAGAGATTGTGAAACATTGTTATATATATATATATACAGTAGAACCCTGCAAATCCGGATCTCCGGATAATCCAGATCGATTTGGTGGAATTTTTTTTTTTTTCAAGTTTGAGAAGTGATCGGCAAATTTCCATAACATAAATTTATTTCGACCTCATATTCTGAATAAATAAGTATTTTCTGAAATTTTTTCGGAAGAATACCTCAAGCTTTCTTATTTAAACTCTTTAATGTTATCTATGAAAGGAACAACTATACATCATTTAAGCTTTGCCAATTCCAATTTTCACACTTTTCTATTTAATCCATTCGGTAAATGTCATCTTAAGCTCACTGCTTAATGAAGTTTTACTAAAAGCATTGCAAGAAAGCAAAGTAAAATAGTCCTTATAGACTCACTGACTGATAAGGATCGTGATCCGATCTTTGTCAACCAATCCATATGACCTCTGTCTATCAATTACTCATGGAAACAATCTTCTTGAGACTGTTTCCTTATCTTCGTGCCAAAACCCTTCTACAAATCACTTGCGGAAAATTGAAATAAAAGGAGGAAGAATGCTCAAGAGAATGCGTGACCATGTGGCTCTCAAAAATGGTAGAATATGAAAAATTTTATAATTACAAAGTAAACATTTTTACTGTCTGTAAATATTGATTATGTTAAATATAAAGGTGATTTTCTTTGAATATTATACATCATTTTATTTCATTTTTACACATTCTCCGGATAATCCAGATTTTCGACAATCCGGATTGGGCCTGGTCCCAATTAATCCGAATTATCGGGGTTCTACTGTATATATATATATGTGACGATTTAAGGAGAACTCGAATTATTTCCACTGGTTAAAAAGAAACACACAGTCATGGCAAGCGAGGGAAAAAACAAAATAAATAAATAAATGTAGAAGATCCAATAATTAGTCATGAGCTGCTGTAAATTCATTTATTAAATTCGTAATAATGAGGAAGGAAAAGCTCCTTTTGCAAAAATTCCATCATTATTTCAGCGAGCTGTCCTCATCGAAGAAGCAACCCAAGAAATCTTCTTTTTCATCTCGAGACTTCCACCTTTTTAAACTAAAAAGAAAGTTCTGGAACATTCTCTATCCTCAAACCATCATTCTTTTATGTAAACAGAATTCTTGTCCAGCTACAAGATTATTTTCCACAAACGATAAATTTATTTAAAAAAAAATATTTAACCAATTTATAATTGACTCAGAATTTTAAATATCTTAGGCAGACGATTTTTATAAATGATTAATTTTAAGAGAAAAAGAAAAGAAATGAATTTATTAATATGCACACATCAAAGGTTGACGTAGGAAAAATAAATAAATAGATAAAATAAAATAATGATATTTTTTGAAAGGTATGGTTTTGGAATAAAGTTAATAAGACTTTCTTAAAAAGGGTTGATAAAAACATAGAAGAAATCAGTTTTATTTGGAATATTAAGAAATAAAGTTTTAATTAAGAATATTTTTAATTTAGAGCCATCTTTTTAAATTTACGCATACTGGAATAATGTTTTTTAAGGCAAATTAAGAATTTATATCGTCTGCATAAGGATTAACAGATTAGATTTAGAAACAAGATTTTAACTTAATAAATTGAAGTAAGTACGGAATATTATTATAAGAAAATTAAGATAGTATAAAGGTTAGTTTTGGCGAAAAAATTTTAAATTTGTAATATTATCCCCCCTCCCCAAGACTTTGTATGAAATTGATAGTTAAATAAAACTACAAGTTCAGACAACAGAAATATAATAATTTAGAAAAGTTAAATTTTGGAATAAAACTGTCAAACTCAGGAAGCCAAGAGATGGAAGAAAAGAAAATTAACGCAATATAAAAAATATTAGCGATTAAAATAAAATAGTTAAGAGAAAATAATTCTGAATTAAATTTAGGTAGGAGCATTTCCCTGAAAGAAATACAATAATGTTACAACTTCACTTACCATTTGTAAGTGCATAGGAGATAATACATATAATAACAGTAAATAAGTTATGAATATTAATAAGCAAGAGATAAAAATATAATAAAAACAATAAAAATTCGTTCTCATGGAAGTTTAAATAATTACAATGACTTAATGCATAGTTTATTTTAAATAAGTTCTTTAAATGAAACAAGTCTTTCAATAGTATATATAAAAGAGTCTTTTCCAATGTTCTCTGAATACAGTCTCTTTAATTAAAAATCTTCAAACCTAGTTTAATCTTTGGTTTTAATGTTATGTTGGATCCAACATCTTTCAATAATATATCAATTTTTCAATAATAAATAGCATCACTCTCAATATCAATAATAAATAATATAGAAAAATTTAAATAATAACAATAACAACAATAATAAGTAATAGTATAATAAGACTCCATATCCTAATATTTTTCAATAAGAGTATAATTAATACTAAACTTCATTATAGAAATCATAATAATAATAATAATAGTAAAACAAGAGTATAATCAAAAGAAAATATCACTATGTTTATTATTGATAGGGAAAATATTGGTTGAGGATAAAAATAATTACATAGCAATTAAATAATTTTCTTATCTTCTAATAGCATAAGAAAGTATTTTTTGCTAGTCGAAAGTATAAATAAAAAAAAATCATAATAATTCCAAAATCCAAATAAAATTAAATCTAACTATTTAGAAAATGGACTCTCAACCAGTATTTCCTTACAATAATTCCTCTCTGATACTCTTTTACAAAATTGTCAAATTTGGCTATAAGTTTTCAAATGCCAAATGTAGAATAATGTTTTATCTACACATGGTTTATAAACTTTAATAATAAAATACAATAGGAATAAAAGGTGCCATTCTTAATTGAGAAATGGAAATAAAAATAGTGTGCTTTTTTGAAAAACTTTTAATATCTGTAGTTTTCACAATCACTGAAAATCACATATTAAATTATAGGGTTGAGTAGAGTCATCAAATTTTATAACTGTTATCACATAATATCTGCTGAATAAATAGAGTAATACTAATGTCAAATAAATGAGTAAAGATATTTAGACTTATATACACTTAAAACTAATTTATCAACATCAATTTGAAAGCTTTTACAATCAAAGTGTTCACCTTATGCCTGCATAAGGAGCCCAATTTAACCCCAAAAACTCCAAAAAACAAGTAATATTCTTGTAGGCCTCCAAGAACATACCTGCTAATGTTGAAAATTATGGTGATAAACTATTTAAAGAATAAGAATTAAAACTTAATCTACTGTCTTGACTTTAGTTTGATCTAGTGATTGTGATTGTATCTGAGGTTTTGTTTGTTTTTTGGGTTGCTCATGAAACAGTTTAAAATCTTCTGGTGAAAAATAGGGTCTTAATTTAGAAACATGCACAATAACGGAATTCTGTCCTGTCTCATAATTAAATTTATCTATTTCATAAGTTACATCAGAAAGTTTATTTATAATTTTGTATGGTCCAGAGAAAGTAGGTTCTAATTTTCGAGTGTTAGGTATTTAAATTCTTCATAAATTACAGAGTCTTGTATTTTTAATGGGCATTCGACAAAATTTCGATCATAGAGCCTTTTACTTTTAAGGTGAAATTCATGAGTTCGCGCTTTCGCAATTTTGAGGGCTTTGTCTACTGATGGGTAATAGTTTTGTTTTAAAGGAGATTCATAAGGCAATTGACCATAAAATAAATAGGCAGGTGGGAACTTGGTGATAGAATGGGGCGTATTGTTGTATTCTTCGATGACTTGGTTTAATAATCTAGTCCAAGGTATTTTAGAAGAAGTGGAATTAACTTTACATTTAAGCCTGGTAACTATAGTCTGATTAACGCACTCTACCTTTCCATTGGTCTGAGGATGATGTGCGGATGTAAAACGCTGTTGAACATGATGATTTCTAAGGAATTTCTTAAATCTTGGAGATCTGAAAGATTTATGCCTGTCACTAAGTATTTTTTGAGGTGCTTTGATATTGAAAATTTGTTTTAAACAGTTAGTGTATGTTTCAGTGGTAACATTTTTGGAGGGAAAAGCCCAAACATATCTAGTTGCATGATCTATTATTGTGTGTAAGAATTTTTTCGTTGAGTTGTAATAGTTAAATCCACCAACAGTATCAATAGAAAGACATTCAAAAGGTTGATCTGTTGCTGGCATAGCTTGTAATAAGCCGAATCTTTTCTGTTTTGGTTTTTTATTTTTCTGACAGGTATCGCAATGTTTAACAAATTCTGTAATGTCTATTGTCATATTAGGCCAATAATAGTTGGGAGATATTAAATTAAGCATTTTTTGAATCCCCAAATGTCCAAAATTATCATGAGCAATATGGAGTAATTTTTTTCTTAATGACATTGGTACAACAATTTTTTTGAATCCCTTTTTCTGAACTATAATAATTCCATTCTCTTTTTAGCTCACAGGCTATCATAGCCTGAGAGCTTATGTGCCCGTCCGTTCTGTATGTATGTGCGTATGTGCGTAACGCGATAACTCATGATAAAAATATCGGATCCACTTGAAATTTTGTATGTAGGTATATCCTGACAAGGCGCTTCCCTGATTAGTTTTTGGAGTTCATTCGATATGTATAAGAGGGGGAACGGGGGGCTCATGCCCCCCGTTAGTTGATATAAATGGGATTTTCATGCAGAATTAAGTTTTCGTTCAAAATTTAGATTAGGATCATTCTGATGAGGCGATTCCGTGACTGTTATTAGGTGTTCATTGAATAAGTATAAATAGGGGGACAGGGGTTCTAATGCCCCGCCCCCCTTAATTTATAGAAATGGGATTTTCATGCAGAATTAAGTTTTCGTTCAAAATTTAGATTAGGATCATTCTGATGAGGCGATTCCGTGACTGTTATTAGGTTTTCATTGAATAAGTATAAATAGGGGGAACAGGGGCTCTAATGCCCCCCCCCCCCCCCCCCCCCCCCCCCCCCCCGTTAGTTGATATAAATGGGATTTTCATGCAGAATTAAGTTTTCGTTCAAAATTTAGATTAGGATCATTCTGATGAGACGATTCCGTGACTGTTATTAGGTGTTCATTGAATAAGTATAAATAGGGGGAACAGGGGTTCTAATCCCCCCCCCCCCCCCCCCCCCGGTTAGTTGATATAAATGGGATTTTCATGTAGAATTAAGTTTTCGTTCAAAATTTAGATTAGGATCATTCTGATGAGACGATTCCGTGACTGTTATTAGGTTTTCATTGAATAAGTATAAATAGGGGGAACAGGGGCTCTAATGCCCCCCCCCCCCCCCCCCCCCCCGTTAGTTGATATAAATGGGATTTTCATGCAGAATTAAGTTTTCGTTCAAAATTTAGATTAGGATCATTCTGATGAGACGATTCCGTGACTGTTATTAGGTGTTCATTGAATAAGTATAAATAGGGGGAACAGGGGTTCTAATCCCCCCCCCCCCCCCCCCCCCCCCGTTAGTTGATATAAATGGGATTTTCATGCAGAATTAAGTTTTCGTTCAAAATTTAGATTAGGATCATTCTGATAAGGCGATTCCGTGACTGTTATTAGGTGTTCATTGAATAAGTATAAATAGGGGGAACAGGGGTTCTAATCCCCCCCCCCCCCCCCCGTTAGTTGATATAAATGGGATTTTCATGCAGAATTAAGTTTTCGTTCAAAATTTAGATTAGGATCATTCAGATGAGGCGATTCAGTGACTGTTATTAGGTGTTCATTGTATAAGTATAAATAGGGGGAACAGGGGTTCTAATGCCCCCCCCTTTAATTTATATAAATGGGTTTTTCAAGCAGAATTTTCAGATTTCGTTCAAATCTCTGAATAGTTTTGGAAGTTTAATGGTTAAGTATAAAAGAGGGGGATAACTCCTTTTAAATTATATAAATGCTAAATGGGTTTTTATTAAGAATTATCTAATTTGCTCTGAATTTTGGATATAGATTTTTTATATGATAAAGCATGTCTTTGATAGTATAGGAGGTTCAATGATTAAGTATAAAAAAAGAGGAAAGAAGAGAGCTGTTTCCCTTTCTTAATTTTTTAACGGAATTAACCCTTGAAAATATGAGGCTTTAATGTACAATTAGTATTTGTAGCCTGTGAGCTCAATGCCATCAGTTTAACTGGGCAGTATTCTTTTTCTAGTTTATATTTTTTGTCACAAACATTGTCTTTGTCTTGCATCTCTATAATTTCTTTCCTATCTAGCAATAAACTAATATGTTGATTAAAATGACAAACAGGATTTCGTGACAACATGTCTGCTTCGACATTTGTTGAACCCTTTTCATATTTTATCTCATAATCAAACATACTAAGTTTGAGCGACCATCTAAAAAGCCTACCTCTTAAGTTTTTAACACTCTTTAACCATACTAGAGATGCGTGGTCCGTATGAATTGTAAACTTGACACCATGAAAGTAATGATAGAATTTGTCAAGAGTATCTATAATAGCTAAACATTCTAATTCAGTTATGAAATAATTTTGCTCATAACTCTTCAAAATTCTAGAATGATGCAATAGGATGTAAGAAATTTTCTTTATCAGGTTGTTTTAGAACGGCACCTACTGCTATCTGAGAGGCATCTACAAACATATGTAAAGGTAATTTAGGATCATAAATTTTGAGGATGGGTTTTGCAATTAAAGAATTTTTTAATTTTTCAAAAGACTCCTGGCACTCTGAGTTCCATTCCCATATTGTGTCTTTTTTAAGTAATCGGTTCAGAGGATATCTAATTTCAGCATATTTATTTATGAATTTATGGTAAACATTAATGGAACCTAGAAATTGTTGTAACTCTTTCACATTTGAAGGAGGTTTTAAATTTTTGATGGTTTCAATATTGGCATTTGCTGGTGTTATAGTTCCATTAGTGATTTCATAACCTAAGAAATTGATTTTATTTTGGCCTAATTTACATTTAGAAAGTTTAAGTTTAATGTTTTCTTGTTTGCAAATGTCAAAAATTTGAGCTAAATGGTTTAAATGTTCTTCTAATGAGGAAGAGAAAATTATAATATCGTCAAAATAGTGGCACGCAAAGTCGATTTTATATTTATTAAGGATTCTTCGAATGGTTCTATTGAATATGGGAGGGCCCGTTTTTATGCCAAAAGGGAGGACGAGCCATTCAAAAAGTCCAAAATTGGTTGCAAATGCTAATTTTTCTGTATCGGATGGATGTATTGGTATGAGCCAGTAGCCAGAGGCTAAATCCAAAGTTGAAAAATACTGAGCACTACTCAATTTATCTAAAATTCCATCGATACAGTGCAAGGGTTCTGCATCATTTTTAATTATTGCGTTTAATTTTCTATAGTCTATACATAATCGCGTTTTTTTACCTTCCTCTCTTTTCATAACTAGTGTAACAGGGGCAGAATAGGGGCTATTACTTTCCTTTATCAGTCCGGCTGCTAACAATGATTGAATTTGGTTTTTTATTTCTATTTCTTCTAGAGGAGATGTTCGGTAGGGCCTCAAAGATATAGGTAGGTCTGAGTTTAATATAACGCGTTGTGGTTCAATATTAATCTTACCCAGATCATATTTATGCTTTGCAAAAATATCACTATAAATATGAACTAATTCCCTTAAATTTACATCTTGAATTAAATTTATTTCCCCAGTTAAATCTGAATCCGAATTATCGCGAAAATTTTGAAGAGTCATGGAACCTTTATAATCAGGATGCACATTAATTGCGTGATCATATTCAACACAGTCTTCATTTTTCATAATATTTCCACAAGTAGATTGTAACTCTATATCATGATTACTTACATTCAGTGTTTCATTATCATAATTATCTATTGCTACAGTATTACCAGTATTTAATTTCATATTTTTTTTATATTCTGAGGTTACAAATTCATTAGATTGATCCCTGTTTTGTTGTACTTGGTCCATATTTACTGTATTGAAATGAAGGGATCTCTCATTATGTATGGATATACTGTTAGTTATAATTTTCCTTCCCTGCCTTACAATACAATTTTTACATTCTATGGTTAATTTAAATTTAGAACATTCTTTTAACCCCAAAATAGCATAATCCAAATTTGTATTGCATACTAAAAAGTTAACATATTTTTCAATTTTACCCACTTTTAGAAGAACACTACATTTTTTATTTATATGTAAAAATCCTTTTGCTTGACCAATGATAACTGAGGGTATAGTCTCAATTTTAGCATTAAGTTTTTTAACAAATTTAAGTGGCAATATTGCAATAGTTGAGCCAGTATCTACAACACATGGCAAATTATAATTATTTGTACATCCATACACAATTAATTGCCAAACATTATGAGAATTATTTTGTGAGATATTTGGAAGAGTATCAGAGGATGGTACCTCACTCCTAAAAATACATTCTCTTTCCCAATGAAAAGCATTACTCACACCCCTATTTGTGCATATCCTACAAGGTCTTGAAGGGTATGAATTTTGAATATAATTATTTTGACAAACTCTAGGTCTTTGAAACTGAGATTGCCTTTGGGGAATCCAATTCCTAGGTGTATTATTGGGCCTAACTGGCTGAATCCAGGGCCTAGTTGGTTGAAAAGGTTGAAAATTTTGTCTAGCTGATGGTTGATTTATTACTTGGTTTGAAACTAGTGGGGTGGAAACTTCCACGAATTGTTTGACAACCCGGTACCATTCTGTGGTACTACTAGGAGGGTTTATAATAATATTGTTTTTGAATTCTGGTTTTAAACCATCAGTTAAACCTTGTAATAGTATATTTTCACTAAGATGTAGTTTCCTACCAATTTCCACTTTTTTACGAAAATAAGTTTCTAAATTGTCTAAATTATCTAATTTTAGATTTGAAAAATCAGAAAAACTCGGGAAGTCTGATTCAATGAGTCTTTCTATCAAAATTTTCTTAATTTGTTCATAATCCGTACAATTTAAACAGTCATTGATATAAATTTTTTGCGCTTCACCTTTCAAATGTTGCGCAATAGAATTAAATTTCCATTCTAGATTTTTCTGTTCCCTATCACATGTTTTATCAAAATAAGTTAACCAAGACAAAATGTTCATTCCAGAACTCGGGTCAAACGGTACGAATTTAGGATCTTCCATAATTTTTTTATTCTTACTCATTAGAATAAATGAAGCACTTCTATTTTCTTTATTAAATCCTGATCGTAAAATCATTCGCAATAAATTTCAAAGTTAATGATTTCTATCAATTACATATTTTTTCAAAATTACTATATTTAGCTGCTAACTTTAAGCAGAAATTTTATCTAATAAAACAGAAATTGTAAATATCATAGATATACCTTAAATTGGGATCAACTTTTAATTCTATTATTTTATAGATCATAAACAGATTCAAAAATTTTAATTATAGGTAATTTCTTACTTAAAATCACAAAATTTACTGAAAAAATTAATCACATTTATCAGTCGAAATTCTAGCAACAGCCTTGCACAGTTCCATCTTTCTTACTGAATTTAAAATAATTATAAGAATCCGGGAACCAAAGCTCACTGTAACCAGAAATTCTATCAAATAAAAGGAAAAACATAAATGTTAACTTAGTTTTCAGCTCAAATGTCTAGTTGTAGGAACATTATCATGAAAATACTGCATTCTGAGACTATTTCTTGATAACAAACAAATATCAATAATTTAGAAAATGTATTTTTTTTAAAAATAACTTGAGCTTCTAAGTTCTTTTATACTTAATTATTATTACGAACTCATCTTTAAACGTGCATAGAAATATCATAATAATCTTAATAAGTAACAGTAAATATCTTAAGGACATCATACTCCTCAATTAAATCCTTAAAAATAAAAATATTTCAATCTTCAACACATAATAATGATAATAAAAATACTCATAAATAGGTAAGTAAGTAAGATTCACAGATAAATAATCAAATAAATAAACCTGACAAACAGAGAATAAATAATCTACACAAATACAATAAAAGGATACACAAAATAATTAAATACATCTAAAAATAACTCACTAATAAGAAGAAATTCTCAAGAGGATCCTAGGGGAGACAAGAACCCCAAAAATTATCCAGATAATTAGCAACCGACGTTCAGTTGTCCCTGTAAGTTTTTTTTTTTTTTTCCTCTTTTTCTTGTCATCACTACCAGTAATACTTAAAGTCAATGATCGCATATTTGGACCGCAACAAGATGAATAACAGTTCGTCGTGGCGCTTCTATTCCTTATTAAATCTAATTTGAAATCACCAGGTCTCAAAATTTATCATTATGACCGAAATATCAAGCTTCAGGAATTCAGGAGAAGTCAATTATCGGCGATTCACAAACCTATCATCATTTCGTTCCACAGCCCATTCCATTAGCAAGCTGAAAATACCATATAGACTGTCCTTCAATCGAACTTCGGCGATAGCATGCTTTTCTTCGTTCCATCGCAATTTTCTTTAAATATCCGTAAAAGGCAACACAGGCATAAACTATCCTGTCAGACTTTTCGATTAGTTGTGACGATTTAAGGAGAACTCTAATTATTTCCACTGGTTAAAAAGAAACACACAGTCATGGCAAGCGAGGGAAAAAACAAAATAAATAAATAAATGTAGAAGATCAAATAATTAGTCATGGGCTGCTGTAAATTCATTTATTAAATTCGTAATAATGAGGAAGGAAAAGCTCCTTTTGCAAAAATTCCATCATTATTTCAGCGAGCTGTCCTCATCGAAGAAGCAACCCAAGAAATCTTCTTTTTCATCTCGAGACTTCCACCTTTTTAAACTAAAAAGAAAGTTCTGGAACATTCTCTATCCTCAAACCATCATTCTTTTATGTAAACAGAATTCTTGTCCAGCTATGAGATTATTTTCCACAAACGATAAATTTATTTTAAAAAAAATATTATTTAACCAATTTATAATTGACTCAGAATTTTAAATATCTTAGGCAGACGATTTTTATAAATGATTAATTTTAAGAGAAAAAGAAAAGAAATGAATTTATTAATATGCTCACATCAAAGGTTGACGTAGGAAAAATAAATAAATAGATAAAATAAAATAATGATATTTTTTGAAAGGTATGGTTTTGGAATAAATTTAATAAGACTTTCTTAAAAAGGGTTGATAAAAACATAGAAGAAATCAGTTTTATTTGGAATATTAAGAAATAAAGTTTTAATTAAGAATATTTTTAATTTAGAGCCATCTTTTTAAATTTACGCATACTGGAATAATGTTTTTTAAGGCAAATTAAGAATTTATATCGTCTGCATAAGGATTAACAGATTAGATTTAGAAACAAGATTTTAATTTAATAATTTGAAGTAATTACGGAATATTATTATAAGAAAATTAAGATAGTATAAAGGTTAGTTTTGGCGAAAAAATTTTAAATTTGTAATATATATATATGTATAATTAAGTGGTGATTTTCCTGTAAATGGATTTCCATTCATTTACCTTTGATTTGGAAACTTTTTAGAGTCTAATCAGCTGCTGTTAAACAATTACTGGCTATTTATATGTTTGATTAAACAAATACGCAGAGTCTTTGCCTCCTGATATTTTTTGAACCGTAGTATAAGAAAAGTTTTTAAGTAAGACATTTTAAATGCATCGTTTAAATCTGATGTAATTTGCTCTAAATTTTTCTTTCTCTTTTTAATGTTCATGTGAAAATACTTTTGTTGTTTGAAAGGAAATAATATTTGTGCAGTCTTAAAAATCACTGCATTAGTTAAAAATATCATATCAAAATATAAAGTAAATGTCTCGCAAGGGTGATTCTTATCCAAAATTTCCAAAAATTTAAGGCATCCTCCTCTGAAAATTTGAAATTGGGTTATCAGTTCCGCATAGTTGCCAACTTGTATGATTTTGCTCTCGGGAAAAACAATCGCAGAGAAATGCAAATTTCGTGAAAGGATCGCCGAAAAAGCACACATTTCGTCAATATTTCATGGAAAAACAATGATTTCGTCAATGTTTTTGTCAACAAACTTTGTCAAAAGATCGCTGAAAAACGCGAATTTCCTGTGCGGATTGCGGAAAAAAACGGCAATTTCACCAAATATTTCACGTTGATTTTGTCTAAAGATTGCGGATATAATGCCGATTTCGTTAAAAGATCGCAGAAAAAATGCCGATTTCGTCAAAAGATCGTGGGGATAAAAGGCCGCTTTTGAGAAAAGATTGTGTAAAAATGCAAATTTTGTCTAAAGATCGTAAAAAAAACCCAATTTCATAATTAAAAAAAAAAAAAAAATCACGGGAAAATGCCGATTTTGTCAAAAGATTGCAATAAATTGCCAATTTTGTCTGAAGACTTGATTTAAATTTAAGAAGAGGATGGAAGGAATTTTGGAATAGGTAATTATTGAGCGATAAATGTATCAAATATTGTAAAAGATAATGAAGACCACTTTAGACACATTGTAAAATGATAATGTATAGTGGTTAAATACATAAAAAGTATTTGGTTTATTTTTAGAAATTTAAGTAACTATAATTAAAGTCAACACAAAAATTTTAATTTTAAAACAAAACAAAAAACAATTGCTTTGAAGTGTAATCAACACATGAAAATGATTATTAAGCTGAAATATAAATATTACTGACTTATTAATTTTAAGAATAATATTCACTTGCAAAATCAAAATAATTAATGTTTCAGAAAAACATTGATTTTAATAATTATTGAATGGAGCTTGTAATGGTGCAATATAATAGAAATGTAAAAGTAGCAACATTAAAAGTATCAATTGTTTTAAATTATAAGCATTCCAGTTTTAGCAGCATATAATTTACTGCCCTCTATGCAATATGCTATCATTAATTTTATTTTTTGACTATAAATAACCATAGAAATTTTCTATATGCTCTGCATGCATCCCATATTTTCTTTACAATTAAGATATCTAAATATGATTAATGGAAGATGACATATTTAATCGTAGCAAAATCTAATACAAGTGAAAATAATGAAAGTGTGATAAATATCAAGCAACATTAATGCATAAGTATTCTCATTTATGGGTCATTTAATGGAGGCATATATAAGAATGCAATGTTCTCATAAAGCACATACAGATAAGGGGATAAAAAAAAGTTTTTTCTTAAGGACTTTGTCAAGCTTTCTTACACTGAGTTTTTGAACAATTTTTTAAAATACTATATAAATATTGCCCTACGTTAAACAGACCACATTTGCATTATTCCTTATGAAAAGCTTATGAATCTGTATGAAACTTATTCGTTCTTGCTATTAAACACAGTTATGTATAGTACACAAGCTCAGTCTACAAGTTTCAGAATTCAAGGCTGCCACAATCGGCTATTTTTATATCCTGTTCACAGCATTATTTTTTTAAATATATTTTGTATTTGTTGTATATTTCTCTTGCAAATGTTGTCAAAGCGTATGTAAAAGTTTTGTGCTTTGAAAAAGTTGTATGAAATATAATTAAAAAATAGTTTCCTGTAGCAGCCCCGTGAATTGGATCAGAAATGAATACCCAAATAAGTACATGTTTTTATTTTCTTTGATGACCACTTAAGTATGATGCATTCATACACCATACATAGGCATCTAGATTTCGAAACTGGAATTCAAAGTATATCTAGTTTATTTAAGATATATAGAGGTACCAATTGGTCATCTAAGTCTTGAAGATTGACCAAAGACATAAAATCACTAATAAAGAAAGGCTCTGGTCTGAGGTTTGTGTCACCGAATTGGATGAACATTTATGTATTGATACAGTATAGTTGGTATATAAATACATGAAAGCCATAAAGCACAACCCTCAGGAGATCTTGAGAAAATAAGCTTTACAGTTATCTCTACAATTTATAATCCAATAAATTTCCTCCATTGGCAGTCAGCTCGGTAACCTGTTTGTTAGGGCACGGAACTTGAGATTTTTCTTTCTATGATCAAGCCCAGCTCGAACCCTCTTTTCAAAACAAAAATTTTCATCAATTATTAAAAAAAAAGAAAAAAGAAAGACATTTACTTGTCTATAGAATACAAAATTTTTGTAGTTATTTAAAACTGTTTATAGTTATTTCTGTGAATAATCTACCAAGGTTGGAAAAAACCAGATTTTTTCGAAAAAAACCAAAAAAAAAACTGGTTTTTTGGTTTAAATCAGGTTTTTTTGGTTTAACCCGGGTTTTTTTAAAACCTCCATTCTTATTGCATATAAATTGCATATTAACTGATAAAATTAAGACATTGTTGGATTATAAGTAGTGTTACTTCATTTTAAACTAATTTAAATTAAATAATTGCAGTGAATTTATGTAGAAAATTGAAGAAATTCATATTTTAATTTGAACAGTGTTATAGCAAACACTTTTATGTTCAAAGAATAAACTGCTTGACACAGTGAAACATTGATAGTCTGTAAATCTTTATAAACAATCTTTTGATTACTTATAATAAATATTTGAATATAGTTTGATAACTATAATATTCTTTTCCATAGTTATTCAAATATAAATTTCAAATATTTCTTGGGATTTTGATTTTTGAGTAAAAATTCCAGTTTCAGTTAGGTGGAGACTTACCAAATGGCTTTAGCACAACAAGCCCCACCTAATGTTATTATTATTAATTGCCTTAAATAATCTGCATTTTTTTTAAAAAACTTAAATATTTTATATAAATATTGAATATTTAAAATCTATTTTATCTTTGATCAATTCACATGTCATGTCTGAACCTTTTTTCTTTAGAGCAATAGATATGTTCATGAACACATACTGATTTTAATTTATACATAAAAAAAATGACCTAAATTCACTGTATCTAATGCCTATTGCTGAAATAAAGTGTTAAAAATAGAAATTATTTATATCCAATAATCTGAAACATGTAAATTAAAAAGTTAAATGAGAAAATGACATTAGATTTTCTCTAAAAAAAACCAATTGGTTTTTTTTTGAGAAAAAAACCAGTTGGTTTAAACCGTGGTTTAAACCATGGTTAAAACCAATTGGTTTAAACCGTGCCAACCCTGTAATCTATTAAATATCACAGAGAGATAAATTAAAATTCATGATATAAATGTGTGAATAATTATATTAATTTGTTTCATTATGAAAATATTTCGAATATTTGGTTTTGAAATTATATCCTACTTAATAACTATTTTCAGCTATTCAATATCTTTCTAGATTTTTTTTTTTTTTTTAAGCAGATAGACAGTTATAAGCATAAAAATCCAAGATTTAAAAAATTCAAAAGTTAAAATGCTATTTGTTAAAAAATGGTACATTTATGACAATTGAAAAATTACAATTCAATAAATAAAGCAGTATGTTAAAATTTTATTTAGCATATTTCAATTTATTTCATTGTGAAAGATAGTAGTTATTTATGTAAATATCAGTAAATAAATTTTATGCTCTATATAAGTTCCAAATGACTTTTCTTTAGGTTCATTATTATTATTACTATGTATTTTTATCTTTACTTTTCATTTAATACATGCAATGATTTGGAATTAAAATTGTATTTATATAATTAAACTACATAAACATATTAAACAAGAAAAAAATTCTGAAAAAAAAAAAAAAAATTACTACTTTGACGTTTATTCTAATTAAAAATCTAGAATCCAAGATTTTTAAAAATCATATTAATATATAAAAGGTTATTTCTAATAAATTTGGAAATATTTGAAGCATTTGTATGAGGGAACAAAACGAAAATAATATTTGTTCACATGTTTTAATTTATTTCATTATGAAAATATTTCGAATATTTGGTTTTGAAATTATATCCCACTTAATAACTATTTTCAGCTATTCAATATCTTTTTAGATTTTTTTTTTTTTTTTTTTTTTTAAAGCAGATAGACAGTTATAAGCATAAAAATCCAAGATTTAAAAAATTCAAAAGTTAAAATGCTATTTGTTAAAAAATGGTACATTTATGACAATTGAAAAATTACAATTCAATAAATAAAGCAATAAAAAATAGCAGCAAATAATAGAAGAAACTGTACATAATTCTAAATAAAAAAAAAAATTTCTGGTCTATAGACATATAGACATATAAATATGTTTACTTTTTCAATATATATATTTATTTCTCCCTCCATGTTCAATGTGGTATAAGTTTTTAAATTCAATGGTTCATATATTATAATACAATTAATGGTTATATACAGTGGACTCTCTCTATTCCAAACACTCATGGGACCAACCAAAAATGTTCAGATTATGGGGGTGTTCAGTATAGAGGGAGAATCGGAAATTCATTACTACTACTACTATGTATTGAATTTACTCTCGGTATAAAATGTTTACTGTGGTCAGTCATACCATTGTCCAAGGCTAAACTAAATTTAGTCAGTTTTGTACTGTGACATCTCATTTTTTTAATTAATTTTTTTTTTATAAAGCGTACATTTACTTTACCAATATCACCTCTTGAAAATATAATCAGTACATTACTTAAACGAATAATTTTAGTCTGTTTTTGCATTGTATGTGCTCATGCAATGTACATGTTATTTGGCTGTTTAAGAAGGGGAAAAACTTTGAGGTGATGTTCAGACACATAGTTCAACAGGTCTTGAATGAGTCTCTTAGTCATATTGCTTGAATGTAATCATCGTTCGTCTTATTTCATCAGTCTCTTTTGGTTTTGCTTCTCTTTCACTTTCATCTTCAAGAATGTTGTTCTTGCAAACCATGAGGATTTCGTTGGTTTCGAGATAAGCTCCAAGTTCTGTTTCAGTATGAAGCTTCTGAAGAATTGATCCCAAGTCACTCACAGCTGTTGCTTCTTGGTCCTCTATTCTTGTTTGTCCATTCTCACATAGGTATCCAACTTTATAGAAGTATCTTTGGATGGTGTAGGAGGTTGTTTCATTTTATGCTGTTGATATCCGATAGACAGAATCCATGATGTTGACCTTCTTCTGCCAAATTTGCCGCCTCCATCACCAAGAACAATTTTTTCAGAAAATAGATTTGGTAGTAAGTTTTAATGGTCTTGATTACTCTTTGATCCAGTGGTCGGATTCGATTCTTCCACAGTGCCGATATTTACATCTGCAGCTTCACAATTGATTATTTTGAATTCGATGTTATGTTAAATTTTGAAATGAATCGTCAATCCTTCCGATGCCTTTAATTCTGCTATTTTTCTGAAAAATCTGAAGTAGGAGTCCAATGACAGGATGATTCTTTGTTCTCATTTGACAAAAAATCTTCCAAACATTAATGTTTATATTCTTGTTTCCCGTTTTCTAATCCAAAATTCTATACTTGTTTGAGTTCGTTAAACCTTTTTATTCTTCTGCAACAAGTTTCGCTGAATTTCCATGATGCGGGAATTTCCTGAATTCCGATTCCAAACACATGTTCAGTTTACAGAGAGGTGAGGTAAAAATGAGGATTGAAAATAGCATTCATAATAGCGGGGTGTTCAGAATACAGAGAGTTTATCTTATGTTAAGTCTATGGAGTTTCTCCGGGACCATCGAAATGTGTTCATAATACCGGGGGGTTCAGATTAGAGAGTGTTCAGATAGAGAGAGTCCACTGTATATATATACCTCCATCGGTACAGCCTTTTAGTACTCTTGCCTAGTGCAAGGGGAAAGAATGCGGATGGGCTTCCTCCAACCCGCTTGGCCAGCGTGGAGGAATTTGGCACAACCCCCCTTATTTTTACCATGAATTCACAAAACAAATCACAGCCCTCAGTTCCCGGTAGTCTGCATGTTCCTGGTTACAGCAGTGATCAGACAGACATAAAGACAGAGGGTGCTAAGAATCACCGGGCTCGGCTTGGCTGCCATAAGTTGATGATCTTGGCTATGTATAATGGACGATCCCTATCTTCTGAAAATCGTATACAGGAACTTGAAGAAGAGTTAGATAGAATCAACTGGGACATTTTAGGATTATGGGAAGTAAGAAGAAAAGATTGATCTTGCTAGCGGAAATTTACTATACTAATGAGGCACAGAAAATGGAAAAACAAGCGGTGTAGGATTTCTGATTCATAAAAGGTGGAAGAATCACATTGTTGAATATGATAGTGCATCAGATAGAGTTGCAAGATTAATAATACAAGTGTCCAAAAGATACAAGCTGCAAATTACCCAAGTTTATGCACCAACAATAAGTTATTCTGATGAAGAAATTGAGGATTTCTCTGAAGAAGTAGCTTCAATGCATCAAAAGGGAAATTGCTACATTAAATTAATAATGGGAAACTGGAATGCTAGAATTAGAGGGAAAAAGAAAGGTGAATTAACTGTAGGAAATCATGGATATGGTATGCGAAATAAGAGTTTGCAGAATGATTTGATTGAGTTTGCAGAATGTGAACAGATGTATATCATGAATTCCTTTTTCAAGAAAAAGCCACAAAGAAAATGGATATGGCGTTGTGCAAATGGCTCAACAAGTGAAATTGACTATATCTTGACCAACAAAAAGCATCTTATTCAGTACTGCAGCGTTATTAATAACTTCAATACAGGAAGCGATCACAGATTGGTTAGATGCAAACTGCTGTTAAATACTAAAGTGGAAAGAATGAAGCTTTTGCTACACTCAAAGAAATCAATCGATATTACAAGCCTCTTGAAACATAAAAAAGAATTTCATTTGGAACTTCAAAACCGTTTCCAAGTACTTCAATCAACTTTAGAAGAAGAGCAAGATGTTACAATAGTGAACAAAACTAACCAATACTCTACGAGAAATTGCAAAGGAGATAACCGATGATGCACAAGTAAAACAAAGAAAATAACAGGAGAAACAAGAAAATTGATGAAAAAATGCAGAGAATTCAAAATAAAGAAAAATGATCCTAAATCAAGAGTTGAATCTGCTGAATTATGTAAAACAGTAAGAAAGTGCATTACAGAAGATATCAGAAAATTTAACTGTGACCTTGTTAAAAAGGTTCTGGAAAATAACAAAAGTTTAAAATCAGCTAAGCGCAAGCTATGTGTTGGAAGAAAAGGTATTTTTGCACTGAAGAGAGCAGATGGAACAATCACCAAAATCAGTAATGAAATAGTACACATTGTCGAAAAATTCTATAATGATCTATATAAATGTGAAGATCAAAGGGAAATCAATGTACACAATGAACAAGAAATCTTAACAGAAGCTGAAGGGATAATCCCAGTGATGACAGATGAAGTTTTACAAGCTATTAGGTTTATGAAAAAAGGTAAATGTCCTGGAGAAGATGGAATTACAATTGACCTTATCAAAGAAGCAGGAGAAGAATTTGCAAAAAAGACTATCCTTACTGTTTTCAAAATGTCTCGAGAAGTCAGATGTACCAGAAGATTGAAATAATGCTGTGATGGTACTACTTTACAAGAAAGGAAAGAAGGAAAACATTAAAATTTATCGTCCAATCAGCTTACTGTCAGTGATTTATAAAATTTTCACCAAAGTTTTAAAGACAAGACTTGAATGAGCTCTGGACTCAGCTCAACCTAGGGAACAAGCAGGATTCTGAAATGGATTCAGCACAGTGGATCATTTCCAAACAGTAAAGGAACTGATAGAAAAACATAAAGAATATAATTTACCTCTCTGCCTTGCCTTTACTGATTATGAAAAAGCATTTGATTTGGTCTACACATCAGCAGTAATAGAATCTTTAGAGGACATTGGTATAGACAAACCTTACATCAATATTTTAAAGAAGATTTATAAGAAAGCAACAGCAACCATCCATTTAGATAAAGAAAAAGCGAAGATCAAGCTCGGAAGAGGAGTAAGACAAGGAGACATCATTTCACCTAAGCTTTTTAGTGCTGTCTTAGAAAATATCTTCAAGGAGCTGGATTGGGAAAACAAAGGGATTAGAATAAAAGGGGAATATTTAAGTCATCTCTGGTTCACTGACGACATTGTAATTTTCATAACAGCCCTGAAGAATTGGAAAATATGCAAGATCTTGCAGAAAGTAGCATCGATGTGGGATTAAAAATAAATTTAGAAAAGACTAAAGTGATGTTCAATTCATTTACTTCAAAAAAGAAAATTGTCTACAAGAACACTGAGATTAAAGAAGTGCAAAATTATGTATATCTAGGACAGGAAATATCATCAGATAATAGTATCATGAATGAAATCAATAGAAGAATTAGAAATGGGTGGAGTGCTTTTGGGAAGAAAATATTATTTTGTAAAGTAATATGCTTCTTTGTTTGAAAAGAAAAGTGTTTAATCAATGCATTTTACCTGCACTAAGTTACGGAGCAGAAACATGGACGCTAACAAAATGGATGGTACAAAGACTACAAACAACACAGAGAAGTATGGAAAGATGTATGCTAGGCATAACTAGAAGAGACAGAAAGAGGATAACCTGGATAAGAAATCAGACAAAAGTTTTTGACATCCTTGAAAGAATCAAGCAGCTAAAATGGAAATGGGCTGGGCACATTGCAAGAAGACAAGACAATAGATGGAGCACAAATATTCTACAGTGGTATCCCAGAGATGTAAAACGACCAAGAAGATGACCACAGGTAAGATGGAGTGACGAAATTCGAAAAGTGGCTGGTGTAAATTGGATGACAAAAACACTAGACAGGAAACATTGGAAAAATCTAAAGGAGACCTACATCTAGCAGTGGATCGGAAACGGTTGATTATGATGATGATATATATATATGTACATTTGAACATGCAAAATCTCGTAGTTAAAAATGCACATATATGCAACAAAAAATACAATTCCTGCATGCTGCCGAACAAACTATGGGACTGCTTGCCACAGGAGGAAATTTATCAGATTATAAACTGTAGTGCCAGCTTTCAGACTTATTTTCTCAAGATCTGCTGGGGGTTGCTGTAGCGGAGATTATCGCTACATATCTTTTCCCCTTCATAAATGCAATAATTATTTCCCTTTAATAAATTCTTTTGTTCACTATTAAACCCATTAGCTAAATTAATCCTACATTTAATAGTTAGGTTCTAGCTTTCATCCTCCCACTATTAGAAGTAAAAACTTTTCATCTTTTGGAGCTCTCTGTATAAAATAATAATAGAACTTCCTTTCTCACAAATTTTCTGTTGTGTCGGTGAAAAAACATCTGCCCATAGTTATCGCACTTTTTAACAAAATAAAGAAAGCTCTGGGCTTAGTTCATCATAATCTCTTATCCGTTACATTTTTATTAACATCTGCCTTACACACCCTGTTTTCATTCTCACAATTAATGCTTAAACCTAGAAATACTTTTATCTCTGTTTATCCTGACTGTGCTTTCTTTCTATTCAATTGCGCATCTGGATAACTTAAAGTTTTGTCTGCAAAAGGCAAATGTATGTAATGATTTGCTTATCTCAGATACTTCCCAAGCTTAAAATATTTCTTTAACCCTATAAAATATTCGCAGATGTGAAAATAATCCTGGGGTTCCCAGACCGCAAATGTACTCAATGATACTGAACGTGTGGTTTATCAAATATCGCCAAAATTCTTTGTATGGAAGACTTCTGATCCCTTTTGGCGATAAGAGCTATGACATTGTATCGTCACTTTGCTGATTGCTTTGATACTGACAACATGTAGACTAGAGCTCTCTCAGAATCCCCTCCCCTTATGGGGAGTTGCACTGTCGTACCTCAAGTTAAATAAATGCATCGTCGTAAAATGTAACTCTCGCCTTTTCGGAGTTTTTTTGTGTGTGCTTCCTTTGGTAAATCACCTGGGCCTATGAATTAACACCTTTACATATTATAATCTGGTGCATCTGGCCTTTTTTTCTCCGGTCAAAAAAAAAAAAAAAACGCACACACACACAGAGAGTTTAAAAAAAATCATACTTAAAATCTTCGACAGAAAAGACTCTATCAAACATCAATGCACTGTTAAAGCAACATTCCCCGAAGTTCCAAGGCTGTCTGTACTTCATAGTGTGACGTTTTCCCCTACATCCGAACCGAAACTTGCGACAGTCTATATTATTCATTCATGACTTCTCCCGCACTCAAGAAATGTTTTATCTTCTTTCTTTTTCTCCCTGTGGTTCTGCAATATCTATGAAGGTCACAATTTATCAGCTGGTTGTTTCGCCGGAATATGGGTCAAGTGTTTTCGGCTCAGGACTGCAGCATTCTGTGTTTCATTTTACCCTCCGTTGTGATATGGCTAAGTTTTTTTTTGCAGTGTTGTGATGGTGAATCACAAAAGAGTAATTAGTGGTGGTGTCTTTCGTCATCTACGTTCCAGTGAGGTGTGCAACATATTAGTGAGAGCCCACATGCAACACCATATGCAACATTCGCCCATATGCAACATATTGTACCCTGAATCATCATGCTGTGTGTCAACATTCGAGAATGCTAAAATGAAAAAAAAAGTTTGTGAATGTGCTCATCGATGTGCAGGCCTGTTTAATTGCGTATAGATGTAAATCTACTTTTTGTGTGAAATATGCAACGTGTGTAACAAGCGCATCTCTTGAAGCTGAAGGTTATGTGAAATTAGTGTGACTGGTGTTACCAGTCGGTGCCATAGTGTCGTATTATCTTATAGTAAACAGTGTGCATTAGTGGATTCATCCTGTTAAAAAAAAAAGAAAAAAATAACAAAATTTATGCGTTACGGGTCGTCGCACCCATACGCACCTTTATTAAATATTAAATCTTTTCGCAACAAAAAATTACAGTGATAAAGTACTTTCGGTACATTTAGTGCAGGAAATGGTGTGATGTCCATAATTATTAAGTTAAGTACAATAGCATTTAATGGTGCAATAAGGGGTCGTCGCACCCATTGTTGTACCTACAGTTTTATTCTCTTTCTAAACAAGCTTTGCTTAAAAATATGTGCTGTGCAAAAGAAAAAAATAATAATAATAATAACATTTAAAAGGTGATAAAAAAAAACATTAAATTAACAAAATTTCACGTTGTGGAACATCTGCATGAGTACACGGCAACAGTTCATTTCTTTTATTGCTTAAAAAAAATGATTTGTAGTTAGTTTACTTTATTCTTTTTAGCAGCTTGAACAGAGAAGATTTTTTAAATTTAAATATAGTGCATTTTTGAAATTTTATATGTTGTAACGGAAACAAAATACATTTTAAATGTTAGTATTTAATGTGAACTTTTGAAAGTATTCTTCTCTTTTCATGCTCAATCTTCAAAAGTATTATTATTTTCAGTGCATGTTGTTTTTGTATTTATGTGTTGCATACTTAAATATCACAGATTTTTATTATTTCATGTGTTCGCGCATTAATTTTTCGCTGACATTACTTGTCCTTAATTAATTGCAGTTTGATATTCCCATTCTCGTTTTTACTAAATTTTTGCCATTAACTATGCCAGTACCTTGTTAAACAAGCCTTCTTTGATTTTTTTACTTTCGGTTGTCAAGAAACAAGGGAATTTTGGCATTGGTGTTTTTGAATGGTTAATTACTTTATTTTGAAGCCAGTACAAGTTTAAAAAAAAAAAAAAAGAAATTTTGTGTTTGCATTTTTTTAAAAGGGTATTATTTTGTGCATGCATTTTTGCTTGTTTTGTTGTATAGGCTCACATTTTGTTTACCCCCCCCCCCTCATTAAATGTCTCTTGATTCACTCGTAACTTACCAGGGTTTACTCTCTGACTAATGCAAAATTTAATTTTTGGTTTGGACTTGCATTTTTTTTGTTATTTCCCCAAATTATTAATTTTAATACTGTGGTTAACAGTCAGATTTGTTATGGTGCACCTAGTTTAATTATAATGCTTTCAATTGATTTAGATTAGTGCATTTGCTTTTGGGTAAACATCTATGGCTGATATTGAGCTAAACCAAGCTTCAGCTACTTCCCAAACACTGTCAGAGAGAGATAATAAATTTGGGTCTACTTTTGGACAATCACAAGTTTCAATATCCCCTTTACTTGAATTTTATGAGGAAAATTTAACAAAGTTTTCAGACACAATTATCGCTGAAGCCACAGCATTTCAAAATCAAATACAAAATCAAAACAACACTGATACACTTGTCTCCAATTTTAAGGAACTTAAATTCACAATTGAATGGGATCTCAATATTTTGAAAGAGACCTTTCAGGGACTCAAAGATGAATATACTAAACTAAAACATGATAAGGAAAATTTATTTTTGGTAAATAAGAAACTGTTCGAACGAGTACGTGACTTGTCTCAGGAACTAAAAAGTAAACCTAAACCTCACATATCAAATGCTCACAAAGAACACACTCCTTCGGTTAATACGACTTGTCTAAAATCTGTTCAGAATATGTCCACACAGACAGATAACAACCTCATTATCAAATCTCCACACACTACAATACATGAAAGTTGCAATACAAACCCCTCTTTCTCTAGTAATCAACAGGTTAATGATTTAGGTGACAGTAACAATTTTCATCCCAGTATTTTCAGTACCCCTAAGAAAAATAGTACCAATTTTATCCCTGTTGTAATCATGCGTTTGCCTGAAAATTTTAGCATACCTGACATTATTTTGGCTATTTCAAAGCTAACTGATACTTCTTCGCCTCCCATTCAATTTCAAAGCAAAATAAAAATAAAGCATTGTAATTTATTTAACTGGATTTTTCTAATGCCATCCCACTTAGCGGAAACTTTGCTTAAGCATAAACATATTATTATTCAGTCCACAAAGTTTACTCTTAAAAGGTACATAGATATAAAAAGATGTTTTACATGTCAGAGTCTTTTTCATTTAAGTAAATTATGTCCTAATGACATAATATGCCCTGTCTGTGCTATGTCACATAAAGATCCTAATTGTGTAAACACACCAAAATGCATTAATTGCATGAGGTGCAATGAATCAAGTAATACCCATTTTGACATTCAACATACAGCTTTTTCTCATAACTGCCCAGCTGTCAAGAGATATATAAACATACAAAGACAATCGCTTCATACAACTGAGTCTATTTCAAATGAGAAATGATATTTTTTTTTTCTTTAACTTAATTTTCCTGGTCACACATTGCATACTACAGGATAAATTCACTACGCTTTTTATGCATTCTTTATACATTTTGACAGATTTGTTTTTTTATAAAACATTTAGTATTTTGTTCCCTCACATTTCCTGTTACACTTTAAATTTTAATAATGTTTCTTCACATTAATCTTGTGTACAAATGCATTGTATTTTTCTGTATTCAGCTATCAAGCGCGCAGATGGTTGAGTAATAGAAAAAAGGTAAGAGTGAAAATTTTGATGCGGGTCGTCAATTTTGTTTTTCACTTGGTTTTGGTTGTTTCGCGTTGGTGTACACAATCATTTTAAAAATATTTACTCAATCAAGCACACTTTCTTCTCCATTAATGTTTTGTTTATGCAGTAACAGGAATGCAGTTAACATTAATAATATTTCAACTCTATTGGTGTAGAGGCTACATTTTCCACATTTAATACATTTTTCATGGTCCAATTTTTTTTTGGGTTCTCAATTAACTTTTAACTTTAAAAAGGACTTTTGACAGTACAATTACATTTTTACTTTCCTCAACTTTGAGTTATATATATTTTTTTTCTTTCAACAAGGTCATGTGCATTTCTCTCTCGGTCAAGGTATATTAGATACCAGGTCATGCGATTTCTTTTACACACATTTTTCTTTCATGTGTTTTTACACAAGGTCATGTGCATTTCTCTCTCGGTCAAGGTATATTAGATACCAGGTCATGTGATTTCTTTTACACTCAATTTTTCCTTCATGTGTTTTTACACAAGGTCATGTGCATTTCTCTAGGTCAAGGTATATTAGATACCAGGTCATGTGTTTTTCTCTAGGTCAAGGTATATTAGATACCAGGTCATGTGATTTCTTTTACACTCATTTTTTCCTTCATGTGTTTTTACACAAGGTCATGTGTTTTTCTCTCTCGGTCAAGGTATATTAGGTACCCGGTCATGTGATTCCTTTTCCCCTTTTTCTTTCATGTGTTTTTACACAAGGTCATGTGTTTTCCTCTAGGTCAAGGTATATTAGATACCCGGTCATGTGTTTTCTTTTACACACAATTTTTTTTTCATGTGTTTTTGCACAAGGTCATGCGTTTTTTTTTTACACCATCACATCGTTTTTGTTTTTTTTCTATATACACTCAGTCATGTACAATACACTAGGTCATGTGGTACACACTAGGTCATACGAATATACTTTAGGTCATGTGCAACATATCAGGTCATGTGGTTCTTACATTGTTTTTTCTTATTTCTCGGGTTGAGGATTGTACACCAAGTTCACTTGTTTTCTCCAAGCTCGTTCATGATAACACACAACACGGTCATGACATGTGTTTACGTTTTTACACTTTTGTCATGTGATATGAATCCTTCCCTCATTAAATATAAAAATTATTTTGTAATTAGGTAGTTGAAAACCTCATTCACACAAATATCTTGGATATTTTTTTTCTTTTAACACACTTACCGTTAAATTATCTTCGGTTCATTTTTTTTGTTTTGTTTTTGTTAAATGGCTCATCTTAACACAAAAAAACAGTTGACATTTTTTTTTTTTTTTTTTTACAGTTTGTCATGCTCACACTTAACCATTTCATCTTAATTGTTCAAGGTTAGTTTTATTCCCTTTACATGTTACAGTACTTCAAACGACACTTAGTTCATTTTTGTTTGTCACATTTACATTGCATATTTATTTGGATTTTTACACTACATGTAAATTCCCTTGTTACACTTACCTCTTTTTATGTAGTGGCAGTACATGAAAAGAAGGTCACTTACTTCACTAATAATTAATTTTCATTACATGCATTTTATCTCATCATTGTAGTTCAACAATAATTACAAATTATTTTGGACAGTGAAATAGTACCATGCAAAAAAAAAAAAAAAAAAAAAAAAAAAAAAAACCTTTCATTGTTCTTTTTGAAATATTCCAGTTGTAGTAGCACCTAATCCTGACTATTTGTTTACCTTACCCGGACTGACTGTTTCAATTTAATTTATGAGATGAATTACATTTCATCTTATAGTTTTATTTTTTAATTTTAGCCCCCAAAAAGTCGTGAACCGTTCAAAATTATGCCCCAAGGTTTCACGCCACACCTGTCTTGCGAAACATTTTTACCGTGAATTGGCCTACCAATTCTTTTATGTTAAATTTTATGTGACTTCCAAGCGCGCTCCTTTCGTAGATCAGGGCGATTTTACTGAGGAGCGGGGCGGACTTATATTGTACACAATGTGGGTTCGTCCACTACTCCCTCCCCCCCCTAGGGCCGACGTCTTAAACCGAAGCCATAATACTTGTACTGTTTGTACAAGAATAAGGGCTACAACCTTTTTATGGGCATGCCACTGGCATCTCTTTTTTTAGTAGTCCTGTGCCTTATGCACAAATTTTCATTTTCAATTTTTAACAACATACATTATTTTTTAGAACATATTATTGTAGTTAGTTTTCTTTTATTTTTATTTTAAGTATATACTATTTCTGTTTTGTGTTTTTAAATATATATTTTTTTGCTTGCAATTATGCCATTTTGATCTCAAAAAAGATCAATTTAAAGAGAAGTTCTCAAATATTAAGCTAACAGGTGATCACAAATAAATAAATAATAGACTTCTCAATTTTTGCTCATGACAAAATATAAAATAAATAAAAAAATAAACAGCTGGTACCAGCGCCACAATAAAGAAATTAAATAAAGGATCCGATATAAGTAAATATGTTGTGGCATGTTTGAACTATTAAGGAGCTCCCTGTCATGATAATTATAAAGATAGATATGGCCATTGTTTTTATTTACATATGCTGCAAGCAAATAGCATATTCAATCATTTTTGTAGTACTTATATATATACTTGTATGTTGTTGATATGTGTTTTTGTATATATTTTGGTAGACGGCACTTTCAGTATCTTCAAAATAATGACAATAATAGTATTAAAAAAAAAAAAAAAACTTTAATACAAGTATAAAGTTTTTTTTTTGTGGTGGCTGGGGTGAGTTATGTAGCGGAGATTATCGCTACATATCTTTTCCCCTTCATAAATGCAATAATTATTTCCCTTTAATAAATTCTTTTGTTCACTATTAAACCCATTAGCTAAATTAATCCTACATTTAATAGTTAGGTTCTAGCTTTCATCCTCCCACTATTAGAAGTAAAAACTTTTCATCTTTTGGAGCTCTCTGTATAAAATAATAATAGAACTTCCTTTCTCACAAATTTTCTGTTGTGTCGGTGAAAAAACATCTGCCCATAGTTATCGCACTTTTTAACAAAATAAAGAAAGCTCTGGGCTTAGTTCATCATAATCTCTTATCCGTTACATTTTTATTAACATCTGCCTTACACACCCTGTTTTCATTCTCACAATTAATGCTTAAACCTAGAAATACTTTTATCTCTGTTTATCCTGACTGTGCTTTCTTTCTATTCAATTGCGCATCTGGATAACTTAAAGTTTTGTCTGCAAAAGGCAAATGTATGTAATGATTTGCTTATCTCAGATACTTCCCAAGCTTAAAATATTTCTTTAACCCTATAAAATATTCGCAGATGTGAAAATAATCCTGGGGTTCCCAGACCGCAAATGTACTCAATGATACTGAACGTGTGGTTTATCAAATATCGCCAAAATTCTTTGTATGGAAGACTTCTGATCCCTTTTGGCGATAAGAGCTATGACATTGTATCGTCACTTTGCTGATTGCTTTGATACTGACAACATGTAGACTAGAGCTCTCTCAGAATCCCCTCCCCTTATGGGGAGTTGCACTGTCGTACCTCAAGTTAAATAAATGCATCGTCGTAAAATGTAACTCTCGCCTTTTCAGAGTTTTTTTGTGTGTGCTTCCTTTGGTAAATCACCTGGGCCTATGAATTAACACCTTTACAGTTGCACTTTATGGCTGTCATATATTTTTATACTAACTATACTCTATCGATACACAAACATTCATCCAGTTCAGTGACACAAACCTTGGATCCTTTCCCTGTAAATCTTATGACTAACTTCTTATAATGTTTCTCTCTAAATTCCTTCGGTCAAATTTGCTGCCCTTCTTCAGCAATGTGATGATTGAATGTTTGTGCTATTCTTTGCTTTTTGGTGGTTGATACTTTTATTTGATTTGTTTTGACACTCTTTATTATTGATAAAAATTTATTTATTTATTTAAAATTAAAGATCACCAATTTAGAAGAGATCATTTAAACAACTGTTTATGATTTACTAATTTAATGAGATTGTTAAAAACAATTAATTATGATTTTAACTAGCATAATTAAATTGATGCTTGAATGAAATTTTTTGTGCGTGTGTGTGTGAGGAGAAGCTTCCTATCAACATTCGTGAATAGTGAAAAATAAAATAAAGCTGATTAAGAAGGGGAGAAAATTATTTTTAACTCTATATTTATTTTAAAACATGTTTTTTAAGTTGATTGCACATATTAATTCTCTTGTTGCACATCCTGTAAGTAACGTCAAATCTCAAAATTTATGTAACCCATGATTACCCATGATTTTTATGATCTAATTCTATAAATAAATAAATAAATATATATATAAAAGCATATTTTAACTTTAAAACATATGCAAATTTGAAATATGTCATAAAATAAATGCACAGTTTTTGAACCTATTAAAAGAAAGAAAAGGAAAAATATATATACAGACAGAGGGTTACTACATGACAAAGTTCAGTTACTAAGAGGGTTACTACATTCAAAGAATTAAAGTCAACCATTCAGAAAGTTAATCACCCTTTATAACTGGGTTTTATTAAATTTTTGCAATCTTAACTTCATAGTCATTGTATCATTGCATTTTTCCTTTTACTAGATTCTTGTTTAATAAAATAAAAATTTCAAAAAATTAAAAGGGGGGGGGGGGGGAAAGACACTTGTGAAATTCTCTTGAATGAGATTTCAAACTTTAAGATGTAAATACCGCTTTCCTACCGTGTTATATTTTTCTATTTTATGAAAATTTAACATGATGTCCATATGATCATTCCATTATGCTTTGTGTGAGATTAATGTTGTTGAGGTTGAAAATGTTGTTATTAGAAACTTCCATAATTGTTTTGTAAGCTTTTTTTTTTTTTTTTTTTTTTTTTTTTTGTCTGTTAGATTATTTATTCTATTTTGAAAGGCAGTTAAAAATGTCATTATGTTCATAAGCAAGAAACACACTGAATTATATCAAATTTAAAATAATTATATGATAACTGACATATGAATTTGTGCTGTGATTATTTACTTATGTTTTCATCTGTTTTGGATTTACATTTGTTGAACACTTGTTGATTTTTTTTTTTTTTTTTTTTTTTTTTTTTTTTTTTTTAAGATGTAGCTTTTAAAACTATGCAAAAGTATGTTCCTTGTGATCAGTTCTGAAAATGCAATGCATATTGAGATAAGTGTTTTATATTCATAATTTTGTTTATTTCAGATGAGATTGAATGGCCTGCAGAAAGTGAATGGCCAGCAACAGACGATGCCAAAGAATTGATAACTCTTTTGCTTCAGCAGAATCCTGTTGAGAGATTGGGTACAGGAGGAGCCCAGGAAGTTAAAGAGCATCGCTTTTTTGATGAAATCGACTGGAATAGCATTCTGCGCCAGAAAGCTGAATTTGTGCCTCAATTGGAATCAGAAGATGACACTAGCTATTTTGATAGTAAGTAGCAATTTGTATGATATAGAAAACATTTTTGCATTTTATTGAAAAACGTCTTGCTTTTTATTAAGTCTGTTTTTATAACTTGTAAGCATTGAGATTTTACGAGATAAAAAAAGACAGTATTTCCTCAGAATTCACAATTTTTTAAATAAAAGGTTAAAAAATAAATGGCTTGACAAGTGTCATGTCTATGGGGTAAATAAAATCTTTCTTGTCTGTAAGAAGGTTTTAAATTCTTTAAAAAGTAGTTTCACAGTATTGTGAACAAAATTGAGAATAACAATTTATAATATTGATTCATTTTCATGTTTTTAGCAGGGTCCTGTTTTTGTTGTATACCCATTCTTACACCCTTCCTTTCTTAATCAGTAACTTCGAAGAAAGTTCCTTTATTTTAGCATGTTGCCCACCACCAATATAATTAAGTGATATTGTGCACTTTATGAGAAGGTTTATAAAAAGAAAATAGTAACTCATCCAATTAAAATTAACAGTTTATCTACACATTATTTGCATATACTTACAAGTAAGACTCTGATATAGATGATCCAGTCCAACATTAAGTTAAATACAGTAAATACCCTCTGTGTACTGGGTTACATATTAAAATAATCTATATCCCTCTCACTGACTCAACACTCCAAAAGCTTCGCACAGCTTCGAAAAATCAACCTTTCATATCAAGGTCCTCACACAAAAACTCATTTCTCTTTGCTATTCAGCTCATCTCCAAAGCAGTCTGTAAGGAGATTCCCCTCTACCAGCATGGGCCATATCTCTTCATTGCCTCAAACTGTCATTTCTCTGTGACGTCCATTAGTTCGCTAGATAGCTGGTGGGGTTCTTTTGTCCGTCTTATCTGAGCTATGCATTTTGAATAATTAGAAAAATTTCAATCTATTGATACCACACATTTTTTACATACTGCACGATTTAACTAACAATAGTTCAGATTAATTTCCAGATAAGAAAAATGGGTACTACTCTGTTATTCTATCGACCGATTTCACCAAATTATACATATTGACGTAATTTTTATTTCAAATAATAAAAAAAAACAAATAATTAGTAGAATATTAATAAAAATACAAATAAAAAGTCAAAATAAAAATCACTTAATGACGTTCTAAACATGTGTATTGTATTTAATGTCATTGAATTGACATTCGTGATCATCCATTATTGGCATTTAATCTTAAAATTTGGTGATAATATTTTGGTCACGGGATAACAGAGTAGTACTGAAAAATATCTGAAAATGCCAAGTTACGCAGATGACATGAATACAATGTCTAAGTAAAAAAAATATGTAACCACAATTTTAAATAGTATCTGTTCATCAGAACCTGATGCCCATTATTAGAATTAATATTTTCCTCTTTCTTAATATAGCTCGTGCTGAGAGGTATAGTCATGAAGTAGAAGATTCTGAAGATATGGATGATCCAGATGAAAGTGCTTTATTCAGCAGCTTCAGTTCCTGTTCACCACGTTTTAGAAAAGTGTATTCCAGGGTCGAGAGAGAGTTAGAAGAAGAGCATATGCTTCAGGTAATAGTCTAAATATATTAAAATTAAACTTATGAACAAGCATTATTTGTTTTTGATATAGGTGTTTATCTTCCTTTAGTACAAAGTTTATTCCATTTCTGATTTGATTCATTGTCTATCTAAGATTAAACTATTTACCATTTTATATTTGCAGCTTTCAAAAGATGAATATCGAAAATCTTTTAGTCGGTCTGATTCTAACAATTCTGATCACTCAGAAAGTCCCAATTCTCTGATGGGAAGTCTAGCTGAAACTCCTGAAGATATTGGATCTAAAGACGTTTTTCTACCATTTGATACGTGAGTACTGTGAAATATTTTGAATTATCAGGGTTCGTACAGACTCCTTAAACTCCTTAGAAACTACTTAGAAATGAAAACGTTCTCATGTAGTACTTAGAACTACTTAGATAAACAAAATACTTCTTAGAAACTCCTTAAATTGTAATGCGTTTTTACACGTAAGCAATATTGCTCCCGGGGAAAAAAAAAAAAAAAAAAAAAAAAAAAAAAAAAAAAAAAAACACATTTGTAAAATGCATGGTAAACCCTTTATGCACATCATTCATCAGAAGCACAGCAGTGATTGGTTGGGATCATAATAATAGCCACCAAAGTGAAAAGAATAATCTAGACACATCTCTAAGCTTCTAATTTTAAAAAAGTAATTAGACTGTTTAATTCTTTAACAGCTAGATATACAACTTTGATTTTTTCTTCATAATACGATTCATCATCCTCAATTTTGCTGATAACGGTGGATTCAAGGGGTGATTCTCGTCCGAAATTTCCGAAAATTTAAGGCATCCTCTTCCGAAAATTTGAAATTGGGTTATTAGTTCCGCATGGTTGCCAACTTGTACGGTTTTGCATGCAGAAAAAACAATTGCGGAGAAAATCCGTATTTCGTGAAAGAATCGCTGAAAAAGCTCACATTTCGTCAATATTCTGTGAAAAAACGACGATTTCGTCAATGTTTTTGTCAACGAATTTTGTCAAAAGATCGCTGAAAAGCATGAATTTCCTGTGCGAATCGCAGTTAAAATGGCAATTTCATCAAATATCACAGATAAAATGCTAATTTCGTCTGAAGACCACGGGAAAACGTCGATTTTGTCTAAAAATTGCGAATATAATGCCGTTCAAATTTCGTTAAAAGACCGCAAAAAAAACCCTGTCATTTTTGATAAAAGATTGCTTACAAATACTTTTTTTAAAGATCATTGAAAAAAACACCGATTACATCAAAAGATCACGGAAAAAACGCCACATTCGTCAAAAGATTGCGGGGATAAAATGCAATTTTCAAGAAAACATCTAAAAATGCAAATTTTGTCTAAAAAGTCATTGAAAAAACATCGATTTCATAAAAAAAAGGAACACGGGAAAATGCCGATTTCATCAAAAGATCGCAGAAAAACCTCATATTTCGATAAAAGATCGCAATAAATCACCGATTTTGCTAAAATATTGCAGATAAGTCGCTGTTTTTGTATGAAAATTGCAGGAAAGTGCCGATTTTGTCTGAAGATCGTGGATACCCCCCATCTTGCGGGGAGGGGGGGGGGGTACTCGCTGAGTCCCTGTGGAATCAGGGCTGTTTATATTTGTTGCCATATAAATAACAACAAATGTTGCAAGTCCTTAAAATTTTTTGGACTCCTTGAATTATTTATGTACTCCTTGGATTTTTTCTTCCCAACTCTGTATGAACCCTGATTATGTATAACCCTTATATGTATGTATGTATGTAATATTTAACTACAGTTTGATTGTGAAATTCAAATTTTAGTGTTGTCTCTTCTATTTATTGGAGATACTTGACTCCTTGAAGTTTTAATCTAATATAATGCATATTATTTGACTTCAAACAAAGGAAGTTATAAAATTTGTTTGAATATATATTTCTTATGTATGGCCATATGTGATAGATTCTCTGATTTGATAATTCTTTTTTCATTAAAAAGGGCCCATTTTTTGTGGTGGTTTCATATATTTACAAACAGGATACAACAATAGTATGGTCGTATATATAACAGAAAATGGTTTTCACAAAATACTCTGCTGTGTCAAACTACTCTTGCTTAAATAGACTCAAATGCAATAAATAAAGGAATAAAAATTGGAAATCCATAGTTTTTGTTATTAATGTTTTTGTTCCACTGTAAGGAAGCCATTGGTTAAGAAACAATCTCTTGAAATTGATTTTATTTTTTATTTTAAATAATTAACAAAAATATTTTTTCAAATAACATAATTTAAATATATCAATTACATTAATAAAATTATAATTAACAAAAATGACTTTTTCAGACTATGGCCTTGTCTTTTGTTTTATTTTGTAACCAAAATGAAAATAGGGTGACTAAAAAATCATTAGTACAAATTTTTAGTTTATCAGTTTGATACAGAATTTTCATCCAAAATAGGATCATTTTAGTATGAAGCTATTCATTTTTGATTAAGCATTTTAAGTAAGGTAAGGGGAAAAAATCATTTTCGTAGGAAACCACATAAAGCAATGTTGATCAATTACTGAATAGTGTTAAAAGTCAAGTTTTTATAATTATGAATGTTTTGCAGTTAGATCATTTTAGTCAACCATGAATGATACATTTTTATAAAGTTACACTTTTATTTGTAGTTAAAAAAAAAACTTTATTATTAAATTTTAAAGTAAAAATTTTGTGTTAGAAAAATTGAAAATTTCTTTGTTATTGGTAGTTAATGAAAAAAAAAATTGTTTGTTAATTTAAATTAATTTTTAAAACATGAAATAAGTTAATAAACTATAAAACATTATTAAAAAATAATTTTTGTATCATATTTTTAAAAAATAGATACAAATGATATTTGAGTTTTAATTTAGTATTCTTTTTCAAATTTAATTATATTGACATAGATATCTTAATATATGGGTTATTTATATTATGGGAATTCTGTTTATATATATATATATAATAATAATAATAATAATAATAATAATAATAATATATATATATTTAAGATGTGAAATAATTTTATAAATTATGATGTAGGTGTAACTTTGTCAATAGAAGGAACTGAAATAGGCTAAAGTTTCCAAACTAAGCTTTACAAACCAGGTATTACGGGTATCTAAACATCACACTTCTGGTATGCAAACCTTCTATAAATTTTATTTTTGTAGGATTCTTTTTTAAACTAGTACAAACTTGCCAAGTGTGAGGAGTAAAGAATATTTACTCTTGGAGCATTTTCACCTCTATTTTATATGATTAGGGCAGACTTCGAGTCGATTACAGAGGACTGTAATCGATTAAGATTACGATTATTTTCAATTTCAAAAAACAGATTACAATTATGTCTCTATTTATGCAAGTCTGATTATGATTACATAATCGATTATCTATTTTTTTATTTCAAGATTACGATTACGTTTGGATTACGATTAATATTTTTTTGTTGGATTACGATTACCGTACTAGTCGATTACAATTACAGTTCGATTACAGCAATTCTGTAGTTTATATGTTACAAACTAGAATTACAAATTTACAAAATATGTGTTTCCTTTTATTTATTTATTTTTAAAGGAAAAATAAGTCATTTATATTAAATGAGCTATTCTTTTCTATATAAATAATATATGTTTTCCTTTTTGAATATTTTAGAACTGGTTTCATTATTATAAATTTATTTTGAAATTAAGAGCATTTCTAAGGATGTTTGATTAATAGAATAGGTATATGTAACATGCAAAATTCTGATTTGAAATTCACGGTGTACGTAGAATGAGCCCCCCCCCCCCTCCTGTTACACACACAGTAAAATTGGGGGGGGGGGAACCTGTGTTTCACAACTCTTTTTTTTTAGCTCAAAATTTAAACATTAAATGAGTTTAACTAAGGTTATTTTCCTCAGAACATTCGTTGCAAGACATTTAGGCAAATAAACAAAACAAAATTTAAAAAATGAAGAAAAATTAAATAAACTTCTACCAAAATTTTCGAAATGGGAGAATTAAAACAATTCATTCTTTTTTCTTTCATTTGCATACCTCTGTCTCCTTGAACCAGATATTTAAAACAAAATTGAGACACATGAACGTTAACAGGCAAATAATAATATAAAATACTGTATTTTGGTAGGAGTATATTGGGGGAGGGTAGAGGGGGAACAAACCTTTCTGGGAAAAAAATTAACGACCTTTTTTTCCCCATTATTTATTTATAACTCATTTAGAGAGTTTTTTTGGTAGTTTTTTTTTCCTTTTTAAAATAATCAGAGATAAAATAATTTGGTGGCTACATTTCAAAATTCAAGGGTTCGTCATTGAATTTGTCGGCGCATATGCTAAAAGAATTTACCAACAAC
Source organism: Maratus speculifer (assembly GCA_964019185.1). NCBI lineage: Eukaryota > Metazoa > Arthropoda > Arachnida > Araneae > Salticidae > Maratus > Maratus speculifer. The sequence goes on from OZ025301.1 coordinate 261,799,154, forward strand.
TAGATATCATTACCATTGTCCTTTACCCTTTAAAAAATCCTACTTACACCTGTATGTTTATTGACAAACCAGCCTTACTTTTTTTTGGGGGGGGGGGGGGAGGGATTCTGATAAAATAAACACACACACACACACACACACACACATATATATATACATATAAACAATCTTTTATTATTACAACTTTTGTAAGAAAACTGATCTATATGTTTAACTTATCCAGATATATTAAAATACAAATTTTGAATAAACATACTTTATACCTATGATTAAAAACATTATATAGTCAATTTAATATTAAAAAAAATTGCTTTCACTACAATTTAAAAGAAAAAGACCAGATATCACTATGCAATATTTCTAAAATAAATCTATACAATATGTATATATCTATTAAAAAATTACCTGCATGTGGGTGTTCAAATTGGACTTGGTTTTTATGGAGACCCTGACATCTGATGAACACAATTTGCATTTCTATTTAAAAAATTTCACACTTTTTTCATTCAAATCTGATACAGATTCCATGAAATAATCTACAATTTTTAGTTGTTTCTCTTAGCCATCTCTTTCTCTAGATCCTTGGAAACAACCACTTAGATATAACCACTGAGAAAGCCAACATGCGAATGAGCTGTTAGATAAATTGTCACATGCAATTTAAGCATCTTCTCCCCCCCCCCCCTCCCCCCCAAATTTTCATAATTCTTTGAATTAATTAAATTCCCACATTTGAAAGAGGGTGATTTCTGTCAAATTGCTAAGTGCCCAAAATAAAACCATAAATATAGTATATTTCTTTCTTTTTTTTCTTTTTTATCCTTTATCACTCCCATTCAATAACCCGCGAAACAAGATCCTTCGAATGACCACAAAGAGTTTTTTCCCCCAATTCCCATACTTTTTAATGAAGTCAGACTATTTCTATGTCTTATACTACTATATACCAGGAACAGCCCTCTATAGCACTGACACTGACTATAAACAGTGTAAAAGAATGCATGCTGTTTCACAGGAACTGCTGCCCTATGACCTCTTCTTTAGGGGCGATTTGCTGCAAACATGGACACTCTTTCTTTGGAGCAATGTTTAACTCACCGACTGAGTATTTTATGGACTGCACGAAAGGAAGAAGGGAAAAAAGATGTAATCATATAACGTAATTGTATATTTGTGCTCGATTATGATTACATATCTTTTTGATACAGATTACATTGCGATTACGATTAGATTATGACTAATCAAAGTGAAATCTTTTGATTATGATTATATCGCAATTATTTCGAAATTAAAATTTACGACTACGATTACAATGCGATTACACAGTTTTATATAGTCGACTATAATCGAATACGATTACACAATTACGATTATTCGAAGTCTGGATTAGGATCCATATTAGACCAATCTTTGTTTGGTTCAAAAATGTGCTTTTTTAAATTATGCTTGTGTTGGAATGTGGGAGGAGAGGGACTACTTTTGAGAAAATGTTTGAAGTATTTTTCCCGAAATATTACAGTAGAGTGCCGATTATCCAAACAAGTTGGAATCAACCTTAGTTTGGATAATTAAAAGCTTGAATAAATGGACAGACAATTTAATTAATGCTTCTGACTGTTCATATTTTGTCCAGGCTTAGGACTGGCAGCATTAGTTAATGCTGGCATATTTAAAAAGTGTTTTAATTTTTTTCTACTTTTTCATCATTTTCTCAAATTTAGAAATTATAATTTTAAATTACAAACTTTCAATCGTTACTTGCTTTAAAAAAAAAGACTTTAAGAATTCAGTTTATGACAGCATTGAAAATAAATATTGTAGTTGAATAGGATCAACTTTCTTTTTGTTCAAGCCATTTAATAGTTGTTTCTAAACATTCAAAGGCTTCATTATGGTGTGATGGACTTGTGCCATTTTCACTTTTTTCAGTTTCTTTTTCATCTTGAATCTCATCTGCAATTTCATTATCATTTAACATCTGGTATCCATGGTCATGCATGTCACTATTTAGCCATTCATTAATTTCATTTTCTTTATAGCATAAAAATTTCCCCATCTCCTTTATTGTTTTAATTCTTCAATTCGGTTTCTTCTAAATCTGAAGGGGAAAAATGAGAGAAATAAGGTATTCAGATAATTACAAGTTCACTTATTATTATTTACTTTTTTGACAGAAATAGGCTGTTTGGACAATTGGAAGCTCAGTTAAAAAATATTTTTAAAGAGAAATAGGCTGTTCGGATAATTGGAAGTTTAGTTGATCAGTGCTCTACTGTATTAGAAAACAGAACTCCTATTTTTCTGTTGTATTCATACAATGATATTTTTTAAAAATAAGAATTATGACTTAGCAAATTTCTCCCAGCTGTTGAGTATAAATGACAAATTTACTATTTCAAACAGATTTTCTGGTACTTTAGGATTTACATAAAAATCATGAAATGCTGTAATGAAGGAGTAGTTAGGATTAATACATATTTTATGTAAGATGATATTTTTAAGTAGAAAAATTAATATTAGGAAGTTTGAAAATTAAGTGTATGCTGATATTGGGCTCTAGCTCCGGTAGTACAATTTTTAAATAGTTCATGTGAGGTTAGGTTTCAAATCGCCAGACTTGGCCTACGAAAAAAGAGTTTGCACTCATCTCTAGTATGTATTTAACTTATATTTTTAGTTTGCATAGTTTTTTTTTTTTTTTTTTTTTTTTTTTTTCTAAATGTGTTTAAAGAAACATTATTAATATCATGGAATTGTGAATGTGGAATAGTAAATACTTAATGCTGTGTCTGTTGAAGGTGGTGAGAGAGATGACTTTTTAAATTATTATCATTGGTTGGGAAGGAATAACATTGTAGAATTGAAAATCATTGGTTTAAAGGAATATTTCTTTAAGCAAACCATACCAGTATCATTACTTTGTTAAAGAGTTAATTATAACTATGGTGCAGAGGATATCATTCCAAGTTATCCTTAATTTTTTAAGAATAATGTAGAATATTTGGAAGCTGCTGATTTAGGGAAATATTTATTTAATGATATTTGTCTTTAAATTTATTAATTTGTGATTTTTAATAAATATTACTTTGTGTTACCAACAATAACTTATTTGAAAATAATAATTGTATTTATTTTCCATTTGAAACAGGAATGGAAAATCTTTGTCCACAAGTATGCTTAATCTTGATAGTGAAAGACTGGTGAATGTATCGAAATTGAGTCTGCATGGCCCTAAGGATAATTTGCCCAGGTTTTCCATAAGTACAGACTGTGACGTGATGCCTGAAGATCACAAAGAGCTTTCACCTGTGGAGGAAACTGACGCCAAAGTATCACCTCAGGAAATTCAGCCTCCTGCCACTGGTCGTATCATAATCCCTCCAGCTTCATCTATGATTAAACAAAACACTCGCTCAGTCATCAAATCTGCATCTGTATCTGGTCTTTCTCTCATTATACCTTCTGGTATGATTTTAACATTCTTATATTTGTTTTATTGTTTTTTCCATTCTTTTTGTCCTACGTTATTTAATAGTTATAATCTAATAAGTTTAGAAATTTCAGATTGAAAAATTTATAAATGCAAACTGAAATTTTGTGAAAGTATTTTTTTTTAAATAAATTTTTAAAATATTTTTTGTACTTGTGCTGATTTCTGGATTTTGGCTTTATGTTGAATTTTTTCTCATGACTTGGATGAACATTCATGAATCCAGATTGTAAAAGTTTTGACTCTACACTGAAATTTTCCAATCAAAATGATAAATCACTTGGAAAAATATTTTTACAAAATATACTAGCTTGAGAGAGGGAAGAGGAAGTTAAATTAAGCATCATAAAATTTAATTCAATAAATGTAATAACATTTTATCATTGTTCATTAAAGCTATTCAACACAAACTCAGTTTTTTAAAATAATCGTTAATAAAACATCTATTTTTAATGCTTTCAGATGACTTCTCTTCATTTCCACAGTAGATATATTTTTTAGAGCAATATTTAAACAAGAATCTAGTATGTTTTCATTAGATAAATACCATTTGCATTTTATTCACAAGAAAGTGAAGTAACTCAATTATAAATCATAACTTACAAGTTAAATTTTTCTTTCAAGATTTTTTTGTAGGAATAGAATTTTATTTTTAGTATAGCTTGCACAATTTAGTAATTGACTAATGATACAGTTAAATTCTTCCAAGACAGAGATATAATTCATATTGTAATATTTATTGATATCAGAATATGATAAAATAATGTATTCTTGATTTCAAAATACCAAAATTCCACTGCGGTTAAAGAATGAAGGTGTACACATGAAAACCTCATTTCTAAGATTCCCCAACTACTGTTTAATTTATATGTTTTCCCCAATTTGTGAATATTTTGTAATTTATACTTAACACTTGAATGCATGAATTATTTTTTACATAGTAAAAGGGCGGGAGGGGGGAGGGGGAATCACTTTTTATGATAAGAGAATCCAATATAAAGTTGTTTTATTTTTGTACTGCATGCTAGCTATTATCTGTCCATAAATCGGGTTTCCATAAATGAATGCTGAAAATTGTTTTGTGTAACTAATGCTTTATAGGCCAATACATATATGTCCTCATATGAGGCCCATATAAATGAAAGGGTTAATTAAATTTCCATAACACTACTAGCATGAAAAAATATAAAATATTTTTAGTTATACATAAGGAAATATCAGCTTTCTGGTGGCTGTGTCATGAAATATTATTTTAATTGCTTGTAAATTTCCTTTCTAGTTTGAATTCAATAAAATAGTTATACTTTTCATTAAACTGTTTGTGTGTCAATAGGATTGGTGTATTTTTTTATGGGTATATATATTAAAAAATGCACCAAATTTTCCATTGCAATCGTTATTTTCTTTAAAGAATATTTTTCAGTTCATTATTTATGGGAAAAAAATGTTCTTGTTATGAATTAAATTTGATGTAGAATACTGTTTGCAGTTAAACTAATCAAAAGTAGTAATACAATCCTGGTTGATAGATCCTTAAAAATTACTCCATTTTTTACCTAATTGAAATATTGTTTTTTTTTTTTTTTTTTTTTTTTTTTAACTGTTAATTTTATATATATATATATATATATATATATATATATATATATATATATAAAGAGATTATGGAAAAAAATAATAATGAAATAATTATTGAGAAAGAAACTGAGTTATTTACCAAATTTAACTGAACTGTTTTTCCTCTTTAATTTAAGATGCTTTTTAATGATCTGAAAAATAATTCTTCTGGGAATTCTCCCTCCTCTATCCAAACCTCCCTCTCCTCTCCTATAATATCATATTGTAAACCAATATAAATCGAGAATAAGCCATTCTATATTTGAATTTATAGAAGTATGTCGACTTAGTAAATCAATGTATTATCATGATGCTTGTGATTTTACATCAAACTTAAACAAACATTCTCTAAATTCAAAGTTGTTAGAAACATGTTTTCTTCATTTGATATGCCACCATGTAATAAAATTGATCAGGAAGATGTCATTTAATGGAAGGATCCTTTTTTAGCATTTTTCAGCAAAGTTGAAAAGATCTGAAATCTGTCCATGCTCTAAATCCCTAAATGTACTCAGATTTTCAGCAATTGATTTATTTAGGGTCACCGAAGCATGTTTGGTATTGTGTATGAAGTATGTATGATAAATGGTTCATTTACAGGGGCACTCAAAAGAATTAGATTACATTACAATGTATTGGGAAAAATCATTTGGAGAGTATGTAAATGACTTTACACTATTTTAAATTTATTGAAGCTTATATAAATCACTGAATTTCACTATGATCACATTAAAACAGAGCATTCATAACATTTTTTGTTAATTTACAGGGAAACACAAAAGAAATCAGTTACAGTACTGTCTTTGTGTAATAATTACTGGCGAGTACATTTAAAAATTTAATATGCACTTTTAAATTTAATAGTATTTAGCATATTACTCTTTATATATAAATTCTATCCATTGTATGCAGAGCTGCACAAAAGTATCCACATACCATTCTCCTTATTAGAGGAAGCTGCAAAAAGGGAATTTTCTGAAATATATGCATCTCTTAAATGAACTAAACTTTGGAATGCATGTTGTTAATAGATACAAATTTCTATACCATATACAAGGCTGCTAAAAAGCTTGGATAATTTTTGGATTGTAGATAGGAACAGCTGAAATTTGATTTTGAAATGCATCATACATTTCCATATGTTGAAATGAAACATATTTTTATTTTTTAAACAGTGCAGTTTTCTTACATTATTCTGAATATGTAGGAAAGAGCTTCATAATCTATACTTGACACATGATTTTTTCTTTCTTTTTTAGTTTGATTGACACATTAAGAGTACAATGGTATTTATTGTGGCAATTCTTTTATCTCCCTCAAATACACTACTGTGCGAATTAATTGGGACAAACATAAAATTTTTTACAAATGTTGTTTAATTTGTATAGGTTAACTTACATGCTTTGTATAGCAATCTAATACGAAATATATCCTCCTCTAGCTTGAATGAGATCCTGTACACGTTTTGGCATGGATTCCACTAAATTAGAACATATATTTTTGATCTCGTCATCACGAAACCAAACTTTTATAACATTCTCAATCATTCTTTTCTTTGTTGAGCAGTCCATTTTACTCACAAGTCTCTTTACAATGCTCCACAAATTTTCGATGGGATTTAAATCCGGAGAATTACCAGGCCAATCCAAAATCATTAATTTCTGTTCTTGAAAAAAAAAAAAAATGTTAGCTTAGAAGTATGGCATGGAGCAAGATCTTGTTGAAAGATACCGACACAACCAGCGAATGTTTGCATCCTAGGCACAATTTTTCTTTCTATTAAAGAGATGTATTTTTTAGAGTTCATAATTCCTTCAACTGGTTCTAAGCTGCCAGGTCCTCCAGAAGTAAAATAACCCCAAAACATCTGTTTCTGAGGGTGCTTAACTGTTTGTGTAACATGTTGTTCCCTGATGGGTTCTCCATCAGTTCGCCTGACAAATCTTGGTTGAAACCCTTGTTCAAAGAAATGCGTTTCGTCGCTGAATACAACATTTTTCCAGTCTTGCGCAGTCCAGGATTGATATTTCCTGGCCCAATCCAAACGTTTTTTTTTTTTTCATTGCACGGATTAATAACTGTTTTTTGATTGGTTTTCTTGCAAATCTCCCAGCTTCAATAAGCCTTCGTCGAACTGTCGATGAATCCACTCTCACAGCAGTAGCTAATAATTCTCTCTGAAGATCTGTACTTGTTTTGCGAGGATGCATTTTACTATTTCGTACAAGAAATTTCTCTGTTCGAGGTGTGGTCTTGCTTTTGCATCCACATTTACTCTTTCGTTTTGGAGACAATGTCCCAAAATTCTTTTGCTGATTAATAATCTTAGAAACACTGGATTTGCCAACTCCAACTGCTGCAGCACTATCCCTCACAGTCATAAAGGTATGCTGTCTAAGGGTAACAATTCTTGTCCTTTTCCTGGGAGTGATATCCATTTTTTAAATGCGCATCCAAAGCAAACAATTCACACAATCGACCACTCCTTACAGAAACTGAAGCGCAACTGAAGGGAAATATTTTCGATATGTCATGATCACGTGATCAATCCGGTTTAGACTATTCAAGAGCAGTGGCGCGTTGTAAGAAAATACAGTTGAAACCGGTTTGAGGCAGAAAATCCCCGAGAAAGGAACAGTTTTCTTAAAAAACATGTTTGTCCCAATTAATTCGCACAGTAGTGTAATACTAAACAAACAAGTTTTATTTATATTTTAGCAGTACTTTCTATGTTGTAAAAAAGTAATATTGATAAATTTCATACCAGATATTAAATTACAGTAGACTCCCTCAAATCCACAAACCAGAAATCCACAACTCTCTAAAATCCACACATATTTTATGAATGTAAACAATGAAAATTTCAATTCAGATTTTGGGACAAAATTTGATTTTTTTTAGTTTTGTATCAATTTTATATATTTTTTAATTTGTAATTTTCATAATAATACTCTATTCATGGTTTTTTTTTTTTCTTTTTCTTTCTTTCTTTTTTTTTTTTTTTTTTTTTTCATGAAGGAAGAATATTTTTTGAAAAAATTCAAGATATTGCTGATATTACTGGTAATCACAATCTTCTTACCAAATACATTTATGCATTAATCAAGATTTTTTGGTTATTAAACCTGACTAAACTTGAAAAAAAAATCCTTATTTTATGATTTTGGTGTAAATTAATAATGTACTTTTATGAGGCAAGTTTTGTTGTTTCGGAAAAAAACATTTCCTCTTTTATAATGAATATTTAATTATACACTATTGATTATTAACTTGACCTTTGCTATTAATACTTTAATCATTTAAAAAATAATCTAAATTTTTATTATTTTAGTTTATTACTTATTTTAATATTTTATTATATTGTAAGCATTCATTATAGTTCAGATTGCTCTATTAATTGTCCTCAAATTACTGTTTAAAAAATGTAAACAAAGCAATGATCAGAAATCCGCAAAATTCTAAAATCTGCACAACCTCTGGTCCCAAGCTGTGCGGATTTGAGGAAGTCTACTGTATTACTTTGATTAAGTATAATTTTCACAGGTCTCTTTACTACCTCTAAATTCAAATTCAGAACTTTCTTCTTCTAAATATTAACATGTATTCTTTCATATAAGGGAGAATCCTATTCAAAATTAATTTTATGATACTGTTATTAAAATAGAAAATAATGGGGTATGCATTATAAATGTAGATTCACAGTCGCCAGTCTGCACATGGTGACTAAATTTTTTGATTTGGCTACTAATTTTTGGCGTCTTTTTGTTGCCATCTTTTTTTTTTTTTTTTTTTTTTTGTAAATTTCACATTCTTCTTGATTATTTGATGACAATCACATTTCTTTGCAATCCTCGACAAGATTTTCACTTTTTCCAAGATCCTCTGATGAAAATCTCATGTTTTTTCAGTAATGAATTCTAATGAAAATTGCATGTTTTTTCACAATCTTCTAATTAAAATTGATCTTTTCACGAAACTTGCATTGTTTCTCCAATTGTTTGACAAAATTAGCATTTTTTCTGCAATACTTAGGTTTTTTAAATCTCTATCTTGTTTAACTTTATCTTCTGACTATACATACTTAAGATTTATATTGCTCTTAATTTATATCCCAATTAAAATAATTGTGTGATTAAATGAAATATACACATTTGATGTAAATTAATCTGTATTTCTTTTGTGCTTATTAAGCACTTCATGCTTATTAAGCTTCACTTTGAATTCAAGACTTTTTTGCCCATATAAATACTATTGTTTTTATGAGTTTCTTTCACAAAATGACAACTTGATCATTTGGATTTAGGAGCCACTTGCTCCTGAAAAATTTTAAGAATCTGCTCTTAAACAATCTTATGTAATGGGATTATACTATAGATAATGATTCCATTTCTACAAAACAGTTTAATTTTGAACACAAAACACATTATGAGGTTTCTACAAGGTGATTGCTGTAGAATGTGCATAGCACTTATTGTTCATTTACTGGGACATACAAAAGCTTCTAGATACTATACTGTTTACTCGCGATAATTGATGGAAGTGTGAATTCAGTTATATGAGTTTTTAAGTTACTACATGATTTATAATACTTCTATTGATCATATACAAGGCTACACAAAAGAATTTGTAAGCATAGAGTGTGAATTGCTTAAAGTTATTTATTAATTATTTTATACAGTTCCAAGCTGAATTGTATTTAGTACAATAAGAGTTGCTTCTAGAATATAAATAAAGTCATTTATAGGATTGCATAAAGAGTGGGATACATTGCAATCTATTGACAGTAATCTTTGAAAGCTTAATTTCAGTAATTTTAAGCTTGTTCCATCTGAAATTAAAATTTATCTTAATAAGTGAAGTGTAAAAATCAGTAGATAATATACAGGGCTATATAAAGGAACTTGGATGTGTTTCTGTCTATTAGTTTAAATTCTTGAATGTGAATTTTCAATTGTGTTATGCATGCATTTTCTAACTAAACTAAATTTTATCGAACTATGTTGACTATATACAAATGTATAGTTCATACACAGGGCTATGCAAAGGAATCTTAATATCTTTTTTTCTGTGGATGGTAATTCCTGAAATCAGGATTTTAAATGTGTTATGAGCTTTGTAAATTGTTTACTTATTTATCTTTTGTATCTTATTAGGGAAACTCAGCATAAAAAACAAAACTACTTAATTATTATCAACTTAACAAATTTTTTTAGATGCTATTATGGAAATGTTAAATATAAATAATTTATTAAAAGATGACAGAAAAAAAATTACATTTTTACAAAATTTTAAAAACTTTAATTTTAACCATCTAATTTAAAATACTGTTAATATTTTAGATTTTAAAAGTTTCATCTTTTTTTTTTTTTTTAATATTACAAGCCACAAATGATATTTTGGACAGATTTAAAAATTATATATGTTTTTTAAAGAGAAGTTGATTTATAGGAAAAGAAAAATTACTGAATACAGCTGGGAAGAATAAACAGAAAGTGATTAGTTATTGTACATATGTTTTTGCATCAAAATATTAAAGTCTGATCCTGATGCTCTACTATAAAGGGGGAGGGGGGGAATCAAGTCCATTTATTCACATTCAGAACAGCTTTAGCATTTTGAAGACATGGAAAATCTAAAAAGATATGGACTAAGAATGGATTTTAAGTTTTCCTTTAAAAGTTGAACATATTAAATTTTTGATAAATCATCTGTAATTGTGATTTAATTTGTAGTATCATTCTGAAACTTTGTCAGGATGTGGTTAAAAGTATATAATAGGCGTTGTTTTGTTAAGTATTCTGGAAATGTTGGAAAATGTTTAAAATATGCTTGATGCATGACCTATTTTTTCTTGTGTGCTTTGTATTAGTAATAAGTAAGTAATTAATCATCTATCTCCCTTTCTTTTCCTTAAATTTTTGCTCCTCATACAAAAGGGAGACTTTTTATGTTTGAAGAGCAAAGCTTTTTTTAACTTTGCTAAAAACAATTTAAATGTTTTTCATTCATGTTGAATGGTGAAGACATTGCATAACACAGTCATAGATTTATTCGTTAAACAAAGATAAATTTTTAAAATTCAGTTAAAACTTTTGCACTTGAAGAGCAAAGCTTTTCCTGCAAATCTAACTGTTCTGAGCTTTGCTAAAAACAAAATTTAAATGTGTTTGATTTATGATACATAGCGAAGAGATTGGATAATACATAGATTTATTTGTAAGCAAAGATAAAAATTTTAAATTCAGTTAAAACTTTTGCACTTTGAATAAAACATGCATATTAAAAAGTAAAGCAATAAATTTGTACCACAAATAGAAAGCATAAAATTAAAGTAATAAGAATTAACAAAATTTTAAAATGAAATAACCTAATTTATTAAAATTAAAATGTTATAACAGATCAAATCTAAAAATCCTTTAATTCATCTTAAAATTATAATTAAACCAAAATAAATTACTCAAATTACTTAAAGGTGTTTATATTTACAATGATTATTAAAACCTAGTACTTTCGAGCATATCATGCTCATCATCAAGGTTAAAAACAACAAAAAGAGTAAAAGCTGAGTTCTTTTATATGAGATGGGCTGATCCAAACGTCAATGTGAAAGGGCGGGGCATGTTGTTGGAATGTTCCAAATTTTCAATAGAAGAGGGTTGTTCAAGTTATTTTCAGTAAATTGTACCAAATTCTTGTATCATCATTACAAGTGTAATTAGCTCAAGATAAAATTTTTATTGATTCTATAACTTTTAACTTTTGGTAATTTGATATTTTCTTTAGTATTTTAGCTTTTTTAAAATCTATTATAACCTCTTGTTCCTGATATAATTTAAAAATAGCTGTTTTGCATCGATTGAGCTTGATATCTGTAATGTGTTCTGGCAGACGCTTCTTAAATTTTTTTATTGTCATATCAATATAATCTGCCTTCTTTTTTGTTCTTCTTTATAGTAGCTGGGATTTTGTATACACCTGCTGAATCTTCCACAGAGATAGGATTGATGCTATTGTGAAGGGTTGAATTTAATTCATTGGGGGGGGGGTGGGAAGCGATTAAATGTATATTGTATTTCTTTAACTTAAACTTTAAACATTCAAAGAAACCTGGAAAATATTGAAATTTGTGTAATTTTGCTTCTCTATATTTAAATTTACTATTACTGGTACTGTACTGAATTCGGTAAATAAGCTTATTTATAATCTTGAGTGGGGAACCATTATCTTTTGCTATATTTCTGCTAGTGTCCAATTCCTGATTAATTTATTTCTCACTGCAAATATTGAAAGCACGGTTTATATAGAATCTGTATGCTACAGCTTTATAGTTCGTGGGGTAAGAACTATTTAATGAAGTGGTGATTGTTTGATCAAATTTCTTTTCTATAGATTTTGGTTTCGATAGTTAAATTATTTTTTATGAGTTCAGTGTCAAGAAAGGGTAGTTTTCCATTTTGTTCTATTTCTAATGTTAATTGTATGTTTTCATCATTGCATTGATTTCTTCCAAGAAAAACTGTAACTGCTCCAGCTTTTTTCCGATTGCTCGTCCTTAAGGAATTGAACTTAAAATTGTATGTAGACTATGTATCTTCCTTATCTATTGAAACTATATATTAGAATTCAATGTGTAAATTAAAAGTCCTGGTTTTTAATCTATTTTTTAAATTTTGAACATACCAACAGATTTTATGGAATTTCAATTTATCACAAGGAAGTATCTTTTTTGTCATGTTGTGAGTCTTTATTATCAAGTAAAACATTTAATATATATGCATTTCTAATTATAAGTATAGTACATATATAATTACAAATGACAGTAAGGAATTATAAATTTAAACTATTTGCATACAAAAAAACAAAATTTTAGAAAAATCTGTTTTTTTATGAGATACTTTTAGAGAACGTCTCATAAGGATGTAATGGGGAGATATTTTATTCTCATAAGATTAACATAGAAAAACATCATTATCTGCTTTTATTCTACACAGCAGCTGACTGATGTCAGCCTTATGCAGCCTAGGATAAGAATAATTTTTTTAAGTAGCATAACTGATTATTAATGTTTCTATGAAAGTTTGAAACATAATAATGCTGAATATTATTATAAATGTTACTTCACCTAAGACTCTGAAAAAAATATATTTGATTAGTTATTTAATTAAGATAATTTTAATTAATTTTCTTTAACATTTTGGAAGCAAGTGCAGCTGTTTCTTTTCACTGGTATTTAATTAAATCTTCTTTTCTATCTCTTCAGTACAAAGTAATTCTAGAAAATAGAAATAGATTTTTTTTGTTTGTTTATTTCATTGAAAACAATAGAAATACTGCTAATTTTCATAATTTTAGAAGCATATTATAAACTCTGAATATTTTGTATTATATAATTACTATCTACTTTTATGTTTTATTAGAGAAATAGTTAATAAATTACAGCAATTACATAATTTTAAAATTTTGATATTTCAAAGTCAAATGAACTTTTTGAATTCATTTTCTTTGTATCAGTAGTTCTTAACCTGTTTAACATCTTTGAGCATAGTTGAAAAGGGTTTTGAATTTCATTTGTCAGTCTGTATTTTAACTTACATAAATGTGCTAAGATTGCCATGTAATTGATATATTTTACTTAGGTTTAATATGACTTGCTTGTTCAGCATTAAAAGGGAAGTGTCTGACATTTATAGTTCTTTTGCAAGTTCTATACTATTACTCGTAGATTTCCTATTGTATTTTCCTGTTCCCTGTCCAAAATGTTTCCATATCTTTGGGTTGCTGGAAGACACAATGATAAACCTACAAGTCAGCCACTAAAATTGAGGTGAGGTCTGAAGGTGGTTTTGACTAAGATATGACTTGGCAAACCAGTTGCATTTTAATAAGCTAATCAAGTTCTGTCCTGGAATTTTAGTTTCCAACTTGATGATGTGATTGTCTGTGCAGCTGCTTCCGAGTCCTAATATATTTGATATAATAGTACAACATTCCTGAAATTAAAAAATAGCTTGTTTCCTTTTATTAGAAATCCTTCAAAATGTAGAAGGAAAATAAGTTAAAATACATGTCTCAGTCAAAAAGTTCAGAGTACAAAATTTAGTCACAATATAGAAAGAAAAGGCTTACTGTAGTTAGTTTAATTGATGCCATTGTTGTTGCAGTGTATCTGATTTGGCGCAGATAATATGGAAGTACTGAATTAATGCTGTTAAAGATTACGTCCAACATACAGTAAAAATTAAATATTTATTAATGAGTAATGTTTAAATAAAATTGTTATAACATTATTACTGTGCATTATTATTACAACAGCAAGTAGCTCAGCCTCTTACAAAGCTGGATATATCCTATGTTAAATCAACTAACAAGTTACTACTAACTATCTGAATGAAACTTGTATGATGTTTATTTAATGATATTTCTCTTTCAACGAAAGATTTTTTTGTAGATGATTTTGGTCCTCCTCCCATTGGGTCACCTGGCGGTTCAAGCACTAGTTCCAGAGATGCCTCGCCCAGTAGAGAATTAAGCCCTCTTGTTGCTCAACTGAAACCTCCTATCATTATTAGGAAAGGGCCCAGAGGTTATGGTTTTACTGTAAGAGCTATCCGAGTGTATTATGGAGATTCTGATGTATATACTGTCCATCATTTAATAATGGTAAGTTGTATTGAAAATATTTCATTATTACTTACCCATCATATGTAGTATAGGGTAAGTCTTGCAATTGTTTTGAAAATCGAAAAAAAAAATTTTGACGGATTTACACGTTTTATATAGTGAAGATTCCGAAAAACATATTTTTAGAAAAAAAAATTTGCCAGCCGTCTGTCTGTCTGTCTTTAAACGCTCTATCTCCTGAACAAATTGAGATAGAGACTTGAAATTTTGTATGTAGTTAGTATGTAAGAATGGAACGAAGCCTATTTAATATCAGCAACCTCGATTATGAAGAACTATTTTTTTCGGACTCTCAAAAAATTCGTTCTGATGAAAAATATATAAAAATTTTCAAATACTTTTGTTCTAAGGAATGGACGTAAAAGGCAATAAAATAACACACATTTTGCATCTAGAACGAAGTGGATCGTATTGTTAGTTGCCGAGATATTTGTAATCATGTTTTCCACATTCTTTGATTTTTCATGACCCTGTATTTCATTGAAATTTCAATTCAGAGGTATATTTTAATTGAAAATGAAACGCTTAATCCAACGCAGTAAATTGTTAGTTTATATTATTATTATTTTTGGAGTTATAAGGATGTTTCTTTTACGCAGTTCGGTATTACTTGAGTAGTTTGGCGTTTTATATAATTTGTCGAAATTGGTACATCAGCAATTCATTAATAGAGCATTACTATGCATATTAACAATATTTAAATTTTGTTTTGGAATTGCAATGTATTGTATAAATAGTTTTCACATGTTTTACTTTCGTATGCCTGTCCATGATGGGTAAGTATTACGGTGGCCCCCCAACGACTAGTTTTTTTGATGAAACAGTGTTCTTCTAAGTCTGTTTGTATTAATCTTAAAAATTATTCTAATGCAAAACAATATTTCTTTAAACGTCAGAATTTTTTTATAAGTATCTAGTTTTAAAAAGAATCATTTGGATTGATGCATTTTTTTTTTCTCTTGAGTCCCAGTTTTGTGAGAAAGAAAGGGAAGCATATTTTTATGAAATTTATTGTATCTTTATTAACTCTAAAAAAGATTGGATTAAAACTAAGCATTCATTAATGCAATTTTATTAAGAGAAAAGGAAAAAACCTTGCTAAAGTTGTTTTTTCTAGTGAGTTTGTTTTGTTATGTCTTTCAGATCTTAACAACAACAACAATAATATAATAATAATAATAATAAAAGGAATATTTTGTTTTTATAAGAATAAAATTTTATGAAAGAACACTTTTTGAAAAATAAAATTTTGTGAAAGGGTCCAATACATTATTGCCTTGTCTACCTCTGAATTGTTTAATATCATCCTTTATCAACTAGAGCATGATGATGATTATAACAGATGTAAATTTTCCATTTTTCACTTTTGGGTGAAAAAAGTCTGAGCCAGTATTCGAACCAGGGATGTATTGGCTGAAGCCACTAATGCTCTTCCAACTAAGCCATCCCGGATACAAACACTGGAGGACTATTTCACCCAATTAACCTTAACGATCATTTTATCTGGTCTGATACACCAGCTATTTTTCAAGAGAAATTTTGTGAAGGGTCTTGTGTTTCAAACTAGAAAAAAATGTGAAGGATCCTTTCAAGTCTTCTCAAACAGATTTCTGTTGAGAGATCAGATTACCCACATTAAAGTTTTCATGTAGGACACTGAACATAAAAATAAATAAAATTTAAAGTATGAGAATGTAGCTATTACAAAATTTTCAACATATTATTTTACAAATGAAATTTCAATTTTTCAAGTTTGGAAAAATTGAAAAATAAACCTTCGGAAAAAACTGAAAAGAAAACATTTTTTTTTTCCAATTTTTCCGGTTATTTTCCGAGCATTCCCATCTCTAGATGGAATACTGCTTTAAACTGAAAAATGTGTTGATCAATGCAATATGAATATACTAAACGTAAGAAAAGAATACATGATACAGTTCCAGAAGGAAACTTGTCTATAAAGCATTTTTTTCTTTCCTATGCAATACTGCTTTAGAAAGTTTTACTGTATAGCATTTTTCAGATTTTTAAGTCTCTAGTACATGGAATATGGATAAAAAATATCAATGAAAATTGAAACATTTACATACAACAAATAAAAAATCATTAAAAAAGATAAATATCACTGACTACAGCACTTCTATAAAAATGAAGTTTGTGAACAAGAAGATAAAAGCTGTTTTTTCTGTCAGAACACTTTGTAAAAGACAAATTTTTAACCAAATTGTCATAAAAATCGAAGTTTTGCAGAAATTCTGTTAGGCTGAACCAGGCCAGGCTCTGGCTGGCAGACTTGTATAAAACCAAAAACCTTTTGCACACCTAAATATTGGGTTGAAAACTTTCTGCAAATTAATTTAATGCTTAGTAAAATTACACATTATGTCATTTTGGCATGGACGAAATTTGCATTTTTTTTATGCGATTCATTTATGAAATTCACATTTTTTATGCAATTCATTGACAATCTGCATTTTTTGCAGTAGTTCTTTGTTGAAATGCACATTTTTCATGCAATTATTTGTTAGAAATCACATTTTTTTTCCAAGGCCTTTTGACAAAATTTGTATTTTTCTCGCAATCTTTTAACATTTTTTTTTTTCTTTTTAATATTCTTTGACGAAATCTGCATTTTTTTTCTTTGCTTTTTTGTGACTCTTCAACTATATTTTGCTTTTTTCCCCCACAGTCCTTTGACCAAATTCATGTATTTTTAATGACAATTTGATGCAATTGGCTTTTTTTTTTTTTTTTTTTTTCAGTGAACGATTGATTAAATTGATTCTTGTTTGTCAAAATTTGTGATTTTTGGTGTTCAAACTTTTGGACTGATAAATTTAATTTTTTTTTCATAGAATGTCTTAAATTTTCAGAAAATTTGAAAATCGGCCCTTTTTTTAATTGTGCATCATCAGTAAATAAATCATACATAAAATTAGGGGAATATTTTTTCATTTTCCAGTATTTAAAAAAAAGTTACAAAAATAAAAATTGTTTCTTTTTAAAAATTTTCTGCAAAATGTTCTATACGAATGATAATGTTCTATATGAATAAACTTCTGAATTGTACATAAAAATTGCCATGCATGGCATGTGCATCTATATTATACAACTGTGCGGTGAAGATTGTAAGTTATTTCTGGGTTGGGCTGGATTTGAGCGTAACTTTTAACATTTATCCTAGGCCGGGCTTGGACTAAACTTATAATTCTTATACTGGGTCAGAAAGATTTTTTTTTTTTCTAAGTGTTGGGCAGGGATCAAGCTTGGACATTTCAGCCCTTGTAGACCTCTGCTGTAGCTTTCATTCATTTTTTAAATTAATGCAAACTACAGATATAATATAGTTTTTAAATATTGAGTACTGATTAATACTATCAAGAATTATATTCAGATATGTATTTTTTATATCATGTTGAAACTTTTTTCAGAATATAAAAAATTATTGAATAAACACAATTTTTCCTTTTTGTTTGGCAGTCACAGAGTTAATAAAAAGTAACATAAAATCTCTCTAATTATACTTGAGAACTGATTAATTAAAAAGTAATACAAACATGTCATTAAAATAATATTTGAGACATTTAATTTTGTAATTTTATTATTTTATTTATGATAAATATTAAACTAATAAAGTAAATGTATAAAAACATTTTAGTGAAATAATTGAAATACTATTTAGACTAGTGTTAAGATCAGTGACTTATAAAATTTTATTGTTTCTATAGGCTGTTGAAAATAACAGTCCAGCTTTTGAATCTGGTTTGAGACCTGGAGACTTGATAACTCATATCAATGGTGAACCAATTCAAGGCTTACTTCATCATCAGGTGCTACATCTTATGCTGTCTGGTGGCGATCGTATTAATATTCGCACAATTCCATTGGAAAGTACTACTATAAAATCTGGTGGGCGAAGAAGAAATCCTTCATCTATAAAAATGGCCAAACGACCTTATTCCTGCCGTAGAAGATCAGCTCAGGTGAAGAGAGATAGTCATTCAGACAAAAAACGCAGAGCTTCTTTACTGAGACGCTTAAGCAGTAAACGAGCAAGTGCAGAAATGCATCAATCTGTCAGTGGCTCCTCACCAGTTCTTACACCAAGCCGTAGTTTTCAGTCTCTTAGCAGAACTCTTGCATCTACTGACAGTTTGCCAGCTTCTCCTACTAGAACCAAAAGCCCAAGGTCTCCACCAACTGCTAGGCTTTGTTCACAATCAGATTCTCCTCATTCTACCGGTAACTCATCTCAAAGTAGCTCTCCTAGTTCCAGTGTTCCTAACTCCCCTGCTAGCTCGACTCATCTTCCTCATTTTCCTCGTCCAAGTTCTCTTCATGGATTGAAGCATAAGCTTACACAAACATTCCATTCACCCAGAAGAAAATCTGTTGGTCATATTCCTCTCTCACCACTTGCTCGCACACCTTCACCATCACCTATCACATCCACATCACCCACAAGATCACCATCACCTCTTGCATTTCCTGTTGGTCATCATCCATCCAATTCTCAAGTTACCCAGACTTTCCAGACTATGAAATCAGCTACTGTAGTACCGTTGTCAGCCACCATATGTTCGTCAGCTAAAAAATCATTCATCAGGCCCAAAAGTGCAGAACCAAGTTCTCCTCTTTTGCGAAGAGCACTATCCCCTGATCGCCTGCATCCAAAATCAGCTGAAGTCAAAGCTAAAAGAGAATCATTTTCTGGGCAAGCTTCTCCACTTGCATTGGCATCTTCACCTTCATCCCGTACTCAGTACTTATCTCATAGTGCATCATCAAAATTATGCTTGTCATCACAGAGATCTACACCATACTGTTCTAGTGCCGTTGGCAAAAGTTTAACTGATTTGGCTGATACATCAGGTGATCAGAGCATATTTCAGGATTTTGAGGGAAATTGCAGCACCCCTAAATCTAGGTTAGAAGGCAGAATAAGTCGTTCTACAGTTACTCAGATGCGCAAAAGGGGAGAAAAGCCAGTCAAGTCTCTATTGGCTCAGCAGTTGTTTGCCTCTGATGAACCTGAACCTGTGAAGGAAGAACTTGCTACAGTACACATAGAAACAATGCCAGGTATAAGTAGAGTGTCTACCACAACTACAACTCCTGGTATTGAGATTACTACTATCTCCAGTGATTCTGATAAATCACATTCTTTTAAATTGGTTACACCAGATGATGGAAGCAATGTTAGAAGAGTGAGGAGTGAGTCAGAACCAATACCTGTAGCTCCCTGTGTGTGCACAGTGATTGAAAATTCACCAGAAACTGTAGCAGTTGCTCAAAATGCTCCTGACAAACAGGATGCAAAGAACACATTATCTGAAATGCCTGATAAAACATCGCCATGGTCTAAAGAAAACATAACAGCTGAAAAAAAATCTGGTAAAGAATCGACTTGTGATTTGAATAAAGCAAACACAATTGAATCAAAAGCAAATGAAAAGCAAGAATTAACAGATAAAGAAACCATCAAGAAAAGTGAGAAACAAAAAATTGAAAGTAGTGTAGATAAAACCACACAGACTATTGAGACAAAATCATCCAAACCTCCAGAGAAATCAGCTGTGGAAAAATCAGCATCATCTACAGAAAAATTAACATCAACTGTTGAAAAATCAGTCTCTTCTACTGAAAAATCGAGTAAAGAAAAAATAACTTCATCTTCAAATACACCTTCTAATTATGAAGAAACAAAAAAGTCCACTCAATCTAAGAAGAGTAGTAATGCTGATAAATCATGTACAAATGAAGAAAACAAAAAAACAGAAGAAAAAGGTAAAACCTTTACTTCAACCATTGAAATCAAATTAATAAAGTCAAAATCAGAAAAGTCCACTTCAGACAGTGCTAAGAAAGATTCTAAAGGGGATTCTGGTAAAAAAAGTTCTGACAAAAGTAAAAAGTAATCAAGATTAGTCATAAATAAGACCTATTGATTCAGTAAAAAAGCCAAAAGTAATTTGTTCAGCTGCATCAATTCAAATGTAATGCTTTTACCTAGATATATGTTTTCAGAATAGTAAATGAATTTTTTTTTCTTTCAATTTTAATGCATGGGTATCACTGAGAGAATTCTTTATTGTAAATGAAATTTGTGTTTATGTGCACAATGCCAGGTTTGTGTATTTAGCTTTTTGAGCTTAGTGAGATTACAATGTTGGTTCATTTATTAACGACTATGGTATTAAACAGTAAAATAGCCATTGATGGGATTTTTAGCTGTTGATTTTTAAATAAAGCCATTTTTTCTGTACTCTTTACCTTTGTCAAATTAAAAAAAAAAAAAAAAAAAAAAAAACTTTCATGTTTCATTATTTTTTTATTTACTTTTAAACTATTTCGGTATTCTCAAAATACTTTTTAAATCTAGTCTTCTTTCATATGTCCATCATGTTCAAGGGTGCCATTTCTCCTTGTAGAAAAGAACTTTTTTCATGTTTAACTAACATTTCACAGATAATTTATCCATGGGTGCTTACAGAACAAAATTCAGCATCAGACGGTTTTTGAACAGATGTAATGCTGTTTTCTTTTCTTTTCTTTTAATGGTGAATATAAACAGGAAATAAATTATGAATTTTCTTTGAATCTCATGTGCAAAATAATTTTTAAACATATCAACATAAAAAACTATGCAAAAATGTAGCAATGGAAAAAAAAAAAAAAAAAAAAAAAAGGTATATAAAACATGTTTTTTATTGGAGTAGGTGGCGGTGATGTGGGGGAGGGATAGATTGGGATGCAGCCTCTACACCCCTCTTTTAGTTTCTTTTTTGTCTTAGTATTTAATAATTTTTAATCACTTGAGAATAATATATTTTTTTTTAGAATTTTGAGTGGAAAAGAAAGTAAAATTTGAAATTCAGAGAGGGGGCAGTTGCCCTTTCTTGTAGGCACCCATGAATTCATTTATCTTGTTTTAAACCAGAGTTCTAACTTTAAAATCCCTTACCATTTTCATACTTTTTTCTGACATGCTTATATGTCTCTAGATTTCAAAATGCATTATCATTAATCTAAAACTAAGAATAGATAAATGTAGCTCTTAAGATTGTGAACTGATTCTTCATCATTTTAAACATAGTTTCTCTTGAAACATTTTCTTATAATCTTGAAACATTTTCTGAGAGTTTTTGCTCTTATTGTAAAAATATGAAAAACAACAGCTCTAAAATGAAAAATGAAATTTTAAGATAAAATGAGCTTTGTAATTGGATATTTAAAATGATCAAAGAATGTTTTTGATTCTGCTATTAATTTGTATAAATATTTGTGAAACATCACTATTCTGTTGTAAAAACAATTAACTTTAGTGCCAAACATTTAATTAATAAGCAAAAATTCAAATTTTAAACATTCGAATTGTCTACATAAAGACTTGTATTCTTTATACCATTGTAAATATTTCAATACATTAATGTTTAAAATTATATCTATTTCCATATATGTGTTGAAATATGGAATTTTCTCTTGTTGTTCTAATTTTACTGCTGTTGTCTTTGCAAATTACTATTATCATTTGATCCATGTATAATTTTAACACAATGGAAAGTTGTATTTGAATATAATGGTTAATGATAGACGTTAACGTAATTTAGTTTTATTTGAAAAGATGTTTTGAATTTTTTATGTTAATGCTTGACTGTTATTTGTGTTTATAACTCACATATTCATATTACTGTGCATTTATTACTGGTAATTATTTATGAAATGATTGAGGATGGCACTCACCTTTTGATAATTTAAGTTTCTTTAAGATGCTACTTGAGTCGCTCCAAAAGACCCAGATGATAATGTTAAGTCTATGGGGGTATTATTTTTAAATATCTCACTCAAATTTTAATATTTATATATGATTTTTCCATAGGATAGCTGAGGACGATCTACAATCGGGCTGGTTTTTACCTTTTTGATTTTAGTTGTATATTTTTTTTTATATTATGAAAGTTTCAATCTCACAATTAGTTCCAACTAATTCGGAAATTTAAAGTAATTTTTAAAGAAAAATCTGAAACCAAAATCAAAAAAGTAGAAACTAGCCCAGTTGTAGATTGTCCTCAACTATCCTATGCAAAAAAAAAAAAAAAAAAAAAAAAAAAAAAAAAAAAAAAAAAAAAGGTTAAAATATTAAAATTTGAGTGAGGTATTTGAAAATAATATCCCCATAGACTTAACATAATCATTTGGGTCTTTTTGAGTGACTAGTGTGGGTTCATAATTGAAGCACCAAAGAGATAACAATTTTTATCCCCTATACAATCTTTTACTTTCTAAATTCTTTTTATATTAATATTTCTGGTGTTATTTTATTAAATGCCAAATTTTCTATCGAGGCATGTAAAGTGAACTTTTATGTTGTTTGTTTTTCACAAATAATCATCCTAATCTTCTCAAACAGCTTTTATACATTTTAGATGTTTTATTAACTTTATGAGTTTTTTTTAATTTTGCAATAGAATACATGATATAGAATTTTAAAAATATATAACTTCTGTATATGTATAAGAGTTTTAACATATACGAAAGTCACTGTGATACAACTATTTTGAAATTTAAAAAATAGTGTAGATGTGAAAGAAGCATCTAAAATATACAAAAACTGCTAAATGACCTAGTTTTATAAGTGTGAAAAATAATAATGTATTAACTTAAAAAATTTTAATGGTATGAACATAAAATACATATCTCCACAGAATTTTCTTATAGCTGGGCAGTTAAGAGAAACTCTAGGATGAGAACTAAAGATATAAAGATGATATATTGTGAAAAGTTTGAGATAGCTATTCATGTAATATTTTCATATTTTCTTCCATACATGCTGCACCCCTCTGTTTCTAGCTACATGACATTTGCAAACATTTTCAGAGGCGGGGAGATTTCAAAAACATTTTATTCAATTTAAAATCTTACATTAAATTTTTAAGTGATTCAATATTCACTTTGTGCTTTTGTCAATTTAAATATGAAATGGCTTCTCAACAATTTTATGCAGCATCAACAAAGGCTAGTAGTGATCTAGCAAGATGAGAAGGTCTATACATGAACCTGAAGTTCAATATTAATTTTAGAAAAATACAAATATACAATCAAATTTAAATTATTCAGTATGATGCATATATTTAATTTGTATTGATATCATTTACCTGATTTGCTTCATCTTTGTCATTTATTCCAAATGCTGTGAATTCAAACAAAAAGAAAATGTTAAAATTAAATTTTCATGTATCATGCACTGCTCGATTTCTTAAGTGTTTTTTTAAAGGGGTTGGGGATGCACTATATACTCATATATTATTTATAGCATTAACAGATTAAAAACTGGACAGCTAACTGAAATTGCAGAGCAATTTGCCCAGCATTGTGGCCCTATAGAAAACACTATATGGAGTTTAATAAAATAATACCAGAACAGTTTTATAATACTAAAAAATAATTTGGTTGTAATATAAGTGTAAAACCAATTTCATCAATGCATGTTCTTTTCACATTTCAAGCTTCTAAAGTTTTGTAGTAGTAGATTAGTTTGCAACATTACTTATACATTAAAAGCATTTTTTAAATATGCATTTACGTAACATTTTTCTTTTTTTCTGTAGAAATATGCACTTTTTTTCATAAGTTTCTTTCAGATTTATCTAGTGCATAAATTACAAAATTTGCAATTTTTCAAATTTATAAAATTTTTCCTGGTGAGGTGATAATATTCAAAATAAAATAGAAAATTAATAAGTTTGTGGATTTGATAGCATTATAACAATCGCAAAATAGCACCCTTCCACTAGGCCCATTTTATTGTTACTAACAAAACTTGTTAAAACCTTTAATATTGTGATTTATAAATCCTTAATAACATTATATTAACATACTTGTATATAATCATGGAATTTTTTTAAAATTTGTACAGTGTGCATATTAAATTATGAAATTTAATTCAGTCTTTTTATTTTTAAAAATAACTCCTTTAAGGAAAATTAGTATTTTTAATTATTGGTTGATTATAGAAACTATTAATTTATGAATAAGTTCTTTTATTTCATTCATGTAAGATTAAAAAATATTGAGAGTATCAATCCTGTAATTTATTATTAAATGTTATACATGAATTAAATTCACATTATTTGAAACATTCAATTTTATGTTTCAAAGAAGTTACTGACTCTTTGATATAAAAAGAAACTTTAATTAGCTTTGTGTTGTCTTGAAAACAGTTTAAAATTCAAAAGGTATATATCTATATATACTTATAATGCATTTGTACATTTATAAAATTCACACAAATTTATATAATTTAAACACTTATCTAATTTACGAATCATGTTTTATGTTCTCACTTGTGCTTAATGTATCGTTAAAGTTGGTTGTTTAAAGATTTTATTTGAAAAACTATATACATCATCAAGTCTTTTTTCTAATCATATCATTTTTATATGCAAATGATCTATAAAATGTTGTTAATGCTAAATTTCAACTTTTGAAAATTTTACTGAAATTAAAATTTGTTTTGGAGATTTTCATCTGTATATATTTTTTCAAATGTATACTTACCTGAAGTTTTTTAAATTTTGCTTTGTATATATATTTCCCTTAAATTATCTAATCCTATTCATAAATATTCAAAATGTATCATTATCACACTATAACAGATGTGACAAACTGAAGCTATGGTTTTTAAACTTATGTGTTTAATTCTATTTTATATAGAACAACAATGAATCTTTGAGTTTTTACAATACAGAAATGCCTATTATCAGCTATATCATAGTGAAATGTAGTATCTAATTATTTATAATTTATTGTAACAAGTTCTGGCTTCTAATAGCTTAAATGTCTTTAAATTATAAAATTTTTGAATCGCCCTATTGTTGCTCTAAAATAATGATGCGTTGTTGATCTATTTATGTTTTACATTATAAGTTCACTGATTGGAAATTTAATATGTAGATGAGTATAATACAATAAGTTCTTGTGAAAAAAATCACATACACCATAAATTACAAATATTTGAGATATCACAGATGCTTTTAGTCAAGATTGCTTTAAAAATAAATAATTTACTATCCTAATATTTGATTAATATCCATTAATCTAACCAATTTGCTTAATTGAGCAAGAGAGAATTATTTTAATCGACGTACATATTTTTTTTTTTTTTTTTTTTTTTTTTTTGTATTTACAAAAAAATATTTTGTGCTAAAATATGATTTCAATATAGACTTGCTTATCTTTGTATAAAAATCATATCATGGTTTTTAAATTAAAAATTTCATTGTATTTAAACATTTTTTTTTAAAAAGTGGGAAGTCTACATCTCATAACACTAATGCTGACATCCCAGTATAGTTTGATTTATGAAGTGGGTTATTTAAAGTAGATTGTTTTTAAAAATGTTATTTTTAGTTTGATATACATAAAAAGATTTGTAATATAACTTAATTTTATCTTTTTACTGTTTTTAATATCAGTTAATTAGTTAAGGAATGTTTGTTGAAATAAAATAAAAGATTGATTGTTATTATTATTTTACATAAGTTAAAATTAAGTGTGTGCACGTAAGTTATCAAATTTTTGTTGCAAGTGCAAGACTAGGAAATAAAACACATGTGTAGTTAAAGATAGTTTAGCAAAGTTTTTAAGCTGTGTAGCTTTCATTTAAGATTAAGTAAATGTGTGCACTCATATGCATGCACATTTTTTCCTAATTTTTTAAGCTTCATTCTAATTCAGGTACAGGAGAATTATTATTTCATCAGTATCCATCCTTTCAGATTTCAATAATGTTGTTAACTATTAGTTATGAACAAATGTGCATTATTTTTTCTAATTTTCTAAGCCTTATTGTAATTTAGGTACAAGAGAATTAATTCTTCAACAGCATCCATTTATTTCAGATTTCAACAATGTTATTGATTATTAGATATGAAGTATATATATCTAATAATATTCAAGCATAAATGTTGATATATTTTTCTTCTGCTCAAGAACTGCAAAATAATCACAGCATTGTGTTTTGAAGTTTTAATTTATACTTTGTTACTGGGGTTTATTCTAATATTATTCAAGTTTGTCTTCGTGATTGTGATTTTACGTTTGCTTTGCTGCAGATTTTGATACACAAACTGCTTTAAATTCCATATACAAACTTTAAGAAGTAATAGAGAATGCTATGATAAATAATTTTGTATAGGAAATCATAGTCAAAACCCAGCTATTCAGTCAAAAACATGTTTTTCACTTCAATCTGAGCAAAAATCTTTATTTATAATGTTAATGATAATGGATATATTGTAATAATATTTACAAAAGATATTGTTTGCTTTGTATGTAATGTGGTAACATCATGAAAAGTAGTAGAAATGTACACGCATTTTGTCAGTGACAGCATTTAATATGTACTACATTCCATAATGCAGAGCATCTAATTCATTGCTGTTTATATGCATATAACTGCAACTTCTCATGCTATTGTTACATTTCACACAAAGCCGATTAAGTCTGTTTAAAATTCCATTAAAATATGTTCATTATTATTAATATTATGAACAAAATTCCATGTTTGATTGAAGTAAGAAACAGTGTATGTATAACTGAATAAATGGATTTTAATTTCCTATACAAAAATAGTTCTTTTAGTGTAATCTACAATCTCTTAAAAATTGTTCATGGAAATTTGAGAAAACTCTATATTAAAGCCTATTTGAAAATATTTATTTACTATCTTGTATTATTATTATTGAGCTTAAACATTTATGTAGTTGAATAAACCATTACTTTTTCACGAAAATTAGAAAAGGGAAGTTTTAAATATTTTGTTGCTGCTGTTATGTTACCATTATGAACTGAATGTGTATCTCCTATGTTGAAAATCAGTTATGGTTTGTAAAAATCTTATGCAACTGTTTTATGAATAGTGTAAAATACATGTTTGTGCTATGTATAAATCTTCCGTAAAATTTGTATTTGATTTACATCCTGTAATTTTCTGTTTGATTAATTGAAGTTTTTGGCTAAATTTAACAATGCTAAATAGTAATTGCAATGAAAAAAAAAAAAAAAAAAAAAAAAAAAAAAAAAAAAAAGTCAATATGTGTATTATTTTCCTAATTGCTCCCCCCTTTCCTTAAACACATACACCATTTATATGCTAGGATGAATATTCTGAAAAATGTTATTTGATTTATGTTCTGTAATATTTTGTTCGATCAGTTGACTAAATTTAATAGTGCTAGTAGCAGTGTTCTTATCTTTAAATTTCCCTAAACCACCAACATAATCCTTTGTTCCAGCATTTGTCAAATTTTTTTTTTATTATTATTCAGTTCACTGCCTACCTCTTCGTCATGGCCTGCTAAAATTCTTCTTTATCCTTTTTTTTATACAGTAATATTTATAGATAAAATAAAACCATTGATATTCAAAATTTTTGTAAAAAAACACTTTCTTTTCAAAAAATATAAAAAGAATGAAGTAAACTGATTTCAACTAGATTCTGTTAACTCTTCTCTCCCTTTTTATGAAGTTTCTGTTGGAAAAAAAGAGTAAGTATTGGATAATCCTATATAATCCATAGAAATACTTAATGAATATTTTGTTTTCATGCAAATACTAGAACTTAAACACAAAACATTTTTTAACCCAGAACTACATTTTGGAAACACTGCTCTATTCTTTTATCTCTATTTACTTATTTATCAGGGGTGCCATTTCGGAACTCTTTTGTTTAGGGAGGGGGATCACCCACCCGGGGCACTCACCAAAAAATTGGCATAGGTGTTTAATCCCCAGAGGACTTTGTTTGGGGGGGGGGAGAGAAGTGAAATACAATGTTTTCTTTAAGTGGGAGTTGTGTCAAGAGTTCTTTTGTATCTTGTTGTGCATAGCTAAGAAGCAGCAGATATGATTTTATTCTTAGAAGCATTTTTTAAATTTGCCAAAGAACTTGTTGTTGTTAATGTGTCTCATTTTTGACATTCTTTCACAGCAAGGATTTAGAAAAAGGTTGATAATTATTCATTTCTATGCAAATGCTGATATTTCTATTTTAATCAAATCTGATAAGCTTTTTAGCTTTTGTGCAATCCCTGATTTTATTTATTTATTTTTTATTTTACACCTTTTAATTTAATTTAAAAGTGTATGTATTTGGTTTGTCTGACTGTTCAGTCTATGCTCTAATGCATGCAAATATATTTGGATTGCCATACAACTAATGTATGTTATTGCTGTTTAACAGCATGTTCAGTATTGAAAATGAAGTTTGTAGCATTTACAGTTCATTTGCCGTGGGAATTCAAAAGAATTCCGTTACATTATGGTCTAGGGTAAAAAAATCATCTGTATTGTACTTTAATGATGTTACGCTATTCCAAACATATCTAAATTAATATGAATCACTGGGATGCACTACAAGAATATTGCTATAGAATATGGTATACATAGCAAGTTTACAAGCACACGCAGTTACAGTCCTGTCTATTAACAATAATTGCTAGAAATTTGTTTTCAGTTGCAGTACTGTCTATTAACAAAAATTGCTATAAGTATACTTTCAGCTGCAGTACATTTTATAAAACTTAACTAATTTTTTGCCTACTTGGCATGTATAAATTCTTTAATAGATCATATACAGGGTTCAACAAAAGATCTCAAATACATTTTGGTTTACTGACAAAAAATATTGAAAAGGAATTTTTAATTGTGCTTATGTTCCCTTCCTGAACTAAATTTTAGTGTATTATGTAGTATATATACAAGGCTTTACAAAATAATTCAGATATTTTAAAAATGTTGGTGGCAATTCCTGAAATTTAGTTTTCGAATGTGTTATGTGTCTTCTGAATGTTTTACTTAGATATCATCTTTCACCTTATTAAGTGGTGAAGTTTTGTTAAAAGTGTTCTGGAAGTGTTGGAAAATACTTCATAATCTGTTCTTGGTGCATGTTTTTCATTCTTGTTTTGAATATGATCTATCTTGATTGATTTGCTCTGAAATATTAAATTCCTTGGTATTTCAGAAAGATGTAAGCCTTCTCCAAGTGGCACTTCTGATCTTTGTTAATCTCTCTGATCATGTAGTTAATTCTTATCTTTAACAACAATTAAGAAAATGTTATCTGGATTTCATTTACAGATAGTAATTTTAAAAATTTTATAATACTAGCTTTATTATACTTCAAAGAAGCATGTACAAAATCACTTCTATTAAATAGCAAAATAATGTTAAAATATTTTTTCATTTACTGTCACTTTTAGCCTAGTTATGATAAATATTGAAATTATAGATAGAATTATTTATCTAAAAATACAATTTGTATGCATCTTATTAGATGATTTATCTGAAAACTGTTCATGTAACTCTTTCTCATATATTTTAAATATTTATTTGTAGTACCTACTTTCCTTAGCAATTACACATATGCATATTTTTATTTGAATATTATTTTAGTTACATGGAATTAAAAGTGGAGTTTATCGAAATTTATAACAGTTTCAAAAATTGAATTATGATTTTTCCCCCTTATAATAATTGTAATTTAATTGTGCTTAAATTGTCTTTCCACTTACACATAAAATAAATGAATTAATCCTGATTTTTATATATTTCATATAAAAATTGTAAGAAGT
Source organism: Maratus speculifer (assembly GCA_964019185.1). Classification (NCBI taxonomy): domain Eukaryota; kingdom Metazoa; phylum Arthropoda; class Arachnida; order Araneae; family Salticidae; genus Maratus; species Maratus speculifer. The sequence goes on from OZ025301.1 coordinate 261,829,574, forward strand.
GTTTCAACATTTCTTTGTTTCTTAAAAACAAGTAACTTTATCTAAGGCTGAAATGCAACTTGCATGTTTAAGCAGTCTGTGTATTTTCCCATTAATGTAATAGTTGCTATTATAGTCCAAGAGCCGACTGTACGAAACTCTAAGTCATCGAGCATAAGAAAGAAATCCTTTGTATTATAAAAGTGTAGTAATAATCTAATGATCCATGTCTGCCAGAAGCGAAGTGGTGCATAAGCCAAAAATTTATACCACTAATGATTGATTTGCAGGTTTAGCATTGTGTTTGCCATAAAATCAAAAGTATGAAAACATAGAAAACTGGATGCAGGAAAACACAATCCCACAAGTCAACGACTAGTGGTATCAATTTTTGGCTTATGCACCACTTCGCTTCCGGTAGACATGGATCATTAGATTCCCCTATTACTATTCTTCCAATAGACAAAGGATTTTTTTCTTGTGCTCATTGATTTAGGGTTTTGTGTGGTCAGCTTTTGGACTATTAGTTTGATATATTTGAGTTTCAACCTCCATTAGTTCTCCTGATAGAATGTTGTCTTTGGTAAACATAATATTCTGAGATTACAAATAACTAGCATGTGTAGACTAACTAGTATGCATGTGAATATTAATATTTTATGAAAGATATTTTTTCCATGTTTAAAAAAAAAAAAGAAAAATTCAATTACTGAAAAATGGAATTTTTAATGTGTTTTTCTTCCCCCCCCCCCCTGTTAATTCCTTTTTGTTTCTTGTAGTAAATAAGTTCATAAAGCTCCATTCAAAGTTCCTTTTAGTGCTTAACATTTTGTCTCAGATTCATTAAATAATCTGAATTGGTGTTTCTCAGTCTTAAATTTTATATTAATTATGTCAGTCCACTAGAAGTAAAGAATATCATCTTTACATTTACTAAATGTAGTAGATAAAGTCTAACTGTTAAGTAAAAGCAAAAGTTTTTTGTGCTGCATTGTTATGCAAACTCTGCTTGTCAATGTTTTTTACCACATATAAATATACAAATCAGGAATCTATACATAAAAAAAGAAGTGATGAAAGAGCAATAATTGCAGTTGTTAGATTTTGATGTTGATGAGTAAATTTAAAGCATCTTTAGTTAAATTGTTAGTAATTTAATTCTAATTATTAACATGATTATCCCTTTTCTTTCTTGAATTCAGTTTAAATTTTTTTTTATTAGTTCAACTTTAGTTTCTTACCTTTGAAAATTATTTCTTTGAAATAATTAAGATAATTCATATTTACTTTAACTGTTTATTATATTGATTAATACATTTGTAATAGTTTGAAATATAATTTTTAATAACTCATCTTGATAAAGATATTTGTTGAAAAGGCTGAGAAACATTGGTGGTTTTAATTTTAATGACAGGGCTTTTACGGTCCTTGAATTTTGCAACCACAATTTGCAAATATCAATCTTCATCAATTTATTTAACACATTATTTGTAATAATCTTTTGGCTGAAATAAAGAGATTATTACTTAGAAATAGTGGTACTGAAATTTAAGGATCATATTAACCTTACAATGAATTTTACCCAAACGTTTTAAATGGACTTCCATTGCTGATATTATCAAATTTTGAAACTCCCAATTAAGAAGTTTATTTTATCAAGATTGTTTTTCCATGTGGCATTTGATTTTTATGAGATCTTCTAAAAAAATCAGTACTTTGAGATTGTTTTCAGTTATGTATTATTCAGTGTTATGTAATTTTTCTTATACAGGAAAATATACTAACCCTTTTTTTAATGCATGGGCATTTGCAGAACAAAATTCTCAGAAGGGGAAGATGTTGAAACAGATGTGCCATTAAAAAAAAAAAAAAAAAAAAAAAAAAAGAGACTAAGAATTTTTTGTCAGAATCATGCAAGACAATTTTTAAATATATCAGCATTAAAGAATAGTAAAGAAATGTAAAAATGAAACACATTAAAAATTTAAAAATAAACTTCTACCAATTTTTTCAAAATTTACTACTTAAACATTTTTTGTTTTTTCTAATCAGAACACCCAGTTTAAGATCATTTTAAACACATGAATGTAGATAAAATATTAAACTAAAATTTGTCTTCTGATGAAGCAGAGCCTCCTCTGATAAAAAATCCTTAGTTTCTTTATAGACTGGAAGGCGACAGCACAGGCAATCACCTCATCAAGTTCATGAATGGAGATCTAGGATTAGTTGAATCTCAATTTGCATATTAAATCGCAATTGGTCTGTTAAGTCCTATCTTGGTGGAAAATACCTAAAAACCCAATTTTAGCGGTTGTCTCATATTATGTTTTCCTGCTCCCAATCTTGTATGTTTTCATACTTTTGGGTGCCTGAAAGCACAATGGTAAACCTATGAGTCAACTGCTAAAATCAAGCTTTTAGGTATTTTCCAACAAGATATGACTTGGCAGATCGTTTGTGTTTTAATATGCGAATCGAGATTTAACTAATCCTAAATTTCCCCTCGTGAACTTGACGAGGTGGTTGGCTGTGCTGCCACCTTCCTTTCTATTAGTTCTTAATTATTTTAAATCAATTGAGAAAAATAAATTTTATTGTATTTCCAAAGTCGAGAAAGAAAAGAAAAAAAAAATTTAATTAAATTTGAAAATCCAGGGAGAGGAAATTTCCCTCCCCTGCTGCCCTTCGCAGGTGCCCATGTTGTGGTGTTTCATGATCAATATACCTGAATTGCTTGTTGCTTGTTGTATTTTATGGAAAATGACACACGTCATTTCTGATGTCAGATGTTTTGTTTTTCTTCAGGAGGGCTTGCAATCTTGATGTGACATGCTTTTGGTGTTTTTATCTAAACCAGCACCCTCCACGATAAAATTGTATGATGTTTGTAAATATTTTAGTGAATTTTTATAAATTTTTGGCTGAGCATGAATTAAGAGATGTTGTGATATATGACTAGCATAGGAAAAATTACTTGTGTTTGTTTAGTCATCCTATTTATTGTATATTTGTTGCAAGAGCTGAAAAACTTGAAATAAAAACAAGCATTTTTCCGCACTATGTGAATGATTAATTTTATTTTCTCTTACACTTTCGGCTATACAAAATCTAGAAATCTAAGAGATGTTTTCTCTTACATTCTTAAATAAGCCTTCTGTCCATGGTAGGCAGCAAGCTGGCTGATGCTATTCCTATGAGGAGTTTTTTTTTTCTAATATCTGGTTTATGTTTTGACATTTTTTAATGTTCTTTTTTGCATTGGATCGCTGAGGTGCATCTCTACATTGCTCCTTGTTTACTTTTTCAATTTTGGCTGCAGATATTTTTTATAAAGTTAATTTCACTTTCAAAACTGGTTTGAAAGGGACTGGTTCAAAACTGGAGAGTAAAATTGACTTTATTAAAAAATATCTGCAAAAAAATAAATAAATAAATAAAATCAAGCGATGTAGAGATACACATCAGTTATCCAATGCCAAAAAAAAAAAAAAAAAAAAAAAAGGTTGAAATGCAAATTAGACATTAGAAAATAACTTCCTCATAGAAATAGTATTTATTCTCAAGATCTTCACCTGACAGGGGCTGGAGCCTTAATCGTTTATGTTCTGATGGGATTTTAAGTACCATTAAAGAAAATGCAACATCAAATTTATTTAATTTGTCTACAAATAAAATATATACACTGCCAGAAAAATTCGTCAATATACACTAAGTTATCGTTATTTTTTCACAAATAACTTCTGTTCTCCCAGAAAACGTATTTGTTCTGTGAGTTCATTCCGAACGTCGAAAAATGAGGAAAAGATTCCGTTTATATCTAGCACGCATGCGCATTGGGTCTGTTAGTAATAAATTCGAATTTATTTTTAAAATGAAAAACAAAAATATTCTATTGATTAAAATGTCTAATTTAGTTTTAAAAGACAAAAATGTTTTCTAATTTAAAAATAAATGACAATTACTTTCTTTATTCGTTCAAAAATTCTCACAATCTGCTATTCAAAGTTGGATAAGTTGAATAAAGTTCAATATACTAAGTTATTTCTATGATAAATATTCGCATATAAAATATACTTTAAGTGAAACACATTTAAAAAATATATTAGTTAAAAAATAAAATGAAAAAAAGAAAATTGATATTATTAAAAAAAATCTTATGGAATAAAAATAGAACATCCATGTTTTTTCTCTAACAATCTACGTAATATATTTAAAATTCGCATTTTTATACTATATTAATACTAAACGTAAAAAAAACCCAGCCACAGTTTCATTAAAGTTGAAATCTTTCCGAGATTAATTGCAAAATTAAAAGCTTTTTAACGAAATACACCAAACCACACCCATATGAAATGAACGCTTCTATTTTAAAGCACAATAATCACGAGCAACCGTAGCGCCGAGGATAAGCGCTGGCCTTGTAATGCTGGGGTCGTGAGTTCGATCCCCGCCTCTTCCGCATTGATTTTTTCCAATTTTTTTTCAAGTGACGGATATTTTTTCCTCTTTTGACGGAAAAAAAAAAAACGGAAAATCGTCAATTTACAGACAATTTTTGGCAGCAGTGCTGCCAGTACATTTTCTGTGAAAAGACGGAAGTTTTTTTGAGAGTGTAGTGCTTTTCATATAAAGTATTTTGTTGGATCACATTCAATAAGCACAGTGAAACAGTTGAAGCTAAATATTTTTTAATGTGGTATTTTCTCAACCATATACATGGATTTAGTTTTCTGCTATTAAATAATGTTTTACCTGGCACTTACAAAGCGCTACCCTCTTAACTACTGATTTTTTAAGTTAGTCTTATTTAAAAATCTATCTAAAAATCAAATAGTTATATAAATTATTTCGGATATCTTCAGGCATTAAGGCTATTTTCAATTGTTCTGCTCAACAAATGCAATACCATTGCATTTGTTGAGCAATTCCATTGAATTCCAATTGTTGTATGCCATTCCATTAAAAAATTTTTTAATGGAAAGACATAAAATGGAAGACCTGACTATGGAAAATGATTTGGAACCAAACTGTGTTTTTGATTTTTTGTCAAAATAAATTATCCATCGAGTTAGGAGCATTTTTGATCATATGACATGGTGTTTTTCTCCCTTTGTTGACAGATATTTCTGCTTCCGTCAAAGGCGGATCCAGCCCTACTTTTAGAGAGGGGGTCGTGATTTCTTTTTTTAGGAGGGGGGGGGGGTCACGTCTCTTAATAAGCAATTTTTATATTGAAGATTGTCCCCACATCCAAAATAGCTAATTTTCTGATACATTTGGTAAGTTAATTTCAATCGTAACAAAAAAGTTGCATAAATATTTGTAAGGATATAAATATATATATTTTATTCAGATGCCAAGAAATTGAAGATTTTTTCTGTTTTCACATAAAATCAAACAATTATTCAAGAAATTGAGCATTTTAGGCAAATTTTTAGGACTTGACAGTTGCAAGAAGTCGTCATGAGGGAGCATTTGGCTGCCACGGCCTGAAATTCAGTTTAAAATTCTACAGTTTACTGTGATTTCGTGAAAGATTCTTTGTTTTTACTGAAAAATGGTAAACGTTAATCAATCACTTATGCTCTGAATAAATGCATTTTGTATCTAAGATAGAAATTATTTCATGGATATGTCAGAAGTTACCTACTTTGAGTTTAAGAAAAATAATGTATATTTCATTTTTTAAGTTTTCTTTAAAAATTTTCTTCATTCAGAGGTGTGTCATGACCCCCGTGACCTCCCCCTTGGATCCGCCACTGGCTTCCGTCGAAAAATTCGGCTGGAAATGTTTACTTTGACACTATTTTCTGAAGGGTCTAATGTGTTTCAAATAAAACGGGGAAATGAGTACAATTATATAGTTTCTGAACAACACGTGCTAGTTTTATGCATTTCCAAACAAATATACATTAAAACTTTGTCATTAAGTTGAGCTTTTTGATTTAAGAATACTCATAACGGAGATAATTATTGAAGAGGAGCAAATTTCTGATTTATAATTTGGAACATAAAAGCTTAAAATGGTACTTTAAGGGGGTTTTTCTGCCTTAGTTTGAGAGGAAGAGAGGAGATCATATTGAGCAACCATAGAAAAGTTTAATTGAATGCAAATATAATTTTAATTAACATTAACTAATTAATGATACTTCCTCTTCACATTTAACATGCATGTCTTGCGTGCAAAATCATATTAAAAAAAAAAAAAAAAAAAAATATATATATATATATATATATTTGCTTAATATTATACATATATTTCTCAAGAAGTAATACTTAAAGTTAAGTTCCACCTAAATAAATGATTAGTTTTACTGTAGAAAATATTTTTTTAGACTATGGTAATATGAAAGGCAAAAATTCAATGAAAATTAAGAAATATATACAGTCGGTCCCAAAATTGAGTATACATGAACTGATCGTTTCTAAATTTGTGTGTAAAACAATCAAATTCATTAGAAAATATTTTAAAATATTATGCATAATAGTGTGTCTTGTTCTCTAACAACATAGCAAGAAAAAATGCAAAATATTGAAATAGCTTTTATAAAAAAAATTTCAAAGATAGTACAAAGCAAAAACAAGAGTCTCAAAATTGAGTATACAGTTTTATTAAATACTATGTAACAATGAATTAGTACTTTGTAGCATATCCATTTGCTCGAATAACAGCTCGTATTCGTGCAGGTATTGATTCTACAAGAGTTTTTGTGTTTTCACTGAAATTTTAGCCCACTCTTTTTTCAAAATAGTTTTCAAGTGCTCCTTACTTGAAATGTGATGCTTTTGGACCGCTTTCTCCAAATGAGACCACAAATTTTCTATTACATTTAAATCCGGAGACTGTGGGGGAGTATGCAGTTGCTGGCGACAGTTATACAGAAGCTACAACTTCACAATTATAGCCGTACGCTTAGGATCGTTATCCTGCTGGAAGATGAAGTTCGATCCCAAACCTAGTTTGTTGGAGCTAGCTTTAAGATGATTCTTAAGAATGTTTAGATATAACATCTTGTCCATAATTCCATCGATAAACACAAGTTCTCCGACTCCACCAGCAGTCATGCAACCCCAAACAAGGACAGATCCACCACCATGTTTGACCGTCGGTATTGTATTCTTAGAATCCAGCTCGGTCCGAGGTTGCCTCCAAACTTTGCCACGCCCGTCGGATCCAAAAAGGTTAAATTTACTTTCATCACTAAAAATCACTGATTTATAAAAATCATGGGACTTAGAGATGTGATTTTTAGCAAATAAAAGGCTCTGCTTACGATTAACTTCACTGATGAGTGGCTTTCGCCTAGGTACACGACCATTATAGCCTGCATGTCGTAGAGTCCTGCGCACAGTTCCTGCAGAAACATTTCTCTTTATGACTGAACTTGCAGATGCAGCAAGTTTCGGGGCACTGTTCAGTGGATTTTTCTTCACACTGCGAATAATTGTTCTTTTTGCTGTATCGTTGAGGATTTGTTTGCGTCCTCTTCCAAGTGTATTCACCACTGTTCCAGTTCTGTGGTATTTTTTAATGATGTTTTGAATACACCCATGACTTCTGCCAATCAAAGAAGTGATTTCGCGAAGAGATCTGCTTTCAGCTGACCATTTTATAACCAAATTCCGCTCTTCTATTGAAGTCTTCTTCCGATTGCTCATTTAGGATTAATTTGGCATGAAAATTATTACAATGCAGAACTTAATAAGAATTACAACCAACAAGAATCGTTACAAATATAAATGCAAAACATTTTAAATAAAAAGTGGTTATTACGAATTAATTTATTCTAGTGTATACTCAATTATGTGACACACATTTCCGCCTTACATTATATATAGAATTTTTTTATGCTGATTTTACCTCAATATTGTGGATATTTCTCAACCTTTTTTTTAGAATCTATATGCAGTACCGTCTAAAAAACTTCCATTCCGTTCATACAAAATTTTAGCTTTTTATAGGTAAAATTCAAAGCGAACACCTAGTGTATATTCAATTTTGGGAGTGACTGTATATCTACCTGTAGGTTCATAACATACACCATACACCATCATACAAAACTTGAACGTTATACGTTAATTACATTTGAAATTAGATTATATAATAGATATTATATTATAGATGCAATACCAAAAATGACAGTTAGTACCAAAATAACTTTAAAGTTCTTTTTTTTTTTTTTTTTTTTTTTTTTTTTTTAAGTATTGTATAAAAGTTGACTTTTGTTAAATAGTTATGACTTTGGTTTTAAAAAGATCCATAAAATTTACAGTTAATAGCAACATGACTTTAAAGTTCACTTTTTTAATGTATAACAAGTTGGAAATTGCACGTGAAGCATAGCAAATGAAGTGCGTTCGTACGATAACGAAGTTTTAAAATATTCAGATCTTGCTGATATAGTAGAGCGTACTTTGGATACAGTATAGTGGTCGAAATCTTTGTGTTCCTGTAAATATGCAGGGAGTAATTTTTATTATACTTCATTAACGTATATCTTATTCATAAAATGTGAAGTAGTTTAATATAATTAAAACACGCCCCAAACAATGTTTCCCCGTATAACATTATTTATTTATTGGAATACATTTGTGTGGCCCTGTAATTTAATAATAAATATTCTTTGCATCACAGATTGTACAAAATGTATTTTTTAGTACATATTTCATAGATTCATATCAATTCTATTATGTTCAAATGAGTGTAACACCATTAAAATGCATTTGAAACTTTTTTCCCCATTGACCGTAATGTAACGGAATACTTTTGATTGTCCCTGTAATTGATCAATGCATCCGATTTTCATAACATTTGAAATGACTCGACAAAATTATGTAATAAATATACGTTTTAAATTTCAAACGATTAAAATGCATTTGAAACTTTTTTCCCCTTTGACCGTAATGTAACGGAATCCTTTTGATTGTCCCTGTAATTGATCTATGCATCCGATTTTCATAACATTTGAAATGACTCGACAAAATTATGTAATAAATATACGTTTTAAATTTCAAACGATTAAAATGCATTTGAAACTTTTTCCCCATTGACCGTAATGTAACGGAATCCTTTTGATTGTTCCTGTAATTGATCTATCCGTCCGATTTTCATAAAATTTGAAATGACTCGACAAAATTATGTAATAATTATCTATTTTAAATTTCAAACGATTCGGTTGGGTAGTTTTTGCGTTGTTACATGCGGACAGACGGACGGACTGAGCGACAACAATAGGTGCTACGGATTTACATAATTACGAACGTACCTAAAAACTGGCTTTTGTTAAATAGTCTTAACTTCAGTTTTAAAAAGATCCATAAAATGTTATTTAAAAAATATTTATTTTAAAAAACTATTTTAAAGGTTTCAAGGTGACAGCTCTCCTTTTTGCTTTCTTATCAGTGAAATTTGAAATTTCTCTCTTCAATGTTAATCCCAGGGGCATATTTCAATGGTATCCATATTTTGCAATAATTTTCATCAAGAAATTAATTTTTTAATAATTTTTTTCTTGTAAATTTTTCTTAAAAGATTTTTTTTCTTTCTTTCTCATTTAGCAAAATATTTAATTTTATTTTAAGTGTTAAAATCGTATTCACAGCACGGTATCTTCATTAAGATTTTTTACACTTTGAATAAATATATATTTTAGAAATAATTTGCCTACCAAAAGCAACGAGATCTTTTAAGAAGAGTGTACAAAATAAAATATAGTTAAAGCTTTTAATTTTTTTGAGAAAGTTGAAAAATCCAAATGAATTATTAACATGGGGAGGGAGATTCATGGTCTGACAAATGAGTATTATAAACCATTTTAAATTACCGCCAGTAAAAATTTTCGTTAATTATAAAAAATAAAAATAAAAGAGTTTTAATCTTGTTTACTTTTTTTTTCACCAATTCAAATATTTCGGATACTTTACTTCATAAAGCCATAATTTTTATCCGACTATATTTAATTCTATTTGAAGATGGAATAAGACTTTCGTTATTATCCTACATTTTGATTCCGATTTCCCTTTGCGTATCGGATCTCTAAATGCAGCTTAAATTGTAAACTTTGTCACCCTTTTCTTTATCCCAGGAAAAAAAAAAAAAAAGGAGTAACGCAATTCGATTTCTTACAAGGAAGGTCTCCATACGGGCATACTCCGAAAAATCTGAAAAAAATACAGAATGTTCTTATCATGAGGTTATTCACGTTTATAAAAAAAATTTCGGCGGAACCTCCATGCAGTGTCCGTAAAAAAATAATGAAAATTTCGTTATTTGGCGATTTATCATCGGTTGGCGATGGAATGCAATTTCAAAAAATACACTTCAAGCAAAAAAAAAAGTGTCATATTGAACTTGTTTAGATAAATTTAATTTAAATAATTTTAGTTTTGACAGTTTTAGTTTGTTTTAAGGATAATTTTGTTATATCGATATTTATATATATTTATATTCAAATTTAATCATCAAAATTTGCAGTTTGAAACGAAATTCATAATTTAAAAAAATTAAAATTGTTCCAAGCTCAAAGTCCAGTTGAACATTGTCGATTCGATTTTGTTGCCATGGAAACATATGACTTTTAATTTTGAATAAGCTTAAATATATGAAAATAAATTTTCTCTATGACTATTTTTATTTATTAAAATATTTTTCCCAATGATAATTTATTTAACTACCCCAACTGGCAATATATATATATATATATATATATATTGCCAATTGGCCAGTATATATATATGTGACGATTTAAAAGTTCGGAGCCAGAGACATCAACGCCGGGTTTCCCTTTCACCGCACAGAAGTCATGGCCACCGAGGAAAATAAATAAATAGATGTAGAGGATCCAATAAATTACTCATTGGCTGCTGCAAGTTCATTTGTTTAATCCGTAGTCATGAGAAAGGGAAAAGCTCCTTTTGCAAACTGTCTTTTACCGAAACATTCCATCATTATTTCAGCGAGCCGTACTCATCGAAGAAAAAACCCAAGAATCCTCCTTCTCAGCTCGAGGCTTCCCCTCTTAAATCTAAAAAGAAAATTCTAGAACATTCTGTAACCTCAAATCATCATTCTTTTATGTAAACAGAATTCTTGTCCAGCTTCGAGATTAAACACTTCATTCAGACGATAGTTTTATTTTTAAAAAAATATATTATTTAACCAATTTATAATCGACTCAGGATTTCTTAGGCAGACGATTTTTAGAGATGATTAATTTTAAGAGAAAAAGAAAAGAAATGAATTTATTAATATGCACACTATCAAAGGTTGACGGAGGAAAAATAAATAAATAGATAAAATAAAATAATGATATTTTTTGAAAGGTATGGTTTTGGAATAAATTTAATAAGACTTTCTTAAAAAGGGTTGATAAAAACATAGAAAAATGAATTTTATTTGGAATATTAAGAAATAAAAATTTAATTAAGAATATTTTTAATTTAGAGCCATCTTTTTAAATTTACGCATACTGGAATAATGTTTTTTTAAGGCAAATTAAGAATTTATATCGTATGCATAAAGATTAACAGATTAGATTTAGAAACAAGATTTTAATTTAATAATTTGAAGTAAGTACGGAACATTATTATAAGAAAATTAAAATAGTATAAAGGTTAGTTTTGGCGAAAAATTTTTAAATTTGAAATACATACATTATATATATATAATATATATATATATTATATATATATATATATATTATATATGTATAATATATATATATATATAATATATATATATATATATATATATTATATATATATATATTTATATATATATGTAATGCAATATATATGCATATAATATATTAAACTATCTCATTATTTATGTTTAAATTCATTAAATACCATTAACATGCATTCCAAACATCCAACATTTTCAGTTGCATTAAAATAGTTTGCTTTTGGCGGGAAAAAGTGCAGCACGCCAAATCAAATCGCTTGATCCTTTAGTCTTTTCACGCCGAATATTCGAAAGTATTTTATTATTTTACATAATTTTTAATGTGATTCCGCTGCTAATTTTGACTGATCCTTTATTACATACAATACATGAATAGTTTAATTAGTATTTTTTTCAAAAAAATCTGAGTATGTCCACTATGGAGACCTTCCTTGTTAGTAACTGGATTTGAATAACTGTAAATTTCATACATTCTAAAATGCAGCTTTGTGAATGTGACAGAGAACAAGGAGGGCGAGTTTATATTTAAGAATAGCCGAAAGAGAATTCTTATACTAAAGTTGCAAAAAAATGCAAATTTATAACTCTAAATCTCATCGCAAAGCGAATTCGTATTTTAAGGATTTCTTACTTTCTTTTTTAGGTGCGTTCGTAATTATGCAAATATACGTAGCATCTATAGTTGTCGTTCAGTCTATTCGCCCGCATATAACAACGCAAAAACTACCCAACCGAATCGTTCGAAATTTAAAATATATAATTATTACATAATTTTGTTGAGTTATTTAAAATTTTATCAAAATCGGATGCATAGTTCCAATATAGAGACAATCAAAAGTATTCCATTACATTGCGGTCAATGGAAAAAAAATATTTCAAATGCATTTTAATGGTGTTACACTCATTCGCACATAATAATATTGATATGCATCTATAAAGTACATATAATATATATTTTGCATAATCTGTAGTGCAAAGAACTTTCGTTATTGATTTACAAGAACACACAAAAGTATTCCTGTATATAATGGTATAGGGAGAACATTGTTTGGGTGCGCATTTTAATTGTAATTAAACTATTTACAATTTTATGAGAGTGATATTTAAAAAATTTCCTTATCGTACGAACGCACCTCATTTGCTACGCTTCACGTGCAATTTCCTACTTGTTAAAAAAAAAAAAAAAAAAAAAAAAAAACCTAGATAGAGTTTGATTTGAAGTTTTTGTGGCCTATCCAATATTCTCTTATTACACACCGGTTGAAAGCCTGTCAGCTAGAGTAAAATTGAAATTAAGCTAAAAATTGCTAAAAGTGATAGAATGGAATTGCTCTATTTTCTATAAATTATGTGCGTAAATTAATTAAATTGGAAAGAATAATGGTATAAAAAATACTGTGATACAGTCCGCTCTCGTTAATTTGAACTCGTCGGACCACAAGAAATGTTCGAATTATGGAAAATATGAGCGAAAAACATGTTTAAAGGGGTACTAATACAAAATTAGTATGTTACAATATTATAGTATTTTTAAAATTTACTTCGACCGTTATCATTAGAATATGACTTAATATTAAATTAAACGATATAAATACATAAACAACTAATTAAGGGATTAGAAACTAGCACAATGGAAGAAGGATTGGCGGTGTCATTAATGAACAGACGAGGCATTAAGAAAGCGGATATCAAATGAATGGGATTATATGTATACTAGTTTCCGAACTATTTCTGACAAAAATGAAAGAAAGAAAATTATTTTAAGGATCTGATGTCCGTGTGAAAGCAAGGAAAAATGAAAAATAGAATTTTCGTTAGTTCGAATTAAACAAAGTCAAGAGAAAATGAGTTCGAATAAATGAAAATTTTTAACGTTATTCTGCCCTTGGAAATTTCGGGACTTCATGTTTAGTTTGAATTAAACGAAGATTCGATTTCGAATTAACGAGAGTCTACTGTATATGAAAATGAAGAACTAAATTAAGAATTTTAATTTTCTAAATTTTCTACATAATGAAGCAATCACAGAGTGTGAAAAACAATCATTAAGTTCACAAATAATATACAATGAGATTACCGATTTCTTAAGTTTTTTATTTTTTACGTGAAACTTAACTAACTTAACTCTTAAGATACCAATTATCTGCAGTCCCTTGGAAAAGAAGCCTATAGAACAGCGGTTCCCAATCTATGGGTCGCGGATAAATTGATGTTTGTTATCAAAATATATCTTTTATTTCATCTGTTTAAAGAATATAATTTCAACAGGAAATAATATTTCTAGGAAAAATCCTTAATTTTCTTCTAGATTAATATACGAACATAATATCCAGAAATATTTAAATCATCTTTGAGGTCTTCAAATTCAACACTTCGTGTTTATGAGAACATGCTTTTTCTACTTAGCTGTTTTTGAAAGACAAGTACTGAGACAAACTGCGTGTTAATATATGTTCCCACATTGGTAAACATCAGTATCAAAAATATCATTGATTATAAAGTTTTGTTATCATGATAATTAAACGTATTTTTAACTATCTTTGTAGTTTGTGCATTGTTTTAATTACTATTCACTTACACACATTGAGATTATCGATTCTTGTGTTTGTCGATAATGTATTTTCCATACGAAAATTTGTGTTTTCGTAGGATAGGACAGCCGAGCGTATAGAGATCGCACAAAAATTGCTATACTGATATACAACTTTTTCTTGGGTGGGTCGCGAATTTTTTTTTACTGAAAGGTGGGTCGCGTACTTGGAAAGTTTGGGAACCGCTGCTATAGAAAATTACCTGGATAAGATACGATCCCGCTTAAGATACCAATTATCTGCAGCCCATTAAAAAAGAAACCTACATAAAATTACCCGGATAAGATACGATCCCACTTAAGATACCAATTACCTGAAATCCCTTGGAAAAGAAGCCTATAGAAAATTACCCGGGTAACATAAGATACCAATTATTTGCAGTTCCTTTAAAATGACTGTTTAATCAATCATTTTTATATGATAAAAATTTATTGTGGGATGAAAGAAGCTGTCTTTTGACATGGGCACCAGAAAGTAGATCTGATTTTTACTCTTAATCTACAAAAAATAGGTTCTCATACCTGCAAACATAATCTGAAAATGTACTTTCATCGAAAAAGTTGAATTTATAAAACTTCATGCTGTAAAAACACACGAAATCTTGATGAAAGTCTTTTTCAAGACTGGAAAGTAGAAAAAAAAAAAAATAAATAAACACTCAGACTTTTATTTAAGTTCCTAGCTTGAAAAAGGGTAAAAGATTATAAAAGTTTTATGTATATACAGGGTGATTCAGCTCGTCGGTGACAAACTTTAAGGATCGATAGAGCACACCTAGACGAACATTTTTGAATAGGGAATGTAGGGTCCCTGACGCGATGGTAAGGCGCTAGGCGCTTTCGAAAATTTGGGTGCCGAAATTCGAAACGTCATAAAAACTAGGGAAATGGTTAGATTTTCTTGCTTGTTGCGTCGAAATGATTCTGTTTGTTTAGACTTTCTTCAGTACCAATTTGATAAGCGTATCTCTTAAAACATGGATAGGGGGCGCTGCAGACTTTGGAGAGCTAGACAACAACTTTAAGCCCGTTATTTTGATAATTTAACACATGCTCGCCAAAGTTTATACTCTAACTTAAAGTTTGAACCCAAAAGTAGAGCCCTGCAAAAAGCGTAAGAGCCGGAATAAAATGTCAAAGTACAGGGTGGTCGAAACTCGAAGGCTCCTAAGAGATAAACAAACAGATTTCTTGACTTATGGCATGCATTTTCATGATTCTGTTTGCTGGGGCTCTCTGAAACTCAGTTGAACGTTACAAAAAGAAACATCGATAGGGGGCGCTTTGGGCAAAAAACATAATTCGTTGACATTTCGGACGCTAACTGGAAACGGGGCGCTACGATCAGTTAGTAATAATGAAAACACATTTTCTACCTCTGCTCAACACTTCTGAATAAATTTAGACCAAAAACATCAATGATACTGGAAATTTATTTACAAAAAATAACACTACAGAAGATGCTCGAGATTTCGACCTTGGGCCATGATGCAGGCTTCGCACCTCCGTCGCATTGAGGAGTGTGTGTTTCCAACAATGCCAGGAGTATCTCTGATCTGCCCTGCAGCTGCCACAATGCGCGCCACAAGTTCTTCAGCACTGCTGACAGGTGTATGGTATACCTCGGCCTTCAGGTAACCCCAAAGGAAGAAATCCAAGCAGGTGAGGTCTGGTGATCGGGCAGGCCAGTGAACTGGACCCCCACGCCCGATCCACCGCTGGCCATACCTTGCGTTTAGATGGAGACGCACGTCGTTCGTGTAATGGGCCGGAGCTCCATCGTGCTGGAACCACATCTGGCGACGCGAACCTTCGGGTACGTGCGCCTCCTCCAGAAGCTGCGGCAGCACTTGATCCAGGAAAATCAGGTAAATTCCACCTGTCAGCCGTTCAGGTAACAAATAAGGGCCAATGAGGCAATCCCCCAGAATGCCGGCCCACACATTTACTGAGAAACGCTCCTGGGCTGCTCGGCTTCTGGTTTCATGTGGATTTTCATCACACCACACATGACTGTTGTGGGCGTTCCACATTCCCTCCCGGCTGAAGGTGGACTCGTCCGTAAACAAAATGCTGTTTACAAAACGGGGATCCCTGGATCTCATCGCCAAGTACCATCTTGAGAATTCCACTCGAGGGCCAAAATCCTGCTCTCTGAGCAACTGCACCCGCTGGATGTGGTAGGGGTGCAGATTCCGGGAACGTAAGATGCGCCACGCAGTTGCTTGCGAAATGCCAACATGTCTGGCGATATCTCTCGTGCTAAGACCTGGGTTGTCCTCAACCAGGTTAAGCACTGCCTCTTCGTTGTCGGGGGTGCTCACTGATCGCTCCCGTTCAGGCCTGCCTCCGTCGAAAGATCCCGTTGTGGACAACCTCTGGTGTACTCGAGCGAAGAAGGCATGGCAGGGGATTTGCCTGTTGGGGTAACGCTCGGCGTACAACCGCTGAGCGGCTCGTCCATTACAACCAGCAGCGCCATACGCCAAATGCATGTCAGCCAATTCAGAGTTTGTGTACCGTTCCATCCTACTACCGATCTGCAGACAAGTAACCCGAAGCTTAAGTAGGTACCGCACGTTCAAAAGACGTGTCTGCGCATACAACTACGTCATCTCGCGTTGTCGTCTACGCATTACGCATCTTTTGCATATCGATATGGTACGATATCTTTTGCATAAATCAGCAAAAAGCACCTTATGTAAATTTTATTGCGCGCATTGTGCATGATTGAAACCAGCTATGTTTGTTAAAAAAAAAAAAACAAACTGCAGTTTTAATAGCTTCTTATGATAAGTAAATTACACTCTTGTTTTGTTTCTAACTGATCGTAGCGCCCCGTTTCCAGTTAGCGTCCGAAATGTCAACGAATTATGTTTTTTGCCCAAAGCGCCCCCTATCGATGTTTCTTTTTGTACCGTTCAACTGAGTTTCAGAGAGCCCCAGCAAACAGAATCATGAAAATGCATGCCATAAGTCAAGAAATCTGTTTGTTTATCTCTTAGGAGCCTTCGAGTTTCGACCACCCTGTACTTTGACATTTTATTCCGGCTCTTACGCTTTTTGCAGGGCTCTACTTTTGGGTTCAAACTTTAAGTTAGAGTATAAACTTTGGCGAGCATGTGTTAAATTATCAAAATAACGGGCTTAAAGTTGTTGTCTAGCTCTCCAAAGTCTGCAGCGCCCCCTATCCATGTTTTAAGAGATACGCTTATCAAATTGGTACTGAAGAAAGTCTAAACAAACAGAATCATTTCGACGCAACAAGCAAGAAAATCTAACCATTTCGCTAGTTTTTATGACGTTTCGAATTTCGGCACCCAAATTTTCGAAAGCGCCTAGCGCCTTACCATCGCGTCAGGGACACTACATTCCCTATTCAAAAATGTTCGTCTAGGTGTGCTCTATCGATCCTTAAAGTTTGTCACCGACGAGCTGAATCACCCTGTATATGACAAATGTTTTTTATTCTAAAAAGGGGAAATGGATTAATGGAATAATTTTAATATTTCGAAATAAGATATTGACATTTAAATAATACAGTTGAGTTCTTTTTAGGAAAATAAGTAAGATATGCTGAATTAAAGAAAAAAAAGGGGGGGGGGAACTTTAGCCGATAATTAAATATTATTAGATTACGGAAAATAATAATAAAAGTACATTCTTATAAGAATTTAAAACGAAATCAAAACGAGAAAATGACATTTTTTTTTTTTTTTAATTGCATTTATACCCATGTAATGGAACATTTTGAATCCTTCAGGAGAGAAAATCATAATTGCATAATTGTTTTCGTTGATTAATTACTAGTTCATCTGGAAACGATTCATTAAAATTATATTTTGAATCGAACGAAACTTGATCAGAACCTAAAGGATAACATTTCTCAGAACTTCAGAACCCCTTCCTTTCCAACAACTTCATGTATCGCAAAAGTAAACAATAGTAGATTGCGTTTCAGAAGCAAAAGGGCTAGGAGCTTTAGGGAATTCATTTTTTTGCCCTAAACGCAATATGGAAGCAAGATGAATATGGTCGAAAAAGGAAGTATACTACGTATACTCAAAATGCATTGCCAAAACTTGGATGAATAAAATCATGACCAGCCTTTGCCTTCTCTATTTTTCCCTCCAGAGCAAACTGTAGTAAAATGTTTAGAAACAATATTCGGCTCCTAAACCTTCCTGCCACGCAAAATCAAAAATGCTGAGTAAAACAAGGGTAAAGAAATTGTAGAACGGGAAAGGGTTTTATAGGCGGATATAAGTTGGTGAGTGTAACTTTATTGCATCTCCCTGAAACATTTAGCATACGGTTTCGGAGGAAAAGGGACCATGTAAATACTTTCGTTGGATTTCTTCTTAAAATTCAGAATTGAATGCGCAACCGAGATAGAGCTATATTCAGTGTTACTTCATTCGTTTAAGGGATAATACCTAGTTATGGACCTCGAAAAATTGATTTTTGTAAGTTGCACTTTTGGTGGCTTTATCAACTGAAGAGTGGAAATTCATGGTGTTGAGATAGATGATTCTGTGTAAGTAAAACAAATAATAAGCATCGCAATGTGACTTATACTAATATTATAACCCTTTAAACCCTGATCTTTCACAATTGTGTTGTTAATCCTAAGGAAAAAGAAGAAAAAATATTCTTTTTCTGTAATTTAATGCCGAGCCTGCACCACACAATTATGTGGATTCTTCGTTGACGTAACCTAACATCGGGAAAAAAAAAGTTAAAGGTGTATTTCGATTCAAACTGGCAAATTGTCTTATTTAGAAAGTACACAAGGTGCCGTAATTGTCAATTCTTTGATAAATGCAGAAAATATTGCAAAAAAAAAAAAAAAAAAAAAAAAAAAAAAATGCAATCAAAAACGGAATTTTGAACAGATTTTCCCCTAGTGGGAGATCTGTGAACGAAAAAAAGATTCATACTGAGAAGATAATTGTTTATAAATCAAATTCTAATGAATTGAGCGTAAAAATACATCACACGGCACCTTGTACATCTCTTCAAAAATACCCTCAGCAAGTTTCATGTTTCTACTTTTAAAAACGTGTCTGAAATTGTATCGGAAAAT
Source organism: Maratus speculifer (assembly GCA_964019185.1). NCBI lineage: Eukaryota > Metazoa > Arthropoda > Arachnida > Araneae > Salticidae > Maratus > Maratus speculifer. The sequence goes on from OZ025301.1 coordinate 261,848,915, forward strand.
TTCGAGCTGTTGAAGGTGAAAAAGCGTTTTTTCGAATACACCCTTAAATATATTTTTTTTTCAATCAAATATGATCCTATTAATTAGGCTTAAAAACCGATACTTTTAATTTTTACCAAAACTCTCCCAATCTTAAAGGGCTATAGACAAAATATTTGTTTGTATTTATTTTTATCTTACAATATCCCCAATATATGGTTAAATATCCTAAAAATAAACCCTGAAAACTTAAGTATACAGTCATTTTATCCTACCTACTTTTAATCCGAAGCTCTTTCAACTACTTTTCATTTAAAAAAGGATTGACGCATATGAACAGAGGGTAGCGAAAAAGGTCAGGCTATGCTGTGTGTTTACACGTGGCTTTTTTCAGACGGTCTCTGTCACGTGATACTCAAATCCACCAATGCAGACGAACAAAAAGAGCATCACATGACTCTAGCGGTCAAAGGCGAAACGTACCGTGGCAGCCTGTCTTTTTCGTTAGTCTCGATATAAACAAAATGATTATTAAAATGAATGGCATGGCAATTAAATATTTTCCTATACGCAAGTTTAATCCGAAACACTGTTACTTCTACTACAGTCTAGCTACTAGTTTAAAGAGAAAGTGATATATGTAAATAAAACGACGTATTAAAATGAATAACACGACATGTTTTCTCTACATAAGTTTAATACAAATCATTGCTACTTCTACTTCCAGTTACCTTAATAATTATAGACTTTCCCATTTCAAACGAAGAGACGTATTTGAATAAATGGAAAAGCAATTAATAAAAATATTCCCCGACGATGGCCCGGGATTAAAAAACCGGAAGTACTAGGAAATTTTTAATAAAATGTACATTTTTAACTTGTAGGATCCATCTTATAAGGCAGCGAGCTTTTTAAAGTTCATACTGTGTATTTTGTATTTATTTATTTCTTTGTGAACCTAAGTATGCATCTAGATTTGTTTATTTGTTTATCTATAGGTGTAATTTCTGGAACTACAGAGCTGATCTCAAAATGCTTCGCAGCAAAATGATGTTTACTGTGTCTGCTTCAACTTAAACTATATTTTATAACGGTTCAATCACATACCAGAAAATGCAGAAACAAAAACTTTCTGAAATTGCGATTTTCGCAATACTATACAAGGACTCACTTGAATTTAGGAATGACGGTTGCTTAAAAGTATTTACATCCTAAAAGACGTAAATAAAAATCTAAATTTATAAGGCTGAAACGAGCGGAAAATATTCCAAAAACGTTCTAAATTACGATTTGAAAGGAATCTTTGAGACCTGATCTTGAAATTTGTCATGATTGTTACAAACAGACAGACAAAACCGAATTCATAAACTCTTTTCAACTTCCTTGAAAAGTGTTAAAAATCACGTAAGTAACGATCTTTAAATAGAAAGTTTCCCATGAAAATAAATATAAATAAATTCCTTTAAAGTAAATTCTACAAAGCCACAAAAGTTGAATAAAACAGAATTGGTGTTACACCACCCACATACGTTTTTGCGACATGGCCAGACAGACACAACGGGATTCATAAACTCTTTTCAACTTTGTTCGAAAGTGTTAAAAATCGCGTAGTGACGATCTTTGAATAGAAGATTTCCCATAAAAATAAATGTAAGTAAATTTTTTTGAAGTAAATTCTACAAAGCCACAAAAGTTGAATAAAATAGAATTGGTGATATGCTACCCATATACATTTTTGCGATCATGCCAAACAGGCAGACAAAACCGAATTCATAAACTCTTTTTAACGTTGTTGGAAAGTGTAAAAGTCGTGGAGTAACGATCTTTAATTAGGAAATTTCCCATAATAATAAATATAAGTAATCTACGAAGCCACAATAGTTGATTATCTTAGAATTAGTGATATGCCCCCCACATATGTTTTTGCGACCTGGCCAGATAGACAGACAAAACCGGATTCATAAACTCTTTTCAACTTTGTTGGAAAGTGTTAAAAATCGCATAGTAACGATCATTGAATAGAAAATTTCCCATAAAAATAAATACAAGTAAATTCCTTTAAAGTAAATTCTACAAAGCCACAACAGTTGAATAAAATAGAATTGGTGGTGTATTTTAGCAAAAATCTTGTTTTTTTCCCCAGCAAAAGAGATTGGGTCAAAGCCACCCTCTACATACGTTATTGCGACCAGGCAGGGGCGTTTAAAGTGGATTCTTCTCAGAAATTTACTTATTTACGCCCTTCCATCTTTTTAGGGGGATACAATTACGAGGCGGCGAAGATTAAGAGGCGCCCCTGTCAGCTCTGTGATGGATCAGGGCGCAAAGTGACCGTGACGGGTGGGTGCAGAGAAACGCACGCTATTAAAAAGGGAATGCAATGATAATGGTTCCTTTACTTTTTACGGGAAATGTTTTCTTTAGATGATAAAATTACCGAGTTTGGAAGAAAGAAAAAAGAAAAAAGAATGACTGTAAAGAAGCAAAATATTATTCATGATCTCACAACGAGCACGCTTTAATCTGAAGAGAAAACTGCATTTTAAGTTTAAGGATTATATTATTCTGCATAACCCTAGCAAAGCAGATTAGAAAAAAAATGTTATACGAATTTTAAATCTCTAGATATTTTCTACCGAAATTTATTTTACAAATTCGTTTCCCTTTTTAAATTACAAGGAATCAGTTTATTTTAATCATTCACTGTACGATTTTATTTCTGTTTTTATGATTTTTTTTATTTTTTTTTTTTTTTCAAATCAATAGATCAGTTTAATAATGGGAAAAATGGTAAATAAAAAAATTGTAATTTATCAAATTACAACGACTATTTGGAAAATGATATTTTCAAAGACTAAAATTTTAAAGAGTTATAAATAAATTCTATATTTAAATCAATAATAATAATAAACATCATTTTAGGATGATCAAAACGTGGTTTACGTAATAACAGTCTTATATTACGTACGCCATGGCATAAATATTAATATTCCTGTGCCAAGAATATAAATGATGAAGTTATAAATGAAATTTTAGTTTTATAATTTTTGATATTGCAAATTTTTAAACTTCTAAACATCACACATTTTTAATTTTTATACCGTTTTATAGAGAAAAAAATGTACTTTTAAATGCAATTTGTTTGAAAGCTGTATCTTAATTTGTTTTTAAGTTATTGATTTTTTTTTTTTTTTTTTTTTTTTTTTTTGCAGTTTTTTATACTTTTTTTGCCATTGTGGCAACAGAAGTATTTCATTTCTGGACATTAAACATGGACCAATCAGAAAATGAATAAAATAAAAAACAGAAATATTCCATTTCTAGACATTAAGTAGGACCAGTCAGAAAACGAATAAAATAAAATAAGTTGCGGAATTCAACCAATAAAAAGATCCAGATTTCCCAATTCTCTAACGAGGACAGTAACTATTTTCCAAATAGTTTAAAAAAATAACGATAATTTTTAAATTTTGAGCTAAAATTTGATATTTTATGGCGTATATTCTATGTATAAAATTAGGATTTTAAAATATTATATATTGCTGTATTTTGCAATTAAATGGGCTTAAATTAATTAATTTCATCTACTTAAGACTTTCTTTCTGTCAATATTTTTAAATATTCAGTAATAAAAGTAAATATTAACTTAAATGCTTGATCGAAATTTTTTTGTTACTAAAGAACAAATTCCAATTTTCTGCCAAATGCGGCCATCTGACATGGAACAAAATAAATGTTATTCCATTTTTTGGAAACTTCTTGATGAGCTACAGATATCCTATTGGCCAAATTCATGCTGCATAATGAGAATTATAGTGTTTTACTTACCCATCATACGTAGTATAGGGTAAGTCTTGCAATCGTTTTGAAAATCGAAAATTTTTTTTTGACGGATTTACACGTTTTAGATAGTGGAGATTCCGAAAAACATATTTTTAGAAAAAATGTGTTGCAGTCCGTCTGTCTGTCTGGTTGTCTGTCTGTCTGTCTGTAAACGCTCTATCTCCCGAACAAATTGAGATAGAGACTTGAAATTTTGTATGTAGTTAGTATATAAAAATGGGACGAAGCCTATTTAATATCAGCAACCTCGATTATCCGGAACTATTTTTTTCGGACTCTCGAAAAATTTGTTCTGATGAAAGGTACATAAAAATTTTCGAATTTTTTTGTTCTAAGGAATGGACGTAAAAGGTAATAAAATATCACACATTTTGCATATAGAACGAAGTCGATCGGATTATTAGTTGCCGAGATATTTGTAATCCTGTTTTCCACATTCTTCGATTTTTCATGACCCTGTATTTCATTCAAATTTCAATTCAGAGGTATATTTTAATTGGAAATGAGACGCTTAATCCGACGCAGTTAATTGTTAGTTAATAGAATTATTATTTTTGGATTTATAAGGATGTTTATTTTACACAATTCGGTACTACTTGAGTAGTTTGACGTTTTATATAATTTGTCGAAATTGGTACATCAGCAGTTCTTTAATATAGCATTACTATGTACATTAACAATATTTAAATTTTGTTTATGAATTGCAATGCATTGTATAAATAGTTTTCACATGTTTTATTTTCATAGACATATCCATGATGGGTAAGTATTACGGTGGCCCCCAACGGCTAGTTTAGGTATTTGCTAAATGTGGCATATAGAGTAGTGAAGGGTAAACCTTTTACTGCACCATATGCTATATCTGGTACATACCTAAAAATATTATAATTTTCATTATGTGCCATTAATTTGGTCAGTATGATCTCCAATCCTGATCAGGAACAATTCAAAGAATGCAATAACGCTTATCTTGTTCATGTTGAATGGCTGTACTCAGGGCTGTAGCTAAGGTGGCACCATGGGCGGCTCAGCCCCCATCCCCTAAACTATTTTAGCCCCGCCCTGGAAAAGATTCCAAGGTCACTCAATGAATTTCTGTTCCGAAAATTCAAATGAAATTCTGCTCAAATATCTAATTTAGTTTTGAGGCCCTTTCGCAGTTTTGCTGAAAAACTAAATTGTAACTAAAATAAGTGTTTCAACGTTCGCTCATCCTATTTGCACATAGGAAGCTAACATGATGTTTAATTCTGCACCAGTTATACACTCGAATTATTCATTATCCTATTCTTTTCTTAGCGCAAAATGAATTTATTACAAAAGTTTAATAAGAAACATAGTACCTACAATGTGAATATGCACTAATTTATGTTTCTGCGTTCAGAGAGAGAGAGAGAGAGAGAGAGAAAGAAAATATGACCCCCCCCCCTCTCACATGCTCTTGAGCCCTCCTATTGTTCACTTCTAGCTACGGCCCTGGCTGTACTAGACAAAAAGTAAGAATTTGTTCTTCGGAAATTAAAGAAATTTCGATCAAATGGCCCTTTGCATTCGAAAGGTATTACTCACTGACCACTTGTGTTTTGTATAAATGGGTGTTCCAAATGCTCTGGACACCAGTATTTTAAACAAATTTTCTTTGCCTTACCTAATGGCAGTGGCGCAGAAGTGGGGGGGGGGGGTTAAAACCCCTCCCAGAGGTAAAAAAGATTGCTATAATTGCCGCTTATATGAATCAAAACCAAACTTAATATTTAAACGTTTTGTCATATTTCGGAATCTGCCGCTTTGTTGTATCAGATTCCATTGAACAAACTGATTCAATTAAATGGCAAAAATTTAGTCTAAAATTGTGAAAGTGCATATTACATGCATTAGTTAAGTGAAAATTGGTTATTTGAACTAAATCACTTTTCCGAGGCATCTTATATTAAAAGAATGGTGATTTCCTGTCACACAGATGCTTTTTGGCTAAGTTTTATACAGTGAGCCATTTCTTATTTGCACATCTGTCCTTGTTCCATGCTCGAAATAATAATAGACCATCTAATTATGCAGAAAAACGTACTCCTCTTTGTAGATATCTGTCAGTTTCAAATGCCCTGTTTTGCGTATTCAGGTAAAAATATTTGTAAACATAAGAATTAAAAAATAGTACTATATAAAGTTATTAAAAGCTGTTTTTGATTGTGAATGAACAAATTATCGCAATAAATGTTTTTCTCAAGCTATTTGTTTCGTAGGAGAAAGGTGGGGGTCTGTACACAAATTTTAAGAATATAATATTCCATTAGTTGATAAATGTAGAAATGATTAATGGTGCTTGCTCTCGGGGACGCACTCACGGTCGTGCCTACACTGTAAAAAATATCACAGTAATTAAACAGCAAAAAATGCTGGCAATATGGGTGCCAGTAAATTTTGCAGTATAATTACAGCAATTGCGTTTTTTAGATTTTACAGCAGTCTTGTATAATTTCAGTATTTTTTGCTGTTAATTTACTAAAACTCGTTTTCCAGATTTTACAGCACTCTTGTAGATTTTCAGCATTTTTTGCTGTTTTTTTACTAAAATTTGTTTTTCAGATTTTACAGCACTCTTGTAGATTTTCAGCATTTTTTGCTGTTAATTTACTAAAATTTGTTTTTCAGATTTTACTGTACTTTTGTAGATTTTCAGCATTTTTTGCTGTTAATTTACTAAAATTTGTTTTTCAGATTTTACTGTACTTTTGTAGATTTTCAGCATTTTTTGCTGTTAATTTACTAAAATTTGTTTTTCAGATTTTACTGTACTTTTGTAGATTTTCAGCATTTTTTGCTGTTAATTTTTTAAAATTTGTTTTTCAGATTTTACTGTACTTTTGTAGATTTTCAGCATTTTTTGATATTATTTTACTGAAATTTGTTTTTCAGATTTAACTGCTCGTTTGTAGTTACTCAGTATTTTTTGCAGTTAAAGTACTAAAATTTGTTTTTACTGCTTTTTCGTTGATTTTCAGCAACTTTTGAGGTCAATTAAGCAAATTTCGTTTTGACTTTATGGCACCTTTTTTTCAGTACTTTTTGCTGTTTATTTAAGAAATTTTGTTTTTTAAATTTTACTCACCTATCTTTGAAACTTTTTGCAGCTTATTCAACATAAAATTAGTTTTTTTAGTTACACAATTTTGCATTTTCTCAGTATTTTTTGCTTTTTAAATTTATAATCAGTTGACAACTTTTGTAGATTCCTTTTTTTTTTTTTTTTTTTTTTTTTTTTGTTTGGTTAATTTAATTCCATTATAATGTACATGCTTTTAAATAGATCATTTGTAATTTTTTTCAGTAGCTGTAAATTATACCTTAATTTTCATCTAGTAAATTATTGACATAGGTTGAAAAGTGTATGGAATAGTTAAACGTAATTACTTTTAATTGTAATTTTGTATTATTTGACATCAGAATTTCAGAAATAAAGAAAGATACCTCCATACAATAGTGATATCAAATATGTGACAATAATATGCTATACAAAATTTTAATTACTTATGATTATAGCCCTATTAAAGCATGAGTTAACTGGGATGTGACATTAGGTTATCTAACAAAATCTTTTTTTAAAATAGTATACACACTTTAAAGTGCTCTCAGGTTTTTATTCTTTTCACTACAATCATTTTCACAACACTAAGTAAAAGGAATTTGTAAGAAATACTATACAATGCCTTGTGTCTTTTTGGACTGATGGGCCATTATACTTATTAAAATTTATTTTTAGATTAAAAAAAATCTTTAAACCAGGTGTATCTTCTAAAAAACTGGTGAATTCTTTTGAAATCCATTAACAAGCTTTTAATACCAAGTTTACCAATAGAGTAAAACACTCAAAAACAGAACATTTTGATAATGATAAAAATAGTTTACTACAAAAGTAGTACAGATACACCTCTCTCTGAAGCAGTATTTCTGTTAAGTACATCAACATTACATTTTTGGTCTTATGTAAATAAAATTAATTTGAAAGAATAACAAAGATCTTTTACAGAATAGAGTGTAAAATTAAAAAAATATATATGTCACATTGAAATCGAGGAAATATATTCCATCATTCATAATTTATCCAAAAGATACAAGTAATCCAGGGATTTATGAAGCTTTTTCCTGTGAGTTTTAATAACGAAATTGTATCAGAGGCTGTCAATAAATTATGTCATGCCTGGAAAGGGGTTTGAGAAACTGTGACAAAGGGGTGGTAGGGGGGCAAAAAGAAATGCAACATCACACATTTTGGTTAAAATAAAAGCATTTAAGACCAATAGATTAAATTTTCAAGTTATTTTAAAAGTATTTTGTGTTTATAAAGTAAAGATAAGATTTAAAGCCAAATATATTAAATTATATTTTGAACTGCAAATTACTAATCTTTCCTATTGCTCTTTCATATTAATATTTCATTGCTGTTTTTGGTTATAAACTTTAACCTTATTGCATATAAAATAAGTATACAAATTTTTACTGTTATGCTCACAAATGTCATTAAAACAGATAGTTAAAGATTAAAAATATAGTGTGAAATACATTCTATAAGGTAGTGCTTTGATTCTGAACGTCATGTTTATGTTTACGTAACATAGCATGACATGTAACAAGAGGGAGGAGGAGAGAGAGTAAGGTGAAGTTTGACATTTTGTGGCAAAAGAGGAGGGGGGAGATAAAAAATATTGAAGAAATGTGTGGCATCTTTTATGGATAGATCAAAATTTAAAATTAAACTCCACCTAATCTGAAATTTTAAGCAGTGTATATGTGTGATGGAGGGAGGATAAAGAAATTGTACGTCTGTTTCTACAAACATACCTTTATACAATGTGAGACCTTGATAGTAAAACAGTTATGGATTTAATTATAAGTTCTGTTTTCATTAAAACTCCATCATTGAATATTTTTTTCTAAAAAACCTTGATTTTCTTGATCAAATTTTAAGAAAAGTAGCATTTTTCCTTTCTTAACGCATTTTTAAATTGTCTTTGCTGATAAAAAATGAAAATTTATTAATTCTTTACAAAGCACTTCCTATTTGAGTTCCATTAGTACTTCAAGATATGTAATATTGGTTGTTTACAGGATTCAAAATGTAATGGAGGATATCAGAACAATATTCCAGTTCATGAAATCATGAAATCTTATTGTGGTTTCAACTTAGCATTATTTACAATCAGGAATGCATTTTTAAAATTGCTTTTGTATGGTTAGATATACGTTTCCCCATACATATACTAATTGTTAATTCAAACCAGAAATAAAAATTATGATAAATGAACTTCATGAAATGAATCAGAATTTGTTTGCTGATTGGAAAAGGTCAGAAATTTCTGTTTCTATTTAAGCAAATTTACCATATCTACATTAAAGTGTAATTGTACCTAAACAGGGATCATGGAAGCACAATTATATATAAAATTCTTTTCTTGCAATTGAACAGGTTTCATTAGAAATAAGTCTGAAAGATAATTTAGATTTAAAAGAGGAAAAAACAAAACATGAAAATTGCAATTAAAAAAAGTTTAATTTTAACAACAAATACAAGCCACAAGTTATGATCTACAACCATTCGTAATCCGATAATTTATTTAACAATGATGATACTCGTGGCATTATGCCATCTTTTAGGCTGTTCTTTCGCTGTTTATTTCCCCTGTTTGGATTTATGTTCAACAAGCACCTGGAAATAAGAAAAAAATAAAAAAGGTAAGACTTTTAAAAACACATATTGCATATACATATTCCCAACAGTATACCATTTTGGTGAACTGCATTCAGAAGGAATTAAGCTATACTGATGTAAACCATACTGATGCAAAAGCATAAGAAGTACCTTATTTTTCTGCGTATAATCTGCGGATTATCTGTTAAAAAACCTCGAAAATTTCAAGTGCGAATTAACTGCCAGTGGGGATAATCTGATGAAATTCTTTTCAAGCAGAACTGATTTCTAATTTCTACCGGCAATTTTAAATGTAAACTTAACATTCCCCCCCCCCCCAAACATAATACAAATTGTAAATTATATTCTACTTATAATCTACTGCACCTTCAAGAGATAGCGAAATGAGAATAGCAGAATGAGCTAGTATTGCCCTTATCTAGAATTTAAAGAAAGAAAACATAGGAACATTTCTGGAATTAAATTTTGAAATATTAAAAAATTAAAAATCCCCCCCCCCCCAAAAAAATGTACTTTTTCTCAAATCCCCCCCCCCAAAAAAAAAAAAAATCTAAATTGTATGAAACATCTTGCGTCACCAAACCCCTCTCTGGGCACCCCTGGATTAATGCATATTTATATTTGGTAAGATTTTGATTACCAGCGATATCAGCAATATCTGGAATTTTTTCAAAAAAAAAAAAAAAAAATTCTTCCTTCATGAAAAAACATAAATAGAGTATAATTAAGAAAATTGAAAATTTAAAAATATGTGGAATTGATACAAAACTAAAAAAATCAAATTTTGTCCCAATATCGTAACTGAAAATTTCATTGTTTACATCCATAAAATATGTGCGGATTTTAGAGAGTTGTGGATTTCTGGTTTGCGGATTTGAGAGAGTCTATTGTATATAGGGTAGATGTGCCAGTAATAGACTGCCTTCCAGTAATCAACTGCTTCATAATGTTTGGTTGGGGTTTAAAAATAATAATAGTTAAACTTTTATTATTTTTTTCTTAACCTCCCCTTGCATGCTTTATAATCTGGATTTTTTTTAACACTTTTCGTCAAAGGAATTAGGAAGCAGAATAAAATTTCAGGGACATGCGAAGAGAAAATTGCACCCGGGTCAAAGACCGAATTTGGTGCCCCCCTCTCCCAACTTTTTCTTGTGACAGGCCAAAAGTTATGATGGTAGTATAAATTTGGCATCCCCTAAATTTTCATGCACAGAGCAAATGTCCCCTTCCTCCCCCCATCCGCAAGCCACTGTAAAGTTTCACTGTTTTTCATTGAAAACCTATATGAAAAAGCTAAGAGCTGACTTTACTTATTTAATATTGTTGTTTTCCTGTAAAAATGTAACGTTTTTGATTGAATAGTAATATAAAACTTTGGATTTCAACTATTTTTTTTTAATTACATGAAACAGTAAAAGACAAAAAAAAAAAAAAAAAAAAAAAAAAAAAAGGAGGGGCTTAAGATCAGTATAAACCAGAGAAATATATTTGTATGGATTTGTTAAGTTTAGCTGAAAATTTTGCAATCCATAATTATTCCAATATTAACGTCTTCATTATTAAGAAACCAGCTCATATTGAAGTCTACCTCAACTAAATATCTTTAAAATTAATTAAAAAAAAAAAAAAAAAACACATAAAAAGGTGCAGTGCAACAATTTAAATTCTTTGTAGAAAATCAACTTCGGCCAATAAAGGTTAATTTTGGTTTAAAAAAAGCCGATTAAGACTAACAAAAGCCACCTGGATGGCATTGCTTTTTAGGTGCGTTCGTAATTATGTAAATACGTAGCACCTATTGTTGTCGTTCTGTCCGTCCGTCTGTCTGTCCGTCTGTCTGTCCGTCTATTTGTCCGTCCGCATAACAACGCAAAAACTACCCAACCGAATCGTTTGAAATTTAAAATATATTATTATTACATAATTTTGTCGAGTCATTTCAAATTTTAAGAAAATCGGATGCATAGATCAATTACAGGGACAATCAAAAGGATTCCGTTACATTACGGTCAATGGGGAAAAAAGTTTCAAAAGCATTTTAATCGTTTGAAATTTCAAATACATAATTATTACATAATTTTGTCGAGTTATTTCAAATTTTATCAAAATCGGATGCATAGTTCAACTACAGGTACAATCAAAAGTATTTCGTTACGTTACGGTTAATGGGGGAAAATGTTTCAACTGCATTTTAATGGTGTTACACTCATTCGAACGTAATAAAATTGATATGCATCTATAAAGTAGATATTATAATATACATTTTGCATAATCTGTGGTACAAAGAATATTTGTTATTGATTTACAAGGCCACACAAAAGTATTCCATAGAATAATGGTATGGGGAGAACATTGTTTGTGCGCATTTTAATTGTAATTATTTGCAGTTTTATGAGATTGATATATGAGAGTGATATTTTTAAAACTTCGTTATCGTACGAACGCACTTCATTTGCTACGCTTCACGTGCAATTTCCAACTTGTTTAAATTTTACCAGGCTTTTTTACAACCCTTAAAATAAGTTACTTTCATACTTAGAATTTTTAACACAATCATACATTGTCCAAAAAGGGAAAAATATCCAATAAGCTCTTTTTTTTTTTTTTTTTTTTTTTTTGCGCCTTATTGGTAAAATTTGCATTTTTTTGCGATTACTTATTAAATTATTTTAAGAAATAATAAAAATCTATTACAAAAGAGTAAATAAATGATAAGTAAATAAACAGTACACAGGAGATATAAATGCAAAAAAGCTCCATGGCACTTCGGCACTCTGAAATATCTACAAAGAACATAAAATTTGCATGGCTTTAAAAAACATTAAAATGTAACAATCTTCAAAATTAGTCTTTTTCACAGTTTCATACTAATAACTGAATTCGTGGCCACAACTGATTGTCATTAAAATATATATTTATATATTGCAAATAGTTTTTTTAGATAGTGGGTAAGGGGAGAGGGAGTAGGTGGACGAATGGAAATATCAATTTCAAGATATTTTGGAAAAGATTATAAAATTGAATACAAATCTAGACTTAACATATTAATATAAGAAACAGCAATAATGGGCTTAAAAATATATTTGCTTTATTAATTTTTAAAAAATGCTACTGTTTTGCACATTGAAATTTTTTTAATTATAAATAAAATCCTTTAAAACTGTGCACTTGATTTATTAAATTTATAATTAAAGGAATTTTAAAGCCGTACTTTCATGCTCAAAATGTATGTCTTTAAGCAATACAAGGTTCGTTCCAATTTGTAAACGTACACATTACTACCCAAAATCCAATAAAATAATAATTAAGAAAAAACTTTCAATTGTTAGCTTACTACGAAAAAAAACAAAAATTAAATAAGTCTCAAAGATTAAGAATTTCAATTATGATAATTAAAAATTAAGAATTTGCGAGCCAGTTACATTCGAAAATTAAAAGTTTGTAAAGTTGATAATAAAAGTTTTTAGTGTACGGCCAGGGCCATCGCTAAGACTTTTTATTGGTGGGGGAGAAGACGTTAAATTGCCAAGTCAAATTTTCATATTTGCCTACTCGTTTTATAATTTTGCCAAGTTACCACACTTAGAAAATGTAATACAGTTCTTATTTGTAAAAAGTTTAATAATATTTCCAATTACAGTTGTAACTTTTGCAAATTCTATCAAAAATAGAAAATGTACTACAATTTTTATTAAAATTTTAATTAAATTTGCCAAGTGTAACAACATTTGCGAATGTTTGGGGGGGGGCTCCCCCCTGTCCCCCCCCCCCCTTAGCGAGGCCCCTGTGTACGGCTTGCATTAGATCTTAGCTTACTATGGAAAAAAAGAAAGAAAGAAAGAAAGAAAATACGTTTAATTTAAATGCATTTTGCATAAATTGCGATTTGTCTGTGGGAATCGCTCGTTACGTGTAAAAATTTCTTTGATAAACAGATATCGCAAAATAGGTCTAACATTTTCTGCTGACACACGTGACAATCAATTTAATTAACAAGTATTTCACAAGATTTCATAAAGAGAAAAGACACAATCATATAAATCATTACAGTGCAATAGAAAATAAAGATTACACTTACCTTTAAGTCTTAAACTAGTGTCTTCAGTATAGATTTTCAGTAAATATAGACCACTCGTCTCGTCACATTCGGAAATCAGAAGTAGCGCGCGCAAGGTGCAATTCTTTGGCATTCGTATTTTTGAGATTTTGTCAGTAGATGGCGCTGAAGAAAAATAACAGCAAAATTTACTGTTAAATGCGTTTTCCTTTTTTTCTGATATAATAACTGCATATTTCACTGTTAATTTCACCGTTTTTTTTGCAGTGTAGATGGAAAGAAGCATTCATTGTAATGTTACACATCCACAGGGTATGTCGGTTATTTGAGAACAAATCAACATTTGTTTTTAAACAGAAATTTACACTAGAGATAGAGAATTTTTTAACGTACTGTACAAATGACCGCATACATATGGGATGGCATCAATCATTGAAACTGCTTCCAATGTTAATAACCGAATGTGCAGGCTGTCAAAATTGACCGTAGGTAAGGATCAGATAAGTGTTGGAAACATGTGCCACTTCATATACAACGGCTGCCATGAGGGTCGCTGCATTATGATTTGATTCAACAAAGATACCGATTCTATTAATCAATGATTCAAATAACCGGCAAATATCTTTATAAAAAACTCAAAACCTCTCCTAGGTAGGTGTGACAACTCTGGCTGCCTAAATTAAATAATCACAGCCAGAGCTGCAATACAAAGAATTATCAACATGCTCATTGATTCTAATAATTTCATAAAACAAAAATTCGGCAAGATATAAAAATTTCTTACCTCCAAAATTCCAATTTCTTTCGAAAATCGGGGTATCGGGTTTCCGGATGTCCTAATTAAGCATTGGCAGCATCATTATAACGAAACTACTTTTTTTTATACTCAAAGTAGTTTTTCTTATTTTAATAACAAGACGATTCACAAAAACATGTACACACAAACATTAATATATACATAGTCTGCATAGTCGATTTCAAAACTACATCTTTCTATCATAAAACTTCAAACTGTTCTAAAAAGGAAAAGAAAAAAGTTAATAAACAAATTGTTGCTTGGTAATAAAATGTTCAGCGCATGCGTCCCATCTGTTTCTCAAAGAAAACATACTAAGATTCTTCCTTCTCACTGCTCAAATCTTTTATCTGGCACAGTAGCGTAGCTATGTTTTTTGGCGCTCGGGGCCAACAAGAAATTTTGCGCCCCCACCCCAATATAGATATATAACAATTTCTCTTAATTTGGCGCCCCTAGGCCTCGGCGCCCGGGGCGGACGCCCCCCTTGCCCCCCCCCCCCCTTAGCTACGCCACTGATCTGGCAGGTGGTCGGATGGAGGAATATGAAATGTATTTCCAAATCCCAACACTAGGATTGAATTTCGGATGCGCCACTGACTAACGGCCGAATAATTTGTCATAAAAGAAGACTAAATAAATTGTAAGATATTAGTGGTATCCAAATCATTTGGCGTCTCAATTTACGAAGGACATCTGACAACACTAGTGGTGAGTGAGAGTCACCTCTCGAGTGCAAAGGGTTAAGGAATCTCAGGAGTCTTACTTTTTACCTGATGGCACAATTTAGCAACATGTCACATTTAATTTTTTTTCTCAGTCCTTAAGGAACATAAATGCATAAAATTTTCAATATAGACAACTTAATATCTCTTCTATTTAAAATATGTTTTTTAATCTACTAGGAGCTCTGTCTCCTGTGAGCTATGCTTGTCAACCCAAGTCCCACCTCTAAAAATCAGTTAATTTTTAATGATAGAAAACCAACGATTATAAATGCACAAATGATGTATGAAAAGGCAGCAAACAGCTGTTTCGAATTTACTATGGAGATTCTTCATCAGTGCAAAACTCAGCGAGCTAGAAACAGCAAAACTGAGCACAGTTGGCTCAGTTGAATAATAACGAAAGACTAAATAATAATAATAATAATAATAATAATAATAATAATAATAATAATAATAATAATAATAATAATAATAATAATAATAATAATAATAATAATAATAATAATGTAAATGAGTATTCATTCTTTTCCGTTTTACGGAGGGGAGGGGGGTTAAGACCAAATGAGCTGCTGTATTATAGTATTTGTACTTTCCGAAAAACTGGCCGTAGATCCGCCATAGTCAACCTTTTAATTGTCATTTATTGTTACTTGTTGATGTTTACTTTATTGTCATTTTCAAAAATCAGTTAAACCATCAATTTTAACACGACTTTCTTATGCATCATTTTTCTTTATTGGAGAATGAGAAATGTTCTTCGATTTCTTGATATCTTAATAAGAATTATAGAAAATTTTATCCATTTACAAACAAAAATCACTTCTCGAATGCTTCAGAAAGCAGCCAGTTTGGATTTCAGAATAAATCGGAAAACAACAGTAAGACTGTATAAAAATATATAATTACAATGACTGTATTAAAATATATAATTCCAATGTATAACTGGATTAAAGTATATAATTTCAATGTATTAATGGTTGTTATTGTGTTTGATTAAATAAGATTATTTAAACATTTCAGAATAAGCTAATATAAAATGAACTCAATCAACAGAAACAATTGGTTTTCAGCCAACTTAGAAATTTGTTTTTAGGCTAACTAAAGTGTGTGCAGTTCATTTATGCTGTCAGAATCGGGTATTGTTGCTGAAAAAAAATCATAGCTAGGGTTTGTTTTAATATACATATGCAAAATACATATGCATAATATACCTAAGCAAATTTTATTATACATCATTTAATAGTAGACTTTATTTCCAATTGTTCGGCACCAGTAACTTTCTTCTACGATAATTTCTTGAGGAGTTAGTAAAAAGTTTTTAATTTTTTTTTTGTTTGTTTTTACGATTGTACTATTAATTGTAATTTGTTGTTACATCTTGTGGATCATTTCATGGCAACTTATGTTACATTTTGAACTATTTTCAGTAATTTTAGTAGCATAACACACGCAAGAAAAATTATTCAAAATGTAAATTTGGCATGGTTTGCTAATTAAATTTATTCAAAGCCCAATTTAGATGAAAATTACCTAATTTAAATGTTATTTCTTTAATTTTGGTAGTTTTATTTACTATGATAACTATCATTACTGAAAAAAGAATGCAAGTTATCAGATAAAGTGTAATTTTCATTATCATTTTTTAGGTAATTTTCATCCAAATTGTCCTTTAGATAGGTTTCATTGACGAATAATGCTAATTTTACGTCTGAATATTTCTTTGTGTTATATTACTAAAATTACTGCAGTAAATTGTTCTAAATGTAACGTAAGTTACCATGGAATGACCCTGATCTTTGCTTCACTGTCATTTTCAAAAAACGGTTTAAACCACCAAAACCTTAAGACAACTTTCTTATACATCCTTCGTCTTTTTAGGGGAATGAGAAAGGGTCTTCTATTTCTCGTTATCTCAATAAAAATAATTGGAAATTTTATCCATTTACAAATAAAAATGATTTTTTGTAGGATTCAGAAAATAGACAGTTTGGATTTCAGAATAGGCTTAGAAGATAACAGTAACTTCATTAAGATATATTATTTTAATGTAAAATTGTTTTTTTAACTGACCAGGCATTAATCATTCCATTTCAGACTTTAATCACGCCTGCGCAGTCCATCTTCTTTCTTATGTTCTAAATCTTTGTTATCGTCACAAATTTATTTACAAACAAAAATCACTTCTTGAATGCTTTAGAAATCATCCAGTTTGGATTTCAGAATAAATGGGAAAACAACAGTAAGACTGTATTAAAATATATATAATTTCGATGTGTAACTGCTTTTTAACTGACCAAACATTAATCATCCCATTTCAGACTTTAAGGATGCAAGCGCAGTCCATTGTCTCTCCGTTATGTTCTAAACCAGGGTTATCGTTACCAATTTATGTTATTAAACGAGCGGAAATCCAATAAGAACCAAGATTGGAGCCCTCTCCAAAACTGCTTTTGTTTTTTCATTTCTTATGCTCTTAATGTTTTTTAATCCTTTCCGAAGAACTGGTCGTAGATTTGGCATAGTCTACCTTTAAGTGTCATTTATTGTTATACTTGTTGACGTTTGCTTTAGTGTCATTTTCAAAAAACAGCTCGAACTGCCAATACATCTTTTCTCTTCATAGGGAATGAGAAATGCTCTTCGATTTCTTGATGTATCAATAAGAACAGTAGGAAATTTTATTCATTTACAAATAAAAATAGTTTTTTGAATGCTTCAGAAAGCAGTCAGTTTGGATTTCAGAATAGCTGGGAAGACAACAGTAAGATTGCATTAAAATATATAATTTCAATGTATAACTGCTTTTTAACTGACCAGACATTAATCATTCCTTTCATCCTTTAATCACGCATGCGCAGTCCATCTTCTCTCCATTATGTTCCAAATCGGGGTTATCGTCACAAATTTATGCCATTAAGCGAACGGAAATCCAATAAGAGCCAAGATTGGAGCCCTCCCCAAAACTGTTTTTGTTCTATCATTCCTTATGGTCTCTTAATGCTTTTTAATCCTTTCCGAAGAACTGGCCGTAGATCCGGCCTAGTCTGGGGCTTGCCGGAACGGGATGAGTAGTTGTGCTGGGGCCGCAGTTCCGCAGTGGCAGACGCTGGGGCTGATTTAATTGAGGCTGCGTCTCGATGGAAACGCAGGGAGGGAATGATTTCCGTTGTTTTTAAGGAGTTGATTTTGTTTGTTGTGATGGGGGGGGGGGGGGGGATGGTCAGACACAGAAAAGGAGCAAAATGCAGAAGAGTGGGGAGGTTTAAGTGAATAATGGAAGGTTTATTTCTCATTTTCTCAGAATGGGCGCCGGTTGATATCATTAAAATCGGTTTTTCTCTCGACGTTAGAAGGAAAAGATCTAATAGAGGAGGAAGGTTTCTATTATTTAATGGCTGCTGTGTTTTGAGAAAAGATATGATTTCGTTTAATTGACAGCTTTCTGGAAGAAATGGAGCCATAAAATATTTAATCACTGGAATGAATTTTTCATTCTAAGAACTTTGTAAATGATAGTGATATATTTTGAGCATTTTCCTCAAATAATTCTGATAGCAGTTTTATTGTTAGGTTATTTTTAACTGGAAAAGATAATTTAAATATCACTTTTATCAGTTTTGTGTTTGCGTTTAGCTGTCAGAATATCTCTAAATCTAAATATAAATTTAAAGATAAGAAATATTCGAATCAGTAATATTCAAATTTAAACGCATTGACTCAAAACCGTTAGGATAGTTCAATGTTTTAATCAAATTATGTAAATAAGTCTATTGATAATTAACGAAACTGAAAAAGCTATAGGCCAGATTGCAGCAGAAATTGTAAGAGCTAAACTTTAAGCACAAATCAACGTTTGCAAAGTCATATATGGGAAAACGAATACAAATACTGAAATCACATTTACTTAGAATTTTTTTTTCATTACCTTGTTCGTAAAAACATCTTTTGAAAGTTTCTTTCGGAAAAATCCATTTTTTTAAATTTCAATAATGCGATAATTATCGGAATCTATGGCTTGGTACATAAACGGGAGATTGGAAGCTGGACAACATAGAAAAATGTAGAGGAATTTTTTAGTATCGAAATAATGTTATTTTCATGCATTTTAAGTATTTGTTTTTTTTTAACTTCTCCAGTCACCAAGCTAAATAAAATAATGCAAATACTTATTCATTGTTTTTTTTTTTTTTTTTTTTTTTTTTTCAAACAAAAGGACATTGTAAATGATAGATAAAATATCTTTTCTGATATTTATAATAGTAGATTTGTAATAATACTTTTATAATAGTCTTTGTAAATAAATTTTTAATTTTAAGAAAATATTATTCTGTGATAAGTTTTAACAATTGGCAACAATTTAAAATAATAGTCTTTTTTTAAAATATGTAAATAATATCTCTGGAAATGCTGAAAATTAGAATTTAAAATGGAAATAAACTCTAAAAAAAAAAAAAAAAAATAGTCAAATGAAAAAAATAAATGCATTTTCCACACCAGAAGTTTTGTATGAGTATACATAGAAAAAAATATTAAATTTCCATGAATAATTTTTGCTTCTAATAAAAAAGTTTTAATGGAACGATTTTGACTAATTTTAACATTGAATATCTCTTAAACTAATGATTTGATTAGAAAACTGTTTACTTCAGAGTGTTTATCAAATTTTTCTTTATAATACCACCAATTTTCATATTTTTGTATGCAGTATTTTTCTTAATATTAATAAAGAAAGACTTCAGGTCACAAAAAATTCATTGACAGTGGCGATGACAGCATTGTAGTTACTTAAAAAAAAAAAAAAAAAAAAAAAAGAATAGAGAGAATCTCAGTTTACGGAGAATTCTTCAATTTGAACACATTTGTTTATTACTTTGAATCGAAAAAAAAAAAAAAACAAAAAAAAAAAACACCCTATTAACCACTCCACTATTACTAAAATTAGCGACCAACCTTAAAAGCACGTATCCAAATCTGTGAAGGAAAAAGTAATCTCTGATTTTAGAAACACTTTTCTTTTTTTTTTTAGTTTATTAAAAATGCAGAAATTTCTTGTAGGATATTCAGTTTATGAGTGATTCTTTAATTTGAATGCATTTGTTCATGAAGCTGCATCAATTTTTAAACAAAGAAAAATTTTATTAATCAGGCTACAAATTTCTTAAAAAGGTAATAACCAACTTCAAAACCACGTTTTCCAATCCTGTAACCCGGAGAAAGTAATTCTCGCCTTTAGAAACATTTTCTGTGTTTTTTAGTTACGTTTATCAAAAATGCAGAATTTTTTTAAAGGATACTCAGTTTATGGAGGATTCTTCAATTTGAATTCATTTGTTCATGAAGTTGAATCGATATTAAAACAAATAAGTATCTTATTAATCATGCCACAATTTGCTTAAAAAACTAATAAACAACTTGCAAAACCAACTATTCAATCCTGTAATTACTGATGCAGAGAAAGTAATTCCAACTATTAGTAATTTTTAGTAACAATATTCTCTCCGCTTTTTTTAATTTACTAAAAATGTATTGTAATAAAAAATTAGGATATTAAAATTAATGGAGGATTCTTCAATTTTAATGCATTTGTTTATTAAGTTAAATCGCTATTTAAAAAAAAAATAATAATAAGAAAATAAAGATTTGTAATTTAACAAATTACAACGACTGTTTGGAAAATAATATTTTTTCAAAGACTATAATTTTAGACTTATAAATAAGTTCTATATTTAAAAAAAAAAAAAAACGATAACAACATTATTTTTATGATGATCAAAACGTAGCTTACGTAATAACAGAATCATATTAATATGCCTAAACTTTTCGAGACAAGTTAATATTTCTGGACCAATCATAAACAAATACTAAATGAAATTTCACTTCTCTCTCTCTCTCTCTCTCTTATCTCATTTTCCATGAGATAGATTTGTAGTGTATATGGCGCGTAGCGCCATGTATACTAACATGATCTGTAAAATTTCACTTTAACAATTTTCGGTACTGCAAATTTTAAAAATTCTAAACATTGCACATTTTCAATTTTTACGCCGTCGCATAAAAAAAAAAAAAAAAAAAAAAAAAAAAAAAAAAAAAAAAAAAAAAACTTTTAAATGCAACTTGTTTGAAACCTGTATCTAAATTTGTTCTTGAGTTCTTATTATTATTACTATTTTTTGTAGTTTTTAAAATTTTTTTGTCTCCGTGGCAACAGAAGTATTCCATTTTTGGACATTAAACATGGACCAATCAGTAAACGAATAAAACAAAAAAACAGAAGTATTTCATTTCTAGACATTAAGCATGGACCAATCAGAAAACGAATAAAATAAAATAAAATAATTTTATTGCGGAATTCAACCAATAAAAAGATTCAGATATACTTCAGATTTTCCAATTTTCCAATTTTCTATAAAGAGAAGCAACTATTTTCCCAAAAAGCTTGTTAACCACACTTCTATTTGCTTAGAAAAATGGTGACCAACCTGTAAAACTACTTTTCCAGCGCTAAAACCGGTGGCGCGGTGAAAGTAATTTTGTCTTTTAGTAACATTTTACCTCTCTTTTTCTTACGTTTGTTAAAAATGAATCGTAATGAAAAATTCAAATGAAGGATTATTCAAATTGAGGTTAGTCAATTTGTGAGGGATTATTCAATTTGAATGCATTTGTTTATTAATCTGAATCGGTATCTAAAAAAATATCAAATCCCATATTTATAAAACGCTAATATTTGCTTTAAAAAATAATGACCAACCTGTAAAACCACTTTTCCAATCATGTAATCGCTGACGTGGGGAAAATAAATTTGAGTTTTAGTAACACTTTCTTTTCTATTTACGTTTGATAAAAATGCATTGTTAAAAAAATTCAGAATACACAGTTTATGAAGGATCCTTCAATTTGAATGCCTTTTATTATCTATATATTTAAAAGACCTGGCTGTTTTTTTAATCATCAGCCCTGAATTTTCTAGTTTGATAATTATTTTTTTAAATGAAAGCTATTTATTTGTAGTTGTGCCCATTTTAAATGCTTTTTACGATATTACAAAATGGTGGCAACTCAGTTTAGCCTTTCTCTCCATAATAAAAATTTATTTTCCATTATCACTTTCCACCAGTCAGAAGCTTTATTTCATCAGTGAACATGTCCTCGCATTTAAAAGAAAAAAGTTAATTGTTTTCGTAAAATTTAACCACAATAAAATGATTGCGTATAATTATGCACTAATTGAGGTTAAAAAATATATGTACTGAGAAATAATATTAATAATGTAAATAAAATAACAGAAAATAATTTATGATAAAAATTAATGTCTGAAGCAAAATATGAAAAATTTCAAATGCGGAAAATGATGTCATTCAGCAACCAGATAAATGGGAATTACAATATTATTACGGATGCCTTTTTCATATTACTAATAACAGTAACTTTAAAAAAAAATTTGACGAGAAAAATAAGGTCACTATTTAAAACATCGCATTTTTACTCATAACGAGATTACATTTCAATATTTTTTTTTCATTATGGACAAGGAGATTGAGATTTTACTTTCAGATGACTTCAGTTAGTGAAAATAATGTCGTAATAAAAATGAAATTA
Source organism: Maratus speculifer (assembly GCA_964019185.1). Taxonomy (NCBI): domain Eukaryota; kingdom Metazoa; phylum Arthropoda; class Arachnida; order Araneae; family Salticidae; genus Maratus; species Maratus speculifer. The sequence goes on from OZ025301.1 coordinate 261,871,627, forward strand.
GTTTTTTTTTTTTTTTTAATAAAACTGTTTTTCTGTGAGTGCATATAAAATAAAATTTCTGGATTTCGCCGGCACTCAGAATACATTTTTAACTGGAGATGTGCGAATATCTGCATGCAAAATTGTAACTGGCAAACTTGACATTAAGTTTGGAAATATATTTATTATATATTCATTCAATAATGTCATTACTTTTGCTTTTTTTAAAAAACCAAATCGATCGCGTCTTTTAAACATTTCATTCGTCGAATTCGACGGGATTCCACTCGTCATTATTAAACTGAATCGTTATACATACCGTGTAAAAAAAAAAAAAAAAAAAAAAAAAAAAAAAAAAAAAAAAAAAACGTAATTTTAGTAATTTAAATTTACCGAAAGTAAGTTTTTAGTAAGCATAACATGCTTACTAAAATTTTATATGTACACTGTACAAAGAAAGGATGTCAATCTACAAATCTTGTAAGCAAAATTTAGAGACATCTGTAATCTTACAAAAGAATCTACTAAAATTTTATCTGTAATCCTCGATACCGTTACTTAAAAAGTTCCAGGAATCCGATTTTCCAGAAAAATTCCTAGTGACCATAATTTTTTTTTTAATTCAAAACGCAAATCTGTATCTGTTACATGAACTTTTATTGTTGCCATTGCATAAAAAGTTCTTGGAATATAATTCTACTAGAAATTTTTTTTATAATTTTCCAAATTGTTTTAGAGTGTATACATAAATAATAATAATAATAATAAAACAACCAAATACCCTATTTATCACGTCACGATTTACTTAAGAAAATAATGACCAACACAAGTAAAATAACTTTTCTAACCATATAACCTGTAACGTGAGGAAAGCAACATCATCTTATAGTGACACTTTCTCTCTCCTTTATTTGTGTTTGAAAAAAATGTATTGCTACAAAAACTTCAGGAAAGTTAATTTATGAAGAAGTCTTCAACTTGAATGTACTTTTTTTTTTTTTTTTTTTTTTTTTTTGAAAATCAAGCTTAATAGGAATTTTTTGAAATACAAATTATCTCGGAGCAGTGAATCAAAATTTAAAATGTTGGTTGCAAATAAATAAATAAATAAATAAATAAAAATAAATATATAATAAAATAAAATAAATAAATAAATAAATAAAATCAAAGCCTAAGTCATATGACTGTCATCAATAGTTCCGGGCTGACCGCTATACTTTTTAAATTCTAAATGGCTATTTTGGCTCTTTATGTTAGTCGAGCGCAAGTTATAGATCGCCAAATATTTTTCCATCGCCATCTTTCCTTTTAAAACATACACATATATCACTGATTTCATTTAAAATAAAAACAAATTTCATTTAAAAGTGTATTTTTTTTCTATACCCAACGGTGTGAAAATTTACAATGTGCGATGTTTAGAAATTTAAAAATTTGCAGTTCCGAAAATTGTAAAACTGAAATTTCATTTAAAATTTTCTTGTGATAGGCTCAAGAATATTAATGTTTAATCCATGTCGTACGTAATATGAAGCGTTCAGAAGTCATTGGTCTAGGATTAATAATGTATAATGAGTGGCGTACGTAATTTATGACTCGTTATGATCATCCTAAAAATTATGTTTATTATTATTATTAATTTAAATATAGAATTTATTTATAAGTCTTTAAAAATTTTGCCTTTAACAGTATCATTTTCCAAATAGTAATTTGTTAAATTACATTAAAAATTATTATTATTATTATATTATTATTATTGTTATTATTATGCAGCTTTGTGCATGATCTACAGGTATGTGTACATACTACATAGTATACGTAAAGTTCGTTCCACTCGGCAGTTTCTGCCAATAAACGGATGTTGTTGAGAAGTTTTGTGCGATTCTGTATATATAATCTGTAGAATTTACTTACACCAAGAAATATTTAACCCTTTGCGGGGCAGGACAAATTCATTGCTTAAATGTTGAAATTAATGACTGACACCTGAATTTGAAAACAACTTTATTTGTAAATAAGAAAAAGCTATATTTCACGTATTCAATAAATCGTATTTTTTTAAAACGAAATTCCGGTGCCAATGTGGTGTTTGGGAATAAAAATTAAGTGGTATATCTATGAAACCAGCGCCCCGCAAGGGGTTAAAAACCCATTCAAGCGGAATTAATTCATTAATTCATATTCAATTATTCAATAATCAATTCATATTCAAGTAATATAAATTGTTTATTAAAATGTTTACATGAAAGATAAAGCTCTTAAAGTCTATTGATTTAAAAATCTAATGCATTTAATAAATTTGTTATCATTGTTGTGCATTTGATTTATACTTTTACAGTATTATAAGCTTATAAAACATAAAATTAAAATTAATATATTTATTTAATTTAGCCCGAATTTTTTCTTGAATATTGCGTGAATTTCAATCCTTTTCCCCACGACAAACTTTAGCTCAGGGTTTCTCAAATATTTCAGATTCCCATTTCCGCGTTCCAGCAGGGTGCAAACTCAAAGCAAATACAGAAAAATCTGATGATGTTAAAAAATGAAATCTTTTTCCCGTCATTTGTGCTTCCATCTTAGCAGATTTTACAGAATTCAATTGCATGATTACATTATTAAATCGCTATTTAGATTGCCTGCTTTATATTAACATTTGAATAATAAAAGGATATTTTAATAAAGGTACATTTTAATAATATGCATATGACCAATATATAATATTTTGGTAGAAAAAAAGATACAATATGTAATGACGTATTGGCGTAAATTGATATACATACAGAAGGATGACATTTTTACCTGGAACTGGAATGCCGTATCTCTGCCATGTTAAATTTATCAACTTTATGTACGTTTTTCTCATAAATGGTGAAAAATAGGGGGTTACATTTTTATGGTAGTTAGAGCAGTATGCACTGTAAAAAAATTCAAGAGGTTACTAAAAATTTTTTAGAAAATTTGTATTCCACAGAATTTTTTAGTAACCATTACAAGCATTTTTTTGCACGTGAAACAAACATTTCTTTTGTAAACTGAACAAAAGAATTTTTTGTATAACTAACTTAAAACTTTTTAGTATGAGCCACCAAGCAAATTTTAGTAATAGCTCCAAAATTATTTTTAGTTAATTAAAAATTATATTTAGACTTCTGAAGCGGAAAAACCACAACAGATGGCAGCACCAAACTTTGCTACCTACTCTATTTTGACATGTTTCTAAAGGGGAGGGAAAGTCCAGAGATCATTACCCATAATAACTGCTACAACAGGATTTTCCTAATCCCTTTATTTAACGAGTACTTACATTGCATACATTCGGTGCATATTTGGCGGCGTCCAACATCGAACCCGGGTACTTTCAGCCTGGAGTTCGGTGCTATGACCACTAGGCTATGACAGCCACAACAAGTGAGTTTTAGTAATAGCTATTAAAAATGTGAAACTATTAACTCAATTCGTTGCTAGCTTTTTTCTAGTAATTGTTACAGATTCCTTGTAAGCGAGTAAGATTACTAAAACTTTCTTAGTAATTACAAGGATCACTAAAAATTTTTTAGTAGATCGACCCTTTTTTTTTACAGTGTGCTTTATATACTGCAATAGGATATTTTCTTTTTAAGCGAGACCTAAAAATTATTACTAATTATTTACTGAAAGTCAATTTTAAATTACGTTAAAATAAAAGAAAGCAAATCGCTGCCAAAACATTAATATCAGAAAACAGACACTTTAGTGCCTGTGGACTGACAAATCGAGAAAGAGGAGGGGGTAGAGGGAAATGAACCATTTTTCATTTCATAAGCTGGATTTTTTATTTTATTTCTGGTACCAGCAACTGGCTTTTGCGTAGCAGTACTGGTTCGTAGTTTCATGTACCAGTATTGGTACGTGTGCCATAGTTTGAGAACCTCCGCTATAGCTTTAAAAATAGAGTGAACAATCTGTAAAACAACTTTTCCAACTATGTAACTGTTGAAGCGGAGGAAGTAGCTACGAGTTTTAGTAGCACTATCTCTCTCTTAAATTTACGTTTCTTAAAACTGTGTAATTACAAAAACTTCAGGATACTCAGTTTATAGTGGATTCATAAATTTGAATGCATTTGTTTCTTAAGGCCCCTCACTCGTTACTGAAACAGACCCGGATGATAATGTTAAGTTTGTGGGGGTGTTCTTTTCAAAAATCTCGCTCAAATTTTAAAATTTTTACATAATTTTTTTTCTTTGCATAGGATAGCTGAGAACGATCTACAACCGGGCTAGTTTTTACTTTTTCAATTTTGGTTTAATATTTTTTTAAACAAAATTACATTAACTTTCGAAACCGGCTAGAACTGGTTCTAAAATTGAACTATCATAATATAAAAATATAACCAAAATCGAAAAAGTAAAAACTAGTCCGGTAGTAAATCATCCTCAACTATCCTATGAAAAAAAAAAAAAAAATTAAAATTTGAGAAGGGAGATATTTGAAAAAAAAAAAAAAAAAAAAAAAAAAAAAAAAAAAAAATGCCCCCATAGACTTAACATTATCACACGGTTTTTTTTCAGTAACTAGTGTTGCGTCTTAAAATGAAAATTTTTAAGAATACAATCATATCTCAAGGAATCAAAATTTAAAATATTGATTGTAAACTCTATATATAGCATGCCACACCAAGTAACAGGAAAGGAACTTCTACTAACCTTGGCATACCTGAAAGGAAGAATGACTCTTAACGTATTTCGATACGTATGAAAGTATTGTGCTCACTAATACTTGTGTGGTACATTTCAGTCAACGGCAGTTAAACTATTAAACAAGTTGTCCACAGACCACAGATTTTACATCTTTATGAGGGAAATAGTTTTGAGCAGCATTTTGGCCCTAATCACGTGAACATTTTATACCCACAGAGTAAGGAATTTCTTTACCCTCCTTTCTCTGTGTTTATATGTTCAAATAAAGTTTGTAGAGATGCTTGAGTTTGAGTTTGAGTGAACAATGCTTTGAGGTCTATAGCTACAAATGGCTGTTACCTCGAATGATCCATAAACCACAGAAACAAACACAGAACACTTTATTATTACAAGAAATCCAGTACATACATTTTAATACACATCACAGGGACAACACCCGCACACCCATCCCGCTAGCTGGACTCGAACCAGGGTCCAGCGGTGTGGGAGGAGCTCACGCTACCGACCACGCCACTGGATCGGCATAGAGATGCTTTTTTTTCAGTGTATACCCAGTTCTACAGCGCCATCTATCAATGGTTTATGAAAATAGCTTTTTTTACCGTTTTCATAATTCATGTCTTCATGTCTTAATCAAGAGAACACTAGTGGTTTTATGGGGAAAGTAAAGGATATATTTATTCCTTATAGACCTTTGAAATTACACATAACTTTTTTTTCATTTTTGTATTTAAAAAAAATTACATAAAATGTGAAATTATTCCCAACTTTAGAAAATTCTAATTATTTCATTCTTTTCTGGATTTTTGTTTAAAACCACCATTATAGAAGAAATGACTATAATATGCAAGATACTTGCATCTGATGACTCAGCGCCACAACTTGAAAATATATTTCAGCACATTACTATCTACAAAATTCCTCCGCTCAGTTTTGTAGACGGTACATAGCTTACGAAGGCGACGTAATTTGCAATTTGGTTGGCATTTACAATAAAATAATACATATCTTCATATTTATAATATTATTAGCAATTATTTGGTTTGAAAAGGAATAAAATGTGTTACAAGCATTCTATATACACCAGATTAGGCTCGATGCGACTTTAACAAAATCCTCTTCTTTAGCCTAATAATAATAATATGAAAACATTTAGCATGGGAATGAATTATGTAAAAAGTTTTTTAATCATAATTGTCAGGTTCTGTTAGCACCTCTGCTAAGGAATGGAATTTCTGCTGTTTCTCTATTTCAATATTTCGTATTGTATGGCTGTGTACAAGAATTTCCAAGGTGACATTCCTTCTTTGTGGAAAGGGGAATTGACAGATAATCCTATGCAGGTGGTGAATAAAAGAAAGAGAAGATTGCTGAGAGGCATGTCCATCTGTCAGTGAGGTATGCGGATGATGAGCAGATTAGCAGCATGTCACTAAGCAAGAAAAGAATGGAGGAGGTGTCCAATGAATGAGCTCCAGAGGGGGTTGACATTCGTGTGACCCAGTGATTTGGGCAGAGCAAGGCTTGTCTCAGATTAGGTCAGTCCGTTGCTGGGTTTCGTACCTAGAAGGTGTATGCCAGAGGTTCTGGTAAAGTGTGCTCTGTGTTGTAGAGCGTAAGCAGTGTGTTTTCTGGTGAGCAAAGGACACAGACGTCCTAGTGTTTAGTGCTCTGGGCTAAGAAGTGCAGGCCGAGTATACGTGTGTTGGGAGACTCAAGGTTGAGCTCCGATAAAGTGAATTTAACGTGCATTGAGTGTGAGGTGGAAAGTGTAATTGGAATAGTACACAGCCAATCTTTACTGTATCTAATTTAATGTTGAACCGGATCACCTATATCCGAGTTGTAATTGTATATATTTGTAAATAGCGTATTTAGTGTGTACATATATTCTTAATAAACTGATAATTCAGTTACTTGACAGCGTAAGTCTTCATTTACACAATCCTCACAGTGGGTGACCGATATCACCTAGTAATATCGGTGGTGGCAGCTATATCTACCACGGACTTTCTTCAAAGTTGTGTGGACTGAGAGGAACGTCCGACAATAATATTTTTAGAAAACGTAAATTCTTAGAACCTCCTTTGATGTAAAATAAGTTTTTCTGTGATAAAATAATTTTTATTAAAATTTTAAATGCCAGCAAACCTAAATATAGACTATCTTATTAATTTCCTTTAACTATTTATCCGAGGTTTAATAAAAATTCTAGCTAAATAACGCTTAAATGAGATTTCCTGAATTAATCCAACCGTAGCAACACACTTTAATGAAAAATAGATTGCGTTTAAGTAGTAAACACTTCTGATTAATGTTTTTAATATCAGATAAATTAAATATAGGCATACTTATTAACTTCTTTCTCTCTTCTCGTCCGAGTTTTAATAAAAATTCCTAACCTAAATAACATTTCCTGAATTAAACCGCAGCAAATTAGATGTTTTTAAACCTTCGACTTTTACGAGGGATAAAACTGATCCAGGTAATCAGGAGAAAGCACTCCAGTTTCCAGGCACTAAAACCGGTGACTCAGTGCCGCAAACTGAAAAGTTATTTGAGCACAACACTATCTACAAAATTCCTTCCCCTACTTTCGAAGACGGTAATAGAGGCATAACAAAATATCTTCCCTATCTTCGTCTCTTGAACTGAAACTAAAATAAAATCACTCCCCTCAAAACAATGACTCTAGAGTAAAACCCCCCTTGCAAACTTACGCTTGAGAAACGACCGGGCTTCTCCGAATTTTTAGAGCCGGTTAGCAGCAAACCTCCAAGTAAACGTCGGCAACCCCAAAGGCCGCGGCCGTTTTGAGGCTCGTTCCGAAATCGCTATTAATTCCGTCTTCTAGGCCGACGGAGGTATAGAAGTCCCTCGGTAGAAGGACAGGCTCAGGGCCCAGGCTTTAAATTTGATCCCCGGGCCGAAGTGGCGAAGTGGCGCCGGGCCATTAATTTCACTTAAAGGCCCGGATCGATGACGTCGGAATTTTAGAGGCGGCGTGGACATAAATTCGCGCCTTTTCCGCGCGAAAGTGCAAAGACAGTTTAGCTATCCCATCAACTCCTAATGACTTTTCGTTCGCGGATGTCAAGCTGTAATGTGAGTGATGTGGCGGAGCAAATCCACCAAACGCAAGGGGGGTTGCCCCACACACGATCTCTCGCCAACAGCTCGCCCACTTGCTTGCGATTTCTCGTCTGCTAAGGCATCAAAGTGTGTTTAGACAGAAAAAATGAAAAATGTTCAGAAATATTTTTTTTTTTTTCCAGTTGATGGGAACACATTATTTGTCATGACTTGCTGCTATGCAAATTAAATGTCGCTATAAAAATGCTTATCATTCAATGCCAGATGTTAGGAGACATCTCAACCGTTGATATTAGTTAAAGTGTAATTTAAATTTAATATCGTCTGCTAACGCCATTTTCTGCATCGGGATAAGTTAAGGCAGAAAATGAAGAGGGTTCATAAGTATTTAATTTTTTTAATTAATCATAACAAATTATTTATGATAAATCATTGTTATACAAAGTAAATACCGCAATACAATTTTCAATAATTCAAGTCAATTTTATGGCACAGAGTAATCATTGGTATTGATTTATGTATAATTGAAATTTACTCTCACCTAATAAGACATTTTCTGTATCAGAACGAGTTAAGATAGAAAATGAATAAAACGATCGAAATATTTTGTTCTTTTAAATGACCGCAGAACACTATCCACTCTACTGCGCAAAGTAACTGTCGCAATACTTTTTTTTAGAATTTCGTTCATCTGACGAAACCCTATTTGTCTCTGTCCTCTGTCTGTCTGCCTGTCTGTCACAGAGTCCGTACACAAAAACTATATATGCCAGAGAGTTCAAATTTTGTGTACTTACAGCTGAATTCCTCTTGTCACACAACAAATCATAAGATTTTGAAAAAGACTATTATTTTAATTTAAATATATTATTTTTTAAATCCATCAGTTCATTTTGTTGTTGTTTTTTCTCTTCTAATTGTTACCACGCAAGTTTAAATAGATATAAAAATTATTTCATTTTTTACCGTTTATTTTTAAAAGGATGGGGTATTTCTGTTGCCACAATTACAAAATTGGTATTAAAAACTACAAAAGAAAATTTAATATCTCCAAAATAAATTGAGATACAACTTTTAAACAAAATGCATTTAAAAGTAAATTTTTTTACCTATACGATGGTGTAAAAATTGAAAATGTGCGACATTTAGAAGCTTAAAAAATTGCAGTAGCATAAATTTAAAAAATTTCATTTCTTATAATTGTTGCACTTAAGTTTAAATAAAATTATTATGCATGTAGCATAAATTAATGGATTAAACAGATCACGTAAAAACGCGCTTATTTGTTTTTATTTCATCATATTTATCATGAATTTGTAATGCGAAATGAATTTGTTTTTATTTATTAAATTATTATTCATTTAAATTAAGAGCCACCTCTGGTGATCAGTTTGGTCTCCTTTAAATTTATGCTAAGTTTTGCATATTTTACTTTTATTCACAATTTTATTTACTTGCGTACCTTTACTAAATCTGCAGATTCTGATAGGGAAATCAACAAATCTATGCAATCAAGGCAACATTTAGGGGAAGATTCTGTTAATATTATCTTCTGGTTGGCGCGATCGGCAAAGAAATCGCAAAATAGCGCCGAATAACTGTTTTTATTTGTTAATTTAATAGAAAAATGTGTTTTGAAGGAGATACAGTGAAATCTCCAAATAAGGGACACTCCGAATAAGGGACACCTCTATTTAAGGGACAATAGTTGCGGTCCCAAAAATGTTTCTTATTTGGAGGTTTCACTGTATTAAGGCCCCTGTCCTCGCTCGAGGAAACGCTCGCGAGCTAATGCTATTCCTATGGGGAAGCATTTTTCTAATAACTCTTTCGCATTTTGACATTTTTGAATAATTTTTTTTTGCATCGGATAGCTGAGGTGCATGCCGACTGCGCACTTTTTCTACTTTTTCGAATTTGATTGCAGCTATTTTTTTAAAAAGCACTTTCAGTTTCGAAACCGGTTTTGAAAGTGAAACTAACTTTGTAAAAAATATCTGCAACCAAAATCGAAAAAGTAAAAAAGGTGCGCTGTCGGCATGCACTTCAGCTATCCAATGTAAAAAAAAAAAAAAAAAAAAAAAAATATATATTCAAAAATGTCAAAATGCGAAAGAATTATTAGAAAAATGCTTCCCCATAGGAATAGCACTAGCTCGTGAGCGTTTCTTCGAGCGAGGACAGGGGCCTTAAACGAAACCCTTTGTGCGATCTCTGATCACATTTACCTACTTGTTTCGCATTTAGATCAGTAGTTAAAAGCATGTTAGTAATAGTTCAAATGTTTGTGTTATAGACCGGGAAGCGGCAACACAGAAAATCACCTCATCGAGTTCACATATGAAATTCCAGGATTAGTTAAATTTCAATTGGCTTATTGAACGCAATCTATCTGCCAAGACATATCTTGGTGGAAAACACTTAAAAGCTCGTTTCAGCGATTGACTCATATGTTTACCATCATGTTTTTCTGTACCAAAAAGTATGAAAACATGGAGGACTGGGAACAGAAAAACAATAGGAATATAATTTTAAACAAGTTGGAAATTGCACGTGAAGCGTAGCAAATGAGGTGCGTTTGTACGGTAGCGAAGTTTTAAAAATATCACTCCCATATATTAATCTCATAAAATTGTAAATATTTAATTACAATTAAAATGCGCACCAAACAATGTTATCCCTATACCATTATGCAATGGAATACTTTTGTGTGGCCTTGTAAATCAATAACAAGCATACTGCGCCACAGATTATGCAAAATGTATATTATAATATGTACTTTATAGATGCATATCAATTTTATTATGTTCGAATGAGTGTCACACCATTAAATTGCATTTTAAACGTTTTCCCCCATTAACCGTAATGTAACGGAATACTTTTGACTGTCCCTGTAATTGAACTATGTATCCGATTTTGATAAAATTTGAAATAACTCGACAAAATTATGTAATAATTACGTATTTAAAATTTCAGACGATTAAAATACATTTGAAACTTTTTTCCCCATTGACCGTAATGTAACGGAATCCTTTTGATTGTCCCTGTAATTGATCTATGCATCCGATTTTCATAAAATTTGAAATGAGTCGACAAAAGTATGTAATAATTATGTATTTTAAATTTCAAATGATTCAGTTGGGTAGTTTTTGCGTTGTTACATGCGGGCGGACAGACAGACGGACGAACTGAACGACAACAATAGGTGCTACGTATTTACATAATTACGAACGCACCTAAAAACTACAACTATCTTTAAACATGATAGCTTTAGCTTGACATAAAACTCTCATCTTTCACCAGCTGTTTACCCTTCACAGAAAAAAAAACTAGTTGCGCTGTTTTACCAAAATATCTTTGAGTCCACCCAATATTTTTGAGCCAACCGAATATTTTCAAAAGTTGGCACCACTGAAAATGAAGGTCTGTCCAATCAAAAAACCTGTAAAAACACCTCAAATTAGTTGCTTATTTAAAGTGATTTTGTAGTTTTAAAAAAAGCTGTCTTTTTCTCTTTCCTAATACAAAACTTTCTGTAAATGTCTTTTTTCTGCGGTAAGCCTATACATATGTTAGGTAAACAACAATCGCAGTAGCGTTTATACAATACTAGCGCAGCGATTGTACAAAACATTGCCAATGAGAAAATTATAAATGTGAGCATTAAAGTTTCTTTGAATCAAAGGAAAATTAAGAACATTTAAAGAAAATTTAAAAGATCCGAGTTCAAAATCCAAACTTGGAATTCAAAAGCATAGAATTCAAGCATGACATTTTTAAAAAGTATTAATTCAGTGAAGCAGGCTTTTATTCTTGAAAATATTGTTAAAATATCAGTTCCTTTAAAACTACTTCTAACTTCAGTATAAAGTAGTAACTTTATACTGAAAACTATATTTTCAGTATAAAGTAACTACTAACTGGTAAAATGCCTTTAAATACAAAAAGTGGAAATAAATCCTAGTAATGTTTAAAATGTATAGTTTACTGAATATATCTCCTTTTAAAGGTTAGAGAAAAATAATTATTTGATAAGATATAAAGAAACTTTTAATCATTATCAGAAAAATGATTTTCATCACATTTTACAATCCCATAAAAATGAGAAAAAAAAGCAAAACTGAAGCTTAAATTGTAATTTACAGAACAATTTTTACTTTACAGATTAAAAAAAGGGGTAAACATCAATCGGATTTTTTTTAAAAAGGAAAAAAAAATCATGCGTCACTCATAGATTATGATGCACTTTCCAATACATTCAGAATAAACTAACAAATGTGCACAGTTAAAAAAATTAAAATACTACATCTAATTTCACTATATGGGAATGTGTAACGCATTTCAAAACCGAATTTCAGCCGTTCCCAGCTACAATCGGAAAATTATCTGAATTTTTAGCAGCTCTGTATACGATATAGAGATTTGTATCTATTAACAACATGTTTTCCAAAATTTAGTTCATTTAAGCGTTACATATATTTCAGTTGAATATTCTCCTTCAGCAAATAAGGAGAATGGTATGCGAATACTTTTGTGCAGCCTTGTATATAAAGTATATAATTTATATATAATGAGTAATATGCAAAAAACTAATTAAATTTGAAAGCGCACTCTGAATTTTAAAACGTACTCTCCATCAATTATTGCGGAAAGACAATACTGTAATCCATTTCCATTGCGTGTCCCTATAAATTAATAAAAAATGCCATGAATATTTTATTTTAATGTAATCGTAGTGAAATTCAGTGATTTATATCAGTTTCAATACATTTGAAATAGCGTAATCTCATTAAAATACTCTTCAAACGATTTTTCCCTTTATACCATAATGTAATAAACTTCTTTAGAAAGTCCCTGTAAACGAGCCATTAATCGTACATACTTCATATACAATACCAAACATGCTTTGGTAACGACCCTAAATAAACTTTACCAATTGTATGACTATCCGAGAATATTTACGGGAGTTACAGCGTGGACAGACGGCCTGACGGATAGACGGTCAGACAGACAGACAAACCAAATGCATACGCATTTTTCAGCATTGTTAGAAAGTGCTAAAAATATAGATCATTACTAGAAAAAGTTACTTTTACTCAAATTTTAAAATCCTGATCCTTTTTATTTTAAAGTACACTCAGTTTTAAAAAGGAGAAAAAAATAATGACTATGCATAGATCTCAAAAATAATTTAGTTTCCTTTTACCAAGAATCTAATTTAAGTTCCCAATTATTTTCTATTTCTTCATAAGCTGTTTCACAAGAAACTTTTCTACAGCTTCCAAGTGGAGGAAGATTTGCAAGATATTCTGGAACTGTAAAGAGGAAAATACTTTTTATTCATCGCTTCTAACCTTTTCTCGCAATCTATTTTGCAGCAAAACCAAATGCTTGTAGTTTTTATAAGTTAGATAGAAAAAAGTTTTTACACTGTAAAACTAGTCGTTGGGGGCCACAGTAATACTTATCCAACATGGATATGCATAACATAAAGCAGGAACATAAAACGTATCTGAACTATTCATAAAATGCATAGCAATTCCAAATTAAAATTTAAACGTATCTATATACTAATAAAAGAACAAAACGCCGTGTATATGTGTGTGTCTGTGATGGCTAGCGATATTTAGAGCATTTCGAATTAATTTTTTTTAGAGTAGCCCAAAGTCTCTACTGATGTACCTGAAGCCCAGAATTTTAAACTTTTAATTATTAACTGAGTAATTAAATCTCAAACCCAATTTTGACAAAAAATTGCCTTTTTTCCGTTTTTTCCCTTCGGTTGCTTTCAGTTGGTTGCCTGTATAAAATTTTCGCAGAAATAATTTAAAAAGCTCGGAGAGAATTAAAGAAAGCAATTTGAAGGGGCCTAGGTGGGCAAGTGGTCAAGACACCACGCCACTGATTTCTTGTGAGCGTAGGAGGACCTGGGTTCGAACCCGGTGGCTCCTTTGCACACGCTCTTTTTGTATAGTTCCCGGATGTATTTCCTACGTGTTGTAAAATTTCCTTGTGCTATCTCGTCCCTGTATATTGACGATGACTTATAAGCAAGTTTTTATATCGAGCACACAAGTCAGATGTATGTTGTTCAATAAATAAATACCAATTTGAATGCTTAATATTTGAAAAGTGACTGCTTTTTCAACAAAACATTAAATTTTAGCACGGTGTTGAAACACTTGCTTTGAAAACGTATTTATTAATAATGAACGTTTAAGAGAATAGATTAGTTTAAAATGACGTCACAACCTAGCAACTAACTTGACAACCTGGTCACAGGTCGTTCGCCCATCTGCTATCTGTTTGTTATGTACTTTGATTGGTTGAACGATAATATCAACTAATATCGGAGTTTTCGGTTCGTTTGCAATGTTAAAAATCTGCAACTTTTCCTGCAGAGTCATTCCACTACTTTGATAGAATATCCCTATTTTGAGCAATGAGAATATCTCATAATATAATCAAGTAGGCTTTTTCTACAAAAGCATTGGGGTGACTACAGCAAGAGCTACATATTTTTAACAATGTGGGAAAAAATTAAGGCGCAGACAACTGCTCTATTCAAATAGCAAGACATATGGCTTATGAATGTTAAGCAAAAGATTAGAACAATTTTTACTGGCTCTTTTATCACTAGAAATTAGAAAGTGGCTTTTTACAATCTTTAAAGCTTTTTTTGATTAAAAAATCTTTACAAGCGCAGCATAGCTTGCAGTTTTATGCGGTGGAATAAAGACACATTTTCCCTCGAAGTTCGCAAAGCTTTCGGTTGAAATATTCAACAATTGATGTTATATTTTTTCCTTAAACTGCGCTGAAAATGAGAAATTTAACTAAAAAAACCCCTAATAAAACACAAATCAATAAATAAATTAGCTCCCGAACTTAAAATTATTCTTGCTTTTCCCAAGCTTGCACTCTTCTTGCTCGAAAACAACATTTACAGGCAAAATGCTATATGCTGGGGAATAAAGACAATTTTTCTCAGAGTTTGTGAAGCTTTCTTTTGAAAAATTCAATTCCTTTTCTACTTACTATTAAAATGCACAAAAGAGCCACTAAACACCAACAAAAATAATAATAGACGCAATCAATCAATAATTAAATAAACCAGCTTCTTAATTTAAAATTGCTGTTTTCTTTTCTAATCCTTAAAGACTTTTTGATTGAAAAATCTTTACAAGCACAGCCGAACTTGCAGTGTTTTGCAGTGACATAAAGACACAATTTTTCTTGAAGTTAGTGCAGCTTTCGTTTGAAGTATTCACCATTTTATTAATTATTATTTTTTTAATTGCGCTGAAAGTGAGACACTTAACTAAAAAAATTAATAAAACGCAAATCAATAAATAAATTAGCTCTCGAAATTAAAATTATTCTTGCGTTAACCGATCTCATACCCTTTCTCTCGAAAACAACATTTACAAGTAAAATGTTATCTATGCTAGCTAATAAAGACAATTTTTCTCGAAATTTGTAAAGCTTTCTTTTGAAATACTCAATTCCTTTTTTTACCATTTTTTTAATTACATAGAAAGAGAGCTACTAAATAAAAAATAATAAACGCAATCAATCAATAATTTAAAAATCCCAGGTTCCTAATTTAAAGTTGCTGTTTGCTTTTTCCAATCTTTAAAGCGTTTTTAATAGAAAAATCCTTATAAGCACAGCCGAACTTGCAGTGTTTTGCGGTGGAATAAAGACACAATTTTTCTCGAAGCTCGCGAAGCCTTCGTTTAAAGTGCATTCAAAAATTTATTATTTCTTTTTTAATTGCACCGTAATTGAGCCACTAAATTAAAAAAACTAATAAAATAAAATTTATTATTGAATAAATAAATCTGCTCCCAAATCTAAAATTGATGTCGCTTTTCCTGATCTCATACCATTTTCATTCGAAAACAGCATTTATAGGCAAAATGTTGGGGTAATAAAGACAATTTTTCTCGAAGTTTGTAAAGCTTTTTTTTTTTTTTTTCTTTAAATATTCAATTCCTTTTCAACTTACTTTTTAAATACATAGAAAAAAGGGCTCAAAAAACTAATAAACGCAATCAATCAATAATTAAATAAACCAGCTTCTTAATTTAAAATTACTGTTTTCTTTTCAATCTTTAAAACCTTTTTCACCGAAAAATGCTTACAAGCACAGCATAACTTCCAGTGTTTTGCAGTGGAGTAAAGACACAATTTTTCTCGAAGTTCGCGAAGCTTTTTTTTGAAGTATTTTAGAGTTTTTTTTTTTTTTTTTTTTTTAATTGCACTGGAAGTAAGCCATAAATGAAAAAATCTAATACAATGTAGATCAATAAGTAAATTAGCACCCAAATTTAAAATTGATCTTGCTTTTCCCGATCTTGCACTCTTTTTGCTCGAAAACAGCATTTACAGACAAAATTTTATATATGCTGGGGAATAAAGACAATTTTTTCTCAAAGTTTGTAAAGCTTTTTTTTTCAACTTATTTTTTAAATACACAGAAAACGAAGCACAAAACAAACAAAATAATAATAATAATAATAATAATAATAATAATAATAATAATAATAATAATAATAATAATAATAATAATAATAGGCGCAATCAATCAATAATTAAATAAACCAGCTTCCTAATTTAAAATTGCTGTTTGATTTTTCCAATCTTCAAAGACTTTTTGATAGAAAAATCCTTACAAGCACAGCTGAACTTGCAGTGTTTTGCGGTGTAATAAAGACACGATTTTTCTCGAAGTTCATGAAGCTCTCTTTTGAAGTATTCAAGAATTTCTTTTCTAAATTTCTTTTTTAACCTTTTCCGGCACGAGCAAAATCTCTTAGTAAAATGAGAAATTATCGAAAGACACCGAAATTCACAAACGAATTTTTTAGATATTGTGAAATCCTTCATTGAAAGCTAAATGTTACTAAAATATTATTGGTGCCGTTTGCAAGTTTGTAATTAAAATTAGGTATCCCAGACCAGGCACAGAGTGCCGGAAAGGGTTACTTGCACTGGAAGTGAGCCACTAAACTAAAAAACTAATACAACGTCGATCAATAAGTAAATTCGCATCCGAATTTAAATTTTTTCTTGCTTTTCCCGATCTTACACTCTTTTTGCTCGAAAACAGCATTTACAGGCAAAATTTTATCTATGTTGGGGAATAAAGATAATCTTTTTCAAAGTTTGTAAAACTTTCTTATGAAACATTTAATACCTTTTCTACTTACTTTTTAAATAAGCAGAAAGAGAGGCACTAAGCAAAGATATTAATAAACACAATCAATCAATAATTTAAAAAAATACAGCTTCCTAATTTAAAGTTGCTGTTTACCTTTTCTAATCTTTAAAGCGTTTTTAATAGAAAAATCCTTACAAGTACAGCATGATTAACAGTGTTATGCGGTTAATAAAAACACAATTTTTATTGAAGTTAGTGAAGCTTTCGTTTGAAGCATTCAACAATTTTTATTTCTTTTTTAATTGCACTGAAAGTGAGCCACTAAACTATAAAAGCTTATAAAAGAAAATTAATTATTGAATAAATAAATCAGCTCCCAAATCTAAAATTGATGTTGTTTTTCCCGATTTCACACCCTTTTCCCTCGAAAACAGCCTTTATAGGCAAAATGTTATCTAAAGTACATATTATAATATACATTTTGCACAATCTATGGTGCAAAGAACATTTGTTATTGATTTACAAGGCCACACAAAAGTATTTCATTACATAATGGTATAGGGTGAAAATTGTTTGGTGCGCATTTTAATTGTAATTAACTATTTACAATTTTATGAGATTGATATTTTAGAAACTTCGTTATCGTACGAACGCATGTCATTTGCTACGCTTCACGTGCAATTTCCAACTTGTTTTCATTGCACTGGAAGTGAGGCGCTGAAATAAAAAACTTATGAACACAAAATAAATAAATTAGTTTCTGAATCTAAAGCTGCTGTTGATTTTCCCCATGTTTTAATCGTCTTGTTAGAAAACTACATTCACATGCTGTGGTATAGAAACAATTTTCATCGAAGTTCCTAAAGTTTTTTAGTGAAGTATTCAACAAATTCTAATTAGCTTTTTTAAAATTGTACTGGAAGAGAGCCCCTAAACTAAAACACTTAATAAAACACTTATCAATAAATCAATCAATAAATTAGCTCCCAAATCTATAATTACTAATGCTTTTTCCGATTTTGCACCATTTTTGCTCGAAAACAACATTTACAGGCAAACTGCTATGCTTTGAATAAAAGACAACTTTTCCTGAAGTTCATAAACCTTTCTTTTGAAATGTTCAATTTCTTTTTTACTGGCTTTTTAATTGCACAGAATGAAAGCCATTAACATCCCCCCTCAAATAAGAAAAAAAAAGCAATTAATTAATAAATAAATAAACCATTATTTTATTTAAACTTACTGTTTGCTTTTTCCAATTTTAAAAATCTTTTGATTAAAAAAAGAAAAAAAAAAAAAACATTTACAGGCACAGCGTAACATGAAATATTATGCTGTGGAATGAAGAAGACACAATTTTTATCGAAATTCGGGAAGCTTTCGTTTGAATATTCAACAATTTCTGTTTTAACAGATATAAATTTTCCATGTGGGTGAAAAAAGTCCGGGCCAGGAATCGAACCAGGGATGTATTGGCTGAAGCCGCCAACGCTCTTCCAACTGAGCCATCCCGGACACGAACATTGGGGGACTCTTTCACCCAAATAACCCACATTTCAGGTTATTTGGCCCACAATTTTTTCCCCCCACATGGAAAATTTACATCTGTTATAATTGATTTACCGATTGAAAAACCGTGTTATATATTAAACTAATATAATTTCGTATGCAGCGTTTTCTGCAGTTTCCATATATTGAACTTCGATTTATTCGGTTGATCTAATCCATATCAGACTAGATTATATGATCGTTAGGGTTATTTGGGTGAAATAGTTCTTCAGTGTTCGTGTTCGTGATGGTTCAGTTGGAAGAGCATTGGCGGCTTCAGCCAATACATCCCTGGTTCGAATCCTGGCCCGGACTTTTTTTTCACCCACATGGAAAATTTACATCTGTTATAATTGATTTACCGATTGAAAAACCGTGTTATATATTAAACTAATATAATTTCGTATGCAGCGTTTTCTGCAGTTTCCATATATTGAACTTCGATTTATTCGGTTGATCTAATCCATATCAGACTAGATTATATGATCGTTAGGGTTATTTGGGTGAAATAGTTCTTCAGTGTTCGTGTTCGTGATGGTTCAGTTGGAAGAGCATTGGCGGCTTCAGCCAATACATCCCTGGTTCGAATCCTGGCCCGGACTTTTTTTCCCCCCACATGGAAAATTTACATCTGTTATAATTGATTTACCGATTGAAAAACCGTGTTATATATTAAACTAATATAATTTCGTATGCAGCGTTTTCTGCAGTTTCCATATATTGAACTTCGATTTATTCGGTTGATCTAATCCATATCAGACTAGATTATATGATCGTTAGGGTTATTTGGGTGAAATAGTTCTTCAGTGTTCGTGTTCGTGATGGTTCAGTTGGAAGAGCATTGGCGGCTTCAGCCAATACATCCCTGGTTCGAATCCTGGCCCGGACTTTTTTTTCACCCACATGGAAAATTTACATCTGTTATAATTGATTTACCGATTGAAAAATCATGTTATAAATTAAACTAATTTATGTTTTACTTATTTTTTAATTGCACAGGAAGTGAGCCACTAAATTAAACAACAAATAAAAGCAAATCAATCATTAAAAAATTAATTAGCTACCAAGCCTAAAATTGATGTTGCTTTTCCCGATCTTAGACACCTTTTGCTCGAAAAAGACATTTATAGGCAAAACATTATGTATGCTGTGCTGGGGAATAAAGATATTTTTTCTCGAAGTTCGCGAAGCTTTCTTCTAAAATCTCTCTATCTTCTCAATCTCTCAATCTTCTCATTCTCTTTTTTAATTACTTTTTAATTGCATAAAAGATAAAATGAGAGTCACTAAGCAAATAATCAGATAAATATAATAAAAATAAATAAAGAATACTGCCCAGCTAAACTGATGGCATTGAGCTCACAGGCTACAAATACTAATTGTACATTAAAGCCTTATATTTTCAAGGGTTAATTCCGTTCGAAAAAAAAAAATTAAGAAGGGGAAACAGCTCTCCCCTTTCCTCTTTTTTTATACTTAATCATTGAACCTCCTATACTATCAAAGACATGCTTTATCATATAAAAAATCTATATCCAAAATTCAGAGCAAGTTAGATAATTCTTAATAAAAACCCATTTAGCATTTATATAATTTAAAAGGAGTTATCCCCCTCTTTTATACTTAACCATTAAACTTCCAAAAC
Source organism: Maratus speculifer (assembly GCA_964019185.1). Taxonomy (NCBI): domain Eukaryota; kingdom Metazoa; phylum Arthropoda; class Arachnida; order Araneae; family Salticidae; genus Maratus; species Maratus speculifer. The sequence goes on from OZ025301.1 coordinate 261,891,740, forward strand.
TATTCAGAGATTTGAACGAAATCTGAAAATTCTGCTTGAAAAACCCATTTATATAAATTAAGGGGGGGGGCATTAGAGCCCCTGTTCCCCCTATTTATACTTATTCAATGAACACCTAATAAGTCACGGAATTGCCTCATCAGAATGATCCTAATCTAAATTTTGAACGAAAAATTAATTCTGCATGAAAATCCCATTTATATCAACTAACGGGGGGGGGGCATTAGAACCCCTGTTCCCCCTATTTATACTTATCCAATGAACACCTAATAAAAGTCACGGAATCGCCTCATCAGAATGATCCTAATCTAAATTTTGAACGAAAACTTAATTCTGCATGAAAATCCCATTTATATCAACTAACGGGGGGGGGAGGCATTAGAACCTCTGTTCCCCTTATTTATACTTATTCAATGAACACCTAATAACAGTCACGGAATCGCCTCATCAGAATGATCCTAATCTAAATTTTGAACGAAAACTTAATTCTGCATGAAAATCCCATTTATATCAACTAACGGGGGGGGGGCATTAGAGCCCCTGTTCCCCCTATTTATACTTATTCAATGAACACCTAATAAGTCAGGGAATTGCCTCATCAGAATGATCCTAATCTAAATTTTGAACAAAAACTTAATTCTGCATGAAAATCCCATTTATATCAACTAACGGGGGGCATGAGCCCCCCGTTCCCCCTCTTATACATATCGAATGAACTCCAAAAACTAATCAGGGAAGCGCCTTGTCAGGATATACCTATATACAAAATTTCAAGTGGATCGGATACTTTTATCATGAGTTATCGCGTTACGCACATACATACAGAACGGACGGGCACATAAGCTCTCAGGCTATGATAGCCTGTGAGCTAAAAACTAAATAAACGCAACAAAAAAATCTCTATAAATAAAAGGAATTCCGAGGATAATTAATTGAGGCACAGGGGAAAGCAAATCTTGGCAATGCGCCAACTCGGTCCAGAGGAAGCAAATCTTGGCAATGCGCCAACTCGGTCCAGAGGTATAAAAGCAAGATAGAAAAAAACGCGCAGGTCTGTGCATTCAAGTACAACCACCCATATGTATATGCTGAAAGTTTGTTCTGACGCTCACCCGACGCACGTGGAGTGCCGATGGTCCGGGGAGAGTCACCGGGGGATCCGTCGCCAGCTGAGAGAGAAGCGTAGAGTCACCGGGGGATCCGTCGCCAGCTGAGAGAGAAGCGTACCATACACATAAATTATTAAATAAACCTTCAAATTAAGCCCGGCGAAGCGGGCTGGGTATGCTAGTAATAATAAATCAGATTCCTAATTTAAAATTGCTTTTTGTTTTTTCCAATATTTTTTCAATCAAAGCCTCTTTAATAGAAAAACATTTACAGGCTCAGCATATCACGAAATATTGTATTGTGGAATAAAGACATAATTTTTCTCGAAGCTCGTGAAGCTTTTGGTTGTGGTATTCAACAGTTTTTTTTTTTTATTGATTTTTAATTGCATTGGAAATAAGCTGCTAAACTAAAAAAAAAAAAAAAAAAAACTAATTAAAGCAAATTAATCATTGTATGACTAAATCAGCTCCCGAATTTAAAATTCATGTTGTTTTCCTGATCTTAGCCTCATTTTGCTCGAAAACAACATTTACAGGGTAAAATTTATGAGAAAAGTTTTTCTCGAAGTTAGTGAAGCTTTCTTTTAAAATATTTAACAATTTCTTTCCTACATATTTTTTAAGTCTACAGAAAGGGAGTTAGTAAAGAAAAAATTAATAAAATCAATCAATCAATTAATAAATAAACCAGCTTTCTAATTTAAAATTGCTGTTTGCTTTTTCCAGTTTTTAAACCCTTCTTGATAGAGAAACATTTACAGGTATAGCATAACACGAAATGTCATTCTGTGGAATAAAGACACAATTTTTATCGAAAAAATTTTTTTTTTCTTGTTTTAAATTTTTTAATTGCACTAGAAATCAAAAAAAAAAAAAAAAAAAAAAAAAAAAAAAAAAAACTAATTAAAGCAAATTGATTACTGAATGAATAATATCAGCTCCCGAATCTAAAATTGATGTTGCTTTTTCCCGATCTTAGATCCTTTTTGCGCGAAAAATTTACAGGAAAAATGACAATTTCTGTCGAAGCAAAAGACACTTTCAAAGACACTTTCTCTCGAATGCAAAAAGACAATTTCTCTCGAAGTTTGTGAAGTTGTTTTTTGACATATTCAGCAATTTCTTTCATATGCATTTTTAATTGTTCAGAAAGAGAGCCACTAAACAAAAAAATTAATAAACGCAATCAATAAATAAACCAAGTTTTGTCTTTTTGATAGAAAAACATTTACATGCACACAGCATTATACGAAATGTTCTGCTGTGGAATAAAGACACAATTTTTCTCGACGTTCGTGAATTTTTCAGTTGAGGTATTTAACAGTTTCTTTTGTATTTATTTTTTAATTGTACTGGAAATGAGCCACTAAACAATAATAAATAAATAAATAAATAAATAAAATAAAATAAATAAAAATAAAATAAATACAAATAAAATAAAAAATAAAAAAAATCTTATTAAATCAAATGCTAGAGAATAAAGACAAATTTTATCGAAGTTTCTGAAGTTTTCTTTTGAAATATTCAACAATTTTTTTTCCTTACATTTTAATTGTACAAAAAGTGAGCAACTGAACTATAAAGCTAATAAACGCAATCAATTAATCAATAAATAAATAAACCAGCTTCTTAATTTAAAATTACTTTTTGCTTCTTCCAATTTTTACAGCCTTTTTAATAGAAACACATTTACAAGCACAGCATAACATAGTAAGTTATGCTGTGGAATAAAGACACGATTTTTCTTGAAGCTCTTGAAACTTTGTTTGAATGTTCAACAATTCCTATTTTACTTATTTTTTTTTTAATTGCATTGGAAGTGAGCTACTAAACTAACTAACTAAATAAATAAATAAAATTAAATAAATAAAAGAAAATCAGTCAGGGATTAAATAAATGAGCTCTCCAATCTAAAATTCGTTTTGCTTTTCCCGATTCAATAGGCTTTATGCTAGAAAACAACATTTACAGGCAAAATGTTAGCTGTAGAATTAACGACTTCCTGAAGCATTATACACTGTTAAAAAAAAAAAAAAAAAATTCTGAAATTCACGGATATATTTTTCCTGAATTTCATAGAAAATGTCCCTTTTCACAACAAAAGGGCATTTGCCATCAAAAATATGAAAACTCCCCCATATTTCCTGAAAGTAACAAAACGGATAATTAAAAAAAAAAAAAAAAAAAAAAAAAAAAAAATGGAGACACGCCGTTATTGGGGGGGGGGGGGGGGGGGTCTCCGTGGCCGAATGTTCCAGGCACCAGGACACTAAACGCGTCAGAGCGTAGATTGTGGGTTCGAATACACGGGCGCCATAAAACAATGAAAACATTAAACGTTCCTTTAAATTAATTTTTTTCTGTTTATTTTTCTCTTTTTTCTTATTAAATATTCTTTTAACTAATTACCTCCCCCCCCCCAAATAAATAAAGTAATAAATAAATTGTGTGCGACAATTTCAAAAAATTGTCTATAACGTTAATTTTGTTTAAAAAAAATGAATAATTTTTTTTTCAGGCATTGATAAAGAAAATAATAATAATAATAATGATTTTAAACAGTGATTTTTAAAAAAAAAAATTAAGCTAGTTAAAAAAATAAAATTGATTTTAAAAAATAATAAGTATTATGCATCGGTTTAAAATAAAATAAAATAAATCGCTTACGAATATTCTAACGAATATATTTGAAAGGAAATCTTTGAAAAACACAACAGATTTTCTTACTAACGCATAAAAGACATACTTTGTACCGTCCAGCATCAGTCGATTTGGCTTAGTCAGTAAGGACTTATTCCGTTGTTTAAAAAGTCTCGCGTTCAATCCTCAGGACGGCTTGAAAAAAATTATACAAAGACAAAAAAATAAAATAAATTAAATAATGATAGCAACTAAAAATCTCTTGGAAAGTTTGAATTCTTTGATGATTGCTCGGTTCATAAATTTAAATTAATTTAATATCATTAAAATCAAATCTTGTAATGGAAAGTTAGTGCTTCTTCAGACGGAGTTTTCCTTTCTATCTAATTTCCTTTACAAAACGGAAAATCTACTACCGAAACGGTAAATGTCTGGCTACTTTGCTGTCAGTAATTTTACCGTGAATTCACAGATTTCTTTTAAACAGTGTAAGATTCTTGTGTACCCGAAGTTCTTGAAGATATTTTATATAGATTAGACGATAGTTTATTTTTTTACACACTTCAGTATATCCGTAGTTCTTGAAGATATTTTTCCCGAAACATTGGATTTTTTAAAATTTCACTCACTTTTTAAATTACGCAGGAAGCGTGTCCATTAACTAAAAACCAACCACACAAACTTTTACCAAACTTTTCTCATCAACATGCAATCTGAACTTAAATCTAAACAATAGCTTTATTTTAAATAATTTTGTTACATTTTATAACAAAATATAGATTTTTAAATTAAATAAATTATATCTTAATGTTTTAGACTATTGAGAATAAAAATATAATAATAATCGTAATAATAATAATAACTGCTCCCAATTTTCTATTTTTTCATACATTAGAGTGCAGGAAAATGCAATATTATACTTACGAGTTGACTGCTAAAATGTAGTGTGTTACCAAGCTATGCCTTACCAGACCGATTGCGTTTTACTATGTGAATCAAGTTTTAACTAATTCTGGAATTTCAGCCGTGAACTCGATGAGATGATTGTCTGTGTTGCCGCTTCCCGGTCTATTGTACACAGGTTCTGTTTCAGCAGGTTTTACTGTAATGATTTAAATACTTGTTGGTCAGCTTGTGATCAATTAATGCATTGAGATTTTTCTAGGGTCAGCACTTGACCAAGATCAAGAACCTATTATTCAGTTTGGTTCTCACTTCCTATTTTGTCACAAAAAGTTAAACAGTTTTTATCTATATTACAATACATTTATAAATGTATGTAAATGTATATTTAGATAATTTTTATTTATTTTTAATCTTATTTAATTTGAAAATATTGATTTTTACCGATATGAAGTTAAAGGAAGAACCATAAAAATTACCACTACTCAGAGGAGGGGGGGGGGGGGTGAGGGCTAGGGGATTGGTTCATTTGGTCCATACTTTGATGTGGTCCTTCATATTAGCGTCAACAATTGAAGAAAGACTAGTGAATGAACTTGCCTTGGAATTTGAAAAATTCTTTATATTTAATGATTATGAAAATAAAAGAGTGAAAATTGTATATTTTCAGTGGATTTGAAATAAGTAAACACAAAGCAAAAACTAGTCGTTGGAGGCCACCGTAATACTTACCCATCATGGATATGCTTATAATATATGAAAATAAAACATGTGTAAACTGTATACAAAATGCATTGCAATTCCAAAACAAAACTTAAACGTATATTTAAATATTTTTAATATGCATAATAATGCTCTATTAATGAATTGCTGACGAACCAATTTCGACAAATCATATAAAACGCCTAACTACTCAAGTGGTACCGAATTGGTAAAAGAAACATCCTTATAACTCCAAAAATAATAATCATATTAACTAACAATTTGCTGCGTCGGTTTAAGTGTCTCATTTCCATTTAAAATATATCTTTGAATTGAAATTTGAATGAAATACAGGGTCATAAAAAATCGAAGAATGTGGGAAACAGGATTACAAATATCTCGGCAACTAACAATACGATCGACTTCGTTTTTTATGCAAAATTTGTGTTATTTTATTGCCTTTTATTTCCCCTCCTTAAAATAAAAAAAATTCAAAAATTTTTATATACCTTTCATCAGAACGAATTTTTCGAGAGCCCGAAAAAAATAGTTCCGGTTAATCGAGGTTACTGATGTTAAATAGGCTTCGTGCCATTCTTACATACTAAGTACATATAAAATTTCAAGTCTCTATCTTAATTTGTTCGGGAGATAGAGCGGTTACAGACAGACAGACAGACACACAGACACACAGACGGACGGACGGCAAAAATTTTTTTTTCTAAAAATATGTTTTTCGGAATCTCCAGTGTCTGAAACGTGTAAATCCGTGAAAAAAAAAATTTCGATTTTCAAAACGATTGCAAGAAATACCCTATACTACGTATGATGGGTAAGTAATATTTGAATAAGAATAAGAAAAATTTTATTTATTATAATAAGGAATCGACTGAGTACAAAATTGCCTCACTCTCCAATATATATGTATTAATACGAAGATGAAACCTCACACTTTATTTATAATTGCAAAGCATTTGTGGGCCTGGGGATTCTGCTTTGGTTCTGCAAGTTTCGATTGTATTCATTTTGATTTTTCCCCGTGTTTGAAAATGGTAATTTTGTGTTAAATTCAATGGTTTATGTATTATTTTACAATTAATGATTATATATATAAAAAAGCACTAAATATATATATACATAAAAGCATTGCAAAACAATATATATCAACAAAAAATGAAAAATGAATTAGAAGGAATATTTGGAATCAGCAGAACTATAGTAGACTCATTAGACCTTAAATAAAGTGTGTAGTTTCATCTTCGCATTAGCCATGAACAAAGAAAAAAAAAAAAAAAAAAAAAAAAAAAAAAAAAAAAAAAAAGGATTTTGGGTTACCAACACGCATGAAACCAAAATAAAATGGAGAAAAAACAATAAATATAAATCATAATAACATTATTAAAATGGATAGATAAGAAAAAACGTACCAAAAAATAATGAAAAGAGGATAAAAATGTAAACAGAAGGGAAAAAAAATATAATAATTGAAATTAATTTCATTTAATTTGACAATACTAACCTAAACTAAATATCTTAATGTAAGATAAAAGAAGGAATAAAATAGATAATTAATGTATGCATTTTATATGCTTAGAAATAATATTTTAGGTATTGTTCAAATTATTGAAATTTAGATTCAAGTTAATCTTTAACATAATTTATTAAATTATACTAATAGTTTAATTAATACAATTTTATAATTATTCATACATATGTGTTAATTCAACATCCAGTATAAAATGTATTATTGCAATTTAGCAGATGCCTCACCCCCTCAGCTTTTTAAAAAAAAATTAATAATGATAATTAACCATTGCGTATTATCCAGACAACACCTCTCTCCTACATAATCTAATATCTACCCATCCATCCAATATATATTGTTGAATTTGTAATTTATTATTATTATTTTTGTGTTTTAATATTTTTTATACTATTTTTACAAAATGTGTTAAATATTTTTAAGATCATGTAATTACTAATTGTATATTAAAGAAAATATGAATTTTTTAGAAAAACCATTATTTAATGCATCAAAATTAGTTTTTTAATATGTGCGTTAATAAGATGGGAAGAAAATAAACATTTTATTCTATAAAAATTATTAAGAATTACATTACGATTACTACACAGAATTATGAAGACAGGATTTAAAATTATTAAATGAATTAACTTTGAAATTAAATTCATTGCGTTTGTCATGTATATCAGTTATTAATTTGTTTTCTTTTACTATAATTTTTAGATCCAAAAAGTTAATAGTATTGTTAGAAAGCAGGTATATAACTATTATAAAATATTACAAATTATTATCTATATTAAATATAAATTAAGTTTTAAGACAATATTCAAACATTATGAATTTTAATGACAAATTATTAAATGAAGTAATTATAAACAAAGATTCAAGGGAATCAGGACGCATTTTAAAACAATTTTTATTTATTGAATTAAAATTTTGATTTTCTTTTTTAGTTTATTATATTATCTGTAGACAAAATCACGTGGTAAAACTTCTCTATGTTTAAAATAATAATAATAAATATAATAAATAAATAATAAATAAATAAATAAATAAATTAAAATAAAAATTAAATTGAAAATTCACTAAAAAAGTGGAGTTATTTAAAATCGTTACAATTTGAAATAATTTTTGTAGATTTTTTTTTAAATTTAAGTAAACAGAAATATATAAGCTTTAATTTTGATTCAGTATTTAAAAAAATATTAATTTAAATAAATTAAAAACATTTAAAGTAAAAGCTTTTTAAAAGGTGACGTAACTTAAAATGAAAAAAAAAAATCATGTTTTTAAGCATTAATATATATGTTTTTCAAATTTTGCTGAATCAAAATTAAAGTAAAGCAATTGAAAAAGACATGTTCCAAGTTTGAACTATTTATCTTTAAGGATTCTTCACTTATAACAATTTAAATAGGAGAAAAAGTGAAAAAAATATCATCAAGAAAAACACATTTTCACATGAAGTCATTTTCATGACAACCATCATGGCAACCCACATCATTTGTCTGAGCCATTTTCTATGTGAAAAAAATGTTTCTTTTTGTATGCACTATGCTTTACTTTTTTTAGAATAAAAAAAATAATTGTATTTCGCTTTTCAGAACAATTCAAAAGCATTTTACTTAGATGAGGAACTGCTTGGTTCAAATACTTTAAAAGTAATCCAGTCTGTGCTCTTGCAGTAATAATAATAATAATATGTAGAAAGCTTGTCGAACAGGAAAAAAATGGTCAAAAATTTCGAATGAATTTACCATTTTTCAATGTCTAAGGATTATCCACCAGATGACAGTTATTAATTAAATTATAGGGGAAAATTGGATAAAACCCGGTAGGTCGATAAAATCGGGAAACAGGCTTTATGGCTTTATTTGTGGCGATATCTCGCGAAAACTTCCATAAATACTTCTTCTATTCTTCTTTTAGGAGAGCGGCCTGCCATCTCCCAGTAAGAACAAGTCGTGTAAACGAACTCATTTCGCAATGGTGATTTTTTAAAGATTTCATGTAAAAAAGTTAGAAATTCGACGGCTGCAATATTACACTACCAATCCTAAATACCTAATGATTTAGTTTAGGTAAGTATAGCGTATGATACTATATTATTTACTAGTTATTTTAACGTTTTGTATTGGTGTATAAGAGTTATATGAATAACGCTAGCGTAGTATTTCATCAAAATGGCGTAGTTGACAAAACGGGGATGAAGATGGTTGGGCATAACCGGAAAGTTTTCGGTTTTTCTATCTCTTCTTAAGATGTGGGCAGAGATATCAAGCATCCTGTAGCAGTCTCATCACAAGATATAAAGCCTATTTAAGTACAAACGGGTTTTAGGGCCATCTGGAAATCTGACAAGTAGCGAGGAAAAACAGCTACCATTATTTCAACCCCTTAAAAATTAGAGCTCGAACAAGAAGAAAAAGAAAGAATGGAAAAACTAGACAAGAAGAACTTAACCCTGAAGCGATTTCCATGATGACAAAAAAGAAAAGTAGAAAAACTGATGTGAAAAAGAATAGTCCAAAGAAAAAGAACCCCTTGACATCAAACGAGGAGGAAGATGAAAGCGAATCAAGCAGCTTTTGAAACGGCTTATATGAACAATCTAAACCTAAAGAGAGTTGGATGCAGTGCATTCACTGCAGATGGTGGGCACATAAAGCATGCAGCAATGTAAATGAACAAGATTGAACTTTCATTTGTGACTTTTGTGTCTAAAAATTTCAACTCTTAAAGCATAACTTAACTCATTGTTATTTTATGTTGATTTGATATAGAGTTACATTCTATGTGTATAATATGCCAATATTTCTTTAATAAATAGTATTCTTGCAAAGTTACAATGTCTTTTGAATTATTTTTTCCAGTTCCCAATTTTGTCCGACCTGGTCAGAAAAAACCGGGACATTGGACATTTCTAAAAAAAGTGTTATAATGATCTCAATTACTATTGTTCGCGACTAAATGAATACTTTTTTCTTCGCAAGCAATCAGTTTGTCGTTTTTTTAAACAAAATTTCACAGTTTTGTTCACATAGAACACATTTATAAAAAGAAAAGCATTAGGGTCGCGGTTTTATCCGACTTTCCCCTATAGAATTAAATAAATTAAATAAATCCTTATTATAAAATAATAAAATAGAATTGTCTTGCAGTATTTTTAATGCAATTTTTCAGGATTTTTTTCCAGGTTTCTTTATTAAATTGCCGCAACAATTAATTAGCATACATAATATTTAGAGTAATCCTAAAGATAATATCTATTTTATTTTGCTTTAATTTTTATCCTTAAAGAGTTAGAACTTGTCATTCTTATATTAATTACTAGCGATGTACCTTATACAAAATTCGAAGTAATCAAAAGTTCCTTTAACTACTTTTTTATTCATTTAAAGTTGTAAATTCGTTCTTGAAGTATTCCCTGGGCTATTTTTTTTTTCTAAATGTCAAAAATATAAACTTTTCGCGCCAAACATAGCAATGTGATGCCAAGCTGAATGCTCCCACCGTATCCAGATTGTAAAGTCGTGTGGTGCATTCGCTACTGCTAGAGTTTTAAAATAAGTGAGCGTTCCCAGGGGTGCGGGGGAGGGGCTTGCGGGCGGGCGAGCGGAGATTGGATACCGAGGTAATGGAAAACCCCGCCGCACTCCATATCTGTCACACACTATAATCCCTCGCCTTCTCCCCCATCTTTATATATATACTTCACACACACACACACACTCACGCGCGCAACTTGGGAAGTCAAGGAAAGGGTTACGGCTTAGAGAATGTCTTAAACGCGCTAATTGACTACGATTCCACATCGGGAGAATTAGAGGAAATTAAGGTGCTGGCAAAAATAAACTCTTAATGAAAGGAAAAGGTTGGGAAGAAGGAAAAGGGAAGATTCGAGTCGACGCGAAATTGCGTTAACTTGGCGGGATAATTGCGCTAATTGCATTCCCGCAAAATAAACATCCTCTTTTCAGTGGCAGATGCGAAGAGGTTTTAATGAATGAATGCCGTTCTTATAGAGCGTGGATTAGCGGTCGAGCCCCACTCGCAGACGATAAATTGATTCCGCTCGCGTTTGGAATTTTTAATAAAGTGGCATCTGGCAACGGAATAAAGAACCGCTTTAGTTCAATTATATAATTCTCTTTTCGCAGCGGAATTAGGCTTATGACGTTTGCTGGCTTTTGCAAGAGGATTCCGGTACCTCAATATACTTAAGTTCTACGGTGAATATTAATTATAGGGAATGGAAACTTACTCTGAAAGGAATTGGGCATTAATGCGGTTTCTTCAGTGGAAATGAGATAGAAATGTAACAGAAAATATTTGCTTTGCAGCCGAGTTATCAGATAGATAATGTTAATTATGAAAATTCACAACACACGCGAAGTGAAGCACCTTTTATTCATTAAGTAAATTAAAACTTATTTCCATACACAGACGCTCGGATATCTAGATTCATGCACGCTCGCTCGCAGCTTCCGATACAGCTTTCATGCTCGCACTAATTTGTATTTGATTTTATGCTTTATGAAGTTAGACTTTTTAACTGCGGTATTTCCGGCACCAAATAGCATTTTCTGCTTAAATTCGTGTTAAAGCAGTTAGCTGCAGTTGCTTGTTGTTTTGACTCTGTATGAGGGAAAATAAACCAGATTGATACTTATTGTTAATTAACTTTTATATCGAGAACGGCTAATAAAGTTGAAGGAAAATGCGTAAATTTTAATTAGAAATAATCAACATTATTAAGTAATCTCTCTCATCTTTACAAGATGTTTAATTTGCAGGGTTAATTAATAATAATATTTTTTCTTTGTTGAATGGGTGTTAATATTGATTAAATTTTATGTAAACTTAAGGAATTTTTAGAGAAATTTTGCTGCTAAAATTGTTCTCAAATTCATGTTAAAACATTTAACTGCGGTTGGTTGTAGTTTTGACTCTATATGAGGAAAATAAACCAGATTTATACTTATTGTTAATTAACTTTTACATCGAGAACGGCTAATAAAGTTGAAGGAAAATGCATAAATTTTTGTTAGAAATAACCAACATTTATTAAGTAATCTTTCTCATCTTTACAAGATGTTTAATTTGTAGGGTTAATTGATAATAATACTTTTCCTTTGTTCAATGAATGTTAATATTGATTAAATTTTATTTAAACTTAAGGAATTTTTAGAGAAATTGCAGTTAAAATTGTTAAAGGAGTTATATTTAAAATTGCTATTGTAATGGTGAAACCCTTTTCCTTTCGTTATCAAATTGCTATGTAGTGTTCACTTTTATTTCAATAGAAATTATAAATTTGAGGAAAAATGCATAAATTTTAATGATAAATAATAGATTTTATTAATAGATAACGTTCACCATCACAAGGTGTTTAAGTTCGAACATTATTTAGGTGATAATATTTTGTAAAAATAAACGTTCATATACATTCATTATATTATACACTATATGGCCAAAGGTGACCGGCCACTTGTGATTTTTGACATTTGGTTAAATATCTAGACAAATACATAAGGAATTATCATGAAACTCTGTGTAAACATAATAGTAAGGGTCATACATTTCCGTGAAATTGTTTTCTTGTCCTCCTGAAAGGGGACCGTCAACAAATTGAAAAAGAACGAATGTTTTTTGGATAACCCTGTCAAAACTAATGTAGCCAAAGCGTTCAAAATGTAGATTATGATTAAGTGGATTATTGCAATACACTGTGTTAATTTTTATGCGCATAGCATGTATATTCTTAGAAAAAATACGGTTCTTATAAAAACCAGTCCCAAATTTTTGCTTATAATTTGCAGTGTTCATAATGTAAAATAATGTTTTTTTTTCGAAAATATGATACACAACATTGTACACAATATCATAAAATCGGAATTAAAAAATAATAAAAAATGTGTGAAAAATGAATAGGCTTACTAAATATTTTTAATTGCGCAAGGGTGAAAGCTATCAAAATTTCATTTGCATATTATATTAGCTAAATATATAGAGAAACTTTTGTAAAAGTCTGAAAAACATAGCTTGAAAATTCTGAAAATAGTCGTCGAGAGAATAAGTTAAAAATCCGTTATTCCTAAAATAAAGCAAAAAGATGAGGGGTTGTATCCAAATATAGTAGTAACGTGCCATATTGTCTTTGCTATATTGGCACTAAATCAATGGATAAATGGATACAGCCCCTCATCTTTTTGCTTTATTTTGGGAATGGCGGATTTATAACTTATTCTTTCAACGATTTTGTTCAAAAATTTCAAGCTATGTTTTTGAGACTTTTACAAAAGTTGCTTTATACAAATCGCTAACATAATACGTAAATGAAATTTTGATAGTCTTCACGCATGCGCAATGAAAAATTATTTAGTATACTTTCTCATTTTTCACACAATTCTTATTATTTTTTAATTCTGAATATAGGGTAATATGCACATTGTTGTTTGTCATAATTTCGGAAAAGAACATTATTTTATATTAAGAACTTTGCGTATTATAAGCAAAAAACTTGGAAAAATTTGGGATTGTTTTGATAAAAATCTTAAATTTTCTATGAGTATACATGCTATCCGCATAAAAATTAACACAGTTTATTGCATTAAGCCACTTAATCATAATCTACAATTTGAACGCTTTTGTTACATTAGTTTTGACAGGGTTATGCAAAAGATATTTATTCTTTTTCAATTTGTTGACGGTCCCCTATGGAGTTTCGGGAAAAAAAAAAACCTTCACAGATATGTATGATCTGTACTATTACACTAACACACTTAGAGTTTCAGGATAATTCTTCATGCATTTTCTAGAAATTTAACAAAATGTCAAAAATCGCAAGTGTCCGGTCACCTTTGGCCATATAGTGTATAATGTTCAAGATATTCCTTTTAAAGGCTGGTAAACCTTAAGAATTTAAAATGATTATCATGAATTAAGGATAATGATGAGTTAATTAATTTTAATTGATAAAGAAATTGCATTTAAAACTGTTATCTGGAATTGAAAATTTTTACTTTGATTTAAAATAGAGTTCGAAGAAAGTACGTAAAATTTTAGTTAGAAACAATCATTATTTAAATTATTTCAAGTCTCTCATGTTTTCAAGATATTTAATTTGAAAGATTAACTAATGATAACATACATCTTTTTTTTTTCCATATAAATGCTGATATTGTTTAAATTTTATGTAAATCTACTGAATTTGTCCTGACATTAAATTTGAACTTAAGAGCACACACTAGTCACACAGTAATAGCCGAACGCTAATGATAAGTCTATGGGCGCAATCTTTTCAAATATCTCGCTTTATTTTTAATATTTTTAAATGATTTTTTTTTTACAGGATAGCTGAGGACGATCCACAGCCGGCCTAGTTTTTATTTTTTCAATTTTGGTTTTAGATTTTTTTTTAAAATTACTATAATTTTCAAAACCGGTTTAAACCGGTTCTGAAACTGAAACTATCATAATATAAAAAAATATATAACCAAAATCGAAAAAGTAAAAACTAGGCCGGTTGTAAATCGTCCTCTACTATCTTATGCAAAAAAAATCATGTAAAAATATTGAAATTTGAACGAGATATTTGAAAAGAACGCCCCCATAGACTTTACATTAGTGCTCGGCTTTTGCCGCGTGACTAGTGTACGCTCTTAATAAAGAAATTACATTTAAGGGTGTTTCAGCACATTTTTAAATAATTTTTATTTATTGAGTTAAAATTTTGAATTTTTTTGTGGTGATTAATCATATTATTTGATAATACATGATAAAACTTCTCATATTTTTTTTTTATTTTTTTTTTAAATTTATTAAAAGAGGGGAATAATTTAAAATTGTTATGAATTAAAATATCATTTGTAGAATTTATTTATTCTTTTCTTTTAAATAAACAGAAACATCTTAGTTTTAAATTTGATTCAACATTTTTAAAAATATTAATTGATTAAATATTTAAAGTAAAAATTCGAAAAAAAAAATGACGTAACTTATATAAAAAATCATATTTTCAAAAGTATTTTTTATTTTCAAATTTTCTGAATCAAAATTAAAGTAAAATAATAATAATAATAATAACAATAATAAAACATGTTCCAAGTTTGAAGCATTTATCTTTAACGGTGTTTGAGTTATAATAAATTAAATGTGACAAATTGCGAAAAAACCCATTATGAAGGAAAACACATTTTCACAAGTAAAATCCTATTTCCAAAAGTAAATATTTTTTTTTCAAATTTTCTAAATCAAAATTAAAGTAAAACAATAATAATTAAAACAAGAAACATGTTCCAAGTTTGAAGAATTTATCTTTAACGGTTTTTGAGTTATAATAAATTAAATCTGAGAAATTAAAAAAAAAAAAAAAAAAACCACCATGAAGGAAAACAGGAATTTTCATAAGATTAATTTCAACGACAATCAAAAAATAGTATTTCCTCTTCTGATTAAGATAGAAACTTGAAATGCAATGCCTAAATTTTAATGAGAAATAATCAATACTAAAAAAGTAATCCGTTTCATCATTACATGACTTTTAAACTGCAGGGTTAATTAAAAATATTATTTTCGTCAAATGGATTTTGACACTAATAGCATTTTATGTAAATTTAAATAATTTTTAGTCGAATTGAAATTGAAATTATAAAATTGTTAAATGAATTACATTTAAAGTTATTATTATTATTATTATATATTAATATTATAATAATATATAATAATAATATATTATATAATACACATAATTAATACAAATAATAATTATTATTAATATATAATATAAATAATACTAATATATTAAT
Organism: Maratus speculifer; assembly: GCA_964019185.1. Classification (NCBI taxonomy): domain Eukaryota; kingdom Metazoa; phylum Arthropoda; class Arachnida; order Araneae; family Salticidae; genus Maratus; species Maratus speculifer. The sequence continues at coordinate 261,907,429 of OZ025301.1, forward strand.
ATATAATAATAATAATAATAATAATAATAATAATAATAATTATTATTATTATTATTATTACTTTCTGCTGAGTTGTATATTGCTATATAATATTGTTAATTAAGTTTTATATCAAGAGAAGTTAATAAAGTTGAAGGAAAATAGCTAATTTTTTAATTATGGATAATTACATTAGTAAGTAGTTATTTAAATCGTTAAAAAATGTTTCATTTGTTAATTTGATATTAATAACAAGTTTTTTTTTCTTTTTGAGGGGGGGGGGGGGGGATTTTGATGCAGTAAGTATATTTTATGTTTTTAATGTTATCTTAAGAGAACATTACTTTAATTAGGATTAAAAAATTTAATGATTATTGTGATTACATTTATTTATATATTTTAGTTTTATGATGTTACTACACTTTTTAACTGCGATTATTTTACGAAACCATAGAATTCTCTGTATAACTTAATTTAAAGCAGTTAACATTATTTTAATTGACCATAGAAGGAAAATAAACTTGATTTTTATTTGTTTTTAATTAGCTTTCATGTTAAGATAAGCTAAACCATTGGATGAAAATGATTAGATTTTAATTAGAAATGATTATAATCATTAAATAATCTTGTTCATCATTATAAGACTGTTTATTTTAGAGTTTAATTAATAACTTTTCTCGTATATCGAAATACGTTTTTATTTATTGATGAAATTTATGGGTTCCTAGAAGAAAGTTTTTGAGAAGCAAGTACAATTTTAAGTATTTAAAATTTTATATCTATATATTTTTTTCACACACTGTTTATCAACTTCAAGGCTATGTTCAGAAGACTAAAAGAAGATTCCAAACAATTTATCATTATGTTTAAATAATTTCTAAAAATAATGTTTATAGTTACTTAAATTAACAAGTGAGTTTTTGCTTGAAAAAGTTATTTTTAAAATTTAAAATAATGATAAATGCTTGAAAAGAGATTTTTAAAAATGGCTTTGCTAAAATTTGCATAAATCAAGAAACCAAAGTTTACGGAGAGATTTATTGTGTAAATATTGAAAATTGGGCATCGTTTATAAAAGTTATGTAACCAAAATACAAAGATAATTTTACTTTTTGAACTAGGGGTACATTTGTTATTTCGGCTGAATTAGCTAAGGCTTTATCTTCCAGCTCATCATTGTCACAAAAATTAAAATGCCATCGAATGCATTTTCCTTTTCGCAATGGAAATTAATGCAGTTTTTACTCTATCATTGATTTTGCAGAAATACACCTAAAATCCTATGTTTCACATACATGCGCATTCAGGATTCTCTACAAGGAGTTTTGAATCATTATTATTGGTAATTATTACATGTTTCCAAAGTAATGTATAATAATAATGTCGTGTAAAAACTAATATAATACAAACTAAATAAATAAATAGCAAAATAAATAAATAGCTAAAATAATAAATAACAAACAATAGCAATAGAAAATTGCTATTCGGCTGTTCCAAGGCTGCATGAAAAAAGATTTATTTAAATCTTCACATCGAAATAAAGAGAATGCGAGGGAGAAATAACAGCAGAAATACTATCACCATTGCTGTCAGTTTTGCGGATCCTTTTATTCAAGTATCTACAGAGACCGATTTACAAATTTGGAGGCCCTGGAGACAGATGCTTAGCCCCTTCCCCAATTTTGCGGATCCTTTTATTCAAGTATCTACAGAGATTGATTTACAAATTTGGGGGCCCTGGACACAGATGCTTAGCCCCTCCACCAATTTTGCGGATCCTTTTATTCAAGTATCTACAGAGACCGATTTACAAGTTTGGAGTCCCTAAACACAGATACTTATCCCCCTCCCCCCCCCCAATTTTGCGGATCCTTTTATTCAAGTATCTACAGCGACCGATTTACAAGTTTGGGGTCCCTAAACACAGATACTTATCCCCCCCCCCCCAATTTTGCGGATCCTCTTATTCAAGTATTTACAGAGAACGATTCACAAATTTGCGGCCCCTAGACACAAATGCTTAGGCCTTCTCCCCTGTGTAACGATACTTACAAAGCATTGACAAAAAAAAAAAAAAAAAAAAAAAAAAAAAAAAGGATAGTTACTAAAGCAACCATTATTGACTTTAAAATACCCACTAAAAAATTAAATATTAATAACTTACTTTTTTATCACAATTATGAAATTTAAATAAGTAGACGTTTTATAACAAACTGCGTCGTGCTAATTATCTTTTCTTATGTAAGTCTATATATCTGGAATGACATAGCATGCAACAACTAATAGTAAATTTTCGACAACACTAAGCTACAATTATTTAAAATATTAGAGGGTTCAACAGTCTGTAAACTACACTCACCAACACTCAAATAACGCTGATAAACAAGGTTTCAGTTTCTAACTAAGTATGTGGTGACTTTTATATTTTAGGTGGTGATGTGAAAGAATATGTCATTAAAAAGTTTCCATTACCCACAGATTTTTAAAAAATTCAAAATCTTGAAAAGCTGAATTTTGTAGTATTTATTCAACACTTATATCTTGTGAAATTTATCATTTGGTATTTTGGTAATTATAAACTTTTAAATAAACACTTATAAAGCTTAAAATTAATATTTAAAACACTTAAAGTATGCATTGTTTATAAAATTTCAGAAAAATGTAGAAGAATTTTTGTAAAAAGAAATGATATTAATAAGAAATTTCATACTTTATGTAGCGGTAAATGTCTTATCTGTGGCTGCTCAATATGGGCCATAGTTCCGAGTTATATTGACAATTTAAAGCAGACATTAAGCCACTTATATCATTAGAATAGCATAAATCATCTTTTCTTGAAAAAAAAAATGTCGAATATTTCTTATATCAATCTGGATAAATAGATATCTTTGTATTGTTTTTCAGGAGATTCCAACCTTGCAATCTTGATCCAAGTAATTCTGAGTTTTTCTTTGATAACTTTAAGTCTCTCACAAAATCATTTAACTCTTTTTAAGTAATTAGGTGTGGTTCTTCATTTATGCCAGGAGAATAGTTCATATCAGATGTAGAGGAAGTTTCAGTTTTATCAATTTCCATTTCTACTACTGCATCGCCATATATAAAATTCTCTGGAGGTTTCGGTATTTGTACATCATCATTATGTAATGCTGGTCACATTGTTGAATCTAAGTTCGGGTACTTAATTTTATGTTTACTTCTTGCAGAGAATCCTTTAATTTTTGTAATATATTAGTAGCAGTCAGTTATATGATCCTTCAGCATGCGCCATATCATGGGTATAGCAAAGAACATACACTTTTTTGTACCTTTCATTGATGCCCGGAGGTTTGTAGCACATTTTGTACAATAAGAATGAGGTGCCCATTTCTTATCTTGTGCACCTACTTTATATCCAAAGTAGATATGATAGGCAATCAACGACGGGAAAGTGCATCGATGTTTTTTCAAAGTTAGCTCTCCGCACACATAGCAAAAATAATCGGGTTCATTAACGCATCGTCTAGACATGTTTTACATATTATACAGGAAAATGGGATAATTATAATCAAAATTTAATTAAAAAGTTTTACAGAACAAAGAAATAGTAGTACACTCGCCCCGAAAGTTTCAACTGTCATGTTAAAGTCAAATACTGTGGGGGTGGCTAGAACTATCTTTTCAAGGTCGCTAAAATAAAATTTATTAGGGGGACATCTGTTTCTACTCTCTTGCTGTATCTTCTATCGTTGTAATAAGAAAAAGGAATGTTTGTGTGAATCAAATACATGAGACAGAATAATGTAATATAATTATAATGCCTATACGATGCCTACATACTCCAAAATGTATAAATGAAATTTCTCAAAATTGGAGGGTGATAGAAAATTTTTACAAACATATTCTTTTTCAGCAGCTTGAAATTTATAAGAAACACCCAACATATATAGAGAAACAGAAAATTCGTTAAAATTTGTTTATCAGTGTAATTTGATGATAACAGGAAAACGATTAAAGAAGAATTAAAAATACAATACACTTTTAAAGTGATAAAGATAAAAGAAAATGTTCACTATAAAAGTAATAAATGAATGGTTCATACACAATATATAACGTTATCAAAATACAACATGAGCATAATAAGAATGTAGAATGATATGCAAAATTTCATTGAAATAATAATAAAAAAAAAAACAATAATGCGGGAAAAATACTTTTAAATGCAATTCATTTGAAAACTATACCTTAATTTATTTTTGATATATTAATTTTTTATAGTTTTTAATACCGTTTTTCTAAATGAGGTAATATAAGTACTAAATATCTATTAAAAGCAAAGGGAAAAAAACATGGAGAAAGAAATGTATGGTGATATGGGTATGTATATAGAAGTGCAGTATACTGTAAAGACAGTTTGGAATATGATGTGCGTTATTGTTTAAATTTAAATGCCTTCATTCGATCCAAACAAAAGAGTCACATGGAACAGGGATTGAATTCTTTGACATCAGCCGTACATTTTTTCTCTAAATGTAAATGAACTGCTTATATTTAAGAATTCTAGAGTGGTATTTCATTGTATTATAAATTAAAAACCGTATTACTACAAATCTCCTTTTTTTTTTTTTTTTTTTTTTTTTTTTTTTTTTTTTTTTTTTTTTTTAAAGCACGCGGTTGTGTTTGGGCTTAGTGTAGTGGACTTCAGGGTTACATTTTTGGCATCACCCTCAGCAACAATATTTCATCTGTATTTTTCCTTTTTACTCGATGGAGGAAAAAGCCGAAAAAAGGTCATTACTGTACCTTTATGTTGCCATTTTCTCATTAAAAGTGGAAAAAAAAAATTAAAGTACGTGCTGTGTCAAGAATATAGTCTGTTATAAAACCCGCTGAATTTTGGTTTCATTTACAAAATTTCACTTATACTTTTAAAAAATATGAATACTTGGTAATCTGTTTCATTTAATAGCATCAAGACTTCAAATTTTGAATTAAAATGATTTCAAAATGATCAAATTAAAATATTGATTTTGTTTAAAGGTGAATATAGTATAAAAGGAGCATATTTAAATGGTGAAAATGGTGTCGGATTTCACGGGGAAATTCTGCTTTTTATTATTTTGAAATACTATAATAAAAGCTTTAATTGAAAATTTTATCATAATAACAGATATTTATTATTTTTTAGTGCTTATTTGTATGATTATAGTTTAATTTTAACGATTTCAACAACTGAGTATTACAGAAATAGTATTTTGTTAACTTTATAGGTTAAATATAATTTTTTAAAAGTCAGACTTACCAATATAAAGTGCATTTTTATTGTAACTAATTTTGTAGATTTGTTACAAGTCAATGAAACAGTTATTTTTTAAACATTTTCTTTCATTGAAATATGACGGACTCTACTTTGTAAAAAATAAGTTCTAAATAGTTTACAAATTATATATATATACATATATATGTAAAAAAAAAACTGATAAAACATCACAATTTGTCTACATGCGTCATGAAAATTTGATGACGCGTCATTTTCACCGACTGGATGTTCTTATTAGATTTCCGAGTTCAAGCTCATGGAGCAAAGAAAATACGCACACAATTTTTATTTAATTACAATAAAACATTTTTTAAACTTAAGAAATAAGCTGAAAAAGAAATCCGGGTTCTTTTGTTGTTGTTTATTTAAAAGAAAAAGCTATAATAACTTAGCATTTGAGATTTTGCGGTAATCTTTATAATTGAATTTTGCAATCGCCATTAGCTTCTTAAACCCGATTGAGCATTGAACGACGTATTGTATTCTTCACTCGAACGACGCATTGAATTCTTTTGTTGGCATTTTCGGGATTTTTATGTATCACTTTTCGAAGTGAGAATTTAAACTCTTACCGAAGAACCTCATCGTATCCATAGAAAACAGATGTAGATATTATATTCAGGGGTTTGTCCAGACTTTTCTCACAGGGTCCTGTTTTTGTGAAATTGTGAAGTTTTTCTTTTATTTGTGAAAATTTTAGTTGGATTTTTGTGAATTTTAAATTATCGATGTATTCAGGTTCTATCCTTCCTCTAAAAAAAAAAAAAAAAAAAAAAAAAAAAACAAAAAAAAAAAACAAAAAAAAAAAACCTAAGTAATTTGTTTTTTGAGCAGTTCAACTGTTTATTTACAGGCCAGATTTTATATTTTAATGATTAAATTTGTGAAAAGTCAAATTTAAAGTTGAAATTGTTCTTTAAAAAGTCTATTTAAGAGACAAATAATTTTGTGAAGGGTCCTGTTTTGAGATAAAGAATTTTGTGAAGGGTCCTGTTTTGGGATAAAAAATTTTGTGAAGGGTCCTGTTTTAAGATAAATTATTTTGCGAAGGGTTCTGTTTTAAGATAAATTATTTTGTGAAGGGTACTTTAAAAGACATAAAATTTTCCTAAACATATCCCTGATATTATTATATGTAATAACTATTCTGTATTACCTTTTTAAGGGAACTATGCACCATATAAATAATTCTTTCATTATATTCAAACATCATGATTTGTGCAATTTTTAGGTACTAAAATTGGCAAGGAGCATCTGTTCTTGACGTCATTTCAAAAAAGTTAAAATTACGATATTATGTTTTAGTGTTTTATTATATGTATTACTTTTAATATATTGCGTTCTTCCCATTTTATCCCTATTCATGGCTGTTTTGCATAGTTTGCTTTCCCATTTTTTTTTAACAGCGATTACGAATTTATATATAATTTTTTATAATTCTACCGCTCACTTTGTTCATTACTTGTGGAAATATATGGTCAATTAAAAATTGCATCTCATTTATTTTTTATTTTTTTTTCGTATATTATTATTAAATCTATGTTCTCAACAATATCGCTCAGAATAATCCCTCTGAGGGAAGTACTAGTGAATCTGTTAGAAGCATTTTGAGTAATGTACCTTTTTTGCATGTGTGTTTTTAATGTTTGTCATTGTATATTTTCTTGAAAAATGAAGTTTTAAAGTCTATTGTGTTTTAGAACTCATATTAAATTTAAACATAAAAAAAAAAAAAAAAAAAAAAAACTTTTGCAAACAAAGTTGAAAAATGCTTATGCATTCAGTTTGTCTGTCCGTCTGTCCACATTCTAACTCCTATAACATAATCGGATTTTCATGCAATTGATAAGGCTTATTTAGGGTCACCAAAGCATGTTTGGTACTGCATATGAAGTATGTACGATTAATGGTTCGTTTACAGGGACATTCAAAAGAATTTTATTACATTATAGTATAAAGGGAAAAAACGTTTGCAGAGTATTTTAATGAGATTAGGCTATTTCAAATGTATTGAAACTGATATCAATGACTGAATGTCACTACTATCAAGTCAAAACAGAGCATTCATGGCATTTTTTATTAATTTATAGGGACACGCAATGGAAATGGGTTACAGTACTGTCTTTCCGTAATAATTGATGGAGAGTACATTTTAAAATTCAGAATGCGTTTTTTAATTTAATTAGTTTTTTGCATATTACTCATTATATATAAATTATATACCTTATATACAGGGCTGCACAAAAATATTCGCATACCATTCTTATTATTAGAGGAAATTGTTGAAGAGGAATATTCAACTGAAATGTATGTATTGCTTAAATGAACTAAATTTGGGATACATGTTGTTAATAGATACTAATCCCTATATCCTATACAGAGCTGCTAAAAATTCAGATAATTTTCCAATTGTAGTTGGGAACAGCCGAAATTCTTTTTTGAAACGCCTGTCCGTCTGTCCACATTCTAACTCCGATAAATATAATCGGATTTTCATGCAATTGATAAGGCTTATTTAGGGTCACCAAAGCATGTTTGGTATTGCATATGAAGTACGTACGATTAATGGTTCATTTATAGGGATACTCAGAAGAATTCGATTACATTATCGTATACGGTGAAAAATTCGTTTGGAGAATATTTTAATGACATTATGGTATTTCAAATGTATTGAAACTGATATAAATAACTGAATTTCATAATAATTACTTTAAAATAGAGCATTTATAGCATTTTTTTTTATAAATTTACAGGGACACACAAAAGAAATCGGTTACAGTATTGTCTTTGCATCATAATTCCTGGAGAGTACGTTTTAAAATTCGGTATGCGGTTTTAAATTTAATTAGTTTTTTGCTTATTATTCTTTATATATAAATTCTATACCTCATATACAGGGCTGCATAAAGTATTCGTATACCATTCTCCTTATTAGAGGAAATTGCTGAAGGGGAACTTTTTATTGGAATAGTGTATCTCTTAAATGAACTAAATTTTGGAATATATTTTGTTAATAGATATAAACTTCTATATTATATACAGGGCTCATAAAAAATACGGATAATTTTCCGATTGTAGTTGGAAACAACTGAAATTCGGTTTTGAAATGCGTTATACATTTCCATATAGTGAAATGAGCCGTAATATTTTAATTTTTTAAACGATGCAGTTGTGTTGCATTATTCTGAATTTGTTGGAAAGTGCTTCACGATCCATGCTTGATGCATGAATTTTTCTTTCGTGTTCAAAATTATTGTTGACTAAGATAATTTTTACCGTGCTTTCTGGGGTTCTATTCGTAGAATATTTTGAATAAATAGCAATACTTATAAGATATGTGCTCTTTTTTACACAATCATTGTTAATTTAATTCTATTATATATTTTTTAAAATAATATTAACACAAATATAATAGCAAAATATCTAATTAAATCATTTATTTATTTATTTATTTATTGAACAACTTACATCTGACTTGTGTGCTCGACATGAAAGTCTGCTTATAAGTCATCGTCAATATACAGGGACGAGATAGCAGAAGAAAATTTTACAACACAAGAGAGATGTACTATCGGGAGCTCCACAAAAAGTGTACGTGCAATGTAAATTAAATGATGGTATAATTAATAAAACAACAGAAATATGTTATGAGAACGTGCTATGTAAAATTGTCACGACTACATAATTTGAAAATATTTCTTGAACAATAACAATATTAACATAATTAATTATAGATATATGAAACGAAAAATTGAAAATTTCTTACTTTTTATTTTTAGATGTCAAAGCGAAAACTTGCTAGATGTTTAATTCAGAACATTCTTAATGCTGTTTCAACTAAGAAAAAGCACAGAAAATTTGAGTTTTATTGTTACTTTCTCCCAGCAGATGGCAGCAACAATCAAGTTTCTGAAACAAACTTGGCATTCTTTTCAGCATTTATTAAAATAAATGCGTAAAGTAATTTAAAAAAATCATATATTTACGTAATTGTTAAATTATAGTCTGCTGAAATATTGAATTATTATGTGTTTTTTAATATTTACAGAATTTAGGCATATTATTTCAGCAATTTTAATTTTAATCTTATTTTTGAAATAAAACAAAAGTTATCAAGCAATGTATATCTGTATGAATACCCAAATGGGATGTTTTGTCAATTGCACAGATATCTTAGTGATGCGGACATAAAAACACAAGAAAATTCGAATGAATTATTATAAATTTAAATTATATTACGAAGAAATGCAAATTTTTAAATTTAAAAAGTTATTATTTTGTTTATACGCAGTTTTTTGTTAAAACGCAATTAATTAGTTATCACCTTTTGCTTTATAATAATAAAATTTGTTACAATAAAAAACAGATAAAAACAATACTAAAAGGATAAGTATTATTATTATTATAAACAACTACAACAAACGTTTAAATTATTTTATTTAATACAACACATTCTAAATCAATGTTCCTAATATTTTTTTTAATCTAATGCATTTTTAAATATATCATTGATTTAACAGAATATGAAAATTTCGGCTTACTGGCACAGTCACATTAACCCATTTTCGGCCAAAGGTTCGTATACGAAACATTTCGATAAATATTTTTTTTAACACTCTGACACATTTTTTTCAAAAATTTTATTTTTCTTCTATTTTTTAAGGCTTTTGAAGACATCCATAAAATATTAGTAATTCAATTGGAGTAAACACTTTCTCTTAAAAAATTTTCAAAACACGCTAGAGTTTTAATTTGAAACGCCTTTGACAAATTCGACTTTTTAAAAATATATTATTATTCCAATTGAAATGAATTATATGTTTTTAAAATAGATTAAAGTTGCAAATTCTGTATATGAAATAAGAATAAAACAAAAGTCATAAAAATATTATTCATATTCATATTATTCATTATAAGAAATAATATTTTATATTATTATATAAAATATTATTTCTTATATAAAATATTATTTTTCATGCACGAATCTTTTTTTGTGTCTTAATGTATGTAATTTAAGCATATTTCAATAAAAATAATGCTACATTTTATAAAATTTCTGTGCTTGGCCTAAAATGGGTTAAATTGCCTATGCGTTCTTAAATATCAAAATTACGGAAAAAGAACCCGATGCTCTAACGTGCCTGTAGATCTTGTTTTATGGCTTGAATAGTGCTATTACCAGAAAAACAACATTACAGAGATCTTCCAGATTGTGTGGAGCCATATGTTAATTTACGGGAAAAATACAGGATTACTCATTACTTGATTGATTTTTCTAGATTCAATTTTAACTTATGTAAGCTCGTATCTTATATCAATGTATAATGTTTTTGAAAACTGTTTTATTTAATTTAAATTTTATTTCTGATTTTATTTTAACTTCAGTAAGTTTGCATCTTATATCAATGTTTTTGAAAACTTTTAATTGATTTTTAAAGTTGTTTTTTGAGTAAAACTAAAATATAAAATTGTTACTTAGTTTATAAGGAATTATATGTTTATAAGATTATTCATTATCTAATTCATTTTTAAAAATTTCCTTTATAGTAAAAACAGTTGTTTTTTGCTATCTAACGCATTTCAAAATATGCCATTGAATAAATAGAATATGAAAAATTCGACTTTCTGGTACAGTCACGTTGAATTGACAATACGTTTTTAAATATCAAAATTACGGAAAAAGAATTTCAACCCGATGCTCTAACGTGCCTGTAGATCTTGTTTTATTGCTCGAATAGTTCTATTACTTGAAAAACAACATTACAGCGATCTTGCAAATTGTGTGGAGCCTTATGTTAATTTACGTGGAAAATACAGGATTACTTATTATTTAATTTATTTTTTCAAAATTCTATTTTAATTTCAGTAAGTTCGTATCTTATATCAACATATAATATTTTCGAAAATTGTTTTACTTAATTTTTTATTTTATTTATTCATTTATTTTTTTTTTTGAGAAAATTAAAATATGAAGTTGTTACTTAATTTATAAGAAATTATTTTTTAATGGAATTACTTATTATCTAATTCAATTTTTAAAATTTCTTTTAAATTAATACAGTTCTTTATAATTTTCCTTTGTAACTAAAACAGTACAAACAATAATAAAATGATTACTATTCTTATTATTATAAACAATAACAACAAATGTTTAAATTGATTTATTTGATACAGCTCATTCTAAATAAATGTATCTAAATTTACTTGTTAGCTAATGCATTTTAAAACATGCCAATGATTTATAAGACTATGAATATATTGAATTTCTGGTACAGTCACATTGAATTGACAATACGTTTTTAAATATCAAAATTATGCAGAACGAATTTCAACCCGATGTTCTAACATGACTGTAGATCTTGTTTTATGGCTTGAATAGTGCTATTACTCGAAAAATAACACTACAGCGATCTTCCAGATTGTGTAGAAAACGTATGTTAATTTACGAGAAAAATACAGGACTACTGATTAATTAATTTAATTTTCTAAATTCTATTTTAACTTCAGTAATTTCGCATTTCATACCAACGTATATAGTGTTTCCGAAAATTATTTTGTTTAATTTTTAAAGATACACTCACATTGAAAAGGCAATGCGTTTTTAAATATCAAAACTACGGAAAAAGAATTTCAACTGGATGCCCTAACATGCCTACAGACCTCGTTTTATGGTTGAATAGTGCTATAATTTTTAAAAAAATAGTGCTATTATTTAAAAAAAAAAAAAAAAAAAAAAATAGTGATTTTCTATATTGTTTAGAAGTGTACGTTAATTTTTGGGAAAAATACAGGATTACTGATTAATTATTATTATTATTTTTTTAATTCTATTTTAATATCAGTAAGTTCGGATTTTATATCAACGTATAATGTTTTCAAAAACTGTTTTACTTTATTTTTAAAGCTATTTTTTTAGAAAAAACTAAAACATGAGCTTGTTACTTTATTTATAAGAAATTAGTTTTAATCAGATTATTCATTACCTAATTCATTTTTAAAAATTTATTTTATAAAAATATAATCCTTTATAATGTTTTTTCAATAAAAATAATACAACAAATAAAATGATTAGTATTCCTATTATTCTAAACGATAACAGGAGATATATATATATATATATTTTTTGTCCAACACATTCTAAATAAATGCATCTAATTTTTTTTTATTTATTTAATGCATTTTAAAATATGTCATGGATTTAATAGAATAAAAAAAAAATTGACTTTCCAGTACAGTCACATCGAATTGGCAATATGTATTTTAATGTCAAAATTAAGGAAAACGAATTTCAACCCGATGATCTAACATGCCTGTAGATCTTGTTTTATAGCTTGAGAAGTGCTAGTACTTGAAAAAAAAAACATTACAGTAATATGCCAGAATGTGTAAAAACCTATGTTACAGGAAAATACAGGATTACTCATTACTTAATTTATTTTTTCGAAATTCTATTTTAATTGCAATAAGTTCGTATCTTGTATCAACGCATTGTATTTTCGAAAATTGTTTTATTTAATTTTTCAAGATATTTTTTTGAGAAAACTAAAATATGAAATTGTTAATTAATTTATAAGGAATTATTCTTTAATGGAATTATTCATTATCTAATTCATTTTTTAATTTTTTTAAAAAATTAATATAGTTCTTTATAATTTCCCTTTGTAAATAAAACAGTACAAACAATAGTAAAATTATTAGTATTCTTATTATTATAAGCAATAACAAAAAATGTTTAAATCGATTTATTTAATACAGCTCATTCTAAATAAATGTATCAAAATTTACTTGTTAGCGAATGAATTTTAAAATATGCCATTGATTTATAAGACTATTAATATATTGAGTTTCTCGTACAGTCACATTGAATTGGCAATAAGTTTTTAAATATCAAATTTACGGAAAACGAATTTCAATCCTATGCTCTAACATGCCTGTAGATCTTGTTTTATGGCTTTAATAATGCTATTACTAGAAAAACAACGCTACAGCGATCTTCCAGATTCTGTAAAACCGTATGTTAATTTACGGAAAAAAAGTATAGGATTACTGATTAACTAATTTATTTTTCTAAATTCTATTTTAATTTCAGTGATTTTGGATTTTATATCAACGTATAATGTTTTCGAATATTGTTTTACTTAATTTTTAAAGATATTTTTTGAGAAAAACTGAAATATGACATTGTTACTTTACTTATAAGGAATTATTTTTAATAGGATTATTCATTACCTGATTCATTTTTTAAAATTTATTTTATAATAATATAATCCTTTATAATTTTCTTTACAATAAAAATAATACAACAATAATAAAATGATTTGTATTCTTACAAACAGATATTTAACAACAGATATTAAAATTGTTTTATTTAGTACAACACATTCTAAATAAAGTATCTATTTTTTTTCTATTTAATGAATTTTAAGATATGCTATTGATTTAATTGAATATGAAAAAAATGACTTTCCGGCACTGTCACATCGAATTGGCAATACTTGTTTTAATGTCATAATTAAGGAAAACGGATTTCAACTCGATGCTCCAACATGCCTGTAGATGTTGTTTTATGGCTTAAGTAGTGCTAGTACTTGAAAAACAACATTACAGAGATCTTCCAGATTGTGTAAAACCCTATGTTACAGGAAAATACAGGATTACTCATTACTTAATTTATTTTTTCTAAATTCTATTTTAATTTCAGTAAGTTAGTATCTTATATCAACGTATAATGTTTTAAAAAACTGTTTTATTTAATTATCAAGGATTTTTTTTTGAGAAAAACTAAAATATTAAATTGTTACTTAATTTATAAGGAATTATTTTTTAGAACTTAAAATCAGTTCGTATCTTATAGCAACAATAATGTTTTGAAAATTGTTTAATTTAAATTTTAAAGATTTTTTTGAGAAAAACTAATGTATGAAACATAGAATTGTTACATAATTTACACGGGATTATTTTTAATAGAATTGTTCATTACCTAATTCATTTTTTAAAATTTCTTTTATAATAAATAATGTAACTCTTTATAATTTTTTTTGTAATAAAAACTCTTACAACAATAATAAAATGATTAATATTCTTCTTATTATAAATAATAACAACAAATGTTTAAAGTATGCTTTATTTAATATAGCACATTCTAAATAAATGCATCTAACTTTTTTTTCTATCTAAAACTGCTTTATTTAATTAAAAAAAATTTTTTTAAGAAAAAACTAAAATATGAAATTGTTACTTAATTTATAAGTAATTATTTTTAATAAAAACAGTACAAACAATAATGAAATGATAAGTATTCTTATTTTTATAAACAAAACAAAAAAAATGTTTAAATTGTTTTATTTAATAAAGCACATTCTAAATAAATGTATCTGATCATTATTTTTTTTTGCTATCTAATAAGTTTTAAAATACGCCATTGATTTAACAGAATATGCAAAAATCGACTTTCTATTAAAGTAACAATTTAATAGGCAATACGTTTTTAAATATCACAATTACGGAAAACGAATTTCAATTCGATGCTCTTACATGCCTGTAGATTTTGTTATATGGCTTCAATAGTGCTATTACTCGAAAAACAACAATACAGCGATCTTTCAGATGTGTAGAACTTAATGTTAAATTACAGTGAAAATACATTATTGCTCATAATTACTTAAAATGCATTATTACTTAATTTATTTTTCTAAGTTTTATTTTAATTTCAGTAAGTTCGTATCTTACATCAACGTATAATATTTTCGAAAATTGTTTTTTTTTTTTTTTTTTTTTTTTTTAATTTTGAAACATATTTTTTGAAAAAAAAAAAAAAAAATATTACTTAATTTATAAGGAGTTATCTTTTTTTTATAGGATTATTCATTACATAATTGAATTTTCAAAACTTTGTTTTTAACCTTATAGTCTAACATCTACATATAAATTTATTAAATTTTTTCATGCAATTTTAAACCATTTTGGAAGACATTAAATTGTAAAAAAATTACTTAAATTAATAAAGAATTAATTTCCCTAAAATATTATTAATTGTCTAATTTTCAAGATTAGAAAGTTGTAATCTAATAACATGTTTAAAAGAAAATTCTAAAATTTTCATTCATTACGTAATTTATTTTTCGAATTTGTATTTTCTGCATTAGACAGCAGTAGTCTAATACCAACGTATAATTAAAAAAAAAAATTCTAAAATTTACATAATTTTTTAAAATGTGTTAAATTGTGAAAATTTTATTTATTTTATTGAAAATGTCCATTACAGTAATATTTATTACCTAATTCATTTTTCAAATTTGTATTTACAAGTGCATTTTTTTAAAAATATTTTTTCTTCATTTAGAGCAGCCATACTTACCTTGCAGTACAAACAAGCAACAAGTGGGCCTGAGGCCTTCTATATGACACCTAAAATAAGGTATCCTGGGGTAATAACGCCACGTTAAGGTCTACCAATGTTCACGGCTTAGTTTTAGTTTTTTTTTCAAACAAAGATAATATTTGATATTACATTATCATTGTGCGCGAACAGATACGTTGCGGGGTTGCTAAAATTTGCTTATATGCCGAAACTTTATAAGCAAACGCTATATGATAGCCATTTTTGAAAAGAGATTTTCTCTGTTAACTGTTTTTCGCATTTGTTTATTTAGGCTCCTGCAAATTTTCACATTTTTCTGTTGAATAGTTTCGATTATAGACAGCTATGAGTAGGTGAATTTCAATTATGTAGCACCCGTTTATCAGTTTTAATTTAATATGGGAGTTTTCCCGGACTTGAATTAAAATACAGGGTGATCCAAAAGTCAGGACGAACTTTAAAAATGAATAATTTGAAAACGAATCAAGATACAAAGATACGGTTTGCACCAAACGGAAGGAAAAGAAACCGGGTTTTGTGTGGCAACGAAAAAAAAAGTTTTGTTGGAATTTCTTGGGGTGCCTTTGCAACAGGCAAAGGTACCAGTCTGGTGTGTCTTCACTGTGGATTTCATAATTGGTCCATTTTTTTGAGGAAGTCACACCGATGGGTTTCAAACTCTGTGACTTTTGGCTGTGGAAATTCTTAAGAGCCCACAATAGTCACAGGAAAATTACAGAAAAAGACCCGGATGACCCTGTAAAGTCTATGGGAGCGTTCTTTTCTAATATCTCGTTCAAATTTTAATATTTTGACATGATTTTTTTTGCATAAAATAGTTCAGGACGATCCACAACTGGGCTAGTTTTCACTTTTTCGATTTTGGTTATATATTTTTTATATTATGATAGTTTCAGTTTCAAAACCGGTTTAAACCGGTTTTGAAAATTAAAGTAATTTTTAAAAAAAAATCTAAAACCAAAATCGAAAAAGTAAAAACTAGCCCGGTTGTGGATCGTCCTGAACTATTTTATGCAAAAAAAATCATGTCAAAATATTAAAATTTGAACGAGATAATAGAAAAGAACGCTCCCATAGACTTTACATGGTCATCCGGGTCTTTTTGTGTACTTTTCCTGTGACTATTGTGGGCCCTTAAGAGCCCACAATAGTCCAGAAAAAGTACTCAAAAAGACCCGGATGATAATGTAAAGTCTATGGGAGCGTTCTTTTCGAATATCTCGCTCAAATTTTAATATTTTTGCATGATTTTTTTTGCACAAGATGGCTGAGGACGATCCACAACCGGCCTAGTTTTTACTTTTTCGATTTTGCTTATATATTTTTTATATTACGATAGTTTCAATTTCAGAACCGGTTTAAACCGGTTCCGAAAGTTTAAGTAATTGTTTAAAGAAAATCTGAAACAAAATCTGAAAAAAGTAAAAACTAGGCCGGTTGTGGACCGTCTTCAGCTATCTTGTGCAAAAAAATCATGCAAAAATATTAAAATTTGAGCGAGATATTCGAAAAGAACGCCCCCATAGACTTTACATTAGCGCTCGGCTTTTACCGCGTGACTAGTGTGTGCTCTTAAAGTAAAAAATGTACTCGGACCAATCGGCATCATCAGCAGCACTGGAAGATGCTATCCGCCAAAATGTGTCTGCCATAACGCAATAAATGCTAGTAAATGCTGTGAACGGTGTTGTACCTCGTTTCAAAGGTGTACTTCTGATTTATGGATATCACATTGAACATTTATTGCAGTACTAATTGACTGTAACTAAGCTGACTTGTAAGTTGTCAACATTTTTTCATTTGAAAATCATCTTTTGGTGCAATACAACACTATAGAGTCATCTGTTGGTCGCGCATAGAACTTACTTTTTTTCATTGCCACACAAAACTCAGTTTCTTTTCCATCCATTTGGTGCAAATCGTATTTTTTTAAATCTTGATTCGTTTTTGAATTATTCATTTTTAAAGTTCGTCCTGACTTTACGATCACCCGGGATTTTATTAGAATCTTACAAGTAAAATTCAATCTATGATACAATGCATCAATTAGATTGTGAGGGAGTGACCTTTGTAATAAAGGCACTCTAGCATTTTTGAGATCTTGACGTCAATGATTTAACATGTGTAAGCGTGAAAGCGACATCTATTCTCTCTTTTACTTTAACTTTCTAGAGCGTGTGTGTCTTTCTCGGATTCTACAGTTATGTCACGGTTAGAAGTAATATGTAAATTTGTAGTATCTCAGTTTGCAGCACATAAAAGCTTGGAGTTTGAGTGTGTGTGGTGTGTCTAGCGGCGTTAGCCAGCTAATGGTGTCTAGCAGCGAAAACCAACTGAGTGTGTCTGCCAGGAGTTTTACCGTGAGCCGCCAGCAGTTAGTTCATTCAGAGTAGAGCGATTCGGGAAGTTTGCCGTTGGTAAGAGTTAATATTAATTACGTTGAATATTTCAAAGTTAATAAAGAGTATATGTCGGACGCTCCTCTCAGTCCACAAAACTTTGAAGAATGTCCTAGGTAGTTTTAGCTGCCACTACCGATATTAATGGGTGATATCGGTCACCTGCTGTGAGGATTGGGTAAAATAACACTGACGCTGTTAATGAACTGAACTAACAGTTTATTTAAGATATAGATATGTACACAAGAAACAATATTTACAACTATTTACAATTACAACTCGGATATAGATGATCCGGTTCAACATTAAATTAACTACAATAAACGTTGGTTGTGTACCGTTCAACTTACACTTTCTTCCTCACACTCAACGCACGTTGGATACGCTTTATCAGAGATTACTGCAGAATCTCAATACACAAGGGTACTAGGCCTCACTTCTCGGCCTATAACACTATCCACCGGGACGCCTTGTCCCACGCTCAAAATATACGCTATCCAACAGGACCACAAATCCTGAGCGACCTATCGGTCTCAACGCCAAGCGAGAACTGACTCCAACCTCTCAGTCCAGAGTTGACCTTGTCAGAGATCTTCCTTCCCCCAGCAGGGCCTCTTAGAGTTCCTCCATTGGTTCAATTCCGCATACCAACCTTGAGTCATGACATCTACTGTTTACACATCACTCCAATAGCTAGATGACAGCTGAGGCACGCCCCGCGGCCATCACTTTCATTCATCAATGAGTGCGTCATCTGCACACCTGTGTCAACATCTGTCATTCGTTATTATAGAAAAGAAAGAAAGGTATTTCGAGCTTCACGGATACACAACCCACAATACATAAAATATTCAGATAAGGAAATGTTATTCCTTTCTAATTCAGGGCAGATGTCTTCTAGGAACCTGACAGTATATATACAGCCACGGGCTGTCTAATAAAGTTTCATCTAGTAGTCTAGCTGAAGTTTAAGTGAGAAGTAATCCGAAGTGCCTCGATTGAGTTATTGCCGGAGCTGTGAGTATGAGTTTAATCTTTTAGTATTGTTACCAGTTATTAAAATTAAAGAACTGCTCCACTGCCCTTGAGCCCTAACCGTTTTAAATAAATTGGTTTTAGCTTAAGTTCTGAGTTATGTCTGCATTCAACACTCACCAGACCCCACATTCCGTTACAAGATTAATTCTACTTTATTATAGAATCGTTAATTGGACAGCATAATGTACTAGGATTAAGTGATAAGATGAAAATTGTTCATGCTAAGATTAATGAATGTTTTTTTTTAATTTAAAAGTTTTTTTAATGACGCATACTAACATACTTAGCATCCTTAGCTCATATTTACTTACACACGTTATTAACTGATACAGTTTGATGCTTACATTAATCTTTTACGTACTTACATCTACGTTATTAGCAAATAAATAATTAGAATGCTAAATTCATCTTTAAAAAAGCATATTTAAAATTACACTAAGTGAAAACTACTTAAAAGATGACAAAAATAGTTTTAAAAAAATGTTAAATTGCTTTTATTTGTAATACTTTCAACTGTAAACACAGCCTTCGTCATAGAATACGAAAATACTGTTATTAACGTCTTATTTTTCAAATGTCATGTAGTTGGTGTCGAAAGAAGTGAAAGCGAAAGTATTTTTTTTTCTTTTTAGATCCGGAAAACATTAGGAAAACAAAATATGGATGTAGAGCAAAATACAATATTACTTTTTTATGATTCTTTAAGCTAACTGATCCAAATTCGGGTATGTTGTAGTTTATAACATCATTACAAACAATAGGATGTAGTACTATATCATTATTATGATATAGTATGAAATGGTGTATTGTGTATACTGTTTGCAATGACGTTTTATCCTACAATATATCCAAAATTTGGATCAGTTTGTTTAAAGAATCATAAGACAAATAATATTCCATTTTCCTCTATATCCATATTTTATTTGCCTAATGTTTTCTAGATAGGAAAAAATAGATTCTAAAAGGCAAAAAAAAAAAAAAAAAAAAAAAAAAAAAAAAAAAAGCTGTAAACTTTCATTTTTTTCTACAGCACGTACGCGACATTTGAAAAATAAGACGTTAATAACAGTGTTTTTTGCATACTCTAATGAAGGTTCTGTTTAAAGTTGAAAGTACTAAGAATAAAACTAATTTAACATCTTTTTAATTATTTTTTGTCATCTTTTATGTTGTTTGCATACTGTAATCTACGTTATGTTACATAAAACGTTCATGCACATACAATAATTTTCGATTTATCTAATGAATATAACAACCTTTTTTCAACAAATAAAAGCAGTTGTGACTTATGATAAATCTTCCATAATCCCGATCGATACCGCAGCAAATGCTATAATAATCTTACTTCCATAACTGCGCTACTTTACCATACGTGGCACAATGTGTTTTTCGACAACTGAAGTAAATAAAAAACTTGAAAGCTTAAACTTTTCGGGGTCCGATATTTTTTTTTCAGTGAAGTCACAATAAAAAAAAAAATGCATAGATGTATACTACCATTACTGCATGCAGATAGTAACAAAAGTAATTGTTAAGACGAACTAATACTCGATCAAAAGACATGTACATGTTGACATTTGAAGCAAAAACGTAAAACTATAATTTTTCAGACGCTGAGTTTAAAATAAAAAAAAATATATTGACTACATTACTGTAATTCAGTGCTATAATTGACTCTGTCTTTCATAATCCCGGTCAACACAACAACATTCGCTACAATAATCGTATTCCCATAATCGCGGTACTTTATAATAAATGGCACAACATGTTTTTGACGATTGAAAACGATAACGAAATAGGAGGTTTTAAATAGATTTAAAAAAATAATGGACATTTGAAAAAAAAAAAAAAAAAAAAAAGTAGAAATTATATTTTTTCGGAGGTTGGATATAAAATTAAAATTAAAATATTTATTTAATTAATCTAATGCAGTTTCATAATGATTCTACTTTAGCATAACAAAGAATAACAAAAGAAAGAATGTAGATACCACAAATTTCTGCAATCGAAAAATGAAAACATACATAAGATTTCATGTATTTGTTTGGGCTCAACTGTAACAATAATCTTTTATCATAATCAGGAATAATTTATCATATATTATACAACACATTTTGGGACAATTGAAAAAAATAAAGAACTAGGAAAATTAAAATAGATTTTAAAAAACTGATGGATATTTTAAAAGATAATAAAGTTATCAGACGTTGAGAATAAAAATAAAACATTTATTACATTACTTTAATCCAGTTTTATAATCGAGTCCATGTTAGAATATGAAAAAATAACAAATTAATAACAAAATAAAGAATATAAACGCCATAAATTTCTGTAATCGAAAAACGAAAACAAATATAACATTTCACTCATTTGTTTGGGCTCATAATTTTCTTTCAAAAACAAGTATAAAAAGAAAGTTATTTCATTTAATCCATATTTCCTGAAAAC
Organism: Maratus speculifer; assembly: GCA_964019185.1. NCBI lineage: Eukaryota > Metazoa > Arthropoda > Arachnida > Araneae > Salticidae > Maratus > Maratus speculifer. The sequence continues at coordinate 261,928,973 of OZ025301.1, forward strand.
AAAACAAAAACACAAAAACAAAATCTGTTTAATTTAACATGGGAGCTCCTTCCACTTGAATTAAAATATTTTACTAGAGGCTTTACACACAAGCTCAATCTATGATCTAATGAGCCGATTAGATGAATTCTCCCTTATTAAAGAACAGTCTATTGAACGACATAATGAGCTAGGAATAAGTAATGAGAGGAAATTCGTTCATCGCAAATATTCTCAAACCTTTACGATCCTTTTTTCCCCAATTATCAACCGTCACCTTAACCGTAACTGAAAGCTGTTATCTACTCCGGTAATTGCAAAACTTTTAACTTATAACCAATAAAAGTGATTAACAAAACGCTGCAAGAAGCTTATTTGCTCGCTGCAAACACATTTAATCAAATGCAAAAACTTTCGAATTAGGCTGTTAACTGGATAGCTCAGGCTTCGCCCCAAAAAATATTTGCATCATAAAAAAAGGGAATTAAGAACCGGTTAAGATTGGATGGGGAGCCAAAAAAAATTCCTCCAGTTTCTCGCTTCTCCGGGACGGAGGCTTTAATTTTTTTTAACTCCCCAGCTCCCGTTAATGGAAAGCTGTCGTCATAAAAACGTCTCATTCAAAACAGGATTTTGTGAAACGGGGCTTGAAAATTCGAAGCGGCCATTAATAGATGCAGTATCGCATCTCAATTAATTCTGGGGAATTTTATCTTTTTTTAGCTCTTCGTTTTTTTTTTTTAATGAGCCTCGTTTGGATGGAGCAAATTCCTTCTCACCGGTAAAAGCTGGAGTTTAAAAAAAAATTGATGGAAGGTCTCCATTACATTCTAATTTCTGAAAACTCTCGGAGTAAAGGAAAAAAAAATCAAAAAACTAATCAGTGTTCAGAGGAAAAAGTTCCAAGCGTAAAAGTAATTTGGACGGTTATTTAATATCGCAGAGGGTTTTATAGCAAAGTTTTTCATCCACAGACTTGTTTTTCACCTACCATAATTTGGGGGAAAAAATTCTATAGTAACGATCTGAATGCAAAAAAGAATTCAAAGGCTTTTTGAAGTGGAAGTTAAAGTAAATGGCTGCGGCGCCCTCTCGCGGTAGAATGTCTTTAATGAGAGTTTTTCCTTATTTTCTCAACGATCGCTCGACCATGAAGCGTTACCAAATTAGTGCTCGCCTGGATAATCATTGTTAAGTGATATCTTTAATCTGGGTTATTAATTCTTACATTAAGGCTTAAATTCGGGAGCTAATGCGAGACAACGCAGCCCGAGTTTTTACTCTGTTAATTAATTGCCACCAGCGGCACTGACTCTAAGTGGTTTCGCCGCTGTTGCCAAACGCACTCAACTAAAAAAAATATGCATGATGAGATATTATTCGAGAGATTATACACAGACAGTGTTCCGAACAAGTTTCATTGTCGCAACAATTAAGAAGATGGTAGGAAGAGAGGTTAAAAAATAAGAAAGCGTCTTTTGGTATTCGAAATTTTTTTCTCAGTGGGCGTTTTCAAGAAGTAATCCACTGGATTCACAATATGCGGCAATTTTTTTTCATGGTAGAATAAATCGTCTGAACATTGTTCTTTTTCATAGCGTATTTATTTTCTAAATTATTTATAATTTTACGAGTAACGGATACTTTAAGCAGTTTGCAGCGAGTTAATTTATTATGCAGGCTTTTTAAAGTAATGAGCATTGTTAAACAAAGTGTAATTATAAAAGTGTCAAAGTTATTAAAAAATATACGCGTGAAAAATGGGTTAATTAAAAATTAATTAAGAACGTTTTCTTTTGTCTTAAATTATTTACTGTTAAAATATACTGATGTCAAATCGCCCTTTTTTACGATAAGCTGTTTTTTCTTCGAAATATACTGAGTAAAGAATGTTTTAAAGAGAAAAAAAAACTTTGTAAAATTATTATTATTATTTATTTTATTAATATTAAGAGCATCAGTATTATAATTTATAATTTTTTTTTTTAATTTTAATAACCAATGATTTATCACTATATAAGATTTTGAAAAAAAAAGTGTAATTTAATAGATTCTAAAATATAAAGTTGAGAGGATTAAATAATTCTGTGATATGTATCACAGAGTTCTAAGTGATAATAAAGATGCAGTATCAATAAAAACAGTTTGAAATACGAAGACGATTTTCACTCAAATTTAAATGCCCTCATTCGATCCAGCCGCACACAGATCCTGTGGAACAAAAGGTATTTGGAATTAATTTTGATCGGTTTTAACCGGTTTCAGGACTGTATTTTTAACATCATGCTAAATCATAGGTTCCCAACCTTTTCTCGTCCATCGCCCCCTTTACAAGAGAAAAAAATGCCAACGCCCCCCCCCCTCCTTCCATATTAGTTAATTATACAAAATGTTAAAATGTTACTGCATATTATCTATATTTTATCTGTCTGTCAATCTATTAATCAAAGTAGAAGTTAATTAAAACGACCATCAAATGTAGATTTTTTTTAAAATAAAAATTGAAAAATAATCACAAAACCAATAAGAATTTTTTAAAAAAATAGTGTAGTAGTTGAGGCTATTGGAGTTTTAACAATTTTTTCATATCAAATTCCAATTTCTTCAACATCAGTGACATATTGTCAGGTTCAAAGATGCATGTTCCTTTTCTTAAAAAAGTAATTTAGCTTCTGCACGGAACCCACTTTCAGCCAAATTTGATGAAAGAAAAGCAATTAAAATTTTATGTACTCTCCCTCACAATCCAGTTTAGACAGCTGTAGGTTTAGAAGTTAGAACTCATGGTATCCATTTCTGAACTTTACTTATAGTTCTCATTTGCTGCGACTTCCACGATTTCCTCCTCCAAATACGATAATAGTGGTGCAGCTGCATTTGTGAAAGGATCTAAAAACCAACTCGGTTTAATTATGTATAAATATCTTGGAATAGCTCTGAGAAAATTTCATGAAAAACGTCCAAATGTTGACAGCTAGTAAGTAAATAATCTTGTTTTCACAGACTGCGAATAATGTGGTAATTTGGCTGCATTCTATTCTACTTAGATTTCCTTTTGAGCAAAAGAAGTTTACCTACAGAAGCAGCTATGAGGTTTTTTTTTTTTTTTTTTTTTTTTTTTTTTTTTTTTTTTTTAAATTAAATTCAACTTATCATCTTGCAATCATCTTATGCCTTATTATAAATATTTAAAATATTTAAATTTATTTAATTAAAAATTATAAACAGGTCTGTCAGAGGACATAATCGATGTCATTTTTAATGCAATCAAGTTCTAGCGTATTTTTACACATCTGTTTTTAGTTAAGTGTAATACTAAATGAAATATATCGAAAAAGATTCAGACAAATACCTTTTAAGAGACAACGAACTTCTGTGAGCAGCAGCAACCGATTAAATTCATTTGCAAGTCTGATGCAAAGTAGTAATGTCAACTGCACTACAAAGTAAAACAATTGTTTCAATTTTTTGTGAAGTGATTTTCACTATAAAGTTGACAAAATATCCTGTCATTCATGAAATGCTTCTATTCCTTTTGACTGCTCTAATAATGCAATGAAGCGACGTATACAGGTGTTCATTCCATTTTTTGAAACCAATTGCTGATGATGTGTAACGGAATGTACAGAGAGTATATTTAGTACTGCTTGTTTAAAATGCGTTAATGAAACCCTCCTAGGTCTTTAAGTAACAACATAATGATATTTCAATGCTTTTAGCCATCTATTCCTCTTTGTACCGAATTATTACTCAGGAATTTTCTGTTGATATTAGGCGGTTTCTTATGATGAAGAACAGTTTTTATTATTTCTCTGACTACAGGCAAGATTAATTTCTCGCCGACTGTGTGGAATTTTAATACTTTTGTTATAAAAATTATAATGTTATTATGAGGCTCGTACTCCGTCATCTTCTTCTTTAGAAGATGACTTAAAAAGGTTTGATATAGTTGACTTTTTTAAATTTTTCTTTTCCAGTCTTTGAACTAGTCAGATGTTGCAATCTCAAAACTTTCTTCTATCTGGGTCATTCCACACCAAATGAGCAAATCAGGTGTGGCTGACATGTCACAGATTTTATTGAAAATCATCATATAATTAGATCACAATCATTTACGAGGAAACGCAAAGTAGTAGAGTTCAGACTAGTTTATTTCAGTATAAAAAATTACTTTAAAGTTGAGACGAAATCGAGGTCTTGTGTACATGCTTGAAATTTCAAGTTTGATTATTTGCCGTAGGAATGGAAAGATTGTAATAAAAATTATTCACACTTAAGAATGAACTATAAGTAACAGATTAGCATAATTTAGTAATTGTATTTTTATTTTATAATTTAAAAATAAATAAATAATAAAAAAATCTTGGAAAAAAATAAAATATTTCAGTTATATGTTTTAAAATGAAGGACACTTATTCCAAATTCAATTTTTTTTGCCATTATAGCTAATTGAATATATTTAATATATCTATAATTTAATTCATGCCTTTTTCATTCCTTTATGAGAAAAAAAATAAGTAGTGAAAACTGCTGATTAAAAAGTCAACATTCTTTTTCATTTTTTTGGAGACGAATAAAAGCTTTTAAAATTTTTAAACTCTTTGATATTACAGATAAAAGTGTATATTTTAAGTATACGGAGTTTTATTCTTGCTCTCAGTTTATTTTTGCCTCAAGAATATTTTAAATTTGTATAGAAGAAAAACTATTTTTTTCCTAAAATAACTGTATTTTAATCTTAAATTCAATTAAGAAACAAAGATGGCAGCACAAGTCTATTTTTAGCAAGAAATTTCCAAAAAAAGCGCGTGTTTTCAAAGAAAGATTGTCTTTAGAATGTCTCAAATATTAGTTTTTTGAACCCATTTTTGTTATGTTAGAAATTAAAAAGGCAGTATTGAAACTTTTTTAGTGTGTCATGGACTTATTAATTCTTATGTACGTGTAATATTGTTGATGTAGGAGTTGTCCTTTAATTGTTTTTTGAGGTAACATAAGAGGGATAATTATGATTTTGTCATTTTTTTAAAAGTTTATAAGTTTTTTTGAAGATGAAGGAAATAAATAACAACTTTGAAACTTTGAGAATTCGATCTTCATACATAGTACTACATCTTGCATCAATTTCAGAGATGTTTTTTAAATCCTTTGATTTTTATAACATTTCAAAATTTTTTAAAAATTACAAAATTTCAATATTTACAACCAATTTTTGATTAATTATGATATTACCAAATTATTGTTACTCAATAAATATAAAGATTGATATCCAGAGATTTCAATATCATAAAAAAACTTCATTTTTGTTAAATAGTTTTCGAAATATAGAACTTGAAACTTGCAACTTTCGACGATTATCCGCATGCCTTTCTATATCACAAGTTTTTTAAATGTCCAAAATTGATAAAATAATTAATTTTTCGTGAAAATATTGTGCACACATACATTTGAATATGAAATGAACACGTATCTCAAATTTTATTAAAATCGGATTCTATGCAGCCACGGCTTTTTTTACATTTTTGCTCATTTGACGTGGAATGACCCATCTCATACACGTTAATACTTCAAAATTTGCTAATTCATAATGATTTTTAATTCAAGTCATAGCCCTTCTTTGAGATAATTTTTTGGCGTTAGTAAAATAAATTCAATCTCCCCCCCCCCTTTTTTCAGATTTAGGTTCCTCTGTATAGATTTCCATTCAAAGGTGCAGAGAAGGTTTTTGTCTCGGAATAGGCAATGTAGAGGAAATCAACTATGTTCATTATAATAGTTCCTAAATAAGTAGGTATGCCATGACCGCCCCCCTCGACGGTCCTAACGCCCCCCCCATTTTTCTCTAGACTCGCTGCCGCCCCCCTGAAAGGCTCCAGCGCCCACTGGGGGGCGGTATCGCCCCCGTTGGGAACCTATGTGCTAAATGAAAACATTTCATCTCCATCTATCTTTTACCTCCATGGAGTATGCATACGCTGTATACGCAGGTGAAAAAAGAAAAGCTAAAGTAAAATCATATAAGCTCTAAAATTGCCGGTATTTTTACTTTCTTCTATCTTTACAAGAAGAAAGTATTGGATTCATGAAAATTTTCGACTTCCGGTTTTCGACGTATTTATACGTTTTAGAAGGCCCTGAACACGTTTTGACTATTTTTAGAAAATGTCTGTCTGTGAGTCTGTCTGTCTGTCTGTCTGTATGTCTGTCTGTATGTGACAAAAAATTTGTGGGCGCTCTATCTCAAGAACTAATGCTCCAAATTTAATAAAATTTTATATTCAGTTAGACCTTGATATGAATTAGTGCCTATTGGTTTTTGGTGAAAATTGGCCTGCAGGTGGCGCTGCTACACTACGTTTTTCATGATTTTCAAGATTACTATATCTCAAGACCTAATGTACAGAATTTTACCAAACTTCAGATTCTGTGACCCCTTGATATACATAAACGCTGATTAAGTTTTGGTGTAAATTGGCCAGCAGGTGGCGCTGCTATGCCACGTTTTTCATGATTTTCATGATAGCTATATCTCAACAACTATCGCACGGAATTTCACCAAACTTCAGATTCTGCGATACCTTGAGATACATAGCTGCTGATAAGGTTTTGGTGTGAACTGTCCTATAGGTGGCGCTGCTATGCTACATTTTGCACGATTTTTGCGATAGCTATATCTCAAGAACTAATGCAGAGAACTTTATCAAATTTTAGATTCTGTTACACTAGAATATATAACATAATTAGACGCTGATTACATTTTGGTATTAACCTTGCAACAGGTGGTGCAGCTATGCTGCGTTTTGCACGATTTTTCCGATAGCTATATCTCAACAACCAACGCACAGAATTTCATCAAACTTCAGATTTCGTTACAAAATGACATATAACATAATTACACGATAATTACGTTTTGTTATAAATCCTTCAACTGATGGTGCTGCTGTGCTATATTTTACACGGTTTTTTTTAAAACTAGCTATATCTCAAGAACTAATGCACAGAATTTCATGAAACTTCAGATTCTTTTACACCATAACATAATTAGACGCTTTTGCATAAATTTTCCAAGATATGGTGTTGCTGTGCTACGTTTTGCAATTTTTTTTTGTTATAACTGTATCTCAAGAACTAATGGACGAAATTCCATCAAATTTCAGATTCTGTTAGGTCTAGACATAAATAGATGCTTATTAGGTTTTAGTATAAATTACCCAACATGAGGCACTACTAAGCTCATTTTCTCAGAATATTAATTAAATTTTGCATTTTAGGCTTTTCGGACACCAGAATCTCATTAGCTAGGTCAAATGTTCGAAGAAATTCGATAGTGGGTAACTTTGGGGTCACCACATTTTTTTTTTTTTAATATTAAAATGTACTTATGGGATAGAAGAAAGTTTTCGGATTGACACATCCAACTAGTTTACTATGAAATATTATATAATTTTAACCCTTTTCGGCGTAAAGATTACTAAAAAAAGGTAATTTTGAAACGAAAGATGATAGCGACATTATGCGATTTCTTAATCTAAGATTTGCAATCTAAATCATGCAAAGACACTCATGTTATTAACATTACCTGTTTTTAACACTTTCCGACATAGTTAAAAAATAGTTCGGAATTCGGTTTGTTAGGTCGTGTTTTAATGTATATTATATAAAAAAAAAAAAAAAAAAAAAAAAAAAAGAAAGAAAAAGCTGTAATTTTTACAGAAAAGAATTATATTATTTACAGAAAAACTTTTTTCTTTAAAAAAGTTTTTTCCTGTATAAAAACTTTTTTCTTTAAAAAAGTTTTTTCCTGTATAAAAAACTGAATTTCGTATTTGTTTTATTGTAAAAAGCTACTAGCAAGGGAGACCGAGCTTAGCTCGGTCAAAATTAACTTTGTGTTCAACTCGATATAGTATTTCACTGTATCATTAACTCTGTATTATTACTGTAAAACATGTTTATAATAGTATTATTTAGAAAAACAATCAATAAGAAAACTATGTTTTTATGCGCATGTTTATAAATTTTACTTTATTTTAAAATTTACAACGAAAGGACATCGATCTAAATCACTTTTTTAGCTCGACTCTGATTGGTTTAATCATGCATCTCGAATCCTCTTAAGAATGTATAAAAAAATTCTTTACATTCTGAAAGACAATATTTTTTGCTAAATATAGCCAAATTTGGAGGCACTCTTTCATTTGGCTCAAAATACGTGTTTTGGTTTTCGTAATTTTTATAGTCGACTTTTTGGCCATATGTCGCCAATATTTTGTCAAATATCACCAAGTTATTGGCTTTTGCCATATTCTCGTGACCCTGACCCGTATTACTCAAAATGAGCCACTAATCAAATTTGATCAAGCATGTGACATAGCTCAATCGTCTTCAGGTAATCAAAAACAGTAGAATATAAAATTGAATCAAAATCGTTTAAGCCATTTTTTAGGTAAAATTAGCTTGGCAGCATTCAGCAATGAAGCGAAATGACCCACTAATACAATTTTGTTTAACATGCGACTCAGCCCAATAGTCTTCTCGTGACAAAAAACGTTTTGTTTCAAAATTTAGGTAAAATTGATTGAGTCGTTGTTGTATATAATTAGAATGACCCTAGCTCATTAAGACCCAAAATGACCCACTAATCGAATTTTCGCGAGCATGTGTCCAACCCAAATGGTTTTCTCTTGCTCAAAAACGATATAATACAAAGTATAGTCCAAATGGTGAGTACCATTTTCTATATAAAATTAGCATGGCCCATCATGACCAACAAATGACCCTTATAATCAAAATCTCTCGAACGTGTGGCCTAGCTCATTAGTTTTAGCATGCCGAAAAACATTAGATAAAAAATTTAGATAAAATCGATTGAGCCGTTTTTTAGATATAGTTAGTTTGACCCTGACCCCTTATGATCCAAAATGACCCATTGATCGAATTTTCTCAAATATCTGTCATAACCCAATGATTTTCTTGTGCCCGAAAACGATAAAATACAAAATTTAGTCAAAATTGCGCGAAACGTTGTCTAGATAAAATTAGAATGACCCAAAAGTGACCCACTAATCGAAATTTCTCGAACATGTGACCTACCCGAATGATTTTCTCATGATAAAAATATGTTGTATACAAAATTTCGTTAAAATCGACCCACCCATTCTTTAGATATAGCTTGACCTTGACCCATTAAGACCCATAAATGACCTTTATAATCGAAAGCTCTCGAATATGTGACTTAGTCCATTAGTTTTCTCGTTTCTAAAAATTGTTACATGAAGAATTTCGTTAATATTGATCCTGCCGTTCTTTAATTATATATAGCTTGACCCAGACCCTTTATGATCCAAAATGACCCATTAATCGAAATTTTTCGAACATGTAACCTAGTCCAATGATTTTATCGTGCCAAAAAAATGTTGCATGCAAAATTTCATTAAAATCGATCCACCTGTTCTTTAGATATAGCTTGACCATGACCCATTATGACCCATCATAGCCCACAAATGACCCTCATAGTCGAAATCTCTCAAACATGGGATTTAGCCCATTAGTTTTCTCATGTCAAAAAACTGTTACATACAAAATTTCGTTATAATCCATCACGCCGTTCTTTAAATATAAATAGCTTGACCCAGACTCTTAATGACCCAAAATGACCCATTAATTGAAATTTTTCGAACATGTAACCTTGTCCTATGATTTTATCGTGCCAAAAAAATGTTGCATACAAAATTTCGTTAAAATCGATCCACCTGTTCTTTAGATATGGCTTGATATGATCCATTATGACCCATCATGACCCACAAATGACCCTCATAGTCGAAATCTCTCAAACATGTGATTAGCCCATTAGTTTTCTCATGTCAAAAAACTGTTACATACAAAATTTCGTTATAATCCATCACCCTGTTCTTTAAATATAAACAGCTTGACCCAGACCCTTAATGACCCAATATGACTTATTAAAATTTTTTCTCGAACATATAACCTAGCCCAATGTTTTTCACGTGCCCTAAAACCATAGACTGCAATTTTTAATCAAAATTGCGTGATAAAATCTCTAGATAAAAATAGCATGACCCACAATGACCCCAAAAATGACCCACTAACCGAATTTTCTCGAACATGTTACCTAACCCAATGGTCTTCTTGTAATCCAAAGCGATAAAATATAAAATTTGGTCAAAATCGTTAGAGCCGTTTTTTAGATAAAAATGGCTTGACCCATAATGACCCCAAAATGACCCACTAATCGAAATTTTTCGAACATGTGACCCAGCCCAATAGTTTTCTCGTACCAAAATACGATTGGGTACAAAATTTCCTTAAAATCGATCCAGCCGTTCTATAGATATAAATAGCTTTATCCTGACCCATCCTGACCCAAAATGACCCAGTAATCGAATTTTCCCGAACATGGGACCTAGCGCAATGGTCTTCTCGTGCCCGAAAATGGTAAAATCCAAATTTTTGCGAAAATCGTTAGAGCCGTTTTTGAGATAAAATTTACCCACACACACACACACACACACAATTTTTGCTCGCATTATAGTATAAGATATTTCTTAGAGAAATAAATTATTTATCGAAAAATTACAGATATTTTCTGTAAATTAAAAGGTTTTAAAATGACGCCAAAATCGGCAATGTTATCCTAACAATTTCAATTTTTTTTTTTTTTTTTTTTTTTTTTTTTTTTTTTTGCAGTGATATTATCTTGAATAAATGTACTCAGGCCTCCATATAACTGATACACATTATTGAGGCTTATCATGACATGTTCGGTATTGAAAATGAAGTTTATAGCATTTACAGTTCGTTCACAAGGGCACGAAAAAAACTCTGTTACAGTATAATGTCTACAGTGGTTAATTATTTTTAGTGTATTTTAATGATGTCACACTATTTCAAACATGCTGATATTGATATACATAACCGAAAGGCTCTACAAGATGCTTACTGTAGAATATGATGTGCACAACATTTATTGTTTATTCATAGGGATATACAAATTAATTCGGTCATAGTACTGCTTAAATTATTTGCAGTGTATTTTAATGATGTCACACTATTTCAAACACTGATATTTATGTACTTAACTGAAATTCGTTACAAAATACTTACTATAGAATAAGGTATGTGCGCAACATTTACTGCTTACTTACAGGGGCATACAAATTAATTCGGTTGCAGTACTCCTTAAATAGGGTGGTGAGTGGTCAGGGAAAAACACAGTGAAAAAAAGAGAAAGCTACCAGCATTTTTAATAGAAAATAATAGAAATAATATAAAGGGATTAATGAAGACACATTTCTCTTTAACAGAATACTGGTGTTAAAGACGTTTTTTGATTGTAGTTTTCCCTGACTACTCGCCACCCTATTAAATTATTTGCAGCTTATTTTAATGATGTCACACTATTTCAAAGACTGATATTGATTTAATAGCTGAAGTACACTACAGGAGGTTTACAATAGAATATGGTGAACATAAATCTTATTGTTTATATACAGGAACACACAAAATTATTCGGTGCCACACTGTAAAAAAAATCTGCAAAGTTACTAAGATTTTTCTAGTAGACTTGTATTCTAAGAATTTTTCATGTAACAGTAAAAGCAAAAACTCATGTAACCTTTCTCGGTTACATAAAATTTTGCTATTATTGTTACATGAAATGTTCTTAAAATACAAGTTTACTTAAAAAAAAAAAAAAAAAAAAAAAAAAAAAAAAAAGTAGTAGCTTTACATATTTTTTTTGTTTTCTTTTCTTTCTTTCTTTTTCTTATTTTTTTTTTTTTTTTTTTTTTTTTTTTTAGTGCAGTATTATCTATGTGCTATTGCTACTAGAAATGCGTTTTCAGTTGTGGTATGCAATTTTAAATGTAACTGTTTTGGAGATCATATACAGGGATAAAAAGATGAATTTGGATTAAATATGGAATGGAAAGATGAATGAATTTAGGATAGAATGGATTTAGATTAAAGAAATGTCCGTAACAAAAGAATTCATTTCCATTTATTGACGGCAATCGCTGAATGAGAACTTTCAACTGCTTTAGACTTTTCCAATTGAACTAAAATTTTGCATAATGTGTATTACATAATCTATAGATTGTATACAAGGCTTCACAAACAATTTTGAATACTTTTCCTACTATAGATGATATTTGATGAAATTGGGGTTTCCGATGGGTTTTTAAGTTATTTACTTAAATACGAGTAATTATAGTTCCTTATTAAACGAAAACGCTGTGTTACAATATTCTGAATGTGTAAGAAGTGTTTTACACTGTATTTGGTACATAATTTTTTTTTTTTTTTTTTTTTTTTTTTTTTTTTTTTTTTTTTTTGCTATTTGCTCATTGTGTGCCATTTAGTATATTTTAACGAGAATAGTTTGGCAAAAAATGCTTTGGTGACAACCTTTTACTGTTGCCAGCATTCGATTATATAAAACGGTGTTGGCAATAGAATGTTTAAAAATTAAAAGAGAGGAAATATACATACAAGGTGAAGAGAGTGCACTGCAAGGTCGTGAAGCACATTTGCAAAACTAACTGAACCATTGGCGCATTCATGGGTGGAGCTAATGGGGCTGAAGCCCCTCCCAAACATTCAGACTAGACTATATATTTTATTCAAAGATTATGAAAGAATATTAACTTTAACTAGTCCTTAAATAATCGGAGTTTTTAAAAAAATATATTGATTTTATCATACATTTTTTTTCTTTTATAAATTTTACTATGAAATTCAAAATATTTAGTATGTTTAAAATTTACATGTTAAAAATTTAAGACCTCATGCAAATTCTTTCTCTCTTTAACCTTCATAATCTTTTGGTAACTTAATGATAAATCTTTAAATAGTTTGATTGCTAACATACTTTAAAATTACCTAAACATAGAAACATGCCAAAAGAAATCGCTAAAACTAAGATACATTTTAGTAGAGTATTTCATCATTTAACATTTTAAAAGCATTCAGGATTAGTTCCATCAAAACTTTTCACAGCTTCCTCTGGTTATTACGACGCTGCTCAAATCAACAGAAAAAGTGTATGTCAAGACCCGAAAGCTGTTTAGTGGAACTAACCAGATCAGGACTTAGGACACATGTAAACCTCTAAAATATATAGCCCCCTCCAAAGCGTAATCCTGGGTGCGCCATTGAAATGAACATACTAATTAACACTTCTAACTAAAATCGGTTTCTATTGTCTTGAGAATATGTTGTACCAGGAAAAAGATTGCACAAAAAGTGTTGTTAAAAATTACACAAATTTTCCAGAAATGCAGCTATTGGTATTTATTGGTAAAATATAGTAATCTCACTCAGTAATTTCCTGCAATTTTCTTTTGCATAAAGTAAAATCTCTCTTACTTCATTTTTAAAATTGTGTAATTATAATAGTGCCATGTAGAAAGTGTTTAAAAAATGTTTTATATGTATTGTTTTATAATATTCTAAATTGTATGGTGTTTACAATTTTAACAAATACAAGTAATTACAAAATGTGATCTTAATTTTGTGTCAAAGTGTTGTGCAGCATAACACAATTAACAACACGATTTTTAGAACACATTTCTAGATAGAAACACTTTTCATCATATTAAAAACACATATCTAGATAGCAACACTTTTGAAACACATTAAGAACACAATCACAATACAGAAAACGTTTTGTAAATGATGTTTTTCAATTCACAACACATTAATGTATTGTAAATTTGTGACAAAAAGTGTTTTAAAATGTGTTTATTTTTGTGCGTTGAGAACTTGCAGTGCATTCTGAAAGCTTTCACTGAAAACTATAGTTACTAAAGTCCAAATGCATGTTCCAAAACTTATTATAATTTGCTTGGACAAACCTACTATTTAACAAAGATAGGTTGGAATTTGAGCCATGTTAATTTAGGCAATTCATTGAATAAACAAAGAAAAAACAAACATTAAATAAACAAAGAAAATGCTCACTTAAGTTGAATTCTATATAAATCCTTATAGTAGACCACGTACAAGTGCTAAGCCACTAATTAAAAAAATGCATTTTTGAAAAACGACTGAAAAAAATCTGATTAACTAACATAGAAAAAATTACCTTTCTATAAACTGTTTGGAATAAATGTTTTTCTTCTATTGTTACATTTGTTTATTTTCTAGAGTGTCTACAAAATCGAATTTTTTGGTACATTCTTAGCGATTTCATTAAAAAAAATTTATTGAAAAATTTTTTTCTTTAATATTTTGTTTCATTTTGAATTAAACTAACGTTTCTATTACATTGTGAATAATATTCTGGATAAGCCGAAAACTTAAAGATTCATACATCAGAAATTTACTAGATTCACTGTTGAAGTATAAGGGTAGGTAATATTTTTATTTTTTATTTTTTTCATGGAATATATTTTAAAGCTTTAAATGTTTATTCTGATACATAAAGAGTATGACTAGCACTAGGGTAAAAATATATGCATTATATGGCCAAAGGTGACCGGCCACTGATTTTAGACATTTGATTAAATTTCTAGAAAAATACATGAGGAATTATCCTGAAACTCCAAGTTTGTAAACATAATAGTACAGGTCATACAGAACCGTGAAAATTTTTTCCCGAAATCACATAGTGGATCGTCAACAAATTGAAAAAGAAGGAATATCTTTTGGATAACCCTTTTTTTTCTTATAGTTTGCACAGTCCTCATTATAAAATAAAGTTCTTTTCCGAAAATATGACAAACAACATGTGCATAATGCACTGTAATAAAAATTAAAAAATAATAAAAATTGTACAAAAAATGAGCAGGTTTACTAAATAATTTTTTGTGGCACATGTGTTAACGCTAACAAAATTTTAATTGCATATTGCTAATAATATTTGCAAATTGCTAATAATAAATTGCTAATAATAATAATTGCAAATTGCTAATTAAGTTCTTTTCCGAAAATATGACAAACAACATGTGCATAATGCACTGTAATAAAAATTAAAAAATAATAAAAATTGTACAAAAAATGAGCAGGTTTACTAAATAATTTTTTGTGGCACATGTGTTAACGCTAATAAAATTTTATTTGCATATTGCTTTACCTAAATGTATAGAGCAACTTTTGTGATAATCCAAAAAACATACCTTGAAAATTCCGAAAGTGATCGTCGATAGGATAAGCTCAAAATACGTTTTTCCCAAAATGAAGCAAAAACTGGGGCTGCATTCATCGATGAGTGTCAATATAGAATACATAATGTAGCACGTACCACTATATTTGGATAAAACCTCTCATTTTTTGCTTTTGACGAATTTTTTGCATTTCTAAAGAAAGGTTTCGATTACTTTCGCCACTATTCTAATTTGAAAATTTCATACTATCAAAAAATTATAAACTTAATAGTTTAACCTCCTCAGTCTTGACGTCACCTTTAGGTGATGTTAAAAACCATTTAAATTAATGGAAATGTTTCTGGAATTGTTAAAATTACTTCTAGATCTTTTAAAGAAAGGTTTCTATTATTTTCGACACTACTCTTATTTGAAAATTTCATACTATCAACAAATTATAAACTTAATAGTTTAACCTCATCAGTTCTGATGTCGCTTTTAGGAGATATTAACACGTTCGCTGCCCCTCACGATAGCGCGTGATATGGCGCCAACATTAAGGGGCCACTCACGCTTCAGCGCGTGATGTGGGGTGATGTCCAATAGCCAGTCACGCGCTAGTGCGGGAAAATCTTTCAGTGATTCTTGTTATAAAAAGTAAATTGGCTTCTGGGAAAAACCCACTTCTATAGTGCGGCATTAACTATCATCAGATCTTCATGTAAGCGTCAGGGAACGTATTAAAAACCATTGAAATTTGTGTAAATGTTTCTGGAATTGTTAAAATTACGTCTAGATCTTTTTAATAAATGCACTCATATTATTTGCATTGGTATACTGACTGGTACATCTTTAGAGGTATTTTATAGTAATTTTAAGCTGGTTTTTGTGCTTTTTTACAATATTTGTCTCAAGACTGAAGAGGTTATACACTCTTTAAAGAATTATTTAAAAAATGTAATTACAAATTTAATAAAAAATCCTTCCTTTTTATTTAAAAAAATTGTAATTTAACAAATTACAACGACTATTAGGAAAATATATTTTCAAAGACTATAATTTTAGACTTATAAATGATTTTTATACTTAAAAAAAAAAAGCACTAATAACATCACTTTTATGATGATCACAACGCAGCTTACGTAATAACAGAGCCATATTGATATGTCTGGACATTTAGAGTCATGTTAATATTTCTGGGCCAGTTATAAACAAATATTAAATGAAATTTCAGCTTAACAATTTTCGGTAATATAAATTTTTACATTTCTAAACATTGCACATTTTTAATTTTTACACCGTCATATACAGAAAAAAAATTTACTTTTAAATGCAACTTGTTTGAAACTTGTACCTAAATTTGGCCTTGAGTTATTAATTTTTTTGTAGTTTTTAATACTTTTTTTGTCATCGTGGCAACAGAAGTATTTCATTTCTAGACATTAAGTATGGACCAATCAGAAAACGAATAAAATAAAAAACAGAAGTATACCATTTTTGGACATTAAACATAGACCAATCAGAAAACGAATAAAATGAAATAAGTTGCGGAACTCAACCATTGAAAACATTCAGATATACTTTAGATTTCCCAATTCTCTACCGAGGACAAAACTATTTTCCAAATAGTAATAATTACAAATAAATAAATTGTAATTACAATAATGACATGTAATAATAAAAATTATTATAAATTTTAAATAACAATTTAAAATTTGGATTCGATTTAACGCATTTATTGAAAAGTTACGTATCCTAAAAAAAGAAAATTTTAATGAACAACTAACCCCAACTTTTTCACTTCCCATATTAACTTTACCCGTTTGTTATTCTTATGCCCCGTTGAACAATCATTCTCATAATTTTTTTTCCTCATCGCTCCCCCAGTCATACATAAATGAACGCATGCAACACGTGTCTTGCACAAGTCCTCTCGTGTTAATTATGTTGTAAGCAGGATAACCGTGCTTTTGTAGCTAGAAAGTAACGGGATTTATGGGGCAGAGAAGAATGAATTTAGTGGGAGGTTGTAGGTATTAATATTTTGATGGCTATCTGATGGAGTTGTTACGGGAGGATGAAAGTGGATACGAATGATTTTATTTACACTATGGATATCTGATGGACAGTTTTGCGTTATAATCTTCTCGAGGGTGGTAAAATGTAATGAGGTTTATCTTTAAAAGTTTTATACCATAAAAAAATGCATAAAATGAAACAGTTATAACTGGTACGGAAAAAGAAACTGATTTACTGTTTCAAACTTAAATTTCATTTCACGCTTCTTTCGAGAAATAGCGTAGTATTGGAACTACTATCCGGAATTCCGAAATTAATAACAAAAAAATTATATTCGAATAATTTATAAATTTGTGAATTTTAAATAAAGTTTTTAATTTTCTAAAAATTTTACAGATTTTTATTTTTTTTTTTAAATTTTATTGTGTTTCAGTCTGTAAACACTAATATATGTAATTTCGGTGGCAGGGAAGCACGGTACCCCTACCACCCCCCACCCCCTCCCCCAAAAAGAAGGCAAGAAAAAATATTCTTCTCTCAAATTTTGGTTTAAAATTAATATATATTACGAGATTTACTAGGAAAATAAAATTGTCAAATTTCCCCAGGGGTGATTATGTTCTAAATTTTCGGAATATTTAAGGCATTTGGTCCCAAAAATTAAAAAAGAATTCCGGAACAGCGTGAATTTCGTCAAAGGACCAGAAATGAAATGCAAATTTCATCAAAGGATTGTGAAAAACGCTAATTTTGTCAAAGAATCGCAGAAAAAAACGCGGATTTCGTCAAAGGTTCGCGAAGAAAACGCCAAATTCTTTCAGGGATTACGAAAACATACAAATTTCGACAAGAGATCACAAAGAAATTGCAAATTTCGGCAAAGAATCGTTGAAAAAATGCGAATTTTGTTGATGATTCGGGAAAAAAAACCCTCCTTGAATTTCTTCAAGGGACAGTGAAAAAATATAAATTTTGTCAAAGTATTGTAGAAAACATGCAAAGGAATCACGGAAAAACGGGAATTTCGTTAAAAGAACGTAAAAAAAAAAAAAAAAAAAAAAAAAAAAGTTATTTTTGTGAGGGCCTGAAATTTGGAAATCCTTCGGTCCCGAGGATTCTGGATTACAAGTTCTGTACTACAAAGAAGGAGATTTTAATGGCCAATCATCCCTCTTTTTGTTCTTTGTTTTTCTTTTACCTTGTCAAACTATCATTCTCATAATCCTCTCTCAAACCTATTTAAATGAATGCATGTAACACGTAATTTACACGAGTTTTTCTCGTGTTAACTTTCCTCTAAGAAGGATTGCCAACATACAAATAACACTTTATTAACGCGTAAAAATTGACGCATGTCATTTGTATGAGCAACATTTTCTATTTTTATTTTTACTATGATTATGGTTCTTGTCATACTGGAATCGAAACATGTCAGTGTTATTTGTTTTTAATTTTTGTAGCACCTCTCTCAAGTAATACAATAATAATAATAATTAAAAAGTGCATATTTATTGATTTTTCTTTTCATTTCTATTCATATTTTAAAGAAAATTACATGATATTAAATACTTAGAAAAACTACTCCATTTTACTTGTCGAGAGGGTCCATGTGCCCTTGAGGCTCCTATCCCTGCTGGCTGAGATACTCGGGAACTATTGATATACCTAATGGGAGGTTATTTTCTAATATCTTATTTGCATTTCAACATTTTTAATATATATATCATCTTATAAACAAAAACATTGAACAATTAATATTTGATGCGATAAATCACGGTTTTCCTAAGAAATTCATTTACTCTTTATTATACATTAATACTTTTATTACTTATAATTTGTAGTAGGATGTTTATTGTCAGTTACTTTTAGCATTTTGCGCATAAAACAATATATAAATAAAAAATATAAAAAATAAAAATTACACACACAAAAAAACTATAAAATGTTAAAAAAAACATTAATCAATAGGTCGGATGGGTGGGTAGAAGTTAGATTAAGGCGGTCGGGTGGAGCTGCTGGAAAATATATGCGCATATGTTGATATATTTAATCATTAAAAAAAAGAGGGTTAGTAGAAAATGGTGCAGTGTAACAAGCATAAAGTGTTAATTTTATGGCTTATTTATGGTAATGTGTTGTTATAGCATTCCTTGTTTATTCCTCTGACTTTAATATGAAATGTAGTTTGAGGCTGATCATTGGTTGATAATTTAATATTATTTAATATTGCTTTTATAATATTTTAAATTCACATGTTAGTTATCAAAATAAGCTATCCTTTGCTGGTATATTTTAATAATATGTAACAAATGATTAATTCCCCGATTTTTGTTTTAAACAAATAAGTAACGTAATTTGTAAAATTTAGCTGTTACGGCATTAATCAATATTTTGCATTAATTAATCCTATTTAGAAAATAAAGATGGTGTCACTGCTAATTTTTTTCTGTTATTAACTACAACAGATGGCGCTCTGAGAAGTATATTCGTATTTATTTTACACAAAGTAAATATTCATCGATATTTAATCGGTTTAAAGTAAATTTTTATCGATATTAATTAAAACTTGTTATTAGTATAAAATAATTTAAAAATAGTTAAATTATATATTATTAATTATATGTTTTTGGTTTCTGATATAACTTTCGTTGTTAACTGTCAACTATAACTGCAAAGTGAGATTGCAAATTTGAAATTATCTCACATGGTAGCCATTGATATTTGTAATTTTATCTTTTTGATAATTCAATTATTGTCTTATTATTTTTCTAATATTTTTCTTTGAACTATGTTTTCCATTGCGATTAATCGGGCAATATAGAAATCATTTTTAGGTTTATCCTGATTTCTGATCAGAAATTAATCGCAAATAATGTGTCTATTTAGCACTGCACTTGATAACGAGCTAAATACCACATTTCCAATATTATTCCAATTTTTGCCAACTCCTATGTTTCATATAGTTAGTTATTAACGAGTTATTCCATATTTTGATGTTGATTTGTAGTATTATCTAATGGTTCTATATATATAGATATATATATATATATATTTTTTTTTTTGCATTAGATTGCTGAAGTCTTTCTCAACATCGCTCCTTTTTTACTTTTTCGATTTTGGTCGCAGGTATTTTTTATAAAGTTACTTTTACTTTCGGAACCCGTTTTGAAAAGGAAAGTAACTTTATAAAAATATCTGCAACCAAGATCAAAAAAGTAAAAAAGGAGCGATGTTGAAAGAAGCCTCAATATATATATATATATAAACTTCAAAATACAAACGAGATATTAGAAAGTAACCTCCCCACAGGAATAGCATTAACTACCGAGTGTCTTCGTCGGCAGGGACAGAATCCTTAACTTTCCCTCTTGTTATTCTTTTACCTCATAAAACAATTATCATATTTTTTTTCACCCTCTGCTCTTAAACGTTATAAATGGATGTATGCAACACGTGATTTGCACGAGTCTTCTCGTGTTAATTATGTTGTAAGCAGGACCGCCGTGCTTCTGTACTCATGAGTGTAACGAAAATGGGGGGAACAGAAGGATGAGTTTATAGTGCAGGGGTTGTAGGTATTAATATTTTGATGGTTATCTGCTTCAGCTGTAAAGGGGAGAATCGAAGTGGCAGCGTGTGATTTTATTTACACCACATCATGGTTAATGCTAAATTGCAACAACTTAAATTTGAGTGTGACAAAATATAATTCGACTGTTAATTAATTTTTTTCCAGTAAAAAAAAAAAAAAAAAAAAAAAAAAAAAGGAATAAAAATAAATTGTTGAAGTTCAATCTATTTAGATGCAGGAATAACCATCAGTGAATATGGTGTCATTTATGACAGAGTACTGACAATGTATAGTAAAAAAAATAAATAAAAAAATAAAAAATAAGTAAAATAAATAAATAAATAACAATTAAAATCAAATTTATCTGTTTTATGAAGGACGTCATTTTTCTTCTCTGAAACATTTCACTTTAAATATTACTTTTTATCATAGATTTGTTTTTGTTATGTTATTTACATAGAGAAATTACTGCACATTATTTCTCAATAAATAATCCGCTCTTCGTTTTTTAAATACATAATTACACACAAACATTTTATTATTGTTAAATTATACGAAATCTAGTACTTTTTTTTCTTTTAAAAGCAATGACGTTGATGAAATCACGCTTCTGATTGTTGAAATGTGATAAAGAAAAATAAATTTATATTATAGAGAGAAAAACTTAATCTGATGCTACCATTTTGAAGAAATAGCACAAAACGCTCTTAAAATTAAAATTAAAATATAAAAATGGGAATAAATTAAAAAATACTAGTACGAGCACATCTACAAATGAATAGCTTTCCTTAAAATAATAATAATAATTATTATTATTATTAAGATCGGTTCAGTAGAAAATTCAGGGTTGATGGCTAAAAAATGTATCCTGGTCATATAAATAAATATTTAACTTATGAACTGCGTTTGTATGTGTCTTTTTGTTCATATACATATACTTTTTTGGGGGGGAGGGGGTTCCGTACGTAAAAAGTAATAACGGAACCGTATAATTCGCGTGTTTGGTTTGTCACAGACGTTTTTCTCGTAAACTATGGAACATGGAAAGTTCAAATTTGGCAGAATTAATAAAGCCTATTAATTCACATATTTCTAGAATACTGATTATTCACAAATATATTTACGAAAAATGTAAAGAAGCTATAAGTTATTATTATTATTATTATTATTATTATTATTATTATTATTATTATTATTATTATTATTATTATTATTATTATTATTATTATTATTATTATTATTATTATTATTATTATTATTATTATTTGTATATTGTGTGATTAGATTTCAATTAGTGGGCGTTTAGGGGTATTCGAAATACTCTTCGTCGCGGAAGTATAAAAAGATCGTTGATAATGATTTTCGAAAAAAAAAAAATGCTCTAATTAGCCGAGATATTAATTTTTAAAGACACAGTCAGTTTGAACATACACAAAGCCACGAGCGGCGTACTCTATGCACCATCGTCTTTTAATGTCTAGATAACAACTTATTAATTTTTTAGAAGCGATATTATGTAATATTGGCGTTACTAATTAATATATTTTTTGCACCTGATCGATTATTTAATATAAAATTTACCTTTTCATGACTTGGAGTCTAAATGTAATATGTAATTTCATTCCTTTTGTTTGTATTAGTTATAAATGACCCCTGACAAAAATGGTTAATTTACAGCTAGCCTGAACTATGATGCTTGGTGTCACAACTATGCAAATGATCTTATTGTTAAATTTAAGACTCATGTATATTTTCACATTAGCAATTTCTACATCCGTAACTATCTAACATTTGCATAGCTAAGTCTTACAAAAAATTATACATACATACTTACAAAAAGCATCATTATGATTTTGAAAAACTTCTTCTCCCAATGTTATAGCAATATTAGAAAACATCAGATATTTTCTTTTCTTTTCTTGTTTATTTTTGAAAGAAAAATGTACATCAAATAACAAAGATACTCAATAATAAATATAATTTTGAAAGCTTCAGTTTTTATTTATTTAATATTGATTGCCAACTTAGAATATTACTAACTTATAATAAATTCTGAGTCAAATTTTATTAAAGGATTTGTTATTAAAACGTGATTTTTTCCCCTGAAAAAATCTATTTATTTTAAGTATTTCTTAGAATATTACTTTTATGTTTTCTTTTACTTTGCTTGTCAAAATCAGTAATTCAGTAACAGTAAATACAGTTTTAATATTAACCATGTATCCATAATTCCATTAATATTCATAAATATTTAACAAATTAATATTTTTCGAAATTATTCACAAAGGAGGAAGTTTTTTCATTATTGCAAAAAACAATAATGGACTATTTTAACTGGAACTAAAAAATTCAAAGCACCAAATTGTTTATGTTTTTACCGAGATGTTTTATACAAGCTTAATTACGACTTTTTTCCATCAGTTTATGCACGTTATGTTTTAAGTTGATTAAATATTCTTTCTTTTAAGTATTACTTGAATGCATTCTTATAATAGACGGTATGAAAAAATAATAAGCGCCTTTTTTACAAATGAAAAAACTACTTATTTGAAAAAGAATTATTAATTATTTTCTGTGAGAAATTTAGAATAATGAAAGAGATTTTAGAAATCTAAATAAGCAAAATTTCCATAATATCGTCTGCACATAATTGATTCCTTTATATAAAACACTTTCTTTTTATTTTTCTACAATTGAATTCTTTAATGCCATTATAGAGAAATAAACAGAACTTACAGAGATTAGAAGCTCAAAATAAAATGTTTAGAAAAAATAAAAAAGCGAAATTTTCTCTTAGCAATTTTCATTGTTATTCCATTTCTTACCGTAATAAAAAACGAGGACTTTTTTTTTATTCTAAAAAGTAAAAAAAAAGATAAAAACAGCGTCTGAAGTGAAGTGAAAAAAATGGCAAAAGCAAACAAATGGCGATTCCAATTAAAGCCATCACACGTAATTACACTAATTAGTTTCCAGCAGAAAGTCAATGATTATCAGTGGAAGAAGCTTAAAACTATTCTTTTCTTTAGCGAAGATGAAAAAAAAAAAAAAAACTGTGGAGTGTACTCTTACAGAGCGCAGATTTATTGCTTTTAAAGGACGGAAAACATTCTAGCGGGGAAAAAAAGTGAAGTAATTAAGTTAAAAAATCTTCTCCATTTTTGCTGAGGCAAGAAATTAATTTCTGTTATAGGTGATGAGTTTAGAGGGAGGGGTAGACGGAGAAAAATAATCGCGAGTAGAGATTATCTTCTAATTACCTGTTTTTAATAAAAGTCGCCTGCCGTCAGAAAAGGGATAAAAAAGCAATTAAAAACTGCTACAGGATGCCTATTGAAGAAATGAAGAATTTTTCAATTCCTCATTGATCCTAATTTTCTGATTTGGAAAGGTTATTTTTTTAAGCTCTCCTCTGTGTTCAGCTTCCGCTTTTTTTTCTTTTCATTTTTTATTTTTTATTTTTTAACACTCTTTTGATGAGGAAAAGTGATTTGCTGCAGAGTTTACAACTTGTTTTGTGGGCTCTTCCAACTTAGACACTTGAGCCCTCTGCTGCCGATTAGTGTACAGGGATCAAATCGCGTCAAATGACAACGTTGAAGAGGGGGAGGGGGTGGCGTAGAAAAAAAAAATGTGGGGGAGGGTGAGTATATCTGTATATGCCCAGAGAGAATCAACTGCGAAATGGAAGGCATTAAGATGTGATTACAAAAGCAAATACAGGATTTAGAGCTAAATGGACTTTTGAAACCTCCGCCAGGAGGCGTTGCTTACCAGAGTTGTCTCTCTCATTCCCTTTGCCACCTCTTATCTTTTTTCTGAGAGAAAGTGCAGACTTAACTATGGACCATCAAGTACTTTAATTCGGAAACTTGACTCTAGCAATCAAATTTTTTTTCACACTCTCTCTCTCACGCTTAGCAAGGCGTTTTATTTTTTAATTCGCTTTTTAACTGTGACTTTCACGAAAAAAATCATTTTCTGTGAGTAGCAATGTTTAAGGCGATGAAATGTCCGAAATTACTAAGCAATATTCGGAGTGTAATAGCTTCATAAGGTGTCGTTTTCTCAATGAAAGTTCTTTTCACAGATTTTTGAGCGCTGATTTTCTTCGCTTTTATGAGTCTCTATTAAGGGCCAATCTTCACGCCTTTTTCATTTTAATGTAAGTTTTTCAATCGAGGAGAAATATTCTCTTATAAGAAACTTTAAATTACATCGCCCACCGCGAAATGTTTTTTCTAATTATTTCAACATGTATTACATTTCTTTGTTTGTTATTGTAATCTCTAGATGGTCGAGATGTCGTTTGCAAACATTTTAATATTTAAAGCATGGAAATTTATACTTATGTGTGAAGGAAAAATAAACACATCGTATTTATGATGAGGTTTTAAATGAGTTCAGTATGAAATTTGCTTGGCCATTTTCAACCAAATGATGATGTTTTCTTTGTTAGTAGACGCAAAAATTATTTTTAACCTTTTTTGTTTGTTTTGTAAAGTGGCAACATTTTGATAATTTAATTATTATTACGTCGACACTGCATTCAACAAAATGGTGAAATTTTGTTTTATTGGAGAATAATGCTGCTGTAGTTATTTTTGAGTTAGATAAAAAAAAAAATATATATTGCTATTTGCTTTGTTAAATGACAGAAATTTAAAATACGATTATTTCTATACATTTTGGCATTTAATAAAAAATAGCAAAAATTGTTTAAATGGATAATAATTGATGGGTATTTATATTATTAAAAATCCTTCTGATAAAATGTATTTTTTATAAATAAGCATTTTTCATAATTCAATTCTTATTATATTTTAGCTGTTTACTCGTAAATTTACCATTGTGTTTTTCTGCACCCAAAAGCCTGAAAACATGGAGGGATTCAAGCAGAAACACATAATGATAGATCTACGAATCAACCACTAAAATCGGGTTTTCAAGTGTTTTCCACTAAGATATGACTTGGAAGACTGAATATGTTTTAATATGCAAACCGAGTTTTAACTAATTCTGGAATTTCAGCCGTGAACTCGATTAGGTGATTCCCTGTGCTGCCGCCTGCCGGTTTATCACTTTATACATACATACATACATACACACGCACACACACACACACACACACACACATATATATATACTACTTTTATAAACTGCGTTATTTTTACAACGATTCTTTATTTCATTAAGTTTTAAATTTAATTTATTAATAAAAACATCAAAACTGAATATTCAAATGAATATTCAAATGAAAACAGTCACTCTATAAACAAACTAATAAAAATTTAAAGCTTTATGTTAAGTTAAAAAAAAATAAGTATATGTATACAAATATGCATTCAAAGAGGGACAGGGAGAAAATTCTTAAATATCTGGCTATACATATTTCGCGTAATAATAATAAGCACAATCGAAGAAGCCTTTTATCTATTAAAATATTTCATTTCTATCACGACTATCAATTCTGAACGAATGGAACGAAATTGATTTTTCTCCATTTGCTGAGGCTTACCAATGGACAACTCAACATTCAAAATATCTCATAAAAGACGCGCGCCAGAAAAATTGCGAAAACTAAAAAAACTTACAGAACAGAGAATGGCAACACACATGTCGTGAGAGTATTAAGTAAATTTGGGAAGCAAAGAACCTCATATGTGCTTGTTTGTTTGCCGTCGTAGTGCCGTTGATTCCATTGCGAGTACAAACAAAACGCGAAAATTTATGCGAATGCTGTTAAAAAAACACTATTCAGGGGCGGAGTAAAAAGAGACCACAGAAAAACTATAAAAAGTTTTAAAAAATGGCTGTTATGTTTTACGAGAAATTATAATTTAAGCGGACCTTTTTAACAATTTTTGTTTGTTTTAAAAAATATAGTTCAAATGTTGAAATCACTGTATTTCAATGTTTAAAAAAATCTGCATTTTGAATAATAATAATAATAATCTGCAATTTTTACAAGAAATTTTTTTTATTTTTTATAGAAAAAGACTTAAAAAAAATGGAAAATTACCGATATTTTTTGTAAAATAAACAATTTTCCATTGTTATCAAAATTGACAGTTTTATTCTGTCAATTTAACAATTTTGTTTTCTTTTACAGGGCAATAATAAAAGTCTCAATTGCATGCAAAACAGAATATTGAAATGAAACTTTACATAAAACATTAACTCAGTAAACAAACCAATAAAAAATTAAAGCTTTGTGCAAAGTTAATATATTAATATAAACAAAGGGGAAAGGTAAAATTAAAGCTTTGTGCAAACTTAATATATTAATATAAACAAAGGGGAAAGGTGAGAAAATTTATATATATATATATATATATATATATATATATATATATATTTTCTCTCCTTTCCCCTTTGTTTATATTAATATATTAACTTTGCACAAAGCTTTAATTTTTTATTGGTTTGTTTACTGAGTTAATGTTTCATGTAAAGTTTCATTTCAATATTGTGTTTTGCATGCAATTGAGACTATATATATATATATATATATATATATATATATATATATATATATATATATATATATATATATATATTTAGCGCAATAATAATAAGCGCAACTGAAGAAGCCTTTTATCTATTAAAATATCGCATTTCTATCACGACTATCCATTCTGAACGAATGGAACGAAATTGATTTTTCTCCATTTGCTGAGGCATACCAATATATAACTCAACATTCAAAATATCTCATAAAAGACGCGCTCCAGAAAAATTGCGGAAACTAAAAAAACCTTCAGAACAGAGAATGGCAACACACATGCCGCGAGAGTACAAAGTAAATTTGGGAAGCAAAGGGCCTCACATGCGCTTGTTTGTTTGCCGTCGTAACGCCGTTGATTCCATCGCGAGTACAAACAAAACGCGAAAATTTATGCGAATGCTGCTTCAAAACACTATGCAGGGTTGGAGTAAAAAAAAACTCCAGAAAAACAATAAAAGTTTTTTATTTTTATTTTAAATAGCTGTTATGATTTACCAGAAATTGTAAATTAAGGAGACAGTTTACGTTTTTAACAATTTTGTTTCTTGTTAAAAATATGGTTCAAATGATGAAATCATTGTATTTCAATGTTTAAAAAGTCTGCATTTTCAACAATAATAATAATAATCTGTAATTTTTACAAGAAAAAATTATTTTATAGAAAAATATTTTATTACTGTAAAAAAAGATGGATTTTGCCATTTTAACAGAACAAATCTGTTATTTCTTTTAAACAGAAAAGCATATTTTTAATGGAAAATTACAGATATTTTTTGAAAAAAAAAAAAAAAAAAAAAAAAAAAACAATTTTTATTGGCATTAAAATTTATTGTTATATTCTATCAATTTAACTTTTTTTTTTTTTTTTTTTTTTTTTTTTTTTTTTTTTTTTTTTAAACAGTGCATTTAAATAATAAAAGCCTCAATCGTATGCAAAACAGAATATTGAAATGAAACTTTACACGAAAACATTAACTCGGTAAACAAACCAAAAGAAATTAAAGCTTTGTGCAAAGTTAATATATTTATATTTATATAAACAAAGGATAAACGCGAGAAAATTCGTATATATATATTTACATATATATAATTTCGCTCAACAATAATAAGCACAATCGAAGAAGCCTTTTATCTATTAAAATATTTCATCGACTATCAATTCCGAGCGAATGGAACGAAATTGATTTTTCTCCATTTGCTGTGGCTTACCAATGTACAACTCAACATTCAAAATTTCTCATAAAAGACGCGCGCCAGAAAAATTCCGAAAGATAAAAAAATTACAAAAAAGAGAATGGCAACATACATGCCGCGAGAGTACAAAGTAAATTTGGGAAGCAAAGGGCCTCCTATATGCTTATTTGTTTGCCCGTCGTAGCTCCGTTGATTCCATTGCGAGTACAAACAAAACGCGAAATCAAAATTTGTGCGAATGCTGTTTAAAAAACACTATGCAGGGGAGGAGTAAAAAGAGACTCTAGAAAAACTATAAAAGGTTGAAATAAAAATAAAACTTAAAACTATACTATGTAAATTACTTAAAGATGACAAAAAATATTTTAAAAAGGTGTTAAATTACTTTTAATACTTAGTACTTTCAACTGTAAACGCAGCCATCGACAGAGAATATAAAAATGCAAATATTAACATCTAAATTTTCAAATGTCATCTAATTAGTGTGAAAAAGAAGTGGAAGTGGAAGTCAATTTTTAGTTCCGGAAAACATTGGGAAAATAAACTGTAGATATCGAAGAAAATGGAACATTATTTGTATTATGTTTTTTTAAGTAAACTAATACAAATTTTTGGTATGTTGCAGGATAGAAATAAAAAAAAAATATTAAATTATAAATAAAAAAATTATAAATTAAGGACACAGTTCACATTTTGTTTATTTTAAAAATATAGTTCAAATGGCCAACTCACTGCATTTTAATAATAAAAAAAATGTGCATTTTGAAAAAAAAATTATCTGCATGTTTAATTAAATTTTTTTTATATGTTTAAAGAAATTTGCATTTTTTTAAAATCTTTACTATTTTTTTTAAACATATCACTATTTTTGCGCATTTTTTTAGAATTTTGAAATGTAAATTACACAAGAGTGTGTATGGATTTTTAGATACATCTAATAGTACATTTATTATAATGTTTTTTACTGATATATATAATGTAAAATGATGAAATCTAGCATATATTTATATACTTTTATTATTTTTTTAAATAACAACAACAACAACAACAAAAAACCTGACGGTTAATTCCATATGCAAATTTATTGCGTATATAATAAAGAACATGTACAAAATGTTTTAATATTTAACTAAAAAAAAAAGTTTTAGCGTTTTGAAAATATAAAAGTGAAGAAAATATGAACATGGAGAAAAAGTAAACGTCCTTTATTATATATGAAAGCAGGTTAGCAATCTGTGGGCAATCCAAGTTCATTCCAAAAATATGCTTTTTATTTATTTATTTTTTTATTTAATCTGTTCGTTTTATTTGTGTGGGGAACTGCGCTTCTATATTTTTAAAAATTACACTATCTCGCTAGACGTAATATTTTAATATTTCAATGTTGGAGCACCTATTGTCACATTGTTGTTAGCTGTCTGCTGTAAATAAAGCCATTTTATGATTTTTTAAAATTTTTTAAAATTATTATTAGAAGGTGTAAACATGCATTAAGAAATTGAATAAAATAAACTAAGACAGATTTGAAAACAGTTAAAAAAATAAAATTTATGTACAAAAAATGAAAATAACTAATAAACATTTAAAAATACAAAAAGTAAACGTTGCTATTTGCAAGTCATCTTCAATACAAATATCTATTGCAAACTTACTTTTTGTATTTTTAAATGTTTATTAGTTATTTTCATTTTTTGTACATAAATTTTGATTTTTAAAATGTATTCAAGTCTGTCTTAGTTTATTTCGTCCAATCTTTTAATGCATTTTTAAATTCAGAGGTTAAATGTATATGCAATACAAATGTAAACATTTAGTTTTTGATTAGTTGGAGACAACTACGGTAAGTTAAAAAGATTCACTTTCATCTTGCTTATTTCAACTAATAATTTTATAAGAATTATTATAAATCATAGACCAAGAATGATATTTTAAAGAGTAATTTTTTAAGATTTTCAATTGATTTCTTCACTTAGTTAACTTCAAAAAAAAAAAAAAAAAAAAAAAAAAAAAAAAAAAAAAATCTTATTTATAATTTTGTTGTTATTTCATTTCAGTGGATTTGATTTTTACCACGCTTTTATTAACTTCACCTGCATGTTTGTGAGTTTGTAACTCTCCTTATTTTATGTATGTTCACCGATTACTCCGAAACCATGCAACCGATTAACTTGGTTTTGGTGTTAAATGAAAGACGATGCTCTCGAATTGGTACCACTTCAGTTTCATCGAAATTGGTTCAGTACTTTTTTAGTAATTAGGCAAAAACTAATAAAATTAGTGATTTTTCGCTAATTAAAAGTGTTGAATACGTTCACTGAATGGAGTGTAGACAACATGGCCGAGCGGTCTAAGGCGCCGGACTGAAGCTCTGTTTTTCGAAAGAGATTGTGGGTTCGAATCCCACTCCTGACATTACTTACATCTATGTAAAATTAAAAAAAAAAAAAAATCCGTATTACAATTTTTATTTTTAACCGCTTGTTACTCAGCTTCGTAACTTCTCCTCAGTGTTAAGTTTATGGAACGTTTGATACATTCGTACACTGCAAACGAATGAAGCACTTTTGCTACACGAGCTGAAAATAAAAGTCAACACTTTTAACTAAATTCGCTTTCAATTCTGTCGTGAATGTGTTTCGAATGTGTTGAATGAAGTAAAAGGAATTTGAAAAAAGTGTTGTTAAAAATTACAAGAAGAGAAAATGTGTTTTCAAAACATATTTCAAAGCATTCATTTTTAAAATTGTGTAATTATAATGACACCATGTAGAAAGTATTTTGAAAATGTTTTACATGTGTTGTTTTATAGTGTTCTAAATTGGTTGGTGTTTACAATGTGATGTTAATTTGCAGACAAAGTGTTGTGCAGCACAACACTATTTTGAGAAATTATTTTTATCAACAATATTTGCAACATTATTTCAACACAATCAACAATACTATTTTTAGAACACATTTCTAGATAGCAATATTTTGCAACATATTACGAACACATTTCTAAAAAGTAACACTTTTGCAACCTACTAAGAATACAATCACAATTCAATAAACGTTTCACAACACATTAATGTGTTGTGAATTTGGTGACATAAAGTGTTCTGAAATGTGTTTATTTTTGTGTTTAAGAATTTTCAATGTATATTTAAAACATCTCTTAAAGAAATTAAAAATTTTAACTTTTTTTTCTTCTTTTGTGTGTGTGTGTTATGTGTATTTTTTTTAAAAGAATGTCACTTTTTTTCTTAGTTCTCAAAATATTTCTAAAATATATGCTTAATTTAATATTTTATGCGTCAAAAACTGACAAACTGTGAGTAAGATTTTAAGGGAGACCCGTAAGAAAACCCCCAAAATTTTTATTATTGATTTTAAAGTAATGAATTTTGGTGTACTATTTAAGAATCTTTTTGTAAGGAAAAATTAGCAAAAAAATTCACTTTTTATTAAAAAGTATATTTTTTATGTCGATTTTTATGATTTTTTGTATGGAAAAATACACTTTTTAAAATTACTACTCCTCATACAATTTTCAATATTTTGGTATTACTAAAATTTCTTAAATAGTGTTATAGTATATAGAAACGACCTAGGGAGAGATATGTTTAATTTTCTATTTTAATCGGCTAAAAAAAAAAAAAAAAAAAAAAAAAAAAAAAAAATACGCATGGTAAATTTCTTTAAATTCGTTATAATTTTCATGTTTACCAATTTATGTAAAATTTTCAGAAATAGTTAAAAAATATATCTCTCCTTACTTTTGTTGCAATTTTTTAAAGATTCTAAAAACATAAATACTTTGTTTTAAACCATTTTACCACTGAGCCTTAGTACTTTGAACTTAAGCAAAATATGAAAAAAGTCATTTTCAGGAAAACACGTTTTAAATGGCCACTAGTCCTTTAAACTCTAGTGACTACAATTAAAAAAAGCTCATTTGCTCTACCTGTTCCAAGTGTCCCCGAGTTCTGAAATTTTACATGAATATTCGCAAATATGTATTTTATCGTTTTCTGAGATAAAAAAAATTTTTTTTTGAACTATTGATGATTTTTGGCCGAAAATGGGGTTCGGGTCTCCCTTAACACTTCATATAAAATTAAGGCTGTACTTTAGAAAACTAAGAAAAAGAAAGTCATTTGTTAAGAAGTGTATACAAAAAATAGAAATAAACAATATGAATTTCCCGATGAGATGTTTTAATCTATGAATGCATTAAACCACTCATAGACTTTACTTGAGGAGAATTTGGAAGCTGAGCGACCAGCCTCCTTCAGAAATATGTCTTTCTATTTCTACCGTGCATTTTACGATTTTCATTAAACGATTTTGATTCATTTTTATATTCTAATGTTTTTGATTACTTGAAGACCATTGAGTTAAGTCACATGTTTGATCCAATTTGATTAGTGGGTCATTTTGGGTAATACGGGTCAGGGTTACGAGAATATGACAACGGCCAATAAGTTGGCGATATTTGATAAAATATTGGCAGCATATGGCCGAAAAATTGACTATTAAGATAACGAAAGCCAAAACACGTATTTGGCGCCAAATGAAAAAATGTCTCCAAATTTGGCTATATCTGTCAAAAAATATTGTCTTTCAGAATGTGAAGAAATTTTTTATACAATCTTAATAGGATTTGAAATGCATGGTTAAACCAATCAGAGTTAAGTTAAAAAAGTGATTTGAATCTATATCCTTTCGATGTAAATTTTAAAATAAAATAAAATTTATGAACATGCGCATACAAACATAGTATTCTTATTAATTGTTTTTGAAAATAATACTGTTATAAATAATATGTTTTACAGTAATAATACAGAGAGAATAAACAGCGAAAATGCTATATCGAGTTGAACACAAAGTTAATTTAAATAAAGTAAAATTTATGAACATGCGCATACAAACATAGTATTCTTATTGAATGTTTTTGAAAATAATACTGTTATAAATAATATGTTTTACAGTAATAATACAGAGAGAATAAACAGCGAAAATGCTATATCGAGTTGAACACAAAGTTAATTTAAATAAAGTAAAATTTATGAACATGCGCATACAAACATAGTATTCTTATTGATTGTTTTTGAAAATAATACTGTTATAAATAATATGTTTTACAGTAATAATACAGAGAGGATAAACAGCGAAAATGCTATATCGAGTTGAACACAAAGTTAATTTAAATAAAGTAAAATTTATGAACATGCGCATACAAACATAGTATTCTTATTGATTGTTTTTGAAAATAATACTGTTATAAATAATATGTTTTACAGTAATAATACAGAGAGAATAAACAGCGAAAATGCTATATCGAGTTGAACACAAAGTTAATTTAAATAAAGTAAAATTTATGAACATGCGCATACAAACATAGTATTCTTATTGATTGTTTTTGAAAATAATACTGTTATAAATAATATGTTTTACAGTAATAATACAGAGAGGATAAACAGCGAAAATGCTATATCGAGTTGAACACAAAGTTAATTTAAATAAAGTAAAATTTATGAACATGCGCATACAAACATAGTATTCTTATTGATTGTTTTTGAAAATAATACTGTTATAAATAATATGTTTTACAGTAATAATACAGAGAGAATAAACAGCGAAAATGCTATATCGAGTTGAACACAAAGTTAATTTAAATAAAGTAAAATTTATGAACATGCGCATACAAACATATTCTTATTGATTGTTTTTGAAAATAATACTGTTATAAATAATATGTTTTACAGTAATAATACAGAGAGGATAAACAGCGAAAATGCTATATCGAGTTAAACACAAAGTTAATTTAAATAAAGTAAAATTTATGAACATGCGCATACAAACATAGTATTCTTATTGATTGTTTTTGAAAATAATACTGTTATAAATAATATGTTTTACAGTAATAATACAGAGAGAATAAACAGCGAAAATGCTATATCGAGTTGAACACAAAGTTAATTTTGACCGAGCTTAGCTCGGTCACTCCTGCTAGTTATACATTATAGGTGCAGATTCCCAAAGTGTTTAAGGAGCCAGTGGCTCCTACACCCGAAAATTCCAGTCGCCACATTATGAAGTAAATGCATTAAAGCAATTGCATTTATATAGGAAAAAAAATTCGGGAATTCAAAGTGAAAAATAATCTATCTATCTATCTATCTATCTATCTATCTATCTATCTATCTATCTATCTATCTATATATATATATATATATATATATATATATATATATATATATATATATATATAAGATTAATTACATCAAATGTGTTTATTTCATTTAATCACACAATTATTTTAAGTTGGATATAAATTAAGTATAATTAAGCCGTGTATAATCGGAAGATAAATAGCAAGATAGAGGTTAAAAAAATCTATAAGAATAAGCTAAGCTGTTATGGTTAAGGAAAACAATAGTTCTTATTTTTATTTTGTCATACAAGAGTAAATAAATAAATAAAAAAAAACATTGTGAATCTGTAAGATTATTTTGCACTATAAAAACAACAACAACAACAACAACAAAACAATTTAAACAGCTCTTCTTTAAACACACCCACACACACACGCAAAGAAAAAAAGGCCTAAAAAAAAAGAAAAAATAATAATAAGGTGGTCTGGTGTAATAACGCCAGGCGGGGTAATAACGCCAAGTGCTAATATTATGCATAATTATGAAATAATCTGGTAAATGACACCCATGTGCTCTGCGCAGAAGGGTTTTGAGTCATATAAATCGCAAAAAACAGCTTTAAGTTAATTTGTTCCGTTTGTAGGTCTTATTGCTTTTACAAGCAACTAAAATTAACGCTTGATCTAAAATTTGCAAGATACGTTTTGTGATGTGAAGACTATTTTTTTTATCCGGAAATACTTTGTTTATTACATAAATTTTTAGTCCATTTCGTGTAATTTCAAAATGTTGTAGAAGATTTTGGATATCTTCTCCAAATAATTTGTAGTTTAAAATGTACTGCGCAATAACTATTACCGGGGTAATAACGCCAATCCTTGGCATTAATACCCCGGTTGATTCCCAACAGTGGCCGAGCTACATCCTAAATACTGATTCAAATAAACACAGGTAAAACTGTGCAATGTTTCAAATAATTCTGTTTAAACGGTTCTTTTTAAGCAAAAAGAAGCTCATGGTCTGATATTCTTTTGCCTCCTCCCCCCCCCCCACACACACACCACAGCTTTATTTTTCTTACAATTTCTCAAAAAATTTAACATTTTCAATAGCTTAGAATGCAGTTTGTCAATTTCTAAGTTTGTAGAGTTTGTATTTTTAGAATCGGGCAATCTACATGCCATTATTCCATCTTATTTTTTTTATTTATTTTATTTTATTTATTTATTTATTTATTTTTTGCTTGGCGTTATTACCCATATAGGTGAGTAATAACGCCAAATGACATTGGTCAAGAAATCACGCTATTACATTTAATGAATACATATCTGTCAAATTATTTTTTTTATATAGATAGTCAATGAGTTGCTGTATCAAATCATATATTTGTTTGAAAAATACAATCCAAAACTGAAAATTGGTAGAACCTTAAGGTGGCGTTATTACCCCAGGGTACCTTATCAGGAGTGTAATTTTGTTCAAGCTTTAATGAAAATTAAGGCATTTAGCTTTAGAAAATTCGGACATGAAAGAAAAGCGCAAATTTCATCAAAGGATCGCAAAAAAGGCGAATTTGGGGACTGGTTCTCGAAATGGCCCACAAATTATGTTAACGGATAGTGGAAAAACGCTAATTTTATCAATGGGGGGGGGGGGCATTATTTTCAAAGAATCGCAGATAAAACGTGAATTTCATCAAAAGATTTCAGTGAAAGGTGAATTTTGTCAAAAGATTGGGGAAAAAGCGCGAATTTTACCAAAGAATTGCAAAAAATCCGCAAATTTTGGCAAAGCATCCCGAAAATCTGTTACTTTAGTAGAAAGATTGCGAAAACAACGTGATTTGTTTTAAAATCACGTGGGAAAAAATGTGAAATTCACCAAATGGTGGCGACTAGACACCAAAAATTAGTCGCCAAAGTAAAAACCCTAGTCGCCATGTGAAGACAAGTGACCATAAATTTGCACCTATATTACACACACACATGTGTGTATATATATATATATATATATATATATATATATATATATATATATATATATATATATATATATATATATATATATATATATATATATATATATATATATACATATATATATATATTTATCTTTAAACATAAACACGATGGCGCGTAAATGAAAACTGAAATCAACCAGTTCTTTTTAACCCCTTTTTTTTAATTCGTGTTTTATCCTGCTTTATTTTGTAATTTTCAGAAAATCTTTCAGAAAATCTGCTGGAGTTTCAAGTATATTATTCAACTATTTATTCAAAATTTAAATTTTGGTTAGTCATTTCATTCCATTTTAAAGTGATTGAAATATATCGAAATATTTCACAGAAATATATCATCATTTTCATTTGCTTGAACAACTCGAGGAATTCAAATTTGAAACGCGTAATCAATTCTCCCCACATTCTCTTGATACAATTTGCTAAACGAAAGGTCAGCATGTTTGAATATACAGTACTTTATTGTTTAAATAAAAAACAAATTCGAATAAGTTTTGCACTTATTCATAATATCTGTTAGTTTACTTAGTATTTGATATTTTTTAATAAGTGTGATTATTTATGTAAATAAAATATATATTGATGCGCTTTGCTTAACAAAAAGTCAGTGTGTAGTATGTTTAAAGATTCAGTAGTTTATACTTTAAATAAAAAAAATAAATTGCAATAAGTTGTAATAGGCTTAATATCTATCACTTTATTTAACGAATAATCTTTTTTAATTCTTATAATCAGGGGTGTAGCTACAGATATTTTTTCATGGGGTACAACTAAAAAATTCCCAACTTGAAACAAATTGCTCCATTTCCCAAATAACATGCTATGTGCGATGTATGTTTAATGATAATCATACTTATATGTAAAAACTTCCTCTCTAAAGAAAATACTGAAACTAAAAGCATAAAAGTTTTAATTACTGGTTCATTTAATCAAAGTTTTTGTCTTATATTGTGTATGGGTCAATCATACTTCATATGGAAATAGCCTCATGATATTTTGAAATTATTGAGAAAGAATAAGGAAGTTTTGGATGAAATAGATTAAGTACACTGTTGATGGACAGCAGTGCAAAGTTTAGGTCTGGTAGATGTATGATGTTTTGTAGCACAAATAATCACATAACAAATTGAGTCTAGATTTTTTATTACTTTTATTATTATTTAGGAAGTTTAGGTCTGTCACAATAACAAATTAAATCTAGATTTTTTTTTCGCTATAGGGGAGAGGGGCACCTTTGAACTGGCGGCAACCTTTAAACTGGGGACACCTTTGAACACTCTAAATATTTTCCTTCAAATAAATTATTTAAAAAAACTGTATATGGCAATACATTACTGCTGCCTCAAGGGAATAATTATACAAAGCTGTACCATTTTGTATGAACAGCACTGTCTAAACAAGATAAGTATTTTTCTCCCTCTTGAATCTAAACTAAAGAAAATAAAGTTGTAAGATTTTTGTTTACAAACTTCTATCCCTAAAATTTTAATTTATTGGTCAATGCTTAAACAAAGATGTTAGCTTTAGTTTATAAGCTTTGTTTTAATTCCAGTTCTTTAATCCAATTGAGTAAACCGTTGTAATGTTGAACTCTATGTGATGGGGCACCATTGAACAAAAAAGTTGGGGCAATAGCTAAAAAACACCGAATAAACTGGTGATAAATAATAATTTAAATAATTTGAAGCGAACACTTAAAACTATGAAGTAAAGAGTTGTTAATGTATCTAAATATTATTATTTTTGATTTTTTTAATGCGAAAAGAGGTTAATTAAGAATGTCAAAGAACATGGACTTATAATGCTAACAATTCCCCTTACTGCACACATAGGTTCCAACCTCTGTATGTATCAGTGATGGGAAGTTTCAAATCTAAATTGAATCAAATCTAAATTTATTTATTGGATAATTCCAAATACAGGATACAAAATAATGATTCGTGATTTAACAGGTTTCCAAACCAGACGGATAAAACGGAAGTTTATATCGGGTCTCTTAAAGAAAAATAGCGAACGAAAAATTTTAATTTTCCAGAAGCATCAAATATTACATTGGAATATTTGAAGGATATTGTAAAAAAGTTTTCACAACCAAACACAACTGGAGGGACACTTTTTGTTTTATCAACAATGAGTTTTCACATCAACTTTGATAGAATTAAGTTTGGTTAAATAACAAAAAAATTAATAATTTCAACAAAATGTAGCTATTTAATTTCATTCATATTACTTTATATTTCTGTAACATATGAAACATTTTATAAAAACTCTCAATATTTTCATAATTTATTCATTTATTCAATGGTGCCCCTTGCTTGTTCAAAGGTACCCCTACATGAGGCAGGTTTGAACAAAAATCTTTCAACTTTTTAAATACTCACAATTTACTTAATTTCCTTGGAAAATGTTTAATTTGTGGTTCATATGATGAAGAAATGCATTGTTTTTATTATGTAATATTTAAAACTCAATAAATATAATTCACGTAAGAAATATATTGATTTTCTGAAAAAAATTTCAAAAATGACCCCCCCTCTCCCCTACATATGTGATTTAACTAGTTTACTGTTGCAGAACTCAGAAAGGCGATCAGAAAAAAAAGAAAATTTCATATTTTTTTTACTATTATTTAAAAAAAAAGAAAATATGCTTCAAAAATCTAGAATTTCTCAACTCTAAGCTCAAATTTCCCAAGTTCACACATATTGGGAGGGGGGGGGGGGCTCTCCTCTCCTCATAACTTTCCATCGCGACGCCTCTGCGTTTGATTATTTAAGTAAATTAAAAACCCACTAATATGATTTGATAAACAAAATATCAGTACATAGTATGTTTGAACAGACAAAAGTTTGTATAAATAATAATAATAAATAAATAAATAAATAAATAAATAAATAGATAAATTCGAATAAGTTGTAATATCCGAGATACCTATTTAATTAGATAATGGATGACATTATTCAATTAGTATGATTATCTAAGTCAGTAATATACATATTGATGTGATTTGCTAAACGAAAAATCAGTATCAAGTATGTTTGATTATTTAGTAGTTTATAGTTTAAATAAAAAAATAAATTACAATAAGTTGTGATAGACGTAATAGCTATCGCTTTATTCTGAATCAAAATTAAAATTTAGATATTTTTGTTTATTTAAATGTAAAAATAAATAAATAAATAAACAAAATAAATGAATTCTATAACTAATATTTTGAGTTATAACAATTTTAAATTACCCGACTTTTTTTTAAATTAAAAATTAAAAATTAAAATTAGAAAAAAAAAAATCAGAAATTTTGACATGTAATTTTGTTTACAAATAATATGGTTAACCAAGAGAAAAAAAATTCAAAAAATTAACTCATTAAAAAAAATAATAATTTAAGAACGTGTCCCGGACATCTTTAATACAATTTGCTAATAAGACAGTTTCTTAAAATATTTGTTTATTCTTTATCAAATACCGCATTTTACACTAAAATCAAATTTATAAATTTATACAAATAATTCCTTTTAAACAAGCCTTCAAGTTTCTCCCTCAGATTATTATTCAGAATTTGAATTTTGCTTAGTCATTTCATTTCGTTTTAAAATGATTCGTGGATTTCACAAATGCATTGAAATATTATGGGATAAGTAGTATAATTTTCGTTTGCTTGAACCAACTGGACGAATTTAAATTCGAAACTCATAATCAATTCTCACAGCTTCGTGATACAATTTACTAAACGAAAGGTATCTGTAATATGTTTGAGTAGATAATAGTTATAGATTATTATTTTTGAGTAGAATAAATTCAAATGGGTACATGGGTGAGTATAATTAATAGATTATTATAATTAATAATTCATGGGTGAATATGATTAATAACTCACAAACAAATTGAAATACAGTTTTCAAACAAATTGCATTTAAAGGTATATATTTTTTCCCTATACGACAGTGTAAAAATTAAATATCTGCGATCTTTAGAAGTTTAAAAATTTGCCGTACCGAAAATTCTAAAACTAAAATTTCATTTGATATTTGTTTGCGATTGGTCCAATAAATGTCGACTAGCGCTCTTTCTTCCTTACTTTTGCAGCCTTTAATGTATTTCGGTTGCAAAACAACATTTATAGGCAAAGTGTCAGACAAATATTTCATAAAAACATTGCTAACAGAGATTGGTTCAAAACATGTTTTACACGTTTGTTTTGAAGGATCCTAGGAGTCTTATTTCTCACTAATGGTACAATTTAGCATTAAGTTAAATTTTATATTATTTCTGATTTCCTATAAGGATGAATATAAAAAAATACGGAAATAACAGTCCGCGCAATGAAATTCCTATTAAATGTTATAGAATGCATTTACTTTTGATACATTCTAATAAAAAATATCCTTAGAAGTATTTTCTAATAACATAAATAAAGCAATGAAAAGACTTAGGATTTCACTTTATCATTTACCTGGCATATCACATTGAGATTTGGGCAAAGAAAGCGCCATCTTTTATACTGTACTAACTGTACGCTCAGCGTTTCCCGGGACCTGAGATGTTTTCAAACTAAAATCTCCATTCAAAAAAAAAAAAAATAAATAAAAATAAAAATTTTAACTCAATACATAAAGATAATTTCAGAATGTATCCCAGACCTCCTTAGTAAAATTTGCTAATAAGACAGTTTTTTACAATTTTTGTTTATTATTTATCAAGTACCGCATTCTACACTAAAATCAAATTTCTAAATTTATACAAATAATTCGCTTTAAACAAGCTTTCTAATTTCTCTCTCAGAATATCATTCAAAATTTGAATTTTGCTTAGTCATTTCATTTCGCTTTAAAATGATTCGTGGATTTTGCAAATGCATTGAAATTATGTGGATAAGTATTATAAATTTCATTCGCTTGAGCCAACTGGACAAATTTAAATTTCAAACTCATCCTCAATTCTCACAGTTTCTTGATACATTTTGCTAAACGAAAGGTTTCTGAAATATGTTTGAATAGATAATAGATTAGTATTTTTGGGTAGAATAAATTAGAATAGGTATATGGGTGAATATAATTAATAATTCATGCTTACTTAATCATCATTACTTAATTCTTTTTGCACCGTTGACGATTCTACATTTTATACATATATTTCACTGTTTAAAATTAAAATATACGCTACTTCTCTCAAAGAATCATGCGTGATAAAATTAAAGAAAAAAAAAAAAAAAATTAGAAAATTGTAATTTTAGTTAAACTCTGTTGTAATACAATATTTCCCAAGCATCTCCAAAAACTCTTCCTTTGTCCATTATTATATAAATATGAATTGAATTGCACACAAAATATGTACATTCGTTGCATTTCAGACATTGAAATAATCTTTAAACATCAATAAGTATATTTGGATCTCTAAGATTAATGTTATTGAAGTAAAAATTTGTTTTCAAAAGAAAAGGGAAGAAAATCGTACCCTAAAGGGTTAAAGTAATGAGAATTGATAAGAATATTTGTTAATATAAACTTTTGTGGCAAGCTAAACAAATTGTTAATAAAACAGTTTCTTGATTTTTTTTTTTTTTAATTAAGTATCGCATTTTACACTAAAATCAAATTTCTAAATTTATACAAATAATTCCCTTTAAACAAGCTTTCAAGTTTCTCTCTCAAAATATTATTCAAAATTTGAATTTTGCTTAGTCATTTCATTTCGTTTTAAAATGTATCGTGGATTTCTCAAATAAGGTACCCTGGGGTAATAACGCCACGTTAAGGTTCTACCAATTTTCACAGCTTAGTTTTAGATTGTATTTTTCAAACAAATATAGGATCTGATACAGCAACTCATTGACTATCTATATAAAATAAAATATTTTAACAGATATGTATTCATAAAATGTAATGGCGTTTTTTCTTGACCCATGCTATTTGGCGTTATTACCCACCTATATGGGTAATAACGCCATGCGAACAAAACTATGAAATAAGATGGAATAATTGCATGTAGATAGCCCAATTCTAAAAATACAAACTCTACAAACTTAGAAATTGACAAATTGCATTCTAAGATATTGAAAATGTTCAATTTTTGTGAAAGTGTAAGAAATATAAAGGTGTGGTGTGGGAGGGGGGGGGGATGAGGCAAATGAATATCAGACAGTGAGTTTCTTTTTGCTTAAAAGGGACCGTTTAAATAGAAATATGAGAAAAATTGCACAGTTTTAACTGTGTTTATTTGAATCAGTATTTAGGATGTACCTCGGCCACTGTAGGCAATCAACCGGGGTATTAATGTCAAGGATTGGCGTTATTACCCCGGTATAGTTATTGCGCAGTACATTTTAAATTACAAATTATCTGGAGAAGTTATTCAAAATCTTCAACAACATTTTAAAAGTACATGAAATGCGCTACAAATTTATGTAATTAACAAAGTATTTCCGGATAAAAAGATAGTCTTCACATATACAAAACGTATCTCGCAAATTTTAGATCAAGCGTTAATTTTAGTTGTTTGTAAAAACAATAAGACCTAAAAATGAAACAAATTAACTTGAAGCTGTTTTTTGCGATTTATATGACTCAAAACCCTTCTGCGCAGAGCACATGTGTGTAATTTACCTGATTATTTCATAATTAGGCAAAATATTAGCACTTGGCGTTATTACCCCAGGGTACCTTACATTGAAATATTATAAAGAAGTATTATGATTTTCGTTTGCTTGAACCAACTGGACGAATTTAAATTCCAAACTCATAATCCATTTTCACAGCTTCTTGATACAATTTGCTAAACGAAAGGTTTCTGTAGTATTTTTGAGTAGATTATAGATTAAAAAAGTTACATTTTAGTATATTTTATTATATTTATTTTTATATTTAATTACATTTATTATATTTATTTTTGAATTTTTTATATTTTATTATATTTATAATATATTTTTAGTTCATTATATTTTTAAAGCGCAAGATTTTAAAAACTTAACTTTTAATATAAACATTTTAATAACAATTTATGTTATTTCAGAAGGGTGTTGCAAAAAATTAAAAACAAATAATATTGACATATTTCGGCTTCAATCTGATAAGAAACATAATCATAATAAAAATAAAAATACAAAACAATTCACGGACAATACAAATGACAGGAGACAATAGGATGTGAAACAAAAATCACGCGCTTCTATTTTAATAAAAATAAAATTAAAAATAGACCATGATTTAAAATTAATTTCTTATTTGGTTGATCTCTTTCAAACTTTCACAAGGAATTTATTCAATAATTCTAACCATACCTAGGAATAATAAAAGAAACAGTATGATTGAAAACAAAACTTTTACGCTTATAAATGTCAAAGGACTCTCTTATAATTGACTTACGACAACAACTGCAATACGATACATAATTTGCTTTTATTAAACGGAATTCCCCCCCCCCCCCAATCTAAATATAATCTACATAAAGCAGTGTTAGTATGACAAAATTTAATATCGGATTCATGTTCACATTTTATAATTCCAAGCTTTCTCCCAGCCATGCTTATGTAATAATTTAAGTCGCTTTTTTCTGTAATAAAAGGTATATCCTAAACCCCTGCAAGATCCTCATGTCCTATAGGGTAAACTTGCTTATCAAGTAAACTCATTAATTTTGGTGGTGGCGTCGCAATCAGTTCAATATTAAGCTTTTTAATTTTAAATTTTAACTTCTCAAAACTGCCTTTCAAACATAGAAATAAAACTCTTTCAAATTTTGTAAGATTTCTCCATTTATTGAAACATTCAATTAATTCTGAACTTCTTTAATGCAATTTTCTAACAAGACAGATTCTTAAAATTCTTAATTATTCTTTACCAAGCACCGAATTTTATATCAAAATCAAATTTCTAAATTTTTACAAATAATACCCCTTAAACAAGCTTTCAAGTTTCTCTCTCAGAATATCATTCAAAATTTGAATTTTGCTTAGTCATTTCATTTTAAAATGATTCGTTGATTTCACAAATGCATTGAAATATTAGGGAGAAGTATTGTAATTCTCGTTTGCTTGAGCAA
This sequence comes from Maratus speculifer, assembly GCA_964019185.1. NCBI lineage: Eukaryota > Metazoa > Arthropoda > Arachnida > Araneae > Salticidae > Maratus > Maratus speculifer. The sequence goes on from OZ025301.1 coordinate 261,973,539, forward strand.
ATGGACGAATTTAAATTTTAAATTCATAATCAATTCCTTCTTCCTGATACGATTTGTTAAACAAAAGATTTCTGTAATTTTTTTAGTAGATAATAGATTATTATTTTTGTGTAGAAAAAATTAGAATAGGCACATGTATAAATATATACATATAAAAAAAATAGGAAATTGCAGTCCGTTCAATAAAATGCCTATTAAATATAATAATGAAATTATTATAAAAGTGACGTTTATCTAACTTAGGGGAAAAAGGAAATTTATTTTAATACTATGTAGCAATCCTTTATTTGAGTTTATGGTAGATCATCACACAATTAATTTGAAAAAGTACATGTGTGAAAAAACATGTTGGTATTTTTGGAAAAATTAATAAATATATAAAAAAATAAAATAAAAATGATATTACAAAAAATTTTAAAAATCTTGCAAAAAGGAAGCAATTATTACTTATACTTTTTTTTCATGCATGTAATACTTTAAACTTTTTCTTGTATAAAACATGAAAATAAAAAACTAACTATTCAAAATTTTGTAAACATTCAGAATTGTATACTCAATTAAAAAATATTATCTCTACGAAAATACGTGAATACGCTTCTTTTTCAACATTTTGTCTTTACTTTATAAAAAGCATCTGAAATAAGTAACAATATTTGAAAACATATCTCGTGTTCCCGTGGTGTAATGAATAATGTAGAAGAAGACGGTTCCCTGGTTTGAAACCTGCGCGAAGTAAACGTAATTTAATTGTTATTGTTTGAATTGTATAAATATATTGAAATTAATAAGGATGTACGTTTGTTGTTGAAAAGTAATGTGGTTATTTTACATATTTTTTCCGTCTTTAAAATAAAAACAAAACAAAAATAAAAATAAATAAATAAAATAAAAATAAATAAATACTGAAATAGGGAAAAAGTGCGGAAATTTTTTATAAAAAACATAATGTTTCCCTGAATTTACGGAAATTATTTGCCTTTAACATACGGAAATAGTCTCGATTAATAGTCCAATATCCGTGTTTTAAAGGAATTTTTTTACACTGCACTTTTAAAATAGCCCTCCATAAAGGAAATGTTTTTATTAATATTTTAAATAAAGACAATTTAAAAGAATATTCATAAATAATAACTTTTGAGGTAAGTTAATACAATTTGTTAAAAAGACAGTTTCTTAAAAATTTTATTTATTCTTTATCAAGTAACGCATTTTACACTAAAATCAAATTTCTAAATTTATACAAATAATTTCCTTTAAACCAGCCTTCAAGTTCTTCTCTCAGAATATTATTCAAAATTTGAATTTTGCTTAGTCATTTCATTCTGTTTTAATGCGATTCGTGGATTTCGCAAATGCATTGAAATATTATAGAGAAATATTATAATTTTCGTTTGCTAGAGCCAACTGGACGAATTTAAATTTCAAACTCATCATCAATTCTCACAGCTTCTTGATACAATTTGTTAAACAAAAAGTACGAGTAATACGTTTGAGTAAAAATTAAAAAGTTTCTTAAATCATTAGATTTTTAAATCATACGATTTTAAAAACTTCCCTTTTTATACAAACATTTTAATAAAAAAAATTATACTACATGAGGGAGGTGTTACGAAAAATTAAAAACAAATAACATTGACATGTTTCGGCTCCAATCTAAGAAGAACCATAATCATAATCATAATAAAAATAAAAATATAAATCGTTTCACGCGATCAATACAAATGACAGGAGACAATGAGATGTAAGGGTGATTCTACAATAAGGGGTTTCAAAAACATAGAGGATTCGGCCAAAAAGAAAAGTTTGAGTTTGATCAAAAACCTTTAAATTATGATTTTTATCCCGTTTATTTACTTTTTCATATAAGGACAAGTCACTTTATACATATTTTATAACTTTTTCTGGTCAGTGACTCGCTCCCCTGGCAGTTTTCTTGCCAGGGGAAATACGGCAGGGGAGAGACATTTTCATGTAAATACAAATTTTTTAACTGACTGAATTAGTTTTTGGGTTAATTGTGTATTTTACTTGAGTTATTACCGTATTGTTTAATTAGGGCAGTAAATGCAATTGAATTAAATGAATGTTATAAGTTTTATGACTTACCAGGTGAGATACACGATCAGTGTGCGAAACCACTACATCGCACGGTCGCGTCGCAACAACTAAAAATGGCGACGCTTAAATGACTTGCGCGTTTAATATTGCTAACTTCAAGCTGATAGATGTCTTTAAGCTCTACTTCCGATATAACCATCCTTGAATTTATATTTGTTTCAACGGAATGAAATTTGACAGGGTAGATACACAAAAAAGCGGGACAAAAGTTAATTTTAAAAATTATTTGAAATTAACAAAATTATTTTATTTTTTATTTTATAGTGCGTAAGTATAATTACTTAAATTCCAATTAAACATACTTTAGCTAAGCATCTGATGGAAAAATATATGTATTGATTGAAAGTTAAATTGAAACCGGCAAAGGGACATTCCAGGGGAGAGACTTTTTTAGATTTTGTCAGAAATTTCGGAAAAATGTGTTTTAATTAGGCTTTTAATCGTGATGTTATTTAATAAAGTATATTAAGATGATGCGATTCATTGCAAAAAATAGCAACATATAGAATAAAAAATCTGTTTTAAACGGATTGCCGTACAAATTACCTCTTATCGTAGAATCACCCGTAAACAAAAATCACGCGCTTCTATTGTAATAAAAATCAAATTAAAAATTTACCATGACCAAAAATTATTTTCCAATTTGGTTCGTCCCATTCAAGTTTTCACAAGAAATTTATTCATTAATTCTAACCATAACTTAGGAATAATACAAGAAACAGTATCATTACAAACAAAACTTTTACACTTATAAATTTCAATGAACTCTCTTATAATGGACTTATGACAACAATTTGTTACGAAACATAATTTACTGTCATTAAACAGAATTTTTATCCCCCCCCCCTACCTAAATATAATCTAGATAAAGCAGTGTTAGTACTATCTAAACAAAGCAATGTTTTTAATAAGCCAGTTTCTTGCAATTTCTGTTTATTCTTTATCAATTACCACATTCTACACTAAAATAAAATTTCTAAATGCATACAAATAATTCGCTTTAAACAAGCTTTCAAGTTCTTCTCTTAGAATATTATTCAAAATTTGAATTTTGCTTAGTCATTTCATTTCGCTTTAAAATGATTCGTGGATTTCACAAATGCATTGAAATATTATGGAGAAGTATTATAATTTTCGTTTGCTTGAGCCAAATGGACGAATTTTAATTTCGATACGATTTGTTAAACGAAAGGTTTCCGTAATATGTTTGAGAAGATAATCGATTATTATTTTTGAGTAGAATAAATTATAATAGGTACATGAGTGAATATAATTAATAATTCATGTTATTATAATTAATAATTAATGATTAATAACACACATACTAAATTGAAATATGATAAATACAATAATTTCAAACAAATTGCATTTAAAAGTATATATTTTTCCCTATACGATGATGTAAAAATTAAATATGTGCGACCTTTAGAAGTTTAAAAATTTGCCATATCGAAAATTCTAAAACTGAAATTTCATTTAAAGTTTGTTTGTGATTGGTCCAAGAATATAGACATAGCTACCAACTTTTACGGATTTTTTTTTACCACTAAAGTTTAATGAAAATTTTTGTCTTATTTAAACGGTAAAGTTGCTTGAATTCAGGTGATTCAATTGACTATAATCTTCCATGAAATTTTAGTGGTATGAAAAAGCCGTGCTAGTTGTCATATATGTATTAAAGTTTAATCGTAATATAGGACTCTGTTATTACGTAAACCATGTTTTGATCATTCTAAAAATTATTATTATTATTATTATTTTGTTTAAACATAGAATTTATTTATATGTCTAAAATTTTAGTCTTGGAAAATATCGTTTTCCAAATGGTCGTCGTTAAAATACATTTTTTTTTTTTTTTTTTTTTTTTTTGTTCTTGGCTTTTATCACATGAGCTTACGATCACATGACTACACCAATTTTCCCTCCAGTTTGTGTGTTTATTACTTACCCACCAGTTTTCCCTCCAGTTTGTGTGTTTATTACTTACCCACCAGTTTTCCCTCCAGTTTGTGTGTTTATTACTTACCCATCATACGTAGTATAGGGTAAGTCTTGCAATCGTTTTGAAAATCGAAAAAAAATTTTTGACGGATTTACACGTTTTAGATAGTGGAGATTCCGAAAAACATATTTTTAGAAAAAAAAATTTGCCGTCCGTCCGTCTGTCAGTCTATCTGTCTGTAAACGCTCTACCTCCCGAACAAATTGAGATAGAGACTTGAAGTTTTGTATGTACTTAGTATGTAAGAATGAGACGAAGCCTATTGAATATCAGCAACCTCGATTATCCGGAACTATTTTTTCCGGATTCTCGAAAAATTCATTCTGATGAAAGGTATATAAAAATTTTCGAATTAAAAAAAAATTTTTGCATAAAGAACGAAGTCGATCGGATTATTAGTTGTCGAGATATTTGTAATCCTGTTTTCCACATTCTTCGATTTTTCATGATCCTGTATTTCATTCAAATTTCAATTCAGAGGTATATTTTAATTGAAAATGAGACGCTTAATCCGACACAGCAAACTGTTAGTTAATATGATTATTATTTTTTGGAGTTATAAGGTTGTTTCTTTTACGTAGTTTGGTACTTCTTGAGTAGTTTGACGTTTTATATAATTTGTTGAAATTGGTGCATCAGCAATTCATTAATAGAGTATTACTATGTGTATTAACAACATTTAAATTTAGTTTTGGAATTGAAATACATTGTATAAATAGTTTTCACATATTTTATTTTCATATGCATATAAATGATGGGTAAGTATTACGATGGCCTCCAACGACTAGTTTTTTGAAGAGATCGTTATCCGAACATAGAAATCTCTCGAGAAAGTGTTTGTTAACCGATCTGTTCGTAAACCGATCACCCACTGTAGATAGATGCCGACTTGCGTTTCTTCTTCCTTGGTTTTGCAGCCTTTAATGTATTTCGGTTGCAAAACAACTTTTACAGGCAAAGTGTCAGACAAATATTTCATGGGATCATTTTTTACAGAAGTCGGTTCCAAACATGTTTTACATGTTTAGTTTGAAGGATCTCAGCAGTTTTATTTTTCACTAATGGTGCAATTCAACTTTAAGGCTGTTTTTAAATCAAAAAGGGCAACTTTATGTAATCTTTAGTTTATTTTTGTTCGGAAATGTATGAAACTAGCAGGCGTTATTCTTCAGAAATTATCAAATCAAACTCATTTTTCCTTTTTTTCCCCCCAAACATAATAGGTTTTTTAGAAAGTAGTATTAAAAGTGGATATTTTGAATCGAATTTCCACGGGGAAAAAAATAAAAACACAAACTGGAAGGAAAACTGGTGTAGTCATGTGATCGTAATTGCTTATAATACAATAGATAATTTATTGATTAAAAAAATGGAAAATTCAATTCGATCCCAAATAACTTCCATGGTCAGGTTTTCTATTTTTATATATTTTCGTTAAAAAATGAATTTGTAAATGTGTCAAAACGTTTTGCACCTGTTGAGCAGGGATGTTAATAACAGCCTTAAGGGTGTATTTCGATTCAAACTGCTTATTTTCCGATTTATTTTTGAATTCATTTTTGCTCTCAAATACACCAAACTTTCAAAATCTCTTATTTGGAAAGTACACGAGGTGCCGTGATTGTCGATTTTTTGATAAATGCAGAAAATATTGCAAAAAAAAAAAGCCATCAGAAACGGCATTTCGAACCGATTTTTCCCAAGCGGGAGATCTGGGAACGAAAAAAAGGGTCATACTGATAAGGTAATTGTTTATAACTCAAATTATAATGAATTGAGCGTAAAAAAACATCACACGGCACCTCATACGTCCCTTCAAGAATACCTCAGCAAGTTTCATGTTTCTACTTTTAAAAATGTGTCTGAAATTGTATCGAAAATTTTCGAGCTGTTGAAGGTGGAAAAGCGTTTTTTCGAAAACAGCCTTAAGTTTGAGTTTGAGTGAACAATGCTTTGAGGTCTATAGCTACAATGGCTGTTACCTCGAATGACCCATAATGCACAGAAACAAATACAGAACACTTTATTATTACAGGAAATACAGTACATACATTTTTTACTACACATCACAGGGACAACACAGACACCCATGCCGCTAGCTGGACTCGAACCAGGGTCCAGCGGTGCGGGAGGAGCTGACGCTACCAACCACGCCACTGGGTTGGCCAGCCTTAAGTTAAATTTTATATTATTTATGATTTCCCATAAGGATGAATTTGAAAGAATATACGGAAATTGCAGTTCGCACAATAAAATTTCTGTTAAATGTTATATAATGCAACTTCTTTTGATACATTCTAATAGAAAATATCTTTAGAAGTATCTTCAAGAGACATTACACTTCTAATAGCATAGATAAAGGAATCAAAAGACTTAGAATTTCATATTGTCATTTTCCTAGCATGTCACACTGTGATGTGTGCATGGTAAAGCACCTTCTTTTATACTGTATAAATATCTTTTTTTAGTTTTTTATATTTTCTTATTAATATTTACTTTATAAAACAAATGCATTATGTATGTAACAAATTCTATATTTTATAAATATTTTTCCATAATTAAGTATGATTGTCACTGAAATAATTATCATTTCCCGGGCGTGCTCATTTTAGATATTCATCAGGTGTAAATAGGGCGCTGTAGAGTAATTCTTCTTTGTTTTGAGATAGTTTAAGTCAGAAGTAGTAAAATCATAGCTGCTAACAAGATCTTTTAGACATTTCTTTGAAAGGAAAAATGCGATTAATGTCTTTAAATTGAGTACACTTTTATTATGTCATTTTCCTGGTTTCTATAAATTAACAAATAAAACTGAACATTACATGGAATTTGAGCTACTATATTGAAAACATGTTCCTTTAAACAAAATTAAAATGTTAGACTTGAAAAAAAAAGTTTTAGAATGAAATTGCCATTATCCTGGCATACATATGCAAATAAATGACATATAATTACATAGTAATTAACTTATTATTTAAGTTGTTTAAAATTCAACCATTTTATATGGAAAATTTTTTGTTCTGTAATAGAAAACAAATTTACCTCTTGAAGTTTTGAATTGTTTTTAATGGATACTTTCAATATTTCAGATGATCAAAATCCAACATTTTGTGATAGTCACATACTTAAGATAATAGTTAATATAATGAGTGTTAGTTTTCGAGTGGTGTTATTATTTATTAAGCCCAAAAAGAAAAAAAAATACTGATTTTTTTTGAAAGGTGTTAAAAGAAAATTTTGAACGTGAAATTGTGCAGTAAAATTGAAATACGGTAAAACCCCGGTTATCCAAAAAAGCATGGGACCAAAGCCTTTTCGATTAATCGGGGTTCCATTGAAATTTTTGGATAACTAGAGTTCTATAGGAATTTTGAATAATTGGGAAACTTATAGTGAAAATTTGTTCGGTGAAAATCTATTATCATAATTTAGAACGTCGTTGTAATAAGAATGTTGTGGTGCCGTATTTAAAGCACCCTGAATGACAAGTTAAAATTACTAGTCCCTCCAACAGCAAGGCGATAACTTATTGGTTAAAATTAAAGGTCAACGACGATAGTGACATAGTAAGAGCTCGCTTTTTAAACATGCGAAGTGCCGAGGAGACAGATGCGCAATCAACACAGAGACGCGAAAAGCAAGTATAAATGGCAAGTTTAATAAGTTATGAATGAAAAGATACGTGCGCCGGTAAAGAAAAAAAAATATGTACAGCGCAAATTGTAATGAAATAATACTAATCAGTAGTAAAACAACTTTTCAATGTATTAAAAAAGATTTGGTATTATTTTGATCTAAAACTTACAAATAAAGCAGTAAACATAAATAAAAATATGTTGAAAGGTGTCATTTGACATCGGTAACAATAGTGCTGACAGTAAAAATTTTTCAAATTTAAAAAATGACTTTAAGCAGTTTTAAAGTCTTTCGATTAAGCCGACTTTCGGATAACCGGGATTTTACTGTATGATAATTTTTTTCGCTATTTTAACCTCTTCAGACCTGAGCATAAAATAACTCTACAAATATATATTTATTGCTCTTGCATAATGCGAAATGGCTCCATAGATGACAGAAAGAGTCATTTTTATGAAATCAGTACTTTAGCGGACTGGTAATTTAGGTTCACAAATATGGATATAAAAGTACTAATTACTTTTAAACATCAGTTTAACTATCAATAATATAAATTTACGCAATTACAAAATTAAGGTCTTTAAACAAGTAAATGATCAGCAAATCCTCAAAATTTTTTATTGTAAAGCATTTAAGTTAAACAACCATGAATATTTCTTACTTTCTCGGCCGTAATGAATTGAAGGTATTTTAGAAACTCGGATGGAAATAATATTTATTTTATGTGGTAATATTCATCCGTGCTGACATTCATTGGTTTTGTTTTAAAGCAAAAAAACATTCAGCTATATAGAAGTAAAGTAAAAATGCAAAAACTTCGAACAGTTTAGTTTTTATGAGGAAAAGAATGGCGGTACACATTTGTGTATCTCAGGTCTGAAGAGGCTAAAAAAGTAACTTACTCTTTCATCACCGCCGTATAATAACAATTTTTTTGTGACCGGGGGGTTTTTCTTTGCTAATAATTATAAAAATACTGCATACAAAAATATAAACATTGGTAATATTATAAAAAAATATTTGATAAACACGCTAATGCAGGCGATTTTTGAACTGAAGAATTATTTTAGGAGCTAATTGATGAAGTTGACAAAAATCAATTCATTAAAAATGTTTTATAGGAACAAAAACTATACATATAAGATTTTAGTTTTTTTTTCCCTTGGAATATGCATTACAAACTTGTGGTGTACAGACAGTACTTATTTATTTTAATTTGACTAACTGTTTGAGGGTTTTCTTCATTTTTTTTCAAATCTTTATCTTTTCAAGAGATTTTGTTTTTGTATTTTAGAAGAAAAAAATATATATTATTTAAAAAAATTGCTAATTGCAAAATCAGCGCAAAGAATAATATTTTATTTAAATTATAAATTTGTTTACGCATTAAAAAAAAACCCTTTAAAATTAAAATTAAATGATTACATTTTAAAAGAAGGAAAATATTAAAAATTACGTCATAAAAAATTGTATTTGCACGTGAATATTAAAAGAGAAAGAAAACTTTAAAATAATGAATTCCTTAATGTGTGTTAACAGCAGCAAATGGGAAAAATTATGTCGTATTAAAATGACCAAGTAATAATATCGCCAAAGAATTTAAATTTAAAATTATACTTACACGAGAGCCTTATTTCCCATTTTGAGATGATCTACTCAATCATTGTTGTCTATTCTAAGATAGCATAAATAATAATATTTCCCATCTGACAGCAAAAGTATTTTAATGTAAATATTAAAAAGAGAACGAAAACTTTGATGAAAATTACACCAAATTTAAAACGATACATTTGAAATTTCGTTTTAAAACAATTCTATGATAGCGTTGTTGAAAAATACCGGGAGGCAAAGATTCTGTATAGTTAGTTTATTTTATATTAGGTTTATTTTTTCGAATATTTAACTGATATTATTTACTCAAACACAAAAACAGTCATTAAATAGATGTCTTAACATTAGGCTGATTCGGCCTTAAAATTCCCCAATCAAAGAGAAATGTATGGGAAACTCGTTTACAGGAAGGCCGCTACTGGTTTTTTAACTATAATTCTGTTTCCCGCAATCTTTTTATACTAGATCAAATTAGCGTGTTGTAGTGCCTGCACGGGAGTTGGCCAACATAATTCAAAGGGGACGAAGTTAAATTGATTTTGAGTTTACAAACTATTTAGTTTAATTACTGAATTCATTTTTAATTATCTTTCCAGTTGCGTTGTAATTGAACTGATGCACACACTCACACCACAAGCTGATGAATTTTTCGGATCCACAATCACCCCTTGAATAGACTTTGAAAAAATGTTCTTTTGTTTGATAGGTTGCCACCACCGATATAAATACGCGATGTCGGAGACGATGTGAGACGATGTGTCAAATTATTTACATGTAAGCAAAATATTATTTACATTTAAGAGTTTCGATATAAGTTCCGATGAAGTGCATATCAAATTCAAATGCATATTGTAGCTGTTTTGTTACATCTCAAATTCAATTGCATAATTTAATTGATATATTGATGCAAATTTCGTTTTCATTTTCCTTATAACCTATTCTTTTATATTTAGTATATTATGTCTTGTACTATATCAAATTTGATTGTGAAAAAATATGCTATTCATTAAATTATGTCATTTAATTTAAATTTTTAAAAAATATTTCATTTTTATTATTTTTTTTTGAAGTATGTTTACTAATATTAATTACTTAAAATATAACACAAAATAATTTCTGTTATATCTAGTCTATTGAATTTCAAATTCCATTACTGAGTTTACTTGGTGTATTAAGGAAAATTTCATTTTCATTTTCCTTATAACCTGTACTTTTATCTTTTGTATATTATATCTCGTAACATATCCAACTTACTTAAAAGAAAAGCTATTCATTTAATAATATTATTAATTAGAATTTTAAAAAATTTGTTCCATTTTTCTGTCTGTATTTGAATTATTCCTTATACTTGCATTATGAATCATCACTTGCGTCTTGAGTCAAATTAATTTCAGAACGATAGTGATTCTGTTATGTATTAAAGTCTTTAAGCCGTTTGATTTGCATTTCCAAAGAAGTGCATATCAAACCAAATGCACATGCAAACCAATACATATGCATATGTCTATCAATGTTAATTACTTTACTATGAACTCAAATAATTCCGGATGTAGCTGTTTTATTGCATCTCCAATTCTATTGCTTACTTTAATTGATATATTAATGTAAACTTTATTTTCCTTTTCCTTATAACATGCACCTTTACCTTTAGTCTGTTATGTCTCTTAACACATCCAATTTACTTTCGAAAAAAAAAAATGCCATTCACTTAATAATATTATTAATTAGATATTTTAAAAAGTTATTCCATTTATCTGTCTGCTTCGTTATTCCTGCATTCTCAATCATCTCAAATTCTATTACTTATTTTAATTGACGAATTAATGTAAATTTCGTTTTCATATTCCTTATAACCCATTCTTTTATATTTAGTATATTACGTCTTGTACTATGTTAAATTTAATTGCGAAAAAATATGTTATTCACTTAATGATATCATTCAATTTAAAAAAAATCCACATTTTTGTATTTCTTTTTTGTGTATGAATATTAATATTAACTACTTAAATATTAACACAAAATAATTCTGGATATAGCTGCTTTATTGCACCTCAAATTCTATTACTTATTTTAATTGGCATATTAATGTACATTTAATTTTCTGTTTCCTTTTATCTTGTACTTTTATCTTTTATACATTATGTCTCGTAACATATCCAATTTAGTTACGAAAAAATTGCTATTAACTTAATCATATCATTTAATTTAAAATTTTTAAAATTTATTCCATTTTTCTATCTGCAGCTGAATTATTCATTATTCTTGCATTCTCAATCATTATCACTTGTATCTAGACTCGAGGTAATTTCAGAACAGTGATTCTATTATGTCTCAAAATCTTGAAGCCGCCTGATTTACACTTTCCGATGAAGAGCATATCAAAATCAAGCGCACATATCATGTTTTACAATTATATATATATATATATATGTGTGTGTGTGTGTCTACAGATATTAAATACAAATATGAATACAAATAACTTCGGATATAGTCGTTTTATTGCATCTCAAGCTCTATTGCTTAATTTAATTGACACATTTACGTAAACTTCGTTTTAATTTGTCTTAAAATCTATTCTTTTACCTTTAGTATATTATGTCTCGTACTATACCAAATTTAATTTAGAAAAAAATATGTTATTCATTTAATTTAAATTTAAATGAAAAAAATATTTCATTTATTACTAATATTAATTACTTAAATATGAACACAAAATAATTCCGGATTTAGCTATTCTATTCCATCTAAAATTCTATTACTTAGTTTAATTGGCATATTAATGTAAATTTTATTTGCATTTTTCTTATAACTTGCACTTTTATCTTAAATATAATATGTTTCGTAACATGTCTAATTTACTTTCGAAAAACATATGCTACTCATTTAATAATATCATTTAATTTAAATTTTTAAAAAAATTATTCCATTTTTTTGCTTCTAGCTGAATTATTCATTATTTTTGCATTCTCAGTCATCATCGCTTGCATCTAGACTCGAGGTAATTTTCAGACGTATAGTGATTCTATTATATCTCAAAGTCTTGAAGCCGTCTGATTTACACTTCCAATGAAGTGCATATCAAATTTAAATGCATATTGAAGTACATGTCAAATTTAAATTATACATACATACATGTATGGCTATCATTATTAATTACTTTAATATGAGCACAAATAATTCCGGATATAGCTGTTTTATTGCACCTCGAACTCTATTATTTAATTAAATCGACATATTAATGTAAATTTCGTTTTCATTTTCCTTATAACCTACTCTTTTATCTTTAGTATATTATGTCTTGAATTATTTCAAATTTAATTGCGAAAAAAATATCCTATTCATTTAATGATATGCTTTAATTTAAATCGTTTTTAAAAATATTCCATTTATTACAAATATTAATTACTTAAGTATGAATGCAAAATAATTCCATATATAGCTGTTCTATTGCATCTAAAATTCTACTTACTTTAATTGGCATATTTAATGTTAATTTTGTTCTCATTTTCCTTATAATCTACTTTTTTCTCTTTAGCGCATTATATCTTGTCCTATACCAAATTTAATTGCGAAAAAAATATTTTATTGATTTAATAAAATCATTTAGCTTAAAAAAAAAAAACATTCCATTTATTGCTAATATTAATTATTTAAATATGAACACTGAATAATTTCGGATAAAGCGTTCTATTGCATCTTAAATTCTATTACTTAATTTAATTGACATATTAATGCAAATTTCATTTGCATTTTCTTTATAATCTGCCTTTTTATCTTTTGTATATTATGTCTCGTAATATATCCAATTTAGCTACGAAATATATATACATATCTTTTCACTTAATTCTATCATTTAATTTCACTTTTTTAAAATTTATTCCATTTTTCTGTATCCAGCTGAATTATTCATTATTCTTTGCATTCTCAATCATCATCGCTTGCATCTGGACTCGAGGTAATTTTCAGACGTATAGTGATTCTATTATGTCCCAAAGTCTTGAAGCCGTCTGATTTACACTTCCGATGAAGTGCATATCAAATTTAAATTTCACTCAATTGCTTCATTTATGTAAGAGGATTTTGTTACCATTTTCCTCAAATTTCGTTCTCAAAGTTCATAATTCAAATTTTCAATTTTATCTAGTTACTTTATTACGTCTAACGATGATGTATGAGTTTGCTAATGCGCTAATGTAGCGGATGGCGCTGTAATTTTCATTTACATGAAAGCGAAGAATTTAAATTACAAATGTGTGATCAAACCCGCGTTGCCATCTTCTAAATTAAAATACTAAATGGAAAATCAGTTTAAGATATATTTACTCGGGCAATACTGAAAATGAACAGGTTTTCAGAAAGGCGAAAATCTGCAAGAATTTTAAATTAAGATATATAGAGCAATTGAAAAGAGAGGCCGATTGTATAGTGAGAGGTCATTTTACTTAATTTCGATCATTGCTTACAGAATAAATTTATAGATATTTTTGAGTTTATTTCACATGACAGTTTACGTTTATACTGTAACAAATTATAAGCGAAAATGTTGTGAACAAGAAATCATTTTCAAAAAATGCATAGAATGTGTGTGATCAAACCCACGTTTCCATATTCTAAATTAAAGTACAAAATGGAAAATCAGTTTAAGATATATTTACTCGGGCAATGTTAAAAATGAACAGGTTTTCAGAAAGGCGAAAATCTGCAAGAATTTTAAATTAAGATATATAGAGTAATTGAAAAGAGAGGCCGATTGAAGAGGTCATTTTACTTAATTTCTATCATACTCACAAAATAAATTTATAGATATCTTTGAGTTAGTTTATTTCACGTGATATTTTACTTTTATACTATAGAATAAACTATGAGAGAATATGTTGAGAACAAGAAACCATTTTTAAAAAATAAATAGAAAGTGTGGAATCAAACCCTCGTTGCCATATCCTGAATTAAAATACTAAATAGAAAATCAGTTTAAGATATATTTATTTGGGCAATACTGAAAATGAACAGGTTTTCTGAAAGGCGAAAATCTGCAAGAGTTTTAAATTAAGATGTATATAAAGCAATTAAAAAGAGAGGCCGATTGTGGTGAGAGGTGATTTTAATTAATTCTGTCATGGCTTACACAATATAAATTTATAGATATCTTTAAGTTAGAATAACCGATTGTGTGATCGTTAATGTTAGGTGGGTGAATTAGTCCTCCAGTATTCGTCCGGGATGTCTCAGTTGGAAAAGCATTGGCGGCTTCAGCCAATATATCCCTGGTTCGAATCCTGGCTCAGATTTTTTTCATCATATTGGAATATTTGCATCCGTTACCTTTGAGTTAGTTTGTTTCACATGATATTTTACTTTTATAATAGAACAAATTATAAACGAAAAGGTTGTAAACAAGAAATTATTTTAAAAGTAGATAGTATGTGTATGGTCAAACCCACGTTGTCATATTCTAAATTAAAATACTAAATGGAAAATTAGTTTAAGATATATTCACTCGGGCAGTACTGAAAATGAACAGTTTTTGAGAACGGCGAAAATCTGCAAGAGTTTGAAATTAAGATACATAGATTAAGTGAAAAGTGAGGCCAATTGTAGTGAGAGGTCATTTTACTTAATTTTGATCATGGTTTACAAATTAAATTTATAGATATCTTTAAGTTTGTTTCACATGACATTTTACTTTTATACTAGAATAAACTATAAGAGAATATGTTGAGAACAAGAAACCATTTTCAAAAAACACATAGAATGTATTTGATCAAACCCTCGTTGCCATATCCTGAATTAAAATACTAAATAAAAAATCAGTTTAAGATATATTTACTTTGGCAATACTGAAAATGAACAGGTTTTCAGAAAGGTGAAAATCTGCAAGAGTTTTAAAATAAGATGTATATAAAGCAATTGAAAAGCGAGGCCGATTGTGGTGAGAGGTCATTTTACTTAATTTTGATCATGGCTTACAAATAAAATTTATAGATATCTTTAAGTTTGTTTCACATGACATTTTACTTTTATACTAGAATAAACTATGAGAGAATATGTTGAGAACAAGAAACCATTTTCAAAAAATAAATAGAATGTGTGGAATCAAACCCTCGTTGCCATATCCTGAATTAAAATACTAAATAGAAAATCAGTTTAAGATATATTTACTTGGGCAATACTGAAAATGAACAGGTTTTCAGAAAGGCGAAAATCTGCAAGAGTTTTAAATTAAGATGTATATAAAGCAATCGAAAAGAGAGGCCGATTGTGGTGGGAGGTCATTTTACTTAATTTCTATCATGATTACAAAATAAATTTATAAATATCTTTGAGTTAGTTTATTTAACGTGATATTTTACTTTTATACTAGAACAAATTATGAGGGAAAATGTTGTGAATTAGTAATTAGTCTAACATTCCCTCATTCAAAATAGCATCATTTTTTTGTCTCATAAAATTAAGAATATTGCATTTTTTAAACTTAAATACATCTGGCCTATAATTGTTTATCAAACATTTTATCTTTCAAAATTATATCATTTTACTTTTTATGAATTTAAGAATATCGGATAATTCTTTGTTATTTTGAGTTAAATACATTTGGTCATCTTAATACAGAAGTGACTTTGATCCAAAATTTTAGCAGTGTATAAATGTAAAAAGGTTTTAAGTCAAAGTTGACAAACATTTAATAAATAGCGGTTTTTACTGAGATGTAAATCGCTATATCAGTAGCTCCACTTGCTTATCCAATATTTTACCTTTCAAAATTATATAATTTTATTTTTTATGAATTTAAGAATATCACATTTTTTTGGTTTTTTGATTTAAATGCATTTGGCCATTTTAATACATAAGTGACTTTGAACCAAAATTTTAACAGTGTATAAATGTTAAAACGGTTTTAAGTCAAAGTTGAAAAACATTTAATGTATCACGGTTTTTAATAAGATGTAAATCGCTATATCAGTAGCTCCACTTGCTTATCCATCATTTTATCTTTCAAAATTATATCATTTTATTTTTTATGAATTTAAGAGCATCGTGTAATTTTTTGCTATTTTGACTTAAATACATCTGGCCATATCGATACAGAGGTGACTTTGAACCAAAATTTTAGCTGTTAAAACGGTTTTAAGTCAAAGTTGACAAACATTTAATAAGTGGCGGTTTTTACTGAGATGTAAATCGCTTTATCAATAGCTCCACTTGCTTATCAAACATTTTATTTTTCAAAATTATATAATTTTATTTTTTATGCATTTAAGAATGTCGCATAATTTTTTGTTATTTGACTTAAAAGCATCTGGCCATCTTATTATAGACGTGATTTTGAACCAAAACTTCAGCAGTGTATAATTGTTAAAACGGTTTTAAGTCAAAGTTGACAAACATTTATGTATCATGATTTTTAGTGAGATATAAATCGCTATATCAATAGCTCCACTTACTTATCATTCAAAATATGTAATTTTATTTTTTATGAATTTAAGAAGATCACATATTTTTTTGTTATTTTGACTTAAATACATCTGGCCATCTTATTACAGAAGTGACTATGAACCAAAATTTTAGCAGTGTATAAATGTTAAAACGGTTTTAAGTCAATGCTGACAAGCATTTAATGTATCAGTTTTTACTGAGATGTAAATCGCTATATTAACACTTCAACTTGCTTGTCAAACATTCCTTCATTCAAAAGGGCATTTTTTTCGATAAATTTCGGAATATCCATTATTTTTTGTTGTTATTTTGGCTAGCAGAAGAGTAGTTTAATAAAAGGAGACTTTAAACATTTTCCAAACATTTTCATAACATCTTCTTAGTCCGAACTTCAAACTCGTGATTTCAAACTTTGACCACCATATATTATATCCAAGAGCCTACAGCATAAAAACTATCCCCCCATAAGGACAATACTTGTTATTTCGTTGTGAGTTATGCTTACAATATCAAATACAATATCCAAAATAACAATCGACTTATATTTTAAGTTTAAAAAATAATGTATAACAGAACAGGCATTTTCAAAGAAGAAATATAATTTACTTTAAGAAAGTCGAACATCTATTGAAACAAATTATACAGTGACCTTTCGTTTAGCAAGTTGTATCTATTAAGATAAGGCTGGAAGAATTGATTATGTGTTTGAAATTTATACTCGTCTGGTTGGTTCAAACAAATGAAATTTATGATACTTATCTGAAATATTCGGATGATATTTCGAAGCTCATGAATCATCATAAAATGGAATGAAATGGCTGAGCAAGATTCAAATTTTGAATAATTATTCTGGCAGAGACTTGAGAAGGAGTGATTTAAAATAACGTTTGTTTAGAAGGAATAATTTGTTGAAATTTATATTTGGTACAAAACATGTATGCAGTGAATATAAATAAGTTTTTTTAATGCAATCTGATTAAATTAACCCTTTCAAGTTCGATTTTTTTTTCAATTAAAAAAAAAAATTACTTTAATAATATCATCACTAGACATCCAAATAGATTAATTAGAGTTTTAAATGTATAACTGAAAATAATATATAACTGAAAAGGTAGTTCAAGAGCCGACCACATAAAACTCTATGTCATCAAGCACAAGAAAAATCCTTTATTTTATGGAAGAGTAGAAATAGAAGAATCTAATAATCCATGTCTGCCGGAAGTGAAGTGGTGCATTAGCAAAAATTACTACCACTAGTGGTTGACTTGTAGGTTTAGCATTGCTTTTGCCGTACAATAAAAAAATATGAAAACAGGGAAAACTGGGTGCAGGAGAACACAATGCTAATCCTACGAGTCAACCACTAGTGATATTAAGTTTTGGATTATGCACCACTTCGCTTCCGGCTGGCATTTTCAGAAAGAATCACGTTTTGAGCACCAGCTTTGGCGAATTGGCGAAAGCGAGAACGTTCAGCTGCTAGCTGCATCGCCAGACACAAAATAAACTAAGTTCAAATGTGTCATAAAACATATGATTAATAGAATTATATTTATTACAAGAGAATAGTTACTACTGTTTTTAATTAACTTCTCAATTTCTTCGAACATAGAGCGAGTTGAGGAAATAATATTTTTGAATTGAGGAAAAAAAAAAAAACTATGTTTAGATGTTCTGTGAAATTTAAAGCATTTTAATCTGAAAAAGCTCTTTGTTTTAAACTATGTTTTATTCGTAAATAACAGTGACTAACATTTCCTCATATTTTAGTCTTTGCTTGATAACATTTACGGAAAAACAAATGAACAATAAGTGTAATCTCTTTGCAGAAGGAAGGGTTACTATTCGCTAGGCGTTTGACGTCACAAACAAGAAGGGTGCGTTAGCATTGACTTCATCTCCACGCCAATCGTTGTTCTGGCGATAAGGTGCTCAAAACGTGATTCTTTGTGAAAATGCTTTCGGCTGACATGGATGATTAGACTCCCCTATTACTACTCTTTCATAAAATGAAGGATTTTTTCTTGTGTTCGATGACATAAGGTTTTGTGCGGTCGGCTCTTGGACTAAGGTATTTTCAAGGAAAAAATGTAATTTACTTTAACAAACTCGAACATCTATTGAAACAAATTATGCACTGATCTTTCGTTTAGCAAGTTGTATCTAGATAAGGTTAGAGGAATTGATTATATGTATTTGTAATTTAAACTCGTGTGGTTGGTTCAAACAAATGAAATTTATGATACTTATATGAAATATTCGGATGATGTTTCGAAATTCATGAATTATCATAAAATGGGTATAAAATGGCTGATCAAGATTCAGATCTTGAATAATTATTCTGGCAGTGACTTGAGAAGGAGCGATTTAAAATAACGTTTGTTTAGAAGGAATAATTTGTTGAAAGTTATATTTGGTACAAAGAATGTATGCAGTGTATAGAAAAATAAAGTTTTTTTTCTTACAGACAATTTAATTAAGTTAAACCTTTTGGGGTCCGATATTTTTTTCATTTTTTAGAAAAAAAAATACTTTTACGTTGATAACATTAACACTATCTATCCAAATAGGTTAATTAGAGTTTAACGAATATTTCATTGTCTGAAGCATTATGATTGTTGTTGTTTTGAGTACTATTCAATTTATATTCATATCAAAGTAGGTTAAGGAAGAGTTTTTCGAAATGTTTAGAAAATATTATATTACAATAAGATTTTACAGATCTTACAATTTTTGAATACTTGTTGCGCTTTATTACACATGATTCTTTCAGGAAAGTAACATTTATTGTAAATTTAAATAGTGGAATGTAAGTTTAAAATAAAATAATCGCAAATGCAGCAAAGAGAATTTAGCAAATAGTAATAATAATAATAATTATCATTTAATGCCTAAACGTTTATGAAGTCGTATACTAAATGCATAGACACATACTAACATTACTACATATAAACAGTAACAAAAGCATTTGTTAAAATAAATTTAAAAGACATGTACTATTAATAGTACATCAGACTCGAAAGGGTTAAAATTCACTTATATTGGTCAAATGTTGAATTTATTGTTTTTGTTTAAGTATATGTTAAAAATGTAATGTCTTCATTGCTAAAAACATTTCGTTTCATTGGAGATATTTACTTTGCAAAATAAATAACAAATAATAATTATATTCTTTTCAGATAGTTCAGGCCTCATAGTACAGATATTTGTAATAAATAGAAGTAATATCTCTCTGTTTTCTTTAAAGGATACAAATATTTTTGAAAAAAAAAAGGGTCAAAGTTGGATTAATAATTGCATTGAAATTAATTTTTATAAAATGAAAATAAATTCAAAAAGTGCACTTAACAGTGGTAATAGTGAATTCATATTTCACCTAAGGTCTGGAAAAAATTTAAATAAATTATGGAAAAATTGAACGTAAATTTGAACGTAAATTTCGTTCAAACTCGTCTATTTTTTGAGTTTCCGTTCAGTTCACGCTCGTTTATAAAATAGTGGGCGAAGTTCAGTTCAAAGTTCACAAATAGTGAGCGAAACTCGTGAGTTTTCGTTCAGTGAGCGCGTTCATACCCAACACTGCGTGTAACTATGTTTATAATAAGTCATGTAAAGTATTTCATTTTGTTCATTTTATTTATTTTTTTTTTTTTTTTGAAATTCAAGAGATTGTCATAGAATATGAAAAGTGCAATTTTTCATATGGGATAATTTGAAAACTGCAATTTTTCATATTGGATAATTTGACATGGTACCAACGATAGGACAAAACGAAAGAACCGGACTTTTTATATTTCTATTTACTGTATTTCAGAAGACGATGTAACTATATTTAAACCTTTGGACACGTATGCGTGCCGCTAAAAGGCTTAAGAATCCTTTTTTATCCCCACCAGTAAAATTTCACTGTAAAATTTGCCTTATTTAATCGGAGCATTTTTTCGATTTAATAAGGCACAAATTTCTGTTTTTGAAAACCGGTGACAAAGCATTAAAAATTTCGTAAAAGAAATTCCGTCACGAAGGGGGTTAATATAATAAGTCACATAAAATATTTCGCTTTGTACAATTTTTTTTAAACTCTAGTTAATTTTCAAAGTAGATTGCTTTCTTTAAACCTATATATTTTAATTCTTATTTAGAAAACACTTTTATCACAGTTTTTTTTTCAATTTCTTGGAAATGAGATAACCACGTGTCGTCATATTTGCAAAATCCTATTACCACCCTCTCTATTTCTTGCAATGTAATTTTTTTTAGTTTAACTTTTTACCCCTTTCTGTATTCCATAAGGACTTTAAAGTTTCATTAAAGAAAACTTTACACATTCTTTTTTTTTTTTTTTTTTTTAAATAAGTCTATTAAATAACAGCAGATTGTATATTTCACTCAAAATACTTTGTTTTACTATGTTTGTAAAACATATCCAATTTTACGAAATTAAATATTCTTTTAGTGTGCATTTTTTTAATCATTGACATATGAATAATTTTAATTTGTTGGAAGATGTGCATTGAAAACTTTTGACTGAAAATAATATAACGATTTATAGATAAAAAGAAAGTAATATGTTAATATTTATTACTTTACTATAAATAGAGAGATTAAAGAAAAAATAGTGTTTGTTAATTAATCTAAATATTGCTTTGATTTTTTTTAAATAATAATAAAAATTTTAATAATAATATTAATAATAATCTATAATTGCATATTTGTTATCCCAGTTTTAATGAATAAATCCTTCATAAACTTCATCATTATTCTACTGAATTTTCACAAAACTGTGTGGGATTCCTCAAACAATAAAAATAGTTTTGAGAGTTTTTTTTATATCTCTATTCACTCAATTTATAAGCCTTCAGGAATCTTTCAATAGAATTTTTTGAAGTCATTCTTGGTCTGGTCTTGGTCTACTAAAAGTGTTGCAATACCATTAATTGGAGAACCTTGTGCTACCTACTTTCTTTATTTGTTAGTTGTTCAACACAGCTATCGCTACAAGCACAGAGTACGTAACAGAGCCTCAACTCGACTTGAAAAGAACGCCCTCAGTGGATCACTTAAAAACTAAACCATCGCGTTGGCGATTTTTATCCTCGTGATTTCTGTTTAACTGTAACCCTATTCTGGTTTGGCGCTTCTTGCTGAATGCTGATTTGATTATCTTTGCACACGTGCTTATGCTATTTGATCTTAGATTTCCGCGCTTATATTGATTCGTAATTATTACTGCTATTCTTGAATTTTCAAGTTTAAATTATTAGGTCGTTATGTTACGAAGAGGCACATGTATTGTTTGCAAGACGAATACGTCAAAGTTATTTCATATTAAAATAGTTCTTTCATAAATTTCAAAACAAGAAACAGCAAGCCGTCGCTTTTTTTTTTCTTTTTTCTTTTATCATTTGTCGCCAAGGAAGCGATGTTTCGCCTAATTAGCAACCTCTCTTATGTTATGATCGTAGTTTCAGAGTTATCCGCTCGTCTCGCTACTGTCTATGCGTAATCCCATGTTAAACAAGTTGCCATTACACTGTATGAAAGTTGATTCTCTGTTACTACTCTGTGGCTACAAGCACAGTAAACTCTGTCAAAGGTGGAATAGATCGGGAGCTTGAAAATTTACCATAGTAGACAATATTCCACCTTAGACAAACTTTACTCAAGTGACCAAATAATACGAACACCTATTAGTCCAAGAGCTGACCGCACAAAGCCCTAAGTCATCAAGCACAAGAAAAAAATCCTTTATTTTATGGGAGAGTAGTAATAGAGGAATCTAATGATACATGTCTGCCGGAAGCGAAGTGGTGTATAAGCCAAAAATCAATATCACTAGTTACTGATTCGACGAATTAGCATTGTGTTTTACTGCACCCACTTTCCCATGTTTTCCTACTTTTTATTGTACAGCAAACACAATGTTAAACGTACCAGTGAACCACAAGTGGTATCAGTTTTTGGCTTATGCTTTGTTTCCGGTAGACATCTATCATTAGATTCCTCAATCACTACTCTTCCATAAAATAAAGGATTTTTCTTGTGCTCGATGACTTAGGGTTTTGTGTGGTCGGCTCTTGGACTATATAAAATAAGAGAGAATTCTTATTAATAAGGGATCGGACCACTTATGACTTAATGACAGTTTGTATGCGATGTGGGATGGATACATTCATATCTTGAACAAACATTTAAATGAATATGAAACCATTCTTCCTGGAGAAGCAGTCTCTAATTCCAAATGCATAGATGGTGGAGAAATCGAGCAATGAGTTTTGACAAAATTTTCTCCCAAATGTTAATATTGTTCAAGTCAGGAGACTGAAGAGTTTCAAGCAAGACGTCTACTTCGTCTTCATGTTCTTCAAGCCATTTTTGTACGATTTTATTAGTGTGGATAGGAGCCTTGTCGTCTTGATAAAGTGGGCGTCCTCCTCGAAATAAATTGTGGACAGGGATGATCGTCCCAGGAGCCCAGCTTCCGATTTAGAGTATAAGTGCAGACCAGAGCGAAAGACTGCATACGGTTAGATACATTAACAATGATTAACTTTTACAATATTATACAACTGTTAATAAAATAAACAAACATAAATTCAAATTGCTAGTTTTTTGCTCTGAATCTCATAATAAATGGCTTCAGTACATACATTGACAGGAATTGTAGTATGTTCTATTTATGGATTAGCAATTGCAAGACATAATTTTTCAACATTACAGTTGGAAAATATTAAGTAAAGTGCATGTGCTGTAGGATGCCCCTGATACCCCAGAATATTGACATAATGAGCAGCTTTAACTTTCTCATACTGAGTAGCAACGGCCGAACACCACACCAAGATATCGCACTCCATGTCATAAGGGAACATCCCCATGCTTCACAATCGGAAAAAGGCAATCAGAAGAAACTGCTTCTGTGGGCTTTTTCCACACATAAACGTGTCCAGTTATCTGAAATATGGTGAAAATTGATTCAACAGACCAAATGACTTGTTGCCACTGTTGTGGAGTCCAGTTTTGTTTGTTTTGCACCATTAGTAGCTGAAAAACATGACGTAATGTTGCCAATGGCTTACGAATTGAAACTCTTCCATACATTTTGGAGAATGAAGTTCCATTTGGATAGTTTTTGCTGAAATGGGATTTTGGAGATGACTATTTCTGATGTTTTCTGGGATAAAGATTGCCTGCGTTTACAGACATAAGAATTTTGATGTTAATTAGTGCATTCCAGAGCAGAAAAATTTCGATGGAAAGGAATAAACAAATAAAGATGAAAATTTTATTAGTTCAGAAAAAATACGAGATCTGCTAGAGTTTTAATCAAAAACAGTTTTCATCTACTGTATACGCTGGGCAGAATATTGGTAATCTTTAATTTGGGTAATCTGATTTTGATCCAAAAATAAAATAATAATTCCTTTTTTGGATTCAAAATTACATATAATCCGTTTAATTTCGCTTCAAATTTTTTTACAAAAAAAAAAAAAAAAAAAAAAAAAAAAAAAAAAAAAAAAAAAAAGGAAGGAAAGGGCGGAGTTTTTTTTTTTTTTTTTTTTTTTTTTTTTTTTTTTAGCGATTCCGATTTTGACTCTTTTGCTCAAAAATAAGCCCGACTTCGTACCTGCGGAGAAAATACTTTTGAATAGTATGTTGTTATGAACAATGAAAAAAATATAGTTTTCCAACAAAGTACCTATTTGGCCATTTTGCTCGATCTCTTTTTGGCTACTAAGCCCAAAATGACATCATTACAAAAACTGCGGTCTATTATCGTTTACAAACACACGTCATTCAAAAGCTTACTTCACGCTGTTGAAACAGCATTAGAGCAAATATTTATAACACTACCTATTATTTAGAAATTATCAAGAAACTACATATTATCAAGAAATTGTACTACTTGCCTAAAATCAAAAATGCGAAAAAAAAAAAAAAAAAAAACTAAAATGAGATAAGAACTTGAAAAATGTAGCCTTCTATTCCCAAGTCACAGTTAATACTACCAGTATCATGTGTGACAACTGCTGTACTCAGCTGCTGCTTGGCGGGAGCATTATATTCAGAGAAAACTATCTTGTCATTTTGTCCTCCACTTAGCATTTCCTTCCCCTATTTTATATTTTTGTTAATAATTCTTTTTTTTTTAAATAATGGTTTATTTGTGCGTTAAGGGGCTATTTCAATCACATGAAAAGAACTGCTCTCTAATGTTAATTCTATGGACAAAATGTATTAAGATTTTTCGTTTGCATTTTAATATCTTAAAATAAATTTTCCATTGAGCTACTGAGATCAATCAGTGCAAAGTCTGTTTTTTAATTTTTTGATTGTGTTTGCAGATTTTTTTTTTTTCAGGGGGATGCTTTCACTTTTGGATCTGGAAATGAAAATGTCCTAATAAAAATTACATGTAAACAAAATCAAAAAAGTAAAAAAAAAAAAAAAAAAAAAAAAAAGAAAAAGAGTCTTTGCACAGATTGATCTCACCTACCCCAATGCAGAAAAAAATCATAAAATATTGAAATTTAAACGAGATATCTTAAATTTCTTTTACAGAATTAGCATTAGCGAGCGGGTCTTTCTGCGGGACTGAAGAATCTTGTTAAATGAATTTTATAAACAAGTTTCTTTTAATGGCACTTTAAATTACTGTCGGTGTATAGAGGGTTAAAATTGTTCCAGTCTTTTCTGAATCACCCTGTAAATTTTAGTGATAAGCATTCTTTTGATTCTTAAAAATAATATTCCCCTAAGGCCAATAAATAGTAGCATGTATTTTTCTCACCTTAAATATTAATTTTTATTTTTCATTTTCACTTTTTTCTGATCCATTTAAAAGTTAAAACCGATATCGGCAATAACGGGAACGAACCTTTGCCGAACTATCGCAGCGAATGATACATTTTCCCCAAGTCGGCATCTTTCCGTCATAAAAAAATGGGGGAAAGAAAAAACAAAGCATAGAAATAGAGTCACGAGACTTGAAAGAGAATAAATGAAAACTCCAACTTCCATTTTCCATTTGTATCCGCAATACTTCATCTAGAAAGTATATAGATATATATATATATAAAGAAACAAGAAACGCGAGAAAACCTACGCGCTCTTTCTGCCTATCTCTCGGAGCATTCTCCTCTGATTGATAATGTGTTGGCAAAACCAACGATCACACCATGGAGAAAGTGAAGGCAGAAGGGGAAAAAAAGTAAATAAATAAAGGGATAAATCATAAGAGCCCGGAATGCATTTGGCGCCCGCTACACCAATTATGCCGTTAGGCGACCGCTCGCTAAAGAGGTTAGGCCTAAAAGGCCCCTCAGACTTATGTTTATGACTGTAAACATTAAACGTGTTTAGTTGCGGCCCTAAAGGAATTAGCGCAGTGCTCTTACTAATTCAATACCTCCATTAGTACGGCGCACTAAGTACATATATTAATAACTAGAGTATGGGTCCCCCCCCCCCCCTTTTCCTGTTGTTATATGTACTAGGGAACGGACAGTAATCACATTGCTTGCTCTTCGCCGATATGTCATATCTAGAGTCGCTGCCAGAAATCAAATATTAATGCCGGAGCGAGCGTGCTTCATTATTTACAATCCGGCGGCATGTTTGAAGTAGAGAATCTAAACGCCCGCTCGGCTTTAATAGCATTACGCGAGTGGGAAAGTGGTTTGCGTCTCGCCACCAGGTGGCGCAACTTAAAAACTTAGTTTTATTCTTTTTTTTTTTCTCTGTAGCTATATGTGATACTTTATTTATTTGTTTTTACTTTTTTATTATAGATATAGATGTGATTTTTTTTTTTTAAAGCAACTCACGATGAATCGAAGTTTTTATTTGGCCTTTTAGAAATTTGAAAGGAAACGTGAGACGTTTTTCCATCGGTGAGCTGCCGTTGAAGGATTCATTCGGATTACGTGAAAAATTCATTCCGGTTGCATTAAAACTAAATTTCAAACTTGCGATAACAGATTCTTTGGGTTGAAACGAATATTTTCGACCAATAGAAAAGTATGTTATTAACTTTTGGAAACGTAACATTTTTCTTCTGCTTTTTCCTTTTTTAAGAACTTTTTTGTTCAACTTTTGAAAACACAATATTCTACCACTATTTGTTTTAAACTAAATCTCTGTCTTACTCTTTCTTTTTTAAATTTTTTGAAAATATGACATTCTATTTCCATGTTTCCATTGTGAAAAAGCTTTTTTTAAACTTATAGAAACATAATATTCTCTTATTAAATAAAAAATCTTTTTTACTCCCTCCTTTTTCTTTTTTAAACTTTTAAAAACTTTACACTCCCTTCCATGTTTTTTTCCCTTTCTTTCTTTTTTTTTTAACTACTTTTTAAAAATTATAGTGGAATAACAGTGAAAATTTCAAAGAGTTTAAATTGAGAGCATAACGAATAATTTACGTAAAGAAAAAAAAATTAGGTTAGTGTACCACTATTTCAAGACTTCAAAATAGAGTCACTTATCCAGTAATAAATAGGGGGAATTGGGGCACATTGATACAGCTTTTTTCTAAAATTTTTTTTGGTGTCTAGAAAGCAGAAATTTCAAGTTATTTTTCTATGTGATGTCAGCAAAATCTGTGTAGTGTGTTATAAAAATGTACAATCGTTGTTTTATGTATTATTTTTGCATGTAATTTTTAAAATATCAAAAAAAGTAGTTTGTATCAATGTGCCCCAGCCCCGGGGCAGATTGATACACTTTGATACGTCTGGGAAAAATGGAGACAAAATTACACCAATTCATATTTTTCATAGAAAAATAGATAACAAACCATTTTACATTATTTATAAAAATTCAAATCACCCACAGTTTATTTGTAAGCAATATTAAAGCAATCAAAATGAAATGTATAATGACCTGATGTTTTGGCTGTTCTTTGTCTGATTGTTGGCTGTGGTAACTTTGTCATATCTGGTACTTCAACCCCAGCATTATCTTCTTTCTTAGGAAAGATGAAAATTACCAAGTTTTTTTAATTATAAATCGGTTTATAAAGAGAAAATAAAGGATAATTATATTAAAAATTCTGTTTTTAATATAATTATCCTGTATTGTTTTGCAGTTTGTTTCTCTTATGTAACACTTTTCATGTTGAAAATACTTTTTTCTCTGGAGAATTGATATAAATTTGAGATTTTACAGGCTGCCGTCCTTTTCTTTAATTAATTCTACTAGCACTTTATGTTGGGTAAGTTCGCACGTCTTCTCTTTGCAAAAATACTATAAAATGTTCTAATATAAAAAAATTAAAGCTATTTCATTTCAATAAAAACAAATATTAGAAATTTTTAGCGAAAAATGTTTGGATTAAAGAGTGCATTGTAAAAAAATAATAAAAGATAATGAAAAAATGAACTAGAAAAGGATTTAGGTTGTATCAATGTGCCCCGACAAAGACAGTATCAATGTGCCCCATACAGCCATTTTGAATAAAATGAGTCTAAAGTCCAGTATTTTATAATTTATCTAACAAAAAAGAATGAGAAACTTATAAAGAATAGTTTTATTTGCCAGAGGGAGTATTCTTTTCGGTTGAAAATACTGGAACAGTTGTATAATACCATTTCAATTGTACAACTGAAATTTACTTTTGATCTACAAAAACAATTAATCACCCGTCCCATTTCAACAAACTACTGAATCATGCCAAAACTTTTTGTATATAGTTGAGTGCACTAGTATCACCTTTTGGAGATGTTGTGAAACTTCCTGTAACGACCCTGTGTGCAGTACAGGGGGTGTATCAATGTGCCCCATGTATCAATGTCCCCCCAGTTCCCCCTACATACATACAAGGGTGGATCCTACTCTTCATTTAGAGGGAAGATTTCCTTTTTTTTTTCAGGAGGAAGGGGAAGGCTGTCCACGTCTCTTAGTAAGCAATTTTTACATTTAAGATTATTCCCATATACAAAATGGTTACTTTTCTGGAAATTTTAGGGAGTTATTTTCTTTTTTGAACACAAAAAATTGAATTAGGGCTCGCAAAAATATAAAATTTAAACATTTTACTCTGATACCAAAGAAATTGAAGAATTTCTCTTTTTCTCAATTTTAAAGAAAAGAAATTAAGCATTTTAAGAATTTTCAGGACACGACAATTACAAAAATGCCGTTACGAGGGAGCAGTTGGTTCTCCTAGCCTGAAAATCAATTTAAAACCCCACATTTTAGGGAGATTTCCCGAAAGATTCTTTTCACTTATCGATGAATGGAAAACTATAGTAAATCACATTTAGTCTGAATAAGTATGCTTGCAAATGTTTTGCATCTTAGATTAAAAAATAAATATAGTTTAAAAAAACTAAAAAACACGCTTTTTAAGTATATCAAACTAAAAAGTAAAAAATAACTCGTACTATAAGCTGAAAACGAAAACAGATGAAAAATATTATATTACTATAAAATCATTGTTATTATAGAAATCAATTAATAAGCAATAAATAAAATTATCGTGAAAAAAAAGCGTGGGGTGCTCCATCTACCATGCTCCATCTATCAGTTCTTAAGAAGCACCCCACGCTTTTTTTCCACGATAATTTTATTTATTGTTTATTAATTGATTTCTATAATAACAATGATTTTATAGTAATATAGTATTTTTCATCTATTTTCGTTTTCAGTTTATAGTACGAATTATTTTTAACTTTTTAGTTTGATATATTTAAAAAGCGTGTTTTTTAGTTTCTTTAAACTATATTTATTTTTCACTTTTTAGTTTGATTACTTTAAAAGCGTGGTTTTTAGTTTTTTTAAACTATATTTATATTTAATACAAAAACCAAATTAATCGGTTGGATAGTTTCAGAGTAATTGGTGAACATACATAGAAAAAAAATACATACGCGTCGAATTGATAACTTCCTCTTCCTTTTCTGAAGCCTGTTAAAAATAAAAATTGTAATACGGAAATTTTTTTTAAATTTTACATAGATGTAAATAATGTCAGGAGTGGGGTTCGAACCCACAATCTCTTTCGAAAAACAGAGCTTCAATCCGTCTACGCTCAATTCAGTGAACGTATTCAACACTTTTAATTAGCGAAAAATCACTAATTTTATTAGTTTTTGCCTAATTACTAAAAAAGTACTGAACCAATTTCGATGAAACTGAAGTGGTACCAATTCGAGAGCATCGTCTTTCATTTAACACCAAAACCAAGTTAATCGGTTTCATGGTTTCGGAGTAATCGGTGAACATACATAAAATAAAGAGAGTTACAAACTCACAAACTCACAAACATACAGGTGAAGTTAATAAAAGCGTGGTAATGACTTCATGGATTTACCAGAAATTAAAGAACAGTAATCTAAAGATTTTCAAAGAGAATAAGCAAACTGCAGCACGTAGAATAGACATTTGGCAATAAATACCTATTTTGAAATACCGATATTTTTCGATTGAAATAACTTTACCTAACATCTGAAATTCACATGAAACATTTAAAAAAATATATTATGTATCCAAAATAAAAGATAATTTGCAAATTAAATTACAAATGAAGAAAGAAAGAAAGAAAAATACAAACTAATGAATGCAATAAAACTGCTGGCATAGAAATTTTTTACAAAGTAAACAATAAATAAATAAATAAATAAAAGTAAATAAATAAAAATAAAAAATAAAAAATAAAATAAAATAGTGTTTTATTTGAATATTTTAACCGTAGATATTGTTTTGGTAAAAATCGTCTGCTTTCATTTATGTGAAAAAGCTCCAGTAAGAAATTGTATTATTCGTTACCATAGTAATTTATTCTTTTTATTTTTATGTTTTTGGCAGCATTCTATGTTTTGTTTTAAAGTTTTGTGTTTATTCGAATGTAAAAAGATGATGGAATGTTGATAGCCGACCAATGGCTCGCATATTTCAGTGTTAAATAAAACGCATCTACAGTCCACATTTGTTGTGTTTAAGAACCAGCGTGTGTTGTTTTTATTAGTGTAAAATCCGCTAAGACCATTTTTGGTGCTACGAACATTTTTGGTCCGTCGAGCCGGAGCTAGTGAAAATTATCAGTGTAAAAAAAGAACATTTTTCGGAGATCCTTTTCAATGTTGACATTCATAGCAAGGGAAAAAAGAGAAGGTGAGTTAATTTGGCTTTCAATTTTATGTGTAAAAAAGAATAAATTACCATGGTAACGAATAATACAATTTCTTACTAGAGCTTTTTCACTTAAATGAAAGCAGACGATTTTTACCAAAACAGATCTTATTGGTAATGAGTAATTTTGATGAGCTAATGAAGAGTTAATATCCAAAGTTTTTGTAAGAGGATAAAAAAAAAATGAAATATGTGCAACTGTGAGTTAGCAATAAAATACCAATTTTAGTATAAAAATATTTTTGATTGATTGGTTGATTGGTTGTGCTTATTACGGCCAATTATCAACACGAGGGATATGAGTCCCAAGGGGGAAAAGGAGTACCCTCCCTGGAGGGGGGGGTCTCTCTAAGGGAACCTAACTCGTATTTATGTAAATAAATACAAGGTTCGAAGAAAATCACGGAAAACTCCGAAAGATACCTACACTGTTAAAATTTTGAAACTTTTGATGCATCGTCACTCCATCACTTTTGTAGAAAATGATTATTTCACAGTATTGTGGAGTATTCTCATTGGTCAAAATAGCGATATTCTATGAAATCCGTGTAGTGACGATGCAGCAAAAGTTTCAAAATTTTAACAATGTAACGATAAATTAGATCTATAGGTTGTAACTATACCGACGTTTAAAGATAGAAAACCAACGATTATAAATGCACAAATAATGTATGAAAAGGTAGCAAACAGCTGTTTCGAATCTACTATATAGATTCTTCATCAGTGCAAGACTTAGCGATCTAGAAAGAGCAAAACTGAGCTGTTTCTAGCTCGCTGAGTCTTGCACTGATGAAGAATCTCAATAGCTGATTCGAAACAGCTGTTTGCTACCTTTTCATACATTATTTGTGCATTTATAATCGTTAGTTTTCTTTCTTTAAACATTTTTGCACAAAGGCTTTATTTGCTGTTTTAATATACCGATGTTTGTGAATTATTGACCATGAAATACCAGTGTTAAATAATATATCAATTTATGTATTTTTTTCTTTGTGGGTGAGGGATTTTTGTTGCTTTTGTATAAATATTCATACTTCCTGTGAAAAAGTTAAACACATTCTAAATTAATGAATATAATAGTAGAAATAAAATAATTTTTTTACAATATATAAATATTTTCTAGTTGAAGTATAGATATATACCGATTATATTAACATTTATAAAATATCAACTCTAACATACATATAATATTGGGAAGATACATTAATATATCGGTTAAAAATGTATAATTTTTTTCTAAACAAAGCATCAATATTATATAATTTACTAATTTATGCATATTTTGGAGGAAGGAAATTTCTGTATATTGATATATCGATTTTTATATATTAATCTATCTATTCTATTTCTCTTTACGTATTAACAAAGCAATACAAAAAACATAATTTTTTATTTGCTAATTAAATATTTCATCAAAGAATTTCCCACCGAACATAAAAATCAGTAAAAAGGAGAACGAAAGATCTTTCGATAAAATATTTAAGTGATAATCGCACACAAAAATTTTAAATTAATAATGTTATTATCTTAAGTCAGCCTTTTCCTTTGAAATCGTTCAGATTTAAATTTATTTAATGAGACTCACGATTTTTTAAGACAATGAAATTTTGGTTTTACTTTGAAAAGAGGAGAAAAGTATTTTTTTATATAATGTGGAATTGAAACTGGAATTGAATTTTTCTATCAACAGAGCAACGGAAATGCAATTGCAGAAAGTAATAATAATAATGGTAATAACTATCATAATAACAACATAACGAAAGCTATTTAGATGTGGGAATTCTAAAACATTCTTCTATCTTATGCATATTAGTACTTCCTAAAAAATACAGCACCTAACCTGGGCAGCACCTAAACAACCTAACCGGTGACGCTGCCACCGGTTAGGAGGTTTACACCAAAATCTAATCAGGAAAAACATATGTCAACATAGAGCTGAATCTGAAATTTGATGAAAACCCGTGCATTGGTTTCTGAGATTGAGCTATAGCAAAATCTTAAGAAAAATCTGTATGACTGAGCCATATGTTAGCTGATATACACCCAAAAAGGATAATTTTTTATCAGGTACTAACTGAATATGAAGTTTGATGAAAATCCATGCATTAGTTCTTGATGTACAGATATTGCGAAACCATGAAAAAATGCAGCATAGCAACGCCATCAGCAACAAAATAGGAATAATTTGAAATAAACTGATATTTACCATTAAAATATCGATAAATCAGTTTTATGGCTGTTTGTAAAACATCAACTATACAGCATTACGATAATATTGATATATTGGCTGCGGCAGTACTGATGCTTGTAAATTATCGACAATAAGATATCAGTATTAAATAATATATCAGTATATGTATTGTTTTCTTTGGGAATGAGCTAAGAGGATTTTCTATGCTTTTGTGGGGAATCATGTTTTAACGCCAAAAGGGCGATGAATCCTGATCTTATGTACGCGTGGCAACCCCTCCCCTGGGCTCAAGATATTTTTTGTTTTGTTTATGTTTTTTCAGAGAGAGAAAAAGAATTATTACGCGATGGTGTTATGACAGTCTTGATAGAAGAATAATTCTAAAATATATCGAATTTCATGTAAATATTTGTAACATATGTGTAAATAAGAAGGTGTACAGTATGTATAATATGTATAGAAGATGTAAAGTATTTTCTTCCAATTAAAAAGAAGTAACAAGATTCCCGTTTTGAAGTTATTGAATATGAATCGCCTAAATTAATTTTGTGTTTTAAATCCACTGAACCAGCCGACGCGACAATGGTGCATCCGACGCGGGAAATAATAGAATGAGAATATGATTCAGACGATTGCATATATGAAACGGGTAAGTTTTTTTTTTATTGTTATTTCTTTGATTTTATGATTTGGAAGAAACAGTACTGTACAAAATGAATGCCGGTGAAAATTTGAAAAGAAATATTACTAAACGCGGATCAATTAGATCCACAATAACAAAATTAATTAAAAAAATTGATAATGAAATTTTGAAAGAAAGTGATTTGAAACCGGAAATTGTGGAGGATTGTTTAGCAACATTGCTGGAACATAAGATTTCTCTAGAAAACCTAGACGATTTAATACAATCTGAAATTGAATCTTCTAATTTGGAAACCGAAATTGAAACTTGTTTAGAATATAAAGAATCGATTATTACTTGTAAATCGAGAGCAAATAGATTTTTGAATAATTTAAAGAAAACTTCTGATATTACAAGTGAACCAAAAGTAATTACGCCCCCCATATCAGATACTCAGTTAAAGTGTAACACCAAATTGCCGCGAATTTCTTTAAACAAATTCACTGGCGACATTTGCGAATTCCAAGAATTTTGGCCGCAGTTTAAAGTCGCTGTTCACGAAAATGAAGCCCTTCAAGAGATAGAAAAATTTACTTATTTGAAATCTTTGATTTCGGGATCAGCAGCTGCTGCTATTAACGGGCTTCCATTAACTGGTGAAAATTACGCAACGGCAATAAATATATTAAAGGATCGTTTTGGAAAAAGAGAAGTTTTAATATCTGCGCACACAAATAAATTATTAAATTTAGAAGCAGTGCGAAGATCAAATGATATTTATTCATTAAGAAAATTGTACGATGAAATAGCGATACAAATAAGAAGTTTAGAATCATTGGATGTGAAATCAGACCAATATGGTTGTTTATTGTTACCTATTATTTATAAATGTATACCTAATGACCTTTTATTGCAATTTCATAGAGAACAGTGCGAGAAAAAAAGATGTTTGCGTAAATGATTTATTATTGTTCCTTAAGCGCGAAATCGAAGCGCGGGAAAAGGTTGTTAATGTTACATCTGTCAGTTTTGAGATTAAATCTCATGAAAATAAATTTAAACAAAATCCTTCTAAACATTTTCTTCAAGGAAAAAATAAAAATCCTTCAGCATTTACATTAAATACAATTACAGAAAATCTTTGCCCTTTTTGTTCTCAGAAACATGAAGCAAATTTGTGTAACTTAAATTTGGAAGAAAGAAAGCAATCTTTATCGAAACAAGCGAAATGCTTTCGATGTTACAAAAGATTTCATAAGAGTAAGTTTTGTAAAAATTCTAATATTCGTTGCACTCTTTGTAATTCAAAGGCTCATCAAAATTCTCTTTGTAATAAAAAAGTAAAAGAAAGATCATCAAAGGAAAATAAAATTGACCTTGTTTCAACTGAAGGGGATGAAATAGGGGGAAAGCAAAATACGCAATATGAAAAAATAACTGTTTCTTCACTTTGTTGTAAGCCAGATGAATATGTTTATTTTCAAACTTTAAAGGGAACAATGATTGGGAAAGATAAAAATATTAATGTTCGTATCTTGCTAGACAGTGCGTCGCAGCGTACGTTTGTCGGAAAGAATTTGTCAAGGCATTTAAATTTAGAGGTGACAGGGCAGGAATCATTAAAAATCCATACATTTGCTGGTACGAAACCTATTGTTAATAATCACAATAGAGTTAAAATTTTCTTAAAGGATAAATTTTCTGACAATGTAATTTCTCTGGAAGCATTAGAAACAGAGAAAATTTGTTCAGATATAATACGCGCCCCAAGTTCAGAGTTAAATGAAAAAATAAAAGAAATGGGTATACAGTTGTCAGATGTTTCAAATGAATTAAATGATGGGGAGAATAAAATAGATTTGTTGATTGGTAGCGACTACTATTGGTCAATTATGACAGGGAAATATAAACGTATTTCACCAACTCTTGTTTTGAATGAAACTAAACTAGGTTGGACACTTCATGGGAAGTTCTCAGATGAAGTTTATGAAAATAATTTAGTGGGTGCAATGTATATATCTATTTGGGATAATAATGAAGATGATAAAATGTCAATTCAACTTGAAAAATTTTGGACTATAGAAGGGTTAGGGATTCAGGAAGATAATACAAATAAAGATTTGTGTGATAATGAAGTATTAGAACAATTTGAAAATTCTATTCAGTTTAAGAACAATAGGTATGAAGTTAAATTACCTATGAAATATGACAATGTTGATCTTCCGAATAATTATGATGTTGCCAAAAAGAGATTTAATAGTCTAATTAAACGATTTGTAAATAATCCTGCATTGTTTAAGGAATATAAAGAAATTATTGATGAATATAAGGCTTTAGGAATAGTAGAAATTGTTGAACCGCAAGAAATAAATTCACCGAATGGTAATTTGACCTATTATTTACCCCACCACCCTGTAATTCGAAGGGATAAACAAACAACCAAATTGCGCATTGTTTTCGATGCCTCATCTCATGCTCCTTCTGAACCTTCTCTAAATGATGTACTATTCCCAGGTCCCAATTTGAACTCAGATTTATTTGATTTAATTTTGCAATTTCGAAGCAATAAAATTGCCGTAGTGGCAGACATTGAAAAGGCTTTCTTACAAATAAGTCTTGCTGAAACTGACAGAGATATAACGCGTTTCCTGTGGATCGAAGAACTCCCTCAAGATAAAAATTCCCCAATTAATTTTATAATTATGAAAATGTGTCGTGTATTATTTGGCGTCACTTCGAGTCCATTTCTGTTAGGAGCTGTAATTAAACATCATTTGAAGAGGTATGCAACTTTATATCCAGAAACTTGCTCTAAAATTGACTCTTCCATGTATGTGGACGATTTATTGTTAGGAGCACATACGGTTAATGAAGCTTTAAAAATTTCAAAGGAATCTTTAGCTATTTTTCAACAAGCAAATATGTTTTTACGTAAATGGCAAAGTAATTCTACTATTTTAAAGGAACATTTAAAATCTTTAGGTATGAATGTTTGCGCTGATACATCAACTGAGACAACCCCATTTAAAATTTTAGGGTTAATATGGGACACTGAAGAAGACATTTTTAGATTAGATAATCAAAGTCTGTTAGAATTTGTTCATTGTCAAAAAACAGATCCAAAGAACTGGCGACATTGTCCCGGTAGCTCAAATCCTGCTGATCGACTCACAAGAGGACTATCCCTTCTCGACCTCGAAAAAGATGACCTGTGGTGGTCAGGGCCTCCATGGTTAGTTAAAGATTCAAAATTATGGCCCAAAGAAGACAGAGAAATAGATGAAGATATGAAACAACTAGAAGCTAAAAGAAATGTTATTTTCCAAAATGTTTGTTC
Organism: Maratus speculifer; assembly: GCA_964019185.1. Classification (NCBI taxonomy): domain Eukaryota; kingdom Metazoa; phylum Arthropoda; class Arachnida; order Araneae; family Salticidae; genus Maratus; species Maratus speculifer. Next base: position 262,010,623 of record OZ025301.1, read on the forward strand.
ATCAGAACAACAGAAGCCACTTATAGAAATTGAGCGTTTCAGTTCCTTCTTGAAGGCAGTTAGAACATTGGCAAGAGTTAGAAGATTTATTTTCAATTTAAGAAATTCAATCAAGCGTAAAGATACATTATCTGCTGAAGAATTGAAAGAAGCTGAAGAATTATTAATCAAAGAAGTACAAATGAAGAATTATAAGGAGGAAATTGAATCATTAGAAAAAGGAAATTCTGTTAAGAAAACATCACGAATTTATTCCCTGTGTCCATATTTGGATGAAAATAAAATTTTGCGAATAAAAACCAGACTTAATGAAGGCTCCTTTGATTCGAATGAGACCAACCCAATCATATTGCCGAAGAATGAAAAATTAACAGAATTGCTAATAATGCAAGAACACAGAAATTTGCTGCATAGTGGAGTTTCTTTAACGCTTGCACAAATCCGGAAGAAATTTTGGATTCCACAAGGAAGACAATCTATCAGAAAAAATCTAAGAAAATGTCTAATTTGTAGAAGATACAATGCAAGGGCAGCTGACCAGCTAACAGGGCAACTTCCGAAAGAAAGGATCTCACAATCCCCTGCGTTTACCGTTATAGGATTGGATTTTGCCGGCCCAATAATCATTAAAACAGATAGTAAAGAGACGTCAAAATCCTACATTGTACTGTTCACCTGTGCCGCAACAAGAGCAATACATTTGGAAGCAGTCAGGGATATGACTACAAAGTCCTTTATGTTGAGTTTTCGTAGATTTATTTCAAGACGCGGAAACTGTAAAATAATTTTTTCTGATAATGCATTAAGTTTTAAAGCTGCCGACAAAGAACTACAACAATTTGAAAAAATCATTAAAGATCAAGAACTTCAAGACTTCATATCAAACAAAGGTATTATATGGAAATTTATCATCGAGCGTGCCCCATGGTGGGGAGGATTTTACGAACGTCTCGTAAAAAGTGTAAAAGAACCCCTAAGAAAAATTTTGGGAAGAGCTCTCATCACATTTGAAGAATTGGCTACAATTCTGACAGAAATAGAAGCCGTAATAAACATGAGACCTCTTACGTATACAACAAGTGATTTCGGCGAGCCAGAGCCACTTACACCAGCTCACTTTCTTCAACTCGGAAGAGAAAATATTAGTTTTCCACTACATTTTGCCGAATTAGAGAATAAAATCTCTACCCGAGAGACATTATTAAGGAGAAAAAGATACCAAACTACCTTGTTGAAACAACTGTGGACCAAATGGAAGGAACAATACTTACTGAACTTAAGATCGATCCATCAATTTAAAACTCCTGAGAGACACAAAAATCTAAAGATTGGAGATGTTGTCTTAGTGGACGGTAATGCTAAATCAAAACTGTTGTGGGACTTAGGAGTAATTCAAGAAGTGATTCTTGGCAGAGATCAGCTTATTCGAGCTTGCATGGTAAAGACTGCTCATGGACTGCTAAGAAAACCAGTTCAACTTTTGTATCCTTTAGAATTAGATTGTTGAATGTTAATTGATTTCAGTATTTGAAATTTAAATTAATTACTTTTTTTCTACTATTGTTTGAATATATAAATGTGATTTATTTCTTATTATAAATTCATAGTTGAAATATCTTTTTTATGTGTGTATTTTGCAATTGTTAATTTATCCATTTAGAAAAAAGGTTTCATTGTGTATAATTATGCTTTATTTCAAATTGAAAGGATTATTGAGATATTAATAATAGTATTTAATTTGTTTATATTATGTATATATATTTAGTTTATTTTATTCAGGTAAATGTCTGGCCAGACACGTTCATGTAGCTACATGTTATTGAAGTGCCATTTTTTATTTATATTATTCATGATATTATTTTATTGTTTTATGCTTTATATGTCAGCATCTGAAGATTGAAATTTTTTTCTGTTTTTTTATTTGAGTTATGATTTAAATTAATGTTTATTGTAAGAATTTAGTTTTATTGATTTATCATTATGTACTCTCATGAGTCCAGGTGGGGAGTGTGTGGGGAATCATGTTTTAACGCCAAAAGGGCGATGAATCCTGATCTTATGTACGCGTGGCAACCCCTCCCCTGGGCTCAAGATATTTTTTGTTTTGTTTATGTTTTTTCAGAGAGAGAAAAAGAATTATTACGCGATGGTGTTATGACAGTCTTGATAGAAGAATAATTCTAAAATATATCGAATTTCATGTAAATATTTGTAACATATGTGTAAATAAGAAGGTGTACAGTATGTATAATATGTATAGAAGATGTAAAGTATTTTCTTCCAATTAAAAAGAAGTAACAAGATTCCCGTTTTGAAGTTATTGAATATGAATCGCCTAAATTAATTTTGTGTTTTAAATCCACTGAACCAGCCGACGCGACAGCTTTTGTATTAATATTCATACTTCTTGTATGCAACACTGTAAAATATATGACCCTTTTGCTGCCGATTACTTCACCCAATTATGGAGCATTTTCATGGGTAAAAATAGAGATAGTCTATAAAAGCGGGGGAGTAACGATGCAGCAAAAGAGTCAAATTTTTTACAGTGAAGTTAAATAATGAATAATGTTTCAATAAACATTAAATAATGAATTAAATAATGAATCAAGTCTAAAATAATGAATACAATGTAGAAATAAAAGATTTTTTTTTTCAAAATATCAATATTTTGCGGCTGAAATGTCGATATATATTGATTATATTAATATTTATAAAATATCAGCTCTAACATACATATAATCTTGGGAAGATACATTAATATATCATCTAAAAACGTATGGATTTTTCAAAACAAAACATCAATATTGTATAATTTACTAATTTATGTATATTTTAGGGAAAGGAAATATCGATAGTTTTATATATTGATTTATCTATTCTATTTCTCTTTACATATTACCAAAGCCATACAAAAAACATATTTTTTATTTTCTAATTAAATATTTTATCAAAGAATTTCTCACCGAACATAAAAATCCCTGAAAAGGAGAATGAAAAAGATCTTTCGATGAAATATTTAAGTGAATCGCACGCAAAAATTTAAAATTAATAATATTGTTATTTTAAGTCAGCTTTTTTCTTTGAAATTGTTCGAAGATTTAAATTTATTTAATAAGAATGATTTTTTCAGTCAATAAAATCTTGGTTTTACTTTGAATAGGAGAAGAAATATAGTTCTTATGTAGTATGGAATTGAAACTGGAAATGGAATTTAATATCAACAGAGCAACGGAAGTACAATTTCGAAAAGTAATAATAATAATGATAATAATAATAACGATAATAATAATAATAACAACATAATAATAATTAGTTAGATGTGGCAATCCTAAAACTTTCTTCTATCTCATGCATGTTAATACTTCCTTAAAAATGCAGCATAGATGCGCTACTGGTTAGGTGTTTTTATACTAAAATCTAGTCAACAACAACTTACATCAATTTTTAACTGAATCTGAAGTTTGATGAAAACCTGTGCATTAGTTTTTGACATAGAACTACTGCAAAATCTTTTTAAAAAAGTTGCATGATTGTGAGACATATTGAATGATGTACACCAAAAACCAGTCAGAATCAATTTTTTATCAGATGCTAGCTGAATCTGAAGTTTGGTGAAAATCTATGCATTACTTCTTGAAATACAGCTATTGCGAAAACGTAAAAATCCGCCATACCAGCGCCATCTGTAGGGCGCAGTACACCAAAATAAATAACATTTATTTATATCAGGGACTAATTGAATCTGAAGTTTTAGAAAAATTCGTGCTTTAGTTCTTGAGATATAGCTATTACGATAATCACGAATAATGCAGCATGGCAGCATCACCTGCAGAGCTATTTGTACCAAAACGTAGTCAGCACCCTCTTATATCTAAGACTAACTAAATCTAAAGTTTTATGAGAATCTATGCATTAATTCTTGAGATAAAGATATTGTGGAAATTCTGAAAATTGCAGCATAGCAGAACCACTTGTTGAGTGAGAAATGCCAAAAGCTAATCAGGTCCAGTTTTCATCAAGGTCTAACTGTTGAGATAGAGTGTCCACAAAATTTTTGCCACCCATAGACTCAAAGAGTGACAGAGTGACAGACAGACTCATTTTGTAAAAACATGATTTTTGGATTCTTTAACACCTAAAATGTGTAAATCCATCGAAAACCGGATTTCGATAATTTTCACGAATCCAGTACTTTCTTCTTGTAAAGATAGAAAAAAGTAATAATAATAATAAAAATAATAATAATACAACAATAGTAACAATAATAGTAGCAATAATAGTAATAATAATAATAACATAACAACAACAATGACAGTAATAATAATAATAATAATAATAAACCAATCTGTAAAGATTACATTTTTTTCACCAATACTTAACTGGTAACAGCGTTAGCTAGTAATATTAGTTTACCCAAATTAAAAATTTTTTTATGTATTTCCAAATATCCCTGTGTCCATTTAGTCACAGTACCAATTCTGATATTCCTTTTTTCCCTTCTATTCTTATTTGACTTTTTTCTACCTTTACAAGGGAAAGTATTGGATTTGTGCAAATTTTCGAATTCCGGTTTTTGTCAGATTTAACAAATTTTAGACGTCAAAGAATTCAAAAAATATGTTTTTAGAAAATGTCTGCTTGTGTGTCTGTCTGTCTCTATGTGACATAAATTTGTGGATGCTCTGGCTCAAGAACTAATGTACTAAATTTCACAAAACTTTAGATTCCATTAGACCTTGATATAAATTGCAGTTGATTATTTTTTTATGTAGATCGCCCATCAGAGCGCTATTATGTTGCTTTTTTCACGATTTTAGCAATAGTCATATCTCAAGAACCAATAGATAGATTTTCATCAAACTTCACACATCTTTAGTCCTTGATATATTATGGTGGTGATTAATTTTTGATGTAATTCGCTCAACAAGTGGCGTTGCTATGCAGCATTATACATGATTATCGCAATAGCTCTATCTTAGAAAATAATGATCTAGTTTTTCTAAAACTTCAGATTCAGTTAGTCCATGATATAAATTAATATTCTTTTGTTTTTGGAATAAATCATTAAATAGGTGGCGCTTCTATCCATGTTTATTTACGATTTCTACATAATTCTACTTCAAAAACTAATGCAGTTGTTTTCCTAAAACTTCAGATTCAGTTAGAACTCGATCTAAGTTGCTGTTGATTACTGTTTGGTGTAAATCATTTAACCAGTAACGCTGCTATGCTCTATTTTTCTGAAATTATTAATATAAATTATGATCAAAGGTTTGAAATTATAAACTATATAGAGGGTCTATAATTGCAATGTGTAATTGCCTGTGATGGCACCCATGTGGAAAATGTGTAATCAAAATAAAAGTTTTAGTTTCTCCGATCTGTATTGTAATCAGAGATTAGTGTACTGACTCTGTGTCACATGCAAGTTTCCTCCTTGCTCCCCAATCGAGTTTTTTCTATGGGGGGTAGGATTCCCAGAACGGTTTTTTGTGCGTGCATAACATGTCTGTTTCTTGCGATACACGTACGGTTCCAACGCTCTTTAGGATTTTCGCATGCGCTGAGCATTTTTCGATGAAAAAAATAGGTGTTGCCATTGGAAATTTTCGAGTTTCTGTAACTATAACCGTAACCGTGAGCGCCATTTTGTTGTCGTTCACAGAATCTCGAGCTCATACCTCTGAATAGCTATATCTGAAATTTCATTTCGATCGGTTGAGCGGACTGGCCGCTAGAGCTCCCTATATCGGCAAAGTTTTTTTTATGACCACCCTGTATATTAAATTATATAACAATGTGCTGTCCCAAAAATATAGACACCTGAAATTTTTTTGGGTTTTACATTTATAAAAGTTACTAAAAACTTATTTTTAATATTTAATTTACTTCTACGGCACTTTATAACATCAAATACTATAGAATTAACTAAGCACTTCATTGCAAAAAGAAATATTTCAAACTATGCTTTGTAAATTGCAGTTTATAAGTCATTCACACATGTACGTTGCTTTCCATTTTCATATATTTTACAAGATATGGTCCCTCATATATTCTCAATGGGACTGAAATCAGGACTAAGTGCTGGCCAGTCTAATAGGCCGATATTGTTTTGCCTAAACCATGTTTTAGTTGATGTCGAGGTATGGATAGATGCCCCACCGTGTTGAACAACACAGTCTAGTCCTGCTAGCAAATCTATAATTGGCAATAAATTGTAAAAGTATCTATAGTAGTTGTAAGTAAATATATAATTGGCAGTGTAATATCCTGATAATTCCCTGATTTCACTTATCTGTCCGTAAATCCTAGAAATGTTTGGGTGTTGAAAGAAAACCCTCCCCAGGTCATTACGGATACTCCGCCTTGTTGCCTGCTGAAACAGTTAAGTTCTTTTCTTAGGCCTTGCCAGTAAAATTTATAATCATTAGAGCCGTCTAAATTCCATAATTTTTTCATTACTGACAATGACAGAAATCTATTTTTTAGCGTATGACACATGTTTTCTAGCCCACTTTAGACATGCATCTTTATGTCTCTGCTTTATGCAGTTTTTGGTTTCATTCTCCTGTAAATAATATTTGTTGAAGCTTTAATTCTTCTGTGTACAGTACTTTTTGAAATTCTAGGAATTCATGCAATACTACGCACAGGTAAATTATCAATCGAAGCCATTTTTAATAACATTCTGTTATCAAGTTATATTGTTTTTTTTTAGGTCTTCCGACTCAAATTCTAGTATTCCCCAGGTTCTACATGTTCTCAAAACTCTATAATTATTCTCAAAGATTTCTTTATTTTTCGCGATATTTGTATAGAGTGTTTTGCTTGTGTTTTAAATGTAAATTCTTAATAATTTCATCTTTAGAAATTTCTATAGAACGTGGCATTTTTATCAGAAAACGCAGAAATGTATTTTCCAATTCACGAACAAAACAATACACGTTAAAAAAAAATTCGTTAAATTTACGGCAAAAACTGCCGGCAGAAATGTTGCCAGCAGTTTTTGGCGTAAAAATTACCGTAAAATTATATGTAATAAAAAATTACATCTAATATTTTACAGCAATTTTTGTACGTTTTTTGCCGTAAATTTAACATTATTTTTTTTTTACATTGTACATTTAATTCATTTTATTCCACAAAATTTCAATAAATTATTAGGCTGAAAATGCAGCAGATTGTATTTAAATTAAAGGGAAAAAATATTCTGCATTTTCAAAAGTAGTCGAAAATATTATTGTTATTATATTTTTTGTGAACAAAACTATAAAAGAAAACATGTAATGTTGTACTGTGTTTGAGACTACTTTGCTATTACTGTACTACTTTTGAGACAGCACATCGTCATGTACTTTAAGGTACATTTTATAATTTCAAGCCTTTAACAAGCCCTTATAAATTATGGTTAACATAATTTATATGTGTATATCAGCAAAAGTGCTATCACTTATTACCTCTCACGAATTTTGATTGTAACTTAATATGCTTTAGTTAAAGAAAATTTTATTGAGTGTCTGAACATTTGGGATACGGTGTATATTAATTTTGCTAGAATCAACCTATTTCTTTAAACATATACAAAACGTATTATGAAAAATGAGGTGTCATTCAAAAGATTTTTAAGAATTTTTGAAACAGAGTAATAGCTCATTAAAACACGTTGTTTGTTAAAAGTTTGATGGGTGTAAAACCCCCACATCACTCAAACCAGACAATTCAGTAAAGAAAACTAACTATTGGAAATAAATTATAGAAAAAAAAAGGAACAGAGGACAGTTGATTGACAGCTCAGACAAGAAATTTATAGCGGCAATAAGACTGTGAAATTTATAGCGGCAATAAGACTGTGACGGACGGCCATAAATAAGATGACAAAACAGAGACACTTTCACTAAGAGTGTATTTACGACAGGGCAAAGGGGAAATCTTCGTGTGAGGTAATAATAATCAACAATATAGACACTCTGACGACTAGGCCTTTACAAGCCCCTAGAAAATTAAAATTAGGGGGTGTTCAATTTAATAGTCAATTTAAGGACAGCCAATAACAGTGGGCCGCCTTAAAAGAAGCACAAATGAAATAACACGAGACTGGAAGGGGAAAAAAATATATTAAAAAGAAAACTGTGAATGGTCGAAGGATATTCGACTACAGAATAATTATTATACATTTTGCTTCTTGAGTTTCTGAAATAATAAGAGTCAGTCAGTCAGTCTACCAAGTGTGCTCGAGTGAGATGTGCCAATATGGGTAACGAAAGTGTGCCGGACTTCTCCTCATCTGCCCGGATATACATTTGCCTATGTCGTCAGCGATTTTAAAAAAGGTATGCAATTTACCGACTTATTTCCCCTTATTTTTGCCCACAAGCATAGAGTATGATAGAACAATCAAATAATAGGGAAACACTTGCACGCCAATTGTCCCGAAGGTTAATTCATTTTGGTGATGATTACTCATGAATTTATGAAATTGATTTCAATGTTGAAAATTCGTACTACAAAGCACAAAATGTAATTATGCAGCAATACCAACAGCTATAAAAAAATAGATTTTGTTTTGATTATTTTGTATTTTTGTAATTTATTTATGTGCATGTATATATTTAGTGTATTATGTGTGTTCTGTGTTGTACAATAAAATGTTTTTTGTATTGGAAATGACAAAGCATGGTAATGATTTATGGAGTATGTGTCGAAATTACTACAGGTGCATGCTGATCAACGTTTCATAAGGATCTGATAGCATCGAAATAACACAACGCATAAATTAATCTAATTTTTTTTGGATGAGAATATTTTTTTTTGTGAGAAATTTTAATTGGAAGTATTTTGTAAGGAATGTTATCATTTTTATTAGGATTGTTATTATTATTCCTTATGCTGCAGAAAATATTCTTTTCCCTGAATAGATCCTAGAAACATAATACGATCACTAACAGATTTAATTATAATTATTATAAAATAAAAAAAATTGGTTGATCAAATTGATGCACACAATTTTGGGGAGAGAAATCTCGGAGAAAAATCAAAGGTAATAAGGAAGTAATATAAATATTACAAATTATTTTTAGGTAAGCAAAAATCTCTCCATCATCTCAACCCCCCAAAAAATTGGTAGATGATGGGTGTAAAACCCCCACATCACTCAAACCAGACAATTCAGTAAAGAAAACTAACTATTGGAAATAAATTATAGAAAAAAAAAAAGGAACAGAGGACAGTTGATTGACAGCTCAGACAAGAAATTTATAGCGGCAATAAGACTGTGACGGTCGGCCATAAATAAGATGACAAAACAGAGACACTTTCATTAAGAGTATATTTACGACAGGGCAAAGGGGAAATCTCCGTGTGAGGTAATAATTATCAACAATATAGACCCTCTGACGACTAGGCCTTTACAAGCCCCTAGAAAATTAAAATTAGGGGGTGTTCAATTTAATAGTCAATTTGAGGACAGCCAATAACAGTGGACTGCCTTAAAAGAAGCACAAATGAAATAACACGAGACTGGAAGGGGAAAAAAATATATTAAAAAGAAAACTGTGAATGGTCGAAGGATATTCGACTACAGAATAATTATTATACATTTTGCTTCTTGAGTTTCTGAAATAATAAGAGTCAGTCAGTCAGTCTACCAAGTGTGCTCGAGTGAGATGTGCCAATATGGGTAACGAAAGTGTGCCGGACTTCTCCTCATCTGCCCGGATATACATTTGCCTATGTCGTCAGCGATTTTAAAAAAGGTATGCAATTTACCGACTTATTTCCCCTTATTTTTGCCCACAAGCATAGAGTATGATAGAACAATCAAATAATAGGGAAACACTTGCACACCAATTGTCCCGAAGGTTAATTCATTTTGGTGATGATTACTCATGAATTTATGAAATTGATTTCAATGTTGAAAATGCGTACTACAAAGCACAAAATGTAATTATGCAGCAATACCAACAGCTATAAAAAAAATAGATTTTGTTTTGATTATTTTGTATTTTTGTAATTTATTTATGTGCATGTATATATTTAGTGTATTATGTGTGTTCTGTGTTGTACAATAAAATGTTTTTTGTATTGGAAATGACAAAGCATGGTAATGATTTATGGAGTATGTGTCGAAATTACTACAGGTGCATGCTGATCAACGTTTCATAAGGATCTGATAGCATCGAAATAACACAACGCATAAATTAATCTAATTTTTTTTGGATGAGAATATTTTTTTTGTGAGAAATTTTAATTGGAAGTATTTTGTAAGGAATGTTATCATTTTTATTAGGATTGTTATTATTATTCCTTATGCTGCAGAAAATATTCTTTTCCCTGAACAGATCCTAGAAACATAATACGATCACTAACAGATTTAATTATAATTATTATAAAATAAAAAAAAATTGGTTGCCGTGATACCAGTTCCTTAATTATTTATTTTTATGTATTTAATTTAAATGATTAAAAGAACGAACTTGGTTGATTTTAGTACTTTAATAATACGGTAGTATTGTAATTTCTTTTAATTTGAGTACTTTAAAGAACCAAATTATTTTTCAAGAAATTAATTAGCTTCAATTTAGATATTATTACTGCCATATTAGAAGTAAATATTTAATTAATATTGTGATTATTTGAATTTTTTTAAGAAAAAAAAATAATTTTGTGATTACTTGAATTCCTTTTGTAAAAAAAAAAAAAAAAAAAAAAAAAAAATGATAATGAAATGAATGAATGATTCTGACAAATATGCATGTTAAAGGAGATAATTAGGTTGGAGATAAGATAGATTCTCTTTTTATTATAAGAAAATAGGAGTTGTTGTTAAAATTGGTATATATATACGTAAAATAATAAAATAAATAAAAATTTGTTTTTTTTTCACATAATAAATTTTATGAATATGATACTAAACCGAGACATTGGCATGCAAGTGTATTTTTGTTTGAGATAATTGGCACATTTTTCAAAAAAAAAAAAACTGTATATATATGTATGTTTACACTATTGGAAAAAAAAAAGAAAGGTTGTTATTTAATTTATGTATTTATGTGTCATATGATAGAAAGGATTTTATTCTAAAATTCATCAAATATTTTGATATTTTATGTCTAGTACATGTGGATAAAACTGTATAAATTAAAAAATAATAATAATAAGATATGTGTATATATTTATATCAAGTTGGTTATTTTAATTAAATCATTGTAGTTTTATTATTTAAAAAAATTGAGGATAATTGAGTTTATGACTAAAGGAGGTACGAGGAAATCTCTCAGAAATAGCACGCGTTTAAGTGGTGTTAAAACAAGAAGGCAATTAAAAATATTATTAAATAAAAACGAAGAAATTTCGGGAGACAACAAAAACGATAAACAAAGAAAAAAAACAAAGAATTCGGGATCAAAAATTTCTCGGACAGGAAATATGGCAACTCCTAACGCAGAGCATTTAGTAGGATTAATTTATCTGCTTGATGGTAAAAAAGAAACTAATATCAATTATTTCCTACTACAATTTGATAATTTAATTGACAAAACGACATATAGCGATGAACACAAATTAACAATTTTGAAAGCCAAGATCATAGGATCGGCAAGGGAAACTCTCATGCAGGATGAATCATTATTTTTAGAAGCAGACATAGGAAAATTCAAGGAGAAGTTAAAAGAATTATTTTCCGTTAAATGTAATTTCGGGGGTGCTCAGAATTTATTTTTCAGTCTAAAGCAGAAACCCGATCAAACATTAGCTAATTTTACAAATGCATTTAATGCTACGGCAAATTTATATATAAAGAAAAGTGGTCAAAAATTAGAAGATAACAGCAACGCAAAATTTTTAGACCAAATGAAATTGGCAAGATTCCTAGATGCAATCCGCGCAGATATTAGTTTAGAAGTGAGAAAAAATGCACCCGAAAATTTTGAGGCAGCATGCAAGTCCGCACTAAGATTGGAAGAGGCTTACAATCAAGCAAATATTCCCGAAATAAATAGCATTACCGTTACTAAAGAGAATGAAATATTGGGAAAATTAAATAAATTAAGTGCAGGCAGTGCAGAGCAAATTCAGACACTCGTCACCGAAATAAACAACCTTAAATTGAAATTAAATAATAGATCGGAGAGAGAAAAAACATGCTGTGAGGTATGCGGGAAAGAAAACCATGAGACAAAAGATTGTTGGTTCAGACAAAAATATAGTAATGATAACGCGGCTACGAATATTAACAGATTTCAAATTAATAGAGGGTCGCAGGTCTCACGCACAAGAGGCTACAGAAATAACTATAAACAGCAACAAGGATTCCAAAATATGGGGTATCGATCAAATTGATGCACACAATTTTGGGGAGAGAAATCTCGGAGAAAAATCAAAGGTAATAAGGAAGTAATATAAATATTACAAATTATTTTTAGGTAAGCAAAAATCTCTCCATCAAAGTTAATTAAAAAAGAATGAAAAAAAAGTACCAGAAATTAATTTCAAAGCATCATATCAAATATGTTTCATATTAAATAATACCGATTTCTCCAATAATCTATTAATATTCATAATTTTTCGAAAACAAGTCGATTTCATAATATGGTACAGGATTTCGGCAGTAAAACACCCATTACAATGCGTCTATATATTTTTTTAATTGAAATTCATATGATACTAATGATGATTGCTGCCATTGTAATACCTTATTATGCATTTGATAATACATTCTATAATTAAACATTGGATGTTGTCAGCAAAAGTAACATAACTTATCAATATTTCATGATCCATAATTTACAAATATCGATATTGCGGATTGTGATAGATAATTTTTTCTTCTTAACGCTTTCGATATGTTACATGCTTAATACTTTATTTTTATCATATGAATTTCATCAATGGTATGAAAAAATTTCAGTGCGAAATTCACTCACGAATATTACAACAATTAACCTCACATGCTTTAAAAAGGATACGGGAAAATATCGATATTTCTGTTTTATTGATCTATCTTTCTTATTTCTCTTCTCAGATTACCAAAATAAAACAAAAAACATCAATTTTAATTTCAAAATTAGATACCTCATCAAAAAATTCCCAAGCGAACATAAAAAAACACAAAAAGAGAGAAAGAAAAAGATCTTTTGATGAAATATTTAAGTGATTATCGCACACAAAATTTGAAATTAATAATTTCATTTCTTTAAGTCAGCTTTTTCCTTTGAAATCGTTTGAAGATTTTAAAATTTATTTAATGCATCTTAAGATTTTTTTTTTTAAGGCAATGAAACCTTTAGTGTTACTTTGAAAGTCGAAAAATATATTATGTAAGTATTGTGGAATTGGAATATGAATAATGAAAAAAAAAGTCTAAAGGAGAAAGAAATATACAGTCTCAAATGAATTAGCAAATGAAACTAAAGAATTATGTTAACTAATGAATGCAATTAAGTTTCGAGTATAAACGATTGTACACTTTAGAAAAATCGAAAAAGTGTTTTATTTAAAGTTTTTTTTTTTATTTCATCTATAAATAATGTTTATAATGAATAATTTATAAGGATTAATAATAAATTAAGATTCATAACCAAGGAAAAAAAAAGTCTCAATATCCTGTTTTTAAAGTATAAAAATATGAAATAAAAACAAATTAAAATATCCATATTAAGCATATTCTATTGTTTTGTTGTTTTGTATTATTTTTGACAAAGTAAAAGACAACTATTCCCAGAAGGTAACAAACAAGGGAAATGTTTTAAACATTAAACGATTTTATCGATTTAGTATAAAACAAGTATATACTGCAAATTCGCGAAACACTTTTGCAACACTACACTGTTAAAAGTATTCCTGTAAAATTACGGGGAGAAGCCTGTAGCGGAGATTCCAGTCATATTCCAACTAGTCGTTGGGGGCCACCGTAATACTTACCCATCATGGATATATATATGAAAATAAAACATATGAAAACTATTTATACAATGCATTGCAATTCATAAACAAAATTTAAATATTGTTAATATACATAGTAATGCTATATTAAAGAACTGCTGATGTACCAATTTCGACAAATTATATAAAACGCCAAACTACTCAAGTAGTACCGAACTGCGTAAAAGGAACATCCTTATAACTCCAAAAATAATAATTCTATTAACTAACAATTAATTGCGCCGGATTAAGCGTCTCATTTCCAATTAAAATATACCTCTGAATTGAAATTTGAATGAAATACAGTGTCATGAAAAATCGAAGAATGTGGAAAACAGGATTACAAATATCTCGGCAACTAATAATCCGATTGACTTCGTTTTATATGCAAAATGTGTGTCATTTTATTGCCTTTTACGTCCATTCCTTAGAACAAAAAAATTCGCAAATTTTTATATACGTTTCATCAGAACGAATTTTTCGAGAGTCCGAAAAAAATAGTTCCGGATAATCGAGGTTGCTGATATTAAATAGGCTTCGTCCCATTCTTACATACTAACTACATACAAAATTTCAAGTTTCTATCTCAATTTGTTCGGGAGGTAGAGCGTTTACAGACAGACAGACGGACGGCAAATTTTTTTTTTCTAAAAATATGTTTTTCGGAATCTCCACTATCTAAAACGTGTAAATCCGTCAAAAATTTTTTTTCGATTTTCAAAACGATTGCAAGACTTACCCTATACTACGTATGATAGGTAAGTAAAAAAAAAAAAAAAAAAACATTTCAATAAACAATTTTATTTTACTTGATAGGTCTAACGAAAAATTAAAAAGAAATATCGAAATGTTTCGATTCTATCTAATAAGAACCATAATCATAATAAAAAATAATAATTTTATTATGATTATGGCTCTTATAAGATGGAATCGAAACATGCCAATATTTCTTTTTAATTTTTCGTTACACCTATCAAGTATAACAAAATTGTTTATTGAAATGTTTATATGTAAAAGGTGTATTTCTTAAAATCTTGTGATTTAAAAATCTAAAAGATTTAATAACTTTTTTTGTTAAAAAAATCATGTCCATCATTTTGTACAGCTATATAACAGGATATAATGCATTTCAAAACACAATAACACTTTCCTTATTGCTCAATAGCATATCGCATGTTATAAAATCATCACTTTTTTTTTTTTTTTTTTTTTTTTTTTTTATGATGAGTTAAAAAGTATGTTACGGTTAAGTGACATAACTTTTTGGAACACAATTAAAAAAAGGTTACAGCCGAGCGGAAGAAAATGTATGGGGTCATATCGTAATTTTGCAAACAGATGGGCTTTAGGAAAATGTGGATTGTCCTTAATTTTCTAAGTATTTAAGGAATAAGACCGCTTAGTGGATCAGACAATTTTTCCTTAAATAAGGCTGTTGCCTGTGAAAATTGAAGGGCGAACGCTCAAATTGCAGTAAATATATATATATATATATATATATATATATATATATATATATATATATATATATACTCTCTTAAAACGAAAAAGCTGAAATAACTCAAGTTGAGCTGAAATCCACTCTTTTCCCATGTTGAAAGGAACCTTCTCAAGAAGAGCTGAAACAACTCAAGTGAATGAGTTGTTTTTAATCAACTCATGATTGAGTGATCTCCATTTTACTCATACTTGAGTGAAATCAAATCAATAAAGGTTAAATCCAGTAGTACTTGAGTGATTTGTAATCAAGTCATACTTGAGTGAAATGAAGTAATTTAAGACTGAATCTCGTAGCACTTGAGCGATTTGTAACCAAATCATACTTGAGTGAAATGAAGTCTTTAGGATTAAATCGAGTAGCACTTGAGTTAGCTTCAGCCAACTCGTATTTGAGTGAAGTGAACTAATTTAAGGCAAATCCAGTAGCACTTGAGAGATTTGTTATCACTTCAAGTTGGAGTGAAATGTTGTCATTTTTGATTTAATCCAGTAGCACTTAGGCGATTTGTAACCAATTCATACATGAATGAAATCAACTCATTTAAGAGTTAATCCAAAACTCCTTGAATTTGTAGAATTGAATAAAGTCACTCTTAAGAAAAGCAAAATTGCTTAAAATTACAAAAATCTCGTGATTTCTAAATCGTTTAAATAAAATCACATCATTTAAAACTAAATTCAGTAATCCTCGATTAATTTTTATCAATGAAATTCAATATAACATGGAATTATTGCCATATTTTCAGTGTTGCAATTAAATTCTCATTTCAGATTTAAATTTCTGTTTATTGACGTTACAAGGGTATATATATATATGTATATATATATAGAGAGAGATTGGAAAACTAACATGGATTCTCCAATACTTCTTACAAGTCTTTAATTAACAAGACTTAAAACATTCTAATTTACATGACTGAAAGTTCTCTAATGAATCATAAAAACATTTTTTTTCTTTCTAATTCAATGAAACTGTTTCCTATGCCAATTTAGGGGAAAAGGCAATTGAATCGTTATACAAAATTAAATAGAGCTTACATGAATTTGTTATTATTCTGTCAAATCAGAAATTTTTAACATCAGTATTTTCTTTTGTTAAATTTAAAGTACATATATTCATTAAATTAAAAATACTGGTGATCTCAAAATTGTAAATTTGAAAACACTTATTCATGCAAACTGCCTAAATTTGCATAACTGTACAACAGCACCCGAACAACATTAAACAGAATATCAGCTTCTGATGCTGTGGTGCTAATGGGATTTTTCCTTTCCTTTCTTGCGCAATATCAAGTTTACATATTTTCCAATGATACTTATAGCTTCAGATATGCTTATATACAATTTTAATTTTTTCATTAGCTTCTGATTTAATTGTAAATAACTATTTTTTTATTAAAAATTTATGATTTCAATCAAATAAACCAATCATAGGCATCTTACTAAAAAAATATTGAAAAAATATACTTGATATCAGCCCAACGACTCAACTTCAGCACCACAATGTCAGAAGCTGATTGTTCCCCTTAAGAGTTTAGATAATCCTATGCAGAAGTTATTTTCAATAATCTTGCTTGGATTTTAAAATGTTTACTTTTTTTTGGGGGGGGGGGGCATAGAATATTTGAGGATGATCTGTAAGTTGGTTAGTTTTTATTTTTGCAATTTTGGTTAGTTTTTTTTAAAAATATTAATATGAGTTTCAGAACCAGTTTTGAAAAAGAAAGTATTAAAAAACATAAAACCTAAATTTAAAAAAGTATTCCCCCCCCCCCCCCCGCACACATGGCCAGCGCAGGGTTTAAATAAATGAAATTGAAAATATTTTAAATGGATAAACATCAACCCATGATACCTTGTAATTATTCCTAGATTTAAATCTCAATCAAAATCTTATATTTCTTAAACTGACTAAATTTAAAAAAAAATATTTTAATTGTTTAGTTTGAAATCTGAAATGGCTTTGAAATCTTAGATAAAATAATTGTTACCCATAGCATTTATATAAGCACATTGCAATTGGGAAATGTGGAGGAATGCCATTAAAAAACTTGTATAGCTAAAATTTTGATTATGGACAATTATTTTATTGTATGAAAAACCTTCCACTAAATATTGTAGTACAAAAGTTAAATGCAGAAATAACTGAGAAATGGATTTATTGACCATGTGCAATTATTCTTTATATCATTTAAAACATTTGTTAAAACTTGAATTTATATTCAAGAATAACTTATTTCTTCTTAATTAATCTTTTAATTTTTGATTTTATTCAATGTTTCTTAAATAAACTAACTTTTAAATAAATACAAAAGCATAAGACTGCAGCATTTTGTGTCAAAAGTTAGAGCCAAATGTGCAATTTAGAATGTTGCAAGAAAGAAAAAAAAACTAATTTTATTTAACAACAAAAACATTTTATTTAGCAAAAATAAAATAAACCTAACATTAATTGATAACAATTCTTTCCAACATCAGATAAACAAGTTTCAATAACATCTTTAACAGGACCTTTATAAATATAACAGTCCATTTGCATTAAACATTAAATATAAAGAGCATATTGTAATCTGTCCACTGGTTTGTCCAACTTTTAAAATCGTAGGCAAAATAGACACTTTGTTGAGGATCCTTGAGATTAAATAAGATTGTTGAATTTGACTCCTCACAGTAGAATTTTACTCCTCCATGAAATCACCATCTTCCTGTGTTAAAAGAAAATATTGAAATTAAGTTAAATAGCAATAAATATAATATTAAGGAATGATTATGAACATATTAAAATATTTTGCAGCTTTCAGATTAAATGTTTTATAAAATTTCCCATCCATAGTCTAAACAAAAAATGAACCATACACTAAAAATTTTAGCTTTATAAATGTTACACTACTGAAAATTCAGCCAATCATGAATAAATAAATCCTGTGCGATTACACTTATCCGCTTGTTTAAATCATGGTGTTACTTCTGATACAATCTTAAAATAAATCACCATTTTAAAAACAAATTTAAAATGAAAGTTCTTAAAGCAACATTATAAAATATTGTTGAAAATTCACCTTTGTTGTTAGTTTCAAAATGTATCAGCGCTGGCAAATACCCAACCAATACAGGTTTTTGTGGATTTTTAGTTGTTTTTCTATATATTTGCATATTTATATAATACAAGATAGAGCCTACAACAATTAGACCAGGGTTGACACGGTTTAAACCAATTGGTTTTAACTATGGTTTAAACAACTGTTTACTCCTTTTGGTTTAAACAACGGTTTAGTTTAAACGAATTGGTTTTTTTCTATTAAAAAAAAAAAAAAAAAAAAAAAAAAAAACGCTTTTTTTTTTTTTTTTTTTTTTTTTTTTTTTTTTTTTTTTCCCGGAAGAAATCTAATGACATTTTCTCTTTTTCTTAATAATTTATGTATGTCAGATGATTGAATATAAATAACTTCTATTTTTAACACTTTATATCAGCAATAAGCATTGGATGTAGCAGGTTCAGATCATTTTTTGGGTATAGGATTAAAATCAGTCTGCAATGGTGAATATATTTATTTCTCTTTAGAAAAAGCTTCGAACATGTGAATTGATCTAATATAAAATAGATTAAAAATATTCAATATTTAATAGAAAATATCTTAATTTTTTGAATTAATTTGTAAAAGAAAAAAAAATCAAAATTGTCTGCAAACTCTGAAAATTTTTTGTGAACAGCATTCTAATGTTCTTCTATATCATCTGACAATGGAGGAGAGGCAATTGCGCGGAATACTCAAGATTTTACTCAATCAATGTTTGACAAAGCTAATTACATAGTTTATGTTACGTATTTAAAAATCACAAAATTCCCCCCCCCCCTTTTTTTGTAAATTTACTTTTAAGTGTGAGGGGGTGGGAGGTGTCAAAATCCATGTTTGTCCCAGGCACAAAAGAGGCTAGTTTCAGCACTAACTATGCGGATATGAAGTTTCCACACCTCAACAGGAAAACGAAACAGTCAGTTAAGGCCCCTGGTCCTCGCTCGAGGAAACGCTCGCGAGCTAATGCTATTCCTATGGCTATTCCAGTTTCAAAACCGGTTTTGAGAGGGAAACTAACTTTGTAAAAAATATCTGCAACCAAAGTCGAAAAAGTAAAAAAGGCATGCACCTCAGCTATTTTATGCAAAAAAAAAAAAAAAAAATATATTCAAAAATGTCAAAATTCGAAAGAGTTTTTAGAAAAATACTTCCCCATAGGAATAGCATTAACTCGCGTGCGTTTCCTCGAGCGAGGACAGTGGCCTTAAGATGTCCAATCAGAAATTAGAATTATAATAAAGAACCCTGATTTCTTTAAAGGGGGTGGATTATGAATGTTTGTCGATTTATATTTTATGGATTTGCAGTAAATATTTAGCTCGCATAAAAAGAGGGGGAGGACTTTCAATTAAAAAAATAATAATAAAGACTATTGAAATGTAAGGAATTTTTAAATACTTTTAAGGTCTGTATGAACCCTGGAAAACTTTACATGTATTTAAATTATAATTAAATATAAATAAAGCTTATTTCTTTTTATGCACTTATTGACAGATGTGAAAATTTCGATACAAAGTTAAATATATGACAAAAAATCTATTTCAGCAAAACAATAGATATAGGAGATTAAGTTATTTTTCGTGAAGTTAACTGAAAGAAACAGAATCGCAGAATGATTTTTGAGACCCACTCTTATGAACTGTTTATATGTGCCCAACTAGACTATTCACAAGCACCTTACATTCCCACTAGAGTTAAATTGACAAATTATTAACATTTCTCAATTTTAGAAGAATTTATTTATCAAAATTACTCATTCATAATATATGCTAGAACATTAAAATTTAAATAAATGAAGAAAAGTTATTTGCCTAGAAAGTTGGAACTGGAACTTTACTTTTAAAAACTATAAACAGTGGTTTCGGCTGCAGAGGACAAACAAAATGTCAAGAACTTAGTTATTTTTTTTTTTCAAAATAATAATAAAATACAACTAGTGAAAAGTTGTGACGTTTACATCTGCCCCAGTTCCAAGTTTCAAATATACGTGAACAGGAAGTGAATGAAAAAAATAAGATGACTGTCACATACAAACATAATTATTAATTAAATAAATAAAAGTAAAACCACTTACATTTCTCAGGTTTTCACTAGAACAGACCTTGTTAATGGCAATGTATCACTTATAGGAGTACCTCAGTCAGATTCTGGAACACTTTTTATTCAAATCTACACAATAAGTAATCAGTAGAACTTGTTATCAGCCAGGCTTACTTGATTATTCTGTAAAAAATGCAGTATTATACATACAGGGTGTTTCAAAAAATATATATACTATTTATTAATAATTGGTATATACTTTTCCTTTCCTTTTTTATACATATTTTTTCAAATAATTCTTTTTTTTTTTCAGAAACGGGAAAATTTACATAACAGACAGAGGGAAAAAAAGTTACCAGTCTTGCAAAACAACAATGTTGGTGGTTCGATTGAGTTTTTGGTGGTCTTATACCAGCAGTCCACTAAGAATTTCGAACGCTGTATACAGTCGCAGGGGAAAAAAGTAAACACTCCTAACTCTACAGTAAGAATCGTAAAAGAAAGTTACTAGTACCAAACAATAGGAAATTAACTATTTTTAAATAATGTACATAAAATTTAGTAGGCCAACCTGCAAATCAAAACCAGTCCAAAATTTGTCTTTTAATGGCTACACCCAATTTTCACAAGATAATTGTGAACGATTGAATTATAATGTTCAAATTATGCCTAAAAAGGAAATGTCATTTGGATAATAAGTTTTTGAATCAAACACTTAAAACTTTGAGCTTCTGATGTTAATTTATATTTTCATATTGCTATAATTATCTCCTGAAATTATAATTGTGAATATTTTTTGTGTGGTTATAGTACTAATACTAATATCAAAACATAAATGTATTATTGAAAAAAATTATGATATGAATTGCACAACCTACAATTTTATTGATTAATTTATATTTATTATGTCCTGCCTTATGTAAATCCAAAACTTCAATTTTTTCTTTCAAATAGTTTTTAAAGTTACTCTTAAAAAGTACAAAATGCTGGTTTAAAGGACCACCTATGATAAGCTAAAAAGCACAATTTGAATTTTTTTTTTTTTTTTTTTTTTTACTCATGTTATTAAAGCATTTGGGCTGGGATTACAGTGCCTCATTTAAGATAAATTTAGAATGTAAAGAAAGCTTAAAACTAAATTCAGTGCCTCGTGATAACACATCAACTTAAATACTTCCTACATTTATGTGCTGTGCAAATTATCAAAAGAGATCATGATATTGCTAAGGGGCGGTGCATCTTAACATTACCAATTTAGTGGAAGGCAATGATATCACAAAACATTTCTGAAAGGAAAGGGATTTGCTTCAATAGTTATTTTAGATTTACCAATTCAGTAACATTTTATAACATCTAAATAGTCTTACATTTATTACGATTATATTTTTTGTGAAAATACTATTATTGAAGTTATTAAAAGTTTATAAAATCATTTCATTCCAAAATTTGAAATTCTCCCACCGTTTCACATTCACCTGCCATATAATTCATTGTTAAAGAAATCAGGAACATAATATTTGGGAAATGATACCTGTATTTACCAGTATAGAAAGAAAAAAAATATATTTGTCTACGTTTTGTTGATAAATCCTCATTTAAACCTACCTGAAAGCAAGTGCAAGAAAACAATATTACTTTTAAAGCAATTTTTATGTAACAATGTAGCTAAATACTTTTAAATATTAAACAAACTATAATAATACAGACCATGCATGCAATAATTTTGCTCAATAGCAATGTAAAGCATTGCCAAACAAAACAGTAACAAGTACACACATGTTCAAACGTTAAGAATGCAAGAGTCTTAGAAATGTGTTTATATACACACTATTTTCTTTCCTTATATGCAGCAACATGTAGATCAAAATACAAGAGGACTTTGTTTTTCGTGTTTATATAGGGTTTTCCATCCCTTAACAATATTAGCAAAATTGAGAAATAGGAGTACACTAAAAAAAAAGCACTTGTAACCAGCCTGAACATCTATAAATAAATTTCTATAAATACAGATGTAATAATTGCATAACTTAATTCTTCAAAACTTTTATACTACAAGACTGTTAAATGAACTAAGTATTTACATTATAAGGCAATTTTTACTTCGCTTGATACACCATTTTATTTCAAGGTTGTTATGTACGGTACGTATGAGTATTAACATTAATTGTTTATTAAAAAAAAGAGAAGAGAAATCTATTAAAAGGATAGTATAATGTAAATAAATACTTTCATAGTACTTACTTCGTAAAATATCGGCTTCTTTAGCAAATAATCTTGAGGAAACCACGAACTTTTAAAATGCATCGAAAATCAGCGTGCATTGCATTCGGATCGGAAATCCTCCATATTGTATTTTGCAAGGTCAGGACGACATCAGCGCCAGCGGTGGATGAAAATAACGCGGGAATGATCTGTTTTCTTCTCGAATTCATTTGCTTAGTTTCCGATCTCAATGAGTGCATTAGAAATAGAAGAAAGCAAGTCAAGAAGAGTGGACCACTTAAAAATCAGCTCATTCACGATCCAGTAAATTAGAACTCTTTCTTGAGCAGCCAAATCCACTCTTTCGTTTTAAGAGAGTATATATATAGTGTAACATCCCCAGTAATTGGCAGGCACCAGTGATTGGCACATCCAACAAAAATGTCCTAAAATAAGATTTATATCCAGTCTTTTAAAAATGCAAGACCATATACCAGTTATATGCTCATTTACTTTACAGATTATAACTTTGATTTATGCTACTAGATGACAATAGTGCCTAGGAAAGAGAAACAATTATCGCTTGTATCAAATTAGCCATTTTTGTTGGAAATGCTTCTTCTCTAGCTTAAGAAAGGCATGCATTTCAATTTATTATTATCTGATTTATAGTAATTTTAAATTTTAACTGACAACAGTTTTGTTCAGTTGAAAAGGGTTACTTTAATATGTGTAAAAGTCTAAATGCCAATTACGGGTGATTACAGCAACTTTTTATAAATATATTTTTATAAAAATACTTTTTCAAATATTTTTGCTTTTAGTGGACAAAATAGATGCACAGATATGCACTCTTTGATTTAAAAATATTTGCAAGTAAATATTTTATTTCTTGGTAATGAAAATAGAAGTAAGTTTAAAGACAAATCCTTAATGTGCCGATTACTGGGGATGTTACCATATATATATATATATATTCTAAGAGTGAAATAAGTATACTGATTATCACTCCTAACTAAAATCGTTTTCGATCGTATTGTCAACTTATTGTGGATGCGTTGTGCCAGAAAAAACACTGTGCAAAATATCCTTCTATAGTGGAAAAAAAAAAAAAGAACTAGCCTTAAACAAATTTCCAGGAATGACTCTGGAATGATGCTGATGTGTAAGGTTTCAGGAAATAACGCGTCCGGGTGGACCATACCTTCCACGAGTAGAATAGACCAATCAGGAAAGGGCTCCGTCTATGCTTAGACCAATGAGGAGAGGGATGAATTCCAAAATTGAGTGTACACTGTTAAAAATCTGCTGCATTTTGTTGCGACGCATTCCACCGCTTGTATATAATATATCTATTCCAACCAATGAGAAAGCTCCATTTCACGGCCAAGTAACCGTTTTCTATACAAGCAGGGGAGTGCGTTGCAACAAAATGCAGCAGATTTTTAACAGTGTATGGAAAATAAGGTATCGCGAAGCGATTCCATGGGGTATTGGCGAGCGCAGCAAGCAGGGTTAGCCTACATCTTGGAATCGCGAAGCGATTACGCGGTGGGTTGGCGAGCGTAGCCCCCCTAGTATTGTTAAATATTACATATTTTTTTCCAGAAATACAGTTATTGATATTTATTGGTAGAAATTACAAATTAGTAAACTCACTCGGTTATCTCCTGCCCCCCCCTTTTCTTTTTTTTTTTTAATAAAACAAATTATGTCTTTTTGTATTTTAAAAATTGTTTAATTTTAAAAGCACCATGTACAAAGTGTTTTGAAAGTGTTTTACAAGTGCTGTTTTATAGTGTTTAAAATTGTTTTGCGTTTGCAATGCATTGTTAAAGACAAGGTTTTGTGCAACACAATAGTATAAGAGCAAATTTTCGCCAAAACTACTTCAACACAACTAACAACAGTAGTTGTAAAATGCATTTCTAGATAGTAAAACTTTTGCAATAGATTAAGATCCCAATCACAACACAAAAACTGTTTTGTATATAAAGTTTTCTAATTCACGTTGCATTAATGTGCTGTTAATTTGGTGACAAAAAAGTGTTTATAAATGTTTTTATTTTTGTGTTTGAGAAGTTACAGTGTAAGAAAATAAATTGAATTTAAAAGAAGAAACTATAGATAATAACATTAGATCAATTTTAAACACGATTATAGATAATAAATTCTAAAAATGCAAAATGATTAAATTTTGTACCAGAGTCGAAAGGTGACTTGAACAAAACAAAAAACAAACCAAATCTTCTGAAACAAAATGTTTGAAACCAACTTTAACTTCAGCCTTTGTAATCCGATGATATTTTAAAATACCATGTTTTAAATTTCATTTACTGCAATTACTAGTTTTAATACAGTTTAGAATGGGTTACAGATGCTTCATTTTATCCCATTGCAAAACCACTATTGGTTGTACAATTTTTATTTATTTATTATTTTTTTTTAAGGATTTTTTTTTAGCATGTTCACTGTCGCTCACGCGAAAGCGCGTGACATGGTGCGAACGATAAGAGGCCACTCACGCGCCAGCGCGTGATGTTTGGCGATATTCAATAGCCAGTCACGCGCTGGCGCGGGAAAATCTTTCACTGATTCTTTGTTATAAAAAGTAAATCGGCTTCTGTGAAAAACCCACTTCTATAGTGCGGCATTAATTATCATCACATCTTCATGTAAGCGGCAGCGAACGTGTTAAAGGATTTTTTTTTAAATTTTTTTTTTTTTTTTTAATTTGCTCTTTTTTAGCTTTTTTGTCATTAAACGATTGTGGAGGATAAGTATCAGTTCGGAAATTTTTCAATATTTCTATTGCAAAAACATTATATTTGCCAAATTCCTAATTTTATATGACGACCTCAGAAGCCAAGGGGTACAAGTGACAAAATGTCGATTTGGAGTAAATTGAGTTTAAAGATAATTGATGTTAAATTGGAACATCAATAAAAATTGACTAAATTGAAATAGGAAACATCTGCTTGTTGCATTCTAATCTTTCAACTCTCATTTCAATAACTGTTAAAAAAATAGAGTACAGTTTTCTTTAAATGTATAATTAATCAATATTGTTTATTTTTCGAAAAAAGTGGTTTATACCTCCCCAAGCAATCAGAAAATGACCTATATTTCTTTACCTGAAATGAAAAAAGCATATTTCCAGATACCCCGTGCACTTAACTCAATTTTTTCAATTTTGTCACTTATACCCCTTGGCTTCTGGGGTCCTCATATAATATTGAAGAAAATGTAAAAGATTCGAATGGAACTATAAATATTGCACAAAACTCCTATAAATTCAAATTTAATTAATCAATTTTAAATGGCAAAATCCTTCAAAAAAGTATTAAATAATTGTGTAATTCTTCTAGTAATAATAATAATAATAAAAAAAAAAAAAAAAAAAAAAAAAAAAATTTTTTTTTTTTTTTTTTTTTTTTTTTTTTTTTTTTTTAACTGCGTTATTTTTTTTCTTTGTTTAAAATAGCGTTTAAATCATGTTTTTATCTTCATTAGACCAGGAAATTTAATTTTTATGTTTTGGTTTGTTTACAAAATCAGCTTTCAAGCAATGGTTGTTATGCAAACGACTTCTTTTGTAAATGCGTTTTAATTCGTGATGAATTTTTTCACTATTTCTCTTATTTAAATTATTATAACTCAACATGCCTTTTAAAATTGTTTTGATTCAGAAAATTTGAAAAAAATATTTGCTTTTAAAAGTATGATTTTTCTTTTTTTTAAAGTTGCATCATTTTTTTTCAAATTTTTGTTTTAAACATTTTTAATTTTTATTTAAATTGATATTTTTTTAAATGGCTGAATCAAATTTAAAGCTTACAAATTTTTGTTTATTTATATGAAAAAAAAAAAATGATTTAAATTCGAAAAATAATATTTTAAGTTATAAAGATTTTAATTTACCCCATTTTTTTAATACATAATAACAATAATAATAATAATAATAATAATAATAAGTTTTATTATGTGATTTTGTTTACAAATAATACGATTAACCCTCATGAAAATACTCAAAATTTTAACTCAATAAATAAAAATTATTTAAAATGTGTCCCGAATCCCCTTAAAGCGATTATTGCACGTAAAATTAAAATTATAAATGTTATTTCTTTAAGTAACCTTTTCCCATTGAAATCTTTTGAAAGCTTAAGTGTATTTAATGAAATCTAACATTTTTTAAGGCAATAACACTTTGAAAATGTAGAAAAATGTATTTTGCAAGTAATATGAAATTAGAATATACATAACGAAAAGAAAGTTAGATTGGAAACAGATATATTCTCAAATGGATTATCAAATGAAACTAAAGAACTGTATTAACCACTAAATGCAATTAAGCTTTAAGTATTAAGCGATTGTACAATGTAGAAAAAGCGAAATGTGCTTTATTTAAGCAACTTTTGTTTCCATTTATAAATGCTGTTTGCAATGAATAATTTATTAGGTTAATAATTCATTGAGATTCATAACAAAGAAAAAAATTCTTGAAATCATGTTTTAATCCTTTCGGGTCTGGTGTACTATTAATAGTACATGTCTTTTCATCGAGCATTATTTTGTCTTAAGACGCTACACTACTAACTGAAAAAGACCCGGATGATAATGTAAAGTCTATGGGGGCATTCTTTTCAAATATCTCGCTCAAATTTTAATATTTTAACGTTTTTTTTCTTTTTTTTCTTTTTTTTTTTTTTTTTTTTTTTTTTTTTTTTTTTTTTTTGCTTAGGATAGTTGAGGACGACCTACAACCGGACTAGATTTTACTTTTTCAATTTTGGTTTCAAATTTAAAAAAAAAAAAAAAAAAAAAACCACGATAATTTTTACAACCGGTTTGAACCGGTTATGAAACTGAAAGTATTCTAATATAAAAGGATTATAGCTAAACTCGAAAAAGAAAAAACAAGGCCGGTTGTGGATCGTGTTCAGCTATCTTATGCAAAAAAAAAAAAAAAAAAAAAAAAAAAAAACATGTCAAAATATTAAAATGTGAGCAAGATATTTGAAAAGAACGCCCCCATAGACTTTACATTATCATCCGGGACTTTTTATGTCCGTAGTGTGGGCTCTTAACAATTAGTTAGTTACCTTCTACATATAGAAATGATAGTATGTGGCTATGTCTTTCTTATCATGACTTCATTTATGTTTTGACAATGGGTAATACAGTAAAACCCCGATAATTCGGATTAATTGGGACCGGACCCAATCCGAATTATCGAAAATCCGGATTATCCGGAGAATTAGAAAATAAATGAAATAAAATATAACATACTAACAGAAAATCACCTTTATGTTAAACTTATTGAATATTTGCAGATAGTAATAATGTTTACTTTGCTTAATTATTCCGAAAGCATGTCAGAAAAAGTTTTTTTTTTTTTTTTTTTAGAATACGACGATGAAACAACTTAACGTTATGGAAATTAGCCAATCGCTTCTCAAACTTGAAAAAAAAATGACTAAACCGATCCGAATTATCCGGAGATCCGGATTATCGGGGTCCGAATTAGCGGGGTTCTACTGTAATAATAATTATAAGCGTTTACTTATTTCTCTTTGCACGTTGGCGATTTCTTTAGTTTATATACATATATTTCATTCTTTAAATTTAAAATATAAGATAATTTTCTAAACGGATCATGTATGATAAAACGCAAAAAATATTAGAAAGTAGTAATATCCTCTCAAATCCTGTTGTAATACGTTGTTTTCAAAAGATTTTAAAAGAATTCTTCTTTAACATATTATCCTGTAAATATATGAATTGATATAAAATATGAATTGAATGGTACACAAAATAAGTACATTCGTTAAATTTTAGACAATGAGATAATCTTTAAACTTCAGTAAGTCTATAATTGGAGTTAAGAACAAAAACAGTGCAGAATTCACCTTGTTTACTAATTTAAGGGAGACCCGAACCTCATTTTCGGCCAAAAATCATCAAAAGTTCAAAAAAAATTTTTTCTCAGAAAACGATAAAATACATATTTGCGAATATCCATGCAAAATTTCAGAACTCGGGGACACTTGGAACAGGTAGAAAATGAGCTTTTTAAATTATACTCACTATAGAGTTTAAAGGACTAGCGGCCATTTAAAACGTGTTTTCCTGAAAATGACTTTTTTCATATTTTGCCTAAGTTCAAAGTACTAAGGCTCAGTGGTAAAATGATTTAGAAACAAAATATTTATGTTTTTAGAATCTTAAAAAAATTTGCAACAAATGCAAGGAGAGATATTTTTTTAAAACTATTTCTGAAATTTTTACATAAATTGGTAAACATGAAAATTATAACAAATTTAAGGAAATTTACCATGCGTATTTTTTTTTTTTTTTTAGCCGATTAAAATAGAAAATTAAAAATATCTCTCCTTAGTTCTTTTCTATATACTGTAACACTAATTAAGAAATTTTAGTTATACCAAAATATTGAAAATTGAATGAGGAATAGTAATTTTAAAAAGTGTATTTTTCGGCAAAAAAAATCATAAAAATCCTCATAAAAAATATACTTTTTAATAAAAAGTGAATTTTTTTGCTAATTATTCCTTAGAAGAAGATTCTTAAATAGTACACCAAAATTCATTACTTTAAAATCAATAATAAAAATATTGGGTTTTTTCTTACGGGTCTCCCTTAAAACGTAAAAATACATGCAACTGTATATAAATTTCTTAAAAGGTGCATAATAAAACACATAAAAACTTAAAAAACTTTTTGACCGTTAAAACTTTTTGAACTTTTTATAAGTACTGTAAATGTATTTTTTAGTTTTTATATGTTTTATTATGCATCTTTTAAGTAATTTATATACAGTTACATGTATTTTTACGTTTTAAATTCAGTAAGTCTAAACTGTTTATTAAAATTAACTTTAACGATTAATTTTATTAAAATAAAAGTAATTTTGTTCTCAAAATTGAAAAAAATTAAGACCCCAAAAAGGTTAAAAGTATGAAAATGTGAAATAAAAATAATGATAGTAGTGATAAGTATATTTCTAATTTTTTTGTTGGTTTCTTAAATCGGTTTGTTTTACTTTTCGACCTAAGGAATGATCAATCCCGGATATAGGTTATAAGAAATGTTTAAGGATGCAGATGACGTTGAGCAGCCGGAAAATGACCGTATTTTATGAGAACGGAAAACTCTGTAGTTTCTTAACCAATGAATGAAACGCGATAATTTGTTTTTCATTATTTTCAAACATTCTTATTATTTGATAAAAGATTCAAATGCACATATATTTATTAACATTATTTAATTAAACCATAATGACAAAAGTGGCTTTTAAAAAATATGAATGTACTGCAAGAAAAATTCGTCAATATACACTAAGTTATCGTTATTTTTTCACAAATAACTTCTGTTCTTCCAGAAAACGTATTTGTTCTGTGAGTTCATTCCGAACGTCGAAAAATGAGGAAAAGATCTAGCACGCATGCGCATTGGATTTGTTAGTAATAAATTCGAATTTATTTTTAAAATGAAAAACAAAAATATTATATTGATTAAAATGTCTAATTTAGTTTTAAAAGACAAAAATGTTTTCGAATTTAAAAATAAATAACAATTACTTTCTTTATTCGTTCAAAAATTCTCACAATCTGTTATTCAAAGTTGGATAAGTTGAATAAAGTTCAATAAACTAAGTTATTTCTATGATAAATATTCGCATATAAAATATACTTTAAGTGAACACATTTAAAAAATATTTTAATTAAAAAAAAAATAAAAAAAAATTATATTATTTAAAAAAAATCTTATCGAATAAAAATAGAACATCCATGTTTTTTCTCTGAAAATCTACGTAATATATTTAAAATTCACATTTTTATACTATAGTAATACTAAACGTAAAAAAAACCCAGCCACAGTTTCATTAAAGATGAAATCTTTCCGAGATTAATTGCAAAATTAAAAGCTTTTTAACGAAATACACCAAACCACACCCATACGAAATGAACGCTCCTATTTTAAAGCACAATAGTCATGAGCAACCGTAGCGCCGAGGATAAGCGCTGGCCTTGTAATGCTGGGGTCGTGAGTTCGATCCCCACCTCTTCCGCGTTGATTTTTTTCAAGTGACGGATAGTTTTCCTCTTTTGACGGAGAAAAAAATAAACAGAAAATCGTCAATCTGCAGACAATTTCTGGCAGCAGTGCCGCCAGTACTTTTTCTGTGAAAAGACGGAAGTTTTTTTGAGAGTGATTGAAACATGCATCTTGCGCACACGATTTTACAATTTCCACTGCAGATATATGTTTAATGTTTCATATTTTATTTGTTACAACAATATGTATTATACTGAACCTAAATTTGGCTGTATATTAAAATTCTTTAGCATAATTAATAGTTTTTCTAACATTCACTAAATTTCACACACACACACACATACACACACACAAAAAAAGTATTTATTTTTTTAATCCACAATTTTTTGTGATAAAAATCAGACTAAATTGAGGTTCAGCGTAAACTAACACAGGTTTAACTGTTATTAACACATGTGTAATGCTAACACTTATTTTCTTTTAACACATGTAAACTAAGAATATACATAATGCCGATGTCCATCTTACCCATATAGTGGGAGTAAAATGCCGAAATGCAAGTGTTTATGGATACAAAATTTTCGATGCTTTCTATAATATCTGTAAAATGAAATATGTTTTTAAATTGCACTGTTAAAAAAATCTGAAAGTCAAAGATATATTTTTTCCTGAATTTTACAGAAAAAGTTCCTTTTCACGAGAAAAGGGCATTTTTCGTTAAAAGTTGAAGTTTTCATCATATTTATTGAAAATAACGAAACGGACAAAGATGGAAGGAAACAACGGAGATATTCCTTTATCCATTGCAAATTTCTTTTGAATGTTTAGAAAACTGACATGCTGTTGCACAGTAATGAAAAGTCTAATTTAATAATCCTGGCTCTTTTGTAAGATTCGTATCTTGGTGCTGAATTGAAACTGTACTGATACCAAGAACTTTCTCATTAACAAAACAACCAGGCCATATTCTAATCATTCACTGAGCAAATGAAATTTCTCTAACTTTTAATCAAGTCCTATTATAATTATTCATTAGCCATAAAGAAATTATAATAATAAATTAGCCTTATTAATTAAAACTTGCAAGAATTTTAACAGCATCGATAAAATTACAATCTATTTTATAAAAATATAAACATAATATACAATCTATTATATGACTTTAGAGTCAACTCTGTGAAAAGACTTTAGAATCAAGACTCTGTGGCGTAATAGTTAGAGCAATGGAGTCCCCCACAGGAGGTCGTCAGTTCGAATCATATGGAAGACAGTATATTTTCTCTCTGTCAATAAATACAGGTGTTTCTAAACTGTTCGATAGACAGCATCACTACCCAGTTCGTACACCAAATTTATTATGGAAAGTTATCGCTACTTCAGACGGAGTTTTTCCTTCTTTTATTTTCCAGAACGGAAACTCTACTAACTCTAAAACCCTACTAACTTTGCTTCCTGTAGTTTTACCGTGAATTCACGGAATTGTTTTTAACAGTAATAATCAAACAGTAATAACAGTAATAACAATTAAAATCAACAGGCGATTTTTTTTAACAATTAAATAAAAAACTACGGCGTCTTCCTCCAATCTACTTTTTAAATTCCAAACCACTCGGTTTGGTAATTTTTGCGTTATTATATGTGAACAGACAGAAAGACGGACGGACCAGACGACATCTATGTGGTACGTATTTATACATTTACGAAAGCACTTGAAAAAGAATCCATTTTGCAAGACCTAATTAACGAACCAATTTTCTATTTCCTTACTATTTCCCTCCCCCTCCGCGTCATTAATACTTCATTATCTTAAAATATTCATATAAACTAAATTACAGATAAATATTTATTTAAATTTGTAGTTTTTAAAAAATTAGTTCACATTACTTTAGTCCCAATACTTTTAAGTAATAATTTAAATAATTTTATATTTTCTGAATACAAGAATTCTAAACTATATCAATTTTCTATTTTATGGAATGATAATCATTAAGATTGTACCGTATTTAATTTTCTTGAAAATTTCTAGAATATACTTAAGTTTATTTAAATTTTGATTAAAATGTTTCCTACAATATTATTATTTAAGCAAAATTGCTCATATATAATACATAGTAAAATTGGACAGATATTACTTCTTAAAACTACAGCAATATTTCAGTAAAACATTTCATAAAAAAATACATTATTTTGTAATATTTTCATTTCATTTTTATAATTATTTGTTAACTAAATTAAATAAAAAACCCGTTTAATATTTAATTCATGAATAAGTTTTCCATTTCCTTTAAATATCTTTCATTTATATTTTATTAATTCAAAATTTAATTAAAATTAAAATTAAAATTGCAAGTTATTCCTAAATTAAATTCTCAATTTTTAATTCTAGTTCACATTATTTTAATCAGAGCGCTTCTAAGCTATAATTTAAATGATTTTAAGAAATTCGTAAGCTACATTATTTTTGCATAACTTTTTTATGCGCTAAGGAATGAAAGTTGCTATCATTATATAGTATTAAATTTTCTTAAATTCAGAATACCTAAATTTAAATTAAAGCAATATCGTATACAAATGTTAAAAAAAAAAAAAAAATGGTTATATTAAGCAATGTTCTATTATCTGAATGGAGAGGAAAAGGGGAAAATTAATGAAGAAACTCCTAATTATATGAGAGGTGAAGTAATAATATTATTAAACATGTTATTTATTTATAATTACCAAATGCAAATCATACCTAAATATTAGACTTAATTTAAAAGCTGCATGAAAATTTAAGTTATACAGTACTTTACTAAAAGAGTATTTTAGTTATATGAAAGAAAATAAATATGCGCACAAATGATAAAAAAGTATAAACTTAAAATGTAATAAGAATATTGTAAATTCGAAATAATTATAGCTATTTCGAATTCTTTCATTATGTTCTTCATAATGAAATCAAGTCTTTCAATATCTAAGCATATTTAAATTCGAAATAATTGGAGTTATTTAGAATTTTTAATTTTGTTTTGCAATTTATAGTTAAACCTCTTAATATTTTATCCATGAAATATTATTTAAATTTACAAAAATGGCATTGAAAATTAATGCCTTTAACTTCTTATAATTTTTTATCAAACGAACAAACCACGAACAAATATATAGTAATGAAAAAAAGGAGGAAAATCGTATATAAATATATCACACTTCAACTACGCACTAAAAAGCCCAAACTTGTTTATGTAATACCGAAATTTAATAAACATATT
This sequence comes from Maratus speculifer, assembly GCA_964019185.1. NCBI lineage: Eukaryota > Metazoa > Arthropoda > Arachnida > Araneae > Salticidae > Maratus > Maratus speculifer. The sequence goes on from OZ025301.1 coordinate 262,044,689, forward strand.
TTTTATATTCGGGATTATTGCCAATTAAATTAATAAAAAGTTAGGGTTTTTTAAGCATTATAAGCACAATTAATAAATAATCTATTTGAGTGATAAGAGAGGTTAGGCTGTACAAATATTTTCTGTTTAAAGTAAACTTACATGAATAATAATATAGTTATTTTTTTTGCGTATTTTTGAGTGTTTATATTTAACTAAATTAACAAAATATAACATTTTTCCAAATTCTCCAGACCTTAATTAATAAATCATCTTTCTATTCAAGCAATAAAAATGGTTATATTATACAAATATTTCCTGTTTAAATTATACTTGCATTTGATAAATATATTTTATTTAATTTCGTTCTGCACTTTAGTTGCCTCAGAACTAAATTAAGAAAATACAGCTTTTGCCGAAATTTTCAAGCCTTAATTAATAAATCAACTTTCCATTTGCTTTTGCTTTCATTCAATGATTTTTTTTTTCAATTTGAAGAGAGTAATTTTCGTAATTTGCATATCTATTCAATTAGAAAAATCTCTTTTTAAAAGAATTTCTCTCTTCTACAGGAAAACAATAAAATTATCTAAGATTGGTAAGGAAATCCCTAAATAAGACAATTCAGAAATGCAATTATGGTTTAAATCCGATTAAAGGAATATTGAAAGTTGTTTTTATGAGCTGACTTTCAAAATAATATTGTGACATTTTTAATATTTTTTTGTGTGTAATTAGCCGCGGAGAAAAAACAGTGTTATCAGTATGCATCCACAACTTAATTAGATAACTTACTTTCTTTAATTAAAGTCATTTTTAAAGTAGTTCCGATTATGTTAGATTCAAAAACACAGTATTTGAAAGGTTTTTTTTCCCTTCCAATTTTAATTTGATTTTGAGCAAAAAATATATGACAAGTTTTTCATATTTTTTCTTGGTACTCTAAAAGTAATGTTTTTTATATATGCCTTTAGAAATTCAAAATTTTAAAACACAAGGTACTAGAGCTTAGAATATTTGAACAATATAGTTATGCAAAGTGGATTAAAAAAACCTCGGCATTTGCCTACTTATTTTTTTTCAAAACAAATTTTTATTTTTAAATCTTTTTTTATTTTTTCTTTTGCTAGAAATTATTCTCGTAACACTGGATTAAAAAATTATTCCTAATTTAGAATATTATTTTGCAATGCATAAATATTTTGTACAATGAAGATTTTTTTTTTGAGGTTTTAAAAAACATATAAAAATATTTCATACAATGAGGACTTTTTTTAATAATGTATAATTATTCCTAATTTTCTGCAAAAATATTTTAAAAAAGGCAATTTTGTAATTTAGTATTTCTGAATTGACAACATAACTAAAAAAAGGGCTATTTTAAAAAGCAGTTAATTCGATAAACAAACTTTGATTTTTAATTTATTTATTTTTATATCTCATTTTTTGAGTACACAGGACTTTTTTTTATTATTTAGCTGCTGGGAGTTAAAATAAACAGAAAAAAAAGATGTATTTATAATACATTTTAAACGTTTTCAACATTTTTTAAAATGACGAATGGTAGAATATTCGGTAATTCATCTTTAAAATTGCATCAGAATAATTCTATATTTTAAAAAAAGATTTCTAAAATATCAATCATAATTGCTCAAAAATTAGTGAAATCTATTTTTCTTAAAAACAGTAGCAAAAAGCTTACACAAATTCTTTTTCTCAAATTTTTTTAGACCCTTGTTTTTTATGAAATTTTTTTGTTTAGTAAAAATAATAATAATAATAGCAAAATAAATAATAGGCAATCCCATGAGGATAAACTAGTTTTTAAGTACTTTATAATGTAGGGAAATATCATTCATGACTTGAGTTTATGCTTCATTTTTTTGCCAGTTTTTGCTCTATACATATGCATGGACGAGAAAAACTATGCATGTACAAGGGAAAAAAATGTAATTTAATAAACAACGACCATTTGCAAAATTATATTTTCAAAGACTAAAATTTTAGACGTATAAATAAATTCTAAATATAAAAAAATAATAATAAGCATAATTTTTATGTTGATCAAAACATGGCTTACGTAATAACAGAGTCCTATATGAAGTACATTATGGATTAAACATTAATATTCCTGGACCAACCTTAAGCAGATTTTAAATGAAATTTCAGTTTTACAAACTTCGGCACTGCGAATTTTTAAACTTCTAAAAATCGCACATTTTCAATTTTTATACCGTCGTATAGAGGAAAAAAATATACTGTTAAATGCAATTTTTTAAAAACTGTATTTCAATTTGATTTTGAGTTATTATCCACTTGCAACCCTAATAAACGTTTATTTTCCTGATGAGTTTTTAAACATACTTAACAAATTTAAATTAGCCATTTCAACTCTCTGATCACAGGGTTAAGATATATGTCGTCCCAAACGTCACTATTTCTTTATTCTAATATGTACCAGTTTTCAAATATAATCTCTACCATACATTTATATTAGGATACTTAAAAAAATTGCCAATTAATTATAAATTATTAATAATAACAACAGCATATAATAATAATAATAATAATAATAATAATAATAATAATAATAATAATAATAATAATAATAATAATAATAATAATAGAGGTAAAGTCCACAATTTCCATATAAGAAAAATATAAGAAAAGAGTTTACTATAAAAGAAAAAAGTATTTATAATGGGTTCTCAAAATTGAGTAAAAAATACTAATTTTTAAGTACTTCACATACTCAAAATAGCTCCGAGCCAAATGTACACAAAACTGCAAAACACATGTACTCATTTTCGATTCCATGGTTGTGTTCAAATATGAAGCCCTATATATTGCCTCCTGAACTCACAAATCAAAGTAAAAATATACTGGCATTTATTTCTCATTAAAAATTATTAACAATAAACATTTAATTGGTTTTTTATTAAGAAAAATAACAAAATTATTAGCAAGATACTCAAATCGACTTTTTTTTTTTATATAACAAGAGCATGATTTGCAAGCACTTTTAAGCTTTTTTTTAATGAGCATAATTTAATATTTACATTAATAAGCATCTTTTATGTCATTCTGAATGAAATAAACCAATGCAGAGTACAAAATTATCGATTGTTTGGATTTAATAACATATGATGGTTCGAAATTAGATAGCAATGTGTTCCTTTTTAGTCCAAACATACCCAGTTCGATATCAGTACATCGATTTACTCATTTTTGAGTGCTTCATTTTTTAGAGCATGAAAATACGAGCTGAATATTCAAAATAGGGAGTATTTAACCAAGAAATATCAATCTATGAACTCAAAAAGTTCTTGAATACGTTCTCAAGTAATCCTACACCATTCTCTCCTTATGAAAAATTAACTGGTGCATGATTAAATAATATATACTATATTCCATGCGTAAACACTCTTTCACAATCCTATATCATATATCTATAGGGGGAGGAGGGAGAGGCGATAAAGGAGCCCAAAAGAATGATTTATGATTTAGTATATACAGATGAAGTAAGAAGTAAAACATACAAAAGACTGATTCAACGGCAGTCTTAACGAACGATTATTTAAAGTTCTTTTTTTAAACAGATTAAATAATAATAATAATTTAGTTTATAACCTTCTGATTACTATGGTACATATATTGTTCCAACCGCTGTTTCTTTATTCTGTTTCGCATATCTCAAGTAAAGCTTTTATGCCTCCCTCTCCCCCCCAAAATAAATAAATAAATAAATAAAAATCCATATATTTATATTAGGTTACTTAAAAAAAAATACCCTAACGCAAGCATTTTTTTGTTGTAAATTATGGTACAGATGAGCATGAAATAATGAATAAAACTGTTGATATTTTTAGCCGTAAATTACCAATAATAGCAACAGAAATAATAATAATAAAACTAATATCCAAATCTTCTTCAAAGGTAAATATACCACATCGATTTTAGAAAAAATATAAGAATAGAGAAAAAAAAATTAGTTATGTCTTTCTAATACATGAAAATACGAGCTGATTATTTAAAATAGGGAGCATTTTGTAAACAGCTTTGGTCATTACCAAGAAATATCAATCTATTAACTGAAAAAAAAACTCTCAAATACACTCCCAAGTATCCCAACACCATTCCCCTCCTTACGAACAATGAACTGGTACATGACTTCAAAAATCCTGAATAATGTATACCATTTCCCATATGTAAACTCTCTTTCACAATCGTATATCATATATTTGTAGGGGGGAGAAGGGGGCGATAGAGGACCCAAAAGAATGGAAAGTTTTATGTTTTATCTACCGATGAAGTAAGAAGTAAAACATACTAAAGATGGATCTGCGACTTTGCTAATGAGCGATTATTTTAAAGATGATTTTTTAAACATATTTAAAAGAAAAATAACTTAGTCTCTAAACTTTTGATTACGGAGTTGGGACATATTTGGTTGGAGAAAAAGTAATTTCGTTTTTTCCTAATAGATGACTTTAAATTCGCATATCTCAAGTAATACTTACTCAATTAAGCCATATTATACAGCGTCTGAAAGGTAACAGTGTCTAGGAAATTCTAGAAATGCGGCGCAGGCTCATCAAAAATTGTATGGTGCTTATGGTGATCAGTGCTTAAGTAAACGCCAGTGTCAGAATTGGTTTACTCGTTTTCGTTCCGAAAAATTCGATGTTAAAGATGAAACTCCACCCTGCCGGCCAATCGTTGAAAAAGTCGATGAAAAAAAAAAATGAGATAGAACGACATATTTTTTCCCGCGACATTGCTACAGAGCTAAATATTGACCTTAAAACAGTTTTGAACCATTCACATAAGATTGGATACCAAAAGAAACTCGATATTGTGTTGCCCATGAACTTACTGTTAAAAATTTAATGGACAGAGTTTTCATTTGTGAATTCCTACTGAAATGGAACGAAATCAAGTAATTTTTTAAACGAATGATTATGAGTGATGAAAAGTGGATCATGTACAACAATAATGAGCGAAAAAGATCATAGTTGAAGTCCGGAGAAGCTTCACAAACGGAGGCAAAGCCCAAATTGAGCCAAGAAAGGTGATGCTGAGTGTTTGGTGGGATTGGAAAAGATTTGTCCATCATGAGTTGTTCGAACCTGGCCAAACTCTTAATTCAACTATCTACTATGAACAAATAATGCCATTGAAGCAGGAGATTAAAAAAACTCGGCCAGAATTGATCAATACGAAAGACGTTGTCTTCCATCACGACAACGTTAAAGCACACACATCTTTAGTCACTCGACAAAAACTGAGCGAGCTTGGCTGAGAGGTTTTGAAGCACCCACTTTATAGTCGGACATGGCCCCGACCAATTACCATTTGTTCAGCTCTCAGCAGAACTTTCTCAATGGTGTTAATCTGGCTTCAAAAGAGGCTTGTGAAAATCACCTTGTTCAATTTTTCGCCTAGAAATCTCAGAAGCTTTACGGTGACGGAATTATGGTTTTACCAAAAAAAAAAAAAAAAAAAAAAAAAAAAAAAAAAATGGCAAAAGGTTATCTAACAAAACGGCTCATATATTATTGATTAGTTTTATGAATTTATGTAAATAAATTCCCTTTAAAAATACGAGAAAAAGCGAAATTACTTTTTCCCCAACCCCATATGTCGTCCCCGCCACTATTTCTTTACACTACATTCACAACTTACATAAAGAAAAAAAAAAATCTTTGTCATATACTTACATTAGGTTACTTTTAAAAAATCCCTTTGTGTTTTTTTCCTTTCTTTTCTTTTTTTCCTTCTCTCCTCCCCCTCTTTTTTTCTTTTGTAAATTGTACTACTACAAATGAATATAAAAATAATGAATATAAGAGCTTATATTTTTGGAAGTAAATTACTAATACAGACAACAGAAATAATAATAATAATAAAACCAATATCCAAATCTTCCTCCGAGGTGAATACGCAACTTCTATTTTAGATAAATATAAGAAAAGAATTTTCCTGTAGAAGAAAAAAAAAATAGTTATGTCTTTTTAATACATGAAAATACGACTTGATTATTTAAAATAGGGAGCATTTTGTAAACAGCTTTAGTCATTACTAAGAAATATCAATCTATTAACTGAAAAAAAAAAAAAAAAAAAAAAAAAAAAAAAAAAAAACCTTTTAAAATACACTCTTAAGTATCCCAACACCACCCCCCTCCTTACGAACAATGAACTGGTGCATGACTTCAAAAACCCTAAATAATGTATGCCATTTCCCATATGTAAACACTCTTTCACAATCCTATATCATATATTTGTAGGGGGAGGAGGGGGGCTATAAAGGACCCATAATAATGATTTATGATTTATCTCCGGATGAAGCACTTGGCACAAAACGGAAAAAAGGAGTCCTGGCAAAAGCAGACGACAATTTCCTGCTCACTCCCCCACCAACTAAAGAATGACTCTTGTGATGCTAATAGGGGATGGAGGGGGTAGAGCATTCTGTATTCGGTGTATCGAATCGCGGAATGGTTCTGCAGCATCTGTGCATTAATTCAAATCGATACACTTTTGATGGAGTTCTCTAATCGTATCAAGGGACGACTTTTAGAATGTGTTCCGATTCCCCCACACCGACGCAGACTATATTAAAAATGTAGACTGTGGATGGGTTCTTTCGCACCTTGTAAATGTAAGCTCTTTTTTTTTTTTTTTTTTTTTTTTTTTTTCGTGTTCTAATTCAGAAGACAGAAATGTATAAAGATGGAAATTAAGATTGAAATAAAGATGCATTTTCAAGTTTAAATTGGGAAAGAGAGCACAATGATTTTTTTTTCTTTTGGAGTGATTTCTTTCTTTAAAGTACAATTTTTTAAATAGTACTTCTTTATGCTAAGTAAAGAAATTATTTGATTTACGATAGTGGAAAAGTCATTGCTTTCTCATTGTAATTCTTATAGAAAATCTTTTTAAAATCAATTAATTTTGATTATATCAAAATTAATTATCAGAATATCTAAAAATAAATCGAAAAATGTTTTTGCGTAATTATCTTTGTGGAATTATCCTATTTTAATGGCCCCACCAGTGGCCGCGAGGTTCTGACCTCCAAACTGGTAGACGGTAGGTGCTGGGTTCGAACCCAATCGCGACCGTCGGCCTAACCGTTCGAAGTTTACCGTGGTTTTCTTCGAACCTTGCGTAAATACGGGTTAGGTTCCCTTAGAAAGACCCCCACGGAGGGCAACCCACCCCATAGGGCCTATATCCCATAGCGTAGATAATCGGCCGACAAAAATACTACACTACTTACTACTACACCTATTTTAATGAAATAATTATTTGGTATAGGCAGTAAATCTTAAAAGGAACTATATTATTATTATAACTTTTATAAGATTAACTTCGAAAATTGGTGTGTGTTTTAAATCGCCTATATAAAATAAAAATTATTTGCGATAGTTTTAAAAAAGGAAATTAGTTGTATTTTTCTTTTTGGAGAGATTAATTTTATTCTGATCAATTTTTTAATACTGTTTCTTTATGCTAAGTAAAGGAATTATTAGATTTACGATAGTGGAATTTAAAAAGTACTGCTTTCTCATTGTAATTCTTATAGCAAATCTTTTTGAAATTGATTCATAATTTTGATTACATCAAAATTGATTATCAGAATATCTAAAAATGAATCAAAAAATGTGTTTGCTTAGTTATATTTGTGGAATCATCGTATTTTATTGAAATAATTACTTGGCATAGATAGTAAATCTGAAAAAGAACTATATTATCATTATCATTTTTGTATTATATTCAAGAAGTTTAACACAAAACGAGTAAGTGGGTAGGAATGGAACATATTAGTAAAGGGAGGAATGGGCCATGTCATATTCCCCTTTATTTAACAAGATGAATGTGAATTGCTAACATACAAGCCTTTTTAGAGGAAGATATATTAATTATAACATTGATAATATATTCATTTATTTCAAAATGCAAATAAAATGAATTCATGATTTTTTAATGTCATCTGTGACTGACTTTCCTGAAATTTTCATTGCAGTCATGAAGATACTGGAATTTTGTATTGTGGCGCACATATTGTCAACCTACAATCTTTATTTGATTGTATATGTAGCTGACACTAGACTATTTGTGCCTTATAGATAATGTGCATGTTTGTAAACAAACTGGCTTTTTTCGCGACAGCTCAACTTGCTGTTGGCGAAAATTCGAATTAAACTGCTTTAGAAAATTATAAACTAAATGTAATTTTCACGTCGATTTAATAAATTTCCTTTTATTGTATTATACGCAGGAAATAATACGTTATAAATTACTAACTCTCCAAAAATTGTTATTTTTGCCAACCACAAGTTGAGAAGTAAATCCTTTTTCGGGTGCGTGACGTCACATGCATATTATCTATAGCTTTGTTTTATTGTTGTTCCATACCTCCCTGTTCATGGGGAGGTTTCGGTAACATTTTGAAGATTACAATTTCATTAATTATAAAATAGCTTTTGCATGTTATGTTTCTATTTTGTTCAGGGAGATTAAAAAGTTGTTGTTGTTGTTGTATGTATGTCGGCCAATTATCTACACAATGGGATATAGGCCCTAAGGGGTGGGATGCCCTCCGTGGGGGTCTTTCTAAGGGAACCTAACCCGTATTTACGCAAGGTTCGAAGAAAACCACGGAAAACTCCGAACGATTAGGCCGACGGTCGCGATTGGGTTCGAACCCAGCACCTACCGTCTACCAGTTTGAAGTCAGAACCTCTCGGTCACTGGTGGGGCTGAGATTAAAAAGTGTTTCATATTGCACTCTATAAATTGAAAATTTTGTTTTTGTGTCAAAGTTTATTTTCCTACTTTTGTAAACAATACCTCAAGTCATTCCACTGTCCACTACTTTAAATTTGTTTTTCTTATAACTGCTTTTTCAACGTTTTTAGAATTTTAAAATGTTTACATTTTAAAATGTCATAATTTTTGACCAAAATTCACGAAAATGATAAGGTAGAATCCTGATATTGGTTATAAAGAAACTGTGTATGCATTTTAAAATTCGACTTCATAAAGGCAATTAAATTGTATTTTTAATTTAGTGTAACGTAAAATTTTGATGAAAATCGACATCGAATTAAAAACAAAATCTTTAAACCGTACAACAGATTTGTTTGTAATAGAGTTTTAACTTTTAAGCGACTAAATTGAAAAATAAAGCGAGTATCTCAAAAATTATGATGCAGGGAGCATTTTAAATTTCGCTTGAAAATGTTAGAGCCCCGTTGGCGTAGTGATCAGGTCGTGAGTTCGATTCCCGACTGGGCAAGGTGGAATCACCCCTTCGGGGTTGATCAAAGGAATGCGAAGCTTCCTTGGGAACTAAACATCAAGTGTATCGCGTTAGACTGTCCACCTGACCGGGACATATGCTACATAGCACCTCAGGACCCAGGGTCTAGTAAACAGGAATGGGCATTGTCGGTGCTGATTCTCCATGGATTGTAATGCCGCAGAATTTTTTTTTTCTTATATATATGTTGTTATTTTATTTTTAAAAAAATCTTAAATTATAATAAGATTGGAAATTTCTTTTAAAACGTTCTAGATACTTATGGTAAAATGTATATTTCCACAAAATGTCCCATTTCTATGATTAAGAAAGAAAGAAAAAAAAGAGTATTCTTCCTTTAACCGCTTCGGGACGAGCGTCTTTTAAGGATTTTTTAATATTTTGTCAATGATTTTTAAAAACAGAAATTTTTGCCTCACTGAATCGGGAAAATGCGCAGATTATATAAGGCAAAATTTACAATAAAATTTTACTAGTCAGAAAATCATGGATTCTGAGTACCTTATATGGCACGAATACTGGTCGCTCGTCCCCAAGGGGTTAAAAGATTTTCCTACTATCCCGAAGGAGCTATGGCCCCCTCCATATTTATACACGCCCCTCTAACCAGGAGAGTGAGAAAACCCATTGGGAAAAATATCACTCCAACATTGATAATTAGATTAAATTTATAAAAAAAAAATTATTACAATTTCTTGCATAAATCAGAGTTTATAACCAAGTATAATCTTATTTTACTAGCAATTTTCCTAAATTTACACACATTCATGAAAAAAATATTCACGTACACAGACATTTATTTATTCAAGTATTTTTTATCAAAGTCTAACTATAAAAAAATGTTCTGAGACATTATTTTTTAATTAATCTTTTCAATGCATTAAATGTTAATATGTAAGAATATTTATTACACGTAAGGCTTAAAAAATAATAAATAAGTATATTAAAAAAAATCCCATGTCTTGATCAAAAAAAAATATTTTTTATTATGATTTAATTTATTTTTTTTCTTAACACCAATTACGTTACTCAAAGTATTTTTAATTTTCTATGCCTGCATCTAATTTTTTTTTCTAATTTTTACATGCTAAAAAATCCATTGATTGTTATTTAGCTTCATTATGAATTTTTAAACCGTGTAAACTTTTTTTCGGTACAAGTTTATTTATTTATTTTTTATGAATTTTCCATTAACTTTATTTTGGAATGCCTTTCTTTTTTAATTAATACGCTGCAAGGTTTTTTTTTTCGTAATTTAATCAATTATTTTATGAATATTTTTTTAGTGATATTGTGTATAGCTAGTTAAAACGTGTTATAGATTTATTTTGGAAAATAATTTTATATGTTTATAATCAATCTTGGTTATAAGTGATTTTTCAAATTGTCTAAATAATTTTTTAACAAATTATATTAGTAGATATAATTTTTGCTAAATATGTTTATATAAAAGGAAATAAGCGAAAAACAATTGTTGAAAAAATCAGTATTATACAGTTAGCATTTTAATTAAACCTTTTATTATTATTATTTATTTATTTTTGTTAATTATGGTATCTATGAGAGTTGAATTTCATTGTTAAATTTTAATCATATGTATAGTAATGTGAAATTGGAACGATATTCCCACAACACCGTAATATAATTCCATGGCATCGCATAAGTCATAAATTTGGTGCGACGTTTTTTGATTTCCTGACCACACTGTAAAAAAAAAGGGTCGATCTACTAAAAAAACTTTAGTGATCCTTGTAATTACTAAAAAATTTTTAGTAATCTTAGTCGGTTACAAAAAATCTGTAAGAATTACTAAAAAAAAGTTAGCAACGAATAGAGTTAATAGATTTATATTTTTAATAGCTCTTACTAAACCTCAGTTGGCGTGGCATTGATAGCATAGTGGTTATAGTAACGGACTACAGGCTAAAAGGTCCGGGGTTCGAAACTTACCACCGCCCAATACGCCCCGAATGTATGTAGCGTCTCGTTAATAAAGGGATTATGAAAATCCTGTCGGAGCAGATAGGAATGTTTGATGCTGCCATATATTGCGGTTTTGCCGAAAATCTTCCGCTTCAGAAGTCTGGATGCAGCTGGAAGGAAGCTTCGGGCGCACGTAATGGTTATTAAAAATAATTTTGGAGCTATTACTAAAGCTTGGTGGCTCATACTAAAAATTTTTAAGTTAGTTATACAAAAAATTCTTTTGTTCAGTTTACAAAAGAAATGCTTGTTTCACTTGCAAAAAAAGTTTGTAATGGTTATTAAAAAAACCTGTGGAATACAAATTTACTAAGAAATTTTTAGTAACCTCTTGAATTTTTTTTACTTTTTTAGTGCAGGGACAACTTAGACTACGTGGAACCCTAGAGTATGCATTTTTTTAAAAGTTAATATTCATACCTCAAAAGCCTAAGCCATTCGCGAGTTAATGCTAATCTTATAAGAAAGTTATTTTCTAATATTTCGTTTGCATTTTGACATTTTTAAATAATATTTTTAACATTGGATAATCGAGGTTCATTTTTACCTTGCTTCATTTTATTTTTAATTTTGGTTATAGATATGTTTTAGAATGATACTTCCCTTTTCAAAAGCGGTTTTAAAGTAACTTTGTAAAAAAGTATTTGCTGAAAAAAAGAGAAAAGGTAAAAACAGAGCGATGTAGAGATAGACCTGAAGTTATATATATATATATATATATATATATATATATATAAAGAAAAATGTATTTAAAAATGTCGAAATGCAGTCGATATTAGAAAATAACCTGCCCGTATGATTAGCATTAGCTAGAAAGTATCTTCGTCTGCACAGACATTAGCCTTAAGTGACTAGTACTAAACCTCATGCTTTTTTTAAAATTACCTATACATAAATTTTATACGAGGTACTATTCACATCTGTTTGTATCGAAACAAAGATAGTCACAACTTTTAAGGAAATACATGTAGAAAAAAAGTCGGAAATTGCACGTCAAACGTAGCAAATGAGATGCGTTCGTCCTATAATGAATTTTTAAAAATATTTAAATCTTGGTGTAATAGAATGCAGTATTTTGAATACAGTACAGTAGCCGAAATCTTATGTACGTCCCTGTAAATGCTATCTGCTTTCTACTATACAGAAAGTAATTTATAGTAAACTGCAGCAACGTATATGAATTTTGTAAAATGTGAAATAGGGTAACATCCCCAGTAATTGGCACATTAAGGATTTGTCTTTAAACTTGCTTCTATTTCCATTACCAAGAAATAAAATATTTACTTTCAAATATTTTTAAATCAAAGAATGCATATCTGTGCATCTATTTTGCCTACTAAAAGCAAAAATATTTGAAAAAGTATTTTTATAAAAATTATATTTATAAAAAAAGTTGCTGTAATCACCAGTAATTGGCACTTAGACTTTTACACAATTAAAGTAACCCTTTTCAAATAAACAAAACTGTTGTCAATTAAAATTTAAAATATACTATAAATCAGATAATAATAAATTGAAATGCATGCCTTTCTTAAGCCAGAGAAGAAGCATTTGCAACAAAAATGGCTAATTTGATACAAGCCATAATTGTTTCTCTTTCCTATGCACTATTGTCATCTAGTAGCATAAATCAAAGTTATAATCTGTAAAGTAAATGAGCATATGACTGGTATATCGCCTTGCATTTTTAAAAGACTGGATATAAATCTTATTTTAGGGCATTTTTGTAGGATGTGCCAATCACTGGTGCATGCCAATTACTGGGGATGTTACCCTAGCTTAACGTAATTAAAACGTGCCCCAAAGACTGTTTCCCCCAATACCATTATGCAATGGAATACTTTTGTGAGGCTCTGTAAACGAATAACAAATATTCTTTGTCCCACACATTGTATAGAATATATATTTTAGTATATATTTCATAAATGCATATCAATTTTATTATGTTCGAAAGAGTGTAATATCATTAAGAGTGTAATGACTTGAAGCTATATTTTTTCCCATAGGCGGTCATTTAACGGAATACTTTTGATTGTCCTTGTAATTGAATTATACATCTGATTTTCATAAAATTTCAAATGACTAGACAAAATTATATAATAATTATATATTTTAAATTTGAAACGATTCGGTTCGATAGTTTTCGCGTTGTTATATGCGGACAGACGGACGAACGGACGGATTGAATAACAACTATTAGGTGCTAAGTATTTACATAATTACGAACTCACCTAAACGCATACCCAATTGTTTTTAAATGGTTTTAACTTGCCATGTTAAACGAAAAATCTCAATAATGGTTTTATCTTGAAAGCAATGGATTACTATATAGTGAGATTTTAAATGGCTACTTCAGTTACTCAAAAAGAGTAACTCGCTAATGTTAATCCCATGGAAGAAATTTATAAAGCTATCTTGGTTGCATTTCAATATTTTTTAATGATTATTTTATGGATTTTTTTTTTTTTTTTTTTTTGCAATGGATACATGGGATTGATCTGTGCAAAGGCTATTTTTTACATTTTCGATTTTCTTTATTGATATTTTTTAAGAGGATGCTCTCGTTTTCGAAGCCGGTTCCAAAACGGAAAGTGCCCTCATTAAAAATAACCTCTTGACAAAACCGAAAAAGCGAAAGCCGGCTTTTCTACAAATTAATCGCAACTGTAAAAAAAGAAAAAAAAAAAAAAAAAAAAAAGTATTTTAAAATATTGAAATGCAACCGAGATAGCATAGTTTTATAAATTTTTTCCACAGAATTTTCATTAGCGAAAGGGAAAATAGTCTCTTAATCGTTAGTTTTCTGATGATATATCGTCCCTAGTCAAACAGGTAATTTTAGACACCTAAAACTTACTTAAATTCGCTCAGATCAATCAGATAAAAATATAGATATGCTTTAATTTTTACATCAATCTAACTCTACAAAAAGATTTCCTTTAAAATAACTAGTCGAATGTGGTAATCTCAAGACTTTCTTTTATCTCATGCATGTTAATATTTTAAAATTCGTTACCACAGAGCTAAAATTAAATGACAGTCGATAACAATCGTGAGGATTCTAAAGGCATGAAATTCCGTGCATTAGTCCTTGAAAAATGACTGTTGCGGATATCGAGAAAAATGCAACATAAAAGTGCCACTTTTTGTGTGATTTATGTCAAAATTCATATCGCTTACAGATAGACGGACAGACAGAGTCACAGAGTCACAGAATCGAAGACAGACGTTTTATGAAAACGTGGTTTTTAGAATCTCTGACACCTAAAATGTGTAACTCCGTCGAGAACTGTAATTGAAAAATTTTCATGCATCCAATACTTTTTCTTGTAAAGATAGAAGAAATTAAAAATACTTGCTGTTATGTGTTATTTCATGTTTTGAAAATAATCTATTTATTATTTTTTCCAATATTTGATAATTAAAATGTTATTAACGCATATGTACTAAAACCAACCGGCTAGAGAAAATTAACATTCGAGGTTAATATTGTAAATTTACTATATGTGATACCACTTTGCCGGACATAATCTAATCTGTTTTCGTCACTAAAATCCAGGATCAAGAGGCTGACAGCAAGTTAAACTGAAGCTTTGCGGAAGTCTATCAAAATCGCATATCTGTTTACGACTTAAACAAGATTTGCCATACGTACTTATGAGGTATTATAAGCTCGGTTGGGAACACGAATGTAGAATTAAATGATTTTAGCTAAAATATCCGTATTTACCAGTGTAATATCAGTTAAAATAATACTTACTTATTATTCAATTATGTTTTTCTTAATATAACATATTCCACTGAAAAAAAATAAAGAAGAAAGCTTGTAAATTTGACAAAAAATCTGCCAGTTGGACTCTAATGTGTATTTCTTGTTGAAAAAAAGGGGCCTATTAGGCCAATTTAGAAACAAAAAAATTGCGTTGAATCTGTTGAAGTCTATCAAAATTGCATATCTGTTTACCATTTAAACAAGATTTGCCATAGTGCTAATATAAGGTATTATAAACCCGATTGAGAACTCGAATGTACAATTCACTGTATTTTAGCTAAAATATTCGTATATGCGAGTGTAATATCAGTTAAATTAATACTTATTAATATGCAATTAATATATTTCTCTAAACAAATTACATTCAAGAAATAAATAAAGAGAACACTGTAAATTTGACAGGGAAAAACTGCCAATTGGACCGTAATATGTATTTTTTGTAAAGATAAATAAATAAATAAATAAATAAATAAATAAAAATAAAGGGTCCATTAGGACAATTGATAGAAACAAGAAAATCGCATTTGTTGAATTCTATTGAAATCGCATATCTGTTCATAACAAGATTTGTCATGCTATTTATAAGGTATTGTAAACGTGGATGAAAACATTAGTGCAGAATTAACCATATTTTAGCTAAAATATCCGTATATTCGAGTGTAATATCAGTTAAAATAATACTCACTTATTAATATCCGATTATTATGTTTCTTTTAACAAATTTCATTGGAAAAATTAAAGAAGAAACTATAAATTTGACAGAAATAAAAAAGAATATTGCCCAGTTAAACTGATGGCATTGAGCTCACAGGCTACGCATACTAATTGTACATTTACAGCCTTGTATTTTCGTTAATTCCGTTCGAAAAAAAAAATTAAGAAGGGGGAAACAGCTCTCCCCTTTCTCCTTTTTTATACTTAACCCTCCAAGCGTCTTGCAAATGGGTAAGTTTGTAATGTTGTTTTCTCTGAATTTTGTCTTAATTGCTAATAAAATGATTCTTTCAATATTACACAAAAAAAAAATCTTATTTAGAAATATAAATGTAATCCTTGAGAGTCTTAATCATTCTTCAATGCTTTGAAAATTCATTAAATTTATAGAATTATAATATCTTAAACATTGCTTATATTATATTGCAGTGAAATCTGGAGCGTAGTGTACGGAATATTACGGGCCAAACGCTTAGAGGGTTCAACGAACTTCCTAAACTATCAAGTACATGCTTTATCATATTAAAAAACCTATATCCAAAATTCAGAGCAAATCGGATAATTCTTAATAAAAACCCATTTAGCATTTATATAATTTAAGAGGAGTTAGTCTCCTCTTTTATACTTAACCATTAAACTTCCAAAACCTATTCAGAGATTTGAACGAAATCTGACTATTCTGATTGAAAAATCCATTTATACAAGTCAAGGGGAAGAGCATTAGAACCCCCGTTCCCCCTGTTTATACTTATTCAATGAACACCTAATAACAGCCACGGACTCGCCTCATCAGAATGATCCTATATCTAAATTTTGAACGAAAACTGTTAATTCTGCATGAAAATCCCGTTTATATCAATTAAAGGGCGGGGCATGAGCCCCCCCCCGTTCCCCCTGTTTATACTTATTCTATGAATACCTAATAACAACTACGGTATCGCCTCATCAGAATGATCCTATATCTAAATTTTGAACGAAAACTGTTAATTCTGCATGAAAATCCCGTTTATATCAATTAAGGGGAGGGCATGAGCCCCCCGTTCCCCCTGTTTATACTTATTCAATGAACACCTAATAACAGTCACGGAATCGCCTCATCAGAATGATCCTATATCTAAATTTTGAGCGAAAACTGTTATTTCTTCATGAAAATCCCGTTTGTATCAATTAAAGGGCGGAGCATGAGCCCCCCCGTTCCCCCTGTTTATACTTATTCTATGAACACCTAATAACAGCCACGGTATCGGCTCATCAGAAAGATCCTATATCTAAATTTTGAACGAAAACTGTTAATTCTGCATGAAAATCCCGTTTATATCAATTAAAGGGCGGGGCATGAGCCTCCCCGTTCCCCCTGTTTATACTTATTCTATGAATACCTAATAACAGTCACGGAATCGCCTTACCAGAATGATCCTATATCTAAATTTTGAACGAAAACTGTTAATTCTGCATGAAAATCCCGTTTGTATCAATTAAGGGGCGGGGCATAACCCCCCCGTTCCCCCTGTTTATACTTATTCTATGAACACCTAATAACAGCCACGGTATCGGCTCATCAGAAAGATCCTATATCTAAATTTTGAACGAAAACTGTTAATTCTGCATGAAAATCCCGTTTATATCAATTAAGGGGAGGGGCATGAGCCCCCCGTTCCCTCTGTTTATACTTATTCAATGAACACCTAATAACAGTCACGGAATCGCCTCATCAGAATGATCCTGTATCTAAATTTTGAACGAAAACTGTTAATTCTGCATGAAAATCCCGTTTATATCAATTAAGGGGCGAGGCATGAGCCCCCCGTTCCCCCTGTTTATACTTATTCTATGAATACCTAATAACAGCCACGGTATCGCCTCATCAGAATGATCCTATATCTAAATTTTGAGCGAAAACTGTTAATTCTGCATGAAAATCCCGTTTATATCAATTAAGGGGAGGGGCATGAGCTCCCCGTTCCCCCTGTTTATACTTATTCAATGAACACCTAATAACAGTCACGGAATCGCCTCACCAGAATGATCCTATATCTAAATTTTGAACGAAAACTGTTAATTCTGCATGAAAATCCCGTTTATATCAATTAAGGGGAGGGGCATGAGCCCCCCGTTCCCCCTGTTTATACTTATTCAATGAACACCTAATGACAGTCACGGAATCGCCTCAACAGAATGATCCTATATCTAAATTTTGAACGAAAACTTTTAATTCTGCATGAAAATCCCGTTTATATCAATTAAGGGGGAGGGGCATGAGCCCCCCGTTCCCCCTGTATATACTTATTCAATGAACACCTAATGACAGTCCCGGAATCGCCTCATCAGAATGATCCTATATCTAAATTTTTAACGAAAACTGTTAATTCTGCATGAAAATCTCGTTTATATCAATTAAGGGGAGGTTCATGAGCCCCCCGTTCCCCCTCTTATACATATCGAATGAACTCCAAAAACTAATCAGGGAAGCGCCTTATCAGGATATACCTATATACAAAATTTCAAGTGGAAACCGATATTTTTATCATGAATTATCGCGTTACGCACGAACGAACATACGAACGTACGAACGTACATACAGAACGGATGGGCACATAAGCTCTCAGGCTATGATAGCCTGTGAGCTAAAAACTGACAGTTGAACCTTACTATATATATGGGTGATTCTCAAAATAGGGGACAATTTATGTCTTTCGGCATATAAAAAAAATTGAGAGGTTTTCTGTCATGTTTTTATATTTAGATATGTTTGTCTTAATATTATTCATTATTTGCACTCAAGAATTACTCACTTTTTAGTTAAAAACACCTTAAAATAACAGAATAAATGTTCAAAATGTCATTAGCATGGATGTCCACAGCAGCTGTGCCTTGTGTATACTAGCATTTTTCAAGAGTTATTATCATGTTTATAAGATAAAACAAATGTTATTATTTCTTCAAATTAATCAAGGAGAGGATTTATCCAATAAATTTCTTTTTAAAAATAAAACTATAGTATATAAAAAAGAATTAAAGTTTGTCCTCCATATTTTATTTTCAAAACAAGGTCATACTATAACAGCTGGTTATTAATCAAAATTTCATTTTCACATATGATAATAGTTTGAAAATATAAAGTTTCTTCATTGCAACAAGGAGCCATTTTATCCCAGCCTGAAAAAAGAAGCATGTATTGTATTTTAAGAATAGAAGTTGAATATTAGGAGCGTACATCAATTGTATGTCATTAGAATGGATAATAATTTTCATGTTTATTTTATAGTTAAAATTTTTATTTTACTTATTTGCATAGAACTTTTGTGTTTTAAAAAGCCCCAGAAAGGACTATTGTATTGTGATTATACACTGCTCAAAACAATTAAAGGATATTGCAGTTTTAGGTGGATTTTGTATCTGGGAAACTTTTTAGCTGATTGATACATGGTCGACAGACATAGTAGGTTATGTGAGAATAAATTACACATGTTTGGCAGAAAAAAATGCATTTTATTGCGCATTTGTGTACAAAAGGAAAAAAACACAATTTGTGCATATGAGAAAAAAAAGAATAAGAAAAGGTGTTTTCTTTAAAGAAAATCATTTTCAGTAGGGGGTATGGTTTCCACAGGCGGCCAGCAACTTTGAACACCTTTGAGGCATGGACTCAATGAGGCTATTAATGACGAGTTGGGGTATTCTGCCCCACTCTTCTAGAAGAGCTCTTTCCAGTTCTTGGAGAGTTTGTAGAAGTTGTTGGCGGTCAGAAACTCGTCTTCCTAGAGCGTCCCAAACGTGCTCGATTGGATTCATGTCTGGAGAACACGCTGGCCATTCCATTCGAACGATTCCTTCCTCGAAAAGGAAATCCTCCACCAGGTTTGCACGATGTGGCTTGCAGTTATCGTCCATTAAAATGAAGTTATCATCGATTGCTGCAGCGTAAGGAACTACAATAGGTCTGAGGATCTCATCCCTATATCGGCGACCAGTCAAAGCTCCAACTCGAATGATGTAGAGGTCAGTGCGCCCGTCAATGGAGATGCCACCATACACCAACACACCTTCACCGCCAAATCCGATACTTTCGTGCACGAACGCAGGATTATTTCTACTGCCACGGTCCCTCCAGATGAAAATACGCCTATTATCCGAATGCACAGAAAAACGGTACTCGTCAGAAAACAGAATATTGCTCCATTCATTTCTCCTCCAGTTGACATGCTCGGTTGCCCACTCCCTGCGGTCACGACGATGCCTTGATGTTAATCTAACACATACCATCGGCCGGCGAGCATACAGACCTACAGCATGGAGCCGGTTTCGGACAGTCTGAGTTAAAATCGTGGTGCCTGTAGCCGAGCGAAGGTGTTGTTGGAGAAGAGTAGGGTTCATGTTTCGATGTCTCCGAGCTGTTAACGCTAAATACCGATCTTCATTGGGCGTTGTTGCCCGTCTACGACCTTGCCCTGGTCTTCGGACATCCACTCTCCAAAAAACGGATCCAGATCCTGGAAATGACACTTTGTGACACTCCAATGGCTTGCGCTACTTCGGCTTGAGTTTGGCCCCCCCTCTAACCTACCAACAATTCTCCAAGCTTCTGAATCTGTCAAATGACTTCGCTGAGACATCGTACTCATCGAAACAAAGCAATCACTGAATGCCGATCATCCTTGTCTTCATTCTCTTTTATCCAGTTGAAAGTCAAATTTCATTCGCTGCCGCTGAAGCGACGTTTTTGACGTCGAACTCAAAATTAGCATACTCCACAGTTTGAAAACAAGAAAAATTTGCATTTGTGATTCTCTTCTTCTATTTTCGGCAAAAAAAATTTCGTTTATATCTTTATTTTATATAAAACTTGAAATATCCTTTAATTGTTTTGAGCAGTGTATTATGGCTCATAATCTTATTTAAATTAAAATTTGTCATTAGCATGGACAAATATCAGTGTCATTAGCATGGTTTTTCTGTCCATGCTAAAGACTCCTATGCACATAAATGTAACCAGTGCTTATATTGTATCCTTTATAAAGTTTAATTTTACATATAAATTTAGGTATCACATTTATTATCCCTAAAATATGCATTAAATATGTCAGAAAATCACTAGGACAGCTTCTAACATAGTTAGTGTCAGAATGTTGTTCATGTAAAAAAATTTTGCTCTTTGGTAATGTTTTTATTCTCCTTATATGTATATATGTAAAAATGGAAACCATTTGCTGAAAAGGAAGGCTAATAAATATAGAAAAAATATTTAAACAGGAAGAAAATAAAAATTTCATGATATATTTATTCCATGCAATTTGTTTTGTCATTAGCATGGCTCAAAAAATACTAATTATTTTTTAAAGTTAATTTTTAAATATTTAGCTCTGCTGACTACATGGAAAGTATACCTAATACTATATTAACAACACCTATTTTTTTTCAGAAATTTTGCTAATAGTAATTTTTTTAATATTTCATTTTTGAAATAGTCCCCTATTTTGAGAATCACCCATATATGTATATACATATATTACAAATGTAAAAATTTTTCGTAATAATTAACCTTATACTATATTAATTTCTTTTAACAATATTCCGTACTTAGTTCAACTTATTAAATTAAAATCATGTTACTAGATCTAACCTATTAACCTTTATAGAAACGATATAAATTTTTAATCCGCCTTAAAAAACATTTATTCCAATATGCGTAAATTTAAAAAATGGCTCTAAATTAAAAATATTCTTAATTAAACTTTACTTCCTAAAATTAGCAATACAACTCATTTTTTCCTTATTTTTATCAACCCTTTTTTAAGAAAGTCTTATTAAATTTATTCCAAAACCATACCTTTCAAAAATATCATTCTTTTTATTTCTTTTTCTTTTTTCTTCGCGTTTGATATTTATTGCGTATCAATAAATTCATTTCATTTCTTTTTTTGTTTTAGATTATCGTTTGCAGAATATTCGAATTTTGATTTCGATTATAAATTAGTTAAATAATAATCTTTTAAAATAAAAATTATCGTCTGAAAAAGTTTCGAGAATGCTATGTTTAATCTCGACACTGGACATTAAAGTCTGTTTACATAAAATCATGGTTAAATATTATAGAATGTTCTAGAAGCTTTTACTTTTTGATTTAAGTGAGGAAGCCCAGAGATGATGGAATATTCTTTCTTTTTCTTTCGATGATTCGGTTTAAAACGACTTGCGGAAACTATGTTTTTATGATGGAATGTCACTACGGAGAGAACATTTCCCACTCTATCTGAAAGGACTTTAATAAACAATTTTGTAGCAGAAACTGTTTAATTTAATGAAGCTTCTATGTTTATTATTTTATTTAATTTTTAACTCGCCACGATTCCTGTGACGTAATGTGGGGAAATTTGCAAAGATTTTACTGGCTCCTATTTCAAAATGTCATATATATATGTCTATTATTATTATTATTATTATTATTATTATTATTATTATTATTATTATTATTATTATTATTATTATTATTATTATTATTATTATTATTATTATTATTATTATTATTGAAAGGGGGGTGTATTAAGACAATTTAAAAACAAGAAAACAGCAAAAAGAAAAAAAAAGAATGTTTTGTTTTTTGTAAAATAAAGTTTTTTTGTCATCAAAGTCGACATTTTATTGTCATCTCGGTTAAATTGACTGAAAAAATTATTTACCGATTGTTAAAATAGACTATTTATTTGTAAGTCTCTCTGAAACAACTTTCGCAAAAATAAAAAATAAAAATAATTTAGTTTTGCATTTGTTTTGCAAATTGTACAAACAAGTGAATTACAACAATTTATGGATTTTTTTTCATTGAATTTTTTGACAAAGATTTTTCTAAGCATAAAATGAAATTTAGTTTTCTCAAAAGAAACAAATTATCTCATTCATTTCATTTATTAAATTTATTAGTCAATTCGCTAACACCTTAATAATAATAATAATAATAATAATAATAATAATAATAATAATAATAATAATAATAATAATAATAATAATAATAATAATAATAATAATAATAATAAAAAGAAAACTTGGGGTGTTATTTAAGGGGATAAGAAAAAAGCATTATTTAAACTATCTATTCAAAACTTGTAAATTCTTTTCTCATCTTTAGGGATAAAAATCTCTGCTTATCTATAACCATCTCCTTTTGCTTATATAATTTTGTAAAAAAAAAAAAAGCATTTTTTTTATTTGTAAATAAAATTTTCCTAAATTTTGGCGAATTTTCAATAGAGAGCCATAACCAGATAGTGAATCATAAAGGGGCTTTATTTTACTTTATTGTCATTTTTTCTTTTCTTTCTTTTCTTTTCTTTTTCTTTCTTTTCTTTTCTTTCTTTCTTTTTTCTTTCTTTTCTTTTCTTTTCTTTCTTTCTTTTCTTTTCTTTTTTTTCTTTCTTTTCTTTTCTTATATTTTTTATTTACTTTTTAAAATAGTATACATTTTAAGAAAAGATTTTTCATGGTGAAAATCAGGATGTAATATGAATTTCTTTTAAAAAAGGGTTATCAGATTAAACACATTAGAAAATGAAATTTTTATCTTTGATTATATATTTCTTAAATATTTATGTAGTGTGAAAACCTACTGTATTTATGCCACTAATTCTATTTACATTGTATTTAAAATTCTTTTATCGTGACTAATAATAAAATTCTGTACCTAAAATGTCAATTTTCGTAATTTTTTTTAATTGATTTCTATATTTTGATAATTGTAAAGTTTTAAAAATAGAATCTTTAAAACAATAGATATGCTATTTACTTTAAAGAAAAGATGGGGGTAAGCTCACCCTGCCCCCATCTTTTTATTACAGCATCTGAATTACTGTGTACATTTTTAAGAATATTATTATACATTCATATATTTACAAAAAAAAAAAAAAAATCAGGTTTTTATATATGCTTTTTAAAAAGTCTTTAAAAAACCCTTATATTTTTCAAATTAGTGCATAAAAACAAAATAGATTTCAGATGCTTTATAACAAATTTATTTACACTTTAAATCTGTAAGAATAGTATTTCGTACAGTTTTATTTAAAATTAATAATTCTTGTATTATTCCATGAAACACATTCGTCGTATGAAACATTTAAAAGTTCAAAAAATGATTATTCCTTATATGAATCTAAAAAAAGTATAATTCTTCTTAAACCATATCTGTGTTACTGGATATATAAGAGTTCGAATAAAATATATTACTTTGTCCTTTAATCATGGCATATAATATTCATTTCAATTTGAAGAAACATTAAAGGACAAGGTAATAGATTTTATATGAACTTTTGTATATACAGTAACACAGATACGTTTTTAAGAAGAATTGTACTAATGTTTAGACTTATATAAGAAATAATCAATTTTTTGAACTTTTGACGTGAAAACTTTTGAATATTTCATCAAATTTAAATAAATATTATGTGTTGTGATTAAAGGACAAAGTAGTATATTTTATTTGCATTCTTATATATCCAGTAACACAGATATATTTTAAGATGAACTGAACTATTTTTTGGATTCATATAAGGAATAATCATTTTTTGAACTTTTAAATGTTTCATACGATGAATGTGTTTAATGAAATAGTACCAGAAATATTAATTTTAAATAAAATATACGAAGTACTATTTTTACAGATTGAAAATGTAAATAAATTTTTTATAAAGCATTTGAATTTTTTTTTTTATGCACTAATTTTAAAAGCATAGATTTTTTTTAAGACTTTTTAAAAAGCATATAAAAATGACCCCATTTTAAACTGAAATAATACCTAGAAAAATTGGCAAATATATGAATATATAATTGCGGTTACAAGTATTAACTAAATATATATATTATTTATTTTGTCGTAAGAATATACCTTGGAAGTGTTATTATAAAATTCTAAATTACAACAAGACATTCTAAATTATATAATCTCTAAATGGATATTGCAACCCACTGAAAAGAAGGCCACTAAAGTATAACACTTTCCAACTACTTTTTTTTCTCCCTGACATCCATTTAGGGTCGACCTTCACCGATTATCGGTACGTGTTGGACACAAATCTGACGAGCCGCCCTCTGGGACATTTGTGCGCCCTGCACCCCTGGGATGTTACGAGCGAGGGAAGTTAGAGATGGGATTAGAAATCGTCTGGGGAGGGTTGGTGCAGGCGCCGAAAACAGATTAACGGGTGTCGAGAGAACATCGAAATCGCCTGACGAGTGACCGATGCCACCGTCATGGTGCGGTGCATGCGTAAAGATTAATGCGGAGGGGATGAGAAGCATAGCTTCAGTATTGATTACTGTAATTAATGAATCAGACTTATGCGATATGAGTGATGGCCAATTACAAAATTAATTACACAACTTTTAAAAATAATGTTACTTGACCAACAAATTTATTATTATTATTTAAGATTTTTTTTTACTTTGCCTTAATTATTGTACTTATTTGAGTATACAGCATTTCAATCAAATATATTTTAATCAATTCAGTATAATAATAATCAGTCACTTATTAATGAATCAGACTTATGCTATATGAGTGATGGTAATTACAAAATTAGTTATATAACTTTTAAAAATAATATTACTCAAGAAACAAATTTATTATTACTATTTAAGAAAAAAAAAAACCATTTTTTACTTTGCTTTAATTAATGTATTAAATTGAGTATACAGCATTCCAATCGAATATGTATTCTAATCAATTCAGTATAATAATAATCAGTCACTTGTTATTAATGAATCAGACTTATGCGATATGAGTGATGGCAATTACAAAATTAGTTATATAATTTTTAAAAATAACGTTACTCAACCAACAAATTTATTATTATTTAAGAAAAAAAACTCTTTTTACTTTGCTTTAATTATTAATGTGCTAAATTCAGTTTACAGCATTTATATCAAATATATTTTAGTCAATTCCAGTATAATAATAATCAATCATTTGCTATTAATGAATCAGGTTTATGAGATATGGATGATACCAATTACACAACTAATTTTCGAATATTTTTAAAATAATCTTGTGTAACCAATAAATGTTATTATTATTTTTTAATAAAAGTATTTTTTTAAACCTTTTTTTGTTATTACTATTTAACTAAAAGAATTCTTTACTTTTTTTAAATATACTAATTTTTCTATATAGTATTTAAATCAAATATATTTTAACCTAATAATTAATCAATCTTATTAAATCTTATTATTAATAAATCAAGGTTACAAGATATAGATGATAGCAATTGCGTGACTACTTATTATTAATCTTACTCCATCAACAAATATTATTATTTTTAAGTAAGAATTTTTTTTTTTTTACTTTTATTAAAATGATGTGTAACTTTCACTAAGCTATTTAAAAACATATTTGAAGATTTTTTAAAAACATGGTTTTAATATTGATTTCTGTTATTAATTAACCAGATTTCTGACATACGTAATGGCAATTATAAAACTAATTATGTAATAAAGCTAATAATAAAGTTATTATTAGTTAAGTAATATTAAGTTTAAAATAAAATTTATAATAAAGTTAATAGTAAAGTTACTTTTAAAAATAACAATACTAAAAAAATATAAAAATAAATATTTTGAAGTTTCTTTTAACAAAATATTTATTTATTTATTTTTTTAACTTTTAATAATGCACTGGTTTTAAGTAAGATATGGTAAATAAAATACTCATTTGAGAAACTTTTTTGATAAGAAAACAACAACTACTGATAACAGCAACTAAATTTATCGATATTAAAGACGTTTCCTTATTTTCTTTCTCCTCGATCGCGAAATAGTGAATTAACTTACAGAAAAATTTAATTAGATAATTACTTGAAATATTATAACATCACCAATGTTGGACATGAGCGAGCCCGCTGAGTGAAAACTCTTGTGTTTAGCTCAATCTCTGTAAACATTGAATGTTAAGTTGAACTTGATAGACCGGGAAGCGGCAGCCCAGACAATCATCACATCGAGTTCATGGATGAAAATTTTAGGGTTAGTTAAATTTCGATTCCCATATTAAAACGCAATCGGTCTGCCAAGTCATATCTTGGTGGAACACACCCAAAAGTCCGTTTTAGTGGTTGACTCATAGATAAACCATTATTATTATTTTTTTTCTAATCTACGATGTTTTCATACTTTTGGGTGCAAGAAAGCACAATGATAAACCTACGAGTCTACTACGAAAATCGAATTTCTGGGTGTTTTCCACCAAGATAGTACTTAGCATACCGATTGCGTTTTAATATGTGGATCAAGATTTATCTAATCTTAGTATTTCATCCTTAACCTTTTGGCTACGGACTAAATCTGTCGAGTATTATAATATTTACTCACACCGCAATTTATAAAATAATTGCTTTCAGTTATATTGCTCTTGAAATTATACTGGTTTAATTTAATGGCAGAAAACAGTTTTCAATAAAGAATACTGCCCAGTTAAACTGATGGCATTGAGCTCACAGGCTACAAATACTAATTGTACATTAAAGCCTTATATTTTCAAGGGTTAATTCCGTTCGAAAAAAAAATTAAGAAGGGGAAACAGCTCTCCCCTTTCCTCTTTTTTTATACTTAATCATTGAACATCCTATACTATCAAAGACATGCTTTATCATATAAAAAATCTATATCCAAAATTCAGAGCAAATTAGATAATTCTTAATAAAAACCCATTTAGCATTTATATAATTTAAAAGGAGTTATCCCCTTCTTTTATACTTAACCATTAAACTTCCAAAACGATTCAGAGATTTGAACGAAATCTGAAAATTCTGCTTGAAAAACCTATTTATATAAATTAAGAGGGGGGGGAGGCATTAGAACCCCTGTTGCCCCTATTTATACTTATTCAATGAACACCTAATAGCAGTCACGGAATCGCCTCATCAGAATGATCCTAATCTAAATTTTGAACGAAAACTTAATTCTGCATGAAAATCCCATTTATATCAACTAACGGGGGGGGGGCATTAGAACCCCTGTTCCCCCTATTTATACTTATTCAATGAACACCTAATAACAGCCACGGAATCGCCTCATCAGAATGATCCTAATCTAAATTTTGAACGAAAACTTAATTCTGCATGAAAATCCCATTTATATCAACTAACGGGGGGGGGGATTAGAACCCCTGTTCCCCCTATTTATACTTATTCAATGAACACCTAATAACAGTCACGGAATCGCCTCATCAGAATGATCCTAATCTAAATTTTGAAAACTTAATTCTGCATGAAAATCACATCTATATCAACTAACGGGGGGCATGAGCCCCCCGTTCCCCCTCTTATACATATCGAATGAACTCCAAAAACTAATCAGGGAAGCGCCTTATCAGGATATACCTATATACAAAATTTCAAGTGGATCCGATATTTTTATAATGAGTTATCGCGTTACGCACATACGCACATACATACAGAACGGACGGGCACATAAGCTCTCAGGCTATGATAGCCTGTGAGCTAAAAACTGGTGATAATCAAATAAATTAATAGTCTCTGGGACGACATATGTCCCAACCCCGTAATTAAAAGGTTAAACTCGATGAGGTGGTTGTCTGTGTTACCACCTCCTGGTCTATGAGTTACTTTTTGATAAAGTGAGCTTGACAACAGCTTAAAATATCCGAAGTCGATTTAAAATCGAAATAAGTGTTCCATTTCATTTCGAGTGTACGTTCTGAGCTAGAAAAATACATATACATACATTCAATGAACACAAATAAAAACTTACTAAAAAACATAATTTTTATTGAAAGAAATTACGAAAAGAAACAATCTCAAATCATTACAAAATAAGACATGCGTTAAAAAGCAATTATTGTACCCAATCTCAAACTTAATAAAAGTACTAAATCAATCGTAATATTTGTACGACTTTTTTCAAAGTGCAGATACACATGAAATAAAATCTTCGAATACTTTAATCACTTGGTATGTCAACCCTCATAACATAGCTGAACTCATTTGTGCTAGGATGAAGGAAAGTGGTATAAGTTATGCATTTTTAAAGTTTCATAACTCGGTCAATTTTAGTGTTATTTGAACAGTGCTTTTTTTGCCTTGTCAGTTTAATAATAAAATTTTACTAAACATAACTAATAGAAACGGGTGATCGTATAAAAATTTTAATTTCATAATTTTTTAAGAAATGCTTTTATTGACTCAAATCACTTTAAAAATATTCCTTTATTTTGTTTAAAAGGTTTTTATAATTGAAACTATATGTCTATGACTGACGGTTTAGGAATTAGCCATTGGTCACCAATGAGAGTGTACAAACTGTATGATGAAAATTAAAGGTATCCTAAATCATAAGTAAGAGATTAGATATTTCATTGAAATTTTCAATGTAATACCAAATTACTAAATGAAAACTAGATATAAAATATCGTACTCTATCATTTTAAATAAATCCGATCTCTCCAAAAACCAAATGCCGACAAATCGTTTTGATTTAAATATAAGATTCTCTATGAATTGCTTTGATTCAAAACTACATTGTTAAAAATCTTGTCCTTGTTTGTACCAAATTTTGGTGCTCAGTAGCTGCTACCATAAGATGGTGAAATCTCGTACCTAGCTTCCTATTTCAACCTCTTCCAACTATTGTGGAACTATTTGGAGTTTTAATAGGAGTGCCAAATATTGGTTCAAGATTTCACCATCTTATGGTAGCAACTACTGAGCACCAAAATTTGGTTCAAACTAGGACAAGATTTTTAACAGTGTAGAATGAGTCTCACTCTTAAATCAAAAGAGTGAATTCCTCAGTCAACAAAGGAGCGAAATCTCTTGGCAGGACAATTATTCCTTCAGAGCGGCAGTTTTATCGAAAAAGGACGCTTTTCGAAAAAAACTGGTCTTTTAAATCATGTTTATAGTAGCGAACTTTTAGACGCTCCTTTTTAAATGAAAACCGGAACTTGTTTGACGTAGTTAAACGGAACTATTTGAGATGAATGTTCATTGGTTGCAATCTGGTCACATGACGTTCGGCTGGTTTGGCGGGATCCCTTATCTGCTATGCAACGAAGACTGATATCATGGCGCTTGGTTACGCTTTTGCAAAGAAATTTGGCTTTTGTTACGCTATACCCGAGATTTCATTAATTCAACTGATGCTGATAGTCAAGTCAATGGAATTGTGAATGAGGATACCCAAAAACTATAATGTAAGTACTTGTTTTCGGTCTCTTTAATAACTTTCTTGTTCTCAATGTAATCTCATATGTAAGAAAATTACTTTTTTCTGTTTTTAAACATCATCTGCCCCTCGGGGGTCGTACATAATACTAAATTTTCAACTTTTGTATCCTTTATTATCTTTACATAAAAATGATCTCCTATATAAGTTGCATACGAATTACGGAACAGATGCAGTATCTTCCCGCGAGCCGCCATTTTGTTTCCCTATTATTTCTCACAAATTGTTATTATTATCATTATTTTGCAATTATTTTTTTGAGGAAACATAAAATAAATATTTGTAAGGCTTATGGATACTAAAAAATTTATTTTCACTTTACTTGCATGCTTTACATAATAAATGAGTAAATAAATCAAATGATTTTTACTGTTAAAATTTTGATCTTTCAATCTTTGAATTTCCAAAGTAAATTGTCTTCTTTAACTTCATATCATTTTTTGAAATGCATGATTCAATCATTAAATAATCATTTTCCAATAATGGACACCTCATGTAGATATTTCCAAAAATGTGATTTCAAAAATGCTTATAGTGCGAAAAATATTTTGACTTATTGAAAATCTAAATATTCAAACTGAATTTTTTAACAAAATGTAATAACACCAACATTTTACAAATAGTTGCTTTTAAGTTATTTTAATGTGGTTAATAAAATTTCAATGTTTAATTCATTTTATTATTTTTATTATAATGAATGTTACTCTATTTTATAATCTGGCAATCAAACCAGTCAGGAAGCCGAAAACATTTATTAAGGGCAAAGCTAAATAGGAGCTTATAGGGCTTTATTCCTCTCCATTTCAATAAAAACAATTGCAGTATATACTTATAAATAAACCGATTTTTGTATAAGTTGCCTCCCCCCCCCTTCCCCATTTTCAACTCCCAAATTTTGTCTGACATTACAGCAGTGTGATTAAAAATGCATTTTCTGTCTTAAATGCTTCCTTATTTAATCTCAGACAAAAAAATAAAGTAATAATAATAATATAATAATGAAAATCATAATAATTGTGAATCTAGTGAATCTGCATACCAGTAACCTCAAACATCAGTTCTAATTTTATTTTCAGTTTTATTTATTTATCTTTTTTTAAGTATTTAAAATTAGGGTTGGAAATAAACCTGTTTTTTTGTTTTGTTTTGTTTTGTTTTTGTTTTTTTTCCAGAAAAAAAACCCTGTTTTTTTTTTAGTTTGTTTAAACCAGATTTTTTAAAAACATTTTTTCTTATCTCAAATATATGCATATTTATTGATGAAAATAGACAATGTTGGATATATAAGCAGCATAACTTCATTTGATTTTTTTTTTTTTTAATTAAATAATTATTGTCAATTTATGTAAAAAATTGAAAATATTCATATCTTAATTTAAACAGCATTAGTAATTCTTTTATGTTCAAAGAATAAATTGCTCTATAATATGAAACATTGATTATACTTTGGAAGCCTTTATAAAAAACTTTTAATTACTAATTATAAACATTTGATGATTTTTTCCCCCCAGAGTTATTCAAAAATAAATTTCACATACTGCTCAAGGTTTTGTTTTTTGAGTAATATACAAAGTCAACATTTTTTATCATTAAATTCTGCAGACAACAGAAAAAAAAAAGGATTAGTATTATTAAAATGCTATAACTAGAACCCAATTTTTTAATAGTCTCTTATTCAACTTCATGTTTTGATTTTAATTCTCAAAAGTAATCTCCTGAATCAATATATATATATATTTAACAGTTTGACTAAAATTTTAAAGATTATCATGTTATGTTATTAATTGTTGTAAATAATTTGCATTTTTGTCAGGGTTGTTATGTTTAAAACATGATTATTGCTAATAATGTCACAAATTAAAATTTATGAAATAAAATTGCATTAAAAATTTCTAATTAGCTGTATGTACTAAAAGACATTCAAATTTTATTAATATTATAAATTGGTTATTTAATTTTAATTAAGTATTTAAAGTAAATTTATTTCCTCTAAAATTGAAAATACATAATTTATTTCTTTAAATATCTCAATTATGATTTTTTATATAATATCAATATTCTATAATATATTAATTTTCGAAGATTAAAAGTAAGACTGAGAGAGTATTTTTTGTACATACAATACAACAAGCCTAGTACAGCCTTATCTAGAATGCAATGAAAAGAAAATATTTTGACAAAGCTAAAAAAATCCTTTCAACATCAAAACATTACTCTTCAGTTATCCGTGAATCCCTCGAAATTTTACTTAACAATGATACTGTTTGTAATGACGTCATTTCATATGATATTCGGCACTCTGGTACACCAGGTATCCTTGGTGTTTTGATGAATTCATCGTGACTTTGTACACGCAGACTGTTTTTGTTTTGTTTTTATGTTTTCCATTTCTAATGAATTATCTTCTTTTATACTCCTTTGAAAATGGATGCGAGGGCATCCGAAAGATCTAAGGTAAATAATAATTAATCTAGAGTAGAACTCCGCTAATTCGGACCCCGATAATCCGGATCTCTGGATAATTGGGATCAGTTTGGTCATTTTTTTTTTTTCAAGTTTGAGAAGCGATTGGCTAATTTCCATAACATTAACTTGCTTCATTGTCGTATTCTAAATAAAAAAGTTTTTCTGACATGTTTTCGGAATAATTAAGCAAAGTAAACATTATTACTGTCTGCAAATATTCAATAAGTTTAACATAAAGGTGATTTTCTGTTAGTATGTTATATTTTATTTCATTTTTTTCTAATTCTCCAGATCATCCGGATTGGGTCCGGTCCCAGTTAATCCGAATTATCGGGGTTTTACTGTATTTGTATATTTTGAGAGATCTATTTCTCTTTTTTTTCTGAATAAATTTAGCAGTTGGTGCACAGAGAACATAATATTGAGTAAAAAAATATGGGCTAAATGCCTTCTTAATATACTATAAAAAATACTTTCTACCATCAATAGATAATGCTATAATACTCTATAGATATTTGTTTAGTAGTTAAAAAAGATTTTTTATTGTTTTTTTTTCACTTTCTTTATTAAAATTATAATAATTTCAGTTTAAAATATTCATATAAAAAAAATCAACATTAATTTAAATTTTTTTTAATAGTATTTCCTTTTTAATAATTCATTTATGAAAATAAACTGAAATGGAAAAAAAAAAACTTATCTACTTTCAGTTCCTTTTAAATTCTAATTGTTTAAATTTGCTTTTCTGTCCTCAAAGTTATAAAAGTATGCTACCTATCAACAGTGTTCTCGCTGTCGCTCGCCATTGCGCCAAATTGCTACTAAATACTTCATTTGGCGAGTAAATAAGTGATTAGATTCGCCAAATTGCTACTGCTCAGTTTTTTCTTTTTTTTTCTTTTTGTTTTACATATATATGCATTATGCATGTATACATATTTTTAATATGTATACTTATTTTTATTACATTTTTAGCGGATTGTTGAAATTAGATTAACAACAATCGTTGTCGCATTTATAAAAATTTTGGTTACATTAGAACATATTGAAAAAAAGGGGTACATTAAAGGATTAAAGTTTTCTACACGGCGAATTTATTTTGCTAATACTTTTTTCATTTGGCGAATGTTTTTTATTTTTAATTAGCCAAATTACTGACGGTCAAATGTCAGCGAGAACACTGCCTACCAACCAATCTATCTATTTGATTTTCAGTTTTGAATGTGTTCTCAAAATAATAATAATTTAATAATAAAAAATGGACATGTTTAAAAAATATTTATTTCTTAACTAATTTTTTACGTACATCATATTTTTTTTACATATTTCATTACGCTTTAAAGGAGAATCACTTACAATTGATGATGAGACTGAAAAAAGCATGAACCTTGCTGCCAAATTATGTCCTGAACTAATTCCAATAAATTATAAAGCTAAGTTGGCTCCATTCTCTGATTATATGTTTGATGCAGTTGCGAATCATAAATTTGCCATTGGAGAATCAAATAAAGTGGAAATAACACATTTATTGTGGTGGTTAAGACTTGAAAAACACTTTGATAAAAATGCCATGAATATCATAAAACAGTTACATACAGCTGTATGTTCTACTACTGGATTAGAAAGAGTTTTCTCTACTTTTGGTTTTGTGCAAAGCAAAGCCAGAAATCGTTTGGGTGTTGATAAGGCTGTTGTAAGAGTATTGACAAACTTGTTACCATTTTTAAAGAACTGAACAATTAAATGTTTTAGTTTAGAATAAAAATAAAATTGCTAATTAATGTTTGGTATTTGTTATGTAATTTTTTTCTTTCTTACTGCCGTTTGAAAATATTTTCATTCTTTATATTTAATAATTTTTGTTCACTTTAATCAAAATTGTGCTGTGTGAGAAAAAAATGTTAAAAAAAAAAAAAAAAAAAAAAAAAAAAAAAAAAAACATGTTTTTTTTTTAAAATATTTTTTTTTTAATTTTTATAAAATGAACATATTTAATACTAAATATTGAATATTTTTATTCTGTTTTATATCTGATAAATTCATATGTTTTGCTTTAGAGCAATATGTCAAGAAGAAACTATTTATAGTCGATAATCTGAAACACTTAAATTATCATGAAAAAAAAAAGTTTAAACTGTGGTTAAAATTAATTGGTTTAAACCTTGCCAACCCTGTTTAAAATATCCTACTCATGGTATTATTTCTTTTATGTTTCTAATATTAATTATTATAAGTAAAATAATACATCAAGTATTCTCAGAAAGTTTAATTGTTAAAAATACTGAGATGAAACTATATTAATACTCAAAAAACATTTTTGTATTATTGCTTTTTGAATCCCATGCAGTCTCAATAATTTGATAGTTATAATTTCTTGATATTTAGTATTTTAAACTCTTTATCTAAATTAAAGAATGTTTTAATTTTATATTGGTTAATAATTGTACTTGTTGTGTATCAATTCTGCACACAGGTATAGATATATGTACACAGGTATACTTATATATATGTACACATAATGTATATATTTTTTTATGTACACATGTATATAAGCTCACATTATGCACACATCGGTGATTTTTTTTTCTTACTACATAACTACTTGGTACTCGACCGAAGTACTACTCGGTATACTACTAATACAAAAATTTATTATTTATAAAATACAAAGAAGCTAAGTTACTAACCTTAAACCTATGAGAGAGTTCTTTTCAAATTTGTGAAAAAAAAAAATAATAACTATGTATATTTTTAAAAAAGGAAAAAAACATTGCAACCAAAATTGAAAAAGTAATCAGTAACTAATGGGGAGGGGGTGACAACTCAGTAATACTTCATCACGTGAGAAAATATGTGTAATAGACTCTATAACCTCTATTTTGCATTTTCGGCGCTGCAAAATCAAGATTTATAATGAAAACCAATGACCAGAACTAAAGTTTTTTGGCGTTAAAAAAAAAAAAAAAAAAAAAAAAAAAAAAAAAATTGATTTTTGGATGAAGCAAGTTTTTAAACTCTCATCTTCATAAAAAAAAATAATGGCTATTACTTGTTAATACCATCCAGGGCCAATTTTTTAAATACACAAAAATCTTCTTCAAGATAATACAAAAATGTTGCATCTTTTATGTTTTATTTGTGTTATGTCATTTATTTATATTTATTCTTTTTCTCTCTTTTTATATTCAATTAGAAAACTTCTGTGCCTTATAAATGTTAGCAGATTTATTACCAATTGCAAGCTTCAGAAAGAAAAGAAAGGTATTTTTTTTTAATCTCAAAACTGTCAATAAGTTATTGTTTGCATATATATAATCTGATTTGCTGATCAGTCTTTTTAGCCATTGTGAAGGACAAAAATATAAGGGATGAAACAAACAGTTATTTGCTTGAACACTAGTTATTCAGACAAATTTTAAACTGTGTATCAACTTTTTTTTCCTTTTTTGTTAAAAAATAATAATAAATTTAAATAATAAAAATATATGGTAGGTATTGCTTTTTTAAAAACAAAATAAAATTATTAAAAGATTGAATAATATAAATCAAGATAGACCTGAATACATTTTTAAAAAATAAATAAAATTTATATGCAAAAAATGGTAGTACTAGGTTATCCCGTCGACCAAAAAATCATCGCCAAACTATAAGATTAAATGCCAATAATGGATGATCGTGAATGTCACATTCAATGACATTCAATGCGATTCACGTGTTTAAAATGTCATTAAGTGATTTTTATTGTGACTTTTTATTAATATTTTTATTAATATTCTACTAATTATGTTTTTTTGTAATTTAAAATAAAAATTATGTCAATATGTATAATTTGGCTATTAGTTTGGCGATTTATATAATTTGGCGAAATTGGTCGACGGGAGTACCCAAAAAATTAAAACACTAAAAAACATTAAAAATATAAAAGTAAACATTTCGCCAAGCTACACGCAATAATACTAGTAATGTTTCCAAAAGACTGAGTAAGTTACAGTATGGGAAAACTGCTTGCGGACCTAAAGATTTTTATAATGCACTTACATGTGACTTTATGTTTAACAATTTTCTTCTTGTATTAAAACTGTGATGAAACTTTAAAGAGTTGATGTTTCTGTATTTGCAGGTCCAATTTTATGTATCATTCTGTAGGATTAATTTATTTAACACTACTTGAACCAGAAATACCTTCTTTGCGAAGAGGATTTTCTAAGTAAACTTGTAAACATTTTGAGATTGTAAAATAAAAAAGAAATAAAACAATAATCATTTACAGGGCTTAATTTTCACCTGAGCTCAGCTTATGCATTTCTCTGTTTCTTGTACATATTTAAATATTGGTTGGAATTCACCAGAGCTCATAAATACAGGTCTCCGAAGCCCAGAACAATAGTGATTCAGAAAAACTGAAACTTAAATTACCCTTTCCTTTCCCTGTCATCCACAAGATTCTGCATTCTTTTCTATCAAAACATGTATATGTGATGTAGTGTGTTGCACACATAAGAAATGGCATGTAAGATTTTCTGAAAATTTTTCTTATAAATGTTTTTGTTAGTTATACAGTAGACTCCCTCAAATCCGCACAGCTTGGGACCAGAGGTTTTGCGGATTTTAGAATTTTGCAGATTTCTGGTCATTGCTTTGTTTACATTTTTTAAACAGTAATTTGAGTGCAATTAATAGTGCAATCAGAACTATAATGAATGCTTACAATATAATAAAATGCTAAAATAAGTAATAAACTAAAACAATAAAAATGTAGTTAATTTTTATAATGATTAAAGTACTAATAGCAAATGTCAAGCTAATAATGAATAGTGTATGATTAAATATACATTATAAAGAAGATTAAATGTATTTTTCTAAAACTATTCAACAAAACTTGCTTCATAAAAGTACATTACTAATTCACATCAAAATCATAAAATAAGAATTTTTTTTCAAGTTTAGACAGGCTTAATAACCAAAAAATCATGATTAATGTATAAGTATATATGATAAGAAGATTGTGATTACCAGTAATATCAGAAATATCTTCAATTTTTTCCAAAAAAATTTATTCATCCTTCAAGAAAAAAACATGAATAGAGTATTATTAAGAAAATTGCAAATTAAAAAATATATGGAATTGATACAAAACTTAAAAAAAAAAAAAAAAAAAAAATCATATTTTGTCCCAATATCTGAACTGAAAGTTTCCAAGTTTACATCCATAAAATATTTGAGGATTTTAGAGAGTTGCAAATTTCTGGTTTGCAGATTTGAGGGAGTCTACTGTACATTCATTATATTATGTATGTATGCATATCTGCAAACAGTCCTTTTTTGTGTGTGTGTGTGTTGACACTATTTCTGAATCATAATTATGCACTCCATATTAAACACTACTGTAGCAGAAAAGGGCACTTTTGGAAGAAAAAAATTGTTATTGCCTTTAGAAGGGGAAAACAGAAAGCAGAAAAAATACTTAATTTTTAAGTATGATAAATCAAGTAACATTAATTTTGAATGATTTTATGATATAAAAATTTAAAATACAACTAAGGGTGTATTTCGATTCAAACTGCTTATTTTCTGATTTATTTTTAAATCTACTTTTGCTCTCTAACTCATCAAACTCGCAGATTCTTTTATTTAGAAACTACACAAGGTGCTGTGACTGTCAATTCTTTGATAAATGCAGAAAATATTGCAGAAAAAGCAATCAAAAACGCCGTTTTGAACAGATTTTTCCGAAGCGGGAGATTTGGGGACGAAAAAAAGTGTCATGCTGAGTAGATAATTGTTCATAAATCAAATTCTAATGAATGGAGCGTAAAATGACATCATACGGCACCTTGTATGTCTCTTCAAAATTCCCCTCCAGCACGTTTCATGTTTCTACTTTTAAAAATGTGTCTGAAATTGTATCGGAAAATTTCGAGCTGTTGAAGGTGGAAAAGCGTTTTTTCGAATACACCCTTAAATTAAAACATGATTGAAGAGTTTCATGTTCTTTTTATTAAAGAAATGAGAAAATTCTGTCATTTTTGGGCACACAAATTTAGAAATACTACCAAATAAAAAAATACTTATTAAAAATCTCTGGGTAAAACAAGTGATGCATTTTATTACTTTTAAAAAGGGCAGGGTGCATTTTGTAAATTTGAAAAAGGGCAGGGTGCTGCACCCTTCAAAAATGGCCTAGAATGAACACTATATGATAGTATACGGATATACATATACTACGATATACGGATATACGGTAGTATACGGATATGAGAGATTGTGTGTATGTGTGTGTGTGGGGGGGGGATCTAATTATAGGCATAAATTAAACTGAGAAATATTACAATAAATTCTGCATAAACAAAACTGCATATGATTGAAAAGAAATCTGTTTAAGTTAGTCTTCTGTTTTAATAGTATTAAATAATATTCCTTATATTAGAAATATTAGATTTTTGTTTAAAAAATAAGTTTGGAAGAAATGGTAAAAAAAATAATTTGACAGTTAAGCTATGAGCTTTTCAAGCATGTAATATGTATAATAAGGTGTAATTTTGAACAATTATAAAATAATTCAATACTATTTCAACCATTCTTACACATGTCAGAAGAATGCCTTCATTTTTTAGAAATTATAAAATGTGTCGAGCAAAACAGCAATATTTTTTTGCTGTTGTTCTATAAGCTGTAGGGTGATTCATTAATTAACTCAGCAAAGATTTTATTCCAATAACTTTTGAAACAATTTCTTTACATTTGCAAAATTCATATAAATTTATACAAAATATTTAAAGACTTAAAATTAGACTGAATAATAAGCATTTGTTTTATTAATGAGTGTGCAATAATAAAAATGGGACATACAGTATTTGTCTTAAGGGCCAGATGTTTGTTACATATCCAGCTTTTACTATGTACAATTTTCTTAATGTATGTTTTCCTTGTAACAGTTTTTTAATATGCTTTTCTGGTTTGTTTAATTGATATCTATTTATTGCTAAAAATGTTTTTTACAGGTTTCTGGTAATCAAAGCTTGGATACTTTATTTTCTTCTGATGCTCTGGTCAGATTTATTGGAGTATGTTTTCTTTAGTTTATTTTAGTATAGTAATTTACATAATTAAAATTCTTGAAAAGTGTCTTAAATAGGTTATAAAATGAAAAAATGCCACTTGATTAAAAAAAAAAGTTTTGTATTTTGTTAGCTTGTGAGAATCTTGAAGATAGTAAAGCAAGGCCGTAGCTAAGGGGGTGCCATGGGCGGCTCAGCCCCCCTAAACTATTTTGAGCCCCCCCCCCCCTGGAAAAGATTCCAAGATCACTCAATGAATTTCTGTTCCAAAATTTCAAATAAAATACTGTTCAAAAATCTAATTTAGTTTTGAGACCCTTTCACAGTTTTGTAGAATTACTAAATTGTATCTAAAATAAGTGTTTCAACACTCCCTCATCCTATTTCTAAATATGAAGCTCAGATGATGTTTAACTTTTCACCAGTTATAGACTCAAAATTTTCATCATCATGTACTTTTCTTAGCATAAAATGAAGTAATTACAACGGTTTTATGAGAACCATAGTATCTACAATGTGAATATGCACTAATTTAAGTTTCTGTATCAGAGAGAGAGAAAAAAAATAAAATATGAGCACCCCCCCCCCCCCCATTGTTCACTTCTAGCTGCAGCCCTGTAGTAAAGTATACCCAAGAGCAGCTTTTTTAACATTCACAAGCTTTCTTTTTTACAAATTTACATGCAAGCAAAGCTTAGTTTTCATATTTCCTTTGTAAAAGATTTAATCTTATTATTTTTTTTTAAGAAAAAAAGCTATGATTTGTTGCATATTTGATCTATCACAAAAATGTATTTCACAGAGCAAAATTAGACATTTTTAAAGCTTTCTGCAAAAAGAGCCCAGAACAGGGTAGTCAAAAACCTAACATGGAAACATCAGGAAAATTAGTTAACCTGGAAATTCATTGAAAAATATGTTAATTTCCAATATGATTGCAATAATCTGGGAAGAAAAAAATTATCTCAGCTCTTGGGCTCAGTCCGTGCCTGAAACCAACTTGGACTCTCTTTTTATATCAGCTTTCGGGCTCAGGCTGACGGTAAAATTTTGTTTATACAAAAATTCAAAAACAAAGATCTCTCATTAATTACAAAACAAGAATGTAGCCTAAGTTTCTGAAACAAATTAAATTATTATTCTGCTTTTTAATATATTTTTCGGATGATTCTCAGTGCCAAAGATTCTGTTATAAAAATTTGATATTTTTATGTTTATTCTGTACATATTGTCTTACACAAAAGTATTTCACTAATTCAAGAAGGTAATAAAAGGAAGGGTTTTATAAAAATTATTATGAGCAATTATTAATCAATATTTAATGTGTTTACTGTATGTATTATACTTTGGAATTTTAATGCTTTTATGCTATTGGAAATAAAGTAGAAAAAAAAACCTTTTATCTAATAGCAAACATTATCCTGATCAAGAACAGAATAAAAAGCTACATAAGCATCTAGTTAAAATAAATAAATAAATTTTATGACAAAAGATTTGGTTAAAATCATCATCCAATTTAAATTATGTTTTACAGAATAGTCAAAGTTTTAATCTCTAAACCTGTCTTTAAAATCACCAAATTTAATTATAACACGAAAAGTGGCAGATATGGATTCCTTTCATCCAAATTTCAAACTTTAAGCTTGCAGTACAGTTATATCCGCTTGTATCCCAAAACCATTTGTATTAGAATAAATGTTAACGATCACATTATAAATATTATATTAAACCTTGAAATTACAAAAAGAAAAGAAGTCAAAATTTTCAGCAATTATTCTGGAGGACAAACATCTCTAATGTCATTCAAAGTAGTGATGAAATAATCATCCTTTCTGTGAATTTCTTACCATAAAAACTCAGTTAAACATTACTTAATTTAAGTCCTAACCTTTTGTTTGGCGGTATTTCTTATTTCCCAATTTAGCTGACCCCAAAAGTGTTTGATGACTTGTAATCTGTATCTGCAAAATTATATTGATATTTCAAATCCTGCATTATTATTTAATTTAGACTATTTTATAAGCCTGCCATGAATCTGAAACAATGATAGTGATATTCTCTGTCTTTTATTTTACCCATCTGTTCTGTCAGGAACTTTTAGTATAAACCATTCATTAGCTTCTTTGAATAATCCTCCAAGCAACCATTTCTGAGAAAGAATTTGACTGGCTTTTTAATTTTTAACTCTTTTAGGTGCAAAGTACTATTACAAATGGCACCAGGATTTACAAACTAATTTATTTGCAAATAAATAAAAACTTTTTTTCATGTGACTTATCAAGGCAAGCTTTTATTTTAAAATTTTAATGTGAATGTGGCATTTTAGAATAAACATTAAGTGGGATCACTTCCCTTTAAGGGTTCAAAAGAAACTTTCACCAATCTTTGCAACTTTTTTTTTTCAAGGACGGGGGTGCTCAATCTGTTTTACATTTCCTTGTTATAAACTTAGATAGGACAAACTTCTGAGATAATTACTTCAATCAATAAC
This sequence comes from Maratus speculifer, assembly GCA_964019185.1. Lineage (NCBI taxonomy): Eukaryota > Metazoa > Arthropoda > Arachnida > Araneae > Salticidae > Maratus > Maratus speculifer. Next base: position 262,086,705 of record OZ025301.1, read on the forward strand.
TTTCATTCAGTTGTCTTTTCTCTCATTTTATTGATGCTAATTTATCAGACTAGCTATGCATGAACATTGCAGTTACAAATGCTAATTTGGAGTCATCCAACCAGTTTTCTTTTTTAATAGATATTCTTTTATCACAATTTTTCGCATTTCTCCACCACTATTTATCAATTTAAACCAAAAAAAGCCTAGCAGTTTAAAATGGACTGGTTTTCAGAGCCAGCAGTTCTGCGATGAGGTAATAAGCAAATATCAATTATTCTTATTTGAAGTTTGCCCTTATTGTCATTACCGTTATGCACAGTAAATTTTCATTCAGCTCCTCAATGGATATCATTTTGTTAACACAGTATTCTTACATTGTACAGTATAACGTATTTTTGATTAGATATGTAAAAACTTGTGTAAATAATTTTATGTATAAACTTATTAAAAGTTTATGAATAGTTAAAAAAAATTGACAACATGTATTTGTTAAAGTAATTATCTATGAAAATTTCATTATTTTAAAATTAACCTGGAATTATTAGGGAATTTTTAAATACAATATTTGTGACCATCCTGCCAGAAGTACTCCATAAAAAATAAGTTCACCTGAAAATGGTCTGAAATTGATATATGTGAAAATGCTAAAAATAGGCAGTTTTTGCTATGGACTGTGAAATTTGGATTGTTCAGGATATCAAAATTTACAAAATTGTTAATTTCAGATATTTTCATCTAAATTTGCTTCCTATAACAGCAGGGTTGTTTGGTTTAAACCAAGTTGGTTTAAACCACGGTTTAAATCATGGTTTAAACCAATGGTTTTTTTTTTTTAAACCATACTGTTTTTTTTTTTCAATCTGGTTTTTTTGTATTCTTTTTCCCTAATGAATTCCGTTTCACACATTATTGAAAAATGCAAAATCCAAGTTATGCAGAAGCGACAAAGCTGTAGAAAAATGATGAATTAATAAATTTCTAAAAAACAAACATTTTTAATCAACCCAACTTTTCATATAAGCTATAAATCTACATGGCTACATACTACTAATTTTTCTATAATTAGTTGGTTAGAGAAAAACTTAGTTTTTCTTTCTCCCCCCCCCCTCTTTTTTTTTAAGGCTTATATAAATCCATTAATTGTTATACAGATATACAGCCAGAAGTGCATATTTGAGCTAAAAAGGTACTTTTACTATTTAAATTGCTTGACAAGTTGAAATTTACCAAGGATTTATCATTCCTCGAATATAACATATTCTTAAGTAATTTTCTCCATTGATTTCTTTTTATTAAGTATGCTAATGGATAATTGGCAATGATTTTTTTTCTTTGCTCTGTGTTTATTAGATTTAATAAGCTTTTGTTTTTCTCACATTTCCTAATTGGGATTAGTAATTTTGCATTTTGATTTTATTCTGTTTCCAGCTGGGTTGGCACAGTTTAAACCAATTGGCTTTTTAGAAGAAATCTAATATAATATTATCTCATTTTTGTAATTTAAGTTCTTCAAATTATTGGATGTAAGTAATTTCTATTTCTAAGTCTTATCTCAGCAGTCACCATGAGACATTGTGAGTCTAGTCTAGGTCATGTTAATATGCATGAAGAATGCAAATTTTATGCATTGATAAATATATCTGAAGCTAAAAAAACACTTAAATTGTGTAAGTTTAGCAAAAATAAAATAGATTAAAAATGGCAATATTTAGAAAAAAATGTTTTCCTTTGAGAAACGCAGATGTGCAGTTAGTAACATAAAATGACATTTAAGATTTCAGTCAAGCTCTAAAAGAAAATTTTTTTGATTGTGTGTGTGTGTGTGGGGGGGGGTGGGGTATTATATTTTAAGAATAAAAAAGAAACTTAGATATGAAGTTGAATAAGAAGACGTTGAAAAATCGGGTGTTAGTAAAGCACCTGTTTGCATTTAACTAAATTAAGCAATAAAATATATTTAAATCTTCTATTGCATAACCAAACTCATTACGTAAATCAGCCAAGAAAATTGGGGAGGAAGGGGGCGGAACAAGACAAGGTTTGCTTGAGACATAACAGAAGAAAAGTCTCATAAAATGCCCAAAAAGATGTAATTTTTAGTTTAGACATTTAAAAGTACTAAGCGTTGTAATATAGCGTGTAGTCTGATGGCTGTTTAAATGCTTTAGTGAATGACAGTATTTATAAAACTGCTTTGTATTTTAAGATCAATGTTTTCAATAGTCCAAAAAGCTGTTAAATAGGTATTTTTGTTTATTTTACTGTTACCTTTTCTTTCTTTTTTTCTTTTAACCTGGTAGTTTCAGAGGAGAAGTGTCAAATAGCAACAATACACAATACTTCAAGTGTGTAAAGATTCTACTGCTAAATTCAAATCATTCCAAAAATTCTTTATAAAAAGCTTTACTTTCAATAAAAGATAATTCTTAGAGACTCTTCTAACAGAACAATCAGACATCTCATATAAAAAGTATTTCAAAGAAATTATTTTGAATAGCCATGTGAAAATAATATATATGAAGTTTTATGTATGAAAATACATCATATATTTATTTATAGTATAATAAGATTGTTTTTTAAGATTTTTCAAGGTATCAATGTTTCATTATGTAGAACATTTTATTTATGAGGTATAAAACATAGCTTTTTCTAAAAATTTTTAAAATTTGAAAAGATTTCAATTTTCTATATAATTCATTGTATATTAAATAATTCATTGATTAGAATTACTTTTAAATCAAGTTATTACTCATGTATTCAAAAACATTGTTTTATTGCTAAATATGCATGTATATATAATAGGAAAACATATTTTTAAAAAACCTGGTTTAAACAAAAAAAACCATGTTTTTTTTTTTTTTTTACCAACTCTGTATAACAGTATCATAGAGAGATGGAGGATATTCTGTATTCACAGCAAAAACACATAAAAATCAGGCAGTTTCACCTAAATCCATTTTCTATAGCAGTACAGCAAAGTCTTCCTTTACAAAAAAAAAAAAAACTCTTTTAATAGGGTAGATAGATATTTTTATTAAAATTATCAAAGTTAGTTATTAAAAAAATTAATAGAATAATGTTACTGAAAGAAAGATTTTTCCGATATCTGATTGATTCAGGTAAAAAGTCGGTCTTTTCTATGAACTAATATTGAAGTATTATATTGAAAAATAACATATAAACTGTTTTACGGTAAAAACTAAGCTAACCAAATTAAAAATATACTTTTATACATGAGATTTCCTGTTATGATGAAGTAATATTTTTCAAATACACCATAGTCAATATTTAAAAAATAGTTATTCTTGTATTTTAATTTTCTGTTAAAATATAAATGATTATTAATTTTATTTTTATATTTGCAGAAGACCAATGGCTCTTTGAAAGAAGCAATTCAAGAAATTGAAGAAAAGCTGCTGTACTTCTTGTGTACGGGTGAAAAATGTTTTCCTGATCCTCGATCAAGAATCAGTTGAAGTAGAGAAATGCGGCTTAAAGGCTTTTGACTTTTTTGTATTAAAAGCCATTATATATTTACTGTCAAGTTTATCAAGTTGTCGAGTTTTTTAATTTTATGATTTACAAAGTTATTAATGGAACTGCAGCTCAGTGGAGAATCTGAACATTATTTTGAAAGCCATGGATGCAAGCACTTAAATGTTTTATAATATGTATAGAAAATAAAATATTGTTTTAATTCTTATGTGATTCATTTTAAATATATTTATTGTGCAATTATTTTTTTGTTGTTGTTGTTTTAGTACTGCATATTCAAATGAGTAAGTATAAAATTTTCGATTTGCTTTGCACTGATAGTTTTAAAGTATTGGCTGTGATGCTTAATACTTTGCCTCCTTGAGATGGCTGACTTGCATTTGTCAAATTCGTTAAAAATCATTGAAAGAATTGCATGTTTTATGTGTTACACAGTGACTAAGTTAGTAGGATACTAGATCCTAACTGCCTAATATAGTACCAATGTGTTAACACATGATAAAATAGTGTGCATAAACTTATGAAATGCACATACAAATGTCAAAAGATTAATATCATAGCACTAGCAGAGTAAAAAGAAGGTTGTAACTAGATGTGAAGTTAATATGAATTTACTTCTATATAGAGAATATAGAGAACTTTTTTGAGGTGATGCAGCAAGCTTTCTGGATTGATAAAATGTATCAAACTGAAAGACTAATCATACCATGAATAATGGAAGACAAGCACTAAAATATATTTGTTATGATGAAATGGGTGTTCTGTTAATATGCTGATTTCATTTAAAATTGAAGGTTTTTAATTATTAAAGTAAAATTAATATAAATAAATTTTATTTACGATTTATTTTAAGAAGCACACAGAAGTGCGGTGATTCTTTTGAACACCTAACCTTAGGATGATAGTTTGACAGGAGTTTTTCTCTTGTGTGAAACATCTTCTAACATACTCAATAATTTTTTACAAATTAAACTTGATGAAATATATTATGTTTCTTGTGTTTGACTGTTTGGTATTAAAGGCACTAAAAAGAAAAACAATTCAATACTTTAAAGCAAACATATCTTTTACTGCATTCTATTATAACCTCTATTGGTAGGGTTGGGTTTCATTTCTGACCACATGTACTTAAGTAATAAATTTTATTTTAGCTAATGTGCGTTCTTTCAATTCTGAAGGTTTATCACATTAATTCTCTCTAAAGGTAAATATTAACAAACATTTCTTTTCTTTTTTTTTTTTTTTCAGTTATTGAGGAGGGAAGGTGCACTTTCCCATTATTATTTTATCCAATGTTTTTTTGAAAAATTAGAATAAGGTTAGTAATTAAAAAGAAAAAAAAAGTCAGTCGTCAACTACATTTAATCATTTTTCATCAGTTCCTGATATATGTTTTACTAAAGTGCACTTGCAGTTTTACAAAGATTTATTTTTGTTTACATGTTTAAATACACAGTGCAATGACTTAAAGTAGTAATTAAAAAAAATGCAAAGACAGAATTTTGTTATGGAAAAAAAATTATATGTCTATACAGTCCTCTCATATGTTTATATGCAATATCATAAACTTACGAGTCTACTTCACTTATGCAAAAACATTCACTTACTCGTGTTTGTTCTATGAGGAAATTCCTTTTAAATATATTGTTTGTATTTCTATATTTTTAAAAACCTCTTTTTTTTCTTCCAAATTTAAGATAACCGACCTAAATCTCAAATAGTTTTTTTTTTTTTTTCCAATTTATTTTGTATGAGGATGTTTTCATTTTCAAAATGATTTTTAAAAATTAAAGTAACCTCTTAATAAACCTGCAAAAAGAAAAATCGATGAAGTAAAGAATGAACTTTGTAGAGATCAGACTCAGCTATCCAATATCAAGAAGAAAAAAGTATTTAAAAACATTGAAATGCAAATTGTATTTTAAAAGAAATTCTGTCATTAACATTAGTGAGCTAGTGTTTTGATGCGAATTAAATATTCTTTTAATAAACTTCAAACTCTTATCCATTTTGTTTAAAAAACAAATCATTCACTGTAGAACATAACCTTTGCATCATTACAAGACAAAAAAAAAAAAGTTACAAATAATGACTGATTCTATATTATCAGAGATGAGATGAGATTTTCATTTTTTGAATACTATCATAATCTTAAACAAAATTTTGTTCCATTAAATCGCCAAAATGTTCTGATTAAATAAAATAACATTTTCTTTAGGATTATACAGGTATGTAAAAAGTCGGAAATTCCATCTCTGATTAAGAGACTGCAGTCATAATTTATTTATTTTATAAGTTTCTCGTCATTATTGAACTTTACAAATATGTATTTTCTAACAAATATATTTTTAAGTTATTGATTAGAAATAGTGGTGTCAAGATATCAATCCAAAGACCTAGGACACAATACCTGAAATTATTAACTGGAATTGCAGATTTCAAAGCATGATTAGAATGAATATTAAATCTACAATACCAGCATTGTACTATAAACCTATTTTTGGAAGATATCAACAACTACATTTTATGTTACATGTAGGAGGATTTTTTTTTCTAATGTTAAAAATTTACGAAATTACTTCTCAAATTTTGTTATTTATGTGTAGTAAAATACAAAACTAAGGTGAAAAAAAATTAAGTCGAATGAAAGATATTAATTTGATCCATACATATTACTTTAAAACAAGAAGGAAAACTTTAATAAAGCTAGTTTTGAAAAAAATCATTCCTGATTTTAGTAAATATGTTACATAAATAATTCATCAACTGTAGAAAGTAAGACATAGATATTTATTAAATTTGTTATAAAATTTCTCTTTAATTTTGTTAGGTACTTGCGTATTAACGCCACCACAGTTATCCTTGCTTTGTTTTTGTTGATTTTTGACGAAATTTTTAGTGCCTTTCTTGTTTTGCTTATTTTTTGACGCCATTATTTTTGTTCACGTACGAAGAACAACATTTCTCTTTATTGGCGCATTAGCACAAGTTCTGCTGCGGCGGCGCTAATATGTAAGTACCTTCTGTTATTTATCTGTATTAAAATATAGAATTAAAGGTAATTATAATATTAAATCATAAAAACTGAAATATTTAAAATTATTTCACATATAAATTACTTTTGAAAACAAAGAATACCCCCCCCCCCCTTATTACAAACATAGTAAGCTATAAATAAGTAAAGCAAAAAAGAATTTCTCAAAATAAGAGTGAAATCGTTCATTTTGTCTATATATTCAACCAATACAATAAAAAAAAAAAGTGAAAAAGATGGACCTATCAAAAAGGAGTGCAGTCACCGTTTTTACATACTAATTTTGTCAAAATAGGAATGAAAAATCAACTTATCAAAAAGAAGTACTGTCACTCTTTTTACATACTAATTTAGTCAAAATAGGAGTGAAAAAACTACTTATCAAAGAGGAGTGCAGTCACTCTTTTTGCATACTAATTTAGTCAAAATAGGAGTGAAAAAACAACTTATCAAAAAGGAGTGCAGTCACTCCTTGTACATACTAATTTAATCATAATAGGAGTGAAAACACAACTGATCAAAAAGGAGTACCGTCACTCTTTTTATGTACTAATTTAGTCAAAAAAAGGAGTGAAAATTGCTTCTCAAAAAGGAGTGGAAGGGCTTCTCAAAAAGGAGTGAAAATATTCGCTCCGCAGTAAGGGTGAAATTCACTCCTATAGGATAAGTGCATCTTCGACACTGGAAAGGAGTGAAAATTCACTCCTTTTGAGTGAAAATCGCTGATTTTTTTTAAGAGAGTACTGATCTACAATAAAAGATCCCAAATATCGCAAAAAAGTGATAAGAGAACCAAACTTTATCATATGTACATCAAATAGTTGACTATACGTTGTGAAAATTAAATGTATCCTAAATCATAAATGAATCATTAGATAATTCATTGTATTTTTCAATGTAATACCAAACTACTAAATCAAAACCTAGTCTAGATTTCAAATATCGTACATTAATCATTGTAAATAAAACCGATCCCTGCAAAAATTAAATATTGAAAAATAACTTTGATTTAAGCATAAATAAGTTGGAACAGTAGAATTTTCCATGAATTTCTTTGATTCAAAACTAGAATGATTCTATTGAGCTTAAAGAAAAGATCCCAAGTATCGTAAAAAGCGATAAAAGAACCGAACTTAATTATATGTATATCAAATAGAAAATTATACGTAATGAAAATTAAATATATCCTAGATTTTAATTGAAAGATGAGATTATTCATTGTATTTGTCAATGTTATACAAATTACTAAATCAAAACTTATTCTAGATTTCAAATATCGTATTCTATCATTTTAACTAAATCCGATCTCTCCAAAAACCAAGTGCCGACAAATCGCTCTAATTTAAACATAAAGAAGTTGAAGCCTTCAGATTATCTAAGAATTACTTCGATTTAAACTAGAATGAGCCTATTGAGCTTAAAGAAAAGATCCTATGCCTATCGCAGAAGGCAATAAGGGGAACCAATCTTAATTATATGTATATCAAATAGTTAATTATACGAAATATAAATGAAAATTATCCTAAATCATAAATGAAACGTTCGATAATTCATTGCATTTTTCAATGTGATACCAAATTACTAAATCAAAACTTAGTCTAGATTTAAAATATCGTACTCTATCATTTTAAACAAATCCGATCTTTCCAAAAACCAAGTGCCGACAAATCGCTTTGATTTAAACATAAAGAAGTTGAAACCTAAAGATTCTCCATGAATTGCTTCGATTCAAAACTAGAATGATTCTATTGAGCTTAAAGAAAAGTTTCAAAGTATTGCAATCAGTGGTAAAAGAACCAAACTTTGCAAGATCTTCTTTTTAGTATCTAAAGAGTACGGCAATTAGAATTTTTAAAACTCGTGTATTCAAGGAGTTCTTAGTATGGATAACTCTTTTACTTCCCCGAGGTCTTCTTTAAGCTTCTGCTTCTTAAACTTCATCTTGCTGTCTCCCCCTTGCTACAACGAAGTTGAATATTTAGTTGTGGTGTAAGTTTTGTTTAGCTAGTAATGAAGAACAGGCCTTTCTTCTTGAAGGAATCATGTGTGGGTGTTTTCCAGCTTTTCTTCATTGTTAAACTTTTGTAAAGATTCAGTTTCATACAAAAACAGTTAAAAGAATTCGAAAAACTATTTTTTCCTTGTTTAATTTACACAACTTTTTAAATAGCACAATTCTAAAAGAAAATGTCATATCAAGAAAAAAATCTTGAAAAAAAAAAAAAAGTTTTCATTTTCATGAGATGAATTTAAATTTGCCTTAATTTTAATGCAAATTAAAAAATAAGTAAAAATTAATAAATTAGTAATTAAAAAATTGAAAGTGTTTAACAGAATAATCCTGTTCCTGTTTCTATATTTTTTTTCTGCCATTTACAAATGATAAACTTTAACAGAAAGTTATTTCCTCTAAAAACAATGGAAACAGTTTGCTAAAAACTACTTTATAAATTATGCTAAATAATGTTTTTACACAATTAAACAATGCTGAAAAAATATCATGCCGTAAAAAAAAAAAAAAAAAAAAAAAAAAAAAAAAAAAAAAAAAAAACGAAAAAAAGGAAAGAGATAAAGGAACGCTGTTCAAAATATTGGGTGACTTGAAAGTGGTCATCAAATATTTTCGTTTGTGATTATGTTGAACTTTTCTAGTTTAAGAAATATCAGTGTTTTTGATAGTGTAAATTGAACATACACTTCAAATTTAATATTATAACTGCATTAATTACTTAAAATTAGCATTTTTAACCTCCCCCCCCCAAAAAAAAAAAGAAAATTTCAACTTCAACTAAAAGTGTTTAAGTTCTCAATTCCTTTAAAAATTAAGTATACGCTCAAAGTGCTTTAACTTTACAATATTATTAATATTATTTAGCATCTAGGACCAATAGCATTGTTCAATTCTGTGTAGTGAATACAAGTCAGAAAACAATGAAAAAAAAATTAAAAATAACGTTAAAAAAGATAAAATATCAGTTGCAAAATACTTAAATAATTATACTATACTGAACAAATATTAAATTGCCCGTGGTAAAAAAAATTATGCATTTCTGTTTCATTAGTGAATCTCACAAAATGTCAGATTTTGATCTCTGAGATACCGTAAGTATCTATTGAAAACAATTCGAAATTTCAATAGGTAAGTTGAATTTCTATAAGAGTATAAAAAATTTTCAATATAAAAATGCTAAATTTTGAAGAACTTAAATAATAAGTTATTTTTCATGTAATTAAATTTCATTTCTTGTAGTGTGTGTATCGAGGATATTGACAATTTCATTCTAAACCATTTTTAGGTGCGTTCGTAATTATGTAAATACGTAGCATCTACAGTTGTCGTTCAGGGAACATTAAGAGACAAAACTAACTCTTTATAAAGTTAAAACTGAAAAAAAGTAATTTAACACATTACAAAAGCCATTCAGAAAATGATATTTTCACAGACAAAAATTTCATACTTATAAGCTTTCAGTGTTGTATCATGTAAACTTTATAACGTATTAGTTTTGTATCTTAATGTTCCCTGATGATGAACAAGTTGTATTGTTCGAAACTGTAGGAAATTAATTCTACTTTACATTGTAAGTAGTACATAATTTTTAAATAAAATTTTAACATCTATTATACATTGCTGAGCCAAATTTATTGTATGTTGTATTATCAAACAGTGTAACTGGTCCTTTTATAATATTATAATACCTCCGTGAAAATGAATGCTCCCGTGAAATATTTGTCTGACACTTTGCCTGTAAATGCTGTTTTGCAACCGTAATACATTAAGGGCTGTAAAACCAAGGAAGAAGAAGCACAAATCGGCATCAATCTACAGTGGGTGATCGGTTAATGAACTCATCTTTTTAGGAACCGATCAGTTAACAAACACTTTCGCGAGAGATTTTTAAGCTCGGATAAAGAATATATGTTTAGTTAATGGGCACTTCACAAACAATGCCAAGAACAAAGAATGCTGAACTGTATTTAATTAAGTGCGTTCGTAATTATGTAAAAAAAAAGTATCTATAGTTGTCGTTCAGTCTGTCCGTCCGAATATCACAACGCTAAAGCTATTCAAATGGAATTTAAAATATATAACTGTTACATCATTTTATTAAGTCCTTTAAATTTTTTGAAAATCGGACGGATAGATCAATTACAGGGACAATAAAAAATATGTCGTTACATGATAACTAAAGGAAAAAAAAATAGTTTCAAGTACATTTTAACTATGTTACAGTCTTTCCAACATAATAAAACCGATGTGAATCTATGAAGTATATACTAAAATATACATTCTGTACAATATGTTATCCAAAGAATATTTGTTATTAATTTACAGGGCCACACAAAAGTATTCTATTACATAATAATTTAAAAAGTGCAATTAAAAAAAATTAATTTGCAATTAAAAATATTTTGTTTAAATATTTGCTTCTAGTTTAATATTGAAATACTGTGAATTCATCATTTGAACCATATTTTAAAAAATAAACAAAATTGTTTTAAAAGTAAACAGGTCCCTTAATATTTCAACTACAAGAAATAATAACAACGAACATAATAGTCTAAAATATAATGTTATTACAACTGTATGGAAATAATGTTTTCTCCAATTAACTCGCATCGCTAAAAGATTCACTTCAAAAATATAATTTGTTTTGAACACACCCACTATATTTTAATGCACAAAATATTTAATACTTATATATAAATGTTTCCCAGTAAAATAAATATTAAACTTAAAAAAAAATGTTTTATTAACCCTTTCTGGTCCGAAATATTTTTTTCAATTTTTAGAAAAAATTCCTTTTACGTTAATAATAAATCTGGCTATCCAAATAGATTAATTAGTTTTAACGAGTATTTCACTGACTGAAAGATAATGAATGTTGTTGTTTTGCGAACTATTCAGTTCATATTCATAAGAAAATAGGCTAAGGAAGAATTTTTATAGATGTTTAACGGTGTTCTTAAATCAAAAAGGGCAACTTTCTGACATGTGCTTTAATTTATTTTTGTTCGGAAATGCATTAAAATAGCAGGTGTTTTGTTATTCAGAAACTGTCACTCAATTTTCTGTTTTTTAAAAAACACAATAGATCTTTCATAACAAGTCTTCAAAGTTGATGTTTTTGAGCACATTTCCCGATGAAAGCAGAAAAACCGGTCGAAAAGCAGGAGAAAAACGGGTGATCAAGCGATCGAAATAGCTTAGAACTGGATAGTTAATTTAATTATCCTAAACTGGAAAACTGCATTCGAGTCGAAATCGCTTCCATAGTCAGGCATTCCAATTTTATATCTTTCTGTTAAAAAATGAATTTGTGAATGTGTCAAAACGTTTTGCGCTTGTTGATTGCACTTTATTACACATGACTATTTTAGGAAAGTAACTTTTATTTTAAATTTATAGAGTGAAAATATACGTTTAAAATAAAAGTAAAGAAAACAGTGCAAACTGAATTAAGCAAATAATAATAATTATTATTATTACTAAATGCCCAAACATAAACGAAGTCATGTAGTAAATGCAAAGACATATACTAATATTACCACATGTAAATAGTAACAAAAGTATATCTTAAAATAAAAATAGTGCTCCTTTAAAAGACATGTAATATTATTAATTGCCACCAGACCCGAAAGGGTTAAATATGTTGCTTTTCCTTGGGTAAATATATATTGTCATTTTAAAAATCAAATTCTATCGAAACTCTTTTTCAGTCAAAAAATCAAAACTGTATCCGTGGCGTACAGGGCATAGAGATTAGGCTTAATACATCTTCCCCTATCTTTACCAAACAAACTTCGGAAAATTTCACATCACCACAACACAGCTGAATAAATTGTCGAAAAAATTTTATCCCTTTTTCCTCTAACTTGGCATTTTATTCTCCTGTCAGCTGATGCGGTATTTCGTAAAACGCGGCCATAAATTTTAAAGCAGTACGCTTCAGCACTTTTTCAAATAGCTTCTTTCCCATAAACCTGAATCCTCCACAAATACCAGAGGAAAAATAAAAAATAAAATAAAATAAACCTGGATTACGATGCTACCCAATATTCGGTCTCCTTTTATTGATAAAGCGGAAATTTTTATGATCACTATATTTATTGAAATATTTAGCGCTGTAAACGGATATTACAAAGACTTTTTATAGCTATTAACAGCCGCATTACTGTTTCAAATTGTTTACTTAATTTAGAATTTAAGAAATAATTAATTGTAGCTGATTAAAAATAATACTTGATCTAGTGATATTAAAAAAAGTCATATTTCTTTAAAAAGCTACTTAACTGTTTCAAATGAATTATTTAATTTGGAATTAACATTAACGAAAAATCAGACAGATTATGAAATACTTTTGTACACATTTTTAATACTATCACTTTTAAGAAGATTTCGTATGAAATGCTACCTATTGGAGTCGTTTCAAAGTTTGGAATTTCGAAACATTTTTGCAGATCTACACCGATCATTTCTCCTAGACCTCAAAACTACCATCAGTAAAAAAGTTTATCTATCTATCTATCTATCTATTTATAAATATACATCACTTTTTTATTGACACGATAACTTCTATTATTCTGCTCAAATTTCCTCCAATCTAATGCATAAAATCAAGGAGTATAAAATCTCGGTCAAGTTCGTTAATGGGCACGCAAAATCGGACGAAGGGAGTGGAAATAGGGAGGGTTTTAATAGAGAGGTTTACCCTATAACTTCTCAGTTAAAATAGATATTGAATCAGTTTGAAGTTTATATTACTTCTAAGAAATGGGCAAAAAGTTTATGCATGACAGATTTTTGATAAAGATAAAAATGGGCTCAAGGAGCGAAAAAATAGAGTTTTTGTGAAAAAAAAGTTCATAACTTCGGCAATTCTCAAGATATCAAATTCAACTTTTTTTTTTTTTTTTTTTTTTTTTTATAAATATTCTTAAAATTATCTAAAATTTTTGTATTTACAAGGAAAAAGAAAAAAAGAAGATCCATAACTTCGTCAATTCTTAAACTATCAGATCCGATTAAATTTATTTTACATCATTTTAATAATATCTTCATTTTACAGGACCATTTCTTATAGAAAAATAAATTAAACAAAAATAGGAGTTGAAGAAAAAACATCAAATCCAAACTCCTTATATTCTTACTCATTTTTTAAATTCATTTTTGATTTTAAACGCATCCAAATGGCAGGTCTTCTTATTTAGGAACTATATAATGGAACGTAATGGCCAGTTTTTTTGATAAAGGCAAAATGTATTTCGAAAAAGGCTGCCAAAAAGGGTATTTTGAACAGAATTTCTTAAAGCGGTCGTGATTGAAAAACTGAGGAAGTACTCAAATAATAAACTGCTTTTTTTCTGACTCATTTTTAAATCCATTTTTGCTCTCAAACGTATCCAATTGACAGGTTGTCTTATTTAGAAGCTGTATAATATACTGTATTGGTCAATTTTTTTTTTTTTTTTTTTTTTTTTTTTTTTTTTTTTGATAGAAGTAGAATATATTTAAAAAAAGCTGTTAAATTGGGCATTTGTACAAAATTTCTCAAAGCGTTCGTGAATGAAGAATTGGGGATGTATTCAAATAACAAATTGCCCATTTCATGACTCATTTTTTAAATCATTTTTGCTCTCAAACGCATTCAATTGACAGGTTCTCTTATTTAGGAACTGTATATAATGTGCCGTATTGGTCAATTTTTTTGATAAAGGCCGAATATATTTTTAAAAAAATTCTTGATTGAAGAATTCAGGATGTATTCAAATAACAAATTGCCTATTATATGACTCATTTTTAAATTCAAATTTGCTCTCAAACGCATTTAGTTGGCAGTTTTTTCTTATTTAGGAACTATATAATGTACTGTACTGGTCGATTTTTTTAATAGTCAGAATATATTTCAAAATATGCTGTCAAAATGGGCATTTGAGTTGAATTTCGCTTTAGATAATTCTGATAAAACCAGCTCTTACAGAAAAGTGAAATTAATTTTTTTTCGAAAGCAGCCAAATAAAGTTGTTAAACTGGGTTTATCTCTAATCATATTTTATTTTGTGTTTTTGAAAGGAGCAATCTTCGAAATCTATCTCCACCTGTAGGCCAAGCCGACAGGTATTTTTTTCAAGTAGCTTTTTTTCACATAAACCTGAATCCTCTACAAATACTTGAGGAAAAGGAATAAATCAAATAAAACCCGAATAACGATGGACCGATGCATATCCGGTTTCCTTTTATTGATAAAGTGGGAATTTTTATGATCACTATATTTACTGAAATACTTGGGACTTAAACGGGTCTTACAAAAATTTCTTATAACCATTAACAGCTCCATTACTGTTCTAAAATGTTTACTTTAGTATTTAGAATTTAAGAAATGTATAATTATAAGTTATTCAAATACTCGTAAAAAGTAATACTTGATTCACTGATATTAAAAAAAGTCTTATTTCGGTTAAAAGTTGCTTAACTGTTCCAAATGAATTATTGAATTTAGAATTAACAGTAACGAAAAATCACATGTGCATCACAGAATATGAAAGAGTTTCGTGCATATTTTTAATACAATCACTTTTTCAAATAGCTCCATTCTCATAAAAATGAATCCTCCATAAATACCAGAGGATAAAAAAAATAAATAAATAAATAATAAAAAAAAAAAAACGTGGATTGCGATGGTGTCGAATATTCGGACTCTTTTTGCTGATAAAGTGGAAATTTTTATCATCACTATATTTACTGAAATACTTAGGACACTAAACTTGTATTACAAAGATTTCTTATATCTATTAACAGCTCCATTGTTGTTCCAAATTGCTTACTACGTTTATAATTTAAGAAATACTTAATTGTAATTTTTTTCATTATTCGTTAAGAATAATACTTGATTCAGTGATATTAAAAAAATGTCTTATTTCTTTAAAAAGCTACTTAACAGTTCCAAATGAATTATAGAATTTATACTGTAAAAAATAACGGACGATTTAACGGAAGTATTACTGGTAATCTAGACGCCAGTACTATTTTCTGTTTTTTAACGGAAAATTTTCCGTAAATTCCGGGAATAAATCGAAAAAAAACGGAATATTTAGAGGAAATTTTTCCGTTAAAAAACAGTAAATAGTACTGGCGTCTAGATTACCAGTAATACTTCCGTTAAATCGTCCGTTTTTTTAGAGTGTAGAATTAACACTAATGAAAAATCATACGTGCAGCACAGATTATCAAGCACTTTTCTAAATGTTCTTAATACAATCACTTTTTCAAATAGCTTTTTTCCCATAAACCTGAATCCTCTACAAATACCTATAGAAATCTATTACAAAAAAAAAAAAAAAAAAAAAAAAAAAAAATCTGGTATTACGATGCTACTCCTTATTTCATTGATAAAGTGGAAATTTTTATGATCACTATATTTTCTAAAATATTTAGGACACTAAACGGGTATTACAAAGGTTTTTCTTATATCTATTAACAACTCTATTATTGTTTCATATTGTTTATTTTATTTAGAATACAAAACATGTATAGTTATTAATTATTTTTTTACTGGTTAAAGATAATACTTTATTCACTGATAATTAAAAAATGCCTTATTTCTGTTTTAAAAGCTATTTAACTATTCAAAATGAATTATTGAAATAAGAATTAACAATAATAAAAATCATGCGTACTGCATAGATTATGAAACACTTTCCAACAAATTCTTAATACTATCCCTTTTTCTAAAGGCCTCTTTCCCATAATCCTAAATCCTGCACAAATATCAGAAGAAAAAAAAAACCTGGATTATGATGCTACCCAATACTCTTTCTCCTTTTATTGATAAAATTGAAATTTTTATGACCGCTATGTTTACTAATGAATAATTAGGGCACTAAACGGATATTACAAAGATTTCTTACATCTATTATCATCTCTATTACTGTTCTAAAATGTTTACATTATTTAAAATTCAAGAAATGTATAGTAATTAATTATTTCATTACTGTTTAAAGGTAATGCTTAATACACTGATATTAAACAAGTTGGAAATTGCACGTGAAGCGTAGCAAATGAGGTGCGTTCGTACGATAACGAAGTTTTAAAAATATGACTCTCATATATCAATCTCATAAAATTGTAAATAGTTAATTATAATTAAAATGCGCACCAAACAATGTTATCCCTATACCATTATGTAATGAATACTTTTGTGTGGCCTTGTAAATCAATAACAAATGTTCTTTGCACCACAGAGTATGCAAAATGTATATGATTATATGTACTTTATAGATGCATACCTATTTTATTATGTTCGAATGAGTGTAGCACCATTAAAATACATTTGAAACATTTTTTCCCATTGACCGTAATGTAACGGAATACTTTTGATTGTCCCTGTAATTGATCTATGCATCCGATTTTCATAAAATTTTAAATGACGCGACAAAATTATGTAATCATTATATATTTTGAATTTCAAGCGATTAAGGGTGTATTCGAAAAAACGGTTTTCCATCTTCAACATCTCGAAATTTTCCGATACAATTTCAGACACATTTTTAAAGGTATAAACATGAAACTTGCTGAGGGGATTTTTCAGGAGACGTATAAGGTGCCGTGGGATGTCTTTTTACGCTCAATTCATTAGCATTTGATTTATGAACAATTATCTTCTCAGTATGACCCTTTTTTTCGTTCGAAGACCTGTCGCTTCGAAAAATTCGGTTCAAAGGGCTGTTTTTGATTATCTTTTTGCAATATTTTCTGAATTTATCAGAGAATCGATGATCACGGCACTTTGTGTACTTTCTAAATAAGAGAATTTGAAAGTTTGGTGCATTTGAGAGCCAAAATGAATTTAGAAATAAATCGGAAAATAAGCAGTTTGAATCGAAATACACCCTTAAAATGCATTTGAAACTTTTTCCCATATTGACCGTAATGTAATGGAATACTTTTGATTGCCCCTGTGCATCCGATTTTCATAAAATTTGAAATGACTCGACAAAATTATGTAATAATTATGTATTTTAAATTTCAAACGATTCGGTTGGGTAGTTTTTGCGCTGTTATATGCGGACAGACAGACGGACTGAACGACAACTATAGGTGCTACGTATTTACATAATTACGAACGCATCTAAAAAGTGCCTTATTTCTGCTAAAAGTTACTTAACTGTTCAAATTGGTTTACTGAATTTAGAATTAACAATAACGAAAAATCATGCGTGCACCACACATTATGAAACACTTTTCAAGAAATTCTTAATATTATCATTTTTCCAAATGGCTTCTTTCCCAAAAACCTGAAAATTCCATAAATGCCAGAAGAAAAATAAAATAAAATAAAATAAACCTGGATTACGATGTTACACAATATTCAGTCTCCTTTTATTGATAAAATTGAAATTTTTTAAACACTATATTTACTGAAATACTTACGAAACTAACAACGGGTATTACAAAGGCTTCTTATATTTATGAACAGCTCTATTACAGTTGTAAAATATTTAGTTTAGTTAGAATTTAAGAAATGTATAATTATAAATTATTTAATTACTGGTTAAAGATAATACTTGATTCAGCGATATTAATTAAAATGCTTTATTTTTGTTAAAAGCTGCTTAGCTGTTTAAAATCAATTATCTAATTTATAATTAACAATAACAATTCATGGCCACAGCATAGATTACGAAACACTTTCAGTCACATTATCACTTTTTCAAATAGCTTCTTTCCCATAAACCTGAATTCTCCAAAAATACCAGAGGAAAAAAAAAATAATAAGGTACCCTGGGGAAATAACGCCACGTTAAGGTTCTAGCAATTTTCACGGCTCAGTTTTAGTTTGTATTTTTCAAACAAATATATGATTTGATACAGCAACTCATTGACTATCTATGTAAAAAAAATAATTTAACAGATATGAATACATAAAATGTAATGGCGTGATTTCTTGACCAATGCTATTTGGCGTTATTACCCACCTATATGGGTAATAACGCCATGCAAACAAAACTATGAAATAAGTTGGAATAATTGCATGTAGATTGCCCAATTCTAAAAATACAAACTATCAGCTCTAGAAATTGACAAATTGCATCCTAAGCTATTGAAAATGTTCATTTTTTGTGAAAGTATAAGAAAAATAAAGGTGTTGTGTGTGTGGGGAGGGACGTGGCAAAAGAATATCAGACAGTGAGCTTCTTTTTGCTTAAAAAGGACCGTTTAAATAGAATTATTAGAAACATTGCACCGTTTTAACTGTGTTTATTTGAATCAGTATTTAGGATGTAGCTCGGCCACTGTAGGGAATCAACCAGGATAAAAATTGCAAGGATTGGCGCTATTACCCCGTTATAGTTATTGCGCAGTACATTTTAAATTACAAATTATCTCGAGAAGATATCCAAAATCTTCAACAACATTTTGAAAGGCCATGAAATGTACTACAAATTTATGTAATTAACAAAGTATTTCCGGATAAAAAATATAGTCTTCACATCACAAAACGTATCTCGCAAATTTTAGATCAAGCGTTAATTTTAGCTGCTTGTAAAAACAATAAGACCTAAAAATAAAACAAATTAACTTGAAGCTATTTTTTGCGATTTATATGACTCAAAACCCTTCTGCACAGAACACATGGGTGTCATTTACCAGATTATTTCATAATTATGAAAAATATTAGCACTTGGCGTTATTACCCCGTCTGGCGTTATTACCCCAGGGTACCTTAAAATAAAATAAATCTGGATTACAATGCTACCCAATATTCGATTTCCTTTTATTGATAAGGTGGAAATTTTTATTATCACTAAATTTACAGAAATACTTAGGGCACCTAAAGGGATATTATAAAATTTCCTTATACCGGGTGTCCCAAAAATGACTGATGTATTTTAAAATTCAATAACTTGCAAACGGTGACAGCTATTTAAAAAAATTTTGCAGAAGGATTATGCATAATGTCAGGAGTTTTTTTTTAACCGTAATTTTTTATTTTAGCACGCATCTCAAACAATAGGTGGCGCTGACGGCGATTGAAGGCCAGGTGATCAGTGCTGAGTGAAGCGTCGACCTGGCCTTTAATCGCCGTCAGCGCCACCTATTGTTTGAGATGCGAACTAAAATAAAAAATTACGGTTAAAAAAACTCCTGACATTATACATAATCCTCCTGCAAAAATTGTTTAAATAGCTGTCACCGTTTGCAAGTTATTGAATTTTAAAATCCATCAGTCATTTTTGGGACACCCGGTATCTATTAACGGCTATATTACTATTCCGAATTGCTTACTTTATTTAGAACAGTGGCGCCGACTTCCGGGTCTGCGGGTCTGCCGCGCAGACCCTGAAAAGTATCTGCAGACCTTGCAATATCTTGGCAGACCCTGCAAAATGCAGGCATGAGAATCGCGATTTTCCTGTTTTTTTTTTTTTCACTTTCCGATTTTTTGCTGTTTCGCACGGGAGTGATTTGTTCCGGGATTTTAAAAAAATCGGTCATCAATCCGAAAATTTGTAGATAAGATCGCGAAAAAAACTCAAATTTTGTCAAAAGATCGCGTAATAAACGGGAATCAAAGAATAGCGGGGGGGGGTCAATTTCGTTGAAAGATCGTGGAAAAACGGCAGTTTCATCAAAGAATCGCTAATAAACGTCAATTTTGTGAAAAGATATTGGAAAAACATGAAAATTGTAAAAATATCGCGAAAAATTTCGTCAAAAAATAGCATGAAAAACGCGCATTCTGTCCAAGAATCACAGAAAAAAGTCAAATTTCGTTCTAAGATAGTGGAAGAAAATGCAAATTCTGACAAAGAATCGAGAGAAATACATGGATTTTCGCAAAAGATAGCAGAAAAATATGAATTAAAAATTAAATTCAAAATTAAATCTTTCAAAAAAATCGCAGAGAAAACGCAAATTCTATTGAAAAATTGCGAGTTTTGACTAAAGATGCGAATTTTGTCAAACAATAGTGAAGAAAATACAAATAATCGCAGAAAAGCCTCTTAATTTCGTTCAAAGATAGCAGGAAAAAAGCAAATTCTGTCAAAGAATCGTGGGAAAACGCGAATTTTGGCAAAAGATGGCTGGGAAAACGCGAATTTCGGTAAAAGATGGCAGGAAAAACGCGAATTTCGGTAAAAGATTGCGATGGAAAGTGCAAATTTCGAGAAAAAAATCACAGAAAAAACACGAACTTTGGCAAAAAAATCTTTAAAAAAAAACGCGAATTTTGGCAAAAAACGCGAAAACATTTCGGGCAAAACGCAAAGAATAGCGGAAAAAACTAGAATTCTGTCAAATTTCGACGAAAGATCGTGGAAAAATTCGAACATTAGAAAAAATCACGGAAAAAGACGCGAATTTCATCAAAAAATAACAGAAAAACGCAACGAATCGCGGAAAAAATTCAAATTTCGTTCAAAAATAACAGGAAAAAAAACAAATTCACTTGAAAGAATCGTAGAAAAAACGCTAATTTCAGGTAAACATCGCGGGAAAACGTTAATTTCGGCAAAAGATCTCGGGAAAACGCTAATTTCGGCTAAAGCTCGCGGGAAAAATGCTAATTTCGGCAAAAGATCGCGGAGGGGGGGGGGATGCAAATTTCGGCAAAAAATTGCTAATTTCGGCGAAAAATCGCGAGAAAAATACAAATTTTGGCAAAAGATTGCGAGAAAAATAAGTGATTATCTTGCCACATTTATTAACTGATGTTTGAGTAAAATATATGAACATGTGAACCCAGATGCAGAATCGGCGCAACGCTGCGACGTTTGTCGCAGACTCTTGGGAGGTTTCTGCAGATTATTTTGCAACTGTAAAAAAATTAACAAAAATTAAAAAATTTCGGTCTTTATTCCAAAAATTCGGTTATAAAATGTATCGCGAATTTCAACAAATAGTCTTCGAAAAGAAATCAATTTCGTCATCGATCGCGGGAAACGCGTGAATTTTGTCAAAAGAAACGCCGAAAAATTGGAAAAATTCTTCAAAAGATAACGAATAAAATAACAGTTTTCGTCAATAAATCAGGAAAAAACGGCAAATTTCCTCAAAAAATTGCGAAAAAACGGCAAACTTCTTAAAAAAAAACGCAAAAAAGGGCATATTTCTTCAAAAAATCACAAAAACGGCAAATTTTTCACAAAAAATTGCGAAAAAGGGCAAACTTCTTCAAAAACTTACACAAAAACGGCAAATGTCCTCAAAAAGTTTGAAAAAATATAGCAAATTTCTTAAAAAAGTTGCAAAAAATGGCAAATTTCCTCAAAAAATTGCGAAAAAACGATAAATTTCCTCAAAAAAAAATTGCGAAAAAAAGGCAAACTTCTTCAAAAAATCGCGAAAAACGGCTAATTTCTTCAAAAAATCGTGAAAACGGCAAATTTTTTCGAAAAATCGCGAAAAAACGGCAAATTTCGTTAAAAAATCGCGAAAAATTGTGAATTTCTTTTTTTAAAAATGCGAAAAACGGCAATTTTCTTCAAAAAATCGCTAAAAAACGGAAAATTTCATTAAAACATCGCGGCAAATTTCTTCAAGAGATCGTGACAAAACGACAATTTTCGTCAAAAAATCGCGACAAAACGGCAGTTTTCATCAAAAAAGCGAAATAGCGGCAGTTTTCATCAAAAGATCGAAAAAAACGTCAAATTTCGTCAAAAAAGCACGAAAAATGTGAATTTCGTCAAAAGATCGCGAAAAACCCTCAAATTTTCTCAAAGGAACGCTCCCCCCTTTCGAACAATGCATGAGGTGTTAAAAAATCTGAGAACAAAGGTAACTTATCTTTAAAAGTACTTTCCTTTTATGTCTATCAGAAATACTTGGGGGGGGGGGGGGGGTTGAGTGCATATAATGTAATGCGAGGGTTTGGCCTGCAGGCTGTTTTAAGTTTTTACTTGTGTTGTAGACTGCAGAAAAAAATTCTGCTGCTGGGCATGTGAATTAGACAACTAGCAAAGATTGCTGTGTTTAAAACATAGAACATAATTATGGACTTAAAATAGAAACTTTGAATTTAAAATTACTTATAGTATTTGCATATATTGATTTCTCCCGCCCATCCCCTTGAAATAAAATAGCATTTGAAAAGTATAATTTCTTTCCTTTTTCTTTTTTTTTCTTTTTTTTATTATAAAATAATGTTATTTAATATAACATATGTTTAAACACAAGCTATTTTAAGTAATTTCTCATTTTCCCATTTCACGTGCTTTTCTTCTTTTTTTGTCTTTTTGCAAACGCATGTCTGAAAATGTTTTTAAAATATCACTAAAATCTGATCCATCATCTTTTTTATTATTATTATTCGCGACAATCAAATCAGTTGACCGTCACATATATATGTATTGTGATCATGGCTCATGGGTGCAAGTTTTCCGTCCACAGGACTGAATTTTGACTTTTGAAAATTAATTCTCGAGGGCGGAAACAGAATGAGAACCCCCCCCTCAAACAACTGCCCTTGAGGCAGACCCAGCTTTGGGACTAAAGTTGGCTCCTATGATTTAGAATATAAGACAATCTTAGTTGTAAATTATTTCATTGCTGGTTAAAGATAATATTTAATTCATTGATACTAAAAAAAAAAAAAAAAAAAAAAAAAAAGACTTAAAAGTTACTTAATTGTTACAAGTGAATTATTGAATCTAGAATTTAAAATTAACATTAACGAAAAATCACGGGTACAGCTCAGATTATGAAGCATTTTCCAACAAATTCTTAATAAGGTACCCTGGGGTAATAACGCCAGACGGGGTAATAACGCCAAGTGCTAATATTTTTCATAATTATGAAATAATCTGGTAAATGACACCCATGTGTTCTGTGCAGAAGGGTTTTGAGTCATATAAATCGCAAAAAATAGCTTCAAGTTAATTTGTTTTATTTTTAGGTCTTATTGTTTTTACAAGCAGCTAAAATTAACGCTTGATCTAAAATTTGCGAGATACGTTTTGTGATGTGAAGACTATATTTTTTATCCGGAAATACTTTGTTAATTACATAAATTTGTAGTACATTTCATGGCCTTTCAAAATGTTGTTGAAGATTTTGGATATCTTCTCGAGATAAATTGTAATTTAAAATGTACTGCGCAATAACTATAACGGGGTAATAGCGCCAATCCTTGCAATTTTTATCCTGGTTGATTCCCTACAGTGGCCGAGCTACATCCTAAATACTGATTCAAATAAACACAGTTAAAACGGTGCAATGTTTCTAATAATTCTATTTAAACGGTCCTTTTTAAGCAAAAAGAAGCTCACTGTCTGATATTCTTTTGCCACGTCCCTCCCCACACACACAACACCTTTATTTTTCTTATACTTTCACAAAAAATGAACATTTTCAATAGCTTAGGATGCAATTTGTCAATTTCTAGAGCTGATAGTTTGTATTTTTAGAATTGGGCAATCTACATGCAATTATTCCAACTTATTTCATAGTTTTGTTTGCATGGCGTTATTACCCATATAGGTGGGTAATAACGCCAAATAGCATTGGTCAAGAAATCACGCCATTACATTTTATGTATTCATATCTGTTAAATTATTTTTTTTACATAGATAGTCAATGAGTTGCTGTATCAAATCATATATTTGTTTGAAAAATACAAACTAAAACTGAGCCGTGAAAATTGCTAGAACCTTAACGTGGCGTTATTACCCCAGGGTACCTTACTATCACTTTTTCCAATAGCTTCTTTCCCATATGCCTTAATCCACCACAAATACCAAAAGAAAAATAAAATAAAATAAACATGGATTATGAGCTAGGAAATTTTCGATACCCTTTTATTGATAAAATGGAAATTTTTATGATCATTATATTTACTGAAATACTTAGCCCACTAAACGGGTATTACAAAGATTTCTTATAGCTGTTAACAGCTCCATTACTCTTTCAAATTGTTTACTTTACTTAGAATTTAAGAAATGTATAATTATAAATTATTTCGTTACTGGTTAAAGTTAATATTTAATTCCCTGATGTTAAAAAAAAAGTCTTATTTCTGTTGAAAGTTACTTAAATGTTCCAAATAAATTATTGAATTTAAAGTTTAGAATTCAACAAAACATCATCAACAAAAAATCATGGATACAGCATAGATTATGAAAAACTTAATACCATCACTTTTTTGAATAGCTCGTTTCTCATAAACCTGAACCCTTTACAAATACCAAAGGAAAAATTAAAAACTAAATTAAAATAAACCTGGATTACGATGCTATCTAACATTCAGTTTCGCTTTATTGTTGAAGTGGAAATTTTTATGACCACTATACATATTAAAATACTTAGGGCACTAAACGGTTATTACAAAGATTTCTTATACTTATTATATAGCTCTATTATTATTCCAAATTGTTTACTTTGTTTAGAATTTAAGAATTGCATAGTTATTAATTATTTCTTTACTGGTTAAAGATAGTATAGTTGAACTTTTTTTTTTATGAAATCCCTATTTAACGAAGTTTTCTTCTTAATGAAATTTTCTTCTGAACCTTGGAACCCACTAAACAGATATTACAAAGCTTTCTTATTTGCCTATTAAGAACTCTTTTACTGTTCCAAATTGTTTACTTTATTTAGAATTTAAGAAATGTATAATTATTAATTATTTCATTACTGGCTAAAGATAATACATTCAATTTTTTTTTTAACAAAGTCCCTATTGCTACTAAATATATAAAAGTATATAGGTAGTATTTCTTATGAAATATACCTAAAAAATATTATTTCTGTGAAAAGCCACTTAACTGTTCCAAATGAATTATTGAATTTAGAATTAACAATAATTGAAAATCATGTGTAGCAACATGTGTACAGCTTAAATTATGAAACACTTTCCCAGCGCATTTTTAATACTGTAACAAAACTTCACAGTTTAGTAAAGTGAAAGACGATTTCTAAATGAACAATTTACAAAATACATTATCATAATGCATTTAAAATCAAATATTTGCTAGTACTGTGAATAGTCGGAAAAAATGTATGAGTGTTTTCTGCAATCCTGTATATAACCTATGACGTACATTATATAGACATTATTGACTGGATACTTTCAATTTTAGACATTTTTTTTAATATTTAAAAATGCACTTTCCAGATTCTTCTGCAACTACAGAATTTAAACGATGTTTCATTTAGGTTAATGATTTTATGTATATACATATATGTATATAAAACGCATATATATATAACCATATATAATGGCTTATATATAGCCATTATGAACTAATGTGAATGTATTAAAATTAAAGAAATTTATTGAAATTAAAAATGATGCATAAACTATTGTAAAATTCTTTTAAACAGGTTTTTATAACAACAAGAGCAACATGCAATTGAAAATACAGTAAATAATGAAAAAGTAGGGAAATATCTGTGGAAGCAAGGCAGAATAATCATACCTTGATTACAGCAAAAAACACATAAGGTTTAATTTTTGCATTATTCAAACAAGCTAAAGAATGTAAAAAAAAGGATTACTGTACACAATAAATCCAGAAAGTATAAAGAGAAAAATAAGATGTAAAAGATTTATGGTTTATAAAGGATTAAAAAAAAAAAAAAGCTTTTTACCAATCGAAGATCCAACCTGGGGTTTAAATGATAAAGCAAAACAAATGAAAAAGGTATAGAAAATGATTTGAATGTGTTGGTAATTTTTTAATAAGTATGAGTAAGACCAAGGAGCAATAATGCAAATTATAAGCAAGTACAAACATTTAAAAGAAGTATTTCTATTGGAGAAGATATGGTGCTGCCAACTGTAGTACATTTAAACATGATTCTAATGTACTAATCATAGAACCAATAAAGTTCTGTCCCTTGCCTTGAATTGATACAATTTAAATGATTAAACAAGAATTTACTATTAGTAAAATACATTGGTTGAAAAAAAAGCTAATAAATAATTAAAATAAATAGATTAATAAATATTAATAACTAATATTAGATCAAGCTTTAAAGCAGAAACTATATGAATATATTATAAATGATAATTGAAAATATATAATAAATCTGCTTCATCGCGTTTCTTATCAAGCGAACAGCAGCAACTAAAAAACAAGTTGGTAAGTGTGATTGCAAAGAGGGTTTCGTTTAATATGTCCTTCAAAGCACTTTACCCTTAAATTAACAAACGAAAATTGTCAATAGAAAATTAATCATAGGATAATCATAGTAATTACATAATTATAGTAAGTTCAGCATAAATTTAAGGGAGACCAAACGGTCACCAAAGGCGGCTAGTAATTTAAGGGGGCTCAGGGGTTGATCGATACGGAAAAACATGTAAACAGAGCTCTCGCTTCGAGTCCCTATAAAAACAGAAGTATTCAATGTAATTAATTTAAACTTTCTGATATTTTAAAAGTATGTCTGTAGTCTTATAAAATTATAAAATGAAGTACTTCAATGTAATATAATAAGAAATATAGCAAAATTTATACAACACAATTTTCGAAAAAAAATTATGTGTTATATCACCAATACCAAGCTATCTTAACGTTGAATTGACAAAAAACCTAATTTTTACTTTAAAATGATCCGGAAACTTTACTCTATAGAATGAATTAAGGATATAACTATCACTCAAAAACAACATTATTAAAAAAACTCTCAAATTTGAAAATTTAAAAAACTCCTAAAAAATACTCAAAATATTAAACTATCTAAACTATATTAATTCATTTTATAGATAATGATGTTATATGCATGCAAAAACAAATTTAAGCCATTCCATCAAATAGGTTTTTTTTAAATCTTGGTGTTAGTCGTCAAAAATCAAGTTTTGAGAAAACGTGACTTAAAGTTGAAATTTTATGGGTGCGGCTATGAAAGTGTTGATACATAAATGCTTATAACTCCGTTAAAAATGCAAATATTTTTATGCATTTTTTTGCATTGAGTTAAGAATTAATTGAATAGCAAAACTGGATCATAAAAAAATCGATTTTTTGAAAATAGTTCAACCCCTGAGCCCCCTTAAATGAATAGGAATTTAAAATTTAAACAAAAATATTTCACTTCGCGTGTCAGTATAGATAAATAGGATGTAGTAAGACGAAATGAAAAGAAACAAGCGCATTTTTCACGTGTTTTATTTAATCCATTAATTTGTGTTACATTAATGTGTAATTTTTATATTTATGTAAACTTGCGTGCAATAATTAGAAGAAAGCAAAACAAAACAAAAAAGTGAACTGATGATACTGAAAAAAATATTTTAATAAAATAAACAATCTTTTTCAAAATTTTATGATTTGTTGTGTGACAAAAGGCATTCAGCTGTAAGTACCCAAAATTTGAATTCTCTGACTTATATAGTTTTTGTGTATGGACTCTGTGACAGACAGAGGACAGATATGAATAGGGTTTCGCTAGATGAACAAAACAATAAAAACCAATGAAATTTGTCTATGTAAAACTAATCTATTAAAATGGAATTCTTTTAGAAAAATCACCAATTGCATGAAATTGGGCGTGATTTTTCAAAATAAATATTGAATGCTTATAAACCAATGTATTTAAAACACTACTTTTATTTTTATGCTTATTTTGTGCATCCTCCTCACATAAATAACTTTATTTTCTATAGAAATAATTCTATTTTCTCTGTATGATTTCAAAAATTATTATTATTGACGAAAACATGCATATATTTCCCGTCAAATAAGATAAGAAATTTTATTTGATCTGTAAAATTTTGATCGTAAAGTTTTACTTTTTTAATAATCAATGCAAAATATGGATACTAATTAGGATTATAAATGTAAAAGCAGTTTTTCTCAAATTCTGTTTAATGTTATTCTGCAAGAGCCATAAAAAAATGAACGTAAAATGATTTTTTGCCCTAAAAAGTATTTGGATTGAATGCGAAAATTATTCACGTGTTTCCAGGAAATACTTTCTACATGAAAATGTTGAAATTGCCCTCAAACCGTTTCCTACATATTTATGAAGGTTATGGTTTTCATCTGTGTACATTTATATAAATTGAATGATTTTAAGCTCCCAAAAAGGAATTAGAATAATAAAATCGTTTTTTAAAAAGAAACATTGCAAGAAATTCGTTTTATGTGTAACTACATTGAAGTAGCTTTTGATATTTCTTCAAGGTAACTTTATAAAAGATTTATAGTTTGATGAAATTTTAAAGGTTAAGCAATTTGTAATGGGACATGAAAAATTTAATTTAATTGGAAGATAACGAAAGACAGTGGATGCGAAAATTGTTGATATTTTTCAATAACTACTTACAATTTAGCTATGCTGTTTATTCCCAATGTGTATTCAACCGCAAATCAATGTTTGTATATGTAAGCGTAAAATACATTCGGCATGTTAGAATTCAAATTTATGAAACAAGTACTATTCATTAAATTTTACAACATAATGTGTAAAATAATGTAGTTGTGTATAATAGTATTGTATAACATAATTATAGATGCATCAAAATCTGTATTAAAAAAAAAAGTATGCCCGCGAGTAATGTTGGCCTCATATTCTTAGCTGCAACATTTGAACAATAAATCTGGCTTTTTCCAGATTTTTTTTCAACTTCCGAAAATCGCGCAATTTAAAAATTTTTATTTCGTTCTCTAGTTCTCATCCCCATTACATAACTTTATTTTCAATAGAAATAAATTTTATTTTCTCTGTATGATTTCAAAAATTATGATTATTGACGAAAACATGCATATTTCCCGTCAAATGCGATAAGAAATTTTATTTGATCTGAAAAATGTTGATCGTTAAGTTTTACTTTTTTAATAATCAATGCAAAATATGGATACTAAATAGGATTATAAATGTAAAAGCGGGTTTTCTAATATTTAGTTTAATGGTTTTCTGTAAGAGCCACAAAAAATTGAAAGCAAAATGGTTTTTTGCCATAAAAAGTATTTGGATTGAATGCGAAAATTATTCACGTGTTTTTAGAAAACACTTTCTACATGAAAATGTTAAAATCACACTCTAACAGTTTCTTCCATATTGATGAAGGTTATGTTTTTTCATTTATTTAGATTTATATGGATTGAATGATTTCAAACTCCTAAAAGAGAATTCGAATATTAAAATCGTTTCTTTAAAATAAAGATGACATGAAATTTATTTTTTATGTATATTTACATTGAAGTAGTTTATGATATTTCGCTCAAGGTAACTTTATCAGAGACCCATAGTTTGATGAAATTTTAAAGGTTAAGTAATTTGTAATGGGATATGAATAAATTAATCTAATTTGAAGGTAGGGAAAGATAGTGGATGAAAAAATTGTTAAACTTTTTTATAACTATTTAATATTACCTATGCCGTTTATTTCCAGTTTGTTTTCAATACATCAATATTTTTTATATGCAAGCGTAAAATACATCCTTCTTACAGGATTATTTCTACAACTCACCATTGCGCATAGTTGCAACAAAATGCTTTATTTGGCGAATAAATGAAAAACCAGAGTCGCCAGATTGCGAATGCTCAATTTCAACTTTTTTTTTGTGATTGATTATTGATTCTTTTTTATATTAATTCTTATCGCGTAAATGATGATTGAAATCGGTTTGAATGTTCAATCGCATCATGCTATTTACATTTCTCTATTTGTAAAAATACTATTTCAATCAACATCAGTTCATTTTAGCAAGAGTCAAAGACGAAAGCAGGAATATGTGATATGTATTTCTCTATTGCGAGTTAATCACATGTTTATGCGCCTGTAAAAACACAAACAAAATTTATTTCATTTTCAATGGAAATAAAACTTATTTTCTTTGTAGGATTTCAAAAATTATGATTATTGCCGAACATGCATATATTTCCCGTCAAATGAGATAAAAAAATTTATTAGATCTATAAAATTTTGGATAATAAAATTTTACTTTTTTAATAATCAATGCAAAATATATACTAAATAGGATTATAAATATAAAAGGTTTTTTTCTCATATTTAGCTTAATGATATTCTGCAGGAGCCATAAAAAATTGAACGCAAAATGTTTTTTGCCATAAAAGTATTTGGATTGAATGCGAAAATTATTCACGGATGTTTCCAGGAAATACTTTCTACATGAAAATATTGAAATCACCCTCAAACGGTTTCTGACATATTGATGAAGGTTATGGTTTTGCATCTGTTTAGATTTATATGGATTGAAGGATTTTAAACTCCCAAAAGGGAATTTCGAATAATAAAATAATTTCTTTAAAAGAAAGATGAGATGAAATTCGTTTTATGTGTATTTACATTAATGTAGTTTTTGATATTTCTTCAAGGTAACTTTATAAAAGATTTAACG
This sequence comes from Maratus speculifer, assembly GCA_964019185.1. NCBI lineage: Eukaryota > Metazoa > Arthropoda > Arachnida > Araneae > Salticidae > Maratus > Maratus speculifer. Next base: position 262,117,531 of record OZ025301.1, read on the forward strand.
TTGGTTCAAATTTAAAGATTAAGTAATTTGTAATAGGATATGAATAATTTAATCTAATTGGAAGAGAGGGGGAGATAGTAGATGTGAAAATTGCTGAAATTTTTTTATAGCTATGTACAATTAGCTCTGCTGTTTGATGTTCAATAACATCAATATTTTTTATATACAAGCGTAAAATACATCCTTCTTACAGGATTCTTTCTGCAGCTCTCCACTGCGCCAAATTGAAACAAAATGCTTTATTTAGCGATTAAACAAATAATCAGACTCGCCAAAATGCGATTGCTCAATTTCAACTTTTTTTTGCGTATTTGTCAATATTGATTCTTATCGTATTAATTCTTATCGCGTAAATGACGATTGAAATCGGTTTGGATGTTCAATCGCATCATGCTATTTGCATTTCTCTATTTATAAAGATACTATCTAAATAAACACCAGTTCACTTTATGAAGAGTCAAAGACAAAAGCAGGAATACATGATAGGTATTTCTCTAATGTAAGATAATCACCTGTTTACGCGCCTGTAAAAACACAAACAAAATTTATTTTATTTTCAATGGAAATAAATCTTATTTTCTCTGTATGATTTCAAAAGTTGTGATTATTGATGAAAACATGCATATATTTCTCGTCAAATGAGATAAGAAATTTTATTTAATCTGTAAAATTTTGATCTGGAAAATTTTGATCGTTAAGTTTTATTTTTTTAATAATCAATGCAAAATATGGATACTAAATAGGATTATAAATGTAAAAGTGGTTTTTCTCATACTTAGTTTAATGATATTCTGCAACAGCCATAAAAAATTGAATGCAAAATACATTTTTGCTAAAAAAGGTATTTATAGTGATTGCGAAAATTATTCATGTGTTTTCAGGATATATGATACTTTCTACATGAAAATGTTGAAATCACCCTCAAACGGTTTCCTACGTATTGATGTTAAGTTTTGGTTTTGCGTCTGTTTAGATTTATTTGCATTGAATGATTTTAAACTCCCAAAATGGAATTTCGAATAATAAATTTTTTTCTTTAAATGAAAAATGACATGAATTGCGTTTTTATGTGCATTTACATTGAAGTAGTTTTTGATATTGCTTAAAGGCAATTTTATAAAAGATATATAGTTTGATGCAATTTTATAAAAGATATATAGTTTGATGAAATTTTAAAGGTTGAGTAATTTTTAATGGGATATGAATAATTTAATCTAATTCGAAGAAAAGGGAAGATAGTGAATACGAAAATTGTTGAACTTTTTAAAAATAACTATTTACTATTAGCTGTGATGTTTATTTCCAGTGTGTTTTTAGTGACATCAATATTTATGTATGCAAGCGTAAAATACATTCTTCTGACAGGGTTTTAGTTGAAGATCCTTTCAAATCTGGATAGAATGCTTTATTTGGCGAATAACGAACAATGAGACTCGCCAAATTGCGAATGCTCAATTAAAAAAAATTTGTGTGTTTGCCAATATAGATTCTTATCCGCTTGATGAACGATTGATATCAGTTTGAATGTTCAATCGCACCATGCTGTTTACAGTTCTCTATTTATAAATATACTAACCCAAAACCAGTTTACTAGCAAGAGTCAAAGACACAGGCAGGAATATGTGATAAGTATTTCGCTATTTTCAGTTAATCACCTATCTATACGCTTGAAAAAACACAAACAAAATTAGCTTTATTTTCAATGGAAATAAATCTTATTTTCTCTATATGATTTCGAAAATTATGATTATTGACGAAAACATACACATTTCCCGTCAAATGAGATAAATTTTATTGGATCTATGAAATTTTGATCGCAAAGCTTTATTATTTTAATAATGAATGCAAAATATGGATACTAAATAGAATTATAAATGTAAAAGGAGTTTTTCTCATATTTAGTTTAATGATATTCTGCAGGAGCCATAAAAAATTGAACGCAAAATGCTTTTTGCCATAAAAATATTTGGATTGAATGCGAAAATTATTCACGGATGTTTTCAGGAAATACTTTCTACATGAAAATTTTGAAATCACCCTCAAACGGTTTCTTACATATTGATGAAGGTTACGGTTTTGCATCTGTTTTGATTTATATGGATTGAATGACTTTAAACTCTCAAAAGGGAATTTATGTAATAAAATCGTCTCTTTAAAAGAACGATGACATGAAATTTGTTTTATGTGTATTTATATTGAAGTAGTTTTTGATATTCCCTCAAGGTAACTTTATAAAAGATTTATAGTTTGATGAAATTTTAAAGATTAAGTAATTTGTAATGGGTAAGAATAATTTAATCTAATTGGAAGATAGGGGAGGATAGTGGATGAGGCAATTTTTAAAACTTTTTAAAACTATTTACAATTAGCTATGCCGTTTATTTCCAGTTTGTTTTCTATGACATCAATATTTTTTATATGCAAGCGTAAAATACAACCTTCTTACAGGATTATTTCTACAACTCACCATTGCGCCAAATTGCAACAAAATGCTTTCTTTGGCGAATAAATGAACAACCAGAGTCGCCAAATTGCGAATGCTCAATTTCAACTTTTTTTTGTGATTGATTATTGATTCTTTTTCATATTAATTCTTATCGCGTAAATGATGATTGAAATCAGTTTGAATGTTCAATCGCATCATGCTATTTACATTTCTCTATTTATAAAGATACTATTTCAATCAACATCAGTTCACTTTAGAAAGAGTCAAAGACAAAAGCAGGAATATGTGATAAGTATTTCTCTATTTTCTGTTAATCACATGTTTATGAGCCTGTAAAAACACAAACAAAATTTATCTTATTTTCAATGGAAATAAATTTTATTTTTTCTGTAGGATTATAAAAATTATTATTATTGACGAAAACATGCATATTTCCCGTCAAATAAGATAAGAATTTTCATTTGATCTGGAAAATTTTGATCGTTAAGTTTTACTTTTTTAATAATCAATGCAAAATATGGATACTAAATAGGATTACAAATGTAAAAGCAGTTTTTCTCATATTTAGTTTAATGTTATTTTGTAAGAGTCATAAAAAATTAAACGTTTTTTTTTTTTTTTTCATAAAAAATATTTGGATTAAATGCGAAAATTATTCATGGATGTTTTCAGGAAATACTTTCTACATGAAAATATTGAAATCACCCTCAAACAGTTTTCTACATATTGATGAAGGTTATGTTTTTACATCTGCTCAGATTTATATGGATTGAATGATTTACGAAATTCGAATAATAAAATCGTTTCTTTAATGAAAGATGACATAAAATTTGTTTCATGTGTATTTACATTGAAGTAGTTTTTGATGTTTCTTCAAGGTAACTTAATAAAAGATTTATAGTTTGGTGAAAATTTAAAGGTTAAGTGATTTGTACTAAGATATGAATAATTAAATCTAATTGGAAGAGATGGAGAGATAGTGAATGCAAAAATTGTTAAGGGGTTAGATACCTTTGAACTAACAAAATACGTGAAAAAGTGACCTCTGTAAGAACTGCAGTCACTCTATATCTAATTGACTTTTGACTATAAAATTGAAAACACATATTAAGAAGGATTTATTTTATTAGTTAAAGTTGTTAAAAAAAAGTATACACGCATGCAACGTTTTTTTAATTATTTTTAAAAATAATACAATTTTTACGGAAGAATAAATCTTGCATGCCTTGCGCGCACGATTTTTCAAATTTGAATAGCTAAAATAGACCAAGATTTTTTTTCTGAGTAGAGATATAATGTATTTTCCAAATGACCTACGATGAAAAAAATAAAACTTATAGTTCCCGAGAAAAAAAATTATTTTTTAAAGAAATTCGAAATATCGAGATTTTTTTTACAAAAAAGTAGTCGTGAATTCTAAACTTCTAATTTGAGGAACATAATAGTAGGTCATTTTGTGCTTGTGTATGTTTAATATATTCAGCGAAAATTTTATTAAATTCTACGCAACCGTTTTTCAGAAATCTTGCGCGCAATGATCAAAATCGCTGTTTTGAGAAAATTGACTTCAAAGTTTAAATTTACCATTGGTCGTATAGGAAAAGCGCAAAGTATTTTAGACGTAACTCTTTTTCTAATGCGAATTTTTGAATGCGGTTTGTTTTGAAAATTTTCTAAAGAATCAAATTTAATTATAAGCTATTTTTTTAAAAATCGATTTTTGGATTCTTTAAAATGTACCTGACCCCTTAATCTTTTCTGCATGCGTTCATAATTATGTAAATACGTAGCACCTATATTCGTCGTTCAGTCCGCGTATAACAGAGCAAAAACTACATAACCAATTTATTTGAAATTTAAGACATGTTGCATAATTTTGTCGAGTCTTGTCAAATTTTATGAAAATCCGTCGCATAGTTTAATTACTGGGAAAATCAAAAGCGTTCCCTTACGTTACAGCCAAGTAGAGGAAAAAGGCCAGTTCATCGACATAAGGAGTCAAGAGCCGATGGTGTGGAAGGAGTGAGAAAGGAGCTAGTGCAGGTGGGTCGTGTTAGGAAGGAGTAGGTAGTAGTGGCTCCTGTTGACATGAAAATTATGGTTCAGAAATGATTTCACGAAAATTACGAATTGTATGTAATTAGGCGTAATTTTTCAAATACTGAATGCTTATAAATCAATGTATTAAAAAATATATATATTTTTAACTTTTATGCTTATTTCGTGCATAAATTTCTGGGGTTTTTTTCTCATTTTTCTTACATATTAAACTTTTTTTTGATAGAAATAAATCTATTTTTCCTATATGATTCTAAAAATCATGACTATTGACGAAACCACCCATATTTCCTTCAAATGAGTTAAGAAGTTTTATTTGATCTGTAAAATTTTGATCTTAAAGTTATACTCTTTTAATAATCAATGCAAAATATAGATACTAAATAGGATTATAAATATAAAAAAGTTTTTCTCATATTTAGTTTAATGATATTCTACAAGAGTTATAAAAAATGAAGGCAAAGTGCTTTTTTGCCATAAAAAAAGTATTTGGATTGAATGCGAAATTATTCACGTGTTTTCAGGAAATACTCTCTACATGAAAATGTTGAAATCACCCTCAAACAGTTTCCTATATATTGATGAAGGTTATGGTTTTGCATCTGTTTAGATTTAAATGGTTGAATGATTTCTAACTTCTAAAAGCGAATTCGAATAATAAAATCGACTTTTTTTTAAAGAAAGATGACATAAAATTCGTTTTATGTGTATTTACATTAAAGCAGTTTTTGATATTTCTTCATGATAGCTTTATAAAAGATTTATAGTTTGATGAAGTTTTAAAGGTTAAGCAATTTGTAATGGAACATGAAAAATTCAGTTTAATTGGAAGATAAGGGAAGAGAGTGGATGCGAAAATTGTTGATATTTTTTCAATAACTACTTACAATTTAGCTATGCTGTTTATTTCCAATGTGTATTCAACCGCAAATCAATGTTTGTATATGTAAGCGTAAAATACATTCGGCATGTTGAAATTCAAATTTGTGAAATTTTTACTAAACATTAGACTTTACAACATAATGTGTAAAATAATGTAGTTGCGCATAATAGTATTGTTTACTATAACTATAGATGCATAGAAATCTGTGTTAAAAAGAAAAGCACGGCCGCGAGTAATGATGACGTCATATTCTTAGCTGCAACATCTGAACAATAAATTTGGCTTTTTCAAAAAAAGAAAAAAAAAAAAAGAAAAAAAAAATGAACTTCTAAAAATCGCGCAATTTGTAAATTTTATTTCGTTCTCTTGCTCTCATCCGTATTACATAACTTTATTTTCAATAGAAGTAAATCTGTTTTCTCTGTATGATTTAAAAAATTATTATTTTTTTTTATCTCATATTTCGTTTAATGATATTCTACAAGAGCTATAAAAAATGAAGGCAAAGTGATTTTTTGCCATAAAAAAGTATTTGGATTGAATGCGAAATTATTCACGTGTTTTCAGGAAATACTTTCCACATGAAAATGTTGAAATCACCCTCAAACGGTTTCCTACATATTGATGAAGGTTATGTTTGTGCATCTGTTTAGATTTATATGGATTAAATGATTTAGGAAATTCGAATAATAAAATCCTTTCTTTAAAAGAAAGATGATATAAAATTTATTTTTTATGTGTATTTACATTGAAGTAGTTTTTGATATTTCTTCAAGCTAACTTTATAAAAGATTTATAGTTTGATGAAATTTTAAAGATTAAGTAATTTGTAATAGGATATGAATAATTTAATCTAATTGGCAAAGAGGGGAAGATAGTGAATGTGAAAATTGTTGAACTTTTTTGTAAACTAAGTAAAATTAGCCATGCTATTTATTTCCCCTGTGTTTTCAGGGACAAATCAATATTTATATATGCAAACCTAAAATACATGCTTTATCTTGCATACTGGTATTCAAAATTATGAGTACTGTAAGTTAGATTTTATAATAGAATTGTTTAATATTATGTGTGAAATAGTTTAGCGTTGTATAATAGTATTGTAAAACAGAGTTGGATGCACCAAAATTTGTATTAAAAACTAAAACATGCTCGCGATTAATGATGACACCATATTGGCAGTTTCAAAATCTTCCCAATAATTTAGACTTCTAGAATTTTTTTTTATTAGCTAAACACTTCACATTTTTTTAAACCTTCCGAATAAGAAAAAAGAATAAGAATATTATTATTACAATAATAATAATTAGAAAAAAGTGCTGTGAATTTTGTTCATGTCAAAACAATGTATTTGCAATGGAATTCTTTTTGAAAAATTACGAATTGCATGAAATTAGGCATAATTTTTCAAGATAAATATTGAATGCTTATAATCCAATGTATTAAAAAATTACTTTTATGCATATTTTGTGCATAAATTTCTGTTTATTTTTTTTACGCACTCCCCTTATACAAATAACTTTACTTTCAATAGTAATAAATCATTTATCTCTGTTTGATTTCAAAAAATATGATTATTGAAGAAAACATGCATATTTCCGGTGAAATAATATAAGAAATTTTATTTGATCTGTAAAATTTTGACCGTAAAGTTTTACTTTTTAAATAATCAATGCAAAATATGGATACTAAATAGAATTATAAATATAAAAACAGTTTTTTCATATCTAGTTTAATGATATTCTACAAGAGCTATAAAAAATGAAGGAAAAGTTTTTTTTTGCAGTAAAAAAGTATTTGGATTGAATGCGAAATTATTCACGTGTTTTCAGGAAACACTTTCTACATGAAAATGTTGAAATCGCTCTCTAATAGTTTCCTACATATTTATGAAGGTTTTGGTTTTGCGTCTGTATAGATTTATTTGGACTGAATGATTTTAAATTCCAAAAAGGGACTTCGAATAATATAATCGTTTCTTTAAAAGAAAAATGACATGAAATTCGTTTTATGTGTATTTACATTGAAGCAGTTTTTGACATTTCTTCAAGGTAACTTTATAAAAGATTTATAGTTCGATGTAATTTTAAAGGTTAAGCAATTTGTAATAGGATATGAACACTTTAATCTAATTGGTAGAGATGGGGAGAAAAGAAATACGAAAATTGTTGAACTTATATATGTTACAGGCCAAACCCGATTTTAGGCCAAACTAGATTGGCCTAGGCCAAACTAGTTTATCCTAACGCCCATCGGATAAACTAGTTTTTCCTAGGCCAAATCGGTCTATCCTAACGCCCATCGGATAAACTAGTTTTTCCTAGGCCAAACTAGTTTGTCCTAACTCTTATAGGATAAACTAGTTTAGCCTGCTGTTTATTGGTCTGAACTAGTTTATCCTAGGCCGATCTAGTTTATCCTAGGCCAATTTAATTTGGCGTGATTTTGTTGAATTCAATGACCGCCTCAGCGCCAACATTATAAATCAAATTCTAATGAATTGAGCGTAAAAAGACATCACACGGCACCTTATACGTCACTTCAAAAATCCCCTCAGCAAATTTCATGTTTCTACTTTTAAAAATGTGTCTGAAATTGTATCGGAAAATTTCGAGCTGTTGAAGGTGGAAAAGCGGTTTTTCGAATACACCCATAACTAGTGTGAGCGGTGTGTCAGACCGCTTTTTCTAAAGATGAATAAAATTGTTAAATTAATTCTCAGCATACTATTTTTGAATTAAACTTTATATACAGGACTATTATAAATAAAATTCAGTTATTTAAGAGTCTTTAGACATAGTAATAGGACTCCAAACGAAGCAAAATTTCACCAGTATCTATTGTTAAACTAAAAATTATGAGTTAAACTCTGAAACTTGAAAAACTCAGTGGCCTGTGAGACTACTAACAGTAGTTAAGGGTTAAGACTACCGTTGGTACAAGTTTGTTTAGAAAAAATATTCTCTGCCTCCGTTTTCAGACAATTGAATACAATACAGAAAAAATGCCAAAAACATGACAGGAAACTGATAACTTGTCTTCAACCCAAGTGTTTGATATGCATTATTAATATATAAATATGTCTTTCAGCAGTGGAATCATTTCAAAACAGTATATGTACGCGCTCGCGCGCGTGTGTGTGTGTGTGTGTGGGGGGGGGGGGTTGCTGGTTGATTGACTGGTTGTGTTTATGAACAGCCAATTATCAACACGAGGGATATAGTGTCTAAGTGGCGGGAGGGGTCAATCTTTTGTTTGAATAGAGACAAAATTTTCTATGGATACTGTTTTATATAAGCTTAAAAAAATTGATACTGTTTTATTCTCATATAAATTTAAATAAAAAAATAGCGAAAAAAGGGAAGTGCTCATTAACGGTAACTATATCTCACTTTGAGAATATTGCCTGTTGCAGTAACAAAAATCCCTGTCGGCTGGGCCTATAGGCGGAGGTAGATTTCGAAGAGTGCTCATTTCAACAATATATATATATATATATATATATATGATTAGAGATAAACCCAGTTTAATAACTTCATTTGGCCGTTTATGAAAATTTTTTAATTTCATTTTTCTGCAAAAACTGGTTTTATCAGAATCATCTTAAGAAAAATTGAGCTCAAATGCCCATTTTGACAACATATTTTGAAATAAATTCTGAATTTATTAAAAAATCTACCAAAACAGCACATTATACAGTTCCTAAATAACAAAAAACTGTTAGTTGAATGCATTTGAGAAAAAAACTGAATTTAAAAATGAGTCATAAAATAACTGATTTGTTGTTTGAATAAATATATCCCTAATTCTTTAATCATGATTGATTCGGAAAATTTTGTGCGAAATACTCACTTTGACAGAATTTTTAAAAATATATTCTATCTTTATCAAAAAGCTGGCCAATGCGTCACAGTATATAGTTCCTAAATAAGAGGATCTGTAAATTGGATGCGTTTGAGAGCGAAAATGGATTTTAAAACGAGTCATAAAAATCGCAATTTGCTATGTGAAAACTTCCTTAAATTTTCAAATCACGAAGACTTCGGGAAATTCTGTTCAAAATACCCTTTTTGGTAGCCTTTTTCGAAATATATTCTATCTTTATTAAAAAACCGATCAATGCATCACATTATATAGTTTCTAAATAAGAGGATCTGTAAATTGGATGCGTTTGAGATCAAAAATGGATTTAAAAACGAGCCAGAAAAAAACACAATTTCTTATTTGAATATTTCCTTAAATTTTGAGTGCCGATGACTTTGGAAAATTCTGTTCAAAATACCCTTTTTGGTAGCCTTTTTTGAAATATATTCTGTCTTTATCAGAAAATTGACCAATGCGTCACTTTATGCGGTTTCTAAATAAGAGGATCTACCATTTGGATGCGTTTAAAATCAAAGATGAATTTAAAAATGAGTCAGAATATAAAGCAGTTTGAATTTGAGGTTTTTTCTCCAACTCCTATTTTTGTTTAACTTTTTTTTTTTTTTTTGCTATACGAATTGGTCCTATGAAAAACTTGTCAATATAAAAGTTGTAGATATTTTTGAGAAGATGTAAAATAAATTTAATCAGATTTGATATCTTAAAAATTGACGAAGTTATGGATTTTTCTTTTTTTTCACCGCCCTTTTTCTTTTCGTTTTAAATTTTTTTCATCGGTAAAAGTTGATTTTATCAAAAACTTGTAAATACAAAAGTTTTAGATAATTTTAAGACCATTTACAAAAAATTTAGTTGGACTTGATATCTTCAAAATTGACGAAGTTATGAATTTTTTTCTCTCAAAACCCCTGTTTTTTCGCCCCTTGAGCCCACTTCTAAATTTATCAAAAATCTGTCATGCATAAACTTTTGGCCCATTTTTAAGAAGTAATATAAACTTAAACCGATTCGATATCTACTTTAATAAAGAAGTTATGGCGTTTTTTCGGTTTTCACAAAAAGCCCCCTATTCCGACCCCCTTGGTCCGATTTTGCCCATTAACGAAGTTAGCCGAGATTTTATCTCCTTTGATTTTATGTACCAGTTTGGTGGAGATTGGTGAAGAATTATAGAAGTTATTGTGTCCATAAAAAAGTGAGATATATAGATAGATAGATAAACTGGTGCGATTGCAATAGATAGTATTTCATACGAAATCTACCTAAAATTACCGATAATCGTTAATTTTCACGCTTAAAGTATTTGTTTGGTACTAATTTTTCTATTAAATAAAAAAATGTTTTTTCCGTTTAGTTTTCTTCAGTTGGCACCCACGCGCTTCAGTAAACTGACGTTATAATGTTACTTGCTACTTGTTAGAGGTTGGAGTCATTAATATCAAAACCGAGACTAATGAAAAAGACAGATTGCAGTCCTACTTTTGCTTTAGACTGCTAAAGTCACATGATGCACGTTTCCTGCACTTTCATTCGAGCATCACGTGCCTCGAGTGGTCTGAAAAAAGAAATACGCCTAATACACTGTGGTAGCCTGCATTTTCCGTTCGCTTCGAAGCAAATATCATAGAAGTCAAACAATTCTTTGCATTACATTAATAAATTACAGTAAATACTTGTGTGAATATACATGTAGACATATAATTAAAATCGCTCTAATTCATGTGCCAAATTGTCGCCAGTTTGTAGATACTTGGCAAAATATGCTAAACTGAGCGCCAGAACCATATATATAATAGTAAATTAATCAGGAAAATGTGCTTTGATAGAATTAGAAAAACATGGATGGAAAAAAAGAGAAAAACCTAGCACAAAACCAAATTACAAATTAGAAATTAAAGACCGAAAATCGGAAAGTCTAGCGAGATATATTAAATGAGGTCAAAGTGCTTTATAGACTGTAATTATTGTTTATGTATGTATGTATAGTGCCAAAAATAAGGTGAACTCCTTTGTTATTAACCTGTTTGAGGAAATAATTAGCTCTTCAAAATAACATTTTCACTAGTTGTCGCTTAAACTTGGCTCTTTTTGTACATTTATCAAAAAAAAAAAAAAAAAAAAAAAAAAATTAATTGGATGTATGTTTTGCCGTATATTTCTTCGTAGTCAAATAAAACACTCCTTAAAAATTCGCATAAATTTTTGTTTCGTTGTATTGTGCATTCATATATTTAAGAGATGATCGTTTTATTTAAAAATTAAAAAATAAAAACAGTGTACATTTCATAAAAATTTACTTTTTTATTTTTTTGGTTATAGTTAAAAAATAATAAAGAAAAAGACGATGAATAAAAATTAAACTCATTATAATTCTTCTCTTTATTTAATATTAATAACTTTAAATTCAGCCATTTTATTTTCTTTCTGAATACGCCCATATTTTAAAAAGCGTAGATGTAAAAAATAAAAGGGCATAAGTTACTTTATACAAAAAACCAGAAAGAATGCGAATATGCTATTCAATAATTAACAAATACCGAAACCGTTTACAAATTAGATTTTAGTTTTTCAAAGGATAAGTTTCATATTATTCTTAAATCATAATTAAGATACGCTTTTTAACAATGCATGCGCAGGGGAAAAAAATAGACCTAATGCATGCATTTCTTTAGCTGTACTTTGTCATTTTTCTTTTTTTCGAACTAAAAATAATTACATCTCACTTTAATTTCGCTACAGCCACTTAATGATTTATACAGCTGCAAAAAGTAAAAAAACGCCAGAAATATGTTGTATCCATTAGTTTATTAATTTTGGCGTTCCAATTAATTTATTACTTTTGAAAGGCAAACGCTCTCGTTTTTTTACCAGGCGATTCTTTAGCTGCAGCTTAATTTAATAAAGCGTTTAGCATAATTTTTTACCAACGCACATCTGCTTCCGTCAATAATAATCAATATTTACTTACTTTCTGCATTATTTTTATTATTTACGATGTTAATTTTAATTAGTTGCTTAGGATATTTTTGAAATTTTGTTTGCGCGCGTTGAACACTCTTTTTGAGCAGAGGTGATGTACAGGGGTTGGATGTAAGATAATTTTATTAACTGGCCTTCCAGACGATGGTAAAGAATTTGCAAAAATTGTCAGAGAATTACTTGAGAGCATCAAAAATTTAATGTTTAATTGCTTAGGAGAATTATTAAATGGTTATCAGATACTGTTAAAGAAATTTTTCAAATTTCGTTGGAGTATAGATTTAAAGGTTTTTTGGGGTATGATGAACATTTATGGATACTTATGATTATGAACTCTGATCAATAATGAGAAAGAAACGATAACATTCATTAATGATACATTAAATTATTCCATGACGCAAAAGTTCGATTATTATGGGATAACCATATTCCCAAAATGAATTAGCTTAATAAGAAAGACACTAGCGTATATGTTTATATAAATACTTTTGTACGTGCATTGGTGAGGATTATGAATGTGTAAATTTCTCTTTTCTCATACAAATTTCTATTAAATATGCATTGATAAAACACATCATTGTTAAATATATATTATTTAAATGCGTCTTTATCTCTTATAATATCGTTTTTGTATATCTTTAATATTATAACTAGCAAAAGCCGTGCTTTGTTTGGATTCGCGAAGCATTATTTCATTAGATAACTGTTTGAAAGTAACAATATTTTTTTAAATATTATTTGGTACTACTTGATTATCTCGTCGACCAAAAATGCACCGCAAACTAAAAGATTAATGCCAAAAATCTTTTTTTCAACCTTCGAATTCAAATAACTCTTTATATAAAAAAATTAACATTTAATTTTATCTGCTTACAATTCTTTTGTTGCCACTTTACAAAAAAAATCATAATATAATTCTTTTAATATGCGTAAGTGTCTTCAGCGTAAATGATTTTGTCGAAATAAAGAAAATACATTTTATTTATTTAATTAATCAAGATTCTACCTGCAATTGCTAACTCCGTAGTTTACTTTCTTTTTTGAAAATATACGTATTGCATTTTTTATTTCCAAAAATGCGCCAGTAACGGAAAAATATGTAAAATAAATTAATTAATATAATAATTTTTATAAACGTTATTCTGTGAAAAAATAATATTCTGCAAATCTACAGATCATAATTTATTTTTGTGCTTAATTTTAAATCAAAATACTGAGTAGTGTTTTTGTAAGGTGTACGACAAAATGTAATTTGAGTGACCTAGTAGAGGATTCGCTTCGCTCATCCTAATAATGAAGTTTTATTATAAGATAAGAAACACGCTTCGAGAAAACATAGAAATTCAGACTTTAATTGCTTAGGAGGATTATTAAATGGTTATCAGATACTGTTAAAGAGTTTTTCAAATTTCGTTGGAGTACAGATTTAGGTTTTCTTTTAAAATCAAAACTTATGGATATGATATACCCCCCATTTATGGATACTTTTAAACTGTAAACAATAATGAGAAAACAACCATCACAGTCATAAATGATAAATCAAAATATTGCATTACACACAAAAGCTTAATTATTACAGGATAACTATTGTCACAAGATGAATTACTTTAATAAGAGAAGAAATAACGTCTATGCTTATATAAGTACTTTTGTGCGTGTATGTATGAGATGGTAAGAATTATGAATGAGAAAAGTCATTTTTATGTCATTTTTATTAAATATGATTTATGGTTCAATATATTTTGATTAAATGCTTATTTATGATTTACGATATCGCGTGTGTCTTCAATATTACAATAATAAGTAATATTAGAAAATAAGAAAAGCATTAGAAATCTGAAAACATAAAAATTTAGTATTTAATTGCTTGGGAGAATTATTAAATGGTTATCACATACCGTTAAAGAGATTTTCAAATATCGTTGGAGTATAGATTTAGGTTTTCTTTTAAAATCAAAACTTATGTATATGATATGTATTTATGGATACTCTTGAAGTATGATCAACAATAAGAAAATAACGATCACAATCATAAATGATACATCAAATTATACCATCAGACAGAAAAGATCGGTTATTATGGGAAACCATTTTCCCAAAATGAATTTGTTTATTCATGGTTGTATAAATACTTTTGTACGTGTATGTATAAAAAGGTAAGGATTATTAACCAGGAAAGTTTTTTTTTTCTGATACAAGTTTCTATTAAATATGCAATGACAAAGTACATCCTGGTTAAATATATTTTAAATAAATGCCTCTTTATTAGGCATTACGTCTGTTTTTATTAATAATAACTAAGAGTAACTTGCGTCTGTTTTTCTAATTTTTCTAAATTTAAGTATATCGTAATTGTGTAGTTTTAATATTAAAGTAATGAAGTTTTAATAAAAGTCAAAAAAAGGATTTGGAGGAAAACATAGAAATTCAGTGTTTAATTGCTTAGGAGATTTATTAACTGGTTATCAGATACGGTTAATTTTTTTTTTCAAATTTCCTCGGCGCATAGATTTAGGTTTTTTTTTATTATTAAAATCCAAATTTATGGATGTGATAATATATTTATGGATACTCTTGAACTATAATCAATAATGAGAAAGGAACGATTACAGTCATAAATGATACATTAAATTATTCCATCAGATACAAAAATTCGATTATTATGGGATCGAATGATCAATTTTCAAAATGAATGTTTTTAATAAGAGAGGTATTAACATGTATGGTTATGTATATACATTTGTCGTGTATGTTTGAGTAGTGAGAAAAATGAATGTGAAAAGTTTTTTTTCTTCTGATACAAATTTTGATTAAATGAGAAATGATTAAGCACATCCATATTAAATATATTTTGATTAAATGCGTCTTTATTTATTACAGTATCGTGTAAATCTTCAATATTACATTAATGAGGTATTATTTGAAGATTAAAAAAAATCGAGTTTAGGAAAAGCATAAAAGCATGAAAACATAAAAGTTTAATGTTTAATTGCTTAAGAGAATTATTAAATGGTTATCACATACTGTTAAATTGATTTTTCAAATTTCATTAGAGGATAGATTTAGAGGGTTTTTTTAAATCAAATCTCATAAATATGATATACATTTATGGATACTTTTGAACTAGGATCAATAATGAGAAAAAAAGATCACAGTCATAAATTATTAAGAAATTAAGGAAATTATTATATATATTAGGAAGTTATATAAGGTTTATTATCGTCTATTATCGTTATATGAGGAAATTATTATATAAGGAAATTATTAACATACATGTTTATGATTAACGTAACATATATATATTATATTTTCATATAAATATTTTTTTATGGGTAATATGATAGATGAAAATAAAAATTTTCATCAATACTATTACTACTATTTCACTTTATCACTACTATTTCACTTTATCACTACTATCACTACTTTATCACTTTATTACTACTTTATCATTACTATTACTACTATTATTATTATTATGATACAAATTTCCACTAAAAGTGCATTGATAAAGCACACAATGAAAAATATATTTTTATTAAATGCATCTTTATCTTTTATTGCAACTGTGTATCTGTAATATTACAATAATGAAGTATCATTAAAATATACGTGAAGCGTTTAAGGAAAACATAGAAATTTAGTGTTTATTTGCTTAGGAGAATTAGTAAATAGTTATCAGATACAGTTAAACAGATTTTTCGAATTTCGTTGGAGTATAGATTTAAATTTTCTTTTAATCAAAACTCATGGATATGCTATACATTTATGGATACCTTTGAACTAGAGTCAATAATGAAAAAATAAAGTTCACTGTCATAAATGATACATCGAATTATTTAACAACATACAAAAACTCGATTATTACGGGATAAACATTTTATAAAATAAATTTGTTTAATAAGTGAGATATTAACATTCATGTATCGTAATATTAATAATATATATTACGCAATGAAAAAGTAAGAATTTATATTATAAATAAATATTTTTCTAATAAGACGTTGTTGTATTAATAAAAATACTTAAAATACATTAAATGTATCGCTTGAAATGTAATTTTCTTGGATTAACTAAATAATTTTCTTGGAATGAATGGTCAGACAATTTACAAGATAATTATTTAGCTAGACCACAGACAATATCCAAATTAAACAAGTTGAAAATTGCATGTGAAGCGTAGCAAATGAGGTGCGTTCGTACGATAACGAAATTTTAAAAATATTACTCGCATATATCAATCTCATAAAATTTTAAATATTGAATTACAATTAAAACGCTCATCAAACAATGTTCTCCCATTGTGTAACCACCACTATGTGTCTCACCATTATGTAATGGAATACTTTTGTGTGGCCTTGTAAATCAATAACAAATTTTCTTTGCTCCACAAATTATGCAAAATGTATATTATAATATGTTATTTATTGTTGCATATAAATTTTATTAAGTTCGAATGAGTGTAACACTATTAAAATGCATGTGAAACATTTTTCCCCATTGACCGTAATGTAACGGAATTATTTTGATTGTCCCTGTAATTGATCTATACATCCGATTTTCATAAAATTTGAAATAATTCGAGAAAATTATGTAATAATTATGTATTTTTAACGTATTTACATAATTACGAACGCACCTAAAAAACGCACACCTAAAATATATTTAATTTAATTTCAGTAATTATTTACTCCAGTTTTTCATGTTCATTATGTTTGTAATTCTATTTTCTCTTTACATTCTGATGATGACTCGATTAAAAAAATTGAAATATGTAAATAAAATTTTTTTTAATGTATTTTAAACATTTTTATTAATACAGCAACGTCTTATAAGCAAAATATTTATTTATAATATAAATTCTTACTTTTTTGTGGCGGAATATATATTATTATAAATGGACGTAATCAAGATTTACTACTGTAATTTTTCACATTGATTAACATTCATGTTTATTTGAATACTTTTGTACGTGTGTGAATGAATGTTGATAATTATAAATGTGAAAATATTTTTTTAAATACAAATTTCAACTAAATACTCATATGCATAGGCAAAGCGTATCGTAGTTAAATATATTTTTATAAATGCGTCTTTATATCTCTTAGCGTAACTTTATATCTTTAATATTATAATAATGAAGTATTATTAGAAGAATTGATATGAAAATCATTTAGGGAAAACATAGAAGCGTGAAATTTGTCACACTTAGGACGTACATCTAATCCAAATTTTCGCAGAGAAAATTTTTCACATGAAATTAATAATTTAGTTTTGTCATATGAATCAATTATGTTACGATGAAAACACTTGGGAATGAATTAGAATTTATGTTCGAAAACACATAAATCGAAAAATGCATAAAGATAAACGCATAAGCGGCTTAGTTTTATTCTATTTTACTACTAATACACATATCATACGCTTTCCATGATAAAAATACGGAAGGGTATATGCAAATAATGGAAATAGAAATTTAACATGCATATATTGTATGTTTAAGAGAGGGGTCTTTTAAAAAATTTTCCCCCATTTCCTCACGTCCTGTTAATGCTTCATTAAAATAACTTAGCATGAGTCTACGAACACCCCCCCCCCCCTCTTGATTCTATCGAATTCAGCGCCTCTTTTGAAAGCAGCCGATCCTCTCCCCCCCACTTCTTATTAATTCCGATTTTTGGGTGTCGTGTAATTACCTTCGGCTCTTTCCCTCAAGCGATAATCATCTAATAGAGTGAACTGATCTAGAAAATAATTGAAGGAGTGACTAGAACGTAACCCCCCTGCGGCATTACAGAGAAGCTCGCAGGCCAATACTCCACGATCGCGATACCCCCCTTTTGCGCAAATCAGATTTGGCCAGTTATGGCACACTTGGTGAGTTGGCGCAGAGGTTTCTCCTTAGCGATGATAAGTTCAGAAATATATAAAGGCAGTATTCATCCTTAAACCAGGTGACGGGTGAAAAATTAAGTCTTTGAACATTTTTTTATTTAATTTTTGAAAAGAATTTTGTACATCAGTTTACATTTAGAAGTTACTTATAGGGGAAAATATTTTACACGAATTGCACTTCTCTAACTGGTAAAAAGTGCCCAATCTAGAATTCAAATTAGGGACCAATGGCTTAATCCGCCATTGCTCAGTTGGCAAAACGTTGTTAGTCAAAGGTATTTAGTTCGAAGACTGGCTTTAATACTATTTCACTCACTGAAAAATTACAATTCATGCGATTTATTTACAAATTAGACTAACTGTATAAAAATTAATAATAATCATATTAAAGAATTAATGAAAGGTTTTCAATATATTTGTAATAACAGTATAATGGGTATAATTTTCAGCATGCTGACATCTTTTTCAGATGCTCTGTGTCAAAGTCCATGAGAGTGACACCCTGCGGCATTACAGAAAAGCTCGCGGGCCAATAATCCGCGATCGCGATACCCCCTTTTGTGTAAATCAGATTTGGCCAGTTATGGCACACTTGGTGAGTTGGCGCAGAGACTTCTCCTTCGCGATGATAAATTCAGAAACATATAAAGACTGAAAACCTACCAGATGAGTCTTTAAAACGGTGTAAAAAATTAAGACTTTCATCATTTTTCAATATAATTTTTGATATGTATTTTGCACATTAGTTTAAATTTAAAATTTATTCACAAGAGAAAACTTTTTTGATGACTTGCAATTCTCCAACTAGTAAAAAAGTTTCCATTTTAGAATATGAACCAAGGAACTGAATATTAAGTTGTCGAGCATTGGCAGATTAAGCCAGACTTTTCTGGTTCGTTTAGCTTTACAATGATTTATTTACCAGTTAGGCTCATTGTGTAAAAATTAGTACTAATAAATAAGAAATAGTGAAATATTTTTACTGTATTAGTAGTAACGGTTGTATCGAGTACATTTTTTAGCATGATGTCTATTATCTTGTTTGCTCTGAATCGGCGTTCGTGGGTTACGGCGCAATTACAGTAACAGTATCTAAGAAGTTTTTCAAGTTTTTTCAGGCATGAAAACAGAATTATCCTCTAATAGAGTGAACTTATCAAGGAAATAATTGAAGGGGGTGAGTAAAACTTAGCCCATGTGGCACTGCAAATAACTCGTAGGCTTATAACACACGATGGAAAAACGTCTTTGTGCAAATCAGATTTGTTCATTTATGGCACGGCACACTTGGTGAGTTGGCGCAAAGACTGCTAAGCAATGTTAAGTTCAGAAATACATAAAGACTGAAACCAGATGACGGGTGAAAAATTAAGCCGTTGATTGAGTTTCGATTTAATTTTTGAGGTGTATTTTACACACCAATTTAAATTAAGATATTCATTATTTTTTTCAATATGTTTGTGATTTTATACATTTTTTAGCATGCTGCTACCTTTTTGAGGTATGTTCCGAGTCGAAGTTTATGAGTTCCAGTGCATTTCCAGTAGACATCAATGAATTTTTCAACTTTTTTAGGCACGAATAACAGAGTAATCCTGTAATAGAATAAACTGATCCAGAAAATACTTGAAGAAATGATTAGATAGTAACACCCTGTGCCATTACAGACAGACAAGCTGGTAGGCCATTACTTGAAGATCGCCATACCCTTTTGTGCAAATCAGATTTGGCCAGTTGTGGCACACTTGGTGAGTTGGCGCATAGACTTCTCCTTAGCGGTGATAAGTTCAGAAATATATAAAGACTGAAACCAGATGACGGATGAAAAGTTAGGCCTTTGATCGCTTTTCGATTTAATTTTTGATATGTATTTTGCGCATCAGTTTAAATTTAGAACTTATTCATGGAGGAAATTTTTTTAAACGTATTGCAATCCTCCAACTGTTAAAAATGTGTTTAATACAGAATTCGAACTAGGGATGTATGGTTTAACTTGCACAGTTGACGTTGACAGAGCATTGGCAGCTTAAGCCAAAGGCACCTAGTTTGAAACCTGGCTTAAAGAATTCTTTAGTTAGTTAAAAATTACAATTCATGCGATTTATTTACCAATTACACTAACTGCGTAAGAATTAATAATAAAAAGAGATTAATGAAATGTTTCACTATATTTGTAGTAAGTATAATTTTGTTCTATTAAGCATAGTATTTTATAATATTAAGTATAATTTTTAGCATGCTGCTATCTTTTTCAGAAGTTCCGAGTCGAAGTTCGAGGATTATTGTGCTGTCGCAGTACAGTAGGGGGAACTGGAGCACATTGATACATGGGGCTCATTGATACACCCCCTACAGCTCACAGGGGTCATTACAGGAAGTTTCAAAACAGCTCCAAAAGGTGATACTAGTGTACAAAACTACATACAGAAAGTCTTGGCATGATTCAGTAGTTTGATGAAATGGGACGGGTGATTTATTGTTTTTGTAGGTCAAAAGTAAATTTGAGTTGTACAATTGCAATGGTACTATACAACTGTTCTAGTATTTTCGACCGAAAATAATACTCTCCCTGGAAAGCAAAACTACGCTTTATAAGTTCCTCATTCTCTATTGTTAGGTAAATTATGAAGAGTTGGATTTGAGACTCATTTTATTCAAAATGTCTGTATGAGGCACACTGATACAGTCTATGTCGGGGCACATTGATACAACCTAAATCCTTTTTTAGTTCATTTTTTCATTACCTTTTATTATTTTTTTTACCATACTTTCCTTAATCCAACCATTTTTCACAAAAAATTTCTAATATTAATTTTTATTCAAGAGAAATAGCTCTAATTTTTTATATTAGAACATTTTATAGTATTTTTGCAAACACAAAAATGTACGAACTTACCCAAAAGCTAGTGCTAGTAGAATTGATAAAAGAAAAGGACGGTATCCAGGCAAATCTCAAGTTTATATCGGTTCTCCAGAGAAAAAAGTAGTTTCGACATGAGAAATGTTAAGTAAGAGAAACAAACTGCAGAACAGAAAAAGACAATTATATTATAAACAGAATTTTTAATATAATTATCCTTTATTTTCTGTTTATAAACCTATTTATAAACAGAAAACCTGGTAATTTTTTCATCTTTCTTAAGAAAGAAGATGTGCTGGGGTTGAAGTGCTAGATATGACAAAGTTACCACAGCCAACAAACAGACAAGGAACAGCCAGAACATCAGGTCATTATACATTTAATTTTGATTGCTTTAATTTTGCTTAAAAATAAATTGTAGGTGATTTGAATTTCTATAAATAAATATAAAATGGTTTGCTAACTCATTTTCTATGAAAAATATGCATTGGTGTTATTTTGTCGCCATTTTTCTCAAGCGTATCAAAGTGTCCCATGAAGTGTATCAATCTGCCCCGGGGATGGGGCACATTGATACAAATGACTTTTTTTGATTTTTTTTAATTACATGCAAAAATACTATGTAAAACAATGATTGTATATTTTTGTAACATACTACACAAGTTTTGCTGTCATCACACGGAAAAAAAAACTTGAATTTTCTACTTTCTTCACACCAAAAAATTTTTTTGAAAAAAACTGTATCAAAGTGCCCAGTTCCCTCTATATGTAATAAATTTTACAAGCTTTTTCAAACATGAGAAACAGAGTAATCCTCTAATAGAGTGACCTTATCAAGGAAATAATTGAAGGAATGAATAAAACGTAGCCCATGTGGCATTGCAAACAAGCTCGTTGGCCAATAATATACGATAGAGATACGTCTTTGCACAAATGACATTTATTCATTTATGGCACGCACCTTGGTGAGTTGGCGCAAAGATTTCTTCTTAGCGATGATAGGTTCAGAAATATATAAAGACTGAAACCCGATGACGGGTAAAAAATTAAGCCTTTGATCATTTTTCAATTTAATTTCTGAAATGTATTTTGTACACCAATTTAAATTATGATATTCATTATTTTTTTCACCATGTTTGTAATTCTGTATAATGTTTCGCATGCTGCTACCTTTTTTGAGATACGTTCCGAGTCAAAATTTTGTGAATACCAGCACAGTTCCAATAAATATCAACAAATTTTTCAACATTTTTGGTCACGATAAACAGAGTAATCCTCAAATAGATTAAATTGATTCAGAAAATAATTAAAGGAAGGATTAAATGTTTAAACCCCTGCGGCATTACAGACAAGTTCGTTAAGTCAATATTCCACGATCGCGATACTCCTTTTTCTGCAAATCAGATTTGACCAGTTAAGCATACTTGGTGAGTTAGCGCAGAGATTTCTCCTTAGTGATGATAAGTTCAGAAATTTATAAAGACGGAAATCAGACGACAGAATAAAAATCAAGCCTTTATCGTTTGGTTTAATTTTATATAAGCAGTTTAAATTTAGAAGTTATTCACAAGAGAAAATATTTCTGAAGAGTTGTAATTCTCCAACTAGTAAAAATTGTCCATTCCAAAATATGAACCACGGATTTCTGTTTTAAGCTGTCATGCTCAGTTGCAGCGGATTGGCAGCTTAAGCCAAAAGTTTCTGGTTCGAAGTCTAGCTTTGACACTTTTTCACTCAGTTGAAAAATTACAATTCTTGCGATTTATTCACCTATTAAACTAACTGTGTAAAAATTAATAATAATAATAATAAAACGATTGTGAATTGTGTTTATTATATTTGCAATAACAACTGTATTGAGTATAATTATTAGCATGCTGCCTACTTTTTCAGATGCTCTGAGCCGAAGTTCGCGGGTAAGGGTGCAATCGCAGAACACTATCTATAAGTTTTTCAAGCTTTTTCAGGTATGAAAATAGAATAATCAACCAATAGAATGAAGTTATCAAGAAAATAACTGAAACAGTGAGTAAAACTTAGCCCTTGTTGAAATATAGATTTAACATAAGCTCGTAGGTCAATAATGCACAATGGAGATACTTTTTTGCGAAAATCAGATTTTTCCATTTATGGCACGGCACACATGGTGAGCAAAGATTTCTCCTTAGCGGTGATAAGTTCAGAAACATATAAAGATTAAAACCAGAAGACGGGTGAAAAATACTAAGCCTTTGGTCGTTTTTCGATTAAATTTTTGAAATTTATTTCGTACAATTTAAATTAGGATATTTATTATTTTCTTCACCATATTTGTAATTTTGTATAATTTTTAGCATGCTGGTACTTTTTTGAGATATGTTCCGAGTCGTGGTTTGTGGGTTTCAGCGCAATTCCAGTAGATATCAATGAATTTTTCTACCTTTTTTAGGCAGAAAGTGTAATCCTCTATTAGAGTAAACTGATCAAGAAAATAAATAAAGGAATGATTAGATAGTGATATGCTGTGGCATTACAGACAGACAAGTTCGTAGGCCAATACTCCGAGATCACAATACCCTTTTCGCGCAAATAAGATTTGGCCAGTTATGGTACACTTGGTGAATTTGGCGCAAAGACTTCTCCTTAACGAGGATAAATTCAAAAATATATAAAGACTGAAACCATATAGCGGGTGAAAAATTAAGCTTTTGATAGTTTTTCGATTTAATTTCTGAAATGTATTTTGTACATGAGTTTAAATTTAGAAGTTATTCATAGAGGAAATATCTTCCATGAGTTGCAATATTCCAACTGGTAAAATGTGTCCAATTCAGAATTCGAACTAGGGATCTGTGGCTTAAGCTGTCAATGCTCAGTTGGCAGAGCAATGGCAGCTTAAACCAAAGATCCCGGATTCGAAGTCTAGCCTTAGATACTTTTTCACTCAGTTGAAAAATTGGTTTATGCGATTTATTTACCAATTAGGTTTAATTGTGCTAAAATTACTTTCAGAAAAGTGAAATGTTTCCTCCCGTCAATAAGGGTAATTTTGCGCCATATATCAGGATAACTTTGCTCCACCTTTACGAAACTTTGATCCATTCTGCCGTTAAAAATTTGAAACTTTTGCTGCATCGTCACGCCACTGCTTTTATCGAAAACAATTACTTCACTGTATTATAGAACATTCTCATTGATCAAAATAGAGATATTCTATAAAAGCGGTAGAGTGCACTGAGAAAAAATATAGTTCTGGCATCTAGAATTTAAATTGTGACTCTAGTAAAAATAGTTCCATGTCATCCTTATAAATTCTAACCCCCCTTTACTAGAGAGTTCGAGAGTCTCCTATTAGAATTCAAGAGCGTTTTACAATATTCTCGTGGTCAAATTTATATAAAAATCTCTGCAAATAGATGCGAATACAAGAGGTTTGATTGAGTAACTATAATTCTATATTATGAAACCATTCCTGAAATCAAGCGATAATTTCTTGATATTGAAACGATTCAATGTCGTTTCGTCACTTAGAAATCAAGAGACTAGAAATGCCGGGTCATTTCAGATTAGTTGTTCAGATCTAGTCTATTCAGATTAGTTGTTTAACCTATTCGCATAGTTCGCTCAACTGTAGTTCTAGTTTAGGTATTCAGAAAGCGACTAACTATTCATTCTAGTTGAAAGCGGTATATTTTTTTTCTCAGTGTGACGATGCAGAAAACATTTCAAATTTTTAGCAGTGTATATTTTAAAACCAAAACTTTGCCGTTAACTCAAATACTGTAGCAGATTTATTTTTCCTTAACTCTAGGCCAAAAATACCCTGAGGTCAAAGTTACCCTGGTTGACTAATTGTAACAAAGGCAATGTTCAGTAGAATTTTTAGCATGCTGCCACCTTTTTCAAATGCTTGGAGTCAAAGTTCGCGGGTTGCGGTGCAATCTCTGTACGGTATATGTAAGCTTTTCAAGCTTTTTCAGGCATTAAAAACAGAATAATCCTCTAATAGAGTGAAATTATCAAGAAAGTAATTGTAGGAATGAATAAAAATTAGCCCCCTGAGGTTCTAGGTCAAAAATACACGATGTCGGTTCCTCTTTGCACAAGTCAAATGTCTCCAGATATAGCACTCTTGATGAATTGAAGCAAAGACTTTACTTACCAGTGATAAGTTGAGTAATATACACGGTGCTTCAAATTTATATCTCAGAAATGTAAAAGTACTCTACACTGTAGAAAATAATGTAAATTTACGGTACCATAAATTACTCCAGTAAATTTACGGAACCTGACACTTTTTTTAGATAAACGGCCAACTTTCGTAATTTTTTACATTTTACGAACAAAATCCATCTATCTAAAGGTCCGTTAATCTAGGTACAAAGCACATATTTTTAGTGCTATTTCTTGGAATTTCTGCTACAGTAAAATTACTGCAGCAATTTTTTACAGAGTAGAGGGGATCTTAGTAAGTATATTTCGTATAAGAACGTTAGTGCAGAACTGCAGAGTTTAGGCAGTAGGGGGTGATTTTGAGTTCGATAGATGAATGCGCTTCGCGACATAAACCGTCACTCTCCGCATGGATTTCGGGCAACGTACATCATAACACCAATGTGGAGCTTTTTGACAAAGTGTAAACAAATGCAACAAATTGCATTTAAAAATACATTTTTTCGTATAGGACGGTGTAAAAATCGAAAATGTGCGATTTTGGAAGTTTAAAAATTTGCAGTACCAAAAATTGTAAAACTGAAATGTCATTTAAAATTTGTTTATGATGGGTCCAGGAATTTTAATGTTTAATCCGTTGCATATACATAATATAGGACTCTGTAATTATGTAAATCACGTTTGGATCATCAATGTGAAATGTGCGACGCTTAGAAGTTTAAAAATTTACAGTTCCAAAAATTGTAAAACTGAAATTTCATTTAAAATTTGTTTATGATGGATCTAGGAACATTCATGTTTAATCCGTGGCATGCGCAATACAGGACTCTGTTTATTACATAAGCCATGTTTTGATCATCATAAAAATTATGTTTATTATTATTATTGTTATTTTTTTATATAGAATTTATTTATAAGTCTATAATTTTAGTCTTTGAAAATATAATTTTTCAAATGGTTGTTGTAATTTGTTAAATTATTTTTTTTAAATTTATTTATTTATTTATTTTTGTAATGAAACTTATAAAAGAAGTTCGGTATTTGTGGGTTCTGATGCAGTTCACAAGGGTATGTCTATAAATTCTTCAAGTTTTTTTCAGAAACTAAAAAAAGAATAACCATCTAAGAGTGTGAATTGATCTAGGGAACAAATAAAAGAAAAAATACACTGGTGATCTTACAACTTTATTTACAAATGCGTAAGATAATACTTTACTACCCCATCCCTCCTTCAGATCCTACAAATCAAATACGGTCAGTTATTTCAAATTTAGCTAATCATTTTTACCTCTCATGTTGTTCTTAGTGAGCAGCTTAAAGAATTTTCTACATATGAAATGCTCAAAAATTTATAAAGTATGAAATTAGATGACTGGATAAAAATTAATTCTTTGATCATTTTTCAAAGAATTTAATTAATTTTTGAAATGAATTTTGTGAGCAAGCTTAAATTTAGATACTAACTATTACGACTATTATAGTTACTAGCTGTCTGGCAACCTGATGTATTGCTTTTGCATTGCATGAGGTCATTTAATACTTTTTGCGAAAACTGAAATCTATCTTTATTGCAAATTTAAATATAATTAAATTATAATATTAATTTTATTAAATACAATACTTCAAATAGTACATTGTACACTACATGGTCACTTCCGATTTTTGACGTTTTATTAAATAGCTAGAAAAATGCATGAGGAATTGTTCTGAAAATCCAGGTGTGAAAGCAGAATAATACAGGTCATATAATTCTGTGAAGATTTTTTCTCGAAATTGCATAGGGAATCGTCAAAAAATTAAAAAAGAACGAAGATATTTTGCATAATTCTGTCAAAACTAATGTAGCAAAAGCGTCAAAACTGCAGAATATGATTACGTGGTTTATTGTAATAAATTGTGTTCATTTTGATGAGGCTAGTATGCATGTTAGTAGAAAAATTGAGGTTTTTATAAAAACAGTCCCAAACTTTTTCAAGTTTTTTGCTCATAATTTGTAGCGATCTTAATATAAATAAATTTTCTTCTCAGAAAATATGACAAATAATATTGTACATAATATCCTGTAATCAGAATTAAAAAAATAATAAAAAATGTAGAAAAAAATGAGCTGTTTACTAAATAATGGTTTCACTGTGCATGCGTCACCGCAATCAAAATGTAATTTGCACAATGTATTAGCTAAATGTATAGAGAAACTTTTGTAAAAGTCTCAAAAACATAGCTTAAAATTTCTAAAAATAATCGTCAATAGAATAAGCTCAAAATCCATTATTCCCTCCAAAAAAAGAAAAAAAAGAGGGGTTGTATCCAAATGTACTTGCAAAATGTGTACGCTATATTTGACATTAATCAATGTATATATGGATACAGCCCCTCATCTTTTTGCTTCATATTGGGAATAATGAATTTTGAGCTTTTTCTATATACTACGAATGTTTTCAGAATTTTCAAGCTATGTTTTTGAGACTTTTACAAAATCTGCTCTATACATTTAGCTAACACATTATTCAAATTACATTTTAAATGCGGTGACGCATGAGCAATGAAACATTATTTAGTAAATCTGCTCATTTTGCTTATAAGTTTTATTAATTTTTAATTATTATTACAGGATATTATGTACAATATTATTTGTCATATTTTCTGAGAAGAAAATTTATTTATAAGAAGAACTCTGCAAATTAAATGCAAAAAACTTGAAAAAATTGGGACTATTTTTACAAAAACCTTAATTTTTCTACGAGTATGCATACTATCCTCATAAAAATGAATGCAGTTTATTACAATAAGCCACGTAATCATAATCTGCAGTTTTGACGCTTTTGCTACATTAGTTTTGACAGAGTTATGAAAAAGATCTTTGTTCTTTTTCAATTTATTGACAGTCTCCTGTGGAATTTTTGATAAAAAATCTTCCTTAAAATACATAACCTGTATTATTTTGTTTACACACATGGATTTTCAGAATAATTCCTTGTGTATTTTTCTAGATATTTAACAAAACATCTAAAATCGTAAGTGGCCGGTCACCTTTGGTCATATATGTATTTATCATTTACAGCAAAAGCTTTTCTAATGAAAATGCACATCTTCTATAACTTTATTTGACGAAAGCTTTTCTTTCTTCCAAGATTTAGCTTCTAATTTCGAAATTTGTAGAAATTACGTCATTTGTGTGAAATTATAAAAAAATACCTTTTAACGGGGAGGGAGAGACAAATTTATTCAAAATAATTTTATATTTAATAATGAAAATAAATGCTCAGAGTATCATAATTAACGTCCCGCGAAAAGTTTTAATCACTAAAGGAAACTTGATAATCTGTTTTTCTCCCTTTAATTAAATTGAAAAATCTACGGTGAATTTTTTTTCTTTTTACATCAATGGATTATATCTTAATGTTCGAGTCGACATACGAGTTTCTGCTTTATAAAATAAGCTGATTCTACAAGCTTGAATATGAGGAAATAAGTTTGTATTTCTTGAAAAATACAAATCACAATATTATTTTCACTATCAATTAAAGCCAAATTTAATTTCAATAGAAAATGATCTGAAACAAAGAAATCTAATGATTCCGATCGTTTTTCCTTTTCTCTCCTTTATCCACAAAAAAGAGCAATATAGTTCCCATCATTATTGAAACATCATCAAAGATTAAAAAAATAATAATAATAGCGCTAAAGCTAATTGTAATTTAAAAATTGTAAGACCATTTGTGACATTCATGAGGATCCCAATGTTTCATATTCTAAGAGAAGTAGCTGTGAAACATTAACTGACAGTAAATTTTTAATATAATAAACTGATGAAGCTTTAATTTCGTTATGAAAAATTGGCCGCATAAACAAATGTTAAACTATTTACATTGTTAAAATTTATTTATATTTTTCTAAAAAAAGTTTTTTTTTAATCAAAGTTAATTTTAATTTTTTCATTTATATGATTAAATGAACATGGGTTTTTTCGCAATGAAGCCTTCATGTGATGGAGGCATATTGAAAAACAAAATCGCGCTTTAAAATAATTTTTAGAGCCATATTAAATCAGTCAATTAAGATAAAGTTTAAAAAAAATTTCATTTGAAAAAAAATCTTCTTTTCTGTATATGATGGTGTAAAAATTAAAGTTCGATGTTGAATAATAATAAAAAAATTTCATTAGCTAATAAAAAAAATGCAATTTCATTGTCAAATGTTATTATTCTCGAAATGACATTAGTATTACGCACGAACACGTTTGTCCTTTATGATATAGATATACTCTTATAATTGCTCTTCGACTAAATATTTTCTCAGTTTGAAAACAAACCAGAACGAAAAAATTAATATTTCCTATTGCATTTAAGATAGAGAAGTCATTTTCTGAAAAGTGGCAATTTTATGTCCCAGTGATCTTGCAAACATATTTATTACAAAAAAAAAAAAAAAAAAAAAAAGTGATTTAAACAATTAATATTAATCAGTTATGTATATATACTGTAATTATTTGTTTATTGAAACTGAACATAATATTTTAAATCTATATATATATATATTAATTCGAATATCATTCCGTCACTATGTTCCCATTCACACATGTAAAAAAGAAAATGCTTTCTCTGCCATTACAGTATACGGGTTTATAACTATTTTTTTCAATCCATCAAGTATACTTAAATACTTAACCATTTAATTATATTTATATTTCATGAAATAAAAGAATTAGGACATTTTTTAATGATATCCCTAGTATTTGTCGTCATTCCCTCACATAACTATAAATTTGCCCTTATTTATTTTGTAGATAGCAACACATGCATTATATAGGTCTAGGACAATTTGTACGAGAATAAAGTGAAGCAATCATCTTGTTTTTTGCTCGAAAGCATTCCTGATTAGCTAGCACATCGTTTTAACACTTCACTGCACCGTGTGCCTCATCTGGCACATGCCTTAAAAAAACTATAATCCTCAGTCTGTGCTAAACATTTGACCAATAGGATAGCTGTAACTGATGAAGAACTATCCAAAGAATGTAATAACACTTATTTTGTCCATCTCAAATGACTTCATTTGACCAAAAAAAAAAAAAAAAAAATTAAATTTGTCTTTCGGATACCCCGCCTCCTCCCCCCAAAAAGAAAAAAAAATACGTGTGGCACGCGAGGACTGCCGTGGTAAAGCTATTGCATAGCCTTTTTTATCAACTTATGCAATTATAATTATTTATTTATTTTTTATTTATGCAGTTTTTTTTTGTCTTTGATATTAATTCAAGTTACAGTTTTTGAGCGTGATGACCGATAACAATTTTTTTTCTTTTATTGAATAAATGAGAAGTTAATATCGTTTAAAATATTTTTATTATCTTACAATACATGTAGGTTAATCAGGAATTTTTATCATTGAAACTATACGTTTATGGTAGCTGAAATAAAAAAAATTTCGATCCTCACCATTGGGCGGGTCTCCAATCACCAAAAGCTACATTATCCTACCTTGTTTTATCTTAAGACGATTCTTTTCTATACACATTCTATCAGGAATTTTTATTATTGAAACTATAGAGTTATAGTAACTGAAATAAGAAATATAAGTTTCAGACTTGATATCCTCTAAATATCTGAAAAATACCACGTCAGTGTCTGCCGAAGTCTACCGAAGGATACCATGCCGAAGTCTTCCGAACTGAAACGACGTTAGCCGAGTGTTAGGTTTTTTTTCGTTACGGAATTTCTACATTTTTCTCGTTACGGAATTTCTACATTCGGTCGCCGCGCTCAAAGCCCGCGATAAAAGCTATACAATAGCTTAAAAATCGATCAAAGTATTAAGGCAAAATTTACTTTAATTATTTTTACTGAATACTTAAAATTATTAATATAAAGAAATTTGCAGAGTGTTAAGTAGATAAAATTAATTAATTTAAGCCTATTTAATTTGCAAAATATAACAATGCAACATTTAAAACCCTAATTGTCTACATAGGCTACAGACCATAAAATCAAATTTTAGTTGAAAATTTGAAATTTAATTTTTTTTTACTATTTTACCAATTTTTAGACCGATATGACAGATTTCAAATATTATTTTTTTTTATAAAAATAGAAAAAATCGTGGAGTAAAGATAAAAAATTGTCGAAAATTGGTAATTTAAACTAGTTTTTAATAAATTTAATTTTAAAGTATTTTTTTAAAATTCTGTTTCCTGGAATTAAAATTAGAATTATCTTATACTATAATGCGAGCAAAAATTGTGTGTGTGTGTGTGGGTAAATTTTATCTGAAAAGCGGCTCTAACGATTTTCGCAAAAATTTGGATTTTACCATTTTCGGGCACGAGAAGACCATTGGGCTAGGTCACATGTTCGAGAAAATTCGATTATTGGGTCGTTTTGGGTCATAATGGTTCAAGATCAAGCTATTTATATCTAGAGAACGGCTGGATCGATTTTAAGGAAATTTTCTATCCAATAGTTTTTTGGCACAACAAAACTATTAGGCTGGGTCACATGTTCGAAAAATTTCGATTAGTGGGTCAATTTTGGGTCATTATGGGTCAAGCCATTTTTATCTAAAAAACGGCTCTAACGATTTTGACCAAATTTTATATTTTATCGTTTTGGATTACAAGAAGACCATTGGGTTAGGTAACATGTTCGAGAAAATTCGGTAAGTGGGTCATTTTTGGGGTCATTGTGGGTCATACTATTTTTATCTAGCGATTTTCTCACGCAATTTTTTACTAAAAATTGCATTCTATGGTTTTCGGGCACGAGAAAAAAATTGGGCTAGGTTACATGTTCGAGAAAAAATTTCACTTGGTCATATTGGGTCATTAAGAGTCTGGGTCAAGCTGTTTATATTTAAAGAACGGCGTGATGGATTATAAGGAAATTTTGTATGTAACAGTTTTTTGACATGAGAAAACTAATGGGCTAAATCACATGTTTGAGAGATTTCGACTATGAGGGTCATTTGTGGGTCATGATGGGTCATAATGGGTCATGGTCAACCTATATCTAAAGAACAGGTGGATCGATTTTAACGAAATTTTGTATGCAACATTTTTTTGGCACGATAAAATCATTGGACTAGGTTACATGTTCGAAAAATTTCGATTAATGGGTCATTTTGGATCATAAAGGGTCTGGGTCAAGCTATGTATAATTAAAGAACGGCAGGATCAATTTTAACGAAATTCTGTATGTAACAATTTTTAGAAACGAGAAAACTAATGGACTAAGTCACATATTCGAGAGCTTTCGATTATAAGGGTCATTTGTGGGTCTTAATGGGTCAAGGTCAAGCTATATCTAAAGAATGGGTGGGTCGATTTTAACGAAATTTTATATACAACATATTTTTGGCATGAGAAAATCATTGGAGTAGGTCACATGTTCGAGAAATTTCAATTAGTGGGCCACTTTTGGGTCATTCTAATTTTATCTAGACAATGTTTCGCGCAATTTTGATTAAATTTTGCATTTTATCGTTTTCGGTCACAAGAAAATCATTGGGTTTGGACAGATTTTTGAGAAAATTTGATCAATGGGTCATTTTGGATTATTAGAGGTCAGGGTCAAACTAACTATATCTAAAAAACTGCTCAATCGATTTTATCTAAATTTTGTATCTAATGTTTTTCGGCATGCTAAAACTAAAGAGCTAGGCCACACGTTCGAGAGATTTCGATTATAAGGGTCATTTGTTAGTCATAATGGGTCATGCTAATTTTATATAGAAAATGGTACTCACCATTTTGACTATGCTTTGTATTATATCGTTTTTGAGCAAGCGAAAACCATTTGGCTTGGACACATGCTCGCGAAAATTCTATTAGTGGGTCATTTTGGGTCTTAATGAGCTAGGGTCATTCTAATTATATATAACAACGACTCAATCAATTTTACCCTAAATTTTTAAACAAAACGTTTTTTGTCACGAGAAGACTATTGGGCTGAGTCGCATGTTAAACAAATTTATATTAGTGGGTCATTTCGCTTCATTGCTGAATGCTGTCAAGCTAATTTTACCTAAAAAATGGCTTAAACAATTTTGATTCAATTTTATATTCTACTGTTTTTGATTACCTGAAGACGATTGAGCTATGTCACATGCTTGATCAAATTTGATTAGTGGCTCATTTTGGGTAATACGGGTCAGGGTCACGAGAATATGGCAAAAGCCAATAACTTGGTGATATTTGACAAAATATTGGCCACATATGGCCAAAAAATCGACTATAAAAATTACGAAAACCAAAACACGTATTTGGAGCCAAATGAAAAGAATGCCTCCAAATTTGGCTATATCTAGCAAAAAATATTGTCTTTCAGAATGTAAAGAATTTTTTTATACATTCTTAAGAGGATTCGAGATCCATGGTTAAACCAATCAGAGTCGAGCTAAAAAAGTGGTTTAGATCGATGTCCTTTCGTTGTAAAATTTAAAATAAAATAAAATTTATAAATATGCGCATAAAAACATAGTTTTCTTATTGATTGTTTTTCTAAATAATACTATTATAAACATGTTTTACAGAAATAATACAGAGTTAATGATTCAGTGAAAATACTATATCGAGTTGAACACAAAGTTAATTTTGACCGAGCTAAGCTCGGTCTCCCCTGCTAGTGCTATATTAAATGCAATGAAAGCAAAAGTGATAGTCTATGCCACAACATATATTATAATAATTGTTATTATCGTTTATGATAGACACATGATGGCGTTTTATAATACAGATCATTATAAATAGGCCCACTCGTGAAATTTTTGTGAAAAAATCATCATCGAAAACAAAGGATTGTTTACTATTTAAAATTCAAACTATAGAAAATCATTAAAAAGTTTTAATAGTAAAATTAATAACCTTGATGAGAAATGTAATTAAAAATTTTACTACAATAACTGAGAGTTCAGTTCGTTTAATTTATAAATTCTATCAATTCTATAAATACATAAAAAAATATGTACATTTCTAAATTGAACTTATTTCTCTAATATTAACTTAAGTTAATTAAATTAAAAATAAAATAAAGCGTGAATTTTTGATAACTTATTTGAAGCCCATTAACTTTTCCAAAATATACGAATGGATGTTAACGAAAAAAATGGTACATTTCACAAAATTATTGCAAATATTCCATCTTCGAAAATTAAAAGCTATTTACTTGTTCCTAAATATAAAAGGGAAAAAAAAAATCCCACTTTAACGTCCTAAAATTACTTAACATCGTTCAATTTATTGAACAATGAGTATTTTAGAACTGTTTAAATTAAACAAGAAACATGTTTAAGCACTTCTGCGAGTAATTATTTTATGCTTTTCGCAAAATCAAGAGTTAAAAGATTTTTAAAAGGGTGGAGGGGGAGGACTGGAAACAAGAAACAATGTTTAGATTCTTTGATATCTTGTTACGGATAAATTAGATAAGCGCATGCAAAATTAATTAAATTTTCGAAGTTTTTGCGAAACATTTTTCTTCAAGAAGTTGGTCGGGGGTAGAGAATTAATTCCCGTTTTGTGATTCGTGTATTGATTTTAAAATAAATGGAGCACGCTTGCTTTGTTTGAACTTAATAATTTGAAGTTTAATTGTGCATTTGTATTTAAAAATAATTCAAGGGTGTCTTTTGTTTCTGCGGGATGAATGGGTTACTTTTTTTTTTTGCACCATTGTGTAAATAAATTTCGGAATGCACTCATTTTGGCTTCACGTAATTAATTTATGAATTCATGAACATATTCAATAATAAAATCCGATTTTAAAAGCGGTATTGTTTTAACATTTTTTTTTCTTTGTCTGCACAGGAAGGTATTCTGCTTTGCTACTGAAAGTCTTTAGCTTTATTAAAGTGTGGAGATTAGCTTTATTTATGTACATAAAATAGAGTACGTTCATTTGCCAAATAAGAATTTTAAAAAACAAAATTTTTCTTATAAGAAAAGTTTATTATTATTATTATTATTATTATTATTATTTTACAATCGGCTACTTAGAAGAGTGGATTCCTAAATTTATGCATACAATACAGAAAAAAAATACCTCATTCATTTCATAAAAACAAAAAAACATCTTTGAATTTTGTTTCTTATTAAAAAAATATATATATACAGTCGACTCTCGTTAATTCGAACTCGTCGGGACCACAAGAAATGTTCGAATTATCCGAAGTTCGAATTATGGAAAATATGAAATAAAAACATGCTTAATATGGTACTATTACAAAGAAATTAATGTTATAGTGTTTTTTAAGTATATTTCGTCTGTTATTATTAGAATATGACTTAATCATAAATTAGAATATATAAATACATAAATTAATTAAATGATTAGAAACAAGCACAATGGAAGAAAAATTCGAGGTGTCACTGATGGACAGACGGGGCACTAAGAAAGTGGATATGAAATGCATTGGATTATATTTACACTCGCTCGGAACAATTTTCACAAAAATCAAAGAAAGAAAATTATTCAAATTATCTGAAATCCGAGAGAAAAGAAAGAAAAATGAAAAATCTGAATTCTCATTAGTTCGAATTAAACGAAGTCAAGAGAAAATGAGTTCGAATTAGCGAAAGTTTTTAACGTTATTCTGCCATTGAAAATTTCGGGACTTCATGTTTAGTTCGCATTAAGCGAAGATTCGAATTATCCGATTTCGAATTAACGAGAGTCGACTGTATATATATCAAAGATGTTTTTTCTTTCTATGAAATGAATTAGGTAA
This sequence comes from Maratus speculifer, assembly GCA_964019185.1. Taxonomy (NCBI): domain Eukaryota; kingdom Metazoa; phylum Arthropoda; class Arachnida; order Araneae; family Salticidae; genus Maratus; species Maratus speculifer. Next base: position 262,153,408 of record OZ025301.1, read on the forward strand.
TTTTTTTTCTATATCTTATGCTTAAATTTGGGGATCCACCCATTTTGATTTTATGTTATTAGTGTATGAATTCTTGAACATGTTCAATAAAAAAATCTGATTTTAACCCTTTCGGGGTCCGAATTTTTTTCCACTTTGAGAACAAAATTAATTTTACTTTAATAACGCTAATAGTAACTTTATAAATATACTTACTGAAGTTTAAAGATTATCTCATTGACTGAAACTTAACGAATGTACTTCTTTTGTGTACCATTCAATTCATATTTATAGGATAATAAGTTAAGGGAGAGTTTTCAAAAACGTTTGAAAATGAAATGTTACAACAAGATTTGAGAGGATATTACAACTGTTTAATATTTTTTGCGTTTTACCGCACATTACTGGTGCAGAAAAGTAATTTATATTTTAAATTTAAAGAGTGAAATATATGCATAAAATAAAGGAATCACCAACAGTGCAAAGAGAATTGAGTAAATTATTATTATTATTATTATTATTATTATTATTATTATTATTACAAAGTGTCGAAGTGTAAATGGAATCATAATAAGGAAGGCATCGATATATACTTCCATTTCTATATATAGAAAGTAACTCAGTAATTGTTGAGACAAAATAATACTCGATGAAAAGACATGTACTATTATAACTTAGTACTACTAGTAGTACTAGATCCAAACTAGTATAAAACTAGATCCAAAAAATAACTAGTAAACTAGATTCGACTGCATACAAAAGTTTTCTTGCAAAAGAAAGAAAGAAAAAATTCCCAAAGCTCTTTTTTGTTTTGAAATTATGGGTATTCCCCCACCCGCGTCTACACTGTAAAAAAAAATCTGTGAGGTTACTAAGAATTTTCTAGGAAACTGGGATGCCTAGAATTTTTTATGTAACCGCAACACAAGAAAATCGTGTAATATTACAAAAGTTGCTTTAGTAACTGTTACTAAATATTGTTTAGGAAACATACTAACCTTTTTTTAGCGAGTTTCCCAAAGAATCGCCTGTAAATTTACTAAATATTACTTAGTAATCTTACTAATGATTGTTCAGGGAGTTTACTACAGAATTTTTAGCTAATTTACTAATGATTTTTAAGGGAGTTTCTCATATTAGTTTTTATAAAAGTACTAAATATTGTTTAGTAAGCTTACTAGCGATATTTTAGGGCGATTACTAAATATATTTTGGTAAATTTCCTAAGAATTATTTAGTAAACGTACAAATGATTTTTTAGGGAGTTTTCTAAGCAATATTTTGCGAGTTTTCTATTGATTTTTAGTATTCTTACAAATTATTTTGTAGTAAATTTATTGAGAATTTTCTTGTACATTTGCAAGGGACTTCATGGCACATTTACTTAGAATTTGTCAAAATTGAAAACTAAACTTTTAATGTACTTATTAAAAAAATGGAAATTTATTAAGGTACCGTCAGAAAAATTACCTTTTTTTGTTTTACATGTTGTTGAGCCAGTTTTTGTATTCTCGCCAGAAAGTTCTTTGCAATAGTACAAGAATTAATACATTAAAAATGCTAATGATTTTTTAGTATTGTATTTAAAACATTTTATTTGCACTTTCAAAATATATTTGTAACTGTAAAATATTTTTCCAGTTGTATTACCAGTGGTTTACCAGCAATATTCCGAAACGATTTTACGTGTATATAAATATATTGTATACTAATACTTCTATTAATTGGAGTTGTTACGAATTCTTTCAATATGAAGTTGATTTTTTAGAGTTTTAGATATCCAGAGTGAAGTTTTCCCCATGTATCAAAATACTTCGAAACAAAATAAACAATGTGGCCTGACATGTGTTTCAATACTACCGCAGCAATTGACACAAATATTTGTATGTTATGCACGAAAGTTTTACTTTAGACATTTCAATGGGTGCAAAATCATATTTTATATTAAATGGGCATTATAACAACAACACTAAATGAGCAGACAAGCTGAAGCAGATCTTACGGTTTTTAGTTAAATTTTAAAAAAAGCCAATAAAAACAAAGTAAGGTACATCATTGAGTTTTAAAATATGCCTAAAAAATGTTAGTGGTATAATTATGACAAAAAAAATTTACAAATTGTAAGGACTATATTATTTCTCTCTCTCTCTCTCTCTCTCTCTCTCTCTATATATATATATATATATATATATATATACATAATTAAGCACTGTGCCTCATCTAATCCAATACATGATTTAAAAACTTTTATATTGTGAGAAAATACTATATGTTCATTTTATGTAAATGCTACTAAACTAGAAATAAAAACTATATATTTAGTCATATATATTTTTTAAAGAAGTTTTGTTCGGTTCTATGGTCGTAAGAACTTCATTAACTCCTGGTACATATATTTGAACACTACATAATAACCGATTCAATGGCACAAAAACAGATAGGAAATCTCCAAAAAAATTAATATACTTACCTGAATGTCGCATTTAAGATTTTTTTACATCTTATATAGTCTTATTTCAGGTGAATATGCAGTGAAGTTATAACTAATTATTAGAATCTTTCTCCTCCCCCTTTTTGTGAGGGGGAGGGGGTGATCTTTTTCCACGACTTATTCTTCATATATTTATTGCACCGCCTACACTTAATACATTACATATTTTACATATGTCTTTAATACTTTATTTGCTTGAGAGTTTTGTTTCAAATTGAAATATTAAAGAGGAAAAAATTATTGACAAGACCAGGAATTTAAAACTAACCTAACTTAAAGATCCCGAAGAATGGATCAAATATGTATGAATTTAGCAGAATTCTTATGTGGTTAACATTCCTTTGGAATTAGAATCTTTAACTCAAATAGTTGCATATATGAGAGTTGATATACACCTTAACATATATATGAAAAAAAAAATGCATCTTTGATACATCAACATCAACAGTAATTGTGGGCAGGTTTCAAACTTTTTAATGTTTATCAGTATGGTATTATCAGTATAACTAAGCAATTTTATAAAAGTAGAAAGCTTATGGAAACTAAAATGGAAACAAAAAGAAATGTATATTGCTTTGGAAAATATTATAAGCTGACGTTTGATATAAATATAATATCCATATCTGTACAACCAATAAATGCAATATGAATAAATAACAAAACACAATGAAATATATGAGTAAATTTATTAAATAACTATTTATTAAATTCATTGCAATAAAAAAGCATATTTTTTATACAACTCACATTTTGCAAGTATTACATAATTAGTATTTATAGAAATGCCTATGGATTTCATACTTTATATTTTTGAAGTCATGTTTTGTCTAAATAACAATAATCAAACTCATATGTATATGTATGCTAAAACACTATTAGAAAATGATTGTCAAAATGTCATTACAATAAAACTACTGGAAAACTTCAGTGCTTCAGAATACATTAAAGCGCAAGAATGATGTTCACGAGATTTTTCTGATTGATAGAGCTTTTTCCTCAAATTTCGCCGTCAAGCAGGCTCACATTGTTTTTAAGATATACTTCAGTTTCTTCATGCATCTAAAAAGAAAAGATAAATGTTAACATAAATTAAAGAAAATTAAACAAAATTTATAATGAATATTATTATAGAAAAAACTAATATTCATCTTAGTATCAGATGTTACAACTATTTCAAAATTAGCTGATAGAATCCGTCAAATCTTGGAAAAATTTAGGACTGTTTTTATAAAAAACCTTAATTTTTTAAGAGTATACATGCTATCCACATAAAAAAAGCGCAGTTTATTAGAATAACCCCCTTAATCATAATATACAGTTCGAACGCTTTTGATACATTAGTTTTGACAGGGTTATCTAAAACATTTTTTTAATTTGTTGACGGCCCCCTTTGGAGTTTCGGGAAAAAAAAAAAACTTCATGGAAATGTATGACTTACTATTATATTTACACATTTAGAGTTTCAAGATAATTCCTCATGTATTTTTCTAGATATTTATCAAAATGTCTAAAATCGCAAGTGACCAGTCATCTTTGGCCATGTAGTGTACATACAATTCTATAGATCATATACAGTGTTCTACAAAATAATTCGGATATTTTTCCGATAACTGATAGCAATTTTTTAATTAAGTTTTCAAATGCGTTATGTGTTTTATAAAATGCTTACTTAGCCATCATACTTAACCTTTTTAAGCGGTGGAAATTTAAGATACAATTCTGAATGCGTTGAAAAGTGTTTTATAATCTATGGTTTTAAATTGATTTTTAGTGCTTAAAAATACTTCTATTAAGTAAAAATACACACAGATTTAAAATATGCTTCAGGAGCAAATAGTATAAAAAATGATTAGCTGCTTTTTGCATCTATTTGTACATAAATATCTGCTATTCATTTATTTTTTAAAATTGGCAATTTTTCTATTCTCATACAGTTTAAGATAGTTATCGCAATATATCATCAGTACCAATTTTAACATGCTTATATATTCTGATATTAAATTTCTGATATCTACAAGCCCCCACAGTAAGCCGTTTAAAAAAAACTATTTTCCAAAATCTTTTTACTCCCTAAGCAACTACAAGATGCTATTTTAAAGTTCCGATAAATAAAATACATGCTTTAAAAGCTGAAATGCTAAAATTGATAGTGCAGTTGATTATTAAAATATGAATTTTAACTCTTTCAAATACACTGGTAAACGCAGATCACTTCGCAACAATAATAAAGAACTGTCGTACTTGCACCGAACAGAGAGGGGTGAGGTGCAAATAGAAATTCATACCAGCAAAAGAAGGACAACATTCTGTTTCTTTATTAGTAAACACAGCTTCATTTCAAGTACATTTTTTATACGGATTCTCGAACTGCGATATGCATACACATATGAAGAAAAATAGGAATCTTAAACGTTCGGGTATACTATATTTTAGAATTAAATAATTTTATAATAATTCAGTTATTTTCATAACTTTGTATTTTCATAAAAATAAATAACAGGCTAAAAAGATAACATGCTATTTTGTACCAAAGACCATGTTACAAATAAAAAGAGAAAAAATTGATGATCAGAAATGACATCAATTTCAAATAACAACCGTCCTCCAAAAAAAAAAATATATATATATAACGTTTTATTTGTTTAGCCCCAAAGATCAATTTGTTTGCTCTTAAAACATAAAGAGTTCTCTTTTTTTTCTAATTTTACATAAAAATAAAATTTCCTCTATAAATAATTAAATTAACAGACATGCAACTGAATTACTCGCTTAAAGCTCTGAAATTACCTGAATATTAAAAAAAAATAAGGGAGAGTGGGGAGGAATGAGATAACTTTCAAAGATGAGAAAATCAAATTTGACACAAAAACCAAAATTTCGATTTATAAAATACAAAATGAAACATTTTTAATGTTTTTGAACATTATAGAAACATAATTTTCAAAACGATTTTATAATTATAATGAAATTGTAACTAAGGAAAAAAGTAAAGAAATTGGATTTGTCCTAATTCTTCATTTGCTGGCATGTCCCATTCCTCCCTATACTCTACGTTAAATTTCTTGTATAGACAGAAATTCTGCTTTTAGACATAGTTTAAATTATGGATGATATATAGTATAATGCTCTATAAAAAAGGAAACAATTACATATATACATAAATAAGTCATTAATATACAGAAAGCATAAAAAATTATAAAGCAAATTTACTTTTGGTTCTTGAAATAATCTTTTTCTTTTTACAATTGCAAGTTGTGCAAATTAGCTACTTTATTCAACTAAACATTGGGGATGCTTTTCCTTAATCTAATACGTGACTAGTGAAATATTTATAAATGAAACAAACAGAGAAATCTCCTGTCCCATTCCACTCCACTCTCCTTTATTCCCACTCTCCCTTACTAAGTAATAAAATCTTAGGTTGAGAGACTTAGGGAAGATTTCGGGTGGTTAATTACTGTCATAATAAAGTAACAAATACAGCAGGAAGAAAATAGACATTTAAAGATTTATAATTTTAAAAAGTAAGCATGGCGACAAAGATAACCATATTTTCTTTTTTTTTATTATTATTGAAAGAGGGGAGGGAAGACTTTCCAAACGGTTCACAATTTAACTTACTGAAGACTTACAAATTGTGCAAAAAATGAAAATTAATCGCTGTAAAAAACTAAACTTTGTATGCTTATAAGGAGAGAGGGGAAGAGATAACGTCATTTTCGGTGAGAGGAGGGGTAAAGCATATGATCTATTACTTATTGTTACAATAAAGTAACAAATCAGGATTTTTTTTTTTTTCTAAGAAAGGGAGAGTATTAGATGACTTATTTACATAAGTTAAAAATTAGAAATAAGTAAAATACTAATATCCCAGTGATTAGTTTGCAGAGCTCGTTACTAGGGTAAAGTAGGAAATTGGTTTAATCTCTTCAGCTTAGATCTAAAATGAATGTATTTAATTTTTCTCCCCTACGAGGTGAGAATTAGAAAAAAGATATAGATGCACAGTAATTTTTTTTAATATCATAAAAATATCTCAAAAGAATTAACTTTAAATAACATTGTGAATATGGATGTTGTAAAGTTTAAAATTCTGAGTAAAATGGCCATCTACATTTAATATTTTTGCTGAATATTAATGCCACAATTCTCTTTCAAAGCTTAACCACAGTGGTCAGGAGGTTTAACTAAAAATTAATTAGGGGAAACTGGAAATTATTTTAATCCCTCCAGTTTAGATCTAGAATTCTCCCCCCCCCCATGTTCTAAATTTACGTTAGAAAATACATTTTTTTTAATTATCTTAATATCGCAAAACAAGTAATACTGTAAAAATAATTGACAATTCAAATGTCTTAGAGTTTAAAATTTGCAATAAAATGAATACCCATGTTCATAATTTTGTCGCAATTCTATTTCAAAATTTTGCCTTAACCGCTAATCCAAAGGAGACACCAAGTTACCCATTCATCCTCTCTACATTTGTTACATACAGTTGGCAAAAAAAGTATTTGTACACTCTAAAATTTTTAATTTTTTACTAAATAAAAACAGATATTTTGTCAAAAATAGTTTTAATACAGTCTGTTTACCGTGCGTTTTAAATTACACAACAGAAAATTTCGATAAAGATGTAAAATAATTTTCTAGTGGGAAAAGTTTAAAAATTTCTTGCAAAAAAAGTATTTGTACATTTCTCCATCCTGATATATGTACTGTGTTTTATAGTGTTTATGGTTCAAAGGACTACTTTTACAGAAGCTGTTAATAATTTTTAAGTTCATATTATATTTGTCTGACATTTAATTTAATTTGCTCTTGAAGTAATTGAATATAGAACCTAATACTAGAGAGGCACCTCTAGATATATGAAATCCTATGATTGAGCATAATAAAAATTTAAATACGCAACAAGAATTTGTAAAAGCTATTAAATTACCATTTACAACTATTGGATGTATAGTGAGAAACTATGAATAAATTAAAAGAATCGAAATTCAATGAAAACCAGGACTTCTTAGCAAACTAACAATGAGGGAAAAAGAGAGTGTTGTTAAAAAAGCTTTAAAAATTCCTGTGCGTTCGGTTCAAAAATTTGCTGGAGACCTTGCGACACCTTCTCGCATCAGAGTAATACCTCAAACAATAAAAAATATTCTTCTCAATGCAGATTTAAAAGGAAGAACCTCAAGGGAAAATCCATTCATCAACGAAACAAATAGGCGAAAACGCATAGTATTCGCTTTCGCATGCAGAAGTAAATCATTGGATTTTTGGAAAACAGTAATTTTTTCTGATGAGGAAAAATTCGGAATTTTCTTACCATCAAGCATTCGAAAAAATTGGCGTAAATATAAAACTGTTCTAGATCCAAAACTTATACCTCAAACTATCAAGCATGTTGGGGGGAATATTATACTTTTGGGGTGTATAGCTTCTAATGGAGCAGGACATTTAAAATTTTTTGACAATGGAAGGACAGGTTTAACATACAGTGATGTGTCGCGCCATAATTTATTAAACTGTGCCAAGAAATTATGCATAGAGGAAGCTTTTCACTTTCTGCAGGATAATGACCAAAGCATACTGCTGTGATCACCAGCACATGCTTACGACAATACTCGAAGACGACTGGTAATTCCTCTAAAATCTTTAGACTTGAATCCAGTAGAAAATTTGCAGATGCTATTGGATGCAAAAATCCGAAAAAAAAAATATGTATTAGTAAAAAACAGTTTTAAAGAAGCTCTTATTGTGTCATGGAATAACATTAACCAGACCACTACAAAAAAGTTGGTGGAATCTATGTCATACCATCTAGAAGTAGTCATAAACGCTAAATGAATTCGCACAAAATATTAATTTGTATCATTTTACTAAATTTTCCTTAATTATATTACATTAAGATAGTGTACAAATACTTTTTTTGCATTATAATTTTGTATATTTGTTTATTATAATGTAAAAAATCGATTCGTTTAATTTTGTTTCTGCTTCTATAATATTATAATGCATTAAATTAATGTATTACAGTATTTTTTGCTTAAATCTTTTGTTTAATTTCATTATAATTTAAAAAAAATGAAGTGTACAAATACTTTTTTTGCCAACTGTACGTGTACAGATACATTTTTAATTCTTGAGGCCTTCACGATGTTTTGGTAATTACGTTAGGAATTTATTTTGTCTATTTTGATAATTATAATGTAGTAGTTTTCGGGCAAAGTGTTGCTTAAATGATAGCTGTTGTCCATTTCATTTCGCAGCGAACACCGCCAACCTTAAACCATAGTTTAAAGTGAAAGATTTTTTACGTAACGACTATAATACTTTTTTTTCAATGTTTGTAAGATTTGAAACTTTTATGAATTAAAATGCAGATTCATGTATACTTGTCACTTGTCAAAAATCATTTTATTATTACCATCTTTGTCCTTTACGCAAATATCGAAATTTATAATCGTGCTATTATTTGACCTTGAATTCCTCTAGAGAAAAGTCTTATGCACACCCATTTGTTCCTCCACCCCGCTTCTCCCTATCCTTGCTATTTATTTTCAATATCCTTAATTTTAATACATACGCATTGTTGTTTACTCTATATGCATCATATTAAATGCTGTACATATTTTAAATACAATATTGGAAGTAATAAGCAACATTTCCCATCACTTACGAGTCATTTTTGAAATATTCTAAAAATTATGAAAATATCCACTTTTTAAAGTTAATTTGTTTGTAGTGGCTAAAGCTCACTTACAAAAGGAGGAAACTTGACACATTAATTTCTAATCTATGTCGATAGGATTAAAAAAATTTCCAAATTTCTTGGAATTAAACCAGACTTTTGCCCTTTCTTGTATACCCCACCACTGGGCTATAATCCGCAATGAAGAGATTAAGCCATAATTCTCAAAAATATCCATTCTAAATAATGCATCAATAACTAAAAAAAGTTGCATGTACATAATAACAAGCACGGTAAACTGATAATCTTGTCTTTTCGCGTTTCAAGTTCTTGTTTAGCGATTTAGCCAATACTTTGAAGTAAAATTGTGGAAAATTAAACAAAAATGTTAAATATCGGTTATCATTTTATTTATAATTTTAAGTTCTACAACATTTGCATTGACAGTGTTTCTCATTAGGTTTTTTTAATAGATATTTTAATGGTAATTAAAAAAATTGTAACGCAACCTAGCAAGAGGGGGGAAAACTTAATACATTCATCCTAGACCTAAACTAAATGAATTTAAATAATTTCCAGCTTTCCTTTAAATAATTCTGATTTAGGCTTTTTCCTCTCCTACCACTGAAGTTTAAAAGAGTTTTAGACTTTCTGTGTGTAATTCTATGCGTCTTTTTAGTTAAAAAAGGGGTGGGGGGGAAGAACAGGAAAGACTTAATTGATATTTCATTACGACAATAAATTAACACATAGAGCACAGATTGTACTTTTTATGTTATTTTAAATTAAGCAGTTTTGAAAAGTTTTTGAAGAAAATTCGGAGGCAAAATTTTAAAAGCGAAATACATATGAAGTTTTAATGAAATGAATGTGATGTAAGAATGATTAATGAAATTTATTCACTATGAAGAAACAGTTGAGTAATATTTTTTTAAAGCAAGTTTTAAACACTTTAAATTTTGCATTGTGGAGAAGAGGGCAATAAAGGAAAGTGAAATTTTAGAAAAAGAGCAGATAAATCTGATTTATTACATAAAACATTAGAAATTTCACATGTATTAAACACAGATGTAAAGAATAGTTATTTCACCGAAAAATAAATATGTAATAAACAGAACATAATTGCAGATTAGCTTGCCAATAACTAAAAATCAAATAGTCTTTTCTGAGTTTTGATTTTTACTTATTATGAATCAAGCAAAAAGGAAATGTAATAAAATGTAACTCATACAGAATAAAACTTTACTTACTCAGTAACTTGAAATGTTTATGCATACCGGATTCAAGATGGATGCATTTCACGCCTCTGTGGCTTCGTAAATAGCGATTACGTCACGACTGAAGCTCTTTCTGATTGGCTGACAGGTGAAACTACGACATTTCATGTATTTGTACTATGCGGGTGGTAAATATTATACCTGGTAACAGATAAAATTTTAGTAAACATGCAGATTTCTGCAGCTTTACAAAAACTAGTTTTGTAGTCTTCCAGATTTTTTTTTACAGTGTACAGTTATCAATATTTTTCATTTTCCCCCTTTACGAGAAAATATTTTTTTATGTTATTGAAAGCTGTTAACTGTATGAATATTGTTTGCTTTCGAAATTAATTTTAATTAAGTGGAGGTAAGGGAATGAAATTTATTTTTATTTAAATATAATAAAATATCAATTTTGGAAAAATCAAAAATTAAAATAAAGAAAGAAAACATGCATGCTTATTTTAATTTTTTAAAAATTTAGAATTTTTTATAAGAAAATTTTATTGCATCCAGATTCGACAATTTACAAAAGTTCTTCTGTGAAAGAAAGAAAGTAAAAATAATCAAAGGTGCCTTTTGTTTTGAATTTATGGGTATCCCCTCTTCCGCCTACTATTCCGAATTAAATTTAAGAATACCGGCATTTTAGATTGATGTAATTAGTTTGCGAATTCTTGAATATATTCTATAAAAGAAATCCAACTTTGAAAGCGGTATACACTGTAATAAAATAAGCTTTTTAAGAAAAAAATATCAACCGACTTCAAAAAAGCGCTAAAAAGAATTAAATAATTCTTTAAAATTCTCTAATGACAAAACGTTATCCAATAAGCACACATCGGATATCAGGTACCGACATAAAAACGGTTAAATTTAATATGTATAATTTAATATCCACCAAACATAGATTTTAGAGATAATATTATTTTACAAGAGATGAATTGACATATTTATGATTTATTTTATGAATATATACATATAAAAAGTAATGAATTACTTTTTGAAGTTGGTGCCAAACAATCACAATCGATAATGATTATCCCCATTTTAATTATGGTACTAGGCATAATTTAGCTACAATTCTTAATATACATCAAATAGTTTGGCACCAACTTCAAAAAGTAATTCATTACTTTTTATATGTATATATTCATAAAATAAATCATAAATATGTCAATTCATCTCTTGTAAAATAATATTATCTCTAAAATCTATGTTTGGTGGATATTAAATTATACATATTAAATTTAACCGTTTTTATGTCGGTACCTGATATCCGATGTGTGCTTATTGGATAACGTTTTGTCATTAGAGAATTTTAAAGAATTATTTAATTCTTTTTAGCGCTTTTTTGAAGTCGGTTGATATTTTTTTCTTAAAAAGCTTATTTTATTTCCTACTTTTTAGTTATGTATACCGTAATACATAATTATGTGTACTGGCACACGATAGCTCTTTGCAATGCATTACTAACGTACGCACTTTGCTAAGTTCTCATGTATTCAGTTTACTTGTCACTGTTTGATTGTCAACTTTTCTGAAACCACTTACAATATCGATTAGTATCGTTGTGAATCTTAAGAATTTCTTTGTATGGTAACTTCTTCAGACAAGATCTGCCACTTCGAAAAGCTACCGCATTTATGAAATCTTAGTCTGCATCGAATCCTACGGTCATCGAAAGTGGGTATCAAAAGGTGACAATCCATCAAGTAAAGTGTCCTTACACATAAGAGCGCGACATAGTGCTTCTATATATGAGCACGCAGCAAAATGACTTCATATATTAATGTATAGTAAAATGCTTTTCTAGTGTAGTCAGTCAAAAGTACTCCCCCTTCACTCAGAAAAAGGAAAAAGAAAGATTTTTGCAAAAATTGCACTATGCTTCAATCGATAAACAGCAACAATCTAATATCTATACAGGGAGTAATGGCATCGGAAATGAGCAGTGGCGATTCGACGAGGAAACTGAAACTCATAACCAATACCTGGCTGCCTTTATAAGAGAGTGACAGCATTTGATTCCCAAATATTTCTTTTACTGACGCTTTTGTCCCAACTGCACTGTTAAAAATTTGAAAATTTTGCTGTACACTGTTAAAAATCTGCTGCATTTTTTTGCTACGCACTCCAGCGCTTGTATGGAAAACGGTTACTTGACTGTATTAAGGAGCATTCTCATAGGTCGCAGTAGAGACATTATAAACAAGCGGCGGAGTGCGTTGCAACAAAATGCAGCAGATATTTAACAGTGTATCATCACTTTACCGCTTATATAGAAAATGATTAGTTAAATGCATTATGAAGAATTCTCATTGATAAAAATAAAGATATTCTATAAAAGCGATGGAGTGACGATACAGCAAAAGTTGCAAATTTTTAACAGTGCATTGCATTGCCAGGCATTTTTTATTATGGAATTTGATGATGATTTCCTGGAAGAATTCGATTGTACTCGTATGAGAAGTTAACAAGATTGACGAAAATTGCCCGCTCAACAAGATGCTTGGTGACTCGTTTCTGTCCAGAATCGTTTCAACCAATTATATACACTGTTAAAAATCTGCTGCATTTTGCTGCAACGCACTCCCCTGCTTGTATAGAAAACGGTTACTTGGCCGTGAAATGGCGCTTTCTCATTGGTTGGAATAGAGATATTATATACAAGTGGTGGAGGGCGTTGCAGCAAAATGCAGCAGATTTTTAACAGTGTACTGTGCTACATGTGTCATCATATTCATATCGAGGAATCCTACACTGTAAAAAATTTGACACTTTTGCTATATCATCACTTTATTGCTTTTATAGAAAACGATTACTTCACCCAATTACGAAGCATTCTCATGGGTCAAAAGAGGGGTATTCTACAAACGCAGGGGTGTGACGATGCAGAAAAAGGGTCACATTTTTTACAGTGATACTGTAATCGGAAATGAGCGTTGGCGTATTCGATGAGGAATCTGAAACTCATTACCTATACCTGGCTGCCTCTATATGAGAGTGACAGCATTTGATTCCCAAATATTTCTTTGACAGACGCTTTTGTCCCAATTACACTAAAAAAACTTTGAGCCTTTTGCTGCATCATCAGTCCACCGCTTTTATAAATAACGATTACTTTACTGTGTTATGGGGCAGTCTCATTGGTCATAAAAGACATATTCTATAAAAGCTGTGGTGTGACGTTGCAGCAAATGGGTAAAATTTTTAGCAATGTATCATGGAGCATTCTCATGGGTCAAAGGAGAGATATTCTATAAAAGCGGGGGAGTGACGATACAACAAAAGGATCAAAATTTTTACAGTGTACACTGTAAAAAATTTGGCCCTTTTGCTGCATCGTCAATCCACCGCTTTTATAGAAAACGATTAATTCAGCCTATCGTGGAGAATTCTCATGGGTCAAGAGAGAGATATTCTATAAAAACGGGGGAGTGATTATGCAGCAAAAGGGTCAAATTTTTTATAGTGTACACTGTTAATAAATGTGAACTTTGTCCAGTTAGGATTTCACACTTTGAAAAGATCGTGTGTCTATGTAAGTGTAACTTAAAAACATGAAAAATGAACGTTTCTAATTGGTCGATTGCTTCGAAAAGATATTGAATTTTAATGTTTTAATTTTTTAAAAAGTTCTAATCAACAGATTTTTATGAAATTTGAATGGGACCACATGGGCCCCATACGCTTTCAAACAAAAAAAGAATTATCAAAATCGGTTCATATTTACGAAAGTTATGCGTGAACAACAAATACATACAGGTCGAAATCATAACCTCCTCCTTGAAGTCGGTTAAAAAAAAATCTGGAAGACTACAAAACTAGTTTTTGTAAAGCTGCAGAAATCTGCATGTTTACTAAAATTTTATCTGTTACCAGGTATAATATTTACCACCCGCATAGTACAAATACATGAAATGTCGTAGTTTCACCTGTCAGCCAATCAGAAAGAGCTTCAGTAGTGACGTAATCGCTATTTACGAAGCCACAGAGGCGTGAAATGCATCCATCTTGAATCCGGTATGCATAAACATTTCAAGTTACTGAGTAAGTAAAGTTTTATTCTGTATGAGTTACATTTTATTACATTTCCTTTTTGCTTGATTCATAATAAGTAAAAATCAAAACTCAGAAAAGACTATTTGATTTTTAGTTATTGGCAAGCTAATCTGCAATTATGTTCTGTTTATTACATATTTATTTTTCGGTGAAATAACTATTCTTTACATCTGTGTTTAATACATGTGAAATTTCTAATGTTTTATGTAATAAATCAGATTTATCTGCTCTTTTTCTAAAATTTCACTTTCCTTTATTGCCCTCTTCTCCACAATGCAAAATTTAAAGTGTTTAAAACTTGCTTTAAAAAAATATTACTCAACTGTTTCTTCATAGTGAATAAATTTCATTAATCATTCTTACATCACATTCATTTCATTAAAACTTCATATGTATTTCGCTTTTAAAATTTTGCCTCCGAATTTTCTTCAAAAACTTTTCAAAACTGCTTAATTTAAAATAACATAAAAAGTACAATCTGTGCTCTATGTGTTAATTTATTGTCGTAATGAAATATCAATTAAGTCTTTCCTGTTCTTCCCCCCCACCCCTTTTTTAACTAAAAAGACTCATAGAATTACACACAGAAAGTCTAAAACTCTTTTAAACTTCAGTGGTAGGAGAGGAAAAAGCCTAAATCAGAATTATTTAAAGGAAAGCTGGAAATTATTTAAATTCATTTAGTTTAGGTCTAGGATGAATGTATTAAGTTTTCCCCCCTCTTGCTAGGTTGCGTTACAATTTTTTTAATTACCATTAAAATATCTATTAAAAAAACCTAATGAGAAACACTGTCAATGCAAATGTTGTAGAACTTAAAATTATAAATAAAATGATAACCGATATTTAACATTTTTGTTTAATTTTCCACA
This sequence comes from Maratus speculifer, assembly GCA_964019185.1. Classification (NCBI taxonomy): domain Eukaryota; kingdom Metazoa; phylum Arthropoda; class Arachnida; order Araneae; family Salticidae; genus Maratus; species Maratus speculifer. The sequence continues at coordinate 262,168,762 of OZ025301.1, forward strand.
ATTTTACTTCAAAGTATTGGCTAAATCGCTAAACAAGAACTTGAAACGCGAAAAGACAAGATTATCAGTTTACCGTGCTTGTTATTATGTACATGCAACTTTTTTTAGTTATTGATGCATTATTTAGAATGGATATTTTTGAGAATTATGGCTTAATCTCTTCATTGCGGATTATAGCCCAGTGGTGGGGTATACAAGAAAGGGCAAAAGTCTGGTTTAATTCCAAGAAATTTGGAAATTTTTTTAATCCTATCGACATAGATTAGAAATTAATGTGTCAAGTTTCCTCCTTTTGTAAGTGAGCTTTAGCCACTACAAACAAATTAACTTTAAAAAGTGGATATTTTCATAATTTTTAGAATATTTCAAAAATGACTCGTAAGTGATGGGAAATGTTGCTTATTACTTCCAATATTGTATTTAAAATATGTACAGCATTTAATATGATGCATATAGAGTAAACAACAATGCGTATGTATTAAAATTAAGGATATTGAAAATAAATAGCAAGGATAGGGAGAAGCGGGGTGGAGGAACAAATGGGTGTGCATAAGACTTTTCTCTAGAGGAATTCAAGGTCAAATAATAGCACGATTATAAATTTCGATATTTGCGTAAAGGACAAAGATGGTAATAATAAAATGATTTTTGACAAGTGACAAGTATACATGAATCTGCATTTTAATTCATAAAAGTTTCAAATCTTACAAACATTGAAAAAAAAGTATTATAGTCGTTACGTAAAAAATCTTTCACTTTAAACTATGGTTTAAGGTTGGCGGTGTTCGCTGCGAAATGAAATGGACAACAGCTATCATTTAAGCAACACTTTGCCCGAAAACTACTACATTATAACTATCAAAATAGACAAAATAAATTCCTAACGTAATTACAAAAACATCGTGAAGGCCTCAAGAATTAAAAATGTATCTGTACACGTATGTAACAAATGTAGAGAGGATGAATGGGTAACTTGGTGTCTCCTTTGGATTAGCGGTTAAGGCAAAATTTTGAAATAGAATTGCGACAAAATTATGAACATGGGTATTCATTTTATTGCAAATTTTAAACTCTAAGACATTTGAATTGTCAATTATTTTTACAGTATTACTTGTTTTGCGATATTAAGATAATTAAAAAAAATGTATTTTCTAACGTAAATTTAGAACATGGGGGGGGGGGGAATTCTAGATCTAAACTGGAGGGATTAAAATAATTTCCAGTTTCCCCTAATTAATTTTTAGTTAAACCTCCTGACCACTGTGGTTAAGCTTTGAAAGAGAATTGTGGCATTAATGTTCAGCAAAAATATTAAATGTAGATGGTCATTTTACTCAGAATTTTAAACTTTACAACATCCATATTCACAATGTTATTTAAAGTTAATTCTTTTGAGATATTTTTATGATATTAAAAAAATTACTGTGCATCTATATCTTTTTTCTAATTCTCACCTCGTAGGGGAGAAAAATTAAATACATTCAATTTAGATCTAAGCTGAAGAGATTAAACCAATTTCCTACTTTACCCTAGTAACGAGCTCTGCAAACTAATCACTGGGATATTAGTATTTTACTTATTTCTAATTTTTAACTTATGTAAATAAGTCATCTAATACTCTCCCTTTCTTAAAAAAAAAAAAAAAAAATCCTGATTTGTTACTTTATTGTAACAATAAGTAATAGATCATATGCTTTACCCCTCCTCTCACCGAAAATGACGTTATCTCTTCCCCTCTCTCCTTATAAGCATACAAAGTTTAGTTTTTTACAGCGATTAATTTTCATTTTTTGCACAATTTGTAAGTCTTCAGTAAGTTAAATTGTGAACCGTTTGGAAAGTCTTCCCTCCCCTCTTTCAATAATAAAAAAAAAAAAAGAAAATATGGTTATCTTTGTCGCCATGCTTACTTTTTAAAATTATAAATCTTTAAATGTCTATTTTCTTCCTGCTGTATTTGTTACTTTATTATGACAGTAATTAACCACCCGAAATCTTCCCTAAGTCTCTCAACCTAAGATTTTATTACTTAGTAAGGGAGAGTGGGAATAAAGGAGAGTGGAGTGGAATGGGACAGGAGATTTCTCTGTTTGTTTCATTTATAAATATTTCACTAGTCACGTATTAGATTAAGGAAAAGCATCCCCAATGTTTAGTTGAATAAAGTAGCTAATTTGCACAACTTGCAATTGTAAAAAGAAAAAGATTATTTCAAGAACCAAAAGTAAATTTGCTTTATAATTTTTTATGCTTTCTGTATATTAATGACTTATTTATGTATATATGTAATTGTTTCCTTTTTTATAGAGCATTATACTATATATCATCCATAATTTAAACTATGTCTAAAAGCAGAATTTCTGTCTATACAAGAAATTTAACGTAGAGTATTGGGAGGAATGGGACATGCCAGCAAATGAAGAATTAGGACAAATCCAATTTCTTTACTTTTTTCCTTAGTTACAATTTCATTATAATTATAAAATCGTTTTGAAAATTATGTTTCTATAATGTTCAAAAACATTAAAAATGTTTCATTTTGTATTTTATAAATCGAAATTTTGGTTTTTGTGTCAAATTTGATTTTCTCATCTTTGAAAGTTATCTCATTCCTCCCCACTCTCCCTTATTTTTTTTTAATATTCAGGTAATTTCAGAGCTTTAAGCGAGTAATTCAGTTGCATGTCTGTTAATTTAATTATTTATAGAGGAAATTTTATTTTTATGTAAAATTAGAAAAAAAAGAGAACTCTTTATGTTTTAAGAGCAAACAAATTGATCTTTGGGGCTAAACAAATAAAACGTTATATATATATATTTTTTTTTTGGAGGACGGTTGTTATTTGAAATTGATGTCATTTCTGATCATCAATTTTTTCTCTTTTTATTTGTAACATGGTCTTTGGTACAAAATAGCATGTTATCTTTTTAGCCTGTTATTTATTTTTATGAAAATACAAAGTTATGAAAATAACTGAATTATTATAAAATTATTTAATTCTAAAATATAGTATACCCGAACGTTTAAGATTCCTATTTTTCTTCATATGTGTATGCATATCGCAGTTCGAGAATCCGTATAAAAAATGTACTTGAAATGAAGCTGTGTTTACTAATAAAGAAACAGAATGTTGTCCTTCTTTTGCTGGTATGAATTTCTATTTGCACCTCACCCCTCTCTGTTCGGTGCAAGTACGACAGTTCTTTATTATTGTTGCGAAGTGATCTGCGTTTACCAGTGTATTTGAAAGAGTTAAAATTCATATTTTAATAATCAACTGCACTATCAATTTTAGCATTTCAGCTTTTAAAGCATGTATTTTATTTATCGGAACTTTAAAATAGCATCTTGTAGTTGCTTAGGGAGTAAAAAGATTTTGGAAAATAGTTTTTTTTAAACGGCTTACTGTGGGGGCTTGTAGATATCAGAAATTTAATATCAGAATATATAAGCATGTTAAAATTGGTACTGATGATATATTGCGATAACTATCTTAAACTGTATGAGAATAGAAAAATTGCCAATTTTAAAAAATAAATGAATAGCAGATATTTATGTACAAATAGATGCAAAAAGCAGCTAATCATTTTTTATACTATTTTTGCTCCTGAAGCATATTTTAAATCTGTGTGTATTTTTACTTAATAGAAGTATTTTTAAGCACTAAAAATCAATTTAAAACCATAGATTATAAAACACTTTTCAGCGCATTCAGAATTGTATCTTAAATTTCCACCGCTTAAAAAGGTTAAGTATGATGGCTAAGTAAGCATTTTATAAAACACATAACGCATTTGAAAACTTAATTAAAAAATTGCTATCAGTTATCGGAAAAATATCCGAATTATTTTGTAGAACACTGTATATGATCTATAGAATTGTATGTACACTACATGGCCAAAGATGACTGGTCACTTGCGATTTTAGACATTTTGATAAATATCTAGAAAAATACATGAGGAATTATCTTGAAACTCTAAATGTGTAAATATAATAGTAAGTCATACATTTCCATGAAGTTTTTTTTTTTCCCGAAACTCCAAAGGGGGCCGTCAACAAATTAAAAAAATGTTTTAGATAACCCTGTCAAAACTAATGTATCAAAAGCGTTCGAACTGTATATTATGATTAAGGGGGTTATTCTAATAAACTGCGCTTTTTTTTATGTGGATAGCATGTACACTCTCAAAAAAACTTCCGTCTTTTCACAGAAAATGCACTGGCAGCACTGCTGCCAGAAATTGTCTGTATATTGACGATTTTCTGTTTATTTTTTTCTCTGTCAAAAGAGGAAAAATATCCGTCACTTGAAAAAAGTTTGGAAAAAATCAATGCGGAAGAGGCGGGGATCGAACCAAGGACCCCAGGATTACCAGACCAACGCTAATCCACGGCGCTACGGCTGCTCATGATGATTGTGCGTTAAAATAGAACTCTTCATTTCATATGGTGTGGGTTGGTGTATTTCGTTAAAAAGCTTTTAATTATGCAGTTAATCTCGGAAAGATTTCATCTTTAATGAAACTGTGGCTGGGTTTTTTTTACGTTTAGTATTAATATAGTATAAAAATGTGAATTTTAAATATATTACGTAGAATGTTAGAGAAAAAACATGGATGTTCTATTTGTGAGAATTTTTGAACGAATAAAGAAAGTAATTGTTATTTATTTTTAAATTCGAAAACATTTTTGTCTTTTAAAACTAAATTAGACATTTTAATCAATAGAATATTTTTGTTTTTCATTTTAAAAATAAATTCGAACTTATTACTAACAGACCCAATGCGCATGCGTGCTGGATAGAAACGGAAACTTTTCCTCATTTTTCGACGCTCGGAATGAACTCACAGAACAAATACGTTTTCTGGGAGAACAGAAATTATTTGTGAAAAAATAACGATAACTTAGTGTATATTGACGAATTTTTCTGACAGTGTATACTCTTAAAAAATTAAGGTTTTTTATAAAAACAGTCCTAAATTTTTCCAAGATTTGACGGATTCTATCAGCTAATTTTGAAATAGTTGTAACATCTGATACTAAGATGAATATTAGTTTTTTCTATAATAATATTCATTATAAATTTTGTTTAATTTTCTTTAATTTATGTTAACATTTATCTTTTCTTTTTAGATGCATGAAGAAACTGAAGTATATCTTAAAAACAATGTGAGCCTGCTTGACGGCGAAATTTGAGGAAAAAGCTCTATCAATCAGAAAAATCTCGTGAACATCATTCTTGCGCTTTAATGTATTCTGAAGCACTGAAGTTTTCCAGTAGTTTTATTGTAATGACATTTTGACAATCATTTTCTAATAGTGTTTTAGCATACATATACATATGAGTTTGATTATTGTTATTTAGACAAAACATGACTTCAAAAATATAAAGTATGAAATCCATAGGCATTTCTATAAATACTAATTATGTAATACTTGCAAAATGTGAGTTGTATAAAAAATATGCTTTTTTATTGCAATGAATTTAATAAATAGTTATTTAATAAATTTACTCATATATTTCATTGTGTTTTGTTATTTATTCATATTGCATTTATTGGTTGTACAGATATGGATATTATATTTATATCAAACGTCAGCTTATAATATTTTCCAAAGCAATATACACTTCTTTTTGTTTCCATTTTAGTTTCCATAAGCTTTCTACTTTTATAAAATTGCTTAGTTATACTGATAATACCATACTGATAAACATTAAAAAGTTTGAAACCTGCCCACAATTACTGTTGATGTTGATGTATCAAAGATGCATTTTTTTTTCATATATATGTTAAGGTGTATATCAACTCTCATATATGCAACTATTTGAGTTAAAGATTCTAATTCCAAAGGAATGTTAACCACATAAGAATTCTGCTAAATTCATACATATTTGATCCATTCTTCGGGATCTTTAAGTTAGGTTAGTTTTAAATTCCTGGTCTTGTCAATAATTTTTTCCTCTTTAATATTTCAATTTGAAACAAAACTCTCAAGCAAATAAAGTATTAAAGACATATGTAAAATATGTAATGTATTAAGTGTAGGCGGTGCAATAAATATATGAAGAATAAGTCGTGGAAAAAGATCACCCCCTCCCCCTCACAAAAAGGGGGAGGAGAAAGATTCTAATAATTAGTTATAACTTCACTGCATATTCACCTGAAATAAGACTATATAAGATGTAAAAAAATCTTAAATGCGACATTCAGGTAAGTATATTAATTTTTTTGGAGATTTCCTATCTGTTTTTGTGCCATTGAATCGGTTATTATGTAGTGTTCAAATATATGTACCAGGAGTTAATGAAGTTCTTACGACCATAGAACCGAACAAAACTTCTTTAAAAAATATATATGACTAAATATATAGTTTTTATTTCTAGTTTAGTAGCATTTACATAAAATGAACATATAGTATTTTCTCACAATATAAAAGTTTTTAAATCATGTATTGGATTAGATGAGGCACAGTGCTTAATTATGTATATATATATATATATATATATATATATATATATATATATATATATATATATATATATATATATATATATATATATACATATATATATATATATATAGAGAGAGAGAGAGAGAAATAATATAGTCCTTACAATTTGTAAATTTTTTTTGTCATAATTATACCACTAACATTTTTTAGGCATATTTTAAAACTCAATGATGTACCTTACTTTGTTTTTATTGGCTTTTTTTTAAATTTAACTAAAAACCGTAAGATCTGCTTCAGCTTGTCTGCTCATTTAGTGCTGTTGTTATAATGCCCATTTAATATAAAATATGATTTTGCACCCATTGAAATGTCTAAAGTAAAACTTTCGTGCATAACATACAAATATTTGTGTCAATTGCTGCGGTAGTATTGAAACACATGTCAGGCCACATTGTTTATTTTGTTTCGAAGTATTTTGATACATGGGGAAAACTTCACTCTGGATATCTAAAACTCTAAAAAATCAACTTCATATTGAAAGAATTCGTAACAACTCCAATTAATAGAAGTATTAGTATACAATATATTTATATACACGTAAAATCGTTTCGGAATATTGCTGGTAAACCACTGGTAATACAACTGGAAAAATATTTTACAGTTACAAATATATTTTGAAAGTGCAAATAAAATGTTTTAAATACAATACTAAAAAATCATTAGCATTTTTAATGTATTAATTCTTGTACTATTGCAAAGAACTTTCTGGCGAGAATACAAAAACTGGCTCAACAACATGTAAAACAAAAAAAGGTAATTTTTCTGACGGTACCTTAATAAATTTCCATTTTTTTAATAAGTACATTAAAAGTTTAGTTTTCAATTTTGACAAATTCTAAGTAAATGTGCCATGAAGTCCCTTGCAAATGTACAAGAAAATTCTCAATAAATTTACTACAAAATAATTTGTAAGAATACTAAAAATCAATAGAAAACTCGCAAAATATTGCTTAGAAAACTCCCTAAAAAATCATTTGTACGTTTACTAAATAATTCTTAGGAAATTTACCAAAATATATTTAGTAATCGCCCTAAAATATCGCTAGTAAGCTTACTAAACAATATTTAGTACTTTTATAAAAACTAATATGAGAAACTCCCTTAAAAATCATTAGTAAATTAGCTAAAAATTCTGTAGTAAACTCCCTGAACAATCATTAGTAAGATTACTAAGTAATATTTAGTAAATTTACAGGCGATTCTTTGGGAAACTCGCTAAAAAAAGGTTAGTATGTTTCCTAAACAATATTTAGTAACAGTTACTAAAGCAACTTTTGTAATATTACACGATTTTCTTGTGTTGCGGTTACATAAAATATTCTAGGCATCCCAGTTTCCTAGAAAATTCTTAGTAACCTCACAGATTTTTTTTTACAGTGTAGTTTTAAAATATGATTTTTTTTTCTTCCTCTGTAAATTTTGCTGTACTATTGTATTTTGCAATATTATTGAAAAGTTGTACAGTTATCAATACTTTTTATTTTCCCCTTTACACGAAGATATTTTTCTATACTGTTGAAAGTTGTAAGCTGCATCGATATTGTTTTCTTTCGAAACTAAATTTAATTATGTACGGGAAAAAGGAAATCTGGTTTCTTTAAATATAATAAAGTACTATTTTTCTAATAAGAATGTATTTATTAAAATACAACACATTGCTCAGTGGTGCAGAAAACAAGAATTTTAATATACATTTGTACAATTAAAATAAAATAAAACTATTAACGTTTCGCGCCGTCTTCTGCGGGCGTCTTCAGGAAAATATGATAATGGAAGGACTAAGTTTGCCTGAGCAATGTGTTGTATTTTAATAAATACATTCTTATTAGTTAAATTTTATGGTGCAACTGTCCTGTATATATTTACTATTTTTCTTTGAAAAAAGGTTTATTTATTTTAATATTTAAAAAATTGATCCTTAAAAAATGTATTTGAGGTTTTTTTTATAAGAAAATTTTATTGTTTTTAGATTTCACTATTTGCTTTTTGTTTTGAAACTATGGGTATCCCCCTCACCCCGTCTACTATTCCGTAAATAAATTTGGGAGTGCAGGTATTTTGGATTGATCTAATTAGATTACAAATTCTCGAACATATTATATAAAATAAATCCAATAAAAAAAAATATTTTAAAAAAGTTGATTTTTTCTCCCTCTGTAATTTTTACTATACTATAGTATTTTGCAATGCTATTAAAAATTGCTACAGTTATCAATACTTTTTATTTTCCCCTTTACACGAAGATATTTTTTTATGCTATTGAAAGTTGTTAGCTGATGAATATTGTTTTCTTTCAAAACTGAAATTAACTATGCAGGGGAGATAATGAAATCTGATTTCTTTAAATATAATGAAATACCATTTTTTAAAAAGAAAATATGTATACTTACTTTATTTTTCTTTAAAATATTAATTCTTTTAAAAAATGGAATTAAGGATTTTCTTATAAGAAAATTTTATTGTTTTGAGATTGGACTACTTGAAAAAGTTATCCTGTAAAAGAAAGAAAAAAAGAAAAAAAAAATCATCAAAGCCGATGCTTGTCCTTTTGAAATTATAGATACCCCCCCCCCCCCCTCTCCGCGCCTACTATTCTGCAAATTAATTTAGGAATGCATTTATTTTGGGTTGATATAATTAATTTACTTTACGAATTCTTGGACATATTGTATAAAAGAAATCCATCTTTAAAAGAGGCATAGTTTTAAAAAGTTGATTTTTTCTCACCCTGTAAATTTTAGTATACTATTGTGTTTAGCAATATATTGGATATTGTTAGAGTTATCAATAATTTTAATTTTTCCCCTTTACAAGAAGATAATTTTCTATGTTGTTGAAAGTTTTTTGTTGTATGAATGTTACTTTCTTTTGAAACTAAATTATATATGTAAGGAAAAAATCAAATCTGCTTTATTTATATTATTATTATTTTTTTTAAATTAAAATAAGTATTTATTTTATTTTAAAAAATATTTCTTTGAAAAATTTAAAAAAGCATTTAAGGATTTTTTAAAAGAAAAGTTTATTGTTTTTATATTCGACAGCTTGAAAAATTTTTCCTACAAAAGAAAGAAAGAAAAAATCAAATTTGAAATTAATGGTATCCCCCGCCCCTCCCCGCCTACTATTTCGTAAATTTTTTTGGAAATTCAGGTATTTTGGATTGATATAATTAATTTAAGAATTCGTTAACATATTCTATAAAATAAATCCAATTTTAAAAGAGGTATAGTTTTAAAAAGTTGATTTTTTCCCTCTCTGTAAATTTTACTGTACTATTGTATTTTTCAATACTATTGGACATTGTTACATTTATTAATACTTTCTCCCTTTACAAGAAGATATTTTTCTTTGGCGATGAAATTTTTTCCTGTATGAATGTTGTTTTCTTTCGAAACTAAATTACATATGCAGGGAAAAAATGAAGTCTGTTTTCTTTAAATATAATGAAATACCATATATATATATATTTATACTTATTTTAATTAAAAAAAAAAACCTTACATTTTTTTTAAGCATTTAAGGATTTTGTGTAAAGAAAAGTTTATTGTTTTTATATTCGGCAACTTGAAAAAAGTTTTATTGCAAAAGAAAGAAAAAAAATCATCGAATTTGTCTTTTGTTTTGAAATTATAGGTATTTCCCTTCTCCTCCCTCCCCACCTACTATTCATAAAATAAATAAATAAATAGAATGCAGACATTTTAGATTGATGTAATTAATTTAAAAATTGAACATATTAAGAACATATTCTTTAAAAAAATCCAATTTTAAAAGAAGTTTAATTTTAAAAAGTACATTTTTTTCTTCCTCTGTAAATTTTGTTGTACTATTTTTGTACTATTGAAAATTGTTACAATTATCAATACTTTTCATTTTCCTTCTTTGCAAGAAGATATTTTTCTATGCTGTTGACAGTTGTTACCTGTATGAGTATTTTTTACTTTCGAAACTAAATTTAATTACGTGGGGGAAAAATAATAAAATCTGATTTCTTTAAAAATAATAAAATACCGTTTTATTTAAGGAAAATATGTATATTTACTTCAATTAAAAAAATTAATTCTTATAAAAATAATAAAAAGCATTTACAATTTTTTTTTTTTTTTTTACAAGAAAAGTTTATTGTTTTTAGATTCGATTATTTAGAAAAGTTTTCCTGTGAAAAATCAATGTTGCCTTTTCTTTCTTTCATTCTTTTTTCTTCTTTTTAATTATGGTTATTTCCCCCTCTTCCCCCAGCCTACTTAAATTCCGTTAGTAAAATTCCGCAAATAAATTGAGGAATACAAGCATTTTGGATTGATGTTATTGATTTAAGAATTCTTGATCATACTCTATAAAATAAATCCAATTTTAAAAGAGGTATAGTTCTTATATTTACAGAGAGAGAAAAAAAATCAACTTTTTAAAAGTTTATTTTTTTTCTCTCTTTGTAAATTTTGTTGTACTATTGAAAATTGTTACAGTTATCAATACTTTTCATTTCCCCTCTTTGCAAGAAGATATTTTTCTATGGTGATGAAAATTCATAGATGTATGGATAGTGTCTGGTTTCGAAATTAACTTTAATTATAGGTAGAAAAATGAAAACTGTTTTATTTTTTAAATATAATGAAGCATAAATTAAAAAAAAATAGAAAAAGAAACTAAAATCATGTATATTTATTTCAATTGAAAAAATAGATTTTTAAAGAGATAGCATTTTTGGATTTATTTATAAGAAAAGTTTATTTTTTTTTTTAGATTGGACTATTTATAAATGTTTTCTGTAAAAGAAAGGGAAAGAAAACGCATCACAATTGACATTTGTTTTGAAATTATTAGTGTAAGAACTAGTAATCCTTTTTTCAAGAAAAGAAGCTCCACTTATGTAAATATAAATTCTCAGGGAGACAATTTAATTCTTTTAATATTTTTTCAATTTAATTCTTTTTAATTTACTTTTACTATTTTAATTTACTTTTATTTAATTTTACAATTTAATTCTTTTATATTCTTTTAATATTTTTTTATTACTTCATAGACGACATTTAACACATAAAACAGTACACAACCATAAAATGTTTACAACTCAGCACTTTTTACATATTACTATAGTTGCACACACCGCCAAAATAAGATCTGAACTCACTGCTCACAGCCAGCTTTCGAATTTCGAACATAACTCCTAATAGAACGTTTTTAATAGAACTAGTGTTGCCAGATATTTTTTAAAACGAAAAATGCTACAGCTACATTTTTTATTCGGCAGAGCTCAGGTCACGTGACGCCTGATAGTCTAAATTTTTTTTGTTTTTTTGGAATGGATAGGTGCATGTTACATTAGGTTGTTCCCCGCCCCCCCCCCCCCCCCCTACTTCTATTCTGTAAATAAATTTAGGAATGCATTTATTTTGGATTGATGCAATTGATTTATGAATTTTTGAACACATCATGTAAAAGAAATCCAATTTTAAAAGCGGTATAGTTGTAAAACATGGCATTTTCTTCCTCTTTAGATTTGTTGTACTATTGTATTTTGCAATATTATTGAAACTTGCAACAGTTATCAATACTTTTCATTTTCCACCTTTACAAGAAGATATTTTTCTATGCTGTTGTGAGTTTTTTCCTGTATGAATTTTGTTTTCTTTCAAAACTAAATTATATATGTAGGGAAAATATGTCGGGTATAATTGCATAAATATTTTCTTTCTTTCATTGCTTCGGTATTTTTGTTAAGTATATGTACACCTATGCTACTTATGTATGCAAAATGAATGAAAAATGATCTTTTTAAAAAAATACTTTTTTGTCCGTATATTTAGTACGTCTTATTTTTATACACGTTCCATTGCAATGATATTAAAAAATACAATAATAATTTCATTAGATATTTAACAAAACGTCTAAAACCGCAAGTGTCAAGATTATTTTTGCTGAGACTATAGAGTCTCTATTAACCGAGATTCATATACTAGTCATTTACCCTAATGCGAACCTCCCACCTTTTCGTGCATGTGCGTATACCTGTCAATACTTGTGTATCTTTCAGGCTTTCAGGCATGAGTTTGTGCATGTGCGTATGCATGTCATAATATAAAATATATAAATGTTTTCAAAGTTTAGCATCTTATATATAGAACAGTTACTTAAAGAAATATCTTCAATATCTTCTAGTTTGCATTTAAAAAGTTCTTTATTTTTTATTCTCTCATACAATAAAATAACTGTATTTAGAATAATTGTAAAATTCTAATAAAGTTACTTTAAACGAAACTTTATTGTCAGAAAATAAAACTGCATTACTTTCTCCCACAGGTCAAATACCCTTTCGTCTTTAACAATCTTATCTGCAAGATATGGAAAATATTTACTCTTTCCGTATACCCATCGATGTCTTTAGAATCTGCAAAATCACGAATGCCCTGGTGAAAGGGAAAAACTAAAGGTCTTTCCGATGTGACTGTATAGCAAATAAGGAGTAAAATAAATGCTTCGAAAACTCGTTAGATCGTCTGTTGCTTCAGGGATGTATCTACTCTTACACTGATGTAGGATGTTCGTTATGTTGAAGTATGTTGCCTTTTTTTTGGCTATGAAATCCATGACGAAATGGAGACAATTTGCGTTGTTAACTGCCCAGATAGCGTAGATTTTGGAAAATAGGAAAAAATGTATGTTGAAGCATACTGATAATTAGATTTATTGATTATTTGCAATTGCTTTCGGATTATATTAATGCTTATTTACAGCTATATGCAAAAAAGATTGAAAATAATGAATTTTGTTACATTTCTTTTTATATATCTTATGAAAATCTCTTATTTTTATTTTTATTTTTTTTAATGGAAGCTTTTTAAACACTTTTGAAAAAGATGTAAATCACAAAAGAATATCTATTATGAAATTAGTAGATATACAGAATTAAAAATTATCATATGAATGCAATTATTCTAGCATTTTTGAGTATCATTGTAATGCAATGTGTATCGAACTAAAGCATAAAAATATAAATGTTTTACTTAAATATTTTCAAAATTTAGCATCTAAATATATAGAACAAACAATCGCTATGTAACAAATATTTTTATAATCTTTCTTTTAAAAAGTTCTTTATTTTTTATTTTCTCATGGAATAAAATAGCTGTATTTAGCAAAATTTTTAAAGTCGAATATATTTACTTTAAACTGAACTTTATTGTCAGAAAATAGAACTGCATTGTTTTCTCCCACAGGTCAAATATCCCTTTCGTCTTTAACAATCTTATCTGCAAGACTATCTACAGAAAATATTTACTCTATCTCTGTGCCTGCCTAAGTCTTTAGAATCTGCAAAATCACGAATGCCCTGGTGAAAGGGAAAAACAAAAGATTTTTCCGATGTGACTGTATAACAAATAAGGAGCAAAATAAATCCTTTGAAAAATCGTTAGATCGGCTGATGCTTCAGGGATGCATTTGCTCTTCCTCGTATGGGATGTTCGTCATTTGAAGTACGTTGCCTTTTTTGTTATGAAATCCCGTAGGCCACGACGAAATGGAGATAATTTGCGTTGTTAACCTTCCAGATAGCGTAGATTTTGGAAAATAGGAGAAAGATGGATGTTGAAGCATTCTGACAATTGCATTTATAAATTATTTGCAGTTGCCTTCAGATCTTATTATTGCTTTTTCACAGATACCTGTAAAAAAGATTGAAAATAATTAATTTTGTTACATTTCCTTTTAAAATATCTTATGAAAACCCTTATTGTTATTTTTTTTAGAAGAAAACATTTTAAATACTTTTGAAAAAGATGTAAATCGCAAAGTAATACACAATATGAGATTAATAGATATAAAGATTTAAAAATTATCATGTGAATGCATTATTGTAGTATTTTTGAATATCATAGTAATGCAACATGTATCAAAATAAAACACTCTAAACATACGGGCAAAAATGTTTTTTCTAAAGGGCATTTTTCATTCATTCTGCATACATAGTTAGTATATGTGTACATATACTTAGCAAAAATGCAGAAGCAATGAAAGAAGAAAAAGATCTCTCTATCTGTATGCAATTACATCATTATCTTTTCCTGTGATATTGTATGCATGTTTATGTATATGCCATTAAAAATATAAAAACAATAAATGTTTTCCTTAAATATTTTCAAAGTTTAGCATTAAAATATATAGAACAGTTAGTTACAGAAGAAATATTTCAATATCTTTTAGTTTGCCTTTAAAAAATTCTTTATTTTTTATTCTCTCATGCAATAAAATAACTTTATTTCGAATAATTGTAAAAGTCGAATAAAGTTACTTGCAACGGAACTTTATTGTCAGAAAATAAAACTGCATTACTTTCTTCCATTTCTACTTTAACAATCTTATCTGCAAGATACAGAAAATAATCTTATGAAAAACCCTCATTATTATTAGTATTTTAAATTTAAGCTTTTTAAACACCTTTGAAAAATATGTAAATCACAAAAAACCATCTATTGTGAGATTAGTAGATATAAAAAATTTAAAATTATCATATAAATGCAATTACTGTGGTAATTTTGAGTATCATTGTAATGCAATACGTATGGAACTAAAGTATAAAAATATAAATATTTAACTTAAAACCCTCTAAGCGTTTGTCCCGTAAAATTCCGTACACTAAGCTCCAGGTTTCACTGCAATATAAGCAATGTTTAAGATATTATAATTCTATAAATTTAATGAATTTTCAAAGCATTGAAGAATGATTAGGACTCTCAAGGATTACATTTATATTCCTAAATAAGATTTTTTATGTAATTTTGAAATAATCATATTTTATTAGCATTTAAAACAAAATGCAGAGAAAAAAACATTACAATTTTACCCATTTGCAAGACGCTTTAAGGGTTAAATGTTATTAAAATTTAGTATCTAAATATGCAGAACGAACAATTATGTAGCAAAAAATTGCTATGTAGCAAAAGTTTTTCCATATCTTTCTTTTAAAAAGTTCTTTATTTTTATTCTCTCATAGAATAAAATAACTGTATTTAGCAAAATTTTAAAATTCGAATAAAGTTACTTTAAACTGAACTTTATTCTCAGAAAATAAAACTTCATTGTTTTCTCCTACAGGTCAAATATCCCTTTCGTCTTTAACAATCTTATCTGCAAGATACAGAAAATATTTACTCTTTCTCTATACCCATCGATGTCTTTAGAATCTGCAAAATTACGAATGCCCTGGTGAAAGGAAAAAAATAAGGTTCTTCCGATGTGACTGTATAGCAAATAAGGAGCAAAATAAATGCTTCGAAAAATCGTTAGATCATCTGCTGCTTCAGGGGTGTATCCGTTCTTCCACTGACGTGGGATGTTCGTTATGTTGAAATATGTTGCCTTTTTTGTTATGAAATCCCGTAGGCCATGACAAAGTGGAGATAATTTGAGTTGTTAACTGCCCAGTTAGCGGAGATTTTGGAAAATGGATGTTGAGGCATAGTTGCAATTGCATTTATATATTATTTGCTGTTGCTTTTTGGATTATGTTATTGCTTAATCGCAGATATCTGTAAAAAATATTGAAAATAATGAATTTTTTATGTTTTCTTTTAAATAATCTTATGAAAAATCCTTAATTTTTATTATAAGCAAACTTTTTAAATACTTTTGAAAAAAAAAGTAAACCGTAAAAAAATCTACTCTGAGATTAGTAGATATCAAGAATTCATTATGTTAGTGAAATGTATAGAGCAACTTTTGTGAAAACCTCAAAAATTTAGCTTGAAAATTCTGAAAATTATCGTCGATAGAATCAGATCAAAATCCGTTATTCCTAAAATGAAGCAAAAAGATGAGGTGTTTAATAAATTAATAATTAATATACGGGGTAATTTTCCCGTAAATTAATTATTTTGGAATAAGCATATTTTATGACGTGTATCCAAAGTGAAGTTTCCTACTAGATTATTGATCGAAGGATCCCTCTTCTTGATCAAAGCATCTTAGGTGCCACTCAAGCAGTCATTGAAGCGCCTCTTTCAAGTTGACCTCATTGACGCAGGGACCCTGTGCGGTCCGAAGAGCAATGGGAAGCAACCTACTAGCCCACTTACCCCGAACCGCACACGTTGACCTCATCGACGCAGAGACTCAAGGGACTCTGTGCGGTCCGAAACGTGTTCGAGGTTTTCCTTTTTCGTTTTTTCCCCTTGTTTTTTTTTTCTAGTAACAGTACGCTTCTTTATTAGGTGCATTTGGACTCTGTCCGCACGAGCTACCGGACCCGCTCAAATGGGACAGCCTATAGAGCACCTTTTTTTTTTTTTTTTTTTTTTTTTTTTTTTTTTTTTTCGTTTTCTTTTTTTTTGATACAGTAGAAAGGAGGGATCTCGTCACCACCAGCAGCGATTCGACTGCCTTGCATTTCGGCCCAAAAATTCTCCCTTCTCTGGCACTACTTGGCATTTCGGCCTTTTTAGTTTTGGTTATTTATTTTTTTAAATATCCCTCAAAATTGTCCCCCTGTTGTCTGCTAAGGACATGCCACCGTTTCGGTTCAAAAAACTTTTAGCTCCAGCCCCATTTTACCTAGCACGGCGAGTGGGAGTGATGTGCGGCACCAAACTCAGTACATTCACAAAGGCAATAAACTACTCAGTCCAGCAACCGTTAGCCACAATCAGCCGACCTCGGCATTTGTTTGCGTAGATCGTCCCCACTTTGCCGGCTAAAATTCCATCATGTACGCTAATGGCGCCTGGTGCATGTAAAATCCGTCGTGGGTGCAAAGTCCTCCAAGTTACCTGTGAATTATACCTCTGGAGGTGCCTTGCCAGGTGAAGGTCTCGTCATCTGATCAAGGCTCTAAATTACGAGACCATCTTGCGAAGCCATTTGCAGTTCAAACATCAGGATGTATTATTAATTAACAAGCGAAACAAAGTATGCTCAACGACAAGCAAATGCTGCAGAAATGATGACATGCGAAGCAAAGTTTATTGCCACTACGTGGCAATTAGGCGGTCGTCCGCCCCGATACCAGGTATCTAACCCGTTAAGCTGAGAAAACTCGGCAGGTAGGGGCCTGGTCATCGGTTAGGAAGAAAGAAAGCAGTCATTGAAGCGTGCGAGATTACAGGATAGCATAAGAAGTTAAAAAATATCTAGTAACTTGTATCATAGACGGCCGCTTAACCCTTACTGCACCGTGGGCCATATATGGCACATACCTAAAAACACAGTAACTCTCTCTATGTGTTATGAATTTGTCCAATATGATCATTGTAATTGATCAAGAACAGCCCAAAGAATGGAACAACACTTATTCTATGCATATGAGATGGTTGCATTTGACACAAAATCAGAATTTATCCTTAGGAAAGAAAAAAAAATCGATCATGCTTTTAAGGCTAAATTTACTTTTATTGTTTTTATTGAATACTTAAAAAATATTGATATAAAGCAAACTGCAGAGTGTTAAGCGGATAAAGTTAATTAATTTAAGCCCATTTAATTCAAAAATACAGTCAAGTCTCTATATAACGAAATCCATCGTTCCAGTAAAAAATTCGTTATATAGAGAAATTCGATGTATAGAAAATGATGTTAAAAATCGTATTTAATGTGTAAACTTTGAACAAATATTATTTTTGATGTTTTTAATTAAGAATTTGAAATGTTTAAAAGTAAATATTAACCTAACATTTTATTTCTTAATTATATAAGCAGTTTCAAAAAAGAGAACAAGCATATATTTGAAAGCTTAATGAAAATCAAATAAGGAAGACTTGCATTAATTTCAGAAGAAGAAATCTGTAATTTTTTGTTGTTTTGATTTCAAAATTGTTACGCTCTCTCTCTCTCAAAAAAAAAAAAAAAAAAAAAAAAAAAAAAAGGCTTAAATTTTAGCAAGGAATGAAAAATTGTAGTTAACATTTTCCTCCATTTGAAGGTCTCTCTTATGTGCCTCTCATTGATTCCTCTCTTATATATGTAACAATCTAATTGACTGTGTTTTGAGAAGGATGTTGAAAGGTGTGTGGGAGCTGGGATGAATTCGTTGGATTTAAAGAACAAGGAAAGAAGTAATATATATATATCAATACTTTTATAAATATAACCAAAGTAATTCAGATATTACCATTTAAAAACCTCAGCACTGAACGATAAATCAAAAATAAGTGATGAAAAATTGATTCCATATGATTTCGAAGTTTTTTTAAAACTGAATAAATTAAGACCAATTTATGAAAAAATTCGTTATATGGAGATAGATATTTCGCTATATAGAGACTGTTTTTAATGTAATCATGTGAAAAGGGGACCGTTCCTACAAAAAATTCGTTATATAGAGAAATTCGATGTGTGGAGTTTCGTTATAGAGAGACTCGACTGTATAGCAATACAATATTTAAAAACCCTAATTGTGTAAGCAGGGTACACGCCATAAAATATCAAATTTTAGCTGATAATTTAAAATTTAATTTTTTTTTATTTTCCCCATTATTAGACCGATTTATAGATTAAAAAATATAAAAAGAAAAAATCGTGCAGTGAAGAGTTGAACCATCATTTTGCTGTTTTTTAGGCATAATTTGAAAATGACTTGGAAGAGAAATTTGAAATTTTGGAATTTCATAAAATAAGACTTGATAAATCTAAATATAATACACACAAAAAAATTTTAGGTTGCAATTCATAATTTTTTCGAATATTAATTTCATATTTCATTTGATAGAATTATAAAAATTTCAAATTCAACGTATTTATGTTCGGATAGTTTAGTATTACTACTACATAAAAAATTAGCTCATTAGGAGTGTAATTTCAGGAGATATTAGTAAAAATATGAAAATGTAATTTAACAATAGAAGCACTAAATTTTGAATGTTTATAATTCAAAAACTTGAATTGCGGTGCCTAGACATGGTTTGAAATGAAGATTCGAAATATCTTGTTAAAATTGGATGTTGTTATTGAAAAAATTTGTATTAGTTTTAATATGTAGATGGCCTCGCAAGCAAATTTTATATACATCATACAATCGTTCAGTGCCAATAGCTTTCTTCAAAGATAATTTTTTTGAGGAGTTAGCAGGGGCTGTTTACTTTTTTCCACGACTCTACATTTGAGATGAAATATGATGATCAGTACAAAGGTCTGTATGGCATCGGGCCTTATTATTATTTTTTTTCCCTTTAGATTTAAGCCGTGCAGGTATATTCACAATACCTACTCTATTCAAATCCAGAGCGGTTTCGATTGGCTCACTAGATTGAGACCATTCTGACTTTTAATGTCTTGGAAGTACGATCGATTATATCGAGCAACGTGTATTTAAAAACAAACAAATAAAATATTCACAATATTTACTCAGTTCAATTCCAGTGCCCTTCTGATAGAAATATGTAATTTACATTATCGATAGAACAAAGTGGTAAACTATCTTTTCTTGATACTGAGCTCATAAAAAATAATTTGACTAGTGAAACCAAAGTGTATAGAAAAGGAATTCGATCAAACAACACCATTTCATTCAATAGTTCTCCCCCCCTCCCCCAGTAATTTTAAAGCTGCAGCATACAGGTTCTATATAAACCGTGTTTGAATATTTGCAGTGAGAAATATATTAACCAGCAATTGGACACTATCAAAAGTATAGTAAAAAAAAAAAAAAAAAAAAAAAAAAAAAGTTTTTCATTTAAGTTTATAAATAAACTCATTTATCAAGCTCAGCATGGTAACAGCTATAGAAAATTTAAATATAATGAAGTAAAATTACACAAATTTTAATACTTTCAAGATGTCTTTGAATGTTTAAAGTCTAAGTTAAAGAAATACAATATACATTTAATCATATCCCGCCCCCTAATTAATTAAATGCAAGACTTCACAATAGCATCGATCCTATCCGTGTAGAAGATTCAGCTGGTGTATATAATCCCAGCTTTTATAATGAAGAAAAAAAGAAGGCAAATTATATTGGTATAACAACCTTAAAATTTAAGAAGCGTTTGTCAAAACACATTAGAGGTATCAAGCTTATTCGATGCAAAACTGCTATTTCTAAACTATATCAGGAACAAGAGGTTATAATTGATTTTAAAAAAGCCAAAGTATTAAAGAAATTATTAAATTACCAAAAAAATAAAAATTGTGGAATCAATAGAAATCTTATGTCGAGTTAACTACACTTGTAACGATGCGTTTTCATACATCATTCCAAGAATTAGGTACAATTTACTGAAAATAACTTGAGTATCTCTCTTCTATAGAAAAAAAATAAAACGATCCGACAGCATGCCTCCCTCCTTTTTCATGTTGACGTTTGGATCAGCCTTTCTGATATAAAAGAACTCAGCCTCTGACTTTTGATCTTTTTCTTGATTTTAATCCTGATGAAGATCATGATATGCTTGAAAGTACTAGGTTTTAAATAATCCTACTGTAAATAAAAACACTTTTAAGTAACTTGAATATTTTGTTTCTAATCTGTAATTGAAAGGTGAATTAGTGGATTTTTTAAAAAATTAATATGTTACATCGTTTCAACTTTATACGCATATTTTTGATGCACATATTTTAAGGATGCTTCTATAAAGGTAAAGAATACAGAAATTTGTGTTTAAATTATTACACACATTTATCATTTTTTTTACTCAATTACTACAAATGCAACAAAGCGAACTGCACGCCACCAACGCTTTTAATAAAGTTAAAAAAAAAAAAATACGAAGGTTTTACAAAAAATATTAATAAATAAATAAACATTACTAGACGCATGAATCTCTTAGCAATCTGTAAAAATTTTTTAAATGTATGAAATTTCATAAAACTGTAATCACTGTAACAAATATATATAATTTTTAATTATATAAATCGTTAATCTTGTTTTTAATTATTTTTATAAGTTAATTAAATTGGTTTAACAAGCAAGAAATTGCCCGTCAAGTTTAACAAATGAGATTCGTTCGTACTATAACGAAGTTTAAAAAATATGCAAATCTTGGTGTAATAATATGCAGTATTTCGGATACTGTATAGTAGGCGGAAACTTTTGTGTGTCTCTGTAAATACTATATGTTTTCTATCATACAGGAAATAACTTGTAGTAATTTTCAGTAACGTATATTAATATCATAAAATGTTTAATACAATTAAAACGCGCACTGAACAATGCTCCCCCTATACCATAATGTAATGGAATACTTTTGCGCGATCCTATAAATGAATAACAAATATTCTTTGCATCACAGACTGTAAACAATGTATATTATAGTATATACTTCATAGATGCATAGATGAGGACAGACGAACGGAGCTGAACGTCAACTATAAATGCTAGATATTTACATAATTACAAACACACCTAAAAATAGAAAGTTAACAGTTTTTGATTCAAATTAATTTAATTTGATCAATGCATTTTTATATCTCAAATATTTAAAAAATCACCTTTTTTTTAAAAATTTCTTATAACTTAAATGTTGAAAAACAAAAATCGCCGTCTGTTTAAACTTTTCACTACATAGATTTCAACAGGGTTACAACAGTACTCGAGACAGATAGCTACAGCTACCAGATAGCTACAGCTACCTGTCTCCAGCGATATACATCCAATATCGTAGCAATTAATTCACTCTGAATCAGCTTGTGACAAAATCTTAATTCCCCGACCACAGATTCCAAGATATCCAAAATCAGTATGGTCCGGATATCTGAATTTCTAATCAGAAGGGCTCTCAATCGGAACCGAGTAGGTATTGTGGACATGCTTTTGCTGGGACCGAAGCGACCCTGGATTTCATTCTTCCCAGCAGTCTGTACCACTCGATATTTTCAAGTTTGGTCCCAACCCAGCCTACTTGATGCAGCGAACCTGATTTTTCAATTACTCTACGATATAACATAATTACAACAAAGGAAGCGAAAAATGTAAGAATATTGATTCTAATGTTATATATAGAATAGAGATTCTATTTAACCTCTTCAGTCCCTGAGTACCCAAATGGGTACACCAGTTTTGTCCCATTTCATTAATGATACTCAAATATAAATGAAATTTCGATGTAAGAATAATATGTTTCGAATGCTAAGATTCGAGCTAATGAAAATAAAACAAAAATCTCGGTCTGAAGTCAAACGAGAGAAGAAATAATTCAGTAATAATTAAAAATACTGTAATAATCGCCAGTAGCGAAGAGGTTAAAGAACGACAGAAACAGACACCATAATCGAATTTTGGCAATTTATCTATTTTAGCCCGAAAGTGAAAACGAAAAGAAAAATGTTCAAAGATTTTTTTTTAAAGTGAATAAAATACATACACAAACATACATAATTATTTATTAATTATAATATGTGTTTATTAAATATACATCATTATTAATTAATTATATGTGTTAGTAAATATATTTAATTTGAAGGATCTTTTATGCTTTCCGCTGTTTTAATACTAGGCAACAATTGGCTTGGTCCCAACTCAGTCTAACTCGTGGAAAAATCTGTACAATTTGGTTCGGCTCAACGAGTTTTGTAAAAAATGCTAATATTTTTAAATCGCCATTATTCTATTATTTAAACTTAAAATTTATTCTTATCAATAATTAGTACATTACTTTTGTACTGGAAGAGGCCAATCTTTTTTTAATGATATGCGTCGGCTCGATTCCAGATATTTTGGCCAATGCATACCATTATTTCTAAATATAACATGTTCGTTAAATTTCAGTAAAATTTTAACCTTTTTTTGGGTGGGGGGGGGGGGGCGATGGGCAGTTAGATCAAGTATCAAATGATTAAAGTCTTTTCATTTCAAAAGAAAGTCTGATATATTTTGAGTATACTTTATAAATATTGAAAAACATTCTAAATATAAAGAGTGGTGTTTTGTTAAGTACGTATTTTAATAAAATTTCTTTTCAATATAAATGAAAAATAAATTTGAGTTTTCCAGATACACTCAAGAAAAGATACGAAGGAACTTTTGTCATCGCAGCTTCTCATAATCTGTCTGTCTATCTGTCCTCCATTCCTTCCCCAACTTTTACTTTGTATTATAAATTACAATCGTCTTAAGAAAATGCTTATGATTGCAATGAAAAAAGATCCTGCACAGTTTCTGAATTATGATTTTTAAATATCAAAAGCTTTGAGGTCAGATTTCATATTGAAATAACAAACTATTCTTCGATGTGGATTTTGAAAAATGCCAAAGAAAAATATTTAGGGATTTACCCAAAGTTTATTCTTTTATAATAAATTGACATATTAGAATACGAAAAGAACTTGATATTCTGAAAGTTTTTTTACTCATGATTGACTTCTATTTATACACATTTATCAGCAAAGTAAATGGGTATCTATGGAAATACAATACATAGGATAAACGTCTGCCCAGTTCACCACAAAAGTATGTTCAAATAATGATTTCCTTTAAAGTTTTATGCTGAATAAATTTATGTATAATATACATTCGCGTTCATCTGGTTGGTTTTGTTAATTCATGATTTATTCTAAGTATTAGAAAAAATATCAAGTTTCGCTAGTTATTGACTTCCATCTATTTTTAGCTAATTAACTATGAAATATAAGATTTTTCAAAAGCTCGGGTTTTTGAAAACTGCCTAAGCTAAAATGTATAATAGGAACTTTAAAATGTTCAGGTTTACTTATAAGTTGATTAAAATAATGAACTATAGATGTTAATAGTTAATTTTATCTAAAAAAGAACATCTTAGTACTTTCAAACCTTTTAATCAGGCTATTCGTCAGAGAATATTAATTATCATATATTTGTGTTTATAAAATAAAATATTCTCTGAGGAAGAGCCTGATTAAAAGGTTTGAAAGTAGTAAGATTTTTTTTAAATAAAATTAACTATTAATATCTATAGTCGATTATTTTAATCGCTTTTTAAGTAAACTTGAACATTTTAAAGTTCATATTATACACTTTATGTTAAAAGCAAGGCGAAACTTTCATTCCGTCATACATTTCATATTTACTGCCTTAGCTATTTGCAAACAGTCTGACTTTTCAATTTGTATACTACACAATAGAACTATTATAAACCAAGCTGAAAAAACTATAAGAATATAGACATAGAATTACATAGATTCCATTTATAGAACGACCAAAACTGAAAACAAAACCGAATTTTGGTAATCTTCTTATTTTAGGCCGAAAACAAAAACAAAAAGAAAAATGTCTAAAAAATATTTTAAAAATTAATTAATATATGCATAAATATACATAATTAATAATCAATTATACTATATGTTTATTAAATATACATTATTATTAATTACTTATGTGTGTTTATTAAGCATAAGGTGATCTGGGGTAATAACGCCAAGTCTTGTTATTGCACGTAATCATGTAGGAATCCGAGAAATGACACAAACGGTTTCTGTGCAGAAGTGTTCTAAATCATCCTAGTCACAAACAATCGCTAAAGTTAATTTGTTTTCTTTGTAGATCTTATTGCTATAAGATGTTCTTAAAAGTCAATGCCAGATCTAAAATTTGCAAGGTAAGTTCCGTGATCTGAAGGCTATATATTTATTAGGGCATACTTTGTTTATTATATCAATTTCTAACGTATTTTAAGTACTTTCAAAATGTTCTGGAATATTTTGGATGCGTTCACGAGACAGTTTATAGTTTAATATATACTGCATAATAAGTATACACGGTAATAACTCGATCCCCTGGCATAATGATTAATTCTTTTAGTTTTGGAACTATATCAAAAGGGGATTATTTTTTATTTTATGCTTTAGAGAGCATTATTGCCATTGTTGAACAAAATAAATAAATAAATAAATAAAAATAAAGGCGAAATTCATATGTCCGAAGTGATACTAATTTTTTTATATTTGTAGATTTCTTGGGCTGTAGAGTTTGTATCTTTAAAATTTGACAATTTATTAATACATTAATAAATTTTGCCATTAATCCATCTTTTTTTTATAGTTTCGTTTGCATGGCAATATTACGTAACTATGTGCGTTATATGAATACGTATCTGCAAAAATATTCTTTATTTTATACATAGTCAATAAGATGCTGTATCAGTTCCCACGTTTGTTTTAAAGAAAAAAAAAACTAAAATAAAGTATTGAAAATTAATAGAATCTGTTAAAGTTCTATTGTTAAGGTTATATGTCTATTGTTAAGGTTCTATGCGATATTACCCCAGGATAACTTACATAATTATTAATTAATTATGCGTGTTGCACAAGTCCGTTCTCTATGTCTCTGAACAAAATTTTACCCTTTTCATTTAAAATAAAACATAATGAATTCATCAACGACGCCGAATAATTTTCTAATTATACGAATTTCATCTAATTAAAAAAAATTTTTATGTATAAATACCTTGATTTATCTTTTATAATGAATTTTGTAAAAAAAATTTCTCAAAGAGTATTCGAATCAGTTCACTGAGCGTCTTCAAAGTTTAGTCATAATGCAATGCTTGCTTTATAATTTGTACTCACGTCTTGAGTTAATCATGACTGATAAATATAAACAGTGAAGTTGATAGCAATATATGAAGAATGTCTCATTTGAGCCGACATAGCTATAATCAAACAGTAATACTGAAATTTTTTGAAGTTGACTCTCTTAAAAAGTCAGCCACAAAATAGCTCAAGTTGAGATGAAATCCACTCATCTCAATGTTGAAAAGCAGCTTCTCAAAAAAAGAGTTAAAATAACTCGAGTTTTAACCAATTTAAATGAAGTTGAGCTATTTAAATAACCAATTTAGATAAATGAAGATTTAATCGTTTGTAAAACAACTCTTTTATGATCGAAAAAATTATAGCTCTTTCATGAGAAGCCAAATCAGCTCTTTCGTTTTGAGAGTGGAGAATCAAGATTTTTGGAATACAGGTAGTTTCGATAGAGTTTTCGTCCGGACGAATTTTCGGCAGCATTTTCTACAAAAACGAATTTTCTACCGAAACAGAAACCGTCATCTAATTTTCTGTCGATCACTTAATTTATTAGATAGAATATACAAAGTGTCCAGCAAATAAGACCCCGATTTCTAAATTAAGTTTCTCAAAAACAAAGATCGATAGAATTATACGGTAAACGGTTTGTTTATTAGGTAAACTGTAAAAATCTTATACAGAAGTTTTGAACGGGGAATATTTTGAAAAGATTGTGTTCTGATAGCAAAGAATGCTCGGTATTACATTTTTCTTGTTTTCTTGCAGAGAATGAGTTTTCCGGGTTACAGTGCCATATTTTAACGATTTTTGGAATTTTAATTTCTGCAATTTCGAAATTCCAAATATTTAGTTCAAAAACCGTTAAAATATGGCACTGTACGCCGAAAGAATCGTTCTCTACAAGCAATCTAAAACAAGAAAAAGGTCAAACCAAACATTATTTGCTATCAGAACAGAGTCTTTTCAAAAATATTCACCATTCGAAATTTCTGTATAAGATTTTTGCAGCTTTCTTATTAAACAAAGCGTTTACCGCATAATTCTATCGATCTTTGTTTTTGAGAAATTTAATTTTGAAATTGGGGTCTTATTTGCTGGATACCCTGTAACAGTACTGATGAAATGCTAGAGATTAATAAACGTCTAGTATAGTAATCGTAGGTTGTACTTTTCTTATTCACGTGATTTTTTAATTGTACATTTTATAAATTAAATCAATCCGAGACACAAAAAATTTACTTTCTTCGTTAAAATATTTTCTTCATTCCCCCCTTCTCCTCTCTTGGAATATATATTTATTAGATGCTTTCGTAATTATATGAATACTTACCACCTATAGTTGTGGTTTAGCCTGTCCCTTGTCTGTCCGCATATAACAACGCAAAAACTATCCAATTAAATAGTTTGAAATTTAAAATATATAATTTTTGCATAATTTTGTCGAGTCATTTAAAATTTTATGAAAATCAGATGTATAATTTAATTGCAGTGTTTATCAAAAGTATTCCGTTACATTACGGACAATCGGGAAAAAGTTTCGAGTTAAATTTAATGATGTTACATTCTTTCGAACATAATGAAATTTATATACATACATCTGTGAAATATATACTAAAATAGACATTCTGTACAATATGTAGGGCAAATAACATTTGTTATTAATTTACAATGGTGCATAAAAGTCTTCCATTGCATAATAGTATATAGAGGGACATTGTTTGAGGCGTGTTTTAATTCTATTAAACTGTTTCAAATTTTATGAAATTGATATACAGTCGACTCTCGTTAATTCGAACTCGTCGGGATCACAAGAAATGTTCGAATTATGGAAAATATGAAATAAAAAAATGCTTAATATGGCACTATTACAAAGGAAATAACGTTATAGTGTTTTTTAAATATATTTCATCTGTTATCATTAGAATATGACTTAATAACAAATTATAATGAATAAATACATAAATTAATTAAATAATTAGAAACAAGCACAATGGAAGAAAATTTTCAGGTGCCACTGATGGAAAGACGGGGCACTAAGAAAGTGGATATCAAATGCATTGGATTACATGTACACTGTAAAAAAAATTCTGTAAAGTTAGTAAACTTTTTCTAGGAAACTGGGATTCCATAAACTTTTCATGTAACGGTAACAGGAAATTTTCAAGTAAAAGAGCCGATTACATGCATTTTTCCTGTTACCTTTACATGAAAAGTCCTTGGAATCCCAGTTTCCTAGAAAAAGTTTAGTAACTTTGCAGTTTTTTTTACAGTGTATACTCGTTCGGAACAATTTTCACAAAAATCAAAGAAAAAAAGTTATTCAAATGATCTGAAATCTGTGAGAAAGAAAAGAAAAATGAAAAATCGGAATTTTTGTTAGTTCGAATTAAACGAAGTCAAGAGAAAAAGAGTTCGAATTAGTGGAAGTTTTTAACGTTATTCTTCCTCACTGTAAAAAAAAATCTGTGAAGGTACTAAACATTTTCTAGGAAACTGGGATTCCAAGAACTTTTCATGTAACGATAACAGGGAAAATTCATGTAATCTATTCTGAAACTTGAATTTTTGCTGTTACCGTTACAGGAAAAGTTCTTGGAATCCCAGTTTCCTAGAAAAGGTTTAGTACCTTTGCAGATTTTTTTTACAGTGCATTGAAAATTTCGGGCCTTCATGTTTAGTTCGAATTAAGCAAAGATTCGAATTATCCGATTTCGAATTAACGAGAGTCGACTGTATGTTGTTCAGGTTTATTGCGATCATCAGAGTTACTTCCTGTGTAATAGAGAGCAAATAGTATTTACATGAACTCACGATGATTTCGGTTACTATACTGTATTCGAAATACTCTACAATGTCAGAAAAAAAAAAAAAAAAAAAAAAAAAAAAAAAAAAAAATCTTGACACTTGCACTTTTAGACGTTTTGTTAAATATCTAGAAATATACATAAGAAATTATTCTGAAACTCCAGATGTTTAAACAAAATAGTACAGGTTATATATTTTAGCGAAGATTTTTTCCCAAAAGAACCATATCAGCAAATTTAAAAAGAACGAAGATCTTTTAGATGGCATTAAATGGTGCTGCCAACCCTAAACCTGGATAAAGTATAAAGGTTTTAGTACTGTCGGGAACATCTTTTAAATAGTCTGTCCATTTATCCGAACTTTTGCTTATCCGAACTAGAGTCGGTCTCGACTTGTTTGGGTAATCGGCGCAAATTTGCGATTAAAGCCTAATTATGAAGTTACTTTAAATAAATAAGAATTGCTCTGCATAAAATAATTAGCAGAGGTTTTTTATTTACCGTTATTTCATCACTATTAGTACACCAATGTCTGTTTTATAAATTGCCATGAAATAATGTAATCCTCCGAAGAGACATAAAATTGTACAAAAGTAAACGAAAGAAACTGCTGAATAAAAACTAAAAAATGAATAAAAAATTCCTAATGTTCCTTGTTATTGTGTTCCGAGTGCTTTAAACATAATGTAATTGAAATACATGACTGCAATATATAACAAAGAAAGGGAGAATTGAATTCTAATTCGGAATCGAAGAACTAACAGCTGGTCTTGTAATCTATAGATCTGACACTGACACTAAATATCAGAGTTGCCGATGCCATACTGTAAAAAAAAAAAAAAAAAAAAAAAAAAAATATATATATATATATATATATATATATATATATATATATATATGTTGTAATTTTTCAAGAACCGATGCTGTGAAGGCGAATTCAAGCGACAAGTGAAGTAAAAACCTATTTCTTTATGTCACATGCACTACACAGCCAATAACAACGCGACTTTCCTCCCGAAACTTGAGAAATCTTACAGCATTTCCACGAATAGCAGATTGTAAATTTTATAACAACTGTGTTACAGAAGAGGTGCTAGCAATTTTTGCAGTAAAATATAGTGATTTTGCCTGCACTTTATGTTGTGATTTATCACGCACCGATGTTGTGAAAGCGATTTTGAGCAACAAGCGAAGTAAAACCGTTTTTTTCTGTCAATTGCGCTGTGCACTAAGCAACACGACTTTTTTTTTTTTTTTTTTTTTTTTTTTTTTTTTAACTTGAGAAAATTTGTAGCACTCTTATAGATAGCTGCTTATAAATTTCTCCGTAATTGTGTTGGCAGACGAGGTAAAAGCTATTTTTCTTGTAAAATGCAGCGATTTTACCTGCACTTTATCGTGTAATTTTTGAATCCCCGATTCTGTAATAGTGAATTAAAATAACAACTGAAATAAAAATTGAACTTTTTTTAATTACATGAGCCACGCAGCCAATGGCAATACGACTTTTGTTAGAGTTGGGAAATTTCACAAAACTCTTAAATACAGCAACTTTTGAATTTTACAGCAATTGTTTTAGAAGCCGGAAAGCTAACAACTTTTGTTGAAAAATACATTTTTTTTAAATAATATAAAGACAAGTTCAAGTCAATCATAATCATAATCATAGTCATAGTTATAGTCATAGTCGTAATCATAGTCATAGTGCAAGTAAGTGCTGTCAAATAATAATTTCAATTCGTAACTGTATTGAAGCTATTAAAGATTATTGTATAATAGACTAAAGATGGCGAACGCTATCACATGTCAAATGTTTAAAAAATGTATTTTATGTGATCATAACATGCATACAATAAAAAAAAATTACTAGATTAAATAATAATGAAATTTATATAAGCTTCGCACTTACTAGGGAACTGCAAGAAGTGTAAGTCACCGATTTTAACGAAAGTGGTATCGTTGTAAAGATCTCATCGTGAACAGTAAAAAACTCAATAGAACTACCCGTCGCAAATGAGTCGTTTTTGAGATATCCGACAATTTATGTCACGTAGCTAGTGCACACTTAATGGGGAACCGCAAAAAATTTTAGTCTCGATTTCAACTTAAGAAGTATCTTTGAAAAGATATCATCATGAGGATTAAAAAACTCAATAGAACCACCCGTTGGAAATGAGAAGTTTTTGAGATATCCGACAATTTGTGTCAGGTATGTAATGACCAAATACTGAGAAACTGGATTAAGTGATATAAATTGTTGGATATCTCAAAAATGGCTCATTTCTGATTGGTAGTTCTATTGAGTTTTTTACGTCTCACAATGATATCTTCCCTACGACACGATTTTCGTCAAAATCGAGACCACAGTTTTTTACGTCCCCCCCCCCCTTTTGAGTGCGCCTAACCCAGTATGCACTAGCTACGTGACATAAATTATCGGATATCTCGAAAATGGCTCATTTCCGACGGGTACTGCTATTGAATTTTTCACTCCTTATGATGAGATCTTTCCAACAATACCACTATCGTCAAAATCTAAACGAAATTTTTTGCGATTCTCCAGTAAGTATGCACTAGTTACGTGACATAAATTGTCAGATATCTCGAAAACGACTCATTTCCGATGGATAGTTCCAATGAATTTTTTACTGCTTACGATAAGATCTTCCCAACGATACCATTTTCGTCAAAATCAGTGACTTACATTTCTTGCAGTTCCCTAGTTGCCGAAACGTCAGTGAAGGCTTACTTTGGAGACACGAAATTTTTAATACAGTTTCTCAGTAAGTGTGCATTAGCTACCTGACACAAATTGTCGGATATCTCGAAAACTTCTCATTTCCGACAGGTGGTTCGATTGAGTTTTTTAATCCTCACGATGATATCTTTTCAACGATACCACTTAAGTTAAAATCAAGACTAAAATTTTTTGCGGTCCCCCATTAAGTGTGCACTAGCTACGTCACATAAATTGTCGGATATCTCAAAAACGACTCATTTGCGACGGGTAGTTCCATTGAGTTTTTTACTGTTTACGATGAGATATTTCCAACGATACCACTTTCGTCAAAATCGGTGACTTACACTTCTTGCAGTTCCCTAGTTAGTTGTTTCTATGAGATTGACATGTTTTCATTTGAATTTTTCAAATTATTAATTTCCAAATAAATAAATAAATAAATAAACAAATTTGTCTCACAGAAAAAATTGCCAAAATAGCAGGTACCAGAATTTACAGCTTTTAGTGTATAGAATTAAATTCCAAGTTGTTACAATTTGACCATTGCATTTTTGCTTGTATTGCCTTTTAACCTTGTCTTTTGCAATAATCTCCTAATTCTCTCTTACTCTTAAAATTTTGTAAGTCAATATTGATCTAGTTTGGGATAGGATAGATTAAGATTTGATAATGATAGATAAATTGGAATAGAGGGATTAATTATATTTTTCGGTTTTTCTACTCTCTATGACAAACACAACCAACAGAACTAGACCGCGAGGCGGCAACACAGAGAATCACGTCGTCGAATTCATAGATGAAAATCTACGATTACTTATATTGATTCGCATATTAAAACGCAATCGGTCTACCAAGTCATATCTTGATACAAAACATATAAAAACCCGCTTTAGTGTTTGACTCATAGATTTACCATTATGTTTTCCTGCTCCCAGTCTACCATGTTATCAAACTTCCGGGTGCAGGAAAGCAGAATGGTAAACCTATGAGTCAGTTGCTAAAATAATATTTTTAGGTGTTTTCCGTCAAGATATGACTTGGTAGACCGATTGCGTTTTAATATGCGAATCGAGATATTACTAATTCTAGATTTTCATCTATGAGCTTGTTGAGGTGATTGTCTGTGATGCAGCTTGCCGGTCTAAAGCAATTGAATTCATATAAACAGAGATTATATCTAGATTAATTAATGTATTTTATAAAATGCTATCATATTTTGATGCAGTACCTGAATCTATTCCGTGCCAAAATTAATCTGCAGTGTGCACTTATGGCACGCGTGCCACAAGTTCGCAATCTTTGCAAAAGATCTTCACTTCTCTATCGAAAGTACGATCGGCATTTAATTTGCGAGGAATTTTGTTGACGTAATCAGTTTCAAATGCAGCAAAACACTGTAAAAGAAAAAAAAAAAAGAAAAAAAAAAGACGGACGATTTTACAGAGATTGTATTTGTAAGAGGGACGCCGGTACAATTCTCGGTTTTTTAACGAAAAAATTCCCGTAAATACAAGAAAATTTTTCGCTTTTCCAGAAATTTATGGGAATTTTTCCGTTAAAAAACAGTAAATTGTACTGGTATCCCGATTACCAAGTACAATCTCCGTAAAATTGTCCGTTTTTTTTCCACAGTGAAGATAGAACATCACATGCATAAAATTTCGATGCAAAAACTTCAAGACGTTAGCCATTGCTAAGTGACAAGACATTGTAGAAACTTCTACTTAAAATCGGCAGTGACAAGTCATTGCAGTAACTTTTTTTTAAAAACCTGCAGTTATGTGAGAAAGATAAGTTACTTTTATATTTAGTATTTAATTTTGTGCATACAGTCTCTATAGATTCAAAAAACTCCATTTAAAATGCTTCTAACAAATACAATAATAATAAAATTCGCCATGCTTTCAAATTTTATGGTCGTAATTCATTAGCTTAAAAAAGCTCGTAATTCGCTAAAAATAAAAATGAAAGGACCTAAAAAAGGAGGCTTAAAATTAGTGAAGATGATTTTTTTTCTTACAATCTTCAAAGAAACATAATACCGTTGTTTTTCGCTTTTTTCAAAACAGGAAAACTTTTTCGGAAAAATGGCAGAAAAGTCGAAAAAATGGTTTTTGTTTGAAAAATTACTGTAATCTTATAAGCCTTTTTGGATTTACATAAATTTTGTGAAATATATGTTAAAAGAGGATTTGTTTTTTGATAGCTCTGATTTTTTTTTTCTCATCGCATCGTTTGTTTGTTATTTACAAAGACGCCTCCTTGTTTTGTTAAAAGAAAAATAATCACGCGTTAAAGATCATAAGCGTTATGTTTTAAGTTAATTCGGATATTTCCACAATCTTTTTAAGGATCGTATACTTTAATGTGCAAAAGATAAAAGGATTAACTTAGAAATAATTTCTAACAGACGCAACTCGTTTTATCAAAAAGTATATTTAGGATTTCATTTAATACAAATCTTTTTAATTTGTCTTAAATTTATCTTTGCGCCAACCATCATGAAATTTCCTTTATGAACTTCTTAGTTGTAATCTGTTTCTTTACGAAATATGTAAAAAAATCTTTTTAAATATCATTTCTAACCGACTTTAAATAAAAAGAGAAAAGTATAAAAGATGTAAATTAAAATCATGTGCAATCATAGATTATGAAACGCTTTCTGATACTTAGGAGAATATAATTATTGTTTTACAAAGTGTTTTATTATTATTATTATTATTATTATTATTATTATTATTATTATTATTATTATTATTATTATTATTATTGACTTTATTTAGAGCCGCCGTTAGCTCGTTCTAATAACTGGAATGACACAAAATTTTATAAATGGACTAATAAAACCATGGAAAAAAAGATTCCAACAAAATAAATGAATGAGTAAATAAATAAAAAATAGTTCCAATTACCGCCAATAGCGGGAAATTTGGCGCTGTACATGAAAAGAAAACATCAGAAACAGACAAAATTAATAATTTGGTTAAAATGCCATGTTCTAATCATCATATTCATTTTCCCGATGAGGAATTTGACCACATTTAATGTGACCACTGCTCGCTTGCAGCAAAACTTGCATTCTTTGTACAACATTTTCGAAAGCTAAGCATAACGTGTCACATGGAATAGCTCTTACTGGTGATTGGAACTTTTTTTCTTGGAATCTTTTTTCTCTTGGTTTCATTATCCCCCTTTCCCCCCTCATAAAAAAAACCTGTACATCTTGCATAGAGGAAAAGGAGAGGATAATGTAGCCATTTGAATTTTTTCCACTGCCCTGTGCTACCACCACAAGGAAACTGGGTAGAAACAGTATTCACAGATAGTGGTACACTCTGTGTAATTTCAGTTGGCTTCTCAAGGTCAATTTACCGATCCTTATCTAAGTCCAGTAACTATAATTTTTTTTCACCTTATTTTATATCAGTAGAAAGTTTTATTCTTTTTTCGATTACAGCAGTGTGTGGAACACATTAGACTCGGTTTTCCTAATGCTAAGGAAACTAAAGGGAGAAATTTGAAGAACAGATATCCTTGAGAAGGCAATTGAAATTACATAGAGTATAGTCGTGTGACTTTGAAGTGAAAGTCTATAGTTTGCTAGTCCCGAATTCATTTTATTGTTTATTCGCATTTTTGATTTTAGGGAAATGATATAACTGTTTGATTATAGTTAAGTAATATACAGTGTTACACTGTAAAAAAATTCTTTAAATTTATGGCAAAGCTGCTGACAGTAATGTTGCCAACAGTTTTTACGTAAAAATCGTTGTAAAATTAGTTGCACATTTTATCGCATATTTCCCGGTATTTCAACGGTTATAATGACTGTACATTGTAAAAAAATTCCGTTAAATTTACAGCAAAATTAGATGTAAATTTTTTATTACATTTAATTTTACAGCAATTTTTGCAGCAAAAACTACTGGAAACATTGCTGCCAGCAATTTTTGCTGTAAATTTAACGGATTTTTCAACAGAATTCGACGGACTACAATATTATTCTAATAGTATTTTAGAAGCTTAAATTGGGTATGTTTCCAAAGGGCAATACATGCAATTTAAGGGCCGAATAGTAATTTGAAATCAGTTAATTTTTAAGTTATTTGTAATAACCTGATAGGCTATTTTACAATTATTTATCTATTTATTTATTTATTTTTTAAGATATTTATTGAAATAAAATTCTACATTCGAAGCATCTTTTTAAACTTCTTGTCTATTTTTAATTTTTTTTCATTGATATTATTTTATGTAGACTTTTTACAGCGTAAACTACATGTCATAAAGTATTTCATGCAGATTTGTTTTTCTAGATTTCATAATAAATATGCTTATACGCAGTATTTATAACTCAAAAGGGAAATTTAATGCAGTTTTGTTGTATAACGTTGTATAAAAGATAAAATATATCGTATTATGTACCATAGTATTTTGTAGTTACATTTTCTAAGAAGCTATTCCAGCATCCATAATTATTTTTTAGCCTATGCGTATGCTTGTATTTCCCATAAGGCTTTTATTATTTGCATCGAATCATTAAAAGATTACTATTTCACTTTTATATAACGATTTTTTTTTTTAACACATTCAAGTAAGCCGCTCTAATATTTCTCGGCATTGCAGATTTTTTTGTAGTTTTAAAATAGAAAACAAGAAATTCACAAGCAATTATTAATAATACATGTTGACACTATAATTTACCATAAAAATTTTCTTGAAAAATGTTTTTTAGAAATGGCGTGGTAAGCACATAAAACTGCGACATGTTCTTTAAATTTTATTTTCAAGTTAAAATAATTTTTGACCAAAATGGGTTTTTCTTTTTCTGTGAATGTTTAAAATATTTAACAATTAGTTATAAATCTAAACAAAATTCAAATTGCGTTAAGATATAAATGCTTAAAACTCTAAAATATACGAGTAACTGGAGTTTTACAACAATTTAAGTTTTACTTTAAGGCTATTTATTAAAAAAAAAAAAAATATTGAATATACAAACTCTTTTAAAAAATTGTTGCCTAATTTAAATTTTTTTATCTATATTATTTTATATAGACTTTCTACAGCGTAAATTATATTTTATAGTGTAATTTATGCAATTTTGTTTATCTAGAGTAACTCAAATGATAAAATGAGATACAATAATGTAAAATAAATTAACTAAAAATTGGATATTATTATTATTATTATTATTATTATTATTATTATTATTATTATTATTATTATTATTATTATTTTATATAAAAATTTTATACACTATGTTTCTTGTTGAAAAATCAAAAACATTAGATTGTTATATAATTTCGTTTAAAGACAATCCATTTACAATCCAACTGCAAATTCTTTCAACATTGCTCATAGATATATTACTACAGTTATTATTAGATATAGACCAAAGTTATAAATAAGGACTGACTGAAACAAGTTTTTAGAACCAAAGTCGAAAAGAAATTTTGGTAATCTTATTTTCGGTTGAAAACGAAAACATCCAAAATTACCTTAAATTTATTTAATTCATCTTATGAATTGAATATTTCCAAGTAAACGAAAAATTGCCAAGGCCGGGAATCGAACCCAAATACTTGGTTTACAAGGCCAATGTTTTTACCGTTTAAGCTAACTGGATAACTCGCTCAGAGAATCTTATTGGTCATAACATCCGGTTTGTCATTTAAACAAGAATAAACCGCAGGTAAAGGAACTTCGTACAACGATGGATAAGTAGATATACTATTATTATAACACAATCAAACGATTGGTAAATTTGTCATACGAATTGAATATTTCCAAGTGAGTGAAAAAAAAAAAAAAAAAAAAAAAAACAAGCAAACGAAAGTGATCAATAAGATTTTCTGAGCGAGAAAAGCCCACGGGTTATTGCCCAAATAGCTTAAACTCTAAAAGCATCGTAAGCCAAGAATCTAGGTTCGATTCTGGCCTGGGAAATTTGGAAATATTCAATTCGTATGATAAATTTACCAATCAGATTGATTGTGTTATAATAATAGTATACCTACGTACCCATCGTTATATAGAGTTTCTTTACCTGAGGTTTATTTATTCGACTATGAACTAATTAAAAGTTCGGTTTAGTTTTCATTTGTTTATTTATTTATTTTTATTTTAGAGAGAGAGAAAAATATACTGTTTGGATAATTGAAAATTCATTTTATTTATTTTATTTCATTTTATTTTTTGAGAGAAATAGATTGTTTGGATAACTAATAGTTCGGTTTATTTTTATTTTATTTAATTATTATTTTATTTTTATTTATTTATTTCTTTTCTTTTTTTTTTTTTTTTTTTTTTTTTTTTTTTTTTTTTTTTTAGAGAGAGAAATAGGCTGTTTGGATAATTGAAAATTCATTTTATTTATTTTATTTCATTTTATTTTTTGAGAGAAATAGATTGCTTGGATAATTGAAAGTTCGGTTTATTTTTATTTTATTTAATTATTATTATTATTATTGTTATTATTATTATTATTTTTTTTTTCTTTTTTTTTTTTGAGAGAGAGAGAGAGAGAAATAGGTTGTTTGAATAATTGGTAGATTAATTTTAATTTTAATTTTAATTTTAATTTATTGTTACTTATTTATTTTGAGAGAGAGAAATAAACTGTTTGAATAATTTAAAGGTCGTTTATTTATTTATTTATTTGGGGGGGGGGGGGAGGAAGAGAAATATGCTTTTCGGATAATTGGAAGTTCGGTTGGAGTTCCGATAATTGGCGCTCTACTGTACCTTATGAAATGTTACATGTATTCAATACAATGAGAAATGTTTACGAATTGGGGTAAATATACTTGAATTCCTATGCAATTGATAAAGTTTACTGTGGAATTTTTGCAAAAACGTAGGTACAGCCTTTATGGAACGTTTATACAGACACTCAAAAGAATATCTTCAAATCACGTCGAAAAGTGGTCACAAGAAAAGTCGTTTGCAAGGAATTTTAATGTTGTTGCACTATTTAAAGCGCATTGAAACACACACATATATATATATCATAAAGGTGTACTACCTGATGTTTACTGTAGAATAGCGGGTGCACAGCATTTATCCTTCATTTACAGGGATATACAGAATAATTCGATTACAGTACTATGTCTATGAGCGAAAATTGCTGGAAGTGCGTTTTCAATTGTAGTACGCGTCTGTGAATTTAATTAATTATTTTCATATTATTTGGTGTATATAAATTTGATAAATCACGTACATTTGATAAATCATATACTGTGAAAAAAATCGAGTCCATTTATGTTTTTTATTTTAAAAATAAGTAAAAAAAAAATATTTGTTAGGATGAGCGAAGCGAATCCTCTATTAGGCCACTCAAATTACATTTTGTCGTACACTTTACAAAAAAAACTGTTCAATATTTTAACTTCAAATTAAACACAAAAATAAATTATGATCTGTAGATTTCCAGAATATAATTTTTGTTACAGTAAAACGTTAAAAAAATTATTATTTTAATTAATTTATTTTACATGCATTTCCAATACGGACGCATTTTAGCAAATAAATAAAAAATGAAACGCGCATATTTTCAGAAAAAAAAAAATCATGGAGTAAGTAATAATAGATAGAAACATGATTAATTTAATAAATAAAATATGTTTTCATTATTCAGCAAAATCGTTTGCACAGATGACACTTAAACATTTTAAAAAAAATTGTATTGTGGATTTTTTTTTTCTGTAAAGTGGCAACAAAAGAATTGTAAACAAATAAAACTAATTGTTAAATTTGTTATATAAATGAAAAATTAAAAGAATTGAAGCGTGAAGTTGTTGCCTCGATTCAAGCTCTTTATAAATGTACTAAACCAAAGTTGGCCGATTCAGAAACGACAAATTGACTTTAACCATTTCTTACTTTATCATTTGGATCTAAAGTAATGTTACGTTCTTATTTGTGGACCGAAAAAAGATTTAGTGAACGGGACTTTAGACTTTGTTGCACGTAATAAAGAAAATCACAAGCCACCAGACCAGATATCGCGAATAATCATGGATAAATTTGAATACTACAATAATTTAACTTATAAGAATTGGTGCGTACCAATTCCCCCAATAATTAAATTCTAGAAAAATGGAAGCATAAATTGCTGAAGGAAAGAATTTCTACTGCAGTTAGCTTTTGCTGTTACAATTCATAAATCCCAAGGTTTAACGAAGCAGTTATAGATATTGAGGATATATAGACACCAGTTGGCTTAATAACGTACGTAACGTTGTCGAGATTGAAATTCCTTCAAAATTAAGCATTCATAGGAAATTTTCCTTACGAAAAATTCTACAATATCAAAAATTCTGATACGCCAACATGTATAAAAACGAAGAAATTAGAAAAAAAAAAGTTTTACAGTTAAAAAATCATAGTATCAACGAGAGCAGATTTCAAATGTTTTTCCAGAAAATAGGATTTTGACGACGTAACTTTCTTCAAGCTCTCTTCAAATATATTATTCTAAAATAGCTATCAAAGATTATTTTATGTTAATTACAAAGATTGGAAGCATGCATATTTCAAACAACTTTAAAAAACACCAGTGGTTACTGGAAATTGTAAAAACATATTTAAAAGAGCTTTTAGTTGAAAATTAAAAAATATTTTGTAAAAGTTTGCTTCAAAAATATTTTATTATGCCAGTCTTACATCATAAATAAAAAATTAAAATGCGCCAAAACATAAAATAACGTTTTTGTTTAATAAAGATGCAAAAATAATGTAAAAAAATATTTTTACTTTCAAATATCTGGTTTATAAAATAATGCTTCGCAAATCCAAACAAAGCATGGCTTTTGCTAGTGATAAAACAAATTAATGCGAATATTGTAACAGTAACAGCTTCTTAAATTAAAATTGTATAAAATAACATCCAGACCCGAAGTTTCAATGATAAAATGGTAAATTTTAGGAAAAAACATAAAGGTTAAGTATTAATTATTTTATATATATATATATATATATATATATATATATATATATATATATATATATATAATATTAATAAAATGAATCAATACGGATGTTATTATAGTAAAACCTGAGAAAATGAATCCTATATATAACGGAATCCAGACCTAATTGGAATTTAAACGATAAAATTAAAAATATTAGGAGATATCATAAAGATTTCACAGAAATATAATAAATAAATATGAAAAAAAAAAATTTGTGATAAAACGAATTAATATAGATATTACTACAAGAAAACCGGGGAAAACGGAAGATGTATATAACGGAATCCAGACAAAAACGAAGCTGCGAATGATAAAATACTAGAAAACGTTTGTTAAGAAAAAAAATGATTTATGAAACTCTAAACATTATAAACTGAATTATAAATCATTAAGAATGCACGTGCATTACGTAAAGCGTTGGTACATTACTATAATATAATTGAAAATATGCCACTAGGCGCATTTGGAATATAACATGCATTTCGAATCATATAATATTGATTTTACAAATTACTCCTAACTGATATATAACAATTACGATTTATATACATATTACAGGAATGTAATATGTATGGTCGCTTCTAATATTAGCGTGTTAGATAAAGCTAATAATTCTATTCGGGTTGTACATTTGTTTAACTCTGTTATCTGTCATGCACACATAGGATCAACTCACATAGGATGCAAATAACTGACACTGAATATCATAATTTGTAAACTATTGTGTATTTGTTATGGGTAAATGTACAGTTTGGAAGGGAAATCAACCGTCTTAAAACTTTAGCATGCATTTAAAAGAAAACTTTTGAAAGGAATTCATACAGTGCAATAGTACATTCTATATGTAATTATATTTTAGTATATTATACGAGTATTTACACTATTTGGCTAAAGATGACTGGCCGCTGGCCGTTTTAGACATTTGATTAAATATCTAGAAAAATACATCAGGAGTTATTTTAAACTCTGAAAAATTCAATAAAAAAAATCAGATTTTTTTTAAGATTGAGTGATTTACAAATTTTAAAAATTAAATCAAATTATTATTATTAAAAATAAATTTACAAAATCTTATGCATTTTTAACAATGTTTATTTGCAGTATATTGTAAATTTAACGAATAACACTTCTCTGTTATTTAACAGAATCTCTGTTTTTCGTATCTCTGTAATTTTACATGATTTAAGATAATAGATTGCTAGTAGATTCTCTGTAATTTTACAGAAATTTTTTTAACAGTGAATGCACTTAAAAGTAATAGTGTAGGTCACATTTTATAATAGCCTAAAGATTTTGAATAAGT
The DNA here is from genome assembly GCA_964019185.1 of Maratus speculifer. Lineage (NCBI taxonomy): Eukaryota > Metazoa > Arthropoda > Arachnida > Araneae > Salticidae > Maratus > Maratus speculifer. The sequence continues at coordinate 262,210,526 of OZ025301.1, forward strand.
ATAGTTTGATAAGAGAAAGTAAATTAAATCTCGTCTACATGTTTCGAATCATTACTTAAAATCTCAAAATTTAACAGTTTGATAAGAATAGTTTAATATGAAATTTAATAGTTTAATATAATTTTTAACTCTCGCTCTTAAGTATACCGACATCATTACATATACAGATGAACTCAAGTTATTTATTGTGGTTATTTCAGGGGCTTTAATAAATTGGATCATCAAAGATATCGCCCCTACTGAATTATGGAAAACATTTGATGTGGTTCCGATTGAAAGATTTCCCATCATTTCACCAATCAAATGATGGTAAGTTCGGGCAAAATTAACCTTTTGCTCTGCGAAACACCGAGCCTAAATCATCTGCGTGCTTCTCTGCTGCATTTTTTTTTTCTTTCAGACAAATTAGAAAAATGAGTTGATACTTTTGAAGTTATTTTATTATTATTTTCATTTGAGATACTCCACCGAACTGTTGTACTCTTTTATTTAACTTAACTTGACATTTTTTTTAATGTAAAGATGGATTTTTAGATATTCCACCGAATTTTTATACCCTTTTATTTAACTTCACTTTTTTAAATGTAAACACGGAATTTTATTTATTATTATTTGAGATACTCCACCGATTTTTTGCACTTTTATATTTAACTTTTTTTGTTCATGCGAAGACGGAATTTTATCTATTGTTATTATTATTATTATTATTATTTGAGGTACTTTACCGAATTTTTACGCCTGTTAATTAACTTTTTTCCCATATAAAGACGAAATTTTACCTATTATTATTATTATTATTTGAGATGTTCCATCGAATTTTTATATCCTTTTATTTAACTTCACTTTTTTAAATGTAAACACGGAATTTTATTTATTATTATTTGAGATACTCCACCGATTTTTTGCACTTTTATATTTAACTTTTTTTGTTCATGCGAAGACGGAATTTTATCTATTGTTATTATTATTATTATTATTATTATTATTTGAGGTACTTTACCGAATTTTTACGCCTGTTAATTAACTTTTTTCCCATATAAAGACGAAATTTTACCTATTATTATTATTATTATTTGAGATGCTCCATCGAATTTTTATATCCTTTTATTTAACTTCACTTTTTTAAATGTAAACACGGAATTTTATTTATTATTATTTGAGATACTCCACCGATTTTTTGCACTTTTATATTTAACTTTTTTTGTTCATGCGAAGACGGAATTTTATCTATTGTTATTATTATTATTTGAGGTACTTTACCGAATTTTTACGCCTGTTAATTAACTTTTTTCCCATATAAAGACGAAATTTTACCTATTATTATTATTATTATTTGAGATGTTCCATCGAATTTTTATATCCTTTTATTTAACTTCACTTTTTTAAATGTAAACACGGAATTTTATTTATTATTATTTGAGATACTCCACCGATTTTTTGCACTTTTATATTTAACTTTTTTTGTTCATGCGAAGACGGAATTTTATCTATTGTTATTATTATTATTATTATTATTATTATTTGAGGTACTTTACCGAATTTTTACGCCTGTTAATTAACTTTTTTCCCATATAAAGACGAAATTTTACCTATTATTATTATTATTATTTGAGATGCTCCATCGAATTTTTATATCCTTTTATTTAACTTCACTTTTTTAAATGTAAACACGGAATTTTATTTATTATTATTTGAGATACTCCACCGATTTTTTGCACTTTTATATTTAACTTTTTTTGTTCATGCGAAGACGGAATTTTATCTATTGTTATTATTATTATTTGAGGTACTTTACCGAATTTTTACGCCTGTTAATTAACTTTTTTTCCCATATAAAGACGAAATTTTACCTATTATTATTATTATTATTATTATTTGAGATGTTCCATCGAATTTTTACACTCTTTTATTTAACTTTTTTTAAATATGAAAACGGAGTTTTAACTATTATTATTAATATTATTATTTGAGATACTGCAGCAATTTTTTACACTTTTATATTCAACCTTTTTTTATGCAAAGACAGAATTTTATCTATTGTTATTAAGATTATTATTTGAGATACTCCACCAAATTTTTACACTTTTTAATTTAACTTTTTTTTCATATAAAGACGAAAATTTACGTATTATTATTAATATTATTATTTGAGATTTTCCATCGAATTTTTACACTCTTTTATTTAACATTTTTATGTAAAAGCGCAGTTTTATCTATTATTATTAAAATTATTATTTGATATATTCCACTGAAGTTTTACTCGCTTTAATTTAACTTAAATTAAAGATTAATTTAACTTTGATTTAATTTAACTTTTTTAAATGCAAAAACGGAATTTTTTAAAAAAATTAATCACACATTTTCTGATTGGCAAGAGTTATACAAATTAGATATACATGTGTGTTTCGATGACAGTTTAACATTTTAATATTTTTAAGTTTATATTTTAAGTTTCTTATAAACTAATGCATTAATTTTTGGGCTTTTTTCCCTTAACCGAGCGCAAGTGATAAATCGCCAAAAATTTATTTATAGTTATATATTTATGTATAACAAAAACAATGAAATTAATTATGCGCAAAACCACACTCTCCAAGCTATGCTAACTTGAAATAAAACAATAACGAAATTTTTTAAACGCTAAAACGCAAAAAATGTAAATCAGAAATAAAGAGTGTAAAGTATATTTTTTACACGGATACGCATGCCCAGCGTGGGAACCGCTAGTCTAGATCATTACATTACCTGAAATAATATTATTGACTGTAATATCACATAGTGTAATACAAAATGATAATACCCAATAAAATATAACTCTTTAAATTGAAATATTTTGTGTGCACATACACGATATTTTTTTTCAATAAAAGAAATATTAAACTTTGAGTTTTATTATAAACAATTTCTAGATCTCGTGCGGACGCATTTGTTAATAACTAGACCCGTTCAGAAAAGAATTTCTACTGAGTAATTTTCAATTATAATTGCCGATCCCTTAATATTAATGAAATATAACTCCATACTATTCATTCACATATCCCCATTGATACACTTGCCCCAGTTTTGGAACCGCTCATCTATATTATCATACTACATGAAATAATCTAATGCAATATAATATAATGTAATGTAATATAGTAACACTCTAAAAAATGCAAAACATAAGAAAAAAAATTCTGTGATATTATAAATATTTTACGTTTTCAATAAACTGCAGTATTCCATATTGAGTTTCCTTATAAAAAAAAACTTTTAGAGCATGTATATTTGTTAATAACTAGATACCGTTTTGAAAAGGATTTCTACTGAGAAATTTTCTGTTTTAATTGCTGATATCTTAATATAAATCAAACATAATCCGAAACTAACCATACACATACCCCAGGGATGCACATGCCCCAGTTCGGGAACAGATTGTCTATATTATCATATTACATGATGTAACATTATTTAATGCAATATAATACAATATAATATAAAATAATAAAAGTCAGTAAAATATAAAACATTTTAAATTTTTTTTATTATATTATTCATACACATTATTTTCAATAAGCTGTAATATTCTCTATTTAGTTTCCTTATAAACAATTTCCAGAGCATGCAAATTTTTTAATAACTAAACCAGTCTAGAAAAGGATTTCTACTGAGTATTTTTCTGTTATATTTGTTGATCCTTTGATATAATTCAAACATGACCCTAAACTAATCTTCCACGTACCCCCAGGCATACACATGTCTCAGTTTGGGAGCCCCTCGTCTATTATCATATTAGGTAAAATAATATAATTCAATGTGATATAATATAATATAATGTAATGTAAAATAGTAACACCACAAAATGCAAAACATTAAAAAAATATTTTTTCCGATATCATAAATATTCGATCTTTCAACAAATTGAGCTATTCCATATTGAGTTTCCTTATAAATAACTTCCAGAGCATGCTCATTCGTTAATAAGTGGGGTCCGTCCAGAAAAGGCTTTCTAGTGAGTAATTTTCTGTTATAATTGCTGATCTCTTAATATAAATCGACCATAACCTCAAACAAATCATGCACGCACCCCCAGGGGTATACATGTCCCAGTTTGGGAATCGTTCATCTATATTATCGTATTAGATGAAATAATGTAATTTAATGTAATATAATATAATGTAATGTAAAATAGTAACACTCTACAAAATACAAAACATAAAAAAATATATTTTTTCTTTGATGCTATAAATATTCGATGTTTTCAACAAATTGAGCTATTCTATATTGAATTTCCTTATAAAAAACTTCCAGAGCATGCACATTCGTTAATAAGTAGAGTCCGTCCAGAAAAGGCTTTTTAGTGAGTAATTTTCTATTATAATTGCTGATCTCTTAATATAAATCAACCATAACCTCAAACAAATCATACACGCACCCCCAGGGGTACACTTGTCCCAGTTTGGGAACCGTTCATCTATATTATTATATTACATGAAATAATGTAATTTAATGCAATATAATATGTGATGTAAAATAATAACATTCTATAAAATTAAAAAAAAAAAAAAAAAAAAAAAAAAAAAAAAAAACTCTCCGATTTTATAAATATTTGATGTTTTAAAGAAATTTAGCTATTCTATATTGAGGTTCTTTATAAACAACTTCAAGAGCATGCGCATTCTTTAATAAGTAGAGTTCGTCCAGAAAAGGATTTCTACTGAGTAATTTTCTGTTATATTTACAGATCCTTTGATATAAATCAATCATAACCCCAAACTAATCATACACGTGCCCCCAGGGGTAAACATGCCCCAGTTTGGGAACCGCTCGTCTATATTATCGTATTAGATGAAATAATGTGATATAATATATAATATAATATAATGTAATGTTTAAAACTGACACTCTAAAAAATATAAAATATTTTAAAAATATATTTTCTCTGATATTATAAATATTCGATGTTTTCAATAACCTGTAACATTCTATATTGAGTTTCCTTATAAATAATTTCCAGAGCATGTGCATTTGTTAATAACTAGACCCCGTCCAGAAAAGGATATCTACTGAGTATTTTTCTGTAATAATTGCTGATCTCTTGATTTAAATCAAACATAACCCCAAACTAGTTATCCACGTACCCCCATTGGTACACATGCCTCAGTTTGGGAACCAGTTTGGAAATAATGTAATTTAATGCAATATAATACAATATAATATAAAACAGTATCACTCTACAAAATACAAAACATAAAAAAAAATTCTCTGATACTATAAATATTCGATGTTTTCAACAAATTGAAATATTCTATATTGAGTTTCCTTATAAACAACTTCGGGAGCATGCGCATTCGTTAATAAGTAGAGCCCGTCCAGAAAAGGCTTTCTAGTGAGTAATTTTCTGTTATAATTGCTGATCCCTTGATATAATTCAAACAGCTACAATTTTCTTGCGTTCAAAGGAAAATTACGAAACTAAATTGCTGACGTACGCTCGCTAATAGGAACGGCATTTCACTTTCAGCCACAATTTCTGAATTTCTCGTAATGGAGTAAACAGACTTTATTAATTTCTCGCGAGCTCAGAATCATTCGATTGGCGATTCGGGGGGAAATCTATCGATTGAGACCGCTTCAAATGGGTTCAATAATTTAGTAGAGACGATATCTTTGAAGATCCAATTTATGAAAGCTTCGGAAATAATCGCAATAAATAACGTGGGGCTTTAGTGGGAGATGGAATGGAAATTGATAGAAAAGGGGAGAGATGTTAACATTTCTTCAACTATAGGATGAATGTAAGTTCACATAAAACTGGCTGTAAGTTATAGAGAGGAAGAAAAAAAAATGGGATGAATGCATATTATCCGAAAAAGTATATGCATCCTTATGAGTAGTTTACATATTATGTTTTTATATGTGATTAGTGTTTCACATGGCATTACATTATTTTGAACTTAAGGTGGTTAATCATGCAAATCTTTAATTTCCATATCCAATGTTAAACCTATCAGAAAGGCATGTAAATTGATATAAAGTGAAGAAATTTTAGCGTTTCTTCAGTTAATCTGAATGTAGACCACATAAAAACGCCTTTTAGTCAGAAAGATAGAAAAAAAAGCTATATTAGGATGAATACTTATTATCCAAAAAAGTATGTGCATTGTTATGAGAATTCTTTTTTATTATGTTTTTATATGTAATTAGTATTTCACATGGTATTGCATTATTATGTACTTAAGAAGGTTGATCAGCCAGATCTTTAATTCCCGTCGCTAATGTTAACCTATCAGAAAAGAAAGTAAACTGATATAAAGCGGAAAGATGTTAACATTTCTTCAGCTAGGATGAATGGAGTCCAACATAAAATTGGCTGTGGTTATAAGGAGAGAGAGAAAAAGAAGAAAAAATGGGATGAATACTTGTTATACGAAAAAGTATGGTGCACTGTCATGACTAGTCTATTTATTATATTTTTATATGTGATTAGTGTTTCAGATGGCGTTACGTTAAACTTAATCCTCTGACAGTCTTGCAAAAGGGCAAAATTGTAATTTTATTTTCCCTATATTTAGTTTTAAATGCTAAAAAAAGTTGAATCATCGAACATTATATTAAAAAAAAAAAAAAAAAAAAAAAAACTTGATCACGAATTTAAATGTAAACCTCGAGAGTATTAGTCATTGTATAACGAATTTAATAATCCATTAATCATTAGATTTGTATTAGTTTAAATATTGCTTGTATTGCAGTGAAACCTGGAGCGTAGTGAACATATTAACACGGGCTTGTCAGTGAGAGGGTTGGAGGTTGATTAACCCCTTGAGGGGCAAAGCACTTCTGTTCCTAAAATGTTCAAATGATTGATTGACACCGGAATTCATAAACAAATTTATATGATAGTGAGTAAAAGCTGTTTTGTTAGTTACATTATAAAAAACAAAACTTAATACTAAAATTCCGGTGCCAATGTGGCTTAAAGGAATTAAAATTAAGTGGTATATATAATATACCGGTGCCCTTCAAGGGGTTAATCAGATCTTTAATTCACATCTCCAATGTTAAACCTATCCGAAAGGAATGTAAATTTTGTAAAGGGAAGAGATGTTAACATTTTTTCATCTAAGCTGGATGTAGTCTAACATAAAACTGGCTGTGGTTATAGAGAGGGGAAAAAACAGAATGAATGCTTGCTATCCGAAAAAGTATGTGCATTGTCATGACTAGTTTACATATTATGTTTTTATATGTGATTAGTGTTTCACACGGTATTTCATTATTTTGAAGTTAAAGAGGTTGATCAGTCAGTTCTTTAATTCTCATGGCCAATATTAAACCTATCAGAAGGGAATGTAAACTGGCATAAAGGAAAGACATGTTACTTATTATATTTTTATATATGATTAGTATTTCAGATGAAATTACTTTATTTTGAACTTAAGGAAGTTATTCAGTCAGAACTTTAATTCCCATCTCCAATGTTAAACCTATTGGAAAAGAATGTTAATTAATATAAAGTGGAGAGAAGTTAACATTTCTCCAGCTAGGATGAATGGAATCCAACATAAAACTGGCTGTGGTTATAAAGAGAGAGAGAAAAAGAAAAAAATTGGGATGAATACTTGTTATTCGAAAAAGTATATGCATTGTCATGACTAGTCTATTTATTATGTTTTTATATTGGATTAGTGTTTCACATGGATTTACATTATTTTGAACTTAAGGAGGTTGATCAGTAGGATCTTTAATCCCCATCTCCAATGTTAAACCTGTAAAATGGGAATGTAAACTGACGTAAAGGAAAGAGATTTACTTATTATGTTTTTATATGTAATTAGTATTTTAGATGGCATTGCATTATTTTGGTTTTAAGCAGGTTGATCAGTCAGAACTTTAATTCCCACCTCTAACTTTGGGCTTTAGTGGGAGATGGAATGTAAATTGATAGAAAAGGGGAGATATATTAACATTTCTTCAACCAGGATGAATGGAGTCTAACATAAAACTGGCTGCGGTTATAAGGAAAGAAAGAAAAAGAAAAAAATGGGATGAATACTTGTTATCCGAAAAAGTATGTGCATTGTCATGACTAGTCTACTTATTATGTTTTTGTATTGGATTAGTGTTTCACATGGATTTACATTATTCTGAACTTAAGGAGGTTGATCGGTAATATTTTAATCCCCACCTCTAATGTTAAACCTGTAAGCAGGGAATGTAAATTGAAATAAAATGGAGAGATGTTAACATGTCTTCAGCCAGACTGTATATAATTCAACATAAAATTGCATTTTAGTTAGAAAGGTAGAAAAAATATTGGGATGAATGCTTATTAGCTGAAAAATTATGTGCATCGCCATAAATAGTCTACTTATCGTGTTTTTATATGTGATTAGTGTTTCACATAGCATTACATTATTTTTAACTTGGAGGTTAGTCAATCAGATCTTTATTTCCCATAGCAAAAATTAAAACTATGGGAGGAGAATGGAAATTGATACAAAGGAGACAGATTTTAATATTTTTTTTCAGCTAGGATGAATGTAGTGTAACATAAAACTGCTGGTGGTTATAGAGAAAGAGAGAAAAAAATTTGGAATGAATGCATATTGTCAGAAAAAAGTATATGCATCCTTATGTGTAGTTTATATGGTATATTTTTACATGTGATTAGTTTTTCAGATGGTATTACATTATTTTGAACTTAAAGAGATTGATCAGTCATATCTTCAATTTCCATGGCTAATGTTAAACCTATCGGAAGGGAATGTAAATTGACATAAAATGAAAAGATGTTACTTATTATGTTTTTATATGTGATTACTATTTCAGATAACATTACACTATTTTGAACTTAAGAAGGTTGATCAATCAAAACTTTAATTCCCATCTCCATTGTTAAACCAATCGGAAATGAATATAAATTGATATAAATTGGAGCGATTTTAAGATTTCTTCAGCTATTACAGTTTACATGTTATAATTTTATATGTGATTAGTGTTTCAGATTGTATTCCATTATTTTGAACTTAAAGAGGTTGATCAGTCATATCTTTAATTTCCATGGCTAATGTTAAACCTATCGGAAGGGAATGCAACTTAAAGGGAAGAGATGTTACTTATTATGTTTTTATATGCTATTAGTATTTCAGACGGCATTGCACTATTTTGAACTTAAGGAGTTTGATCAGTCAGAACTTTAATTCCCACCTCCAATGTTAAGTGGAAGTAATCTAAATTGATATAAAGTGGAGAGATGTTAAAATTTCAACACCTAAGATGAATGTAGTCCAACATAAAACTTCCTGTAGTTACAGAAAGAGGGAAAATATATTGGGATGAATGTTTTATTATCCAAAAAAATATGTGCATCGTTATGAATAGTTTACATATTATGTTGTTATATCTGATTGGTGTTTCACATGGTATTACATTATTTTAAACTTAAAGAGGTTGATCAGTCAGAACTTTAGTTCCCATTTCCAATATTAAATCAATTTACTATTGGAAGGGAATGTAAATTGACATAAAGGGATGAGATGTTAACATTTCTTCAGTTAGACTGAATGTAGTCCATATAAAATTGCCTTTTTAGTTAGAAAGGTGGAAAAAAATATTGGGATGAATGCTTGTTATTCGAAAAAGTATGTGCATCGTCGTAAAGAGTCAACTTATTATGCTTTATATGTGATTAGTGTTTCATATGGCATTACATTATTTTAAATTTAAGGAGGTTGGTCAGTTAGATCTTTAATTCCCATAGAAAGCATTAAACGAATGGGAGAATAATGGAAATTGATAGAAAGGGGAGTGATGTTAACATTTCTTCAGCTGGGTTGAATGTAGTCCAACATATAATACGGTCTAGTTATAAATGAAGAAAAGAAAATAACGATGAATGCTTGTAATCCGAAAAAGTATGTGCATCGTTATGAATAGTCTACTTATTATTTTTTCTATATGTAATCAGTGTTTCACATGGCTTTACATTATTATGAATTTAAGGAGGTTGGTTAGTCAGATTTTTAATTTCTATCACCAATGTTAAATCTATTAAAGAAGAATGCAAATTGATTGAAAAGGGGAAGATTCTAACGTTTTTCCAGCTAGATTGAATGTGTTCCAACTTAAAACTCGTTCTAGTTATCGAGGTATTGAAAAAATTGGAATGAGTGCTTATTATCCGATAAAATATTGTGCATCATCATGTATAATCTATGTTTCAGATGTTTTATTGATGATTATTCTTTCATATAACATTATATATTATTGAACTTAATAAAATTATACGAATCATAGTTTTTTCAAATGAATGAATAATTATGAGGCAGGGATTCGAATCCAGGAGTTTGGCTTAAGAGGCTATTTCACTTAAATGAAAAAAGCTGTTCACCAGTACTAATCCTATGGAAGAAATTTATAACGATATCTCGGTTCAATTTCAATATTTTTAAATGATTTTTTTAATTGTATACACTCTTAAAACGAAAAAGCTGATTTGGCTTCTCATGAAAGAGCTGTAATTTTTTCGATCATAAAAGAGTTGTTTTTGAAACGATTAAATCTTCTTGATCTAAATTGGTTATTTAAATAGCTCAACTTCATTTAAATTGGTTAAAACTTGAGTTATTTCAACTCTTTTTTGAGAAGCTGCCTTTCAACATTGAGATGAGTGATTTCAGCTCAACTTGAGCTATTTTGTGGCTGATTTTTTAAGAGAGTAGCTAAGATCGATCTGTATGCAGGCCATATCTTACATTTTTGATTTATCTTACAGATATTTTTGATGAGGACGCTTTCATTTTCGAAATCGGTTCGTAAAGCGAAAGCACTCTTATAAGAAATATCTGCAATCAAAATCGAAAAAGTTAAAAACGGCCTGCAATCAGATGAATCAGTTATCCAACGAAAAAAAAAATCATTGAAAAATGCTGAAATGCAACCGAGATATCTTTATAAATTTTTTCCATAAGATTTGTACTAGGAGTGAATTTCAATCTGCTTTCTTATTTTTTAAGTATCGCGCAAGAAAAATAATATTTTTGTCTTCTTTTTTTCTGTGCTCTCTTCTTAAAAGTATGTCTATCAAAAATATCATATGTAATGATAGAACCATATATTATTCAATATCAGGAATACATATATTACTCAATATCAAAAAATAACATATAGGGGGGACTGGGGCACATTGATACACCCCTTGTACAGCACACAGGGTCATTACAGGAAGTTTCATAACAACTCCAAAAGGTGATACTAGTGAAATTAACTACATGCAGAAAGTTTTGGAATGATTCAATAGTTTGATGAAATTGGATGGGTGATTAATTGTTTTTGTAGGTCAAAAGTAAATTTGAGTTGTACAATTAAAATGGTATTATACAACTGTTCCAGTAATTTCAACCGAAAAGAATACCCTCCCTGGCAAGTAAAGCTACTCTTTATCAGTTCCCCATTCTTTATTGTTAGATAAATTATGAAGTGTTGGATTTGCGACTCATTTTACTCAAAATGGCTGTATGGGGCTCATTGATACAATCTTTCTCGGGGCACATTGATACAACCTAATTCCTTTTCTAGTTCATTTTTTCATTACCTTTTATAATTTTTTTTTTTTTTTACCATACACTCCTTAATTTAACCCTTTTTCGTCAAAAATTTCTACTATTAATTTTTATTGAAGTGGAATAGCTCTAATTTCTTTACAGTAGAACATTTTATAGTATTTTTGCAAACAGAAGACGTACAAACTTACTCAATATCTAGTGCTAGTAGAATTAACAAAAGAAATGGACGGCAGCCTGGCAAATCTCAAATTTATATCGATTCTCCAGAGAAAAAAGTATTATCGACATGAGAAATGTTAAGTAAGAGAAACAAGCTGCAGAACAGTACAGGATAATTATATTATAAACATAATTTGTAATATAATTATCCTTTATTTTCTGTTTGTAAACCGATTTATAAACAGAAAACCTGGTAATTCTTTCACCTTTCCTAAGAAAGAAGATAATTCTGGGGTTAAAGTGCCAGACATGACAAAGTTACCACAACCAACAAACAGACAAGGAACAGCCAGAACATCAGGTCATTATACATTTCATTTTGATTGCTTTAATATCGATTACAAATAAATTGTGTCCAATTTAATGTCTATAAATACATATAAAATGGTTTGCTAACTATTTTTTTATGAAAAATATGCATTGGTGTTATTTTGTCTCCATTATTCCCAGATGTGTCAAAGTATCAATCTGCCCCGGGGATGGGGCACATTGATACAAATTACTCTTTTTGATTTTTTTAAAATTACATGCAAAAATAATATATAAAACAACGATTGTACATTTTTATAACACACTACACAGGTTTTGCTGACATCACATAGAAAAATAACTTGAAATTTTTGCTTTCTAGACACCAAAAAAATTTTTTGAAAAAAGCTGTATCAATGTCCCCCAGTTCCCCCTAATATAAATGTTTTTGTCTTCTTTTTTCTGTGTATTCTTTAAAAAGGATCCCTATGATTTTTAAGCTCTCATGTGATAACATGTTTCCAATCCGGGACATTCCCTTGACACTAAACATGTTACTCACGTTTAGTATGTCATCAAGTGATTTTAAATTCGATGATGTATTTGTATTTTATTAATAGTTTATAAGTTTATTTGTTTTATCGTTATTTAAAATAAAAACTATGCTAATTTGTTTAATCTACGAGTAGTTTGCCTATTTATATAATTTGGGGAAATGGATCGATAGAATAATCAAGTAGTACCCGCAATTTCATAATAGAGCATTACTACCAATTTAAAATATTGAAATATACGTTTAAATTTTATTTTGGAATTGCAATTCATTTTATAAATGGTTTAAACACGTTTTATTTTCATATTTTATAGAATGCATTTCCATGATGGGTAAGTTTTACTTTCTACCGGTGTATGTTGTAACAGCGTATAAAGTTCATTTCATTGCAAATTCCAAGCAACTGCCAATAATTTGGTGAAACATCGATAATTCATATTCATCGACAACCTGTCATAATTCATAGAAACTCGATAAAACTATAGAGTCTATTAAAATACATTTCATTATTGACACACAGCGAGTAATTTCACGTCGAGTCTTCAAAATTAAATGCCATTCGATATAATTTTCTTGGGGAAATGAATGAATGCAGGATTTAATCCATTGTAAATGAGAGTGCCGATAAAACCCATAAAACGGAGCCCTTCGGAAGAGGATGTCCTCTAAATTGTGAAGAGGTCTTTAATCGGGTTGTCCTCTAATGCGGCCCATCCGGTAATCGTAAGCAAACCGATGATCAGCTCTGAGGTCATTTGCTCCATTATAGGATAGATTCGGCCACCGCTAAGCCGTTCAATGAAAACAGCGGGGGAAAACGCATGTATTTCTGTTATTTAATATGTAGGAAAACGCTAGCATATTAAACTTACTGATCATGTATTACATTTACGAGTTTCGAGTGTTCTAAATATTTGGCAAAATGGACTATAGAATATTACGATCAAAATATAATGTGAAGTTACTATGCGTTATCGATTTCAAATCAAGGAGTTATAAAATGCTATAATAACCATAAAAGAAAAGTTCACGTGTATTTCCATTATTATTATTATTATTATTATTATTATTATTATTATTATTATCACTGATTATTATTCACTATTATTTATAAAATTTTACGATCAAACTTGTGATATAAAGTAATAACGAATAAAGAGCCTACACTAGTCACGCAGAAAGACCCAGATGATAATGTTCTGTCTATGGGGCCTTATTTTAAATTTTAATATTTTTACATAATTTCTTTGCTTAGGATACCTGAAGATGATCTACAGCCGGGCAAGTTTTTATTTCTTAGATTTTAGTTTTAGATATTTTTTTAAAAAATTACTTCAACTTTCGGAACCGGTTGCACCCGGTTCCAAAATTTTAACTGCCATAACATAAACAAAATATAACAGAAATCGAATAAAATTTAGTTGGGTTGTAGATTGTCCTCAATTATCCTATGAAAAAAAAAAAAAATAAATAAAAAATATTAAAATTTGAGCGAGATATTTGATAATAATACCCCCACAGACTTAACATTACCATCCGGGCCTTTTTGAGTTAGTCGAATGGTGCCTTAAGCTATATGATTTTATATATGTTCGGGGTTTTATTATTTTTTTCCTGCTAGTGCTCATTGTAACAGAAAAAAAAGTTCATTTGATTGCAAATGTCACAGCAATCGCCAATAATTTAGCGAAACATCGATAATTCATATCCATCGATACCCTGTCAAAATTCAGAGAAACTCAATAAAACTATAGCGTATATTAAAACACGTTACGTTATTGACACATAACGAGTAATTCGACGTCGAGTCCACAAAATTAAATACCATTCGATATAATTTTCTTGGAGAAATGAATGAGTGCAGGATTTAATCCATTGTAAATGAGAGTGGCGATAAAACCCATAAAACGGAGCTCTCCGGAAGTGGATGTCCTCTAAATTGTGAAGCGGCCTTTAATCGGGTTGTCTTTTAATGCGGCCCATCCGGTAATCGTAAGCAAACCCATGATCAGCTCTGAGGCCATTTGCTCCATTATAGGATAGATTCGGCCACCGCTGAGCCGTTCAATGAAAACAGCAGGGAAAACGCATATATTTCTGTTATCTAATATGTAGGAAAACGCTAGCATATTAAACTTACTGATCATGTTATTACATATATGAGTTTCGAGTATACTAAATATTTGGTAAAATGGACTATAGAATATTACGATCAAAATATAATGTGAAGTTACTATGCGTTATCGATTTCAAATCAAGAAGTTATAAAATGGTATAATAACCATAAAAGAAAAGTTCACGTTATTATTATTATTGACTATTATTCACTATTATTTATAAAATTTTACGATCAAACTTGTGATATAAAGTAATAACGAATAAAGAGCCTACACTAGTCACGGAGAAAGACCTGGATGATAATGTTCTGCCTATGGGGCCTTATTTCAAATTTTAATATTTTTTCAAATTTTGATATTTTTACATAATTTCTTTGCTTAGGATACCCGAAGACGATCTACAGCCGGGCACGTTTTTATTTCTTAGATTTTAGTGTTAGATATTTTTTTAAAAAAATTACTTAAACTTTCGGAACCGGTTGGAGCCGGTTCAGAAATTTTGACTGCTATAACATAAACAAAATATAACAGAAATCGAATAAAATTTAGTTGGGTTGTAGATTGTCCTCAATTACCCCGTGAAAAAATAAATAAATAATAAAAAAATATTAAATTTTGAGCGAGATATTTGATAATAATGCCCCCATAGACTGAACATTACCATCCAGGTCTTTTTGAGTTAGTCGAGTGGTGTCTTAAGCTATATGATTTTTATATATGTTCGGGGTTTTGTTCTTTTTTCCTGCTAGTGCTCATTGTAACAGAAAATAAAGTTCATTTGCTTGCAAATATCGTAAAAATCGCCAATAATTTTGTGAAACATCGATAATTCATATCCATCGATACCCTGTCAAAATTCAGAGAAACTCGATAAAACTATAGCGTATATTAAAACACGTTACGTTATTGACACATAACAAGTAATTCGACGTGGAGTCCTCAAAATTAAATGCCATTCGATATAATTTTCTTGGGGAAATGAATGACTGCAGGATTTAATCCATTGTAAATGAGAGTGGCGATAAAACCCATAAAATGGAGCTCTCCGGAAGAGGATGTCCTCTAAATTGCGAAGAGTTCTTTAATCGGGTTGTCCTCTAATGCGGCCCATCCGGTAATCGTAAGCAAACCGATGATCAGCTATGAGGCCATTTGTTCCCTTATAGGATAGACACGGCCGCCGCTGAGCCGTTCAATGAAAATAGCGGGGAAATTGCATGCATTTCTGTTATCTAATATGTAGGAAAACGCTAACATATTAAACTTACTGATCATGTTATTACATTTATGAATTTCGAGTGTACTAAATATTTGATAAAATGGACTGTAGAAAATTACGATCAAAATATGATGTGAAGTTACTATGTGCTATCGATTCCAAATCAAGAAGTTATAAAATTCAATAATAAGTGTATGAAGTAAATAATGGCCTGTTTCATTATTATTATTATTATTATTATTATTATTATTATTATTATTATTATTCATTTTTCTTTCGAGTTTCGTACTTTAAAAAGTGGTAAGTTGAAAAGACCACGTCAAGCCGAGCAAATGAGGTGCTTTCGTACTATAAGAAAGTTTTTAATATTGGGTTAAGGAAAAAGTAAGTTCGCTTTTTTTCGTGTTTTTCAAAGTGAATTTATTTATATAAATAAAACAAAACTAATCAAAATTTATGCGCTATTTTGTTCGATGAACTTTTGTCATTTTTCTGGTAAAACAATAATTCCGTCACTGTAGAATTTCTGAGAGTTCTGGGCAAAAAACTGTATAAGGTGATTTTCACAAGCCTTTTTTGAAACCAGCTTAACACCTTCAAGAGAGTACCGCATAGGGCTTTTAATTGCCTCCTTCAATCGCATTAGTTGTTTACAGAAGATAGTTGAATTGATGGTTTTGCCAGGTTTGAGCAGCTCATGATGGAAAATTCCTTTCCAATCCCACCAAACACTTAGAATCACTTTCGTAGGCATCAATCCGGGCTTTGCCACCATTTGTGAAGCTTCGATCACGATCTTTTTAGCACATTGTTGTTATACGTGATTCCCTTTTCATCACACGTAATGATTTGTTTAAAAAATGGCTCGATTTCATACCGTTTCAGTAGCAATTCACAAATGAAAACTCTGTCCATTAAATTTTTCACTGTAAGTTTATGGGGAACCTAAGTATCGAGTTTCTTTTGGTATCCAATTTTATGTAAATGGTTCAAAAGTGGTTTATGGTTAATGTTTAGTTCCGTAGCAATGTCGTGGGAAGAAATATGTCAGTCTACCTGGATTGTTTTTAAAATTTCATCGAATTTTTCAAGGATTGGCCGGACAGGGAAAGGTTCATCTTTAACATCGAAATTTTCGGAAGGAAAAAGAGGAAACCGATTCTGACTTTGGCGTTTACTTAAGTACTGATCACCATAAATGCCACACAAGTTTCGATGAGCCTGCGCCAATTTTTCCCTTTTTGGAAGTAAAAAACTAAAATGTGACTAAAATGATCTTCTGAAATCTCTATTTTTAAAACTCAATAACTTTTGACTGGTTAAACAGATGACACTACCTTTATATCTAGATATTTTTAGAAACTGTTACCTTTCAAACGCTGTATAGTATGACTTAATTGAGTAAGTATTACTCGAGATATGAGACTTTAAAGCTATCTATTGGGAAAAAACGACTTTACTTTTTCCCCAACCCGATATATACACATCTTGGTGTAATAGTATACACTAATTCAAATGAAGGAGAGTATCCGAAATTTTCTTTATATCTTTGCCAATACTGACTGCTTTCACACAGGAAGTAACTTTTTTTAAAACTCAGCAACGTTAATCAATTTTATAAAATGTGTAATCCTTTAATAGAATTAAAATGCGCCTCAAACAATGTTCCCCCTATACCATTTAGCAATGGAATACATTTATGCGGTCCTATAAATTAATAACAAATATTCTTTACACCTCAGGCTGCACAGAATGTATATTTTACTATAAAACTCATAGATGCATGTCAATTCTATTATGTTCAAAAGAGTGTAACATCATTAAAATGCACTTGAAACTATTTTTCCCATTGGCCATCATGTAGAGGAATATTTTCGATTGTCCCTGTCATTAAACTATTCATCCGATTTTCATAAAATTTGAAATGACTCGACAACATTAGGTAACAATTATATACTTGAAATTTTAAATTTCAAATGATTCGGTTGGGAAGTTTTTGCTCTGTTACATGCGGGCAATCAGTATGACTGAACGACGACATTAGGTGCTACGTGTTTACATAATTACGAATGGACAAAGTTCATTTGATTGCAAATTCCAAGCAATTGCCAATAATTTGGCGAAAAATCGATAATTCATATCCATCGACACCCTGTCATAATTCAGAGAAACTCAAAAAAACTATAGAGTCTATTAAAATACGTTTCATTATTGTTACATAACGGGTAATTCCACGTCGAAACCACAAAATTAAATACCATTCGATATAGTTTTCTTTGAGCAATTGAATGGCTGCAGCATTTAATCCATTGTAAATGAGAGTGCCTATAAAACCCCATAAAACGGAGCTCTCCGGAAGAGGATGTCCTCTATATTGTGAAGCGGACTTTAATCGGGTTGTCCTCTAATGTGGCCCATCCGGTAATCGTAAGCAAACCGATGATCAGCTCGGAGGCCATTTGCTTCCTTATAGGATAGATTCGACCGCCGTTGAGCCGTTCAATGAAAACAGCGAGGAAAATGCATGTATTTATGTTATCTAATATGGAGGAAAACGCTAACATATTAAACTTACTGATCATGTTATTACATTTATGGGTTTCATGTGTACTAAATATGTGCTAAAATGGACTAAGAATTTTACTATTAAAATATGATGTGAAGTGAGTTATCCATTTCAAATCTAGAAATTATAAAATGCAATAGATAGGGTTCCGCACTTAAAAAGTAAATACGGAACCTTTATAAAATCACTCCTGTGTCCGTCTATTACAGCCGTTTTACATGTAAACTATGAGCGTGGAAAGTTTAAATTCGGGGAAATGATAAAGCCTTTTTTCATTACATTAAAAAACATAATTAAAGTTGCACCCATTTAAATCAGCAACATTTGAAACATATAATTAAATAATATTTTATTTTAGTATATTTATCTTAATATATAGTCATAATTCACTTATTCAATTTATTAATTCTGACTCCAAATAATTGTACTTATTTACTATAATATTCCAAACCTAATCTTTATCTTAACATATTAATCAGCCAACTTTTAAAAGTAATATTTTATTCAAAAAATAAAACAATTTTGTTGCCATTTACAGAAAAGAAATTATAATTTATTTTTTACAAACACGACGTTTGAGCTTGCATAGTTGTTTTAAAGATGTATGATTGATAGATTATCAATAGCAGAATAACGTTAAAATTTTTCATTTATTTAAACTAATTTTCTCTTCACTTCATTTAATTCGAACTAGCGATAGTTGCGATTTTTCATTCTACCTTACATTCTCACGGACCTCAGATCCTTAAAATAACTTTCTTTTATTTTTCTCAGAATTTTTCTGAGCAACTATACATATAATCCCATGCATTTGATATCCGCTTTTTTAGTGCCAAATCTGCCCATCAATGATAGAACCACAACATCTTCCTTTGTGCTTGTTCTTATAAGCCCTTAATTAGTTTATGTATTTATATCTTTTAATTTAATATTAAGTCACATTCTAATGATAACACTGCCGAAATGTGTTTAAAAATTCTATAACATTAATTTCTTTGTAATAGTACACCTTTGAACATGTTTTCCTCTCATAGTTTCTATAATTCGAACATTTTTCGTGGTCCCGACGAATTCGAATTAACAAGAGCTGACTATATATTTTTTTACAGTGTACTTTCTGATACTATGCCGGACCGGAAAAAGAAAAAAAATATTGAAAAGACGTCAATGGACAAATTTGAGAGCAAAATTTATCAAATTTAAGACAACGAAAATTAAGAATTGATGGTCTCGGAGCTCTGAAGCCATCGAATGACCATCGTAGCTTCGAGTTTAATGGCCATATGTACAAAATTTTGCCATTGGGTGGCCAATATTGTAAAAATAATCTCTTCATAACAGAACTATTTCAAAGAAGTACCAATATTGTCAAATAATAAAACTGATTAAAATATTTGCAAAGGAGAGTTACAGAGTTGGTATCTGAATAAGAATATTTTTACATTTTATGTAGTTATTGATGAATCTATTTTTGTACGACAGAAAAAGGAGATTTTAGATTTGAGTGCCTATTAGATTATCCTTATCCATGGATAACGAATATAAACGGATTTACCTTTCGTAATCATCGGCAGGCGATAGAGATAGATTTAAAAAAATGCTTGAAAATTAATTTATAAACAACTAGCAGGCTATGCCCGCTGCGCTGGTCAATATTTGAAATCAACCGTGGATGAAACGAACTGGTGAATTTAAATTTGTATTTTAAATAATTTGGACCTCCAGCAGCACCTTGCTCATTGCTGAAAACGATTTAGACACCATTGTGATATTAAATTATCTTAAACGTTGCGCAAAATTTTTGTTTGTTTGTTTGGAGGGGGATTTTTGAGGCTTATAGCGGCTGAGCTGTTGTCTCGAATGATCCAATCGTTGCGCAAAAACCAGCTATTTGAAATTACTATTTTAGTGTTAATAATTTTCGTAATATTTAGATGAAATTATAATATTTTGTACGATAAATATAACTTCTTCTATAAATACAGAAAACATTTATTAGACGTTCACATCACAGGACATATATAGAAAACATAAATATCGAAAACCAAAAAATAATAATAACATATCCGCATCATCTCACGTTCATCGTCTGAAAAATAAAAAACCTAATACATGGAGTCATGAAATAATGTCTATTGTCCAAAGTTCTTTTAAACAAAAAACAATTTAATTATTGCCATGCGATTTCACTTACAAATCCCTCCTTTCGCATGTCAATAATTCTCAGCAATGCCCAGACTTGTAATATGTTTTTTCATGACATCATAACTCAAATTCTTTGTCATTATATCTGCCTCCAGTTCAGATGAATTTACATATTTTGTTTCAATTTCTCCTTTAGCTTTTTCATCTTTCACAAAATGATGTTTTCTATTGATATGTTTGTTACGATTATTCACTCTTGGGTTTTTGATCCAATCAATTACGGACTGACTATCAGTACTGACTTCTATTGGACGCTTTACCATCTCTGCTTGATTTAATTCTTCCAAGAGACCCATTAGCCATTTTCCTTCACAAACTGCATCACACAAACTTAAAAGCTCAGATTCCATTGTTGAAAGCGCAACCAGTTTCTGCTTATTACTTTTCCATCCTATTAATGATTCTCCTATTTTTACGATATATCCACCAAATGATTTTGAATCTTGTGTAGTACACCAGCTAGCATCAGAACAAAGTGATAATTGACCCTTTTTACCTTTAATTCGAAGTTTGTAGTTTTTTGTGCCTTGGATATAACGCAAAACTCTCTTCACTGCCTGTAAATGAATTTCTCTAGGATCTTTTGCATATTGAGACAAATTACTTAAAGTGAAAGCTAAATCTGGCCTTGTTCCTCTTACTAGATATCCTATACTTCCAAGCATTTCTTGATATACTGTCTCATCAATTTTATTTTCACCTTCATATTCATCTAAATTTATTCCGAGTACACCAGGAGTTTTCACACTTTTACAATTTTCCATATCAAATCTTTCTAAAATCTTTTCTGCATATTTAGTTTGACCTAATAAAAATTCTCCGTTGTTTTCTTCAATATCAATACCGAGGAATTTGATATTTTTCTTCTGCTCTTTAATTTTCGCTTCTTTATTCAATTGTTGTATGAATTTATTTATCAAATCTTCGGATTCACTAACGACTATAACATCATCTACATAGATTCCAACTGTAATAAATTCATTATCTTTTTTATTGACAAATACACAAGGGTCTGCTTTGCATGGTTTTAATCCTATCTTATCAAATATTTTAACCAATTTTTCATACCAGCACCTTCCTGCTTCAGGCAATCCATATAAATTTCCTGTCACGAGTAATATTTTCCCTCCTTCAATTTGTAGGCCTTCAGGTGGATTCATATAAACAGCAGTTTCTAGATCTGCATTCAGATAAGCTGTTTCTACGTCGAAAAATCTAGTTTTGTAGCCTTTCATTGCTGCGACTGCCAATAAAGTTCTAAATGATTCAGTTTTCATTACTGGACTGTACGATTCTTGATAATTTGTTCCAAATTTAAGTCTTGATCCGTCTGCTACTAACCTAGCTTTATATTTTACATCTTCACCGCTTTCTTTTATATTAAAAATCCATTTGCTTCTCAGTGCTTTCACATCTTTTGGTTTGTCAACAATTTTCCATGTTTTGTGTTCTTCTAACGAATGTAATTCCTTTTTGATTGCTTCTATCCATTTATCCTTATTTTTAGAATTTAATACATCTTTGTAATTCTTTGGAACTTCCTCGTGCACTAGATTTGCTAAATACTTTGGATTCGGTTTCCTAATTCGTGATGATCTTCTATGTTCTCCAGAAAACTTATTTTTATTACTTTCTTTTTCTTGTTGTTCTTTATTTTCACTAATTATATTATTTATTTCATTTCCCTCTGTCTCAGGAACATTCGAATCATTTGTCAACCTAATTGTTTCTTTTTCCTGATTTAATTCTTCATCATTTTCATCGGAATTGTTCTCTTCTTGTTCATCTATTATATTCTTATTACTGATAATATTGATGTATTCAAATTCATCAGTCATTTCTTCTTTATTTACTATATCTTCATACCCCATTTTTTCTTCTATAAACACAACATCTCTGCTTTCACGTATTCTCTTTTCCTTTACGTCATATAATCTGTATGCTCGACGATCTCTTGAATATCCGATAAATACTGCAGGTTTTGCTCTTACATCAAATTTCTTTCGATTGATGTCATCGTTGCGATAAAAAGCTTTACATCCAAATACTTTCATATGTTTTACTGTAGGCTTATTACTTGACCATAATTCTAACGGCGTTTTCTTTCTTGTAGCCGTTGGAGTAACATTATGTATGTAAACTGCTGTTGACACTGCTTCGGCCCAAAAAGATAAAGGTAGTTTTGCTTCTATCAGCAATGTTCTTGCTGTATTAATAATTGTACGATTAGCTCTTTCAGCAATCCCGTTGCTTTGAGGACTATGAATTGTTGTTCTTTCATTCTTAATACCCTTTCTTTTATAATAATTCATGAGCTGTTCGTTAGTAAATTCTCCACCGTTATCTGATCTCACTGCTTTTACTTTCTTGCCAGTTTCATTTTCTCTTCTCTCTATTATATTTATAATTCTTTCTTTTGCTTCATCTTTACTTCTTAAAAAATCTACAAAATATCTTCTACTATATTCATCTACTACCATTAACATGTATTTATTTCCTCCTAATGAGTGTACTGTCATTGGTCCACATAAATCAACATGTAGCCGCTCTAAAATACGTGTTGTTCCTTCTATCACTTGATTAAATGGCATTCTCGTTAATTTTCCTTGAATACATATTTCGCATTTTGTTTCTTTACCATCTATCTCTTCTAATCCCCTTACAAGATTTTCTCTTGACATTCTTTGCAAGTATGCATAATTTATATGCCCAAGTCTTCTATGTCATAGTTCTTCCTTAGATTCCTTTGTTTGTAAACACGATTCGTTTCTATCTTCAATTATTTCTCGTACAGCTAAATTTATTTTAAATGTATTATCTTCAAAAGTTCCTTGAGCAATTAATTCGCCTGTGTTCTTTTCATAAATGGCTGCTCCTTCATTATTAAATATCACATAATTTCCTTTTCTGACTAAACTTGGAACTGACATCAAATTTTCTCTTAAATTAGGTACACAAAGAACATCTGTAAGTTTTATATTTGATTCGCCAAATTTCTGATCACAAGCAGTAACATGAACATTTCCGCGATATTTTGCTTGTATTGATCGCTCGCTGTCAGCAGTTGCAATTTCTACATCTTCAGGTTTTCCATCTACAACGATATCTTCTCTATGCGTCATATGCGAAGTGCAAGCTGAATCTAACATCCAGGTTATTTTCCTATTATTTTCAGATTCTTTACACTCATTTTTATCAAATTCATCTGTGTGCAATGCATGTTCATTTGTAAAACATGTATATTCCTTTATTTTCTTGTTTGAAACATTATTATTCTTGTTAAAATTCTTATTGTTCTGTGCATATTCTCTCATATCCTGAAATGCTTTAACTTTATTACTAGAAAAATTTTGAAAATTTTTGATTGGTAAATATTCTCTATTATTTCGCGAGTGTGTCATATTCGATTTATTATAACAATTCCGCGCTACATGATTTGGCTTTCCGCACGCGAAGCAATAAATTCTTTTCTTTTCATTAGCCCTAAATGCTTTAAAATCGCTTTCGTGAAATCTATCATATTTTCTTTCATATCTCAATAAAGTTTCTCGCATCACTTCGTAAGTAATATTTGGGTTTGACGATATCGCAGTTGTTACTTCACTATATTTCTTTGGGAGTCCTTCTATAATAAATCCTATTAATTCGCTTTCATCAATTTCTGTACCCAATTCTAATATTTCATTTGCGATACCTTGAGCTCTTATTAAATATTCTTCAATTGTTTCCCTTTCTTTTTTTTCTATTCTCGCCAGATTAATTTTTAATTGAATTTTTCTTTGCTTCTCAATTCCTGCATAACGTTTTTTAAGTAGTTCCCATAATTCTTTAGCTTTCTTAACTCTTCTAACTGCCATTGTTTGTTCTGCTGACAACGTTAATATAATTATACCATATACTTCATCATTTTTTTCTAACCATGTTTTATGCACTTTTAAACTAGCGGGATCCTTTTCATTTTTTATCGGTTCATCATTTTCGATAACATCAAATAAATGCTTCGACTTAATTAAAGCTTCAACCCTCATACTCCATAACGTATAATTTTTACTTGTTAAGGGCTCTATTCTAGGAATTCCAAACAAATTTGACTCAGACATAGTTAAAATACTTTATCTTCCTGAATATTTTATGTACATATAAAATTCTTACCTCTTAAATTTATCCTATTGGCGGTTATTCCAATCGGAGAAATTATTTTCTTCCATTAGGCCTAATTCCACTCAATTCATATTTTTATTTTATTTATTTCTGCACTCAAAACACAAACATTTTCTCTAAAACCACCGCTCTTCTACCAAAATGTTAATAATTTTCGTAATATTTAGATGAAATTATAATATTTTGTACGATAAATATAACTTCTTCTATAAATACAGAAAACATTTATTAGACGTTCACATCACAGGACATATATAGAAAACATAAATATCGAAAACCAAAAAATAATAATAACATATCCGCATCATCTCACGTTCATCGTCTGAAAAATAAAAAACCTAATACATGGAGTCATGAAATAATGTCTATTGTCCAAAGTTCTTTTAAACAAAAAACAATTTAATTATTGCCATGCGATTTCACTTACATTTAGTTTATAACTAACAGTACACATTTGGAAGCGAAATGAGACCATTATGGCAGCAGGATTTAAAATTTCCCTTATCTGAAGAAATATTAATTATTACAGTTGTTACCATGGTACAACTTCTGAAAAATTTCTTCACAAGTTTTCATTATGTGAAGCCAGGAAACCAAAGCTACTCCCACCTGAAAAGTTTATGTATATATTAAATTTTGTCCGCGCGATAAAAGGCACAATTATGCAAGAATCATCTTCAAACTCGTCAAGTACATTGAGATGGTTAATATCTCAGTGGGAATTCCAAATGAGCAAAATCGGCCCAAGGGTGTGGTAATTGGGAAGAGTTCAAAAATTTGAATACCATCTTAACATGGCTTTCACAAAACCAGCTCTTACAAAACAATAGCAGGAAAAAAAATAAAATTTTTTCGTTTCAGCAAGTTGCCAACAATAATAATAATAAATAAAAAAAAAAAAAAAAAAAAAAAAAAAAAAAAAAACATTAAAATTCTCACTACAACAATTATTTTATTATTGCAAAATTTCCTCCTGAAAAATGAAAACAAAATTATTTGCTCTTTCGTATTTAAGCATTTTCTCTTTAGTTATTTAAAGTAAAATTATTTAAATTTGTATAATTTGGCGAACGATTTGGCGAAATTGGTTGACGTGATAATCAAGTAGTAGCCAATTTACACTTTTCATATTTCACAAAAGATTCCTACATAGACATCATATACACAATAGGTTTAGCACGATTATCTTGCAACTACAATGTGGCAAAATCCTCGTTTTAGAATACCAAAGAAATTTATGTATATTTTATTATTTTCTATCATTTTAAACAGCAATTAACAATAAATAAAAAGTAACTGTAGAACAAAACAACAAATACAATTTCAAAAAAGAAAAAAATGAAAGTAAATAAACAACTTATCATCAGATAAACAACTATAGCTGGGTTACCATACAAGGCAAATAATGCCATTTTGGCGCCAGTGAGATACCTCGATGAGTATATGACCAAATCTGTGTCAAAATTTCCATATTTGGAAAAAACTTTAATCGGTATTTATACTACATTTTCCCTACTTATGTATAGTGAAAAAACTTTGACACAGATGTCATGTATGCACCACATTGGCGCAATTTTTTTCTGGCGCCAATTTGGAGAAAACTTGGTTTTTAATTACCAATTTCATAAATATTTTTAAATTATTTTCTATTATTTGAAATTAAATGAGTGGTTTTCATATGTATTGAAATGTCCGAAATTATTACAGAAAATAATTGACTGCATCACCCTCGTTGAAAAGAATCAGTATATATTTCAACTTGCGCATTAGCAAGCTTATCAAATCATATCTCTGTTTAAACATTTCTAAAAACATTTACTCTATCATACTTATGATAGTTGAACTTAGTTGAACTTTCTAAATAAAAAGTGCATCTAAAAATTTTTATAGACATTCACAAACTCTTAATTGTTTTAATTAACTCTTCTATTTTAAATTTTGAAATTTATGCATTTTAATATTGTAAAAACTTTAGGTTCGCTCAGAAGAAATTGGGCAACCATTTGTGAAACAATTGTACTTTTTTTTTTTTAAATAATAAATGTTAGGTGGGGCTTGTTGAGCTCAAGCCACATGGTAGGCCTCCCCACCTAACTGAATCTGAATCTGAAAAAAAAAAAAAAAAAAAAAAAAAAAAAAGTTAAATTAATAGCTATAGAACAAAATGATTTATATTATTTTAAAAAACAAAATGAAAGTTAATAAATAGTTTATTAATAAATAAACAACCATAGTCGGTTTACTATGTGAGGCATAAAATCGCCATTTTGTTGCAATCGTGCGAATGTGTTGCGTATATGACATCTGCGCCAAAGCTTTAAAAAGTTGCAATTAAATTATTTTACAGTTTGGATGAGGAAAACATTTATACTAAAATTTAAACATTATACGCATTTTTTTTCTTTTTTTGCTATAACTGCTATTTATATATTTACAATTAAACATAAAAAAATATCCTAAAAATGCTCTCACACATTTAAAAGAGAGTGAGAGAATTTAGATATTGCGAACATCGCTCCGGCTTATGCCTTCTTGGCATAAAATCGCATTGTTTGATGACAAAAGTAAATTCAAACACCCAAATAAACAAAAGACATTCAATTAACAGATAAAAACATTTTTAAAAGTAATTCTGCTATTTTGTCCTGTAAGACACATAATGGTAGAATTAGATTTTAAAAATGTTTTTTTTTTTTTTTAAATAGAAAAATGTTATTTACGTTTTATCTAATAAAATATTTAAAATACATTTTTGTTTTAGCCTGCGCGAAGGAGAATAGCGAAATATTGATTGAAGAAATATTGAAGAGGAAATGGTTGATTAAAAAAGACTGGTAAATTTTATTCAGCAGGAATTTTTTATTTCAAAATGTTGAATTTATCTATAGTAATAACGCATAATTGCATAAATTTCCTTTGAATTGCAAAATTTTTCCTTCAGTATTACTTGGTTATACCGTCGACCAATTTCGCCAAATTATACAAATCGCCAAACTATTTGCCAGATTATGTAGATTAGCATAAGTTTTTATTTAAATAACGAAAAACAAATTAGCAGAGCATATATAAAAGTAGAAATAAAATGTCGAATTAAAAATCACTTGATGACATAATTAATATTTATATTATTATATGTCAA
Organism: Maratus speculifer; assembly: GCA_964019185.1. NCBI lineage: Eukaryota > Metazoa > Arthropoda > Arachnida > Araneae > Salticidae > Maratus > Maratus speculifer. The sequence continues at coordinate 262,238,500 of OZ025301.1, forward strand.
GTGAATGTGATATTATTACGATCATCCATTATTGACATTTAATCTTGGAATTTGGCGGTAGATTTTTAATCGACGGGATAATATTTCCTTCTTCAGTTTCTAAATTTTAAAACTGTAATTTTTCCTGTAAGTGAAATTGACGAAATGGCGCAAGAAAAATTAAATTAACAATAAAAACATTTGCAAAAAGAAATAAAAGAGTTATACTCATATCTATATAATTTATGATTAAATATTAAAATATACTCTAAAAATTATCTTCACTTGAAAAAAATAAATAAATAAATAAACATTATTGCGACCATTAAGAACCTAAGTCAGGCATTAAGTCAGTAGTGCATTTTCGGCTTAAAAACACATTCTTTGGCGACTAAAGCAAGATGAAAATGGTATAGAAACGAATAGTAACTCACAACTTACAGTGTCTTTTACAATCAGATCAGCTTTTTTCTGCTGTAAGTTATATTATACGGAAATTCGATAAAAAAAGAGAAAGAAAATAATAAAACGGGAAATAACTATCATTCAAAATTCATTTAATCAATTTCTGAAATTCATGTTTTTATTCTAACACCAGAGATAAGTCGCCAAAAGTTGAACTAACTGTTATATTTCACGTTAATTTATTTTTTAAACATTTACAAATATTTTTTTCATTTTCAAGATAAATATATTTTTATAATATTACGCCTCATTTAAGCGGTCTTTCTTTATTATTATTAATATTATCAGTAGTTATTTTCTACTATTATTTGCAAGATATTTGTAATATTTCTAATAGATATAGCCATTTTAATTCTTTTAGCAATTATAATTTTCGCCAAAAACAGCCACTGGCAACCCTTTTGTCAAAAATAACCGAAAAATACGAAATTTACAACGAAAATTCAGAGTTATCCCTGTAAATTTGAATCATAAACCTTCAGAAAAATATTTCCTATCGAATGATACAATCGGCAAAAAAAATCCATCGGGTAGTTTTTGAAAACACTCGTTTGGAAGTTTCATAACTTCTGCTTTATAATATATATGATGATACACAAAACTGAGTAAATAGTGATAAATATTTAAAATAAACTAAGAAATAGTTTTCAAACAAATTTTATTTGAAAATACATATTTTTTCTCTATTCGGTAGTGTAAAAATTTAAAATCTGCGTAATTTAGAAATTTAAATATTGCAACAAAGTTGATAAAAACTGAAATTTAATAAATTGCTTTTGTCGACCGTTAAAATGATGTCAACGTTACGCACGAACAAGTTTGTCTTTTATGATAAAAATAGTATTGACATACCGATTGCCAGCACAATTTTCTGTATTTTAACAGATATTTTTTCTTTTATTTAAAGTGTTGGCATCCGAGTACAAATATTTAAAAATTCTATGCATTTACGAATTGATATTTTTTATAAATGTGACACAAAAAGTGCGACTTTGGATTTGAAAACAACCTGGCATAGTGATACATCGGTATTAAAGGAATCAAGTGACTGATTCTTCTACCGCACTTGGTGTACAATCCCTTCAGCTCCATGAAATCTTGAATCATCTCCCAACTTCCGATGTCCAGCTGATTTTCAACTTCCGGGCAGCATCGAAAAATATCTGTTTGTACCGACTCGCTCCTCCCTGTTATCTGCTATACTATAAACTAATATCTTTATTTATACAGCTCCGTATACAATTGAATCTTTACGGTGAATGTTCATAAGTACTCAATATGCTTTTGGATTTCTTGACTGCCCTTTTCAATGCTTATTTCGTCGGCCATTTTATTTTGGAGAATAGCTTCCTTTTATATACTAATAATAAAAAAAGCACTTCATCAGATTTTCTGAGTAGTTGGGCTTTTAGGATGTCATATTTTTCTTTTCTTTAGTGACCGTTTCATTTCTTTATAAAAATTCATTTAAAAAAAATGTCAAAATTTGAAAATCTATAGAAAACTTTTATTGATCTTATTTCTTTACAAAACAGTAGAAAACAAATTTCCTTTTTAGGTGCATTTGTAATTATATATAAATACGTAGCACCTATAGTTGTCCGTCTGTCCACACATAACAAATCAAAAACTATCCAAGCGAATCGTTTGAAATTTAATATATATAATTATTACACAATCTTGTCGAGTCATTTCGAAGTTTATGAAAATCGGATGTATTGTTCAAAGTGTTCCGTTATATTACGGCCAATGGGAAAAAATAATCAGAAGCCTTTTAAATGGTCTTAAAATCTTTCAAACAAAATAAAATTGATATGCTTCTATGAAGTATTTACTAAAATATACATTTTGTACAATCTGAGGTGCAAAGAATATTTGGTTTTCATTTACAGAGCCACACAAAAATGTTGCATTACATAATCATATAGGGGGACGTGTTATAATTGTATTAAACTAATTAACATTTTATGAAAGTGATATAAATTAATGAGGATTACTACAAATTACTTCCTGTATAATAGAAAGCAGATAGTATTTACAGGGACACACAAAATATTTCGACTACTGTAATGTATACTGTTATACCAAGTTTCTGAATATTTTTTAAACTTCGTTGTAGTACGGACGCAATTCATTTGCTAAGTTTGACGTGCAATTTCTGATTTGCTTTTTTAAGTTTTGGTTTCTGAGTAAGATTATTTAAAAATTGTACGCATTTACGAATTAATATATTTTTTAAATGTTTCAAAACAAATTGAGACATTGAATTTGAAAAAGTGCTTATCAGACGCGTAGTGGTACATCTCCATTACTAGAATCAAGTGAATTCTACCGCACTTGGGGTACAATCCCTTCAACTTCATCAAATCTTGAATCATCTCCCAAATTCCGGTGTCCAGCTTATTCTCAACTTCCGGGCAACATCCAAACATATCTGCTTAGACGATCCACTCCTCCCTATTATATGCTATACTATAAACTAATAACTTTATTTAATATATCTTTATTTTCTTTATACTTAAAACTTTATTTATGTAGCTCCGTTTACAATCGAATCTTTACGGTAAATGTCCATAAATACTCAATATGCTTTTGGATTTCTTTACAGTCTTCTTCAATATTTATCCCTTCGGGCATTTTATTGGGGAGAATAGCTTCCTTTTATATATTAAGAAAAAAGCTCTTCATCAGGTTTTCTGAATAGTTGGGCTTTTACGATGGCATTTTTTTCTTTTCTTTAGTGACCGTTTCTTTAAAAAGCATATTAAAGAAAAATGGCAAAATTTGAAAATCCATAGAGAACTTTTATCGTTTTTAATTCTTTACAAAATACTTAAAATGATATTTCTTTTTCTTTTCTTTTATTTATTTATTGTATTTTTTCATGATGATTCCACACTTAAAGTAACAAAATTAAACTATCGTTATAAAGACACCCTGCTAGTGTCGCTCTACCGACTCCTGTAGAAAGTACCACTGTAAAGAGAAAGCTCTTTTTAAAGAGTTTTTGCGAAATTGGTCTTGTCTTTTTATGCATTGCACCAAAGGTAAGATGCTTGAAATATCTACACATGTATTTTGATATCCCAGTATGTTGTTTCGATTAGTTTTACTCGATTGTTACTTATCAAAATAATTTGCTGGTGCAGAAAAAATATTTATTAAGTTAAAACTACATGTACAAAATACAGTCATTAGAATGCCAATATTACAAAAATAACGGCTTTATAAAAAATACTTCAAAGGCGTGCCAATATTGTCAAATATTGGAATTAAAAATAAAATTATTATAAAAAAAATTAAAAGTTTTTCCAAAGAAAAATTTGAGTGTTTTTACAGTGTTAGTAACTGACTAAGAACATTTTTAAATTTTTCATGTATTTATTGATGAATAATTTTTCGTAAATGTGTCAGAAAAAATGAGACATTGGATTTGAAGACAACCTTATCAGTGGCATAGTGGTATATCTCTATTATTAGAATAGAGCGAACGATTGCTCTATCGCACTTGGTGTACAATCCCTTCAACTCCATCAAATCTTGAATCATCTCCCAACTTCCGATGTCCAGCTGATTTTCAACTTCCGGGCAGGCATCGAAACATATCTCTTTAGACGACTCACTCCTCCATGTTATCTGCTATACTATAAACTAATATCTTTATTTATATAGCTCCGTATACAATCGAATTTTTACAGTGAATGTTCATAAACATTCAATATGCTTTTGGATTTCTTGACTGCCCTTTTCAATGTTTATTCCGTCGGACATTTTATTGGGGAGAATAGGTTCCTTTTACATATTAAGGAAAAAACACTTCATCAAATTTTCTAAATAGTCGGACTTTTATGATGTCATATATACATTTTTTGTCTTTAGTGACCGTTTCGCTTCTTTATAAAAAAAAAATAAAAAAAATGGCAAAATTTGAAAATTCAGAATTTTTTTTTTTTTTTTATCGTTTTTTAGCTCACAGGCTTTCATAGCCTGAGAGCTTATGTGCCCGCCCGTTCTGTATGTATGTTCGTACGTAACGCGATAACTCATGATAAAAATATCCGATCCACTTGAAATTTCGTACATAGGTATATCCTGATAAGGCGCTTCCCTGATTAGTTTTTGGAGTTCATTCGATATGTATAAGAGGGGGACGGGGGCTCATGCCCCTTCCCTTAATTGATATAAATTGGTTTTTCATGCAGAATTAAGTTTTCGTTCAAAATTTAGATATAGTATCATTCTGATGGGGCGATTCCGTGACTGTTATTTGGTGTTCATTAAATAAATATAAACAGGGGGAACGGGGGTTGTAATGCCCCTCCCCTTAATTTATATAAATGGGTTTTTCAAGCAGAATTGTCAGATTTGGTTCAAATCTCTGAATAGTTTTGGAAGTTTAATGGTTAAATATAAAAGAGGGGGATAACTCTTTTAAAACTATAGAAATGCTAAATGGGTTTTTATTAAGAATTATCTGATTTGCTCTGAATTTCAGATGTAGATTTTTTATATGATAAAGCATGTCCTTGATAGTTTGGGAGGTTCAATGATCAAGTATAAAAAAAAAGGAAAGAGCTGTTTCCCCTTATTAATTTTTTTTTTCGAACAGAATTAACCCTTGAAAATATAAGGCTGTAATGTACAATCAGTGTGCGTAGCCTGTGAGCTCAATGCCATCAGTTTAACTGGGCAATATTCTTTTTATAATTATTTACAAATCAGAAGGAAAGATATTTTCATTTTCACTTTTTTCTGTCTTTACAAAAAGAAAGTGTTGGTTAGGTGAAAATTTCCGATGTAATTCTGGTTTTCGACGGAATTACATGCTATAGGGGTCAGAGATTTCAAAAAACAAGTTTTTTAAAAATGCCTGTCTGTGAGTCTGTCGGTGTGTCAGTCAAATTTTGTGGGCGCTCAATCTCAAGAACTAGGGGACGGATTCCTAAAAATTCAGATTCATTAGTCCTTAATATAACATGGTACGGAATATATTTGGGTGTAAATCGTAGAACATGTGATGCTGCTATGCGGTATTATTCATGATTATCGCAATAGCTCTATCTCATGAACTAATGCACAAATTTTAGTAAAACTTCAGATTCTATTAGTCCCTGATACAAATTAGTATTTTTTAGTTTTTGGAGGAAATCTAACAACAGGTGGCGCTGCTATGCAGCATTTTTCCTGAATATTAGCTGTATCTTCAGGAACTAATGAACGGATTTTCATCAAATTTCAAATTCATTTACAGCTTGAAATAAATTGTTTACATTAGATTTTGGTGTAAATTATCTAACCAATGACATTGCTATGTTTTTTTTTTTCTAGAAGTATTAACGTGTATGAGACCGAAGAAAATTTTGGGATTGCAACATCCATCTAGTTTTTCATTTATTTTAAGTGTTCGCATCTAAGTAAGAATATTTAGAAATTTGCAAATTATTATTTTTTCTAAATGTGTAAAAAAAATTGCGACTTTGAATTTGAAAGCAAAATTATCTGTGGCTTAGCGGTACATCTCCATTTCTAGAATCGAGTGAATGATACCGCCTCCGCACTTGGTGTACAATCCCTTCAGTTCCATCAAATCTTGAATCATCTCCCAACTTCCGATGTCCAGCTGATTTTCAACTTCCGGGCAGGCATCGAAATATATATGTTTATAAGACTCACTCCTCTATGTTATCTGCTATACTAGAAACTAATATCTTTATTTATACAGCTCCTTATACAATCGAATCTTTATGGAGAATGTTCATAAGTACTCAATATTCTTTTGGATTTCTTTACTGCCCTTTTCCCCGTCGGGCATTTTATTGGGGAGAATAGCTTCCTTTTACATAGTAAGAAAAAAGCACTGCACCAGATTTTCTGAATTGTTGGGCTTTTGGTCTGTAGTATTTTTCTTTTCATTAGTGACTGTTTGTTTTTAAAGCATATTAAAGATAAATGGCAAAATTTAAAAATCCATGGAAAACTTTTATCGTTTTTAATTCGTTACAAAATACTTAAAACAATATTTCTTTTTCTTCTTTTATTTATTTATTGTATTTTTTCATGATGGTCCCACGCTGCAGGTAACAAAATTAAACTCTCGTTATAACGACACCCTGCTAGTGTCGCTATACTAGCAGCTTAGAAAATGCCATTGTAAAGAGAACGCTTTTTATAAAAGTTTTCGCAAAATTGAACTTGTCGTTTTATGCATTGTGCCAAAGTTAAGATGTTTGAAAGATCTAGATATGTATTTTGAGACCCCAGTATAATATTTTGATTAGTTTTATTCTATTGATACTCATCAAAAAAATTTGTTCGTGCAGAAAAAATATTTATTAAGTTAAAACAATATGTTAAAAATATTGTCATTGGAATGCCAATATTACAAAAATAGCAGCTTTATAACAGAAATATTTAAAAGGCGTGCCAATATTGTCAAATATTAGAATTAAAAAATAAAATTATTAAAAAATTAATTAAAAATTTTTCCAAAGTAGAATTTCAGTTTTTTACAGTCCTAGTAACTGAATAAGAATATTTGTAAATTTTATGTATTTACTGATGAATATTTTATCGTAAATGTACCAGAACAAATGCGACTTTGGACTTGAAAACAACCTTATCAGTGGCATAGTGGTCTTTCTCTATTATTAGAATCTAGTGAACGGTTCCTCTATCGCACTTGGTGTAAAACCCCTTGAACTCATCAAATCTTGAATCATATCGAAATTTCCGATGTCCAGATGATTTTCTACTTCCGGGCAGGCATCGAAACATATCTCTTTAGACGACTCACTACTCCAAGTTATCTACTATACTATAAACTAATAGCTCCGTATACAAACGAATCTTCATGGTGAATGTTCATAAATACTCCATATGCTTTTGGATTTCTTGACTGCATTTTTCAATGTTTATCCCGTTGGCATTTTATTGGGGAGAATAGCTTCCTGATACATATTAAGAAAAAAAACACTTCATCAATTTTTCTGAATAGTTGGGCTTTTAGGATGTCATATTTTTCTTTTCTTTAGTGACCGTTCCTTTATCAAATACGTTTAAAAAAATGGCAAAATTTGAAAATCTATAAAAATTTTTGTCGTTTTTAATTTTACACAAAACAGAAGAAAAAGTATTTCCTTTTTTACTTTCTTCTGTCTTTACAAGAAAAAAGTATTGGATTCGTGAAAATTTTAGATTTCCGATTTTCTACGGATTTACACGTTTTAGGGGTGAGAGATTCGAAAAACAAGTTTTTACAAAATGTCTGTCTGTATATCTGTTACTGCGTAAGTCTGTTTGTCTGTATGCGATCCAAATTTTGTGGGAGCCCTATCTCAAGAATTTGAGAACGGAATTTCATAAAAATTGGGATTCCATTAGTACTTGATAAAATATGGTTCTGATTATGTTTTGATGTAAATCACACAACTGGTGACGCTGTTATGTGGTATTATTCATGATAATAGCAATAGCTCTATTTCAGGAACTAATTTACGAATTATCACTAAACTTCAGATTCAGTTAGTCTCTGATATAAATTAGTAGTCTGTAGTTTTTAGAACAAACGGATTAAAAGGTATCGCTTCTATTGAGTTTCTTTTTACGATATCTGCATTAATTCTATCCCAAATACTAATTCACGGATTTTCATCAAATTTCTGATTCTGTTAGAACTTGAAGAAAGTTGTAGCTGATTAGATTTTGGTGTTAATTAGCTAACCGGTGACACTGCTATGTTTAATTTTTCTGGAATTATTAACGTGTATGAGATAGGAGAAAGTTTTTGGATTGCCACATCCGACTAGCTTTTTTCCTATTTTAAGTGTTGTCATCTGAGTAAGGATATTTAAAATATCTATGCATTTACGAATTAGTATTTTTTCTGAATGTGTTAAAAAAATTGCGACTTTGAATTTGAAAACAATCTTATCAGTAGCATAATGGTACATCTACATTACTAGAATGAAGTGAGGGATTCCTCTACCGCACTTGGTGTAAAACCCCTTTTACACTCCATCATATCTTGAATCATCTCAACTTCCGACGTCCAGCTGATTTTCAACTTCCGGGCAGCATAAAAACATTATCTGTTTATACCGAATCACTCCCCCATGTTATTTGCTACTATAAACTAATATCTTTATTTATACAACTCCGTATACAATAGAATCTTTACGTTGAATGTTCATCAATACTCAATATGCCTTTGGATTTCTTTATTGCCCTTTTCAATGTTTATCTCCGTCGGACACTTTATTGAGCAGAATCGTTTCCTTATACATATTAATGAAAAAAAAAAGCACTTCATCAGATTTTCTGAATAGTTGGGCTTTTACGATGTCATATTACTTACCCATCATACGTAGTATAGGGTAAGTATTGCAATCGTTTTGAAAATCGAAAAATTTTTTTGACGGATTTACACGTTTTAGATAGTGGAGATTCCGAAAAACATATTTTTAGAAAAAAAAAATTTGCCGTCCATCTGTCTGTCTGTCTGTCTGTAAACGCTCTATTTCCCGAACAAATTGAGATAGAGACTTGAAATTTTGTATGTGTTAGTATGTAAGAATGGGACGAAGCCTATTTAATATCAGCAACCTCGATTATCCGGAACTATTTTTTTCGGATCCTCGAAAAATTCGTTCTTATGCAAAGTATATAAAAATTTTCTAATTTTTTTGTTTTAAGAAATGGACGTAAAAGGCAATAAAATAACACACATTTTGCATATAGAACGAAGTCGGTCGGACTATTAGTTGCCGAGATATTTGTAATCCTGTTTTCCACATTCTTCGATTTTTCATGACCCTGTATTTCATTATAATTTCAATTCAGAGGTATATTTTAATTGGAAATGAGACGCTTAATCCGACGCAGTTAATTGTTAGTTAATAGAATTATTATTTTTGGAGTTATAAGGATGTTTCTTTTACGCAGTTCGGTACTACTTGAGTAGTTTGGCGTTTTATATAATTTGTCGAAATTGGTACATCAGCAGTTCTTTAATAAAGCATTACTATGTATATTAACAATATTTAAATTTTGTTTATGAATTGCAATGCATTGTATAAATAGTTTTCACATGTTTTATTTTCATATACATATCCATGATGGGTAAGTATTACGGTGGCCCCAAACGACTAGTTTTCCTTTAGTGATCGTTTCGTTTCTTTATAAGATTCATTAAAATAATGTCAAAATTTGAAAGTCTATAGAAAACTTTTATCAATTTTAATTCTTTACAAAACAGTTGAAAACACATTTCCTTTTTAGGTGCGTTCGTAATTATGCAAATACGTAGCACCTATAGTTTTCCGTCTGTCCACATACAGCAAATTAAAAACTACCCAACCGAATCGTTTGAAGTTTAATATATATTACACAATCTTGTCGAGTCATTTCGAATTTTATAAAAATCGGAAGTATTGTTCAAAGTGTTCCGTTATACACTGCTCAAAACAATTAAAGGATATTTGAAGTTTTATATGAAATAAAGATATAAACGAAATTTTTTTTGCCGAAAATAGAAGAACAGAATCACAAATGCAAATTTTTCTGGTTTTCAAACTGTGGAGTATGCAAATTTTGAGTTCGACGTCAAAAACGTCGCTTCAGCGGCAGCGAATGAAATTTGACTTTCAACTGGATAAAAGAGAATGAAGACAAGGATGATCGGCATTCAGTGATTGCTTTGTTTCGATGAGTACGATGTCTCAGCGAAGTCATTTGACAGATTCAGAAGCTTGGAGAATTGTTGGTAGGTTAGAAGGGGGCCAAACTTAAGCCGAAGTAGCACAAGCCATTGGAGTGTCACAAAGTGTCATTTCCAGGATCTGGAACCGTTTTTTAGAGAGTGGATGTGCAGGCCGAAGACCAGGGCAAGGTCGTAGACGGACAACAACGCCCAATTAATATCGGTATTTAGCGTTAACAGCTCGGAGACACCGAAACATGAACGCTACTCTTCTCCAACAACACCTTCGCTCGGCTACAGGCATCACGATTTCAACTCAGACTGTCCGAAACCGGCTCCATGCTGTAGGTCTGTACGCTCGCCGACCGATGGTATGTGTTAGATTAACACCAAGGCATCGTCGCGACGCAGGGAGTGGGCAACCGAGCATGTCAACTGGAGGAGAAATGAATGGAGCAATTTTCTGTTTTGTGACGAGTCCCGTTTTTCTGTGCATCCGGTTAATAGGCGTATTTTCATCTGGAAGGACCGTGGCAGTAGGAATAATCCTGCGTTCGTGCACGAAAGTGTCAGATTTGGCGGTGGAGGAGTGTTGGTGTATGGTGGCATCTCCATTGACGGGCGCACTGACCTCTACATCATTCGAGATGGAGCTCTGACTGGTCGCCGATATAGGAATGAGATCCTCAGACCTATTGTAGCCCCTTATGCTGCAGCAATCGGAGATAACTTCATTTTAATGGACGATAACTGCAGGCCACATCGTGCAAACCTGGTGGAGGATTTCCTTTTCGAAGAAGGAATCGTTCGAATGGAATGGCCAGCGTGTTCTCCAGACATGAATCCAATCGAGCAGGTTTGGGACGCTCTAGGAAGACGAGTTTCTGGCCACCAACAATCCCCCACAAACTCTCCAAGAATTAGAAAGAGCTCTTCTGAAAGAGTGGGGCAGAATACCCCAACTCGTCATAAATAGCCTCATTGAGTCCATGCCTCAAAGGTATTCAACGTTGCTGGCCGCCCGTGGAAACCATACCCCCTACTGATTTTCTTTGAAGAAAACACCTTTTCTTATTCTTTTTTTCTCATATGCACAAATTGTGGTTTTTTTCCTTTTGTACACAAATGCGCAATAAAATGCATTTTTTTCTGCCAAACATGTGTAATTTATTCTCATATAACCTACTATGTCTGTCGACCATGTATCAATCAGCTAAAAAGTTTCCCAGATACAAAATCCACCTAAAACTGCAATATCCTTTAATTGTTTTGAGCAGTGTATTACGGTCAATGGGATAACAAATATTAAGAAGCCTTTTAAATGGTGTTAAACTTTTTTGAAAAAATAAAATTGATATGCTTCTATGAAGTATTTACTAAAATATACATTTTCTACAGTCTGTGGTGCAAAGAATATTTGTTTTTTATTTGCAGAGCCACACAATAATATGGCATTACATAATCATATAGGGGGACCATTGTTTGGAGCATATTATAATTGTATTAAACTATTTAACATTTTATGAAACTGGTATAAATTAATGAAGATTACTATAAATTACTTTCAGTATAATAGAAAGCAGATAATATTTACAGGGAAAATCAAAATATTTCGAATACTATACTGTAGACTGTTACACCAGGATCTGAGTATTTTTTTAAACTTCGTTGAAGTATGAACACAATTTATTTGCCAAGTTTGACGTGCTATTTCTGATTTTTTTTTTTTTTTTTTTTTTTTTTTTCTGGTCTCTGAGTAAGATTATTTAAAAATTCTAAGTAGTTAAGAGTTAACACATTTTTTAAACATTAAAAAAAAAAAAAAATTGCGACATTGAATTTGAAAAATTTTTCTCAGTCACGTAGTAGTACAGCCCCATTACTAGAATCAAGTGAATGATTCCTCTATTGCACTTGGTGTACAATCCCTTTAGCTCCATCAAATCTTGAATCATCTAACAACTTTCGATGTCCAGCTGATTTTTCAACTTCCGGGCAAGCATCGAAACATATCTCTTTATACGGCTCTCTACTCAATGTTATATGCTTTACTATAAGCTAAAATCTTTATTTATACAGCCCCGTCTACAATCGAATCTTTAGGATGAATGTTCATAAATACTCAATATGCTTTTGGATTTCTTGACTGCCCTTTTCAATGTTTATCCCATCGGGCATTTTATTGGGGAGAATAGCTTCCTTTTACATATTAAGAAACAAGCACTTTAGCAGATTTTCTGAATAGTTGGGTTTTTATGATGTCCTGTTTTTCTTTTGCTTGGTGACTGTTTCTTCATAAAATATATTTAAACAAAATGGCAAAATTTGAAAATCTATAGAAAACTTTTATCGTTTTTAATCCTTTACAAAATACTTGAAAAGATTTTTTTTAACTATTTGGAAAATAGTGATTGTCCTCGATAGAGAACAGGAAAATCTGAAGCATATCTGAAACTTTTTATTGTTTGAATCCTGCAACTTATTTTATTTTATTCATTTTGTGATTGATCCATATTTAATGTCCAAAAATGGAATACTTCTGTTGCCACAATAACCAAAAAAGTAATAAAAACTTTTTAAAAAATAATAATTTGAAAATAAATTGTGATAAAGTTTTCAATCAAATTTCATTTAAAAGTGCATTTTTTTTTCTTTTTTTAAAGATTTATTATATTTTTTCATGATGTTGCCACATTACAGATAAAAAAGTTACAGTAAACTCTGTTTATAACGAAATCCTGCATCGTACTGAAAAGGTTTTGTTATAAAGAATAATCTCTTTTATGAATGTTTTCGTATGACTGATTTTGCCTTTTGATTGATTGCGCCAAAGTTAAGATATTTGAGAAATCTACATGTAGATTTTGATATCACATTATCATTAATTCTATTTTTTTTAATTCAATTGATCGTATTCAAAATAATTTCTTTGTGTAAAAAAAGAACCATATGAATATTGAGACAAGCTCAGAATTTTTATTTATAAACTTGCTAAAACAGTGTACAATGGGATAAAATATAACAGTTTAATATCTACACACCATTTTGCATGACGTTTAAACATTAGAAACAATGATAAAATTATTCCCATAATTTCAACCGAAATACTCAGCCTTTTTAGAGTACACTGTTAAAAGTGAAGGTGACAAACCGGTGCCATTTGGGACCCAGAGGTGAAAAGGCCCTAGAGTCCATTGGAACCCTAGGGTACCATATGGGCTTGGACATGTGGTTGCAGTGCCGACAGGTCTCTTATTGGGTGATTGGAGCTAAATAAGGTGCCATACACTTCGTATTGGCAGCAATGTGGCACCTCATCGGGTGACTGGAACCATGCGCATGCGCTGTGATGTGTGTCTTTCTGTTTTCTGTGACGGCAAGTAAAATCTATGGCTATGAGTGAATGTAGGTGAGCTCGATGGCCGAGTGGTTAGAACGCTGAGCTTGTAATCAGACGTTGTGAGTTCGAATCCTTCGACGGCCAAAAGTCGGTTTGTATATTTTTTAATTTTTTATTATCGGACACTTTGGATTTAGGGTGCCATCTTTTCACCCTAATTAAATTTGTCATTCTGGCTCCTTTAGGGATGTCACCAGTGAGACAAGCTTTCACCCCTAAAAGGTGCAATGTGTCACCATTAGTTTTAACAGTGTAGTTCGGTTGAAACCGCCGAGATAATTTTATCATTGTTTCTAATATTTAAATTTCATGTAAAATAGCATATAAATTTTAAACTGTTATATTTTATCCCACTGCATATTGTTTTAGCAAGTTTATAAATAAATTCTGAGCTTGTCTCAATATTCATACAGTAAACCACAGTGTAAAATCCACTCTTAATTATTGAAAAACGAACTATTTATTAAATTAAAACTGTGTCTAACAATGCGGCTCAAATTAAACGTATCGAAGCTTAAAAAAATGTCACTTAAATATTTTAAATAATATGATTTTAAACCGAAATTTAACCTTTTATGGCACAGCGCGCAATATCTGGTAACACCTAAAAATATTGTAATTTTTATTATGTGCCATGAATTTGGCTAATAGGATCTTTCTTCTTGATGATGAATAAACCAAAAAAGGGAGCAACACTTCTTTTTTGGCTGCAGTAAACAAAAAATTACAATTTGTTCTTTAAAAACAAAAGAAATTCCGATCAAACTATTAGGGTAAGATTTAATTTCTTTATTTTTACAGAATATTTAAAATTATTAAAATTAAAAAAATTGCAGAGTATAAAGCAGATGCAATTAACAAATTTAAGATCATTGAGTTGCAAAATATAACAACACAATATTCCGGGGATCGAACCCGGAACCCTTCGACTTCGATCTCCGGCTTGGGAATTTTTCACATTGTTGGTTCTACACTTAGTTAGCAAGTGATAATTCCCGTATTAAATTATTCAATAATTTCAAGCGTATTTTCACAGCTGAAAAAAAAAATAATAAATACATAAAATATAATTTCGAACCTGTTCACTGCCTCTGACGTTGTATATGTTCCTTGAAAATACGCAAATATGGAAATGAAGTCGATTACGAATATGGGTAAAATTTGATGAAAATCAATTCCATTGAAGTGGATTGAAACACAATTAAAAGATTTCACTCAGACAGACTGACAGACAAAAAAGAAATAATAAGGTTAAGCTTGCCCACATTAAAAAGGCTGTTTTGGTGAAAGTTCTAGAAATTTTTTCGTTTTCGTTTCTTTTTCTATGATTACTAGAAGAGGAATTATGGCCAATTTAATAAACAAGTAGTAATAAGTTAAAAACAGAAATGAGCTGAAAGGCCAGGAGAAATGCAAATAACGTTTCTATGTATGGATTGCCTACGTTTTTTACATAAAATATACTAATAAACTGTAATTGTCACTTCCAGATTAACTGTATAGGAAAAAAAATAATATAGAGAAGATATCTTTAGTGCGATTAATGGAAAATCAATTTTTCCGTTATTTCCATGTAAGGTAAACTTCATTACATAAAGGTTTTAAATTTTTTACAGGCCAAATTTATCCAGGCATATTTTATTTTATTTTATTTTATTTTATTTTATTTCTTTTTTTTCACATTATGCCTTCTAATGCTTTAGTTAATGTATGTTAATCATTAATATGGTGGAATTTTTTTTATGTATAATTTTCAGAATGTTCCCAATTGGGAACGCTGGTCACTTCCGGCGGTCCATTTACCAGTGGTCATTGGTCATTTTTATGATTTTCTGTACATTTCCCCATAAATTATAGGAATGCAACTTCTATTTTAAAAAATCAAGCTATCCTCTCGAAAAATCATTTTAAAAAATCATTTTTATGACTGATAATTTTCCACTGGTCATTGGTCATTTTTATGATTTTCTGTACATTTCCTCATTAATGATAGGAATGTAACTTCTATTTTAAAGTAGTTGGATGTGCCAATTCCAAAACTTTCTTCTATCTCATACATACATTTTAGTGTTTAAAAAAAAAAAAAAAAAAAAAAAAAAAAAAAAAAAAAAAAAGAGATTACACATGTTAATGCTTCAAAATTTTTTATTTAAATTTATACCAACTTTGATTTTTATCTTAAATTTCTGCTTCAGTCAATTAATTGGAGTAAAATCGATTTTCCGTCTCTGCACGAGCCGATAGACAATAGAATGATAGGCAGATTTATTTTCCAATTCAAAGAGGACCTACTTGCCATACCCCAAAATAATCATGCACAAAAATTTTAGTTCATCTCTATGCATAACTTCATACACTTTTAGATGATGCAATATTGAAATTGGCACAAAAATTGCTATTGCAGCGCTCCTTCCGGCGGATTTTTTTCAAATTCAGGTAGGACCAACTAACCATAGCCAAACGCTTACACCAAAAAAAATTGGTTCAACTCTATGCATAACTTCATACACTATTAGGTGGTACGATATTGAAAATGGCACAAAAATTGTTATTGCAGTGTCCCCTTCCTGCGGATTTTTTTCAAATTCAGAGAGGACCAACTAGTCATAGCCACACACTTACACAAAAAATTTGGTTGATTTCGATGCATAACTTCATACACTTTTGGTCGGTACAATATTGAAAATGGTACAAAAATCGCGATTGCTGCCCCCCCTCCCACCTTCCGGCGGAATATTTCAAAATTGAAGAGGACCTGCTTGCAACAACCAAAAACATTCACAAAAAATTTGCTTCAATTCTATGCATATCTTCATACACTTTTTGATGATAGAATGGTGACATACGGACACACAGACCAGACACACAAACACGCAGACACTCGGACAGACAGATATTTTGTAAAAACATGTTTTTTGGAATCTCTGACCCCTAAACGTGTAAATTCGTCAAAAATCGGAAGTAGAAGAAAATTTGGATTAGAATACTTTCTTCTATTGAAGATAGAAGAAAGTAAAAGTCAAATAATCTTTTAATTATTTCTACTAATTTTTTAAAGCAATTTTGATTAAATTTAATTTTTAATAAATTTTTAAACCTATTTTCCCAATTAGGAACATTGGTCTGTAAAAGGTTTTAAACACTTCCCACGGAAATTTTGTCAGAGTGTTTTCCGTATTATTCTATATTCCAAATGTATTAAAAAAAAAAAAAAATACACGTGAAAATAAAAACCACAATTTTGCTAAATGGTGTACATTGTAAAAAAAAAAAATCTGTAAAGTTACTAAAAGTTTTCTAGGAAACTACGATTCTTAAAACTTCTTATTTAACGGCAACAGCGAAATTTCATGTAACAGATACAAATTTGTATTGAAAATAAAAAAATCTGTAGAGTTACTAAGAATTTTTAGGAAGCTTGGGATGCCTAGAATATATGATGTAATTGCAACCCAAGTTACAGATAAACTTTTAGTTAGATAACTATAATTTTAGTAGAATCGTTTGTAAAGTTGTATATTTCTGCAGCTTTACAAAATAATTTTGTAGATTTGCATCTTTTCTTGTACAGTGTACAGATAAAATGGTAGTAAACATACAGATTTCGGCAACATTACATCTGTAGGATTACAGATTTTTTTTTTTTTTTTTTTTACAATGTACAAACTGTTGTAAAAGCTGTACGAACACCAAAATAAAGTTAAGAAAATCAACATTTCGATCTTCATCTGAGATCTTCATCAGGAAAACGCTGTTACATTGCTTCCAAAACAGAGTAAAACCATCTTGAAATTTAAAAGTTCATGAATATAATATTAATTATTATTGTAGCTATTACACTGTAAAAGAAATCTGTAAACCTACAGATGTAAAGTTGCCGAAATCTGTATGCTTACTAACATTTTATCTGTATACCTTAAAAGAAAAAATGTAAATCTACAAAGCGAATTTTTGTAAAGCTACAGAAATTTGTAACTTTACAAACAATTTTCTAAAATTACAGTTATTTTACTAAATGTTTATCTGTAACCTGGATTGCAGTTACATAAAAAGTTCTACGAATCCCAGTTTCCTAGAAAACTTTAAGTAACTTTACAGATATTTTTTTACAGTGTATTATTTACTAACCACCTTTTTTGACCAGTTTTATCTCTGTTATATAATGCTAAGTATTTTATCATGTTATTTTTATTCATAATTTAATTTACTTGGTCAGTCATTCGTCAAATCTGTATATTCTGTTAGAGATGGTATATTTATGTTAGCCGAGTGCAGAAGATAAATCTCCTAACATTTTTACCGTTGCATATTTCGAATTTCATTAATTTCATGTAAAATAAAATCATTTCACTGATTTTATTTGAAACGCAAAACTTTAATTTAAAATCTTCTAGCATTTTTACCGTTGCATTTTTCGAATTTCATTACTTTCATGTAAAATAAAATCCTTTCACTGATTCTATTTAAAATACACAACTTTAATTTAAAATCTCTGAACTTTTTTAACGTTGTATTTTTCGAATTTCATTATTTTTATGCAAAATAAAATCCTTTCACTGATTTTATTTAAAATACAAAATTTTAATTTAAAATCTCTTAACATTTTTACCGTTGCATTTTTCGAATTTCAATACTTTCATGTAAAATAAAATCCTTTCACTGATTTTTAAAATACACAATTTTAATTTAAAATCTCCCAGCTTTTTTACCGTTGCATTTTTTGAATTTCAATACTTGCATGTAAAATAAAATTCTTGCACTAATTTCATTTAAAATACACAATTTCAATTTTAAATCTCCTAACATTTTTACAGCTGTGTTTTTCGAATTTCATTATTGTCATGTAAAGTACAATCCTTTCACTGATTTTATTTAAAATACACAACTTTATTTTAAAACTGAAACATTTAAAATTCACGACTTTTCCTTATTTCCTAAAAGATAAGAAAAGAAAAATAATAAGTACTACCATAAACCATGACATTTAATTTCAGCATCAAAGCATTGTCTTAATTTACGGATTTACCACGCGGAAAATAAAAACTGATAACTGGAGACTTAAAAAATGCTATTGGCGAGATTTTCACCCGACTAACATAAAAGTACCTAGAATTCTTTGCGATCATGACAACATTTATGTAGCTTTATTCAAAATAACAACAATAATAATAATAATAATAATTTTGATTTAAAATGGCGTTCTTGCATATAAAAAATGTAATTGTTTATGACAATCATATAAGTGAAACAATTATAATATAGATGAAATGATGGCGGTGAAACAATATTTGGCGATTTACTAAAATGGTATCCTTGTATATAAAAAGCGAAGTGGTCAGACCGGAACTGTTATGATGTCACATGACTTAGGCTTTTATTATAGAGATTATTACTATTATTTTAATAGTTCATTCACAATGAAATTTTTGATTTCACGATGGTTTTACGCTGTTTTGGAAGCAATATAACAGCATTTGCCTGATGAATATCTCAGATGTAGATCGAAACGTTGATTATCTTAACTTTACTTTGATATTTATATAGCTTTTAGACTTATCACATCATTTAGTAAAATTGTGATTTTTATTTTCACGTTTATTTCTAACATTTCACGTTATAAATGTCCAGCTCTTTCACCGTTTAAAAAATATATATTTTTTTTAAATTAATATATTGAATTTGATATTTAAAGAAATGTTATACAGTAGACTCCCTCAAATCCGCAACTCTCTAAAATCCGCACATAATTTATGAATGTAAACAATGAGACATTCAGTTTAGATGTAGATGCAAAATTTGACTTTTTTAGTTTTATATCAATTCCATACTGTTTTTAATTTGTAATTTTTGTTAAGATTACTGAATTCATGTTTTTTCATGAAGAAGGAATAATTTATTTCTGAAAAAATATCAAGGTATTACTGATATCATTGGTAATCACAATCTTACTAAATATATTTATGCAATAATCAAGCTTTTTTTTTTGCTGTTAAGTCTGGCTAAATCTGAAATAAAGCTTTGTTGTTTTAGGATCCTGATGTGAATTAGTAATGTACCTTTATAAGGCAAGTTTCGTTGAATAATTTAGGAAAAACATATTTCATTTTTATAATGAATATTTAATTGTACATTATTGATTATTAACTTGACCTTTACTTTTAGTATTTTAATAATTTTAAAAATTATCTAAATTTTTATTATTTTAGTTTATTACTTATTTTTATATTTTAGTATATTGTAAGCATTCATTATACTTTAGATTGCATAGTTAATTACATTCAATTACTTTAAAAAATATATATAAACAAAGCAATAAGCAGAAATCCGCAAAATTCTAAAATCCGCAGTCCCGAGCTGTGCGGGTTTGAGGGAGTCTACTGTAGTACTTAAAATTTAAAGAAATTATACTTTTAGTATAACGTGATAAAAATATTCAATTTGCTATCCAATGCTATTCTGATTTTAAAATATTATAGAACATAAATTTGTTTTATAAATTTTATATTTTATAGAAATGATTTTTTTTTTCCAAATCTAAATCAATTTATTTTTTTCTACAGCGATGAAATGAGATGTTTACGTGTACTGATTATTTAAATTGTAATAGTATTCATTTTCAGAAATAATCTATAATTTTTTTTTTTAAATCTTTATATTCCTTTTCTTTATTCCACATAAACTAAACTCATTTGTGATACCTTTTACGTACATACTCGTCATAAAGTTATTTTACTTTTAAAGTTAAAGGAACATTTAAAAATTTTTACAGCCAGCAGATTAGCATGATTAAAAAATTAATTGAATTAATTCTAGCATCTGGAAAGAATTTTCGATATTAATTCATTTGCTTTTTTATAATCCTTTAATCATTTTTTCTTTGTAATAAATAAAATTGAAATGAATTAAAAATACTATTTAGATATGGAAAGCAAGACTTAAAAAAATTGAACTAACCTATATGGATTCAACAAAGAATTTAATGGATTTTATTTAAGAGAAAAATTCGCAATTATTTAACATAATCAAAAAATTATTTTACAAATTCAAGTAAAAAAAAAATGATAGAAAAACAGTCAGATTATTAATATCCTTTTTATTCATATGATTCAATCAGTTTTTCTCTTTAAATCAAATTTTAATGAAGAATTGGGCAGCATATTTTTTTTTTTTAAGTACGGTTTAAAATTATATGTATTTTTTTCTTTCTCCTTTTTTTTTACGTTCTTATACTATGAAAATTGAAATTAATGTTTTAAAATGTATTGAGCTTTTTTTAATCTATAATTTAAATTAAACATTCATTAATTAATGATAAAATTAATTCCCCGCGTTTTTGCAAATTACTTGAATAAATGAATTTTTTTATATACTATTCTTTTTATTAGAATTTAAGCTATTATTTGCTTTGTATGATTTAATCACTCGATGATTACGATTTGAGAAACTTTTTACGAATATTTTAATATCTACATTTTTTAAGTTTTCTTTACGCATAGAGAATTTAAATTATTTTACATATATTTTTATAGTAAGTTTTAATTGAATATCATTTTTTTGGGGGCAACATTCATTTGTTGGCAATCTTTCGTTTCGTTTACAAAAAATGGCTTTACTTAATTGAAATATTAAATATTAAATTTTAAATACTTTATTATTTTTTTAAGTCATATATTTTTTTTAACAATTAAATATTTTACTTATTTGAGGTTTGAACTTTGAGTTTTAAATATCACGCCATGATCATTGATGTCAGCGAATGGGAAATTTAACGGTTAGCATGCTCAAAGAACATTTAAGGCTATTTTACACTGTTAATAACTTTGCTTTAGTTTGAACCAAATTTTGGTGTTCAGTAGCTGCTACCATAAGATGGTGAAATCTCGTACCAACATTTGGAGCTTCCTATTTCAACTTTGTTCCAACTATTGGAAATATAGTAGAACCTAGATGAAACGGATTAACTACTACCCGGGCCCCTAGGCTTGACATTTTGAGGACCCCCTTTCACTCCTTCAAAGAGAACCTGGAAAAATTAAAACACATACTTGTTTCTTTAACCCCTTTGGGACGGGAGCTTTTTGCGAAATTTTTAATGTTTTGTCACCGGTTTTAAAAAACAGAAATTTGTTATTTCTTAAATCGAGAAAATGCTCCGATTGAATAAGACAAATTTTACAGTATAATTTTACCGATGGGAATAAAGAAGGATTCTTGAGCCTTTTTGCGGCACGTATACGTGTCGCTTGTCCCCAAGGGGTTAACCCAAATCATTGACGATAAAAATATAAATGATTACGACAAAGAATTTCGCACATATTTTGTCTTTTGTATTAAATATTAATGTCCGAACAGTGTAAAAGAATATTTTCTTGTTCTTTATATTTGGAAAATTTTAGCACCGGGCCCCCTTTTCTTCTGGGTCCCTAGGCTTCAGCCTACTCAGCCTAATGGGTAATCCGCCTCTGCCTAGATTATCCGTATCTCGATTAACCGAAACTCTTTGTTAACTGAAGTCGATTTCTCCTGCACTTTTTGTTTCATTTTCTACTATCATTCAAAATTTTCTCTTAACAAACATGCATTTTTTAAGGGGGGGGGGGGTCCCCACATACATTTTGTATGTAAGCCGTACTTTCCAAACTACCAGTACAGATAAATATTTTGAAATTCCCTTTTTTTAGAATTCCTTCTTGCAAGCTCAATTCTCGGTCTGGGCGTGCTCTTACCCACTTTCAAACGTCCGTGTTATAAACAAAAACACACCCTATTTCGAAATTTGGAAGGTCATACTGCCGAGTTCCAGAACAATCAAATGTTATTGCATCCTCTGATTGTAAATAAGTTCAAAGAACCCAACCTCTTTTGTCATCTCAAGAACAGAGAAATTTTCATTACATCAGAATTTGAAAAGGGGGAGAAGTCATTTTGTGTCACTTATCCTTTATGGACAATTCTATTCCAGAAAAGGGAAAAGGAAGAAAGAACTCGTTTGCTATTCTCTTTCTACCCCAACAAGGACGATCTATTAGGTATGGTCACTTTTGGCAAATGACCAGAAATCCTGTTTGTTCTTTTTTTTTCTGCTTTTACATTTCCGATCAGAATTTTTTTGAGTGCTATCATATAGCGCTTATGCTTTGTCTTTCTTATTTATTTATTCTCAAGTTTTCTTTTTTTTTATAATGACTTCCATTAAGAGAAAAAAATAGTATTAACCATACAGTAAAAATATTACATTGTTACGTAACTAGAATTGGGAGAAGCTGTGACAAAATTTGCAAAGGAGTTTCACGTTGTCGTATCAACTGTCAGTGAGGTGAAAAGGAACTCGGAAAATTTTTTAAAGAGGACAGTGGACCTTTATTTGAGCAAAATCGTCGCAAAAAAGGTATATTTCTGTGGTATAATAGTACTAAAACAGTTTTTTTTCTTTTTTTTTAGTAAAATATCTTTTATGAAGGTTTTAAGAAGTAAATAATAATGATAAGTCTATTTATATAATTTAAATCTGTTTTTCTCAAAACTAATTTTTCAGTGTTTTTAGATTTTTGAAATGCTTCTTGCGACGTAATTTTTTATCAGTATTTATGAAATTGATAAGGAAGTATCCTGATATTGTTAGAAAGAAATTATGTTAGCTTTTTAAAATTCGTCTTTATTTCAATAATCAAATTTGATTTTTTACTTATTAAAAGGCAAAATTTTGATGAAAATCGATATGAAATTTAGAAAAAAAAATTCTGTAAAATATTAACTACAAGAGATTAAAAAAAAATCTTACACAAATTTGTTTATAATAGAGTTTTAAGTGATAAAAATGCAAAAGCTTGAAAATATCTCAAAAATTACGACACGAGGAGCATTTTAAAATTTCGTTTAAAAATTTAACTTTTTTTTAAAAAAAATTGAAAATTTTAATAAGATTAAAATTTTTTTTGAAGGTGTTCTATATGCTTTTGTTGAAATGTATATATGCACAAAATTTCATATTCCTAGAATAAAAATTAAAAAAAAAAAAATTTTAACGTCCACCGTCTCCTTAACCATTGTAAGCTTTTGTTTCAGAAATAAATTTATTTCCATTTATAATTGTAATTTAGTATTTAACAGTTAAAATAAATCATAAAACAGTTCAATGACGATACTATATATTAACACTAGAAGATTATTGGTGAATTCTCGATTATCCGAAGTAGGTTCGGCCCCAATTACTTCGGAAATCGAGGTTCTACTGTATACTTCAACAGGAACTCCAAATATTGGTTCAAGATTTCATCATCTTACAGTGGCAGCTATTAAGCACCAAAATTTGGTTCAAACTACACTGTGAAAAAAATTCAAGAGGTTACTAAATATTTTTTAGTAAATTTGTATTCCACAGAATTTTTTAGTAACCATTGCAAACTTTTTTTTGCAAGCAAAACAAGCATTTCTTTTGTAAACTGAACAAAAGAATTTTTTGTATAACTAACTTAAAAATTTTTAGTATGAGCCACCAAGCAAATTTTAGTAATAGCTCCAAAATTATTTTTAATAACCATTACGTGGGCTCGAAGTAGGGAGCTTCCTTCGAGCTGCATCCAGACTTCTGGAGCGGAAGATTTTCGGCAAAACCGCAATAGATGGCAGCACCAAATATTGCTACTGCTCCGTCAGGATATTCATAATCCCTTTATTAACGAGTACTTACACTGCATACATTCTGGGCGTATTTGGCAGTGGCCAGTATCGAACCCGGGACCTTTTAGCCTGGAATCCGTTACTATAACCACTATGCTATCAAGGCCACACAAAGAGGGTTTTAGTAATAGCTATTAAAAATATAAAATTATTAACTCTTATTCGTTGCTAACTTTTTTCTAGTAATTCTTACAGATTTTCTTGTAACCGACTAAGATTACTAAAAATTTTTTAGTAATTACAAGGATCACTAAAGTTTTTTTTAGTAGATCGACACTTTTTTTTTTACAGTGTAGAGCAAAGTTTTTAACAGTATGTGAATATTATAACATCTATATTTTTTAAGCTTATTTTTACGAAAAGAGAATTTAGATTCTTTTACATGTATCTTTATAACAAGTTTCAATTGAATATCATTTTTTGGAAGCAACATTCACTTGATGGTAATCTTTATTTTCGTAAAAAAAAAAAAAAAAAAAAAAAAAAAAAAAAAAAAGGCTTTATGTAATTGAAATATTAAATTTTAAGTACTTTATTATTTTTTTTAAGTTATGTATTTTTTGTCAATTAAATATTTTACTTACTTGAGAATTAAACCTTAAGTTTTAAAATCACGCCATGGTGAATGATGCCAGTGAATGGAAAATTTAAGGGTAAGCATGTTTGAAGAGCATTTAAGGCTATATTAGGAATATCTGAACATCTGTATTTTTTAAGTTTATTTTTACGATTTTTTTAAGATTCTTTTACCTATATCTTTATAAAAAGTTTTAATTCAATTTTTTTTTTTTTTTTTTTTTTTTTTTTTTTATGAGGCAACATTTATTTGATGACGATCTTTATTTTCATTTACAAAATAAAATAAAATAAAAAAATAAAAATAAAAATAAAAAATAAAAAAATGGCTTTACCTAATTGAAATATTAAGTTTTAAGTACTTTATTATTTTTTAAGCTATATAAAATGTTTGGTCAATTAAATATTTGATTTTCTTGAGAGTTGAACGTTGAGTTTTAAATATCATGTCATGATCAATGATGTAATGAATGGGAAATTTGAGGCTCCTTTCCCTGGCCGACGAAGTTATAGCGAGTTATGGGCTCCATTCCTATGGAGGGTTATTTTCTACTATCTGGTTTGCATTTCGGCATTTCTAAATATTTTTTTTTCTTTTACCCTGGATACTTCAAGCATGCCAACAACGTTCCTTTTTTTTTCTTTTTCTATTTTGGTTGCAGTTATTTTTTTAAAAAGGCACTTTCACTTTCGAAACCGGCTTTGAAAGTGAAATTAATTTTATTAAAAAAAAAAAAAAAAAAAAAAAAAAAAAACCTGTATTTAAAATTGGAAAAGTGTAAAAGGAGCGATGTAGAGATACCGCTCAGCTATGCAATACATAAAAAAATTATTTAAAAATGTCAAAATACAAACCAGATACAGTCGACTCTCGCTAATTCGAAATCGGATAATTCGAATCTTCGCTTAATTTGAATTAAACATGAAGGCCCGAAATTTTCAATGGCAGGATAACGTTAAACTTTATCATTAATTCGAACTCATTTTCACTTGACATCGTTTAATTCGAACTTACGAGAATTCCGATTTTTCATTCTTCCTTTCTTTCTTACGGATTTCAGATCATTTTAATAACTTTCTTTCTTTGATTTTTGTGGAAATTGTTTCGAACGAGTATACATATAATCCCATGCATTTGATATCGACTATCTAAGCGCCCCGTCTGCGTCTGTCCATCAGTGACGTTTCATATTTTTCCTTCATTATGCTTGTTTCTAATCTTTTAATTAGTTTATACTAACTGTATTTATACATTCTAATTTAATAGTAAGTCATATTCTGATGACAACAGGCATAATAAATTATATTAAAAAAAAAACACCATTACATTAATTCTTTTGTAATAGTACCATATTAAGCATGTTTTTCATAATTCGAACTTCGGATAATTCGAACATTTCTTGTGGTCCCGACGAGTTCGAATTAACGAGAGTCGATTGTATTAGAAAATAACTTCTTCATAAGAATACCATTAGCTCGCGAGCGCTTCGTGGGCCAGGGACAGGAGTGTTTAAGGCTGTACTAATATCTGAAAGTAGTATAAAGAAAAAAAAAATGAAATAAAAAAATACTGGAGGATAAATTTTAATATAAAGGGTGAATCTAAACTTTTGGGCAAAATAACTTTAAGGAGTGATAGTCAGGCTCTTATTATCGCTTGGGCAAATCGGGACATTGCTCAAGAGTCCCAGACTTTATTGGGCCCCCGAAATCTGTAGATTAAATTATAAAATATTTACTTTATTTTTCCAATCCAATCTCTTCCATGTGTTGAAGTTATTAAAATCAACTTAAAGCAATATAACAAATTGCTAAATTTATATAAAATATTTTTTTTTTCTGAACTAAGGGGGGAAAAAAAGGTGTACGTTTACTAATTAAGGTATTTAATTTAGAATTGATGGAGCTAAGAATTTTCTTCTATTTATGTCCAAGGTGAGAAAATTTGTTTATACATTACACATACACAGTAAGTGACCATTAGTTCTATTTGGAAAATGTAGCATTGATTCAAAAGGGGCCCGCTAACTTATGTTTGCCCAGGGCCCCTAGTCATTATTGGGCCCTTGTGATAGTACACATTAAGACAAACAATATTAAATGGAAACTAAGGGTCTCAAACATCTTCCATAGAGCGCCTTTAAAGTTTAGAGTGCAAAATTTTAAATGATTATATAAAACGAAAAAATTGATCGATTCGTTTGCGTTTTTCACTAAAACTGTTATTTATGTCAGTATTTTCTTGAAAATAAATTTTAAAGATAAAGTTAAAAAAATTCCGATAGAGGGCGCTTTCGACATTCGAGTAATGGACAATTATTTTTTACCGTTATTATTTTTTTTATTATTATTTTTCTTTTCTTTTCTTTTTTTTTTTTTTTTTTTGTCTCCTCAAATGCTTTTGAAAGCTTAGACTTAAATTTAAATTTTGAGATCAAAATCTGAATCGATGGGAGTAGTCAAGTACCGCAAACTGAACTGTGTTCAGGAGTTGAAATTTGAATCCCCCCCCCCCTCGCCCCTCTGAACACAATTCAGCTTGAGCTCAAAATTTAATTCTAAGCTTTTAAAAACATTAATGGTAGCAAAATGATAGCAAAATTGCTCGAAAAATTCAAATTCTCTGGGGCTCGCTGAAGATCAAGTGATTAATTAATGTTGAAATAAAATTGAATTATCATCATTAAAAATAAGTTTAGAAAGGTCTTGTGTTTTTTAATGATTTAATGATTTAATTTACCAGAGTCTATTGTAAATTTACCAAATAATTTCTTTGTTACTTAACTGAATCTCTGTTTTTTAAATCTCTGTAATTTTACACAAGACTAAAGATTATGGATTACGGCAGATTCTCTGTAATTTTACAGAAATTTTGTTAACAGTGTACTGTTTCATTTAATGAAGATTTCAAAAACACAGAAACTGTGCTAATAATTTAATAGACAATATAATTTCTTGTATTTTTCTATTTTGTTTGATTAATTCAATGTGTGATAAAGTAGCTAAATTGTTACTTTCACTAAAATGATAATTTCAGTAAATAAGAAAATGTATTTGGGATTCAATTACCAGTACAATTGTAATAAGTTTACGATATTTTTCATATAGTATTTATTTCAGTACTAGCAAACAGTATTATTGTTTGTGTATATTGTCAAATTCTCACACATACACACATTCGTATATGCATGCACATGCACAAATAAATAAGCAAATAAACAAAAGTAAATATATTAAAAAATGAGAAATTTTAAATAAAAAATATAACATACTACCACAAAGATCAAGCACAGATAAATAAATAAAATGTGACTTTAAAAAAAACTTAAATATTTTAAATATTTTTATTATCAGTTTCTTGGGAATCATTTGTTTTTCGCTTTCATCTTTAGATATTGGATAATTTAATAATTTCTAATTAATCATAATTTTTTCAGTAGAATTTCTTGAGATCAAAAGCCCAAATAGGATAAGAAAATTCTTTTAACCCTATGCATATTTACTGTAATCCACTCTTTAAAATGTAACGCATTCTTTTCTTGCTCCCACGTTACGTACAGTTGTATGTTCGTACCGTTTCATTTAAAGTAGGCTTCAAAAATAAGAAACTGTGCCAATAAATGAATAAACAATACAATTTCTGTATTTTTCATTGATAGTGATTAAGTCAGTGTGTGATAAAATAGTTAAATTGTTACTTTCATTAAAATGATAATTTCAGTAAATAAGAAATTATACTGGAAATCCAATTACAATTGGAATTAGTTTACCATATTTTTATTCAGTGTTTATTTCATTAGTAACCAACAGTATTACAATCTGTGTGTGTTGTCGAATTAAACATTTCATTTTATTTATTGCGGCACGAAATGAATGGAACTGCACTCACACATACACACATGTATACATGCACATGCACATTGACTAACAAACAAGCAAATAAACAAATGTAAACAAATAATAAATTAAAAAATTAAAAATCTTAAATACAAAATTTACAGAGTACTACCATAAAAATCAAGCGCAGATAAATAAATAAATTGTGATATTAAAAAAAAGAAATCAAAAACATTTTCAATATTTTTATTATCAGTTTCTTGGGAATCATTTGTTTTTCGCTTTTATCTTTAGATATTGGATATTTTAATAATTTCTAATTAATCATAATTTTTTCAGTAGAAATTCTTGAGATCAAAAGCCCAAATAGGATAAGAATATTCTTTTCATCCTATGCAAATTCACTGTAATTCATTCCTTAAAACTCTACCCATTTCTTTCATGTTCTTAATTTACCATTTAATTTATATTTCAGTAGTGGCCAACGCTACTACTGCTTTTATGTACTTCCGAGTTTAATATTTCGCACTCGACTCTGAAGATTAAAAATGATTATTCTTTCCAGAAAATAAGATTAATTCTTACCTCAAACCGCAAGATTGAAATAGAAGAAAAAAAAAATATAAAGAAAAAAAGCGTTTCTAACCAGTAGAGAAAATACGGGATAAAAAAATATTTTCAATTATTCTTGTTACCCTGCTTCTAATTCGTTCCAGGAATTTTTTTTCCCATTTTCTCCGTGTGCTCCCAGGAATATCTCAATTTTTTTCCCCATTTCCCCCCTCGGTGTGGGCTTTTCTTATGTGAGGAAACCTGCGCTCAGGTCTAATTTCGTTACACTCTGTCTTAATAAAGATTCTCAGAGAGTGGCTCTAAGTTTCTTAAAAGATAAGTCTGCAAAATGGGGGCATGAAATTAGGTTTGGAAAAAAAGTTACCGCCACCTTTACAACCTTTGCCTTCCTTGTACTAGCCATTGATATTCTAGACCTTACATTAGTATTTTTTAGGCTTGATTTAATTATTTTGTGTGAACTCTCCTTATTTTTTTTTATCTTGCTTAGAAGAAACGTAATGACTTTGGATTAGTAAAAAAGTAACAGAGTTTTCTCTTTTTTTTATAATCTACTACTGTAAAAGACAATTAACATTAGTAATTTTTAACTTGCATGATAAATGGTTAGAATTATAGATAATTTTTACAATTAAGGTGCGTAATTAATATTAGATGAATTCTAAAATCGCTGTATCACAATTGAAACAACAGCGAAAATATAAATAAAAAATAACTCAAAAAAAAAAAAAAAAAAAAAGAGAGGGTAAACAAAATAATGCAGCTGTTTCAATGCATCAAAAGAGCCTCATCTTCAGATATAATGAGAAAGTGTCTAATAAACCCATAAACTCATAGAATGATTCGGATATTTTTAAAAAAATAGGTCTGAAAAATATAGGCATAAAATTAGATTTGGAAAAAAAATTACCGCCACCTTTACAACCTATACCTATACCTGTATTTTTAGGCTTGATTTAATTATTTTGTGTGAACTCTCCTTATTATTTTTTTTTTATCTTGCTTAGAAGAAATGTAATGACTTTAGATTAGTAAAAAAGTAACAGAGTTTTCCCTTTTTCACTCTTTTTTTATAATCTACTACTGTAAAAGACAATCAACATTAGCAATTTTTAAGTTGCATGATAAATGGTTAGAATTATAGATAATTTTTGCAATTAAGGTACGTAATTAATATTAGATGAATTCTAAAATAGATGTAGTACGATTAAAATGAAAACAAAAACAAAAGCCGAAAAAAAAAAGAAGTGTGAGAGAGAGGTAGCCAAAATAATGCAGCTGTTTCAGTGCATCAAAAGAGAGCATCATCTTTAGATGTAATGAGAAAATGTCTAATTATCCCATAACCAAACCTATAAACCCATAGAATGATTCAAATATTTTTAAAAAATAAGTCTTAAAAATATAGACATAAAATTAGATTTGGAAAAGAAGTTACCGAAACCTTTACAGCCCATGTCTTTCACCTGCTATTGATATTTTAACGTAATGACTTCGAATTAGTATATAAAAGTAACACAGATTAAAGTAAAGTTTTCCTTTTCCTCTCTCTCTCTCTTTTATTATTATTATTATTGATTGCTGTAAAACATAATCAATATTAGAAATATTTAATTTGTATGATAAACAGTTAAAATAATAAATAATTTTTGTAATTAAGGTATTTAATTAATTGGGTTAATGTTCATAATATCGCAATTCTTTTTTTAAATTACACTGATAAACAAGGTTTCTGTTCCTAACTAAGTATGTAGGGACTTTTATATTTTAGGTGGTGCTGTGAAAAATTATCCATTAAAAAGTTTCCAACACCCTCAGATTTTTAAAAAATTGAAAATCTGAATTTTGTAGTGCATATTCAACACATATACCTTATGAAATTTACCATTTGCTATTTTAGTAATGACAAACTTTTAAATAAACACTTATAAAGCTTAAAATTAATATTTAAAACACTGAAAGTATGCATTGTTTATAAAGTTTCAGAAAAATATAGAAGAATTTTTGTAAAAAGAAATGATATTAGTAAGAAATTTCATACTTTATGTAGCGGTAAATATCTTATATGTGGCTGCTCTCATACAGGCCATTGTTCCGAGTTATATTGACAATTTAAAGCAGACATTAAGCCACTTATATCATTACAACAGCATAAATCATCTTTTCTTGAAAAAAAATGTTGAATATTTCTTATGTCAATCTAGATAAATAGATATTTTTGTTTTGTTTTTCAGGAGATTCGAACCTTGCAATCTTGATCCAAGTAATTCTGAGTTTTTCTTTGATAAATTTAAGTTTCTCACAAAATCATTTAATTCTTTTTGAGTAATTAGGTGTGGTTCTTCATTTATGCCAGGTGAATAGTTCATATCAGATGTAGAGGAAGTTTCAGTTTCATCAATTTCCATATCTACTGCTGCATCGTCATATGTAAAATTCTCTGGAGGTTTCGGTATTTGTAAATCATCATTATGTAATGCTGATCACATTGCTGAATCTAAGTTCGGGTACTTTAATTTTATGTTTACTTCTTGCAGAGAATCCTTTAATTTTTGTAATACATTAGTAGCAGTCAGTTACATGATCCTTCGGCATCCGCCATATCATGGGTATAGCAAAGGACATACACTTTTTTGTACCTTTCATCCACGACCGGAAGTTTATAGCACATCTTGTGCAACAAGAATGAGGTGCCCATTTCTTATCTTGTTCACCTACTTTATATCCAACGTACATATTATAGGCAGTCTTTATTAACGGCGTGAAAGTGCATCGATGCTTTTTCAAAGTTAGCTCCCCGCACACATAACAAAAAGAATCGGGTTCATTAACGCATCCTCTAGACATATTTTACATATTGTATAGAGGAAAATAGAATAATTATAATCAAAATTTAATTAAAAAGTCTTGCAGAACAAAAAAATAGCAGTACACTCGCCCCAAAAGTTTCAACTGTCATGGATTTGCGTTAAGTCAAATACTCTGGGGATGGCTAGAGCTGTCTTTTCAAAGCTGTTAACATAAAATTTATTAGCGGGACAGCTGTTTCTACTCTCTTGCTCTATCTTCTATCGTTGTAATAAGAAAAAGGAATGTTTGTGTTAATCAAACGCA
The DNA here is from genome assembly GCA_964019185.1 of Maratus speculifer. NCBI lineage: Eukaryota > Metazoa > Arthropoda > Arachnida > Araneae > Salticidae > Maratus > Maratus speculifer. The sequence continues at coordinate 262,270,821 of OZ025301.1, forward strand.
TGTAAGAGTATAATGTAATATAATTATAATGTCTATACGATGCCTATACACTCCAAAACGTATAAATGAAATTTCTAAAAATTGGAGGGTAATAGAAAATTTTTAGCAACTTGAAATCTATAAGAAACACCCAGCGTATCTAGACAAACAGAAAATTCGTTAAAATTTGTTTATCAGTGTTATACATATTTTTGGTATTTTTCAATTTAACTAATAACTTTCGAGGATGATTTTTGTGAGTTATTGATTTTTCTACCGCATAAAACTAGTTCAATAGCTCAAATAATAATAATAATAAATAAAGAGTATAAAATCACAAAAGGTGCATTTAGGTCGTTTGGTAAAAAAGTTTTCATAATATCGCGCCTGCGTTTTAATTTATATGGGGGTCAAAGCGTATTAAGGTTATATTATGCCCAAGGCCTAGCACTTTTTACGGACACCCACGCACCAAAATAGTATCTAGATTTTTTTTTCTCTTAGGAGGAATTTGAAGAGTTTTAAGTAGATTATATATGGTTGCCAAGTTATATATATATATATATATATATATATATATATATATATATATATAGATAGATAGATAGATAGATAGATAGATAGATAGATATATTTGATTTTTGAGAAAATAATTGCAAGAAACAACAATTTTTAAAAATATTTTTTTTTTTAAATCACTTTATTAAATTTGGGACCTCCTCAACAATGCTGGGCCCAAGGAAGCAGCTTAGTTGGCATATGCGCTAACATTTAATCAGGCCCTGTATGAGGGTACTTCTCAAAACCTTTGCTGAGCAAACTGAACGTCTTCTTTTATTTATTTGAATGATTTTCTCATTCAGATGTGGCAAAAAGTAATCCATGAGAAAAAATTTGCTACTATTTGGTTACAGCAAGGACGAAACACGACTGGACTTTTCTGATTGAATTTGTCACTCTTGTTCGCAGGTGTTCCGAGACCATGGACACAAGCTGAGACTCGGGCTGTTCTTGCCTAAATTTGAATTGTTTCAGCCTGACAGCTTGTTAATGATGGACAGACAGAGTTTTCTGGATGTTCACGTTGATAAATGAAAATGAAGGAATATTTTAACCCTTTCGTGGTTATAAGCGCGTATACGCGCCCAGAATACCACTTAATTTGAATTGCGAAATGCCATACTGACATCGGAATTTTTAAATGAAAATTTTAATTTTATAAAGAACGTAAAAAAAATTATATATTATGAAATAAATTTATTTTTAAATTCCGGTGTCATTCAATCATTTTAGTATTTTATGAATAGAAGTGCTGTAACCGTCAAAAGGTTAATAGCATACAAAGTGGAACTTGCCAAATTTCAAAAACAGCAAAAACAAAAAAAAATTTTTTTTTAAATATTCTGTTAGATTGGATTTATAATAAGTCTACAAAATTAACTACAAGGAAAAACCCATCTGACATAAGTTAGTCAAACTTTCAAACTAAACATTATTTTAATTTAAAGTTACACCAAAACACTTTCACTGTCTCTAAATTTAGAAAAGAATTTACATTTCATATGATATCCACATTCACCATTAAAAAAAATCATATTTTAACTCACAATAGGCTATTAATAAATGTATGTTCAAATTTGAAGTCACGTTTGCCATCTACAACTTTCCATGTGAACATTTACACGCTTGATTTGAGATTATAATCTGGTTACTGGCGAGTAAATATTCCAGAAATTTACGTCTTTTTGACGCATTCTTGGTAAAATACTTCGCTTAATGAGTAGAAAGGCACGTTTTCTTTTAAATATGACGTCATTTTCATTTGCTGAAGAAGCATTTTGACTAGCATCTCAAATTCAGTATCGTTCGGTTAGTAAAATATTAAAACATAACAACTTTATGAGTGAAATTGCATGTTGTTTAAAACATAGCATCATTTTCTGCTATTTTTTTAAAGTTATATTTATTGATAAAAAAATGGCATCAATAAGGATATAATCACTAAAGATAAATAAACTCATTATTTTTTAGGTTCTTTTGCAGCTGGCAAGTGCTGTCCTGATACGGAATTATGTATATATATATACACATATATATGCCGCCCACTGTCGCAATTCTGGTGGTTTCAATTTTGATTGAATTCTGTATGTTCAAGGCCTTAATAAAGGGGACCGGGAGGTACATCATGTTCTACAGACTTTGTTTCCTTGTCTGAGTGGCCCCTCTTAGACAATCAAAGCCCTTTACTTCTGTTTTAACTGAAATAGTAAGAAAAATCAGATTACCTACATTTTGAAGAAATTTCCTAAAAGACTTTTAACTTTAAAACTAAAATATAAAAATTGGAATATATTTAAAAATAGCTAGTTCAAGCATATCTACACATGAAGAGCTTTCATTAAAAAAAAAAAAAGTTTGTTTGTTGTAATTATAGAAAGCGACTTTAAAAAATCAGCATTGTGTTTTAAATATATAGATTATTGACTCACTAATCCAACATACTGGTAAGTACAACCACAAAAATTGATGCTTTATTTTTAATAATATTTTAAATACGTTCCACTGTATATGTACAAATGTAAATTGAAAGAGAGTGCAAAAATTTAAAAGCTGTCTACAATATTATACGAAATAACCTTTTCAGTATATCCTCTTAAATTAAATAACATAGACTAATACTTAACAAACGCATATTCTAATGCTTAAAAACCAGATATAGTACTGCAGTTAGAGATAAATACTGCAATATATATAATTCAAGATTATCTATTTTAGAAAATTTTAATCACTATTTATGCTTACCGAAATATAGGTATTAATAGATGACAGTAACATTATAATGGGATACGGAGGAAATTAGAAAGCGTTAAATAGTATGTAAAAAAACCGATTCATTTGGCTGCTTTACAAATTTCTATACTATATTTTATATCCAAAAGTCCTATATTACATTCTATATCACATATTCCTGTCCTATATTCTATTTCCCAAATTCCTGTATTATATTTTACATCACATATTCCTGTACTCCTGTATTCTATATAACTTAATCACAGTATTACAAAGAAACCTGCAGAATACATTTTAATTAGTTTAATCTTTGCAATTTATTAGAAAACATTGTAAATTTATGTTACATTTGTAAATGATATTTGCAAACATTCATACAATAAATGCTTTTGCATAATCTTTAGCAGTATTGCAAAATTTTATTCAGTTGGATATTTCAAAAACGCCTATACTATATTTTATATCCCAAATTCCCTTATTATATTCTATATCACAAATTCCCATATTATATTTTGTATCACATATTCCTGTCCTATATTCTACATCCTAAATTCCTGTATGGTATTTTATATTATTATATATCACATATTTCTGTATATCTTATACAGCTTAATCACAGTACTACAATGAAACCGGCAGAATACATTTTAATTACTTTTAATCTTTGCAATTTATTAGAAAACATTATAAATTTATGTTAAATTTGTAAATGATATTTGCAAACATTCATACAATAAATGCTTTTTCATAATCTTTGGCAGTATTGCAAAATTTGATTCATTTGGCTATTTCAAAAACTCCTATACTATATTTTATTTCCCAAATTACCATATTATGTTTTATATCACATATTCCTTATCCTAAATTCTTATATGATATTTCATATTATTTTATATCAGATATTCCTGTATATTCTATGCAACTTAATCATAGTATTACATTGAAACCTGCAAAATACGTTTTAATTAGTTTTAAGCTCTACAATTCATTAGACAACATTGTAAATTTATGTTACATTTGTAAATCATATTTGCAAAATTTCATTACAATAAATACTTTTGCATAATCTTTGACAGTTATGCAAAATTTTATTCATTTGACTATTTTGAAACTCCTATACTATATTTGTATCCCGAATTCCCATATTATATTCTGTATTACATATTCCTGTCCTGTATTCTATATCCTAAATTCCTGTATGGTATTTTATATTATTATATATCATATATTCCTGTATGTTCTATACAACTTAATCACAGTATTACAATGAAACTTGTGGAATACATTTTAATTACTTTTGATCTTCGCAATTTATTAGAAAACATTGTAAATTTATGTTACATTTGTAAATCATATTTGCAAAATTTCATTACAATAAATGCTTTTGCGTAATCTTTGGCAGTCTTGCAAAATTTGATTCATTTGGCTATTTCAAAATCTCCTATACTATATTTTATTTCCCAAATTCCCATATTATTTTTTATATCACATATTCCTTATCCTAAATTCCTATATGATATTTCAGATTATTTTATATCACACATTCTTGTATATTCTATGCTACTTAATCATAGTATTACATAGAAACCTGCAGAATACGTTTTAATTAGTTTTAACCTTTACAATTTATTAGACAACATTTTAAATGATATTTGGAAATTTTCATACAATAATTGCTTTTACATAATCTTTGTCAGTTTTGCAAAATGTGATTCATTTGGCTATTTAGAAAACTCCTATACTATATTTTATATCCCGAATTCCCATATCATATCATATATATTATAAAGCAGAAGTTCTGAAACTTCCAAACGAGTGTTTTCAAAAACTATCCGATGGATCTTTTTGCAGATTATATCATTCGATAGGAAATATTTTTGCGGAGGTTTATGATACAAATATACAGGGATAACTCTGATTTTTCGTGCTAAATTTTGTATTTTTCGGTTATTATGATGAAAGGGTTGCCAGTAGTTATTTTTTGGCGAAAATTATCATTACTAAACAAATTAAAAATGATATATCTGTTAGAAATATTACAAACATCTTGCAAATAAAAGCAGAAAATAACTATTGATAATAATAATAATAATAATGATAATAATAGAGAAAAACCATTTAATGAGGCATGATATTATAAAAAAATATTTTTCTTAAAAATAAAAGAAATATTTGTAAGGCTTAAAAAATAACTTAACGTGAAATATTACATTTCATGCAACATTTGGCGACTTATCCTTGCATTAGAATTAAAAAAAAAATAACTTGAAAATTTGATTAAAGGAATTTTGAACGATATTTATTTTCCTTTTTATTATTTTCTTTCTCTTTTTTATCAAATTTCGATGGTATATAACTTACTCCAGAAAAAGGCAGATCTAATTATAAAAGTAATTGTGAGTTATATATTTGTTTCTTTGAGATTTTTTTTTACTTTTGACGGCAAAGAATTAAGCCAAAAATTCATATGTCTAACAATCGGTCGCAATAATGTTGTTTTTTCCAAAAGAAGATAATTTTTGGAGTATATTTTAGCATTCAATTGTAAATTCAATAAACATAAGTTAATATTTTAAAAATTGTAATGAAATATTTAAATTTTAGCTTTAGTGTGAAATTCTGCCACACATATATATATATATTGTAAAATAATGTCATTCTTTTTCAAAAGTTTTTCACCGCAATTGTAATCAACAAACATACTTTTTTGCGCCATTTTTTCAAATTCTTTTCCAGGGAAAATTAGTTTTAAAATTTACAAACTGAACAAGGAAATCTATGCAATTTAAATTAAATTTATGCAATTTCGCGTTATTACTATCGATAAATTCAACATTTTGAAATAAAAATTGCCTGCTGAAAAAAAAATGGCACACATGTCATATATGCACAACATTGCCGCGATTGCAACAAAACGTCGATTTTATGTTCATATGGTAGTTCGGCTATTGTATATTTATTAATAAACTATTTACTCTCATTTATTTTTTTAAATGATGTAAATTGTTTTATTTTATAATTCTTAACATTATTTATTTATTTTTATTTCCTTTTTAAAATAATAGAAAACAATTAAAAAATATATATGTAACTGATATTTTAAAATGAAGTTTTCGCCAAATTGGCGTAAAAAAGGGAAAAAAATGTACAAATGTGGTGCACATAAGGCATTTGTGCCAAAATATTTTACAAGTTTGTTTTAATTAGCCATTTCTTCTTCAATTTTCTTCATATTTTTCCTGTGTTAGATAATATTTAGAATGATATTGGACTAATCTTCAATAACTGAGTACCGCCAAGTAGCATATTTACTATATTATTGAAAGTTTTATTGGCACAGATATTATATATCACCAAGGTAACTAATAGACTTTAAATTGGCATTATTTTGTCTGAGATATATTAACCCGACTATTAATATTTATTCATAAATAAAATGCTTATTTACTTTATAAATTGTATAAATTGTTTTGTTATATACTTTTTACACTTTTTTCATAAACTTTTATTACTATTTAAATAATAGAAAATAATTTAAATGTACACATGTAACTGGTATTCGAAAACAATGTTTCCGCCAAATTAGCATAAAAAATTATCGTGCCAAACTCGGCGCATACGACATCTTTGTCTTTTTGTTTATGTATTAAGGAGATTTCTAGATCATCAACGAGATCATAGAAAATTTGTCAGATTATTTTATTTGAGATTATTAAATTTATGGGTTTTCATTATGAAACAAACGAAGAAAAGAAAATTTACTATTGATGCAACTACCGAATTAACGACTGCTTAGCGTTATTTTTTAAAAAAATTGAAAAGGCGATTTTTAATTATTTGTTTACTTTTTTGTTTACATTATTATAAACATTTTTCCATTTTTATATACGCATCACCTTGGCGCGTTTCTTTAAACCAGACATCAATTTGGCAAACACTGCGTTTTCAAATACCAGTTACATGTTATATTATTTTTAATTATTTTCTATTATTTTAAAAGGGAAACAATAATAAATAAGTGAAGTTTAATTAATAATTATAGAACAAAACAATAAAGAAAGAAAAAAATAAAGAAAAGTAAAGAAAAGTAAAGAAACAAAGTTTATTAGTAAATAAACAACAACAACCAGATTATTACGCAAACCATAAAATCACAATTTTGTTGCAATCGAACCAACGTGATCCATACATGACACCTGACCAAAATATTATTGGCTATATTATTATTTATATATTTTTTATATTATTTGGTACTACTTGATTATCCATTCGACCAAAAAACTGCCGCCAAAATAAAAGATTAAATGTCAATAATGGATGATCGTAAATGCCACATTCATTTGAAATTAAACATGTTACATGCGTTTGTTACGTCATTAACTACTTTTTAATTCGACGTTTTATTTGTATTTCTATTAATATTTTCGTAATTTATTGATTCTTTGGTTATTTAAAATAAAAGTTATATTCGTTTGTATAATATGGTGAATCGTTTTACAATATGTATAATTTGGCGAAATTGATCTATGGAATAATAAAGTAGTACCTATTGTTTATTAAAATTCTATCTGGATATTTAAGCTGACAGAAGTGGCGTACTTTTCAAGTCTCCGTAGAGGCATTCGCCAAGTTGTCGTTAAATCTGTGTTTTAGCCTTATTCTGTATTTTTCATCTGTAGTTATTTTTCTATCCCTAAAAAAGCAATATTTGCAATGTGCAGGAAAAATATTCGGAATATCAATGATATAGAACTTTAAAAAAATATATTTGCAATTAATTTATCAATCATTCAGGCTAAAAAAAAAATACTTAAAAATTGGCTAAGAAAAAAATATATACTAAATACCGACAGTAGAAAATTTTGTTTATGATGTTTATGTTGCAGTTTTAATTAACATTAAGCCCTATCATCAGAATTTTATCAAAAATTAACTATTAAATACTTCTTCATTACCCCGTCAAAAAAAAAAAAAAAAAAAAAAAAAAAAAACTATCGCTAAAATATAAGATTAAATTCCAATAATAGATGATTGTAAACTTCACTTTCATTTGACAATAAACACGAAATAAGTCTGATACATTTGTAACAAATCATTATAAGCAATACTAATGTTTGACGCCAAAAATCATAATGGAATTGATTACAAGCTGAAGGTTTATTTTTATACAAAATTTAGCATCAAGATTATTCCCGATTTAACAGCTACATGTTTGCAACTGCAGGGCTGCCACAGGTGACTATTTTTTAACTCTAACTGGCACCACTTTCTTTAAACAGAAATCTTTAACATACACTTTGACAACACTTGCAAGAAAAATTTATTTTGAAATTTATATTAGAAAAATAGTTGTGCGAACGGAATATAAAAATAGTCGCCTGTGGCAGCCCTGCAACTGGTTTTAAAAAATGAAAAGGCAGTGAAACTGATGTAATTTTAATTTTACCCAAATAATTCAGCTTTAAAACACACCTTTTATGCTTCATTGTTCTACACTCTCAGAAATAAAACTCTCATTTTTGACGATTCAGAAATCCTTGAGCCTTATATCGTTATTTTTGACGATCATTTCGTATCGAAATCACGTGACTTTAAACGAAACGTGAACTCTCAAATATTTGACGAAAGTGCTTACTTAATCATGGCCAGACTTGATGAATTGTCGCGGTAGCTGTTTATAGAAGGACCCACTATTATACGTCCTCAAATCTTGCGATCTTAGCAAGGATATATTTCTTGTTTAAAACAGTATATACTTTTTAGCGTTTTTCAGAAAATAATGAAATATAAGCAATTATTCTTCCTGCATTAGTTTTTTTTTGGGGGGGGGGGTGGGGGTGGGGGTGGGGAGTTAAAGTTTTTAGGGATGTTTATTACTATTTTTATTTATTTATTTGTAAGTTGTATTTCGTTATGACTTAATTCGAAAAAAAAAAAAAAAAACTCGTTCTACCAAACCGTTCAAAAAGTAAATTTGATCAATAAAATTTCAAAATTCCAAGATCTATTTTATATCCGATGTATTCTTTTTTCACTCAAATTAAAAATATACTCAATTTTTCTTTCTCCCCTCTACAAATAGTAAATTGTTAAAATCTGATCCACCTACTCAGAGTTGTAAAATCTCTCCCAATAAGCACTTCATAATTCGTTATTTCTGAGCAACAAATTAACCAGTCCATATTTTAATCATTCCTTAAACAAATAAATTTCCCCTAGATGTTATTTAATTAAGCCAATAATTATTCATTAACCATTAGAAAATCATATTAATAAATTTGTCTTACTATTTAAAACTTGCAAGATTTATAACAGAATCGATAAAGTTATAATCACGTTATAAAAATTTAAACACACACTATAATCCATTATATATCTTTATGATCACATCAGGCTGAGCAATCTATGGCGTCAAGGTATAGCGTCGGACTGCCACGCTGAAGGATGAGAGTTCGAACCTCACGTATGACTTGGCTTTTTTGCTTCTGTCAATGAATACAGGAGCTTCTAAAAAATTCAATAGATGGCAGCACTAGCTCTTTTTTGACGAAATTTTTTGACAATATGGTATCGTCAAAAGAATGAGGGAAGTAATTTCATCAATTTGACGAAATATTTGTTCGGAGCATTTCCCAGGAAACGGTTTCGTCAAAAACGAGGAAAATTTCGTGAAATCTGAGTATTTATTTCTGAGTGTGTAATAAATATATAAGTTAAACACTCTTTTTTACATTTTTTTGCTATGTACTTTGCTGGAACAGACCAAGGTATATAGAGAACTGTAATAGAGTTGCCAGAAGAGGACGGTTATTAAAAAATGTAATGCAACATGTAATGAGATTGTATTTAGGCTACCAGATCTGCACATAGTGCAAGTTCAGATTCGGGAGTTAAAACTGACAAATGATAATGTGCTATTTGAAAATTAATAGAGTTTGATAATCATTGCAATGCTTTCTGACAAAATAATGTGTTGAGTAGAGAACATTTTGATTCCTGCTGTCACAACGGTCTCATTTTCATATCAAACTCTTCTATAAATGATCAAATAAGAGAGATGATACGCAATTACCCAAATTTTGTCCAAGGCATACAATAGTGCAATATCGCAATGACATTGGCACTGGCATCGTTTTCAGCATTGCGGAAGGACATTACAGGTGACGGTCTACACTGCTTTAAAAAAGAAATTTTAAATCACCATTTTGTTTGAGTCAAGATTTGTCTGGAAAAATGGACTAGCGCAGCGGGCATAGCCTGCTAGTATATTATAAAGCAGAAGTTCTGAAACTTCCAAACGAGTGTTTTCAAAAAGTACCCGATGGATCTTTTTGCAGATTATATCATTCGATAGGAAATATTTTTGCGCTGGTTTATGATACAAATATACAAGGATAACTCTGATTTTTCGTACTAAATTTCGTTTTTTTCGGTTAATTTTGATGAAAGGGTTGCCAGTAGTTATTTTTTGGCGAAAATTATCATTACTAAACAATTTAAAAATGATATATCTGTTAGAAATATTACAAACATCTTGCAAATAAAAGCAGAAAATAACTATTGATAATAATAATAATAATAATAAAGAAAAACCATTTAATGAGGCACGATATTATAAAAAAAAAAATATTTATCTTAAAAATAAAAGAAATATTTGTAAGGCTTAAAAAATAACTTAACGTGAGATATTACATTTGATGCAAGATTTGGCGACTTATCTTTGCGTTAGAATAAAAAAAAAAAAAAAAAAAAAAAAACTTGAAAATTTGATTAAATGAATTTTGAACGATGTTTATTTTCCTTTCTAATATTTTTTTCTCTTTTTTTATCAAATTTCGATAGTATATAACTTACTCCAGGAAAAGGCAGATCTAATTATAAAAGTAATTGTGAATTATTTGTTTCTTTGAGTTTTTATTTTACTTTTGTCGGCAAAGAATTAAGCCAAAAATGCATATGTCTAATATTAGGTCGCAATAATGTTGTTTTTTCCAAAAGAAGATAATTTTTGGAGTACATTTTAGTATTCAATTGTAAATTCAATAAACATAAGTTAATATTTTAAAAATTGTAATCAAATGTTTAAATTTTAGCTTTAGTGTGAAATTCTGCCACACACATACATATTGTAAAATAATGTCATTCTTTTTCAAAATTTTTTCACCGCAGTTTTGAAAATTGTAATCAACAAACATACTTTTTTTGCGCCATTTTGTCAAATTCTCTTCCAGGGAAAATTAGTTTTAAAATTTATAAACTGAACAAGGAAATCTATGCAATTTAAATGAAATTTATGCAATTTCGCGTTATTACTATCGATAAATTCAACATTTTGAAATAAAAATTGCCTGCTGAAAAAAATTGGCACAGATGTCATATATACACCACATTGGCGCGATTGCAACAAAAGTCGATTTTATATCCATACGGTAGCTCGGCTATTGTATATCTATTAATAAACTATTTACTCTTGTTTATTTTTTTAAATGATGTAAATTGTTTTATTTTATAATTATTAACAAAACACTATTTATTTATTTTTATTTCCTTTTTAAAATAATAGAAAGCAATTAAAAATTTTTATATGTAACTGATATTTTAAAACGAAGTTTTCGCCAAATTGGCGTAAAAAAGGAAAAAAAAAAATGCACAAATGTGGTGCACATAAGGCATTTGTGCCAAAATATTTTACAAGTTTGTTTTAATTAGCTATTTCTTCTTCAATTTTCTTCATATTTTTCCTGTGTTAGATAATATTTAAAATGATATTGGACTAATCTTCAATAATTGAGCACCGCCAAATAGCATATTTACTATATTATTGAAAGTTTTATTGGCAAAGATATTATATATCACCGAGGTAACTAATAGACTTTAAATTGGCATTATTTTGTCTGAGATATATTAACCCGACTATTAATATTTATTTATAAATAAAATGCTTATTTACTTTATAAATTGTATAAATTGTTTTGTTATATACTTTTTAATTAAACTTTTTTCATAAATTTTTATTACTATTTAAATAATAGAAAATAATTTAAATATACACATGTAACTGGTATTTGAAAATAATGTTTCCGCCAAATTAGCATAAAAAATTATCGCGCCAAACTCTTTTTTACATTTTTTTGCTATGTACTTTGCTGGAACAGACCAAGGTAGATAGAAAATTGTAGTAGAGTTGCCAGAAGAGGACGGTTTATTAAAAAATGTAATGCAACATGTAATGAGATTGTATTTAGGCTACCAGATCTGCACATAGTGCAAGTTCAGATTCGGGAGTTTAAGAACTAACAAATGATAATGTGCTATTTAAAAATTAATAGAGTTTGATAATCATTGCAATGCTTTCTAACAAAATAATGTGATGAGTAGAGAACATTTTGATTCCTGCTGTCACAACGGTCTCATTTTCATATCAAACTCTACTATAAATGATCAAATAAGAGAGATGGTACTTAATTACCCAAATTTTGTCCAAGGCAATAGTGCAATATCGCAATGACATTGGCACTGGCTTCGTTTTCAGCATTGTGGAAAGACATTCCAGGTGATGGTCTACACTGCTTTAAAAAAGAAATTTCAAATCACCATTTTGTTTGAGTCAAGATTTGTTTGGAAAAATGGACCAGCGCAGCGGGCATAGCCTGCTAGTTATATTCTATATCACATATTAATATGTCCATATTCTATATCGTAAATTCCTATATGATATTTCATATTATTTTATATCACATATTCTTGTATATTCTGTACTACTTAATCATACAGTTGCAATGAAACCTGCAGAATACATTTTAGATAATTTTATTATTTAAAATTTATTAGAAAACATTGTAAATTCATGATAAATTTGTGAATTATAGTTGTAAAATGTTTTACAATAAATGCTTTTGCTTTTTGACAGTTTTGTAAAATTTGATTCATTTGGCAACTTCACAATTACCTATACTATTTATATCCGAAATTCCTATATTATATTCTATATCACAAATTCATGTACTCTATTCTGTATTCCAAAATCCTGTATCATATTTTATATCACATATTAGTGTACTATAATCTATATAACTTAACCACAGTATTACAATAAAATATACTGAATAGATTTTAGTAATTTTTAATATTTACAATTTATCAGAAAACATTGTAAATTTATGTTACATTTTTGAATCATATTTGCAATTTTCATACAATAAATGCTTTTGCTTGGTCTGTGGCAATTTTGCAACGACCTTTTACTTCTGAATTTTCTGCCAAGCCTTATCACAACTGAGTAATCGGAAAATAATTTTAAATAATTGAATTAAAAGTATTAAAAAATATTGGAAAAGAACTTGTATAATATCTAATCTAAAAAAAAAACAAGTTTCGAAGCCCATCTTTAAAAACAAGTTTTAAAAAGTGGAATTTTAAAAATAAGTTTGACATTTTTCCATTAAGATATTTTGGTTTTAAAAAGAAGGAAAAAAAATTCGCATACATAATTCTGCTGCAAAATTTATGCTTGCCTATAATTTAAACTCAATTTATAACAAATAAGAAATAAAGCAAAAAAAGGTAAGTTCCATCTATTTTATCTTTAAATTTCGTTAAAAGTAAGGGAACATTAAATTTCCTAAGTGAATGGTGGAATTCCAAGAAGAGAACACTAAGTGCAGAAGCGAAGGTCCGTCATGATTCGCAGCATAAATGATGGAGTTTAAGTTCAGATGAACAAGAAAGTGACAGTAAGTGTATAAAACAAGAGATTTCCCCGTCAGACATGCATTGCGAATGCGTATAAAAACGTTACTAACAATGTTATACGTCAGAGGGAAAAAAAGATCCCTCATTTTTCCATTTTCATGTTTTAAGTAACTTAAGTCAACGTTCTCGATTTTATTTTATTTTACTTTTTTTTTTTCTTCAAACAGATTTTTTTCATAAACTGGCATTTAAAAAATTCAGACAGGAGAAAAAAAAAATGGCGAATCTTTTTGAGTTCTAAAATCTGGCAGATGAGGTACAAAAAGTTCTTGCTAATTGCATCTAATCGTGTAAAAATATCGCATTTTGTGATCGGGAGAGAAAAAAAATTATGAGCACGTGGACGTTGAAAAAGATTGTTGCGCTTGTAAAATAAAAAATAAAAAAAAAAAAAAAAAAAAAAAAAAGGAAGAAAAAACATTATACCGAATTAACGTCAAGAATTCTCGTGCAACTTTAATAACCTTCCTCCCAATTAATACCTTCTTTGGCACGAATTTCTATCTGATCAAATTGTTAAATGATTCATACAATTAAGGAAAGGCTTCGCAACGTGCCTTAATTGGTGAAGCCCGCTCATTAAATATGCACTGCGGTTGTCTCGCGATTTACATAGCACCGGCAAATTGACTCGGCCGCCGCGTTAGTTGCGCGCCCGTTGAATCAAATTAGGCGCGGCCCAAATGGAATTAGCGCCTGCAAGTGGATTCAGATGAGCAGTGTGTGCTAATTCTCCCTGATATCATAATGGTCGATTCGGGGGATACAAATACGTCGGTATTAGGAGGAATTAATAAAACATCCTTCTGAATGGATTACTAAAGTAATGTTGTGCATTCCTACAGGATGATCCAATTTTCATGAGCAACAAAAGCACTTTTACATTTCGCAGCGTTTGTTTTGAAGCTTATGTTGGATCAAATACAGAAATATTGTGTAAGGCCAGTAACAGTTGAATTATTCAACAAGGATTAATACAGTAGTAATTTGTTTAATAAACAATGTGATATATATATATATATATAATATATATCAGTAATTGTAAAACAATATATATCAATAAACCATGAAAAATTTAATTAAGAGGAATATTCGAATAAACAATTACATTTGGGAGGAATTATATATTATATCACTGTATGATATGATTAGATGATAATATTGCAATTCATAATGGAATTTCTTATGAAGATGTATCAAAAAACTACAAAATAGAAATCTCAATGTTAATATATATATGTGTGTGTGTGTTTGATTTACTCTTTTTTTTTTCTTTTTATTCAAATACTTCCGTATTAGGTATAATTGATAAAAGAAAAATCACTCTGAATGGATTAGTGTAGTATGTTGCATTTCTATAGGATGATTCAATTTTATCCTCCTCAGTCCTGAGGCAAATTTTACACGACATTACAAAAAACAGTTTAAAATTATTATAAAACATCTCCAAAGATGCATCAGTCTATATAGCAATGCTTCTAATATGCTCACATCTATTTAAAAAGTACACATGTGACTTTAACAATTCTAGAAGCATTTAAATTAATTTAAAGGGTGTTTTTTAGTGTCGCCTCCAGGCGACATTAAGACTGAGGAGATTATAGAGCAATTTTTAATTTCTCAATACTTGTTTAGAAACTTATGTGGATCAAATGCAGAAATATTATGTGAAATCGTTGTGACAGTTGAGTAACCTAATGATGATTAATTAGTAATTAATTGTGAGTAATAATTTACTTAATATGTCACTATATTGATGTGTAATTTATTTATTTTTTAACTTTTTTTGTTGTTTATTCAAATATGTCGGTATCTGGTAGGAATTAATAAAACATTCTTCTGAATGGATTACTAAAGTATACTGCATTCCTACAGGGTGATCCAATTTTAATGAGCGACAAAAGCACTTTTACATTTGGCAGAGTTTGTTTTGAAGCTTATGGGGATCGAATACAGAAATATCCTGCAAGGCCATATTAACAGTTGAATTATTTAACAAGAATTAATATAGTAATAATTTATTTAATATGCCACATTAACAATGTTACAAGGTCAATACAAACGGCATGCGACAATGAGATGTAAACAGAAACCGCTCGCTCTGTTGTAAAAACAATAAATTATAAAAATAGATCATGATCTTAAAGTAATTTCCAACTTGGTTCATCATATTTCAAACTTTCACGAGGAATTTATTCATAAACTCTAACCATAACTTAGAAATAATCAAAGTGAGTAATAAAAATATTAAAACTAATAAAAATATTGAATTTACATGTGACTTAGAAGAGAATTGTAGCTTATCATTTTAGATACATTTTTAATTAGGGAAGGGGATTCCTTGAAATACACAATTTATAGAAAGAAAATTAACAGCCTACATATTATCCCGAATTCTGCATGTCCATCTTTTTGTTATAAATTCCCCACTTTTCGATTCGTGATTAATAGAGCTTTTAAGGTTTGTTCTGAAGAGTTTTTAAGTAAGAAGTGTGATAATATACGTGAGATT
This sequence comes from Maratus speculifer, assembly GCA_964019185.1. NCBI lineage: Eukaryota > Metazoa > Arthropoda > Arachnida > Araneae > Salticidae > Maratus > Maratus speculifer. Next base: position 262,286,854 of record OZ025301.1, read on the forward strand.
GTAGATTCTAATGTGTATAAAATAGGTTGCATCAATAAATTAATAAATAGTTATAAAAAAGGGAAAGCTAAACAACAAAATTCTGAATTAATTGAAAGTTTCAATAAAGGGGGAGATCCTACAAAATTAAAAAGAGTTTCATTTCCATGTTTCAAAAGCAGTTTTGGAAGGTTAAAATTTAAATTAAAAAAGATTAATATTAAGCTGATTACGACACCACCACCGAAATTAAAGAGTTTACTAGAGCAATTCCACACTATAGGAGATCCTATGAGGCTCTTGTAGGGGTTTATGAAATTCCTTATATTACCGAAAAAGATGACTTAAAATAATTACATAGGCATGAATGGGAGAAAACTTGGAATTAAAAAAGGTGAACATTAATCTGATATTAAATTTGGTCGTACTAACACTGCTTTATCTAGATTATTTTTAGATGAAAGGGGGGGGGGGATAAAAATTCTGTTTAATGAAAGCATATTATGTTTCATATCAAATTGTTGTCGTAAATTCATTTTAAGAGAGTCCGTTGAAATTTATACGTGTAAAAATTTTGTTTGCAATGATATTTTTTCTTTTACTATTTCTAAGTTATGGTTAGTATTTATGAATAAATTCCTCGTGAAAGTTTGAAATAGGATGAACCAAGTTGGAAATTAATTTTAGATCATGATCTATTTTTAATTCGGTATTTTAATGCATTGCTGACATTTAAAGCTAGTATAATATATTTTAAACTACCTTTTTCCAAATTAATTTACTTTCCACTGTATTTTTTTTAAATAAATTTTCAAGAAAATAAAAACACTGACTCTTTTTCAGAGATATTAGATTTTTTTTAATTAAATGTCTTGAATATATAATGCAGAATTTTAAAAAAACGAAAAGTGTTTTCATCTAAATCACCGAATATTCGCATATCAAATTATATGTTGCTGCTATTTTAATGCATTACTGACGTATAAAGTTATATTATAACATGTTATTATGTTATTATGTGCTATGTTTTATCAAATTAATTTTCTTTCTACAGTATTTTTAAAATTAAATTTTCGAAAAAATAAAAGTAGCGTTTCTTTTTTTAAAAGAAAGTGTATTAGATTTTTGTATGATTTTTTTAATCAAATACCTAGACTACACATAAAATTTAATAAATAACAAAAAAGGAAATATATGAGATATTAACCTCTATAATTTAATATAATATTAATTATTAAATTTATCAAGTTTCAGCGAAATAAAACAGTATCTGCTGTATCAAATCAAGAGTTTGTAGATTAGCATACGAAGTGTAATATTATGAAAATAAAAAACCTTACTTACATTTTTTTTAAATACGAATTCTACTTTAAAGAAAAAAAATCAATATGTTAGTACAAATTTAATTTAATTTTAATAATTAAATATTTTATGGAAGAAAAAAAATAAAAAATGGGAGAAAAAATAGTTTATCAGATTCAAATGAAAAATGCAAGCGAAGAGTGCAATGAATTATGCAAAAGGATTGGATTTTTCCCCCCAAAGAAATTAAGTGAAAAAAAATACTTTTTTTCTGAATTTAGGAATACACTTTCAATCTATTACTTCAAATTAACTCTTATAAAAAGAAGGAGGCTGGTTTTACTGGCTAAAATAGAAAACGAAATGAGATGGGCAGATAAGTATTGATTTTTTTAAAAACCGGATAGATTAAATTATTTCTTTCTTTTTTTCTAAGTTGTTTTAATAGCTTTAGTGTAATTTAGAATCTAAGTTTATAGCCTTTTCAATTGATTATTATTTGGAGATTGTTTAAATGCATTATACAATATTTCAAACACACCGTCTAAAAAAAGAGATATCAATGAAAAATACAATATGCAAAAATAATTACAGATAAGTATTGATTCTTTTTTAAAACAAAATTCCGATAGATTAGGTAATTTCTTTCTTTTTTTCTAAGTTGTTTTAATTGCTTCAGTATAATTTAGGATCTATATTTATAGTCTTTTCAATTGATTATTATTTGAAGATTCTTTAAATTCGTTATACAATATTTCAAGGACACTGTGTAAAAAAGGAAATCTACGAAAATATACAATATACATAAATCAATTACAGATAAGTAATAATTTTTCGATTCTCAATAAATTGAATATTTACTTTTATTTCTCTAAGTTGTTTTTATTGTTTTAATAGAATTTAGGATCTGTATGTACTCAATCTTCACTCGATTTTTGTTTGAAGATTGTTTAAATGTGTTATAAAATATAACAAACACACACTTGGAAAAAAAAAAAAAAAAAAAAAGAAAGAAAAAAAAACAGACAAATCAACGAAATTATTCAATATACACAGAACAATTACAGTTAAGTATTTTTTTTAGATCCTCGATAGATAAAATATTTTTTCTTTTTTTCACCAACTTGATTTGATTGTTTTGGCATAATTTAGGATGCATATTTACAAACTTTTCAAATGATGTTGCTTTGAAGAATGTTTAAATGTATTATGGAAAATCACAAACATACACTTTCAGACCAATTACTGACAGCCAATAATTTTCTGATTCCTGAGAGATTATGTAATTTCTTTATTATTATTTTTTTTTTTTTTCGAAGCTGTTTTGTTTCACTGCAAAAAAAATCCGGTAAATTTACGGCAAAAACTGCTGGCAGCAATGTTTCCAGAAGTTTTTGCCGTAAAATTTGCATTAAAATTAGATGCAATAAAAAAATTACATCTAAATTTACTGTAATGTTTACAACAAAAACTTCTGGCAACAATACTGCTAGCAATTTTTTGCCGTAAATTTATTGGATTTTTTTACAATGATTTTTTGGTACATATTAAGATGTATACTGCCTCTTCAATTGATTTTTGTTTGAAGACTGTTTAAATGTATTATACAATATCACAAACATGCACTATAGAAAAAGACAAATCTGCGAAAATGTATAGTATACACTGACCAATTACAGATAAGTATTGATTTTTGAATCCCAAATAGATGAATTGATTTCTTTTTTTTTCTAAGTTGTTTTGATTGTTTTAGTATAATTTAGGATCTATATGTACTGCCTCTTCAATTAATTTTTGTTTTAAGATTATTTAAATGTGCTGTATACAATATTACAAATGTACACTAAAAAAGCTAATCTACGAAAATATATAATGTACATAGACCAATTACAGATAAGTATTGCTTTTTCAATCACCCATGGATTAAATAATTCCTTTATTTTTACTGAATTGCTTTAATTACTTTATTACAATATGGGATCTATATTTACAGCCTTTTTATTTCATTTTTATTCGAAAGGCAAATCTACGAAAATATACAATATACACCAATCAAATACAGATAAATATGGATTTTTCAATTCCAAATAAATTAAATAATTTCTTTCTTTTCTCTAAGTTGTTTTAATTGTATTAGTATAATTTATGATTTGTATGTACTGACTCTTTAATTGACATTTATTTGAAGATGGTTTAAATGTATTATGCCCCAATATCACAAACATACACCGTAAAAAAGAAAAATCAACAGAAATAACATATCAACAAAAAATAAGTATTGATTTTTCGATACCCAATAGATTAACTAATTTTTTTTCTTTTTTCTAAGTTGTTTTGATTGTTTTAGTGTAATGTAAAACCTATATGTACTGCCTATTCGATTTATTTTGGTTTGAAAATAGTTAAAAGTGTTGTAAAAGATCACAGGCATACACTGTTAAAAAGACGAATCAAGGAAAATATAACGAAACGACTAATGAAAATATACAGCATACATCGATAAATTACATACAGGTATTGGCTTTAATATCTGTGGTAGGAAAATATTATATTTCTTTTTTCTGAGTCGTTTTCATTGTTTTAATGTAATTTAGGATCTATGCTGCCTCTTAAATCGATTTTTGTTTGGAGATTTTTTGAATTTTTTGTATAACATCACAAACATACACTATATAAAATATATATATAAATGTATATATATATATATTTTATCTGTAAAAATATGCATTGTACACTGATTAGTTACATACAAGTATTGATATATGGCAAATAGTGTCTTTATTTTTCTAAGTTGTTTCGCTTGATTTAATATAATTTATAATCTATTTTTACTGCCTATTGAATTTTGTTTGAAATTTGTTTAAATCCGTTGTACAGTATCACAAACATATACTTAAAAAAGACAAATCTAAAGAGATAATAATGGGATAAAAATATCTTCAGCAATATAGCTTAAAAAAACTAAAGAGTTTAAGTAATTGATACACGTTATTATATGACATAAAAAGCATAACGCGAGGAACATAAAGATAACGTGAGATATTCTCGAGTAAGGAAAATTTTAAAAAGATATTTCCATTTTAGAGTTTTGTTCATCTGACAAAACCCTATTCGCCTTTGTCCTTTATCTGTCTGTTTATCACAGAGTCCTTACACAAAAACTGGATAGATCAGAGATCAAATTTTGTTTACTTACAGCTGAATACCTCGTGTCATACGACAAATGATAAATTTTTGAAAAAGTTTATTATTTTAATTAAATTAATTTTTTCAATATCATTTGTTCATTTTTTGCGATTTAAGTTTTAAAAGATAATCTTAATATCAATGTTTTTCATGTAGACACCATAGATTTGTGGTAAAGCAACTTGCTAGTAAACAGAAGGTTCTTAGTTTGAAGAGCTTAGTTCGGTATCAGTGGCTTTGGCTCAGTCAATAAGGACTTATTCCTTTGTCAAAAGGTCTCGAGTTCAATCTTAAGGACGGCTTGAAGTAAATTATACAAAAAAATTAACTTAAATAACACAGCTGCTAAAATCACTCGGAAATTTCGAATTCTTTGACGATTGATCAATTTATTAATTTTAAAAATTAAATTAAATTATTATCATTAAAAATCCAACCTTGTAACGGAAAGAGAATGCTTCCTCAAATGGAGTTTTCCTTTCCTTTTTTAGAAAATCTACTAACGGAATGGTAAGTGTCTGGCAACTTTGCTGCCAGTTGTTTTACCGTGAATTCACAGATTTTTTCTTTTTTTTTTAACAATGGGATGTTTTTTATATTTTTTAAATATATAACAACGATAGCTAATTTTTTTAGCAATCTTACAAGCTTAGAACATTGCTGCAGCTGTGCAGTACCTTAGAGTGTTATCAATGTTCTTTCTACTATACTTTCTGCAATGTGCTTGCTGCAAAAATTCATTTTGAGTTTTTTTTATTACTAGTGTCTTCTATATTTTTTAAATATATAATAATGGTAGCTAGATTTTTTTAGCAATCTTATAAGCTTAGATCGGTCTGAAATTGTGCAGTACCTTAGAGTGTTATCAATTCGCTTTCTACTTTGTAATTTTCTGATACCTCTTCATAAGAAATTCCATTAAAAGTTGCAATATTATCATTTCACAGTATCATATAATGATACAATACCTTTTAGTAACATTAATTATTTTATTTTATTTTTTAATTATTTTATATGTTAAATTTATTATAGTGCCACACTTGTGTGTTATTGTCCTATTTTATATCGATTCAAAAGTTTTCATTAACCACTCGAAAACTACATTCAAATTAATACTTATTAATTTTTTTTTGATTTAGATATCAATAGAGGTTAGCAAAAATATTCTTCCTTATCCTTTTGTAATGTGTTAGAATTTTTATTACCATTGTACTGAGACGTCTAATGAAATAATGGTATGGATTTCTTTGCATGGATATTGTCTTTATTGGTTCGTATTATCAATTGTGATTGTGTAATCTGATTAACAATAGCTATTATTGACTATTTTGTACTAAAGTGTAATTTGATTTCATCCTCTGGTAGTATTTGCAATGAGGCTTAACATTATTATGGATTTATTTTGTACATATTGTATATACATACTTGCATTTCTATTTAATATTCAAGACTTTTTAATGCTATTTTATTCATTTACATTAATCAAGAATATTAGATATCTTAACTATGATGTATTAATTTTATTTTTTATTTTTCCTTTTTTTAAATTATTATTTTAATCATTTTCCGTATTTCAAAATTATAAATAATGGCAAAATTAGCAAAAATTTTGATCCTGGCAATATACATTATACATCCATGCAGTGTAGCGCCCGGTACAAAAAAAAAAAAAAAAAAAAAAAAAAAAAAAAAGGATTACACCTGCTTCGTCATCCAGTCACCGTTTACATTCTAATCCTCCTCCATTATTTTTTCAGAAATGTTTAGATGTTAAGACTTTTCCATTTCCTTCACAATATCGCAGATCATTTTTTTTTTTTTTTTTTTTTTTTTTTTTTTTTTTTTTTTTTGTAAAGGATTTAATGAAATATATTGTATAAAGTGTAACATATGCAATTCAAAATATATAGATAAAACATCAGGCCCAATGCATAAACACAACAGTCAACATCGTTCAATAATACAAATAACAAAGCAAAATATAATAATAAATAATAATAAATGATAAATATTATAATAAATAATAATAAATAATAAATATAATAATAAATAATAACAAATAATAATAATAACAAAGCAAAAAATATACAGTCTACTGCTGAAATTTAGTATTTTCACTGCGACACGCAAAGAATATTATTTCAAACTACTTCCATAAAGATCAATGGTGTGACTTTTGGATTTTTATATAAAATATTTATTTTATATTTTACAGCAATTTACATCTATTTTCTGATAAGGAAAACCAAATTTTTAGTAATTATATTACGTAAAGATAAATATTGTGTTTAAATCTTCCTGAAAGCATTACAGGGCGTTTCTGGATCGGCAAAAATCTCTGAAGTATATATTGAAATTATTACTAAAGCGATGTGCGTTGCTTTCAAAGAAGAACCGAGTTAGTTTTCCGCCTGAAGCAATAATTGAGATTTATAAATTTCTAAGCAAAATGTTTCTAAAAAAATATTTTATGCTTATACAGACGACTCTCGTTAATTCGAAATCGGATAATTCGAATCTTCGCTTAATTCGAACTAAACGTGAAGTCCCGAAATTTTCAATGGCTGAATAACGTTAAAAGTTTTCATTAATTCGAACTCATTTTCTCTCTACTTCGTTTAATTCGAACTTACGAGAGTTCCGATTTTTCATTTTTCTTTTCTTTCTCACGGATTTCAAATCATTTGAATAACTTTCTTTCTTTGATTTTTGTGAAAATTGTTCCGAACGAGTGTACATATAATTCAGTGCATTTGATATCCACTTTCTTAGTGCCCCGTCTGTCCATCAGTGACTCTTTAAATTTTTTCCCATTGTGTTTGTTTCTAATCTTTTAATTAGTTTATATGTTTATACATTCTAATTTAATATTAAGTTATATTCTAATGATAACAGACGAAATAAATTTATGAAACACTATAACATTAATTCCTTTGTAATATACCATATTAAGCAAGTTTTCATTTCATATTTTCCATAATTCGAACTTTTCTTGTGGTCCCGACGAGTTCGAATTAACGAGAGCCGACTGTACTTCTAATTTTTTGCTGTGTTAACAACATTCGACGTGAATGCGATGCAGCACTGTTTATCATCAGAATACATAAGCAACATCGGGCTCGACCAGTACTTTGGATGGGGAAGCCATGATGGTGTTCGATAGTTACCTATGCCACAAACTGGCGCATAAAATCAGTGGTGTGAAACATCATTACGCATGGTGGACGGTAGATGGGAGAAAAGTACCGAACTGAGAAAGTCCACTTTTTCAGGTAAGGATAAAAAATGGTGAAAAATATTTTAAAAGTGCAATCTCTCTTAATCCTTTGAGCTCTGGTAGGTAAATTTCTTCGAAATTCCAAATGTCACACTGGTACCAGTATTTTGCAAAGAAAAAAATCGGTTAGCGCTATACACGAAAAAATGCATTGAACCTTTTTCAAATAAATTTGGTCGAATATTCTGGTGTCGTTGTGACAGTTCAAGAATTAAAATTAAGTGGTAGAAAATTCAACCATCAGAGCTCAAAGGGTTAAAACTTTGGTATTTCTCTTTCCGAAAAATGCCATAGTTCACTGTTAAAAATTTGAAACTTTTGCTGCATCATCACTCCACCGCTTTTATAAAATATCTATATTTTGACCAATGAGAATGTTCCATAATACGGTGAAGTAATCATTTTTCATAAAAGCGGTGGAGTGACGATGCAACAAAAGTTTCAAATTTTTAACAGTGTAGTACATTTTCCTAGAGAAGATGACAAAATAACAACAAAAAATCATTGTTGATAAAATTAATCGTTTTTGGAAAAGGATTTTATTGTCTAAAAGAACTGATGATTTGCTTTTTCTTTTTCATTTGTTGTATTTGAACATTAAAAGAGAAAAACTTATATTGATATGTAAAAACATTATATAATAGGAAACCCTAAAAGTCTTTTGGATAAAACAGCGTACACCCTAAAGATGGAACTATTTCATTTCAAAATCAAAAGAGAAATGTCAAAAAAAAATTTTGCTCGGTAACACTGACTTTGTAAATACAATATAGAAGTACTATAAAATGCATAGAAATTGAGGGAAATTTCAAATTTCGTCATTTCTATCTCTTAAAAGATCTATTTCATTTTCTATTAAACTCTTTATATATATATATATATATTGCACAGACATCAATTTCCTCAACCTTGCTGCCGATCTGTCAACAAAAATCGAGCCAAACAGGCAGACGATTTTCCGAAATAGGTATTTTTCTATTCCCCCTTTTTCGGAAAGGGGGGATGGAGCAAATCGTGGATCTTTGGGAGACAGGGTAGGGATGAGTAGAGGCTTAAATTGATTTGCTTCCTATTGAACAGGCCCAAATGAGGTGACATGCAGCAAGAATCAAATCACCTGTGGCTGCGATCACGCTGGCACACATTCGCCAGGGTTGCCGACTACTGGCGTAGGAAGAGAACTGGCCGAAACTTGTGAAAGCCGCCAAAGTAAATTGAGTTGGGTTGAGATGGAATCAGCAGCAGAAGCGATAAATGTTATACGCAAAACGGAATAAGTACAGTTCATTTGTTCGGATATTAGTTTTACAAGTTTTGGTCATTTGTGCGGATATTGGTTTTAGTTGAGTTGGTTAAGTTATACACTTTCAAAGACAGATAAAATTGGCGGTGTCTGGAAGAAATGAAATAAAGTTATTAAGTTAAAATGAAAGCTAAAATTTCGCTCCCCTATTGATCTTCGCTTAGCCAAAACTTAAATTAAATATAATAATAATAAGATATTTATTTCATTTTTACCGTTCTCTAAGCTCGTTGAAAGGTATTTATGATTTCTATTTATACGGGATGAGTCTAAACTGTTTTCGCAAAATAAGAGGAATGCTAGTAGGCATCAGCTGGATGAAAAGATATTATACGGTCAACTATAACATTTTTTATAATGCAGTTAATGTCACATTATATGAGAAGTCTATTGTAAAATCCGACTGCCTAAGAGGAACAGGATTATCAGCGATCTAAGCCCAGTTGTAGACCTAATTTGTCTCCAATGATGATTCCCTAACACACAAAGTATTGTTTAGGTACGACCCAGATCAGGTCTCAGGATAGGTGTACACCGTCTTCTTACGTATGTACAATGTACATCTTAGGCAAGTTCAATACCAGAGGTTTATTTAAAATTTAGTATAAGTGGTTATAAGCTTAAAGAACTAGGCCGCCGAAAGGCCGGCAAAGATGTGGTATATAATAGTGGTAATCAGGTGTGAAGGATCGTATATTAAACAAAATTATGTATAAAAGTGATTTCAAATACCGATAATGCAACAATACGCAAAATTGATTTTAAGACTGAAAATTCGAACGAACTTCAATAGTATAAAAGGCTGAAAAGCAGAAGCATTATAACTGTTGACAACACAAGAACCGATGAGCACCAAAATGACAACTACAAATTTAGATAGTTGAATAAGACAAATGATGGCAACTAGGCGATTGAGATTGATTGCAGACATTAAAAAAAAAAGTGCTCATAGAAAATTTACAATCATAGCTGGAAAAAAAAAGAAAAAAAATCTGGATTAAAAGACTTATGCAGATTTGGACTACTAGCGGTCGATTCTCACACATGGACTAGCATGGAGGATGAGGATGTTATGAACTGGAAAATTGGGTCATGAGACAAATGAAATTCTTTCAAAGGCTACCTCAGACAAATGAAAAGATCCTTTCGGTAATGCAAATCCTATGAAGAAATTTATAAAGATATCTCGGTTGCATTTCAATATTTTTACATGATTTTTTTTACATTGAGTAGCTGAGATTGATCTGAATTCAAGCCGTTTTTTACTTTTTCGATTTTGATTGCAGATATTTCTTATGAGGGTAGTTCCGCTTTCCAAACTGGTTTCAAAAATTAAAGTGTCATCATAAAAAATGTCTTCAAAAAAATCAAAAAAGTAAAAAAATGGCCTGCTTATAGATATATCTCAGTATCCAATGCAAATAAAAAATCATTTAAAAATATTAAAATGCAACCGAGATATCTTTATAAATTTCTTTCATAGGATTAGTATTAGCGAACGGATTTTTTCATTTGAATAAAGTAGCCTCAGAAGAGCCATTATTGACGAAATTTCAGTTGAAGGCTGAAATTTGGTATTTAGGAGAGATCTTTCACTGGAATTAGACTTATCTGGAGAGGGGAAAGAGTCAAAGACAGTCTTATGGGTCTAAAATCTAGATAGAAGCGATACAGTTGATGTTCGAAGGCGATTTTGAACAGGCTTTATCCGTATGCTTTAGGCAAAATATTAACGCAGCGAGCATTATTTAAACAGTTTTTTGTCTGGTTTCCAAATTGCTGTCAGTTATAACACTTGTTAATTGTTTTGTGGAGATCTAACCTCATAGAGAGTAGGCCTAATAAAAGACCCTCCCCCCCAGAATATGTAAGCATCTTTAAAATAAGGCGAGAGATAAGAAATAAGAATTATATGTGTAAGATTTATTACAATCTGTAAGTTTGTAATAATGAGACTGAAGAGTGCAAATATTATCGCCTGGATTGAGGTTGCTCTCAACGATGGTTGTTTTTAATTTTGTTTAATTATAACGAAGGAACATTTAAGAAAATAGTAGCAAATGGCTTTTTGATATTGTGAAGAGTTATGGTGATGGTTTGAACTAACAAGTGAAGGGCTGACATGCGTATGATGATTGTCTGAATTACTCTTGTTTGTTGCTGCTATTATTTCAGAAGTTCGATGAGATGATTGTATGCTAGCCATCTGTGACAAGAGGTTTGTGTTTGTCTGCAATCCATTTGAAAACAGTTTCCACCATTGGTTAAATTGGCATTTTTCTCTGTAAGGTCTCCACAACTGCACTATATGATTGGTTATATTACTTATCTTTGTATCTAAGGTCTCCACAATCAATAAATTGGCGCGTCACAAAGCTTTATAACCTATTTGTAAAAAAACATTGTATTACTACTGAAAAAAAAACGGACTATTTTATGGAAATTGTACTGCTAATAGGGACGGCAATACAATTTACTATTTTTTAACCGAAAAATTTTCATAAATTTCAGAAAATTGCACGCTTTTTAGGGTTTTTTTCTGGAATTTAAGTACATTTTTCCATTAAAAAAAGTAAATTGTACAGGCATACCAATTACCAGTACATTTTCCGGAAAATAGTCCGTTTTTTACAGTGTTTGTGTGTAAGAATAGTATGAATAAATATGTTTATGAATAATATTAATATTAATAATTATTTATGGGATTAATGGGAAGTGTTTCTTTATTGTAGGAGAATCGATTGTATCAAGGAGCTTCTAATTAGTCTTTTGCTCCACGTGCATAGCTTAGCATTCGATTTTTATGACTTTATATATACTGTAAAAAATTACAGTTTTTTACTTTTACGAAAAAGTACTGTAATCAAGAACATAAATATACAATAACCTCTTCTGACTTATCGAAGATTACAAAAGCCTTCCTTTATCTTTCAAAACTTAAGAAAATAATTTATCTTTAAAATTTAAAGAATTTATAAAAAATAAATTTTTAGTAGCAAGTTGTGGGATTCAAAAACGTTTTCGAGTAGCTTTTATGGGCCATTTTTTAGTTCCCTTTAATCCCTCTTCTCGAAAAAAAAAAAAAAAAAAAAAAAAACAGTTTTTTGAATGCTATGATGTTTTAAATATAGGGGAGAGGGGGCACCTTTGAACACTCTAAATATTTTCCTTCAAATAAATTATTTTTTAAAAATGTATGTGGCAATATATTACTGCTGCTTCAAGGGAATAATTATACAAAGCTGTAGTATTTTGCATGAACAGTACATTTTAAACTAGATATGTATTTTTCTCCCTCTTGAATCTAAACTTTAGAAAGTAAAGATGTAAGATTTTTGTTTGCAAACTTCTATCCCGAAAATTTTAATTCCTTGTTCAATGCTTAAACAAAGATGTTAGATTTAGTTTATAAGCTTTGTTTTATTCAAATTATTCAGCCGAATTGAGTAAATCGTTGTAATGTTGAACTCCATGAGATGAGGCACCATTGAACAGCGAAAAAACACTTAATAAACTGGTGATAAATAATAATTGAATTAATTTAAAGAGACCACTTAAAACTACGAAGTAAAGAGTTGTTAATGTATATAAATATTATTATATCTAATTTTTTTTATATGAAAAGAGGTTAATTAACCCTTTGTTGCATAGGCTTAACACTTTGCGACGCAGAGAAAATTCATTGCTTAAGTGTTGAAATTGATGACTAACCCGGAATTTGAAAACAGCTTTATTTGTAAACAAGACAAAAACTATTTTGCAGGAATTTAATAAACCGAATTTTTTTAAACCAAAATTCCGGTGCCAATGTGGCATTTGGGAATTAAATTCATTAGCATTTGGGAATGAATTTTTGTCCACTGTAGTGGACAGTCTGCAACAAAGGGTTAAGAACGTCAAAGAATATGGACTTATCCTGCTAACTATTCCCCTTACAGCACACATAGGTTCCAACCTCTGTATTTATCAGTGAAGGGAAGTTTCAAATCTAAATTGAGTCAAATCTAAATTCATTTATTGGATAATTGCAAATTCTAGATACAAAATAATGATTCAACATTTAACAGGTCAAACATAATTTCTGGTTTCCGTAACAGATAAAACGGATTTTTTAATCAGGTCTCTTGAAAAAACAGCGAATGAAAAATTTAATTTTCCAGAAGTATCAGATATCATATTGGTGTATTTCAAGGATATTGTAAAAAAGTTTTCACAACCAAACACAACTGGAGGAACACTTTGTGTTTTATCAACAATGAGTTTAGATGAGACTTTGATGGATTTAAGTTTGGTTAAATAACAAAAAAATTAGTAATTCCAACAAAATATAGTTATTTAATTTTATTAATATAACCTTATATTTCTGTAACATACGCATTTTTTATATAAACTCTCAATATTTTCATATTTTATTCATTTGTTCAAAGATGCCCCTTGCTTGTTCAAAGGTACCCCTATACATGGGGCAGATTTGAACAAAAATCTTTCAACTTTTTAAATCTTCCCAACTTATCTAATTTCTTTGGAAAATGCTTAATTTATGGTTCATGTGATGAAGAAATGCGTTGTTTTTATTATGTAATATTTAAAACTCAATAAATATAATTCAAGTAAGAAATATATTGATTTTCTGAAGAAATGTTCAAAGGTACCCCCCTCTCCCCTACATTTTCATTTTCAGCAAACATGTTTAATTGTAAAATACATAAAATTAATTGCATTAATAATAAAATTAACATTTTCCTGCACAATTCCAGTTATGTGGTTCAAAATGTTTAGTTGAGGTCTGAAAGCAAACAAACAAACCAATTTTTCGGGTTGCAAGAATTAATTTACGTATTGTGAATCTAATCAAAAATGTTTCCGAAAATGATGGGAAGCTAATAAAATTTGCCACTTCTATATATAATATGTCTATAAATAACAAAACACTTCTATATAAAATATATATAATATATGCAAGATAAAACATCACTTTAAAATATGAGATTTCTTGTATTATATATTCAAATACTTCTATAGTTACAGATAGGATCACAGTATTATTATTGACACTGTTCTACTGTTCTTGTAAAAATCGCGATATTTCTATAACAGTATTTTTTTGCTAATTAAACTAATTATTTTTGTGAAAATTCTGCAAAAGTAGCTCTAACTATCATTTTTAAAAATAATTTTTGATTAAAAAAAATCTAAAATTCGATTTATTAAAATTATACAAGTAGTTCTGGATCTCTTAGACGCTAACTTAAATAATTAAATGTGAAGCAATTTTTTTATTCATAGTTCAGGTTATAAAAGTTTAAACATCTATATTGTCCCTGCGCCCCCCCCCCCCCCTCAAAAAAAAAAAAAAAAAAAAAAAAAAAAAAAAAAAAAAAAAGACAATTTTACCCTGCTGTCACAAGTACAACAGTAAAAATTCTATTCTTCAACGAGCAAAATTCATTGGGTTATGATACTTTGAATTCTATGTAATTTCTGATGTTTTCGACACTAAAGATCGTTTTCAATTTTTAATGACTTAAGGATTTCTTCCATTTAAAAGTATTTTTCCCGCTACAAAGGCCTTAGTACAAACAATCATATGCTATTGTTTTCATTTTAAGTATAAGTAAATAGTTTGATACTTATGCTAATGACATACATAAAACGGTATTCCGAAGCGAAAAATTATTAAAGATTATCAATTATTATTAAAATAATTTATTGATAAATCTTGGAAAACAATATTAGTATTTTTATATTTATTTCTTTAAAAACTCTTATATATTTTCATGTGTTGCATTTATTAATGTTTTTAGACATTACCTTTTTTTTTTTTTTTTTTTTTTTTTTTTTTTTTTTTTTAAACTATTTGGATTACGAATATTGAATCAAAACTGAACAGGGCTCTATGTCTGTAAAAGTAGTTTTCCATGCCAATACCTTTAATTCAAAGACGCATACTTAACTGGCTTTATTTTGAAAAAGTCCTTCCGGCAGTGCCGAGAGGAAGAGGTAGCTTTCATATAGTTATATATATATTTATTTATTTTAAATTAAGTTATATTATTCAAAAATACTAAGCTCAAATTAG
This sequence comes from Maratus speculifer, assembly GCA_964019185.1. NCBI lineage: Eukaryota > Metazoa > Arthropoda > Arachnida > Araneae > Salticidae > Maratus > Maratus speculifer. Next base: position 262,301,980 of record OZ025301.1, read on the forward strand.
TGGAACCTGATTTTATAAGATTGAATGCTAGTTTTTGTCAAGACTGAATATTAATAAGAATTTTTAGAAATTATTCATCTTTTATTCAACCTGGTTTTATTTTAAGCGATTTAGAGAGTCGCCAAATTCCACGATATCATGAAGTGTATGCCATTTTAAAGCTACATGATGGATCGTTCAGATCAGATCGTTTCAAAATGTCAGCGATAAGAAAAATTCAAAGTACTATAACTCAATCATTTTTTAAGATATAGACAAAATAAAAAGTGTTCTGGAATCGTTGTTTTAAGTTTTAACACGTAAAAGAAAAATATTTTTAAACTTTTAATTTTTTCGCATTTAATTTTAAATTTTAATTTTTTTAATTTAAAATGGCCGGCATTTTGAAACAAAATGGTGGATGATGCTGCCCAACGAACTCGGTCGAGACATTTGTATGTAGTATGTACATACCAAGTTTCATTTAAATCGGTTCAAAAATACGCGTGTTATCAAGTGACAAAAATCAGATCGTTTCAAATTGTCAGCCATAAGAAAAATTCAAAGTGCTATAACTCAATCATTTTTTTAAGACATAGACAAAATAAAAAGTGTTCTGGAATCGTCGTTTTAAGTTCTAACACGTAACAGAAAAATATTTTTCAACTTTTAATTTTTCGCGTTTAATTTTAAACTTTAAATTTTTTAAAAAAAATTAAAATGGCCGCCATTTTGAAACAAAATGGCGGATGATGCTGGTCAACGAACTCTGTCGAGACATTTGTATTTACTATGTACATACCAAGTTTCATTCAAATTGGTTCATAAATACGTTAGTTATGGAGTGACAAAAATCAGATATATATATATATATATGTCAACATTTGAACGGAGGGTGGTTTTGGGGTCTGGGAGTCATGATCGGCGAAAATATACTAACATTTTCTGGAAGTGCTTTCCTCCGAACGGCTGCAATAGGTAGCTTTTTACTTTTTGTAATGAAAGCTACCTAAAATGGATGCTTTTGATGGTGGTCATCTGCAATAACAGATTTCGAAGGAAAAGAAAATTGTACAATGATTACATTATTGTTTTTATATATTTTACTTAAAAAAACATATATTTTCATGATTTGCAATTATTAATTTTTTTAGATGTTATTTTTCTTTTACGAACAACTCCTATTGCCAATATTAACTCAAAATCCAACGGAGTTAGATGCCTGTAAAAGTAGTTCCCACGTCTCAATATTTTTAATTGAAAAAAGAATCTTTACAGGCTTTATTTTTAAAAACGGACACTTTAGTTAACTGTCATCTGTAAAAAATGAATTACGAAAAAATAAATAAATAAATAAATAAATAAATATGGTACAATGATTACTGTTTTCCATTTTTAAATTGTAAAATTTTTTACATATTTTCATGTGTTGCATTTATTAGTTTTTTTAGACATTATTTTTGTTTTGTGAACCGTCTCTATTACCAATATTGAATCAAAATTAAACGGAGATACATGCCTGTAAAAGTAGTTCCCACGTCTCAATAGCCTTAATTCAAGGAAGCATACTTTACAGGCTTTATTTATAAACACGCACGTTTTTGATGATGGTCATCTGTAAAAACGAATTACCAAAGAAAAAAATATAGTACAATGATTAATGTTTTCCAATATTTATTTAAATTTTTTTTCCATGTGTTGTATTTATTAATTTCTTAGACATAATTTTTATTTTCTGAACCGTCTCTATTACCAATATAGATTCAATGTTGAACGGAGTTACATTCCTATAAATGTAGTTTCCCCGTCTCAATAACCTTAATTTAAGGGAGAATACTTTATTTAAAACACGTACGCTTTTGATGACTGTAATCTGTAAAAACGAATTACGAAATAAAATAATATTTTAAAAATATGGTATACTGATTTTTCCATTTTTTACTTGTAAAAATTCTTATATATTTTCATGTGTTGTATTTATTAATCATTTTTGACATTATTTTTGTTTTGTGAACCGCCTCTATTCTCTATTACCAATATTGATTCAAAGTTAAACGGAGTTACATGCCTTTAATTGTAGTTCCCTAACCTTGATAGCCTTAATTCAAGAAAGAATACTTTACTTGCTTCATTTTTTTTTTAAAGTACACCTTTGATGACTGTCATCTGTAAAAACGACTTACGAAAGAAAAAAAAATGGTATAAGGATTAATGTTTTCCATTTTTTACTTGTAAAAATTCTTATATATTTTCATGTGTTGTATTTATTAATTATTTTTGACATTATTTTTGTTTTGTGAACCACCTCTATTCTTTGTTACCAATATTGATTCAAAGTTGAACGGAGTTACATGCCTTTAATTGTAGTTCCCTAGCCTTGATAGCCTTAATTCAAGAAAGAATACTTTACTTGCTTTATTTTTTTTTTAAAGTACACCTTTGATGACTGTCATCTGTAAAAACGACTTACGAAAGAAAAAAAAATGGTATAAGGATTAATGTTTTCCATTTTTTACTTGTACAAATTCTTATATATTTTCATGTGTTGTATTTATTAATTATTTTTGACATTATTTTTGTTTTGTGAACCACCTCTATTCTCTATTACCAATATTGATTCAAAGTTGAACGGAGTTACATGCCTTTAATTGTAGTTCCCTAGTCTTGATAGCCTTAATTCAAGAAAGAATACTTTACTTGCTTTATTTTTTTTTAAGTACACCTTTGATGACTGTCATCTGTAAAAACGACTTACGAAAGAAAAAAAATGGTATAATGATTAATGCTCTCCACTTTTACTGGTAAAAACTCTTATATATTTTCAGGTGTTGGATTTATTAATTTTTTTAGACATTATTTTTGTTTTGTCACCTGTCTTTATTACCAATAATGATTCAAAGTTGAACGGAGTTACATGCCTTTAAAAGTAGTTCCCTAGTCTCGATAGCCTTAATTCAAGGAAGAATACTTTACTTGCTTCATTTTTTTAAAGTACACCTTGATTATTCTCATCTGTAAAAACGAATTACGAAAGAAAAAAAAAATATTATAATGATTAATGTTTTTCATTTTTTATTTTTAAAAATTCTTGTATATTTCCATGTGTTGCATTTGTTAATTTTTTAGACATTATTTTTGTTTTCTGAACCGTTTATATTATAAATATTGATTCAAAGTTGAACGGAGTTACACTCATGTAAAAGTTGTTACTTCGTCTCAATACCCTTAATTTAAAAAAGCGTTCTTTACAGGCTTTATTTTTAAACACGAACGCTTTTAATGACGGTCATCTGTAAAAACAAATTACGAAAGAAATAAAAAATGGTGTAATGATTAATGTTTTCCATTTTTTATTTTTAAAAATTATTATATATTTTTATGTGCTGCATTTAGTAATTTTTTAGATATTAATTTTGTTTTGCAAATCGTCTCTATTACCAATATTCATTCAAAGTTGAACGGAGTGGCATGCCTGTAAAAGAAGCTCCCCCGTGTCAACAGCTTAACTCAAAGAAGCATACTTTACTTGTTATTTTTAAAATACGTACTCTTTTGATTACTGTTATCGGTAAAAATGAATTACGGAAGAAAAAAAATTGTATAATGATTAATGTTTTCCCTTTTTTTAAAAAAAAAAAATGCTTGTATATTTTCATGTGTTGCATTTATTAATTTTTCAGATATTATTTTTGTTTTGTGAACCATCACTATTACCATTATTGATTCAAAGTTGAACGGAGTTACATGCCTTTAAAAGTACATTCCTCGTCTCAATACTCTTAATTAAAAAAAAAAAAAAAAAAAAAAAAAAAAAAAAAAAAAGAGTATTGCCCAGTTAAACTGATGGCATAGAGCTCACAGCCTATACTTGAACGAAATCTAATAATTCTGCATGAAAAGTCCATTTACATAAATTAAGGGGGGGGAGCATTAGTCCCCGTTCCCCTTTTTAATACTTATATAATGAACACATAATATTAATAATGGAGGAGCCTCTTCAGAATGATCCTATACCTAAGATTTGAGCGAAAACTGATAATTCTGCAAGAAAATCCCATTTATATAAATTATGAGGTGGGGCATTAGCCTCCGTTCCTCTTCTTATACTTATCGAATGAACTTTCAAAACTAATCAGGGAAGCGGCTTATCATAATAATCCTGTATCAAAAATTTCAAGTAAATCTGATAATTTTATCACGAGTTATCGCGTTACGTACATACGCACGTACGTTCATACATACAGAACGGGCGGGCACATAAGCTCTCAGGCTTTGATAGCCTGTGAGCTAAAAAGCAAACTTTACAGGCTTTATTTTTAAACACGGACGCTTTTGATGATTGCCATCTGTAAAAACAAATTACGAAAGAAAAAAAAATGGTATAATGATTAATGTTTTCCATTTTTTGCTTGTAAAAATTCTTTTATATTTTCGTGTATTGCATTTATCAATTGTTTTAGACATTATTTTTGTTTTGGAACAGTCTGTATTACCAATATAGATTTAAAGTTGAACGGAGTTACATTTCTGTAAAAGTAGTTCCCCCTTCTCAACATCCTTAATTTAAAGAAGCATACTTCACAGGCTTTATTTTTAAACATGCAAGCTTTTGCTGATGGTCATCTGTAAAAATGAATTACGGAATAAAAAAAAATACTATAATGATTAATGTTTTCCATTTTTTATTTTTAAAAATCCTTATATGTTTTTATGTGTTGATTTTATTAAATTATTTAGAAATTATTTATTTTTTGCGTACTGTCTGTGTTACCAATATTGAATCAAAGTCGAAAGCAGTTACATGTCTGTAAAAGTAATTCCCCCGTTTCAATACCCTTAATTTAAGAAGTATACTTTACGGGCTTTATTTATAAACTCGGGCGCTTTTGAAGACGGCCATATGTAAAAACGAATTACGAAAGAAAAAAAAATATGATACAATGATTAATGTTTTCTAATATTTGTTTAAAAAAAAATTGTATTTTTTCATGTGTTGCATTTATTAATTTTTTTGACATTATTTATGTTTTGTGAACCGTCTCTATTATCAATATTGATTCAAAGTTTAACAGAGATACATGCCTGTAAAAGTAGTTCCCCGTCTCAATAGCCTTAATTCAAAGAAGCATACTTTACTTGCTTTATTTTAAAACACGTACGCTTTTGATGACTGTCATCTGTAAAAATGAATTATGAAAGGAAAAAAAATGGCATAATAATTAGTGTTTTTCATTTTTTACTTATAAAATTTCTTATATTTTTTCATGTGTTGCATTTATTATTTTTTTTAAACATTACTTTGGTTTTGTGAACTGTCTCTATTACCAATATTGAATCAAAGTCAAACAGAGTTACATGCCTGTTAATGTAATTCCCCCGTCTTAATAGTCTTAGTTTAAGGAAGCATACTTTACAGGCTTTATCTATAAACACGGACGCTTTTGATGACAATCATCTGTGAAAACGAATTATGAAAGAAAAAAAATGGCGTAAGGATTAGTGTTTATCATTTTTTACTTGTAAAAACATATATATTTTCATGTGTTGCATTTATTAATTTCTTAGACATAATTTTTCATTTGTGAAACGTGTCTATTCCCAATACTGATTCAAAGTTGAATGGAGTTACATGCATGTTAAATTAGTTCCTCCGTCTTAATATCCTTAATTTAAAGAAGCATACTTTATAGCTTTATTTTTAAACTTGGGCGCTTTTGAAGACGGCCATCTGTAAAAACGAATTACGAAAGACAAAAAAAAAATATGGTACAATGATTAATGTTTTCTAATATTTATTTTTAAAAATTCTTGAAAATTTAATGTGTTGCATTTTTTAATTTCTTAGACATTATTTATGTTTTGTGAACCGTCTCTATTACCAATATTGACTCAAAATTGAGCAGAGATACATGCCCGTAAAAGTAGTTCACCCGTCTCAATAGCCTTAATTCAAAGAAACATACTTTACTTGCTTTATTTTTAAAGACGTACACTTTTGATGACTATTAACTGTAAAAATGAATTATAAAAGAAAATAAATGGTATAATGATTAGTGTTTTTAATTTTTTAATTGTAACAACTTATATATTTTCATGTGTTGCATTTATTAATTTCTTAGACATAATTTTTCATTTGTGAAACATGTCCAGTGGCGCAGCCAAGGGGGTGGTTTCGGGGTTAAAACCCCTCCCAGCGCTAAGAAAAATCGACATAATTGCCGCTTATATGAATCAAAGCCAAACTTTTGCGCATTTCTTTGGCACATTTAGGAATTCATCGCTTTATTGAATCAGATTTCATTTAATAAAGTGATTCAATTAAATGGCAAAAGTTCTACTTAAAATTATGAAAGTGCATATTACATTGATTAGTTAAGTAAAAATTGGTTATTTGAACTAAATCACTTTTCTGAGATGCATCATGCTAAAAAAATGATGATTTCCTGCCACACAGATGCTCTTTGAATTTAAGCATTGTACAGTGAATATTCTAATTAGTACTGATTCCATTAACCGGCGATTCTAGTAACCGGCAATCATCTTTATCAGAAACTCACCCCCCCCCCCCCTAGAACCGAATTCTGGCTGAGCCACTGAAAATGTCTATTACCAATAGTGATTCAAAGTTGAATGGAGTTACATGCATGTAAAATTAGTTCCTCCGTCTTAACACCCTTAATTTAAAGAAGCATACTTTGTATGCTTTATTTTAAAACTCGGGCGCTTTTGAAGACGACCGTCTGTAAAAACGCATTACGAAAGAAAGAAAATAGTATAATGATTAATATTTTCCATTTTTTATTTTTAAAATTCTTGTATATTTTCATGTGTTGCGTTTATTAATATTTTTCACATTATTTCTGCTTTTTGAATCGTGTATATTACTAATATTAATTCTAGGTTAAAATGAGTTACATGCCTGTTAAATTAGTGCATGAAATATACGAATGCATCAAAAATCTGTGGACTTAAAATTACGGAACAGAATTCCGAAAGCAGAGTAGCCAGTTTTCATAAGTACTTCATTTCTGGCTAGTTTGAGTACATTTTCTATTTTCTCATAAACGTTTGACCATAGTAATTATACAAATTTTATTCATAGTCATCCTAAATTAATTTAAAATTTCTTAATCTTTTATGTGTGACTGATAACTAACTGATAACTTTTCTAATGTTCTTCAATATGATTCTACTATAAATCATATATTTTTGATCCAACAGATTATATTATTTTATATTTTTACATCCTTTTTCTAAATTTTACTTAATTCTAATCCCTCATATTCCAACATTCCTTAACATGAACACATTATTTAATCCTAAACAATCCATTTTCCCAGAAAGAAAGAAATTGTATTCTTATATTTTTTTAGATTATTTAAATTATGAGACCATTCCTCCTCTTTTGACTTTCGAAAATAATGTCTTTCTCTGGTTGAGAGAGCGAACGAGCGGTAACTTCCCAAAGCACCCTTATCTCCTAACTGACTAGGGCTTCAACTTTATCCCTGGCTCCTCTGATCAGATTAATTGTACTAAATTTATTCCTAATCACCCTAAATGAATAACATAATCATAAGTCTTTCTGTAGCAACAAATAACTAACTAATAACTTCTTATTAATTTTAAACACGATTATTCAAATCGGTAAATTAATTATCACAGATGTAAATTTTCCAAGGGGTGAAAAAAGTCCGGGCCAGGATTCGAACCAGGGATGTATTGGCTGAAGCCGCCAATGCTCTTCCAACTGAGACATCTCGGACGAATTCTGGAAGACCTTTTTCACCCAAATGACCTCAACGATCACAGAATCTGGTCTGATACTATATATCAGCTCAATAAAATAAATCGAAGGTCAATATTTGGAACTGCAGAAAATTGCTGCATACGAAATTATCTCTTATTAATTTTAAACACGATTATTCAAATCGGTAAATTAATTATCACAGATGTAAATTTTCCAAGGGGTGAAAAAAGTCCGGGCCAGGATTCGAACCAGGGATGTAACAATCCATTTTTTTCCGAAAGGAAAAAACTCCAATGCTATCTTTTCTAGACTATTTAAATTACGAGATCATTCCTTCTCTTTTGACCTTCGAAAAAAATGTCTGTTCCTGACTGGAACGGTGAGGGGAGGACTCTTCCACCACAACCTTATCTCCTCTCCTTCAAGAACTTTTAACTTCATCTCTTGCTTCTTTGATTGCATCATCTGTCTTCTCATAATCGTCCGGCCAGACTAATTGTACTATTTTTATTTCTAATCATCCTAAATTAATTAGAGAATCATTATTTTTTTCTAAAGAAGCTATTACCTCACTTATTTTTCTAATGTCCCTTAATATGACCATACAATAAATCACGGAGTTCTGATGAAAGAGTATATATTGTTTTACAATTTTATGATATTTCTATAAATTTTACTAAATTTGAATCCTTCATATTTCAAAATTTCTTCACATGAACACATTATTTTTTCTTGATTATTCCATTTTCCCGAAAAAAAAAAAAAAATCCAATGCTATCTTTTCTAGACTGTTTAAATTACGAGACCATTCCTTTTCTTTTGACCTTCGAAAAACATGTCGAGACCTTCGAAAAACATGTGAAGGGAGGACTCTTCCACCACAACCTTATCGCCTCTCCTTCAAGAACTTTTAACTTCATCTCTTGCTTCTTTGATTGTATCATCTGTCTTCTCATAATCGCATAAATAGTCTAATTATACTAATTATATTTTCAATCCTCATAAATTAATTAGAGAATAATTAGTCTTTCTAGATTAACTCGCAACTTACTTCATTTTCAAATGTCCTTCAATATGATCCTACAATAAATCCTGGGTTTTTGACGAAAAAGAATAGCTTATTTTAGAATTTTATGACATTTCTGTAAATTTTACTGAATTCGAACTTTGAATAATACTTCATATTCCAACATTCCTTAACATGAACACATTATTTTCTTCTGAACAATCCATTTTCCCGAAAGAAAAAAAAAATCCAATCCTATCTTTTCTAGACTATTTAAATTACGAGACCATTCCTTCTCTTTTGACCTTCGAAAAACATGTCTGTCCCTGGCTGGGAGAGCGAACGGACGGTCTCTTCTACGCCCCCCCCCCCCCCCCCCCAAGAACTCTAACCCCATCTATCGCTTCCTTGATCGCATTTTCTGCCTTTGCGATGGGCGTACGAACATTTCTTTCCATGAGGAGAAAAGAAGACGCAAATTGAATCACAAATTCAATCATCGTTTTGCACTGCTCTCAAAACAAATTTGCAGCCCAAATTGGCTTCATTGACTCGATCAGGCGACTCCGAATAGGGCGGATGAAATTGGTCACCCCCCTCCCCCCTCCTCCTCTCTCTCTCTCTTCCCAAACCCCTATTCCGCTTTTTACCTTTCGTTCCATCATTCGCCGACCTTCTGCACACCCCCGCCTTTCCTCCCTTTGCAGATGCGAAATCAAATCAGGCCACTGGGGCCGGGAGATTCGGTCGCTGGGGGTCCACCGTTGGCGAATTTATCGTCTCTGTCAGTCAAGCCATTGTCGGATGCTTGCAGCTAGAAAGATTCGAATAAGATATATATAGAGGACTTTTTTTTCTCTTTTTTTCTGGTTGATATTGTGTATATTCTGACGATACCCTGAAAAAAAAGGGGGGAAAAGTATTTCGATTTAGGATTTCAAGCTGTGATATCAAGTTGTGATTTGAAGTGATTTCTCTCTCATTTTATTTTTTTTTTTTTCAATTTTGATCTATTTTGAAATTTATATTAAATTTAATATTTTCTAAAAATATTTTTATCGAAAATATCTGAAAAAAATTGTTCGTCGTTGTAAAAAAAGTTTTGCTATATAATAACAATAATATCAGCAGGGAAAAAAAAAAAAGATATTTGTCAAGACATTTGCCATTAAATTAGTATACAAATACATTTTTCTTTTTTTCGATTGCTCTTAAATATTTAAGATTTTTTTTCTTTTTTTTTTAACCAGAATTTTCTTTCAAACCCAAAGATAAGAGAAATACAAGGGCATAGAGTTTGAAAATATCATGATATTTACAAAACATAAAAAAGAAGGCACTTCGATAAATATTCAATATTTTCAAAGTGAATGAGTTACTGGTGATTATAAATATTTTCAGGATGACATAAATTAAAACCTGAAACCTATTGCACGTAACTTAATAAAATCAACACTCTTTTCTTTGTTTTTTCCTTTTTCCCTAATAAAACTGTAGATAAACTAATTAAAAACAGTTCAAATTGCTTTCTAGTTTATCAAAAACAAACTAGGATTCAGCATTAACTATAAAGAAAATTTAATATTTCCTAAAATGAAATTTAAAACTAGTTAGATGTGCCAATCCCAAAACTTCAAACCCAAAATCTCATACGTACATTTTAATATTTTAAAAAATAGTTATTCATTTTAATGCTTTAATAATTTTAATTCAATACCATCCAACTGTGATTTTTATCTTAAATTTCTGCTTCAGTCAATTAATCGGATTAAAACGAATTTTTGTCTCTGCATGAGCCGATAGACAATAGAATGATAAGCAGATTTTTTTCCCAAATTCAGTGAGGATCAACTAGCCATAGCGATAGACTTAGACAAAAAATTTGGTTCAATTCGATACATAACTTCATATACTTTTGGTCGGTACAATATTGAAAATGGCACAAACATCGCGATTGCAGCGCCTCCTTCCGGCGGATTTTTTTTCAAATTCAGGGAGGACCAATTAGCTATAGTCATACACTTACACAAGAAATTTGGTTCAGTTCGATGCGTAACTTCATATTACTTTTGGCCGGTACAATATTGAAAATGACACAAAAATCGCGATTGCAGCGCCCCCTTGCAGCGGAGTATTTCAAAATTGAAGCTTGCCATAAACAAAAACATTCACAAAAAATTTGGTTCAATTCCATGCATAACTTCATACACTTTTTGGTGGTAGAATGGCGACATACGGACACACACACAGACACACGGACATACAGACATTTTGTAAAAACATATTTTTTGGAATCTCTGACCCCTAAAACGTGTAAATCCGTCGAAAACCGGAAGTCGAAAAAATTTCGATTACAATACTTTCTTCTATTGAAGATAGAAAAAAGTAAAAAATCGTTTGAGTATAATGTGATTACATCATGAAAAATTTAGATAAGAAATAAACATTTTTAATAGTAATAATAAAAACCATGCGTATAAAAAAGAAAACTCTCTAAAAACATTAACATATGAGAAATATGCTTTATGTTTAAATTAATTTTTTCCGCCTATATTTAAAAACACACATGCATTCATCCTTACATGAAAGTAAGTTGTGTAATGCTTGCTTCTTTGCATTTAACATGTTGGGGTGGGAGAATAACTTTTACAGGCAAGTAATTTCGACCAGAGTTTCAGGCCCAATAGGGTAATCTGAATCAAAAATATTTGTTACATAACGGTTTATTGTAATTTTTCAGAAACAAACACTTAGTTGTTTTCATAGAGATTTTTATTATAATTTTAGAAGGTAAGAAAGTAATATCTCTAAAAATTTTTCAATGATAAAAATTAAAATTCAATATATTTATATTTAAAAAAGTATTATAACCCCACAGAATAAAATGATAATGAAAAATGTGAAAAAAAATATTCCATTTTCCGAAAAATAGCCTCCAAACTGTTCTAATTTCAAACTTATAAAAGTTAATTTTAAAATACTTTTTTATATACTGTAAAATAGTATTTAAATACCTATTAAAATAAAGAAATCCACTTTTATGCGTAAATGAAATTATATTTGCTTCTTTGCACTAAGTAGTGAAGGGCAAGAAGTATTACGAACCGATTTTGACGAGAATGACATCGTTGAAAATTTCTTATCATGGAGAGTAAAAAGCTGCATGGAACTCATCGCAACTCATCGGTTTTCAAAATATCCGGCAATTTGTGTCTCAATATTTCTTTATTTATTACAATGCATTTTTGCCATTACTTTTGTCATACAGTTAAATTTATAATTTTTGCTGTTAATTACTCCCTGTTAACTTAATCCTGCTACTTATGTTTAAAAATTAAATATGAAAAAAAAAACTGGAAAAAAAAAACAGGAGAAGTTAATGGTTGCAGGTTGCGTTCAAGTCAAGCATTTTTCCAGGAGAATTATCAGTATTATTTTTTACAGAAAAAAAAAAAATATATATCTAAGTAGAGCGGAAAAAGTTTCCTCTTTCTTTAGGGAGAGATTTTCTATGCGAAAATTGTGGTGTCGAAGAAGTTTCTGGTTTCCAAAATTTCAAGAGGCATATGAATCCTATGTGACTTTTAATGCAGAGTTACCACGGACGACTATTTTTTATAAACTGCTCACACCACTATTTTTGAAAAAATAAATTTTGTAGTGAACATGGTGTCTAAACACTTGTGAAAGATTTTTATTTGACAAAGTGCTGTGAGGTGAAAAAATAAAATAAATAAATAAATCCCTAATGGTAGCTTTGCAAATGTAATGTTTCGTGTGCTGTTTGCTAAACTATGCATTTGCAGTGTTCACTAGTGGTTGTGGTGCCGGAAGCCATTTAACAATCAAAGTTATAAATTTAACGTCATAAAAAACGAATCAGTGTACATATATTATAATAAAAAACATATTGCGTGACGTAAGTTGTCAAATATGTTGAAGATTTGCGACAGGTAGTTCCATTGAGTTTTCTTTTTTTCTCACGACTAAATCTTTCCAATGACACCATTCTCGTCAAAATCGCCGCTTAACAATTCTTTTACTTTCGTAAAATGTACATTAGAAAGGAAGAAATTATTTTTATAGCAAGTCAATTCTTCCCACAGTTATTGTTTTTAAGGAGACTCTTCATTCACTTGAAAACAGCCGCACTTAATAATGTTAACCAATGATAAGCTTGTTCTCAGATTTTTCGAGTTTATTTGAATGATTTTTTTTTTTTTTTTTTTTTTTTTTTTTTTTTTTGTTACTTTTAGTTTTGAAAATGATAATACCTTTATTAAAAAAAATCTCAACCGAAATCGAAGAAGTACAAAATAGGCAAATTAAAGATCAATCTATACTATAGTATGGAAAGGGGAAAAAAAGTTTTAAAATATACAAATTTAAACGAAAAATGCAAAAACAACCTTCCATTAGTTTAACATTACAAAGCGGCTGTTTTCAAGTGAGTGAAGAGTATCCTTAAACCTGAATTATGTTAAAATAGAGTAAATTATAATTCAACTTATATTTCATCATTGGAGTGTTATCTGGTTACGAGTTTCACTGCAATGAAATAAAAAATTTGAATATATAAACTTTTTAAAAAGTCTCACCCGATTTAAAAGTAAAAATAATACAAGTAATAAATAAGAAATGAAAATAAAACCATGTTGAAAAGAAAAAGAAAAAAAAGCTGTAGAAATACTGATCTAAAAACCATTTTTTTTAAAAGATCGGGATTTTTTCTTATTCCTTACTTTCATTTAAGAGGTTACTTCAGTCAAGCAAAAATAGCCATTCACTAATGCTAACCCTATGGAAGAAGTTTATAAAGATATTTTGATTACATTTTAATATTTTTAAATTATTATTATTATTCTCATTATTATTTTGCAATGTATAGTTGAGATCGATGTGTGCAATGGTCGTTCTTTACTTTTTGGAATTTGTCTACACCTATTTTTAATGAAAGCACTATCATTTTCGGAGCCGGCTTCGAAAGTGAAAGCATACCGTAAAATGGGGTGAATAGGAACAGCGGGGTGAATAGGAACGAAACTTCCCGGCCATACAAATAAATTCATTATAAATATATGTGATGATATTTTTAGTTGCCAATTTTTTTATAAGAAGGTAATAGCATTAAGAGTTGGGAAATTCAGTTTTGACATGTTGGCACTACTATTTGGATATATAAAAAAACTTCAAGAGGATCCTCAAAAACCTAATTTTTTCAACGTCTTCAAAACTTTGTATGTAACTACAGTATTTTTCGTATTCTAAACCTAAGAGAGGGTTTTTTAATTAATAAAGACCTGTAAACGATATGCTGCATTAAATTCTACTTATTTCTAAACTACATAATGAAAAAATGAAAAATGGCTTGTCACATCAGAGGTTTAAGATTTACGGGGTGAATCGGAACACGTTTTCTCTCGTGGTTTATTTTTTCTATATGGTAATAGTTTCATGTAATATATGAAAACATATGTAGGAATATGTATTGTAACAATATTATGTTTGTTCTAATCACTTGAAGATTTTAAAAGTGCCAAGAAATTACTTGGTTAAACAAAAAAGCCAACGCCTTATCCGACAGACATGGAACACACAACAAAAGAATTTAAAAACAGCAAATTAGTTAGAAAAACTGCGCAGAATTATTCTCTGAGATGTACAAAATTACACAAAAATTTCAAAATGAAAAACCAATTAAAAAAGAGAGGGATGCAAACAGTACTAAAGACTGGGGATGAGGGCGTATTAGTATATCTTATTAATACATGCAGCGATTGAGGGTACTCAATAGATTCATTTACCCAATGACTACTACTAAAGAATAACACAGAACAGGGCTGAATTTGTATTAAATTCTACTTCTGCAATTCGAATATAATTTCTTAAAATAAATTTTACTTTCTCTTGATTTCAAAGTTGTTTTCTAGTTTTTAAAAAGGCTATCTTTACTTGTATATAAAATAAAGGCTTGGTTTCATGGTAGCTACTTGTTCCTATTTCTCCCTTATCATTATTACCTGTTTTTATTAACCCTATTAAAGTTTGAATCGGAATAAATAAAGATTATAACATTTGTTCCGATTCACCCCTATCTGTGAGGTGAATCGAAACACTATCAAAGAAATAAATAATATATTTATAAACAGTAAAAATGTTTCGTTTTGCTTAAAAAGTACAGAACAAAACAAGACCGAAGTTTCTAATAGAAAAATAAAAAAATTAAAAAATCATTTCTTGCTTTTTTTAACGTTAAAGTTGAAAAGTGTTCCGATTCACCCCCATTCTACGGTACCGAGAAAAACAATCGTCAATCAAAATTTAAAAAGTAAATAATGGCCTTTGTGCAGATCGATCAATCTCACCTATCCAACGCAAATAAATAAATAAAATAATAATAATAATAATAATAATAATAATAATAATAATAATAATAATAATAATAATAATAATTAAATCATTTAAAGTCATTAAAATGCAACCAAGATATCTTTACAAATTTCTTCCATAGGATTAGCATTAGAAAGCGAGTCTTTTCGTGGGACTGTTGTAGCTTCTTAACAATGCTTAAGATACGGATATTAAAAATTAAAAATAAATATTATGACTTGAGAAAAAACTACAAACATACTGTCAAGTAACTTTTTATAAATTTTTACATAATTTTGCTACAACAATTCCTTATAGTTGAATATGATTAGAAAAAATATCGTAACGTTATTTTTATTTTTTTCCGCTAAAAGAAAAATAATTATTTTTATTAGTAAGTAAATCTTTCGTTGACGCAAAAAAAAATAATATTTAAACCTGAATTTGGTCAAAACATTTAATTATAGATTTTTTTTATTATTATTATTACTTGCTTTGAGTGTTATGTAATTTAACTAACAGTTTTACTATGGCTAAACCAACATTTTTGGAAAGAAGAAAGTATTTAACACGTATTGCCACGAACGTTTTGCGACAATAAATTAAAATAAATAAATAAATAAATAAATAAATAAATAAAAAGAAAAAGAAATAAAAAGAAATAAAGAAATAATAATAATAATAATAATAATAAATACTAATATTAATTATGAAAAAAATAGCATTTTTTCAAAAAAGAAAGCTACGAGAATCAGTGGTACCAACTTTTGAATGATATTGGGTAGATTAAAAAAAAGAGGTGGGCGGGTAGGCACGATCAATTTACTTTTGACGAGTGGGAAAAATTTTCAATTTCAGATTTTAATGGATTTTTATGGTACTTTTGATGTATTTTAAATAGATTTATATTATAAGTGTGCAAATGCAATCAGTTTCAGTGCATTTTATATGCGTTTTTCGAAAAAATTTCAATCTTTTACTCAAAGTGAATTTAGCACTAGAATTTTAACTTTCCTTTATCAGGTATCATCTATCACCGTATTACGCTGAGAAGTTGCGTTACAGTATTATGAATATGTTGGAAAGTGTTTCTTAATCTATGCTTGATGCACGATTTTACTTTCTTGTTTACATTTCATCTGAACACCTTTTCCTTCTGAACGCAATTTCGCATGCGTCTACGGCGGCCGATAAATTCTCTCTTAAGGGGACAATGGACCTTTATTTGAGCAAAATCGTCTATTAGCAAAATCCTCGCAAAAAAGGTCTATTTCTGTGGTATAATAGTACCAAAACAGTTTTTCTATAACAATATCATTTATGAAGTTTTTAAGAAGTAAATCATAAAGGTATTTATATACTTTAAATCTGTCTTTTTCAAAATTAATTTTTCAGCGTTTTTAGATTTTTGAAATGTTTTTTGCGACGTAATTTTTGATCAATATTTATGAAATTGATAAGGAAGTACCCTGATATTGTTTAGAAAGAAATTGTGTAACCTTTTTAAAATTCGTCTTCATTAAGATAGTCAAATTTGATTTGATTTTGCAAAATTTTAATGAAAACCGATATGGAATTTAGAAAAAAATCTGTAAAATATTAACTATTCAAGAGATTAAAAAAATCTCACACAGATTTGTTTATAATAGAGTTTCAAGTTATAAAAATGCAAAAGTAAGAAAATATAAAAATTAAAACACGAGAAGCATTTTAAAATTTCGTTCAAAAGTTAATTTTTTTTAATTAAGAATTTTAATAAGATTGGAAATTTTTTTGAAGGTCTTCTATATGCTTTTGGTGATCTGTATACATGCACAAAATTTCACACAGCTATGATCAAAATTAAAAATTTTAAAAATTTAACGTTCACCGTGTCCTTAAATCATGTAAAGTGAGGTGGTAGTATTTACTTCTTTGCACTCGATGTGTTAGGACGGGAGAACAACTTTTACAGGCAAGATATTACGCTCTCGATGCACAGCGGCTAAAAAAAATCCCAAAATGTTGCCAAGGTATGAAAACGTTGTTCAAATTGCATGGAGCTTCGTATACAGGTGCTGTTGAAAATTCTAATTACAATTCAAAAGTTAAAATTTCAAAAAATAAATAAATAAATAAATAAATAAGTAAATAAATAATAATAATAATTAACATAATTTATTTATACACATTTACGCAATTTATGTAAGCTTTAAGTTCGAAAAAAGAAAAAATTTGATGAGATGCAAAGTCGAAAAAAAAAAAAAAAAAAATCTTTTAATCCTTTCGGGTCCAATTTTTTTTTTTCAGTTTTTCTAAAAAATTACTTTTTGTTTATAGCATTAACATTAGCTAAACTAATAGATTAATTAGTGTTTAAGGAATATTTCATTGTCTGAAAGATAACGAATGTTTTTGTTTTGCGTACTGTTCAATTCATATTACTTTGGTTACTTTCGGTGGTGGTTACTTTGGTTATTTCTTTTTGACCATATTACTTTGGTTACTTTCGGTGGTTTGGGTACTTTGGTTACTTTGGGGTGGTTACTTTCGGTGGTTTGGATACTTTAGTTACTTTGGGGTGGTTACTTTCGGTGCTTTGCGATAGTTGTTCTTTGTATAAAGCAAATTTATGCCTTAGCAAACAATTTGTTAAGAAATCTTTAAAAAAAAAATCAAATAACCATGTTAATCTCAATTATTAAAGTGGCACTGCCAGTTAACATTATTTCTATCTATTAAACTGGGAAGCGACAGCATAGACAATCACATCATCGAGTTCACGGATAAAAATCTAGGATTAGTTAAATTTCGATTCGCATATTAAAAGGCAATCGGTCTGCCAAGTCATATTTGGCAGAAAACATCTAACAAACCTATTTTAACAGTTCACTCGCAGGTTTACTACTGTGCTTCCCAGCACTGAGAAGTATGAAAACATGAAAGATTGCGAGCAGGAAAACGTAAGGATAAACCTACGAGTCAACCGCTAAAATCGGGTTTTTATATGGTTTACACCAAGGTATGACTTGGCAGACCGATTGCATTTTAATATGCGAATCGAGATTTAAAAAATCCTAGATTTTCATCGGTGAAACCGATGAGCTTATTTTTTGTGCTGCTGCCTCCCGGTAGATATACGTAAACAACCAAAAATGAAAAAAGAAAGGATCAGGAAGGATAGATCCAGAATTTAGTTTTAGTTCACGCCCCTGCGATCATATTTACACCACTGACTATAATTAAACTTTTGTATAGTTAAAAAGAATCGAAATATACATATCTTCAGCTTTAGTTTCTTTTTCATGCAAAGAAAAAAATACTTAATTTTTTTCGCAAAACAAGCAATCAAAAAATAAATTGCAGGCAATACATCTTTTTTAAAGCGTATAATAAAAAAAATACCAGACTAACATAATTTTATTCACGCAATCTACAACCCTTAAAGAAAAATGTCAAAACATGCACAACTATATGATAACATAACATGATAGAACTCTAACCCAGGTTAAGGCATTCGTAAGTATAAGAGAAAGGATAAAACAATTCCTTTGTATTATAATTCGATTCATTTTCGAATAAAAATCTGAAATGACATCACAAAGATCGAATATAGCACCTATAGATATCTTCCATTTCGACTTTTGCAGATTTCATTTCAAGAACAGAAACTCAATATATCAAAATATTCGAATAGATGTCTAACACAATTTGAATACGTCTGACGCTTCAGAAAAGAGGACGTCCAAGAAATGCAAGTACATCGCTGTTTGGCTGAATAAAATGTCGCCAATAAAGAAAAATATATCCAATTACACAACGCACTTCAAATTGCTGAAAGCATTTGTAACTGTGTTATATGCTAAGAAATAATTCTTTTTTTCCAAAATAGTTTGAAATCAGGAAATACAAGCAGATCGCTATTTTATATTTAGAATGTAATTTTATAAAAGGAGGAAATGCAATTATAGTTTATTCGTTTAAGAAAGTGAAAAAATCCAATCTTACACTATATTTTAGTTATCTTGTTATCTTCTTCACGGCGTAAATTTAATTCTCAATTTCTACGAACTAAAATGAGATAAAAATGCATTTTATTGCATTTATATTTACGCATTAATTTGTTTACTTTTTTTCGCGCTTTTTCAAGCAGAAATTCCGAAAGATTTTCTACAGACATTAATGGATTTAATCTTTTGATCGAATTATCTAACAATATTTTCGTTAAATTTATAAAATAATATGTATAAACACGTCAGATTTAATAAATATCTGATATACATGACTACAGAATTAAATATTTCATTGATTTCCTTTAATCTTATACTTTCTGATAATTGTCTTTAAATTTTTTTGACATTAAAATAAACTCCTGAAAGTTTTCTGGGGTATTACATTCCCTTGTTACAAAGTTTTTATGCCTTAAAAGAGTATTGTATTTTTTCTTTTCTTTAATAATTCAATAATGTTCAGGTACGTTTTGTTTCCTACACGCTTCTAATTTTGTTATATTTAAGAATATTTTCGGAAATTTATAAAGCAATAAGAATTACCCCACACGCCAAATTTAATAACTTTATATTACACATGACAGCGGAAATAATTTTTCATTGATTTTGTTTAATCTTATATACTATAATAACTGTTTTTAAACTGTTGAAACATTAAATTGACTTGAAAGTTTCGTAAAGTATTACATTCATATAAGAGTCAAAATTCTTGTGTTTTAAGCTAGTGATAAATTCTTTAATTTTAAGGATATTTTTTAAAAGTAATTTCCATTTATTGAGATTAAATTTTGAAGTTTTTTGTGAGGATTAACCATGTTATTTGTAAACAAAATTACATAATGAAACTTCTAATAGTTCTTTTTTTCAAGTTAAATTTTTAATTTATTAAGGAAATGAGGAAATTTAAAAACGTTATAACTTATGATATTAACTTATAAATATTACATATTTATAAAATTTCATTTTTTTTTCATTTAAATAAACAGTAATAGGGTAAGTGTACCAATAGTGGGCCACGTACTAATAGTGGGCTACCAGTTTTCAAAGTTGAAAAAGAAGTTTTCTAGTCACCCCTGTCAGATAACAAACTAATTGCTGATTGGCTGGAACCCTCATCTGTTATCAGGCAAAGGGACAACTTCAATATTCTCATAGTTTTTGAGCTAGAATGGTGTTTTTACAGACTATACAAAAAAACTAAAGAGAAGCTAAAATTATTTTACGTAATCATCAAAACTTCTAAATATGATTTCATTATTGTGTATATTTAAGCATAGAAGTGTAAAAAAAATTATAACTTCTGTACAGTATGCATTAAACTCAAGAATGGAGTTGCCCACTTCTGGGGGGGGGGGAGGGGGGCTACTGAAGCATCAGAAAGCTTCTGTGGCCCATTACTGGAGCATAGAGGAAGGTAACATTTTTTATTTTTTATTTTTTTCTAGAGACTATATTTTAAAAAATTGAATGTTTATTCTTATATATAAAGGTAAGGATTGGGCTAATTTTTTTTTAATTCACTAATACGTTAATAATAATTAGATAAATGTCCTTAAATGGCCCACTACTGGTGCATTTACCTTATATACGTTTCAATTATGATTGAAAATTTTTAAAAACATTAATTTAAATAAATATTTAAAATTTTTAAAGTAAAAATTAAAAAATATATCTACATAACTTTTTGGTACTTTTCGGTTAGCCGAACGCCAGTGTTATATATACATATACATGTATGCATATACACGTATACATGTACATACATATATGAATTTATATATATATATATATATATATATATATATATATATATATATATATACTTTTATAAATACATCCAAAGTTATTCAGACAATACCAATAAAAGAACCAATGAAACCAGTATTTTTACATTCATATTATTAAAAACAGTTGAAGTTTGAAGAGAAATAGAAGGCAGATTACTAAATTACTAAGATAGATGTGGATAAATGGACATTATATAACCAGAGTAATTCATATATTACCATACAATAAACCAATGAAACCAATATTTTTACAATCATCTTATTGAAAACAGTTGAAGTTTGAAGTGAAATAGAAGGCAGATTACTAAAATAATGAAAAATAAATGGATAAAAAGGCAGTAGAAGGCTTTTCCATTAAACTACGTCATCAGGGGTGTATAGTTTAACAAAAAAGCAAAAACATCCAACCAGTTTCTGGTATGAGTCGTGCTGAAAGCTAAGAATTCGACTCACAATACACCCGACTGGCTGGAAGCTATTCAGATGACAAATTAGTAGAAAGATACACATAGAAGAAAATAAAATCAATATGACAAAATAACAATAATAAATTATTCCATAAAAAAAGGATATATATACTAAGATATTTACCATTACCCATATCCTAGCAAGATTTGTAGTGCAATCAGATACAAACTACATGTAACTTACTAACAGTCACGGTTATGGTCATAGTATAAATCACATAGATAATAAAATAAAGTTGTAACAATAACTATAAAAATTAGTAAAACATATATTATACTATATAATTAAAATTATATATAGAGAAAAAAAATAGATGCTACTATTAGAAATATTATATTTTTATTTTTAATCAATTATTAATATTACTATATTAATTAATTAACTAGAATGTATTACTACAACTTCTAGCGGAAAATTATTTTAGTGCTGCCATCTAAAGATTAATATATTAATTAAATTATATGCTTATGGTGCTGCCCTCTATTATAGGAAAAAAATAAATTATTTATTAGCTAAGAATTTCCAAGAATAATTTCTATTCTAATATTTTACAAATAATTTCTTTAAGACAAATACAATAGACAACCACAGCTTATCTCAATAACTTGATCATTTTTAAGTTATGCATATTAGTTTTTAGGTGAACATAAACTTTAATACTATGTGTAAAGTTTTTTTTTTATTATTATTATTAAATATATAATAATTAACCATTGCGTATTATCCAGACAACACCGCCCTCCTCCGTAATCTAACATCTAACCCACCCAACCAACCTATAATTCATATTATTTTATTTTTTTTTTGTTTTGTATTTTTTATTTTTTTGTATTATTTTTATTTTTTATAATTTTTTTTTTAAACATTTTTTTTTTACGCAATGTATTAATTATTTTTAAGATCATGTAATAACTTATTATATATTAAAGACTATAGGATGGAGAGAAAATAGACAGTTAATACTAAATAAATGTTTATACAGATAATATTTTTTTAACCAAATGTAAAGGATAACCATATCTTATAGCAGTTTCTTGTACAGTTTTTAAATTATGCATTTTAAAATTATGTGAACAAATATTTTTAATTCTATGGGCAAAATTAAGTAATATATTGACATAGACAGATTTATGTAGGCAAGAATTATAATGAGTAAAGAGGTTTACTTTAAAAGGAAAGTCATTACGTTTGTCATAAATATCAAATAGAATTTTATTATCAGAAAGCGTAATATTAAGATCAAGAAAGTTAATTGTATTATTATGCATATCATTATAACTGTATTTTAAATTTTTGTGGTATTTGATTGGTAGCGAATAGTTAGATGACTTTTTAGAATATAAAATTATTATATCATCAAGATACCTGTATAGAAAACAATTAACAATAGAAGTATTACGTTCATAATAATGTAAGTAGAGATCAGCACAGATGGATGATACAATCCCACCTTGTGGAAGACCGACTATTTGTTTGAATATTGTATTATTAAATAATATATAATTATGATAAAGAATAAATTTGGTTAAAGATTTGAAGTAAGATAAAGATGCATGTATGTTTAGAGAATTCTTATATTCCTTGAATAATAAATTTATGATCCTGAACATATCTGCAATATCAATTGTATTAAATAAATCATTAAAGTCATATGTTTTGATGTACTTAATGTTTTGTAAATTTTTGATATTATTTACAAGATGTAAACTATTTTTTATACTATAGAACTTATTATTAGTTTTTGCAATATCTAGCATTTTTGTAAGTATTGTTAATAATTCTTTACCTGCATTATTGTTATAAGTATTACATCCAATAGTTATAGTACGAAACTTTATAGGAATTTTATGGAATTTTGGAATAACCACAATGTAAGGATAGTTATAATTATGATTTTTTAATTTTAGTAATTTATAATTGAGCTATATGTCTATTTTTAATAATAGTATCAATATCTGTTTTAATGAAATTTGAACTAGAATTTATTGCTTGATTTAATAATGTAGAGTAATAATGTTTACATATGAAAGCATAGTTGTTAGGAGATTTATCGACATAAGTTATGATAAATTTATTTTGTAAGTTTTTTATTTCATCATTTAATTCTTTAAAATTTAAATTGAAGGTATCGATATTCCTATAAAGTTCAATATTTAATTTATCTAAAACATTAAGTTTCCATTCAGTGAAGTATTCCAGAGGCTTATTGTAGTCTATCGAAATTTTATAAATAAAAAGATCTAAATCTAAATTAAACTGTTTAATTATTGATTTGATATTAGTACATGAAGGAACACGATATTTAGTACCATTAGCCATTAAATTTCTTAAAGAATCATTTTCAACAATATTAATATCCCCAGTAATAATGTGACCATGATCTTGATTTACGAAGTTACTATAACATGGATCATTACAATAGCATGGATAATTAGTATTATTGGTTAAAAATTTAGAAAATTTATTGTAGTTAAATATCTTACGTCCAAGTGTAACATTATATTTGAAGGATTTATGTATAGAAATTTTTTTTATAGGGAAATTATTATTTTTATCATTAATAATGTTGTGTAGATTAATTTTATTAAGTACATTATTGGTAAAAGTAATTATGAGTTGAGTATTATTAGTTTTTTTATATGTATTTTTAGAAATTTTAACATTAAGAAAATTAATTCTATAGTACAATAAATCAAAGTAAATATCACTAAAATGTGAAGTTAAATCAACTGATAGAAATACTTTATAATATAAATTTAGATGTTTCTTTTTTATTGAAAAAATGTGTTTCCTAATATCCATCCATTGATACGAGTTATTATATTCAGATTCCAACTTAATTATTTGTTGTTTGATCTCATTTCTAGAAATATATAGATTATTAGTCTTATTTTTACCTCTAGTTGTACGTGTAGTTTTTTTAATAGCAGAACGATTTAATTTTGCATACGTACTACTATAATGTTCATAATTATTAGTATTAGTAAAGACAATGTTAGTACGATTGAATAATTTAGAATTTAGACCATAAGGGTATAAAGAATTATGAGATTTAATATAAATTGATTCATAAAGTAATCTATCATTTAGATTTTTATGCATACTTAATATTTTGATGGTTATATTTTGAAAGTCATGGTGCCTGAAATGTATATGTTCAACATTAATAGAGTTGTTTTTTAAAATATCCTGTCTATGTTGATTGATTCTTCTATGCAAAGGATTACATGTTTGACCTATATATTCTAACTTACAGATGTTGCAATTAATTGAGTATATTACGTTGTATGCCTTACAAAATAGCACATTGTATTTAGAACTGGAATCATTATCAATTTGTTGTGTATCTGCATGAGGGCAAGTTAAGCATTTGGGAGATAAGCACTTTTTAAATTTAAGTTTAATCGAGGGACAATATGACAGGTAACTGTTTGACGATCCAAAGAAATCCCTATCTATTTCTTTGTACCGAGCATTAGACATCTTACATTTTGAAGAGCCTAAATTGCCAGTCGCTAAATTTGTTTTGTAACTATTCATCATAAGAAAGATTATTTATATCCAATAGGACAAAATATATTACATAAAAATTAGTATAAGAACAATTTATAATACTATATAAATTTTAAGCTAAAAAAAGAAATTGACATAATATATATATCAGTTGAAATCTTGGCTATTTGATTAAAAATGATAATTGACAAAATATATCTTGAATAAAAATAATACATATATCATTTAATTCCCTAAATAATTTATATCTCTAATAAAGATAAAATAAAGGTAATTAAATTAAAAAGATAATTATCAATAATAATAAAGTGAAAGTACTTGATTACATAAATAATAATTATATATACAATAATTACAAGAAAAGAAAAAATCCCAAACTTAAATCCAAAAGTAGTCTCATAGTAAATAAATTATGCAGTACGCATAAACATAATATCCTATAAATAAAGCCCCCATGTTTAATTACATTTCAACTAAATTCCAATATGGTAAAATCCGAAGTTATAACATTGGTAGATATTTCCAAAAAGTATTAAAGAAGCAGCAAGAATAACAAATTGAAGAAATACATCATTTCATGCGCTGTGCATCAACAAAGTAATGTATTTTAAAATTTTTAAAAATAGGTTAATTTATGCCAAAATGGGCCTAAAGTGAAATAATCCACTAAAAGCTGCAAGAATCCATGTTATCTTATGATAACATAAATGACATAAAAGACTAAAAGACTAAACTATCCTTTAATGATTGTGCTTATGCATCTTATCATTATGGAAGTTGAATATATAAATACTTTTATAAATACATCCAAAGTTATTCAGACAATACCAATAAAAGAACCAATGAAACCAGTATTTTTACATTCATATTATTAAAAACAGTTGAAGTTTGAAGAGAAATAGAAGGCAGATTACCAAATTACTAAGATAGATGTGGATAAATGGACATTATATAACCAGAGTAATTCATATATTACCATACAATAAACCAATGAAACCAATATTTTTACAATCATCTTATTGAAAACAGTTGAAGTTTGAAGTGAAATAGAAGGCAGATTACTAAAATAATGAAAAATAAATGGATAAAAAGGCAGTAGAAGGCTTTTCCATTAAACTACGTCATCAGGGGTGTATAGTTTAACATATATATATATATATATATATATATATATATAGGTCCGGCGCCCGGCTAACCAAAAAGTACCAACTTAAAAAAAATAAAAATAAAAGACTTGTTTCAAGACAAGTTTGAAATATTTATCTTTAAAGATTCTTGACTTGTAAAATTTGAATATAAGAAATGGTGAAAAAATCGAAAAAATTCCTGTTAAA
This sequence comes from Maratus speculifer, assembly GCA_964019185.1. NCBI lineage: Eukaryota > Metazoa > Arthropoda > Arachnida > Araneae > Salticidae > Maratus > Maratus speculifer. Next base: position 262,328,175 of record OZ025301.1, read on the forward strand.
TTACTAGATTTTTATTCACTAAAAATCAACTATAGATTATTTTGATTCCATACTACTTTTGTTGCTTCGTCCATGTTTTAATACATATGTAGTTAACATATCACAATTCTGGCTTCCAAACTGTGGATTTGAATAAAATTACAGACAGGCAGGCAAATTTTTATTTTTATATATAAAATTTTCCTAATAATTTCGAGAATGTGAAAATTGTATGGTATTTTTAAAATAAAATCGTCATCATATGCAGGTTTAAGGGGACAGTGGACAATAAAAACCAAATTCATTTATTTTCAAAGGATTAATTTGTAATTTGGCAGACGTATTAATGAAAGGCTCAAATAGTTATATACAAAATTTTATAATAAAATAATTAAAAGTTTTTAAGTTATTCAATTTTTAAATTTTTAAAATAACGAATAATTGCATGTCATGTTTTAAAATGTTCCATGCACATATCTTTTGCATAAAATACGACAATATTTATTCTTGAGATTCTTTTTTTATGTTACTATAGAAGTTCGCATGAATTGTAAAAGCTCATTGAATACAAAAGTAAATATTTAAAAAGATTATAATTACGCTTCGTTTTTCTAAAAAAAGTAGCTATATAAAGTACCCTGGGGTAATAACGCCACGTTAAGGTACAACCAATTTTCACGGCTTAGTTTTAGATTGTATTTTTCAAACAAATATAGGATCTGATACAGCAACTCATTGACTATCTATATAAAATAAAATAATTTAACAGATATGTATTCATAAAATGTAATGGCGTTTTTTCTTGACCAATGCTATTTGGCGTTATTACCCACCTATATGGGTAATAACGCCATGCAAACAAAACTATGAAATAAGATGAAATAATTGCATGTAGATAGCCCAGTTCTAAAAATACAAACTCTACAAGCTTAGAAATTGACAAATTGCATTCTAAGCTATTGAAAATGTTCAATTTTTTGTGAAAGTGTAAGAAAAATAAAGGTGTGGTGTGGGAGGAGGGGATGAGGCAAAAGAATATCAGACCGTGAGCTTCTTTCTGCTTAAAAAGGGCCGCTTAAATAGAAATATGAGAAACATTGGACAGTTTTAACTGTGTTTATTTGAATCAGTATTTAGGATGTAGCTCGGCCACTGTAGGGAATCAACCGGGGTACTAAAGTCAAGGATTGGCGTTATTACCCCGGTATAGTTATTGCGCAGTACATTTTAAATTACAAATTATCTCGAGAAGATATCCAAAATCTTCAACAACCTTTTACAAGTACATGAAATGCACTACAAATTTATGTAATTAACAAAGTATTTCCGGATAAAAAGGTAGTCTTCACATCACAAAACGTATCTCGCAAATTTTAGATCAAGCATTAATTTTAGTTGTTTGTAAAAACAATAAGACCTAAAAATGAAACAAATTAACTTGAAGCTGTTTTTTGCGATTTATATGACTCAAAATCCTTCTGCGCAGAGCACATGGGTGCAATTTACCTGATTATTTCATAATTATGCAAAATATAAGCACTTGGCGTTATTACCCCGCCTGGCGTTATTACCCCAGGGTACCTTATTTCTTTATTCATCGAAATTTCACCATTAAAATATTCCTGAAATGCAACTTTTTATGCAAGCATTTATTTATTAATATACAGAGAATATAAAGTATAATTTTTAAAAGAATTTGATAGTTAGAAATGTGCATAGAATGTTTCAAAGGTTAAAAATGTGTGAAATTTTCGGTTATGAGAAAACAGCATTTTAAGTAAAACAAACTTTATATATATATACATATTTTACAAATATAAAAGCTTTCTTTCTTTCTAACCGATGACCAGGCCCCTACCTGCCAAGTTACCTCAGCTTTATGGGTTAGATACCTGGTATCGGGGCGGATGACCGCCTAATTGACGCGTAGCGGCAATAAACCTAATTTCTTCGCTTCGCATGCCATCATTTCTGCAGTACTTATTTCTCGTATGAGCATACTTTGTTTCGCTTGTTACTTAATGTTATATCCTGTTGTTTAAACTGCAAATGGCTACTCAAGTTGGTCTCGTAATTTAGAACCTTGATTAGATGACGAGACTTTCACCTGGCAAGGCACCTCCAGAGGTATAATTTACAGGTAACTTGGAGGACTTTGCACCCACGACGGATTTTACCTGCACCAGGCAGCATTAGCGTACATGTTAAGCATAAAAGTTTATACCTCTGCAAAGAAAAGTCAAAATTAAAAAAATCTTTTTGGTCCAGAGAAATTTGAACATTTAATTTAATAATTCTCAAACAGAAAAAATCTATTTCTTTGCCGAATTTCGTGATTTTGAATGTCCACTGTCACCTTAAGGGTGTATTCAAAAAAATATTTTCCCACCCTCAACAGCTCGAAATTTTCTGAAACATTTTCAGATTCATTTTTTAAAGTAGAAACATGAAAATTGCTGAGGTGATTTTTGAAGAACTGTTCAAGATGCCGTGTTATTTCATTTTTAACTCAATTCATTATAATTTCATTTATAAACAATTATTTTCATTCCAGATCTCCCGCTTCGGAAGATTTGATTAAAAATGACAACTTTGACAGAATTTTATTTGCAATATTTTCTGCTTTTATCAAAAAATAGAAAAGCACAGAACATTGTATACTAGTTTCAAAATAAGAGAATTTGCCAGTATAATGCGTTTGAGAGCAAAAATAAATTTAAAAATAAATCAGAAAATAAACCCAGAGAAAAGTTTTTTTTTTGAATCAACAAAAATCTGTTTGGACCAACAAATATTTTCGTTTAGGGGTCAATAGAAATTTTGTTTGAATAAACGAAAAAAAAAATATATTGTTGATTTCTTTTTGTGATTTTCCGTCTACAATTTTCATCCCAAATGCATAATAATGTTATAATAAGGTCATTAATACGTCTCAATTTGAAAAGATTTTACTATCAAAAAATTATGTTAATCCTTTATAGCTATTTAAGTCATAAACAAAACTACGTGAGAGAGTTATGGCTACTGTACACCAATTAAAATTTTGCAAAAACAACAAAATTTTGTTGGAATTACAAATTGTAAATACAAGACTTTATCAAGACTCAAATAAAATTGATGAAATTTTGTTAAAATTTTATAAGAGTGTTAACCATGCTTTTTTTGTCTGAACAACAAAACCGATTTTTTACTTTAACTAAAAAATTCGCTTAAAACAACCAAAATGTACTCAACAAAACATGTTTTATAGTTTTAATCATTTCCTTTTTCTGGGTTTAAGGGCCCTGTCCTCGCTCGAGGAAACGCTCTCGAGCTAATGCTATTCCTATGGGGAAGCATTTTTCTAATAACTCTTTCGCATTTTCACATTTTTGGATAATTTTTTTTGCATTGGATAGCTGGGATGCATGCCGATTGCGCACCTTTTTTACTTTTTCGATTTTGGTTGCTGATATATTTTTTAAAAAGCACTTTCAGATTCGAAACCGGTTTTAAAAGTGAAACTAACTTTGTAAAAAATATCTGCAACCACAATCGAAAAAGTAAAAAACGTGCGCTATCGACATGCACCCCAGCTATCCAGTGCAAAAAAAAATTATTCAAAAATGTCAAAATGTGAAAGAGTTATTAGAAAAATGCTTCCCCATAGGAATAGCATTAGCTCGCGAGCGTTTCCTCGAGCGAGAACAGGGGCCTTAAGCAGTTTGGATCAGAATACACCCTTCGTTAATCGTTCAGATTAGACACAGCAAACGAGTCTGGATCTATCCACCTGTCATGAATGGCACAAAGACAATAACCTATACTCTAGTTCATGCAATCCAGTCTTTATCTAAACAACGGAGATTAGTCAACGCGTTTAGTTATTCCTGCCGGACAACGTCTAACTTAATGCCGGCAATTACTCCTCGTCACGTGCATAATCTCCCAACGCAAATGCATTTCCTCCTTGAATATTCCATCTTGCTCATGCTTTAATTTGTTTTCACACAGGTAACAAGCAATGAAGTCGCTGCAACGACGATTTCGCCAAAATGGATCTGCGAGTGTCATGTCAGTAGCTATTCATTTTTACTTGTAGACATATCTTATAAAAAATTTAAAGCCCTTTAACATGCTATTTTTTACCTCAATAGCCGAAACACTGTTTATAAATCTCAAAAGTAAAACCTCCGTTCTAATTTGATAAGCAAATAACTTTATTTATTTATTCATTTATTTGAAATTTGATGTTTTAATATATACTATGAATACTAATTGAAATAATACATTTTGTTAAATCCACCATAAAATAAAATAAAAATGCAGGGCGCGTTTTGAGCTAAAACAATACAGCTCGTCATCAGCTGAAGCAGACACGTGTCCGTAGGGGTACAATGTCAAAAATGAATTGAAGATAAAAGAGTAGAGAATAGCAAAAAGTGCGACAGGTGGTGCTAGTTTAAAACAGCAAATGCGAAGACGAAAATGATGCCAAAATAACGGAAAGAAAAAGGTCTTTCAGTTCATCTTTGACCTTCTGGCTTCCAAACTGTGGATTTGTATTCATTTACAGACAGACAGACAAATTTTCATTTTCATATATACAATTTTCCCAATAATTTCAAGAAAATTTAAATTGTATTTTCGTTTTAAAATAAAATTTGTATCCTATGCAGCTTTAATCGTTCAGATTAGACATAGCAAACTAGTTGGTATATATTCATTTGTCATGAATGAGACTATTAGAATAACCTGCACTCAGTTTATGCACTGAAGTCTTATCTAAACAACGAAGATTAGTCTACGCGTTTAGTTATTCCTGCCGGACAACGTGTATCCTGATGCCGGCATTTACTCCTTGTCACGTGTATAATTTTTAAACGCAAACGCATTTCCACATTAAATATTCCATCTTGCTCACGCCTTAATTTGTTTTCGCAGGTAATAAGGAATGAAGTCTCTGCAACGACGATTTCGCCAAAATGGATCTCCGAATTCCATGTGAGTACAGCTATACATTTCACCTGTAAACATATGGTTAAAAAAAATGAAGCTCTTTAACAGGTTGTTTTTCCTCAATAGCCGAAACACTGTTTGTAGATCTCAAAGTAAAATCTATTTGATAAATGGATAACTTTATTTATTTATTGCGCCATTTTCACCATTCGCTAACATTTCAGTATTTTATTTTTATTTTTCAAACTTAATAATTTCTTTTAAAAATGGAGACAGGTGTTAATGTAAATATTTAAGGTACATGAAAAAAAATGGTTGCGCACTTTGCCTTATAATATAATATGTAAATGCTATTTAAATTTAACTTGTAAGGCAAATTGTCAAGTTCGTTACCTTACAAAATTATGGAAAATACTCAATTTTAAATTTATTAAATTTCCTAAAATCAACTAACATTTAAGTAACTTATTTCCCAAAATTTCTAAACATGATATTTATCAATAATACTTAAATTAAATTGAAATGAGAGACAGTTTTAGCCACAGGATTTTGATCACATAGAAATTATACAAGAACATTTTCTAATAATACAGTATATATTCATGTAAATTATTAAATTTTAAAGAAATATCATATTTATTTCTTAGTTGAATAAAAAATAAAAGTAGAATGATGAAAAACTGATAATCATTAAAAAACCGTGCGGTAACAGACTTGACATTTGGTAACGGACTTGACACTATGTTGAAAATGGCCGCATTAATTTATTTGAATTTTAATGATTTAATGTATACTATGAATACTAATAAAGATTTTTAATAAAGATTTTTTTAAATAGAATAATTTAGAAATGGAAAAAAATATCTCCTCGGTGTTAATGGGATGTAATAACTTAGCCCTTAGTAGATTAATGCTAAGTGGTAGGTAACGTGTGTGCCGCTCGGCAAATAATCCAGGCAAGAATATTTAATGGAGAATCTATTTATTATTTGTAGAACAAAAAAGATCCTTTGGAGTAAATATTTACAGCATTAAAATTATTAAAGAACACGTAGGGTCTTATACCAACCAGCTTCAACTAATGTTCAGTTTGAGTTCCGTAAATACAAAGTTCGTGATTGACATAAAGTCTCTCTAAATTACACACAACGTAGAGGTAAAATAGTTCACAGATAACGGCGTTATCAAACCACTCAAAACGAGAGTTATCGCTGTCTCTCCTGGTGAGAGTACACTCCACGATGCTGCACGGGCTCTGCGATCAGAATCACCTTCTCAGATCCGCTGGTGGGATCTTTCTTCTTCCAGCTCTTAAATCCGAGCTGCTTCACTTATCCGAGAGAACACTCCGAGCTAACCGCTCTGCTCTCTCTCTCTCTACTCTCTGCGAGAATCCTCTCTGCAAGCCCCTGGCTTCCCCTTTTCTTCCGATCCCGGACCTCCTCTAGACCTCCCCTTAGAGGTCACAAACCAATCATGAACCTTAATGATCTTTTTCTCATTAAATGATTAGTAAAATCTTGTGATTATTGGCACCTGATATTTCACTCCCACGGCGCCAGCCTGTCTGGCCTTCTGCTCATCTTCGTACTTTCGCTTCGTGTCGGAGCGTCATCAAAGGCACGACGCGGGCGGTCGTTCCATTCACCCTAGTGTCATTCGCCTGTCGGTTCCGTTGCTCGATAATGATGTAGCGATCCTTTAATACTGCCGACAGCCTCACCTTGAGAATGAGGGTCACTTTGAGTTTGCAGTTTCATGGTGAAACCTCTTTCAGAAATAAATGCCTATTTCTGCTACTTTGCTTTATGAACCTGTGATAATTCTGAATTATCACAGGGGATTTTCATCGATTTTCCCCCGCTGAATCATAAAAGACACATTTTGAACAAAGTAAAAAAGCTCCTATAGCTCACTGAATAGGGAATTTTACTACTGTCAAGAGATCTAGAGTTCAAATCCAAGGACTGCTAGAGACAAATTGTGTAAAAAAGCTGTTCAAAATTATACGAAAAATTTAATTTCTTTCAAACTCTCTGACAAATGCGAAAATTAATGATTTTGAAAATTAGATTAAAATATTATCATTAAAAAGTATTTGCAGAGTGTTGTGTGTTTTTTACGATGTTAATTTACAGAATCTTTTATAAATTTACCGAATAATTTCTCTGTTATTTAGTAGATTCTCTGTTTTATGATCTCTGTAATTTTACATAAAACTTAAAATAATTTATTACCTGTAATTCTCTGTAATGCCACAGAAAATTTTTTAACTGTGTTCGTTTAATTTGCCAACTTTTCATTTCATTCTCAATTTTCACGGGAAAAATCTGCAGTAGAAGAGAAATTATTGTGCTATGAATTATACTGTATGTTTTTTTTTTTTTTTTTTTTTCAGGCAACTTCTATGACAAAAAACATTTAAACTTGATAAGAAATTGCTGATAAATTGCTGGTTTTTAATTAATTAAAAATTAACTATAAATTATTTCCATTCCGGATTACTTTTGTTGCCTCGGCCACGTTTTAACCCAATAACAACAAGCATCTTTTACATTTCTTTTAATTCTTCGAAACCAGTTTTTACCACATTATATATTTGGATTATTTAACGGCTGAAAATCTGAAATTAGATAATGTGAAAATATCCAAACTAAAATTCTGGTATTTAATTTTAAACGTTTTGCTACCCTAATATGGCATTTTCTTATCAACCGGCTTTCATGAGTTAATGCACATTTTCCGTAAAATTTCGCAATACTGGCTTCTAAACTATGAATTAGTATAGAATTATAGACAGATAACCGGACATATATAACATATTTATATATTAGATTTTCCTAATAATTTCAAGAAACTTTAAATTGTACGCTATTTTTAAAATAAAATCAACATAATATGCAGATTTTAATCGTTTAGATTAGACATAGCAAACAAGTTTGGATCTATTCATCTGCCATGAATGGGACAATGAGAATAATCTGCACTCAGTTTATGAAGTGCAGTCTTACCTAAACAATGGAGACTAGTTATTCCTGTCAGACAATGTCTAACCTGATGTTGGTAATTACTCCTTGTCACGTGCATAATCTCCAAACGCAAATGCATTTTCTCCTCGAATATTCCATCTTGCTCACGCCTTAATTTGTTTTCTCAGGTAATAAAGAATGAAGTCGGAGCAATGGCGATCTCGCCGAAATGGATTTAGAGTGCTATGTCAGTACAGCTATTCATTTCATCTGTAGACGTATGGTAAAATTTTTATTTTTATATGTTAGATTTTCCTAATAATTTCTAGAAAATTTAAATTGTACGCTATTTTTGAAATAAAATCCATATCACCTGAAGATTTAAGCGTTTAGATTAGATACATCAAATGAGTCTGGATCTATTCATGTTGCTACATTGTTAAAAATTTGACCTATTTTGAACCAAATTTTGGCGCTCGATAACTGTCACTGTAAGATGTGAAATCTTGAGCCAATATTTGGAGCTCCTGTTGAAGCATAGTTCCAATATTTGGAATTTTGTTGAAATAGGAAGCTGCAAATATTGGTTCGAGATTTCACCATCTTATGGTGGCAGTTATTGAGCACTAAAATTTGGTTTAAACTAGAGCAAAATTTTTAACAGTGTATGAATGGGACAGTGAGAATAACCTGCACTATAGTTTATGCAGTGAAGTGTTATCTAAACAACGAAGATTAGTCTACGCGTTTAGTTCTTGCTGCCGGACAACGTCTAACCTGATGCCGGCAATTATTCCTTGTCATATATGCCTAATCTCCAAACTCAAATGTATTTCTTCCTCGAATATTCCATCTTGCTCACGCCTTAATTTGTTTTCACAGGTAATAAGGAATGAAGTCGCAGCAACGACGATTCCGCCGAAATGGATCTGCGATTTCATGTAAGTACAGCTATTCATTTATCCTGTAGACATATCGTCACCTGAGAATAATAAGGTTCTATCTGTGCTTTTGGAAAAATTAACTTATCGATATAGATAGTTTATATGTGTATGTATGAAAGCATTTTTGTACCAAAATGATCTTATATACAGGGTGAGTCATAAATATCGAAACAATAGGCTATCGCCTTAAATATTGCTCCTAGACCCATACTTCCATTTGCAAAGTTTAATAAAAACAGGTAAATATTTTGATAAGATAAGTTGCAACTCCATGGGGGTCTATTTTAAAAAATACGAAAATTAAATTTTTGTACGGTCCCCAGAGGATAAAACTTCCAATTAATAAATTATTCCTTATCCATTCCTAAATTGAACAAAAAAAATTTCATCTAAATATCTAAAAATCTGACAGAGATATTAAAATCTGAATTTCTCCAAAATTCGTGACTTACACCACTTTACTATGACTAAAAATAAAGAAATTCTCGCTAATTTTCAAAGCAAGTAAGGGGTCATCCATACATTGTCCATTTTTAAATATCGATTTAAGACAGTGCCTCTCATTTTGACATAATAAACCAGTGTATTGAATTAAATGTAAACTTTTTTCAAAATATGTTGGTAGTCTGCACTTGAGGTCCGTATAGATCGAAATATCTTGATCCGGTCCCAAACCGACCCATAGGGGGAAAAAGTTCGGCCCGGACTGAAAAAATGTTAAAATCATAATCCGGACCGGTCTGGAAAATAGTTTAAATCACAGCCCGGTTCAGCCGCAAATTTCTACATAGTTTTTTTACTTCGGTGTGGGAAAAAATGGTTTTGTATGGAAGATTTCTGACCAAAAATTTCTTTTATAGCCTTTAGTTTTTTATATTTATACTTTTTATTATTAAAGAAGTGCAAAAGGCTATAATATTTATATTTTATCAATGAATCTCTATGTATAAATGTATCACTTATATGTTAACATCGTTAATCTCCAACGCATCCCATGCGTTGGAGACTTTGAAAAATGTTATACAGTAAAATCTCTTAAGACGGAATCATACAGAAAAGAAAAAATACGTTATAGAAGGATGCCCTCCCTAGAAGGTGTAATTAGAGTTTAATCTTTTCCTCGGGTATCATTGTATTTATTTTGCATGGATCAACATATTTTCCGTTTAATACAGAATTCCGTCATAGGCAGACTTTTTTTCACTGGTTTTATTGCATTTAATTTTTCAGCATTTGAATATACTATTCTTTAAAAAAAATAAATTTTATTTATTTATTTATTTATTTATTTTGTAAAAAAAAAAAAAAAAAAAAAAAAAAAAAAAAAAAACAGATATTAAAATCTATGTGTTTTTTTGAAAAAAAATTCGATTGAGCCGAATTTTATTTATTTTAAGCACGTATTAAGTTTAATACGGGTTTTGTCGAAACCTGAATTGAAAATTTCGTCCAATCTACACCTAGAAAGAAGATGGTAGTCTCCTCCTTTATGAAAAGTACGTTAGGTCCGGCCTGGCATGTCTTCAGAAAAAAGGAGCCTCTCGGTTCTGGACCGGCCTAGTCCCAGAATACAGATTTTTTAACAGCCTCTCCAAGACGATAAAAAGCCTGAAGTTGTGAGAGCTAAATTTATAAAAAAGACTTAATCTGCATCTTAGAAAAACCATTCTTTTAAATAAATGACAGACATTTAAACAGTACACTTCGTTTTTCTGCATGATGAATTTTCCCCCCATTAATTCTTGTCTTTAAATAATTAATGCTACGAATTTTTACAGAAAAAATAACTTGAAACACGTCATTTTTGATTTTTTTTACATTAGTTTTCTTTCGGCAAATTTGAAAAAATATTTACTTTTGACAATATGATTTTTAAAAAAGTTGTATTACTTTTTCAATAAATATTTTGAATGTTTTTAAAATTAATATTAAAAAACAAAACTCTGGAACAAAACTAAAATCGGATTTTCATCTTTAATTAAATGGAAAGAAACTGAAATCCGATAAATAATGTTACGAGTTATTACGATATTTAATTATCCCATTTTTAATTAAACCAGTACTAACCACATGAAATTTATATAAACTATATATTCGAAATGTTAGAATGGGATTTTCTTAGCAAACTATAAGACTAACCATCACAAAAAAAGAAAAAAAATCAAAATTCGAACTCAAAAAATAGATTTTTGCGCATTTCCTAGAACTGTTAATGTAACTTTGTTTTTTGAATTGCGCACAATTCAATTTGTGTCTAATCCCTTAAAACCTGATGAATTTTTTAAACGGCTATAACTTAGCGAGTTTTTAAGATAAGAAGATGCAACTTTTTGTGTCTTATTCAGGACTGAATAAGGAAAATTTTTCTAATTGGAAATTTTATCCTACGGGTGCCGTAAAAAAATTTTATTTTTGTATTTTTTCTGCTAGACCCCCCATGAAGTCGCAATTTATCTTATCAAAAATTTCACCTTTTTTATGAATTTTTGCAATTGGAAGTATGGATCAATGGGAAATATTTAAGGAGATAGCCTATTGTTTCGATATTTATGACTCACCCTGTATAATTTATATATGACCTTACAATCATAACATGACATTATTTTAATCCAGAAATGCCTTCTTAGATACAAATAGAAACTGTCTATATCGGTAAGTCATTTTTTTCGAAAACACAGATAGAACCTTACTATTCTCAGGTGACGATATGGTAAAAAAATTTTGAAGACCTTTAACATGTTGTTTTTCCTCAACAGCCGAAACACTGTTTATAGATCTCAAAAGTAAAATCTCCATTCCAACTGGATAAGTGGATAACGTCATTTATTTAAACTTTAATGTTTTTAAAATAAACTAAGAATACTACTAATTTTTTTTATGTATGTATATATATATTACTATTATTACTATTTTAAGATAGAATAATTTAGAAAGGGAAAAATCTTCGCCTCGGTGTTAGTGGGAATTTTTATCGATTTTCCCCCGCTGAATAATAAAAGACATATTTTGAGCAGAGAAACAAAAGCTACTATATCTCTCACATTAGGCAGTTCATTACTGTCGAGAGGCCTTGGGTTCAAACCTCCATACTGGTAGAAACAAATGTGCAAGAGAAAGCTGTTCAAAATTACTCATAAACTTCAAATTCATTCTGGCTCACTGAAGATTGGGTGAATTGCTGATTTTGAAAATTAAATTATTGTCATTAAAAGTAAATTTACAGGATCTTGTGTATTTTTAACAATGTTAATTTTTAGAATTCATTATAAATTTACCGAGTAATTTCTTTATTATTTAACAGAATCTCTGTAATTTCACATTAGACATAAGATAATAGATTACTCGTAGATTCTCTGTAATGTCACAAAACAATTTTTAAGAGATTTTTTTTTAATTTGCTAAACTATTTATTTTATCTTCATTTTTCATGGGAAAATATTGCAATAGAAAAGAAATTGTTGTGATAAGAACTTTATTGTGAATTTTTAATTGTTAGCAACTGCTATAACGAAAAATGTTTAAATTCGATTGGAAATTGGTGATAAATTGCAGGTTTTTAATTAATTAAAAACTAACTATAAATTATTTCGATTCCATATAACTTTATTTGCCTCGGCCATGTTTTAACCCATTAACGACGGGCATTTTTTACACTTCTTTTAATTCTTCGACATCAGTTTTTTCCACATTGTAAATTTGGATTATTTAATGGCTCAAAATATGAGATTAGATAATGTGAAAATATCTAAAATAAAATACTAGTATTTAAAGTCAAATGTTTTGCTAGCTTAACATGCTAACTTTTCTTGCCAACCGGCTTTAACAAGCTAATATATATTTTCCGTAATATTTCACAATTCTGACTTCCAAACTGTGGATTTGTATTTATTTACAGACAGACAGGCAAATTTTCATTTTTATATACTAGATTTTTCTAATAAATTCGAGAAATATTAAATTGTATGCTATTTTCAAAAATTAAATCGACATCACCTGCAGGTTTAATCGTTCAGATTAGACACATCAAAAGAGTCTGGATTTATTCATCTTGCTGTGAATGGGACAACGAGAATAACCTGCACTCAGTTTATACAGTTTTATCTTATCTAAACAACGGAGATTAGTCTACACGTTTAATTATTCCTGCCGGACAACGTCTAACTTAATGCCTGCAATTACTCCTTGTCATATATGCCTAATCTCCAAACTCAAATGTATTTCTTCCTCGAATATTCCATCTTGCTCACGCCTTAATTTTTTTCTCAGGTAATAAGGAATGAAGTCGCAGCAACGACGATTCCGCCGAAATGGACCCGCGAGTTTCATGTCAGTACAGCTATTCATTTATCCTGTAGACATATGGTAAAAGAAAAAAAAAATGTTATTTGACAAATTGCTTTTCCTCAATAGCTGAAACACTGTTCATAGATCTTAAAAATCTCCCTTCCAATTTGATTAATTAATAAGATTATTTATTGATTGATTTATTTGAATTTTAATGCTTTAATATATAATATGAATACTAATTGAAATAATACACTTTGTTAAATTCACCGTACAATAAAATAAAAATGCAGGGCACGTTTCGAACTAAAACAATACAGCTCGTCATCAACTGAAGAAGACACGTCAAAGGGCACAAGTTCAAAGATGAACTGAAGATAAAAGAGTCGCTATAGGTGGAGCTAGTTTAAACAGCAATTGTGGAAGGCGAAAGTGATGCCAAAATAACGGACGAGAAAAAGGTTGGAAAAAGGTCTTTCAGTTCATCTTTGACCTTCTGGTTCCAAACTTTGGATTTGTATTGAATTACAGACTGACACACAAATTTTCATTTTTATATATAAAATTTTCCTAATAATTTCCAGGTACTTTAAATAGTGTGTTCTTTTTAAAATAAAATTTATATTATATGCAGCTTTAATCGTTCAGGTTAGACATAGCCAACTAGTCGGGATCTATTCTTCTGCCCATGAATGAGATTATTAGAATAACCTACACTAAGTTTATGCAGTCCAGTCTTATCTAAACAATAGAGATTACTCTACGTGTTTAGTTATTCTGCCGGACAACGTCTAACCTAAACACGGCAATTACCCCTTCTCACGTGCATAGTCTCGAAACGCAAATGCATTTCTTCCTTCAATATTTCATCTTGCTCACGCCTTTATTTGTTTTCACAGGTAATAAAGAATGTAGTCGCAGCAACGACGATTTCGCCAAAATGGATCTGCGACTGCCATGTCAGTACAGCTATTCATTTAACCTGTAGACATATAATAAAAAAATTTTGAAGTCTTTTTGCATGTTGTTTTTTTTTAATAGCCGAAACAGTCTTTATAGATTTCAAAAGTAAAATCTTTGTTCCATCTTGATAAGTGGTTAACTTCGTTTATTTGAATTGTAATATTAACATATGCTGAGTACTTTTTTAAGCTATTGCATAGCTTTTATCGCGGGCTTTGAGCGCGGCGACCGAATCTAGAAATTCTGTAACGAGAAAAAAACCTAACACTCCGGCTAAAGTATTTTGAGATAAAGCAAGCACAGTAAGTAGTGCTTGCTTATCTCAAAATACTTTTGTATTTAACGGGAATTTCCTTCGTATGACTGACGGTTTGACTATGGGTAATCCTCTTAATCCGATTTTATGCGATTTGTACATGCCCTATTTTGAAATAAAATTGTTTGAAGTCTTAAAATTTCAGTTTTATGTTCGTTACGTAGATGATATTTATGCTTTAGTTTAAGTGAATTCAGATATAAATCATATTCTCTCTGTCATGAATTCTATTGATTCTTGCATTCAATTTACTTTTGAAGTTGAATCGAACAATTGCCTTTCTTTTCTGGATGTCCTTGTTATTCGCAATGAAGATAATTTTCAGACTACTGTCTTTCGCAAAACTTTTGCGGTCAGTCTTCCACCTCACATATATTCTTCTCATCCTCCTAACCAGAAAGAGTCGGCTTTTAAAACTTTTGTTTTCCGGGCTTCCAATATTTGTTCTACTCCTCAGTTACTCAGTGATGAACTTAATTATCTAAAAGCTATTGCTGTTGATCGTGGTTATTCCTCTAATATTATAGATTCAATTCATAGAAAATTGATAAAATCCACCCAATCGGAAAATAAAAACTTTAATTCGAACTCCAATAATTTGGTTGTTTTGCCCTTTTTCCCCAAAATCAGTCTGCAAGTTGCTAAAATTTTAAAAAGGTTCGATTTCAATGTTATTTTTTCTTCTGTTAATAAAATTGCTTTTTCAAATCTTAAGCACCCTATTGATCGCTTCGATAACTGGGGTATTTATTAAATTTCTTGCGAGTGTGGTCTTTCTTATATCGGCCAGACTAAACGTGCTCTAAGATTTCGTTTAACTGAACATAAAAGGTATGTCAAAAATCGAGACCTTAAACGCTCTTCTATTGCTCAACATTGTTGGTTTTCACAACATGAATTTAATTTTTCTTCAGCCACCATCATCCATAATTGTCCTTCCGTTCTTGATCTTGATTTTTAGGAAGCTTACCACATCATTAAAAATTCTCACTCCTTAGTTAATGACTTATTAAGTACTCCTTATTTTCCTAGCATTTGGAAATCTTTAATTTAATTCTTTTTTTCCCTCGCTTTTTAGTTTTTGTTTTGTTTGTTCTCCGGTAGATGTTGCTACTTGTCCACCCAGTTGTTCCGGCTGATTTTTTCTCATTGGTTGCTTTCCTTCAGGTGGGATCCGTAGCGGGTATATAAGCCTGCGTCTCTCTGTCCCTTTGCTCAGTTTTGGTTTGTCTAGCTCGCTGAGTTTTTTGCACTGAAGAAGAATCTCGTTAGTAGATTTGAAACAGCTGTTTGCTCCCCTTTTCATACTTTATTTGTGCATTTATAATCGTTGGTTTTCTATCTTTAAATATTTGTATTCTTATTTTAGCTTTGAAACTAAAAAGCATAATACACATTTACGTAACATTTCCTATTTATGGCTACCAAATTGTGGATTGGCATAGAATTATAGACAGACAGGCAAATTTTTATTTTTATACATTCGACTTTCCTCGTAATTTCGAGAAACTTTAAATTTATGTTATGTTTAAAATAAAATAAACATCATATGCATATTTTATCGCTCAGATTAGACATAACAAACGAGTTGGGATCTATTCATCTGGCTGAATGGGACAATGAGAATAACTTGCACTCAGTTTATACAGTCCAGTCTTATCAAAACAACGGAGATTAGTTTACGCGTTTAGTTATTCCTGCCGGACAACGTCTAACCTAATGCTGGCAATTACTCCTTGTCACTTGCATAATCTCCAAATGCAAATGCATTTCCTCCTTGTCTAATCCATCTTGCTCACGCCTTAATTTGTTTTCGCAGGTAATAAGAAATGAAGTCGCAGCAACGACGATTTCACCAAAATGAATCTACGAGTGCCATGTCAGTACAGCTATTCATTTAACCTTTAGATATATGGTAATTTTTTTTAAAAATCTTTTGACATGTTGTTTTTCCTCAAATAACCAAAACACTGTTTATAGATCTCCAAAGTAAAATCTCCATTCTAATTTGATAATTAAATAACTTTATTTATTTATTTACTTTTTTAATTTTAATGTTTTAATGTATACTATGAATACGGATTGAAATAATACCCTTTGTTATTCATCATAAAAACAAAACAATGCCAGAACGCGTTTCCAGCTAAAACAAAACAACTCGTCATCAGCTGAAGCAGACACGCGTCCGTTAAGGCACAAGGTCAAAAATGAACTGAAAGAAAAAGGATAGAGAATAGCAAAGAGTACGACAGTTGGCACTAGTTGGAAAAGGAATGCAGAAGACGAAAATTATGCCAAAATAACAGAAGAGAAAAAGGTGGAAAAAATGTCTTTCAGTTCATCTTTGCCCTTCTGGCTTCCAAACCGTGGATTTGTATTGAATTACAGTCCGACAGACAAATTTTCATTTTTATATATAAAATTTTCCTAATAACTTCAAGAAACTTTAAATTGTATGTTCTTTTTAAAATAAAATTTCTATCATCATATGCAGCTTTAATCGTTCAAATTAGACATAGCAAACTAATCGGGATCTATTCATCTGTCATGAATGAGACTGTTAGAATAACCTGCCTGAATTATAGACAGACAGACAAATTTTCATTTTTAGACATCCGATTTTCCTCGTAATTTCGAGAAACTTTAAATTTATGTTATGTTTAAAATAAAATAAACATCACGTGCAGGCTTAATCGCTCAGATTAAACATAGCAAACGAGGCTGGATCTATTCATCATGCCATGAATGGGACAATGAGAAGAACCTGCACTATAGTTTATGCAGTGAAGTGTTATCTAAACGACGAAGATTAGTCTACGTGTTTAGTTATTCCTGTCGGACAACGTCTAACCTGATGCCGGCAATTACTCCTTGTCACATGCATAATCTACAAACGCAAATGCATTTCCTCCTTGAATATTCCATCTTGCTCATGCCTTAATTTGTTTTCACTAGTAATAAGTGATGATGTCGGAGCAATGACGATTTCGTCAAAATCGATCTGCGAGTGCCATGTCAGTAGCTATTCATTTTCACTTGTAGACATAT
Source organism: Maratus speculifer (assembly GCA_964019185.1). Lineage (NCBI taxonomy): Eukaryota > Metazoa > Arthropoda > Arachnida > Araneae > Salticidae > Maratus > Maratus speculifer. The sequence goes on from OZ025301.1 coordinate 262,345,616, forward strand.
CTCATAAAAAATTTAAAGCCCTTTAACGTGCTATTTTCTCTCGATAATCGAAACACTGTTTATAAATCTCAAAAGTAAAGTCTCCGTTCTAATTTAATAAACAAATAACTTTATTTATTTATTCATTTATTTGTAATTTAATGTTTTAATATATGCTATGAATACTAATTGAAATAAAACACTTTGTTAAATCCACCATAAAATAAAATATAAATGAAGGGCGCGTTTCGAACTAAAACAATACAGCTCGTCATCAGCTGAAGCAGACACGTGTCCGTAAGGGCACAAGATCAAAGATGAACTGAAGATGAAAGAATAGAGAAAGCAAAGAATGCGACAGGTGGCGCTAGTGTAAAACGCAAATGCTGAAAACGAAAGTGATGCCAAAATAACGGAAGAAAAAAAAGTGGGAAAAGGGTCTTCCAGTTTATCTTTGATCTTCTAGCTTCCAAACTGTGGATTTGTATTGAATTAGAGACCGACAGATAAATTTTCATTTATATATATATAATTCTCTTAATAATTTTGAGAAAGTTTAAATGGTATAGTTAAAAAAATAAATAAAATCCATATCATATGCAGCTTTAATCATTCAGATTAGACATATCAAAGAAGCCTGGATCTATTCATCGTGCCATGAATGGGACAATGACAATAACCTACACTCTAGTTCATGCAGTCCAGTCTTATGTAAACAACGGAGATTAGTCTACACGTTTAGTTATTGCTGCCGGACAACGTCTAACCTGATGCCGACAATTACTTCTTGTCACGTGCATAATCTCCAAACAAAAATGCATTTAAAATGAATGAAAAATTAAAAAATGAAATATAACACAAATTAAAAAATGAAATATAACATAAAAGTTTTGAAATAATTGAAATTATTTGGGAAAAAAACTTAAAAATTCTGAAATATTAAACCTATTTTTTAAAAAATACATCATAGAAATTTAATTTATAATAGGCGATTTAGAACATATGAAGCATGTCACACGAAATACCAACTAATGAGGTTGATTCCTTGTTTAATATGTTGTTTTATAAACACCAGTCTTCTGACCATTACTGAAATAGGGTATTTCATCTTCACTGTCCGGACAATGTGACTAAACTTAACATCCCTGATTCTGTCCGCTTTTAAGCCTGCAAAGATTACGTAGGCCAGAAATGAGCGCCTCGTTGCCACCGGATGTTATGTTAATACTGTCATTATTTCATGGCTCAAAAGCCGTCATCATATCAACTAGTTAAATAACCTTGTTCTCCATTGCGAGAGTGGTCATTATGGTCAGTCGAAAACAAGCGGTCAGTTGGGGATATTGCGGCTCATGTGGATATTGCAAACATGAATCCCAAATTGCTTGCTTATCGTAAGATTAGAAGTTAAGGACATTCCCTTTGCTTGGAACACATGAAAAAGGAAAACGTTTTTGATTAAACAGTACACTTTTAAGAAGATTCATAACTCTAATTTTTTTATAACATTTTACATACCCTTTCGGCATGTTATGAATTAATTTTATAAAGTAAATAACAATTCCATTGATGCAATTTAAAAATTAGATTTTCTAAGATAAAAGATTTTTAAAAAACTTCTTTTCTTACAATATTTTCATTAGTTTTACATGTAAATGGATACTATTTTCAAAGATGTTTTCTTTAACCCTTTTAGATCTGGTGTACTACTAATAGCGCATATCTTTTAATGGAGTACTAATTTGTTATGAGAAATACTTTTGCTATTATTTACATGTAGTAATGTCAGTATATGTCTATGCATTTACTATATGACTTCATTTATGCTTAGGCATTTATTAATAACAATAATAATAATTATTTATTTATTCTCTTAGCGCCGTTTGCGATTCTTAAGTTTAAAATAAAAATTACTTTCATGAAAAAAATCATACGTAACAAAGCGCAAAAAGTATTAGAATGTTGAAATATAAGTAAAATCGTATGGTAACACAATATTTTCTAAACATCTTTAAAAGCTCTTCCTTAACCTATTGTCATAGGAATAAGAATTGAATAGTATGCAAAACAACGACATTCGTTATCTTTCAGACAATGAAATATTCGTTAAATACTAATTAATCTATTTTGATTGCTAATATTAATTGTATTAATGTAAAAGTATTTTTTTCTAAAAATTGAAAAAATATTTAGACTCAAAAGTGTTAAGGATATTTCCTTTGCTTGGAACAACAGTTTATTGTTGTTCCGAGCATAACGTTTTTGATTGAACAACACACTTTTAAGACGATTCGTGTCTCTAATTTTTGTTGTAATATTTTCCATACCTTTCGGCGTATTATGGATTAATTTTATAAAGCAAATAGTAATTCCGTTGAAGCAATTTAAAAGATTAGATTTTTTAAATAAAATAAAAGATTTTTACAAACCTTCTTTTCTTACAAATATTTTGCATTAATTTTACATACATATAGATACTATTTTTAAAATTTTTTTTTAAGGATAAAATTTTTAAGAATTACTTAGCTTGAGGAGAAGTAACATTGTGGCAAATGTAAAAGAGCAGTAAAATGCCATAAAAGTTATTAAACGTTGAAAGTTGTTACGTATAAGTTCTATATAATTATAATATAAAATGTTTTAAAATATGCAATAACAACAGCATATGCCATATAAATATGTTAAGTAAAAGATTTTTAGACGGTACTAGGCATGAGTAAGATAAGGTAAATGTGGTACACATGATCGACGTTGTTGAAGATCAACCAATTCGATCAATATTTAAAAAAAAAAAAAAAAAAAAAAAAAAAAAAAAAAAAAAAAAAAAAAACCTTTAAAATTGGGCCCACCAGTGGCTGAGAGGTTCTGCTTCCGAAACTGGTAGATGGTAGGTGCTGGGTTCGAAACCAATCACAACCGTCGGCCTAACCATTCGAGATTTTCCGTGGTTTTCATCGAACCTTGGATTTTCTTGCGTAATTACAGTTTAGGTTCCCTTTGAAACACCCCCACGGAGGGCATCCCCCCTTCTTAGGACCTTGTCTCACGTGATGATAATCGGCCATCATAAAATAAACCAAACCAAACGCTTTAAGATTGCTTCTACTATTTAAAATCTGTTTCTAAATAATAAAATATTATAAAAAAAAAAAAGTTGTATAATTATTACGCACAAATTAAAATTTTAACTTTCAAGCCGGCAGAGCAATGGCAAAGGAAAACAGACAGGGGTCGCATTATATTGAGAAAATTTTATTGTTCCTGTCGCTATTCCGAAAATAATTTTTCGTTTCAATAGCATATGTTAAATGAAATGATCAGGTAGATTGCTGATTAAGAATTCTGGTAGGAACTGTAAACTTTTTCCTATATAATGTGACGTCTGAAAATGGGAAGGACTATAAGCCAGAGAAGTAACAAGAACAAGTAAGAAAAATCATGTGTTAAGCATAGATTATGAAGCACTTTCCAACGCTCCATGAAATCTTTAACAAAACTTCGTTATTTAGGTAAATAAGGATATAAAGCCAAATGTGTATTCCAGTACTATTGAACAGCGCTGTATTCAATCTGAAAGCTAATATACATACATTATAATGAAAAAATTTAGTTTAGCAAAAAAATTCCTAGTATCTTGAAATTTCTCTTTCAGCAATTTATACTAATAGATGGAAACATATTTGAATACTTTGTTCAGCCTTGTAGTTTGCCTGTTGCCTTCATTATACACCAGTGTTAAGCTAAAATTATTTTAAAACATTCTTAAAACAATTGAAATCACTTTCTGATAGGCTCCATAGGCTCCATGTGCCCAATTCTTTGCGTGGCCTTGTATATCATTTTATCTAAATTCTGCAAACATTTCTTAGTAAATTTAATGCAGTTCAGCGTAAAAATGTATAATTTATTTAGGAATCATCTTTTAATAATTTATGCTCATATTCAGTAACGTTGGCGAGCTCTTTTGGGTAGCCCTGTATATTAACTATAGCATTTATACGCACCATATAATATGCATAAATTTAGTGAAACTTACACGCGCATATCATACTTAAAATGCATTTTATCCATTCATCAGGCATCATCGGATACATATACAGTACTTTCGAAAAAAATGTACTACTTGAAATCTTTTGTGTGTCGCTGTGAATTCTATGTACTTTATATTAGGGAAGGCAGTATGGTATAATTTATACTAAGTCTCATTGACATACATCAGTTTTATTATGCATGAAACACTTTAATATATTTAAAATATGTCGCACACAATTCCCCCCTTTTATCATTACCTAATGGAATAATTTTGTGTGGCCCTGTAAATGAATAATAGCTACATTTTCACCTCATATTTTATAGAATGCATATTTTAATGCACCTCGTAAAAGCATATAAATTTTAATAAGTTTGACAGGGTATAACATCATTGAAATTCCTTTGAAACGATTTTTCCCCATAGGCCGTAATGTAATGGGAAACTTTTGACTCTTCCTGTAGATAAACTAATAATGGTAGAAACTTCATTTTCAATAGGGTTCATGCTAGGGTAAACGTCAATAGCGTCTTAAAATTTCATGGCAATCCGAGTATATTTACGGGAGTTAGAGCGCGGACAGACGGACAGACGGCCAGACAAACCGAATTCGTAAGCACTTTTCAACTTTGTTGGAAAGTGCTAAAAATGATAAAATGTAAGAGTAACTTTTCTACTATCATAACTTATGCACAAAAATGAATTGCACTTAAATATCGCTTTAAGAGCATTTTTATAGTACTTAAATATCCAATACAATTAAAGCTTAATCACGGTCGATCTTTCATTACAAAATTAAGGCACATAAAAGAGATAAGGTAATGACAGTCAATAAAAATATCTATCAAGTTATAAATGCTTTACTTCTTCATGCTGGTTCTGCCAAAAGAACAATTCAAAATAGATTCTCTGATGATACCATTGTTCACAAGAGGAATTCTGAGATAATATGAATGTTGCCAGACATTAGAATAATAATTTTCATTATATGACAGGGAATGGCAGAAAAATATTATTCTCAAGTTATCTTCTCAAAAAAAAAAAAAAAAAAAAAAAAAAAAAAGGCAAAGAAAGTTTTTTTTTTTTTTTTTTTTTTTTTTTTTTTTTTTTTTTTGTATTTTTTGGTAGTTTTTAATAAATTGAAGAAGAAATAATTTGCGCAAATATATTTAAATGGTCAACTTTTAAGAAACAAACAATTTTGTGCTAATGCAGAGACAGGGATATGCAAAGAAATGACATTTACCACATACATATATATTTTTATTTTAATGACATATATTTATAAATAATATGTTTTATTATGTTATGCAAACATAAAAGCATGCGATTAACGTACTCCAACATTCTGTTTCATTTGCATACTTATTCTTTATTCATTATTTTTTAAGCAGGCACAGGGGTTTTGAAGATTAGAGAAAATAAATCGTGTAGTCTCTTAATCATCCACGATTTCATAAAAATGTCTGAAACCTTTAAAAATCAATGCAGAAGGATAGATGATAAAACAATAAAGATGGTAAAACAGTAAACAATAAAGTTCCAAGAATTGTAGAATTATTCATAAAAGTAAGGCATCACTTTTCTGCCCGCAAATTTTGAATAAAAATGATGATGTTTAAACTTTAACATGGCTGAAATTGTACCTCAAACGTGGCAAATGAGGTGTGTTTGTACCATCACTAGTTTTATAAATATTCAGATCTTAGTGAAAAAATTGTTGCAATTTTATATAAAAATGCATAAATGCAATTTTTTTCAAAATATATAAGTTACATTCAGCAATACGGAAATAATATGACGACATCTTAAATAGGATTTAATCACCATGAAAATCTAGAATTTTTACCTATCATGGGATATTATTGAATTAATTATGTATGATAGGATTTAATAAAATGAAAAAAAAAACTTTTATTAATATATTGTTAATTTTGATTTGATTTTCATAAAATTTAAAATGACACTACAAAATTCTGCAATGATTATATGATAATTTCAAACCATTCGTTGGATAGCTTTTGAGCTGTTACCTGCGGACAGATGGACAGGCAAATTGACCTGACGATGATTATGGATGCTATGTATTTATATTATTAGGAAAGCACTTAAAACCTATTGGATTATGAACTTTCTGATTTGTTTTGGAAAACGTTTTCTAAATAATGGTTAACATTAGTGGTGTTAATACCGAATTTTCGTAAACTTACATTTTCTCTTTGGGATTGTTTCCATAATTTTTTACATAAGTTATTACATTAGATTAGTTACTATGTTAGTTATGCTAACTTATTTAACCAATTAAACGGAGAGTTTATTGGAAATAATGTCATAATTTAACTTAGTGTATTTAATTACTACTTCTTTTAACATGTACCATAATTTAGGACAGAAAAAACACGTTATAAACTGTAAAAAAAAAAAATTCCGTTTAAATACGGAAATTGTACAGGTAGTATAAACGCCAGTACTATTTCTGTATTTGAACGGAAATTTTTTTTTTCGTAAATTCCAGAAGGCTTTACCTATTTTTCTCAAAATATTTCCGTTTTTGCATATTTTCGTATTTAAAAATTTTCGTTTGAAAGGCGAAAAATAAGTTTTCAAGGACAAACTTACACTTTTATAATTTTTACATAAGGAACAGAACACACACATTTAATTCAAACAACAATGAAGAGATGTCACTTACCTTCTAAGGGGATCGAACCAGGAAACTGTTCTTCTCGCAGCAAACTACGGAATACCGTTACGCCTAGGTTACACTAACTACGATGTCAAATGTCTTTATTTATTTCCGATACACTTTATAAAGCAAAGGGAAGATGTTAAACATGGGATTTATTTTTGTAGAGATAATATTTTTCTATTGAGTATGCAATTTTTAATTACTACTTCTTTTAACATACTATAATTTAGGACAGCAAAAGCGAGTTACATAAAAAATCAATGCAAGAGAAAATTTTCTTGTGCATCAGTATGGTAATGGAACAAAAATAAAATATGATCTTCTCATCATCTCTCTTTACTGTATATTAGTGAATTATATAAGTTATTTTGCTAGTTATGTCAGTTAATTAATCAATTAAATAGAGAGTTTATTACAAATACCGTCATCATTTAACTTATTGTACTTAATTACTAATTATTTTAACATATACATAGTTTAATACAGCCGAAATCCATTATAAAAAAATTGGTTAAAAAAAACTTTCTTTTATGTCAGTTGGTAAGCGGACAAAAGTAAAATTTGATCTTTTTATCACGTGTTTTTACTGTATATTAATGAATTATATTAGATACTATATTACTTAAGTTATAGCAATTACATTTATGAATTAAATACAGAGTTTATTATAAATACCGTCATTGTTTAACTCATTGTATTTAATTCTACTTCTTTTAACATGTGCCATAATTTAAGACAGAGCAAATAAATTATAAAAAATCGATTTAAAAAGAAACTTTATTTTATGTTAGTTGGTATGCGGACAAAACTATAATTTCATCTTTTTATCACATCTTTTTACTGTATATTAATGAATTATATTAGTTATTACGTTAGTTAAGATATGGCAGTTTAAATTCATCAATAAAATACAGAGTTTATTATAAGTAACGCCAATATTTAACTCATTTTATTTAATGCTGCTCCTTTTAACGTGTACCATAATTTCGGGCAGAAGAGGCACATTATAAAAAATAGATTTAAAAGAAAACTTTCTTTTATGTTAGTTGGTATGCAGGCAAAACTATAATTTCATCTTTTTATCGCGTGTTTTTACTGTACATTAATGAATTAGATTAGTTATTAAGTTAGTTAAGTTATAGCAGTTACCAATTAAAAACAGAATTTATTATAAATAACGCCATTATTTAAATCATTGTATTTAATTCTACTTCTTTTAACATGTACCATAACATAGGGTAGAAGAAGCACATTATAAAAAATCGATTTAAGAGGAAACTTTCTTGAACGTCAGTATGGTAAGAGAACAAAAATAAAATTTGATCTTTTCATCACGCGAAGTTTTCGCAGGTTGAAGCAAACTCGATAATGTCATCTCAAAATCAAATCTTTTGAAGAAATTTTCTGCTATACGTCTAAAGAAGTCATTCAGTTTTCTTTTTATTCAATTTTCTACTTTGATTTTCGATGTGGAAGCTGTTAAAACAAAGAAAATCAAAAGAGTAACGGATTTTTTTTCTTTTTCAAAATTGGGTGTTCTAATTTTCTCTCTTCGAAAGAATTCATGTCGAAAATTGACGTCTCTTATCGTAATTGTTTGAATTTATTTATCGACGCAGACGATTTGTAAAACTGACTGACGAAATTGAATTTTATTTTATTTTTTGACCGAAGCTGCTTAATTTTTCTTTGAAAAAATTCTTGTAGTATAGCTAAAAATAATCAAATTTAAATTTTAAGTAATTCAATGAGAAAGCACGAAGGAATACCAGAGAAAAATCGTAAAAGTTACATGAAAGTGCTTTTTTCTCTGATTATTTATTAGTAGGGGGAACTGGAGTACATTGATACAGTTTTTTTCTAAGATTTTTTTTTGGTGTCAAGAAAGTAGAAAATTCAAGTTTTTTTTCCATGAGGTGACAGCAAAACTTGTGTAGTATGTTATAAAAATGTACAATCATTGTTTTATATAGTATTTTTGCATGTAATTTAAAAAAAAATCAAAAAAAGTCATTTGTATCAATGTGCCCCATCCCCGGGTCAGATTGATACGTTTGAGAAAAATGACGACAAAATAATACCAATGCATTTTTTTCATAGAAAATGAATTAGAAAACCATTTTATATTTATTTATAAAAATTCAAATCACCCACAATTTATTTTTAAGCAATATTAAAGCAATCAAAATTAAATATATTATGACCTGATGTTCTGGCTGTTTCTTGTCTGATTGTTGGCTGTGGTAACTTTGTCATATCTAGCACTTCAACCTTAGCATTATCTTCTTTCTTATGAAAGATGAAAAAATTACCAGTTTTTCTGTTTATAAATAGGTTCATAAACCGAAAATAAAGGATAATTATATTAAAAATTCTGTTTATAATATAAGTATCATTTTCTGTTCTGCAGTTTGTTTCTCTTACTTAACATTTCGCATGTCGAAAATACTTTTTTCTCTGGAGAATCGATATAAATTCGAGATTTGCCAGAATGGCGTCCTTTTCTTTTATTAGTTCTACTAGCACTAGATGCTGGGTAAGTTCCTACGTCTTCTGTTTTCAAAAATACTATAAAATGTTCTAATATAAAGAAATTAGAGCTATTTCACTTCAATAAAAACTAATATTAGAAATTTTTCGTGAAAAAAAAGGTTGGATTAAGGAGTGTATGGTAAAAAAAATAATAAAAGATAATGAAAATATGAACTATTAAAGGATTTAGGCTGTATCAATGTGCCCCGTCATAGACTGTATCAATGTGCCCCATACAGCGATTTTGAATAAAATGAGTCTCAAATCCAACACTTCACAATATATCTAACAATAAATAATGAAGAACTGATAAAGAGTAGCTGTACTTACCAGGGAGAGTATTCATTTTGGTTGAAAATACTGGAACAGTTATATAATAGCATTTCAATTGTACAACTCATATTTAATTTTGAACAACAAAAACAATAAATCACCCGTCCCATTTCATCAAACTACTGAATCATTCCAAGATTTTCTGTATGTAGTTGAATACACTAGCATCATCTTTTGGAGCTGTTGTGAAACTTCCTGTAATGACCCTGTGAGCGGTAGAGGGGGTGTATCAATGTGCCCCAGTTCCCCCTACATATATTAAAGAAGCATACGGAAGAAACCCTTTCAATAACAAAGTATTTCTCATACAAAAATTTCACACCATTTATAAAAAAGCAAATAAAAAGAATAAAATATTTTCCCTTTTGTAAAAGTGAATGCTCTAACTTTCTCTATTCGAAGGAATTCATGTCGAAAGCCGACTAATCTCATCGCAATTATTTGAATTTATTTACCGATGCAGACGATTTTTAAAATTGATTGATGATATTGAATTTTATTTTATTTTATAACTGAAGCTTTTTATTTTTTTCTTTAAAAAATACTTGTAGTGTAGCTGAAAATAATTTATTTTTAATTTTAAGTAATTAAATAAGAATACAAGAAAAAATATCAGAATAAAACCTGTAAAATATTACATGAAAGTACAAAAGTCTCAGATATTTAATAGTGCGTGCATATTGAATAATTAATATACATTGAAGGATTCCATTCAATAACAATGCATTTCAAACAAAAAATTATCATATCATTTGTAACAAAGTATGCTGTTAGTTATGCCTTTTATTTACTCACTCTGTGGATGAGAGAATTCCACATTAACCTTCCGGTGGGCGCGGTATTGTAAAAAGTACAACATTCATATTCTTTTTTCATTAAAACAAAATTCATGCAATAGTGGGTGTTAATAATTTTTTGTATTCGTTTATGGAATCTTTTTATCAAAAGAGTAAGGGATTTTCTCTTCGTCAAAATTGGATCATCCTAACTCGTTTCGAAAGAATTCAAGTCGAAAATCGACATCGCCTGCAATAATTGCTAGAATGTTTTTTTTTTTTTTTTTTTTTTGGTTTATAAGATAACTTTCAAACTGATAAAACTAATTAAACTGAATTGTTTACATTAATTAAATATTTAATTAGTGTTTTCACCAGAATGTTTTTTTCCTTTTGATAAATTATTTTTAAATCAGCTAAAAATAATTAAATTTGCATTTTAAATAATTTAAAATATTCAATTATGTTCTGAAGTCAATAAAAATAAACAAAAAGTTGGAAATTGCACTTCAAGTGTAGGAAATGAAGTGCGTCCGTACTATAAATAAGTTTTAAAAGTATTCAGATCTTAGTGTAATAGTATACGGTACTTCGGATACAGTAGAGTATCGGAAATCTTTTGTGTATCCCTGTAAAGAGAATTTACTTTCTAGATATAAATATATTCTCATTATAAAATAAATATATTCCCATTCATTTACATCAGTATTTTGCCGAGAAACTGCCATCCTTATTTACCCTGATGATAAGTTAAAAGAAACTGCTTCGAAACATTCAAGATAAATTAAAATAGGAAATAAAGCCTTTACGCGAAAATGTTTAAAGATAGAAAGCCAATGATTATAAATGCACAAATAATGTATGAAAAGGTAGCAAACAGCTGTTTCGAATCTACTATCGAGATTCTTCATCTGTGCAAAAACTCAACGAGCTAGAAAAAGCAAAACTGAGCAAAGAGACAGAGAAACGCAGGTTTATATACCCGATCCGGGAAAGATCCCGCCTAAAGAAAAGAAACCAATGAGGAAAAAAAACCAGCCTGAACAACAGGGTGGACATCTACCGGAGAACGAACAAAACAAAAACTAAAGGCGAGGGAAAAAAAGTTTTAAATTAAAGATTTCCCAATGCTTGGAAAATAAGTAGTAATTGATAAGTCATTGACTAAGGAATGAGAATTTTTAATGATGTAATAAGCTTCCCAGAAATTAAGATTAAGAATAGAAGGACACTTATGGATAATGGTGGCTGAAAAAAAGTTGAACTTATGTTGTGAAGACCAACAATGTTGAGCAATAGACGAGAGTTTAAGCTCTTGATTTTTGACATACCTTCTATGTTCCTTTAAACGAAATCTGAGAGCACGTTTAGTCTGACCAGTATAAGAAAGACCACATTGGCAGGAGTTTTGGTAAATACCCCAGTTATCTAAGCGATCAATGGGGTGCTTAAGATTTGAAAAAGCAATTTTATTAACAGGAGAAAAAATAACGTTGAAATCGAAACTTTTTAAAAATTCAGCAACTTGCTGACTGATTTTGGGGGGAAATGGCAAAACAATCAAAGTATTGGAGTTCAAATTAAAACATTTTCTTTCAGATTGGGTGGATTTTGTCAATTTTCTATAAATTGAATGTATAATATTAGGGGAATAACCACAATCAACTGCAATAGTTTTTAAATAATTAAGTTCATCACTGAGTAACTGAGGTGTTGAAAAAATAGTGGAAGCCCGGAAAACAAAAATTTTAAAAGCCGCAAATTTCTGTTGACGAGGATGAGAAGAAATTCTGAGTAACGGAAGACTGACCGCAAAAGGTTTGCGAAAGAAAGTAGTCTGAAAATTATCTTCATTGTGAATAACAAGGGCATCCAGAAAAGAAAGGCAATTGTCCGATTCAACTTCAAAAGTAAATTGAATACAAGAATCAATAGAATTCATGACAGAGAGAATATGATTTATATCTGAATTAACTTCAACTAAAGCATAGATATCATCTATGTAACGAACATAAAACTGAAATTTTTAGACTTCAAACAATTTTATTTTAAAATAGTGCATGTACAAATCGCATAAAATCGGACTAAGAAGATTACTCATAGCCAAACCGTCAGTCATACGACAGATATTCCAATTAAATACAAAAGTATTTTGAGACAAGCAAGCACGAGTGAGAAGAATGAGCTCTACGATTTCGAAAAAAGAAAAATGAAATTCACAGAGCCTTTTCTTCAGGCAATCTAAAGCCCTTTCGACAGGAACATTCGTAAATAATGATAAAACATTAAAAAAAAAAAAAAAAAAAAAACATTATGTGGCCTTGTGGCTTAAAACTGTGAAGTTTCTTAACAAATTCAAAAGAATTCTTAACAGTGAAGGAATTCTGCTTGAGAGAGGAGAAAATATGGAAACTAGATGTTTTGCAAGTTTATAAGAAGCTGTAGCGATACCGGAGACAATGGATCTAAAAGGAATGTCAGGTTTATGGACCTTAGGTAAAGCATAAAACCTGGCACAATGAACAATTGAAGGAATAAGAGACCACTTTAATTTAGAAGGAATAATGTGTGAAGACTTAATGGCAGATTTGATAGTATCAGTTTCACTAGAGGAAGGGTCTTTGTGAATATCCACATAGGGACCATCATTAATTAATTTATGGGATTTTTCCAGTAGACTTGTCAAGAACAACAACCACCAGCTGACCACCTTTGTCAGCCTTAGTTATGATCAAATTCGGATCCGAACGCAAACTTTTTAGACAATGTTTAACTGAACTATTAAGATTTGGCTTATAAACATTAGAATTGAAATCGACAGTATTGGCAATGAGATGTCTAATAGACTCTTTATGAGAAGGAGACATAGCGCTATGCTTAAAGGCTCTTTCAATAGGAGCAATCAGAAGGGGTAACGAAGAAATGGCAGAAACAGAGAAATTGTTGTTTCATTTGAGAGCATTAAGCTGATTATTACTTAAAGTGACACTAGAAAGATTGGCAACAGCATTTTGGTTAACAGTAGGTAAATTGATGGATTTGTTAACGAACTCTTTCTTACAAATATTTTCATTTTGTTCACAAACAATTTTTAGGCCTTTTAAAAAAGTTGAAAAGTTATTTGAAAAAAGTGTTTCTCAATACTGATTCTTCAAATTTTATAATTTTTGAAAGGCTCTTTGCTACTTAATTTTTGATCAAATTTCCATGAAACTGATAAGGGAAAATCCTGATAATGCTTAAAAAGAAATTGAGTATTTTAAAAATCGACATCATTAAGAGAATTACATTTGATTCTAAACTTATTATAAGGCATACTTTTGAAGAAAACCAACATAGAATTCAGAAAAAATCTCTAAAAACTTAATAATTTAATTTAAGGGATTAAAAAATTGACACATACATTTGTTTCTAATAGAGTTTTATATGATTAAATTCCAAAATCGAGAAAATATCGAAAAACATTCAGACACAAAGAGAATTTTAAAACTTCGTTTTAAAATTTTAACTTTTTAAAAATATCTTAAAATTTTAATAAGACTCAAAATTTCTTTTAAGTTGTTATGTATACGTATGGTGAAATATTTACACAAAATTTCAAATCTCTATTGTGAAAATTAAAAGAAACTTTTTTAAGCATCTACCTTAAGGCCCCTGTCCTCGCTCGAGGAGACGCTCGCGATCTAATGCTATTCCTATGGGGAAGAATTTTTCTAATAACTCTTTCACATTTTGACATTTTTGAATAATTTTTTTTTGCATTGGATAACTGAGGTGCATGCCGACAGCGCACTTTTTTTGCTTTTTCGATTTTTGGTTCCAGATATTTTTTACAAAGTTAGTTTCATTTCCAAAACCGGTTTAGAAACTGAAAGTGTTTTATAAAAAAATATCTGCAACCAAAATCGAAAAAGTAAGAAAGGTGCGCTGTCGGCATGCACCTCAGCTATCCAATGCAAAAAAAAATTATTCAAAAATGTCAAAATGTGAAAGAGTTATTAGAAAATTGTTTCCCCATAGGAATAGCATTAGTTCGCGAGCATTTCCTCTAGCGAGGACAGGGGCCTTAACTGGTAGATTTACAATTGTGTTTTTTCTCTGCTCCTAGTCCTCATGTTTTCATAAAATTTTCATGTTGCATAAAATTTCAAATCTCTATTGTGAAAATTAAAAGAAACTTTTTTAAGCATCTACCTTAAGAAGAGAACACTGAAAAAAAGAAAGTTAAAAATGTCAATGAATAAGAATGCATAAAACGCCCATAGACTTAACATTATGGAGGAAAATTCAGAAACTGATTGACTAGCAGTTTTAACAGAACAATTTGAGAAGCCACTGTAAAATGAGTTGAATCACAAAAATCTAAATTACCATTACTGAACCAGAGAAAGACTTACAATTACTGTAGTTTGATGCTTCAATGTAGATAAAAATCTTATGTGCCGTGCAATGTGATCGCATAGTGTTTTTGGTCTACTTTTTATTGACCTTGCAATGATATCGCATTCCATATGAGGACCTTAGAAGCCAAAAAGTACCAGTGACAAAAATTCGATTTGGAGTAAATTGAGTTCAGAGATAATAAACGTTAAGTTTGAAAATCAATAATAATTGACTGAATTGAAATAGGAAACTGCCATTGTGGGCCTTGAACTCATATTTTAATTGTTGTGAGAGGAGTAGAGTACATTTTCTTTAAATTTGTATCTAATCAATATTGGTTGTTATTCGGCAAAATGTTTTATCTCTAGAATGCAGCACATAATTAGAAAACCACTTATATTTCATTACCTAGAATGAATAAAACATATTTCCAGGTCGTTTGGGCACTTAGTTCATTTTTTTATAATTTTGTCACTCATACCCCTTGGCTTCTGGAGTCCTCATCGTTGGTTGTTTGACTGGGAGGAGTCATCCTTTTTGGATACCAATGCTAAACCGACCGGGACCTCCGTTTAAAATGAAATCCAACCAATACAAGTATCTTTGTAAAGTGGGATTCGATATCACCAGCCTTTGTCCAGCAGTCATTCAAGTAACAAACAGACATATTGCGGATAAAAACAGAATCGTAAAATATTTTTCTTTTAAATAATAATAATAATAATAATAATAATAATAATAATAATAATAATAATAATTCGAAATTTTTTATCAAAAAGGACATTTGAATGTAGACATGAGTGTATTTTATCTTAATTTTAATACACTTAATACTTTTATGTATCTTGACATTGAATTCAAGTTTTTAGTAGTGATATTTAAAAGAAAAATGAAAATAATGAAAATTATTATTATTATTATTATTATTATTATTATTATTATTATTATTATTATTATCGCTTCACATTTGAATTTCAAATTTCATATTTCATATTTCAAATATGAAATAGCAATAATAATAATAATTTTCTTTATTTACTTTCTCCTTTATAACATCACTTACAACTAATGAGAAACACCGAAAAAACTGGCGATAAATATATTCAATAAATATAAAAACTTTGTTAAATCACCATAAAAGAAAAATAATACAGATAATACAGATACAGATTTTTCTTTTATGGTGATTTAACAAAGTTTTTATATTTATTGAATCACTTACAACTGTTTTTTTTTCTTTTAAATATTTGAAAGAAGCATGTCAATATGGAAAATATTATTGTTATTGCTATTTCATATTTGAAATATCAAATTTGAAATATGAAATTTGAACGTGAAATATTAGTGATAATAATAATTTTCCTTATTTGCATTTTCCTTTTAAATATTATTGAAAACTTGAAATATCAATTGTGGAATTTGAAGTTAAAGTATGAAGCAGTAATAATAATGATATTTTTTCTTATTTACATTTTTCTTATAAATATTATTATTAAAAACATGAGTTCAATGTTAAGGTACATAAAAACATACTTAATATTTAAAATAAAAAATGTCAATATGGAAAATGTTATTGTTATTGCTACTTTTCTTTTAAATATTTTTCTTATATACCTAAACATTGAACTCAAGTTTTTAATAATAATATTTAAAAGAAAAATGTAAATAAAGAAAATTATTATTATTATTGCTGCTTCACATTTCAACTTCAAATTTCGCATTTCATATTTCAAATATGAAATAGCAATAATAATAATATTTTCCATATTTTCATTTTCTTTTAAATATTAAATATTTTTCTTATATACCTAAACATTGAACTCAAGTTTTTAATAATAATATTTAAAAGAAAAATGTAAATAAAGAAAATTATTATTATTATTGCTATTTCATATTTGAAATATCAAATTTGAAATATGAACTTTGAACGTGAAATATTGGTGATAATAATTTTCCTTATAAGTATGAAGCAGTAATAATAATGATAATTTTCCTTATTTACATTTTTCTTATAAATATTATTATTAAAAACACGAGTTCAATGTTAAGGCACATAAAAAAATATTTAATATTTAAAATAAAAATTTCAATATGGAAAATATTATTGTTATTGGTACTTATCTTTTAAATATTTTTCTTATGTACCTAAACATTGAACTCAAGTTTTTAATAATAATATTTAAAGGAAAAATGTAAATAAGGAAAATTATTATTATTATCGCTGCTTCACATTTCAATTTCAAATTTCGCATTTCATATTTCAAATATGAAATAGCAATAATAATAATATTTTCCATATTTTCATTTTCTTTTAAATATTAAATATATTTTATGAACCTTAACATTGAACTCATGTTTTTAAGAATAATTTTTATAAGAAAAATGTAAATAAAGAATATTGTTATTATTACTACTACTTCACATTTCAATTTCACATTGTATATTTCAAGTTTTTATTAGTAGTATTTAAAAAAAATGTAAATAAGGAAATTTATTATTATTACTTGCTTCACATTTCAATTTCAAATTTAACATTTGATATTTCAGTTTTTTAATAGTAACAAGATTTATATCTATTATTTTTACTATTCCGTCGAATTTCGACGAAAGAAAATGTTTAAAAAGGAACTATATTGTTGATTTATAATAAACCTACAAAATTTTTTACAAATAAAACAAGCAGGCGTCACCCGCTACGCTGGTCCTCTCTTCCAGCAAACCTTTGAATTTTTACAGAAAGTTTTATTATAGAACGCACAACCATATGCAGTTTACAGAAACTATTCCGGAAAATCCATCTAACTAACAAACAAGTCTCATCAAAATCCGTCCATCAGTAATTTTTCTAAAGACTAATCTTTCATAGTCATTTTCACGTAATTATAGAAATTTACTCCAACATAACTGATTAACATTGTAATTGAGCTGTGTAGAGCAATAAGAAATATGCTTAAAAGACCCCAGAAAAATTATCTAACTTACAATGTAAGTTTCATTAAAATGCGGCTAGTAGACCTTTTTAAAATGAATAATATTCCATAACTGGGTTCTCCTGATTTTAAAACTTTCTCCCATAATTCGATACATAGGTAACATAAAACGATGTGAAACATGTTAAATGCTTCCTCCCAAAAATTATCTGAAAATGAAAGTTCCATGAAAATGTTTACAGCAGGACTCAGGTTATCAACTGCCGGAACGATATATGTACACATACCACATAAATTTGCATTTTATGTGGAATGTAGAAGTACGTACATTGTAAAAAAAAGGGGGTCGATCTACTAAAAAAATTTTAGTGATCCTTGTAATTACTAAAATAATAGTTTTACATTTTAATAGCTATTACTAAAACTCACTTGGTGTGGCCGTGATAGCCTAGTGGTCAAAGCACGGAACTCCAGGCTGAAAGTATTTGGGTTCGATGCTGGCCGCCACCAAATATGCACCAAATGTATGCAATGTAAGTACTTATTAAATAAAGGGTTTATGAAAATCCTGTCGTAGCAGTTACCATGGGTAGTGATCTCTGAACTTTCCCTCCCCTTTAAAAACTTCTCAAAATAGAGCATGTAGCAATGTTTGGTGCTGCCATCTATTGCGGCTTTGTCGAAAATCTTCCGTTTCAGAAATCTGTCTTTTTACCCACTGGATGCAGCTCGAAGGAGACTCCTGCCCTTCGGGCACACGTAATGGTTACTAAAAATAATTATGGAGCTATTACTAAAATTTGCTTGGTGGCTCATACTAAAAAGTTTTAAGTTAGTTATGCAAAAAATTCTTTTGTTCAGTTTACAAAAAAAATTTTTGTTTCACTTGCAAAAAAAAAAAAAAAAAAAAAAAGTTTGTAATGGTTAATAAAAAATTCTGTGGAATACAAATTTTCTAAGAAATGTTTAGTAACCTCTTGAATTTTTTTTTTACAGTGTAGATGTAACATCATAATAATATTGATCATAAAATTTACAATACTGCATGTTATTTTTCGTTATCTCTGCTAAATAAATTATAAACTGACCCCGTAGAATGTTATTTTTGTCTACCAATATATTTTTTCTTATTCTTAATATAGGTTGCTGCAAAAATTGCTACCAAAAGCGATATTTTTATGTTAGCTAAACGTATACGATAAATAGTCAAACATTGGTTTCATGTTCGTCATTCTTATTATATTCAGTTCCTTTAAAATATAAAAATTTCCTTCATTTCATTTAGAATATATACATGCAAAAAATTTACATTACATACATTTAAAATACATGCCTGAGACAGATGTGATATGAGCACCACATTGGTGCGATTTCAACAAAATGGCGATTTTATGCCTCACATAGTAACCCACCTACTGTTGTTTAGCTACGAATAAACTGTTTATTTACTTTTATTTTCTAGTCAAAAATGATATAAATTGTTTTGTTCTATAATTATTAACTAAACTTTTTTTATTTATTATTATTTCCTTTTAAAATAATAGAAAATATTTTTTAAATATATGTATGGTTACTGGCATTTGAAAACGAAGGTTTTACCACATTGGCGTCAGAAAAATATCGCACCAATGTGATGCGTCTATGACATCGGTGCCAAAAATATATATGTAACTGCTATTTGAAAACGAAGTTTTTGCCAAGTTGGTCTCAGAAAAATATCGCGTTAATGTGCTGCGTATATGACTTTTGTGCCATACGGATTTCATACATTTCATTAAAAATACAAAACAATAAGAGAAAAGTTTCGTATCCCACTCTGATTCGCACAGTTGACGAAAAAATCCGAAATGGGGGGAAAATGGCGTAGCATCTTGCCAAATTTTTCCACGTGTCACAAAAACATTATTTTAAATTTTTTATAAACATATAATTTTATGTTAAATGTTATATTTGTATTCTGTTAAAAAGAAAGTAAAAGTAAATAAACAGTTTATTAATAATTTAACAACAGTATCCTGGTTACCATGTCAGGTAATATAACGCCATTTTGGCGCCAATTAAGTACCCCGATGCGTATATAAAATCTGTTTCCATAAATCTCCATAAGAATAATCTTAAGATGTCTTAAATTGTTTTTTAAAATTGTATTTAAATAAAATTACAAGCAGTTTTTTTTTTTTAAATCTGTTCATATTTTTCCTTAATTAATATAGCCGTTTCAATTATTTAATTAACAATAGCATACATTTGCGCAGCTCATAAATATTTATAAATAGCAATCTTTGCAGCCGAAAACAACGAAAAATGTTCTCGATTTGTTTAAACAAAATAGATGTATCGTTATATTATGAATACGCTGCAAATCTTTACAATTATGTAAATAATCTTTTAAAATACATCTGGTAGTTCTTGTAATTAGTTCTGACATACTTAAAAAATTATGTTACAAAAATGGCGTCATTTATATATTATTTAATTTAAATTTCAGGTGAATGTTTTGTTATTTCAGAGCCAAATATATAGACAAAAAACTAATAAATCATCAGACATTCATTCAATAAATAGAATTGACAGCGAATATTTCTTTTAAGCCGACATAGATTGGTCCCACATTTAAATTAAATATTTTATCTTATATTATTTCTAATTTATTTTTTTCTTATTTTTATTTGAAATAAAATCTATAAATTTAGAAAAAATACTATATTTCTATAAAACTCAGTTGTAGAAATTGTTAAAATTAAACATTAATCATGCATGTAAGTAGCAAAAAATAATAAAGATCCGTTATTATGATAAAGTTTTCAATTAAGGCTCTTATGCTGGTATTTCAAAATGAAAAATAGCAGAATTTATTTCACTTTGACTCATTCATGCATTTTTTCCAAGTAAAAACTAAACCCGACACCATTTTCACCACATCAAAATTTTAATATGCACCTTTCATATCTGTATTCATCATTAAGAAAAAAAAATCGGTATTTAAATTTGATTATTTTGAAATAATTTTAATTCAAAACTTGAAGTCCCGATGTTATTAACTGAAACAGATACTAAACTGTTTATACATATTTTATATATATATATGTAAATAAAATTTTCAATGAAACCAAAATTTACCGGCTTTTATAATAGACGATGTTTTTGACGCAACACGTACTTTAATTTATTTCTTTTCGTTTAATAAGAAAATAGTAACATAAATGTTACAAATTAAAAAAAAAAAAAAAAAAAAAAAAAAAAAAAAAAAAAAAAAAAAAAATTCGCCATAATTAGCCTTATACTATATTAATTTCCTTTTAACAATATTCTGTACTTATTTCAACTTATTATATTAAAATCCTGTTACTAAATCTTAACCTATTAATCTTTATAGAAACGATATAAATTCTTAATTCGCCTTAAAAAACATTTATTCCAATATGCGTAAATTTAAAAATGACTCTAAATTAAAAATGTTTTTAATTAAACTTTATTTCTTAATATTCCAAATAAAACTCATTTTCCCCTGTTTTTATAAACCCTTTTTTAAGAGAGTCTTATTAAATTTATTCCAAAACCATACCTTTCAAAAAATATCATTTATTTTATTTTTTTATTTTTTTCCCTTCAACGTTTGATGCGTTTCAATAAATTCATTTCTTTTCTTTTTGTTTTAAAATTAATCGCCTGTAATTGAATATCGTCTGCAGGATATTCAAACTCTGATTTCGATTATAAATTAGTTAAATAAAAATCTTTTAAAATAAAAATTATCGTTTGAAAAGATTCGAGAATGAAATGTAAATCCTGGACGCTGGATATGAATTCTGTTTACATGGAAAAATCATAGTTAGAGACTATGGAATGTTCTGGAAGTTTTTGGTTTTAGATTTAAAGAGGAGCTGAAAGATGGTAATAGATATTCTCTTTCCTCTTTCTTCCGATGATTTGGTTAAAACAAATTGCGGAGTAATGTTTTTATGATGGAATGTTATTTTTTTGCCTTCTTTTCGAAGCTTCTTTTCAAGACGGCTTGGAAGAGAGCATTTCCCGCTCTATATGACTACAGTTTAATAAACTATGTTTCAGAAGTCAATGTGTAGTTTAATGAATCTGCTGCATTTATTTAATTCTTCTTTTTTCCTCCCTCGCTTGCCATGACTCTGTGCTTAAAAAAGGGGAAACCGGTGATGATGCTTCTAGCTCCTAACTTCAAAATGTCACAGTCAATAACTTAGTCTACAGGAATCAAACTTGTGCGGGGGATAATATTACAAATTTAATTTTTTTTTTCGCCAAAATTAACCTTATGCTATATTAATTTCCTTTTAACAATATTCTATACTTATTTCAATTTATTAAATTAAAATTCTGTTACTAGATCTATTCTATTAACCTATATAGAAACGATATAAATTCTTAATTCACCTTAAAAAACATTTATTACAATATGCATAAATTAAAAATGGCTCTAAATTAAAAATATTCTTAATTAAACTTTATTTCTTAATATTCCAAATAAAACTCATTTTTCCCTGGTTTCCCTTCAACGTTTGATATTTATTGCTTATCAATAAATTCATTTCTTTCTTTTTTTTATTATTATTATTATTATTATTATTATTAATCGCCTGTAATTGAATATCTTCTGCGGGATATCCGAACTCTGATTTCGATTATAAATTAGTTAAAAAATAATCTTTTAAAATAAAAATTGTCGTTTGAAAAGATTCGAGAATGAAATGTAAATCTCGATGCTGGAGATGAATTCTGTTTACATGGAAAAATCATGGTTAGGGACTATGGAATGTTCTGGAAGTTTTTGGTTTTAGATTTAAGGAGAAGCCGAGAAATGAGGATAGATATTCTCTTTCCTTTTTCTTCCGATGATTTGGTTAAAACGAATTGCGGAGTAATGCTTTTATGATGAAATATTCTTTTTTTCCTTCTTTTCGATGGTTCTGTTCAAGACGGCTTGCAAGAGAACATTTCCCGCTCTATATGACTACAGTTTAATAAACTATGTTACAGCAGTCAATGTGTAGTTTAATGAATCTACTACATTTATTTAATTCTTCTTTTTCTTTTTTATTCTTTCTTTCCCTCGCTTGCCATGACTCTGTGCTTAAAAAAGGGGAAACCGGTGATGATGCTTCTAGCTCCTAACTTCAAAATGTCACATAAATATATAGTAATCTGCTTTTTTCGGCATTTTTCCTTTATTTTAAATAGACATAGAGTACCTCTATTCCCACGTTTGGAAAAGTAAATCGCATTTAAAAGTAAATCCCCCCCCCCCCAATACGACCACGTAAAAATTGAAAATGTGTGATAATTAGAAGTTTAAAAATTTGATGTAGCAAAAATTGCAAAACCGAAATTGCATTTCAAAGTTCAAAGTGTTGCCATTCACAAAATGACGTATGATTACACACATATATTTTTGGCCTTTATAATATAGATATTTAAAAGGAAAATGCAAACAAGGGATATTATTATTATTATTTCGGCCTCTTTCATTTGGCTTTACAATCTTAACATTTCTTACGGGATCGCGCAGTATCCCAATGCAATGTTTCTACATCCCCGGAATTTGTGCATAAAAAAATAACTCCGAAAGACGAACAACTGTCAACCACCGGACGGAACCTGGCAAAACGAAGCCAAAACCCGAATAGAAGGACAACTTATTTTGGGAAAAAAGAGGAGAAGGAGAAAATGCCATTCTTTGCTAGCAGTCGAATAAGAAACTAATGGCCTCCCAATTTCTATTCTGTTCCATTTTTTGTAAGCGAATGCGGGAAATGCGTTTTTAGCATCTTTCCGTTCTCTTCCAACTTAAGGGAAACCCATTTAAATTCCATTCGAATGTAAATACGGAGCTATTTGAAGGTTTTTCTATTATGTTTCAGTCTTATAGTTTAGGGAGATGTCGTTCCTTATCTTTTTTTTACTTCCTTCGTTTTTCTGAACAGGAAAATCGCGTCTCAGAGTAAATTTGAGTTCTTTTGTGTCCTGTTTAGATTCGGAATTCAGAATTCACCGTCATATCCAATATTGGAAAAGATGAATGCTTGATTACATGATGGAATACCGAGGGCATGTTTCGTAAGTAATTTCATTGGGGTAAAGGAAATATTCGAATCGAGGAATTGCGGGGAAAAAATGGAAGCATGCGGGTGTAAATAAATGGGAATATTAGACTGATTTATTGTCTTTTATGGATGTGAAATACATTTGAGAATTTAATAGATACTTATATGATTTTTTAGAAATTTATCGTGAATGTTTCGAAGCAGTTTGTTTTAACATATCATCAGGGTAAATAAGGATGGCAGTTTCTCGCCAAAATACCGATGTAAATAAATGGGAATTTATTTTCCTTTTTATATAAAAAGATATTTTAAAATCTGTAATAGAAAATTACATAATTTAATAGACATTTATCATAGATCTTTTGAAGTTGTTTCTTTTAACTCATGAATATAGTAAATAAATATAGCAGTTTTCTGCCAAAATATCAGGTTAATAAATGGTAATATTATAGGGCATATTGGTACATATATTGATCTTTTTTCGAAAATGAAGGGGTAAATAAATTCTGTTATTATAGGCGTGATTATTTCTTTTTCTTAGAAAAAAAAAATTATAGCTTAAAATTTTGTGATGGAAAACTATATGATTTAATACGTTTTTATCACGATCTTTTGAAGTTGATTCTTTTAACTCAGGAATACAGTAAACAAGTGCAGCAGTTTTTTTTTTAATAAAAGTATCAAGTTAATAAATGGGCTTGTTAGATATATTTATACATCTATTGACCTTTATCAGATAATAAAGTTATCTGAAAATTTTGTAATAGAAAACTGTATGATTTAATAGAAGACTTTTTGAAGTTGTTTCAACTCATGAACACAGTAAAAATGGATGGCACTTTTTTCAAAAATGAAATACTAAACAAATAGCAATATTAGGTACATACATTATCTTTTTTAGAGGAAAAAAATATTTGAAAATTCTGTCGTCTGTAATAGAAAAAAATATGACTTAGTAGACATTTAATCATAAATGCTTAGAAGTTATTTATTTTAACTTTATGACTCAATAAACTGAGAGTAAAGGGTATAACTACGTGAAAAATATCTATGTTATACTGTTAAAAGGATGAATGCCTGATTGCATGATGGAATATTAAGGGCATGTTTCCTAAGTAATTCCATTGGGGTAAAGGAAATATTTGAATCTAGGAATTGAGGGGAAAAAAATGGAAGCATGCGGTTGTAAATAAATGTGAATATTAGACTGATTTATTGTCTTTTATGGAGGAAAAATATATTTGGGGATTTAATAGAAAATTACATGATTTTATAGAAATTTATCGTGAACGTTTTGAAGCAGTTTCTTTTAACTTATCATCAGGATAAATAACGATGGCAGTTTTTTGCCAAAATACCAATGTAAATAAACGAAAATACATTTATTTTCTTTTTTGTATTAGAAAATTTTGTAATAGAAAATTATATTAAAACACTCAAACTGATGTTAATTCTGTGAGAGGATTGCTTACCGATTTCACGCTCGAATTTTTTATATTTTATGTTTTTTTTTATATAACTTTTTTTTTTTTTGGGGGGGGGGGGGAAGGGAAGGGCATAAAATACCTGAAGTTAATAACTTTATTTGTTCAATTTTACTTTTTCGGTTTTGGTTACAGTTCTTTTATATGAGAATAGTTTTCTTTTGGATTCGGTTAGAACCGCTTCTGAAAGTCTGAAAATGGAACTAAACGTATACCCTGTGTATAAGTATAAGCATTTACTCAGAGGTCGGAAATATTGTGCTACATGTATACCAAACTACAGTATAATCACTATTTTTCAATAGTGAAGAATACTATATTTGTGGTACAGAATGCTACGTTAAGAAAAAAAAATTGTAGTGAACTTTGACGCTGATTTTGTGGTGCAAAGTGTGTTCTGTATAACGTTTTGTGAATTTTAGCAACTCAACTGCACTGTTAAAAATCTGCAGCGTTTGCTGCACAGTCACTCCACTGCTTTTATAGAAAACAAATACTTGGCGATACTATGGAACATACTGATTGATCAGAATAGAGATGATATTCTACAACAGTATTTGAGTGACTCTGCAGCAAAAGTTGCAGATTTTTAACAGTGTGCAGCGTTTAACAATGACATCATGGATTTTTCTATTCGCGTTTCATGTTAAATTTAATTGGCAAAATTCAAGTCATAGGAACTAATTTTTTTGTCAGAAACATTTACTTATTATCAGATTTTCTTGTTTAAAACAGCAGTTATTTTTAACTGCTTTATTTAACGAATTTTTCATTTTAGATATTATACAGAAAAAAATAACATTTAATTGCACCGCGGGATATAGTGAGTATCATATGCTTAAACTAACATTTTACAGAAAAACACAAAGTATTTCATTTTCTTGTATGTCCTTTTTCTTAATATTTTTTTACGTCCTTGGTTTAATAGAATGTATTTGATTGTATCTTGCCAAAGAGGTGGAATGAGGAGTCAATGTAATCCGTGTGTGTGTAATTTCAAATGAAAATTAAATTCTTTGACAAAATCTGAACGTTGTGAAGTAGCGAACGCTTTTGAAACGTAATTTGTGGTCACTATTTTTTATATCAAGTAGTTGTAAATTAACTGCTTTTTCTACAAATTTAATTGTTTTTGTTGTTTTACAAAAAATAAAGTAGTTTTTCAACCACTGCGTTTACCTAATGTAATACATTTCTAATGTTTCTAGAAAAGTGTTCAATAATGTTAACAAATTTAACGGTTTAATACATAGAAACATATTATCTAGGAATAATTTGTGTTTTTCAAAAAATGCATTGACTCAATAATGGTTTTTTCGAATTCTGTTTTTTTTTTCTCTTCTATGATAGCATAAAGAAAAAAAACCAACAGAAAATACCACTTTGAACAGCAAGAAAATATCTGACTTATTATATCTCTCAAAAAATTCAGATAACTGAATTTTAAGACTTTTATCTTTTCTTTATAGAATATAAATTCAAAAGTAAATTCAGTAGAGATATAACGGATACCAAGTTAAATTTTTTTCACCAAGAGAAAAAGTTCGAGTTTTAATTCGATGGGAAATTTAATTATGTTTCTTTGATAGTTCAATGAGGAAATAATTTCTTTTCTCATTCAATTATGAATCTCCAAAGACCTCTGAAATCACTGAAGCAAAAAAAGAAGTCGACTGAATTCCACAATCCTTAAGAATACAGTATTTTTGTTGATTCGAATTTAATTTTCTTTATATGTTGTTATACCGTCGCATTGCCACACGTACAATCGTATTTGTATGATAATTTCATGATAATTTCAAAGATTGATGGTAATGATAATATGATATTACGGCAATGACTTTTTATCAAATGGCATTATAGAAAGAAATAATAAATACATAATATAAGCGTAATTTGCCTTTGTCAAATTTGTCTGAATTCTACAGTTTTTTATGAATACAATATTTTTGTTAAATTCATTTTAATTTTGTATGATAATTTCCTGATAATCTCAAATACTTGACGATAATGATAATACAATATCACAATTATGATTCTTTATGAAATGGTTTTATAAAGAGTTTTATAAAATATAAACACACGCTAACAACATATTGTATAAGAGTAACTTGCTTTTCTCAAATTTGCCTGAATTCCACAGTCCTTAAGAATACAGTATTTTTGTTGATTCAATTTTCATTTTCTTTATATGTTGTTATACCGTCACATTGCCAAGCTTACAATCGCATTTGTATGATAATTTCATGATAATTTCAAGCATTGATGGTAATGATAATACGATATTACGGCAATGACTTTTTATCAAATGACATTGTAGAAAAAAATGATAAATATTATATTATAAGCGTAATTTGCTTTTGTCAAATTTGTCTGAATTCTACAGTTTTTTTTTATGAATACAATATTTTTGTTAATTTCATTTTAATCTTCTTCATAATTTTTTATACCACAGTCAGACGTAAATCGGACAACCTTTCCTGTTATCTTGTACATAAAAACTGAGTCAGATGAATTCATAATTGATGTGTATATGTTCGTAATCATCAGGTACTCCAAAAGGACCTACGTGTGGTCAAATTTTCTTGAATAACCGATTGAAAGCAATGTTACATTAAAATATCCACCGTATAAGCACTCTGTCATAGTCAGAATAATGATGACACCAGGTTCTAAGATCAGCTTCAAAATCGCTTGAAGGTGCGAAATAAAGCGAACCAATTATAAAGTAACCATTCTCAACTGTAATATCTATGAATAGTCTGTTTTCCAAACAAATACTTTTCACCCATGCATAGGTTTTAAAAGGACATACTGTTGGCTTTAAAAGTTAAATGTCAAAAATAAATTTAAGATGCTTTAATAAATTTGCAAGCTTTATCAGAAACTCGCACTTTTAGTTTTTTCCAGTTTCACGTGCATTTCAACTATTCAATTTTCAGCTCAAGAAGTCAAACTTATTTTTAAAACCACGATATGATGTCATTACATGAATTTCAATAAAACTATATAAAGGTACTCTAAATTGGTTTGATGGCATTATGTGATCGTTGATCGGCCAATCGTGAAAATTCTTTTGTCTTTCAGAGATTTTTTTGGCAGCTCCACTTTTTCACTGATAGTTGAAATTATGCAAAGGTAATACATGATTTTTTTTCTTTTTTTTTTTTTTTTTTTTTTGCTTTTTAAGACGTTGGCCGAAGATCGACGTGTGTGTTTTTAGAGCTGGTTTTTCTCTTATGAATTCATTTAGCACTGACAGTATGTTTACCGTGCTTTATAGAGATGCTGCGAGTGCAGTTAGTAGTTTCGATAATGTTTAATTCCTTTAGCATCAATTTAAGTTTAAGTGTTTTGTGTTGTGTGGAGATTGTGATGTTAAAGTATTGTTAATAAAAAAGATGTCTCGAAGAACTTTTGCTTATTTTTAAGACTTCCACATCAAAACTCTGCTAGTTTTCATTTAAGTTTAGATATATGAGAGGAGGGGGGTCATCACATACAATAGCAGCAAAACAAGAAGAAGACAAAAAACAAAGCCAGTCTGGAGGTAGGCCAACAAAAAAACCATTAAAATATATGCGGATCTTGACAGAAATCAAAGTGGATGTTAAGTTTAACCCTATAATGAATAAGAGAATCTGTTGCATCAGAGGTATGGTGATGATTTATGTGTAAGAGAGCCCGGTATTGCGCTTATTTCTATTTACGCGTATCAAATAATTAATTGATTAAAATCATTATATTTTACTTAATATAAAAAAACTAATTAAAATAATTTTACTATATTAAATTACTTGTAAAATAGTTATAAATAGAACGCCTTCAGCATATCAACAACAAACAACACTTTTGTTCTTTTAATAACAACAATATCGTCTGCCTTTTTGTTGCCATAACAAATGAACGGAATTTTTACAAGTTCATGGAGGCTACATTACTCCCTCCCCAGTAACATAGTTACGGTACAAATATAATATATACAGAAATATAAAATAGAAATATAATATATTAAATAAAATATAAAAAAGTACATAATTAGTCTCTGTAACGTTTCGGAAACCTTACTTGTCTACCAGAGCGTGTAGTTTTCTCACGAACATTTTTATCAGGCAAATCTGAATGTTCATTTTTGATTATTGATGGCACAGGCAGAGGTAGTTGGTTATCCCGTAACTCGTGATAAGGAGCGTTCTCATCATTTGTTAACAAATAAGCAGGTTTCAATCTATCTATGGATATGTTGATATTTCTTTCCTTGATTTTTACTGTGTAATGCTTTTCATGTCTTTTGACAACTGGAAAGGGTCCATCATAAGCAGGTTCGAGTGGTTTTTTAACCCGATCAATGCGTATGAATACATGGCTAGAATTGTGCAAGTCCTTATGAACAAAAATTTTTTGAGAAGGCTGTCGGTGAGTTTTAAAAGGTTTTAATTCTTCCATTTGTTTCTGCAATTCTTTAGCAAAGGTTTCTGTGTCGATAATAGTTTTCGGTTGTTCAAAAAATTCTCCTGGTAGCCTGAGAGGTTTTCCGTAGACCATTTGTGCAATGGTAAAATTTGTATCACCACGTAAAGCTGATCTCAATCCCAATAGTACTGTAGGTAATGATTGAGTCCACTTAATTGTATTTTGCGCTCTAATTGCCGCTTTTAAAGTACGATGGATTCGTTCTATCTTCCCATTACACTGTGGATGATAGGCTGTTGTTGGGCTCAATTTAAAACCACAAATAATACTTAAATTGTGGAATAATTCTGATCTAAATTGTTTTCCTCGATCCGTGATTACACGATGTGGAATGCCAAAGCGAGAAATCCATTGATCATAAAATGCTCGAGCAACTGTTGGAGCCGTCACATTTTCTAGAGGAACTACTTCTATCCAACATGTGAAGCGGTCAATACAAGTTAGGCAGTATAATTTTCCTTCAGGCGGTGTTAGTGGACCTATGATGTCAATATGAACGACAGTAAATCGTTCATCTGTTTCTTCGAAAGTGGCAAATGGAGAATGCGTATGTCTGCTAATTTTGTTTTTCTGACAATCAATGCAGGATTTTGCCCACTGATTAACATAATAAATAATACTGAATAATTAATTGATTAAAATCATTATATTTTACTTAATATAAAAAAACTAATTAAATTATTTTACTATATTAAATTACTTGTAAAATAATAATAAATAGAACGCCTTCAGCATATCAACAACAAACAACATTTTTATTCTTTTAATAACAACAATATCGTCTGCCTTTTTGTTGCCATAACAAATGAACGGAATTTGTATAAGTTCATGGAGGCTACAGATCTGAACAAAGTTAAGTGCAGACAAAGAGTGAGAAGAACCCAAGACAACTATCACAATCGTTTAGACAGTTGATCAGTACGGTACGCCTTAAATTGTGGACAATCCTTCTTGTAAATTGTTCATAATTTACAAGATATCCCATGAAAATAAAGCTGCCGAACATGTTGACAGAAGAAAGTAAAAATCCCATCAAAAACATAAATGTGAAAGACTGCCAAATTCGTTAACGGTTTTGCTAAAAAAAGAAGTGAAATCTAACCGGAAACTAACTTTTTTCGAAGCTCCTTTAATCATAGTTCCTGTCATGCGTAATGTTCTTCGATTGCTTAAAATGATTTGTTGTGCTATTTGCTATTCAATAGAGCTACTTGGTAAATTCTCTCTTACTCAAATTTTTCTATTTAGTTGATCATAACTTAAAGTTAATCGCTTATTTAACTTATCAATATCTTAACTTTGATACACTTATTCGAATACTTGATTGACTAGATCTTTGCCAATAACATACTAGACTAAATTATACTCAGACTCAAAGATAAAATTTGGTGGCTGAAAACTTGCCAAGTCGCTCTATTGAATAGCAAGTAACATATCAAATCATTTTAAACAATCGAAGACATTATGCATGGCAAAAGCTATAATTAAAGGAGCTTCTAAAGAACTTGGTTTCCAGTTAGATTTCACTTATTTTATCAGCAAAATCGTTAACGAATTTTACATTCTTTCATATTTATGTTTTTCATGGGATATCATTATTTTTTGTCAAATAAGTAGGTATATGTTTCCTTTTTGAAATAAATATGCTTAATATTAAATTACATTTATTTAATATTAATCTTAGAACTTTTTCCTGCATTTACGCTCTGTTTTTTTTTTTTTTTTTTTTTTTTCGTTGTCATTTTTATATTTTCTTGTAAATTTGTAACGTTATAGTGCATTGCTCATTTAGCTTTATTACAGGAATATTTCGGAAAAAATTTCATTCATATTGAAAAATATTAATATTAGGGCTGCTTATGTTCCTTTAAATCCAACTAATAAGGATATTTCTTTTATGAAATTCAGTACTACCCGATTATCCCGTCGACAAAAAAGTTTGTATCCAACTTGGGGATATATCGCTCAATTAGCGACAAAAATTACTCGCTGAAAGTGATGCTAATTTGGCACTATTTCTGGTATTTCGCCAAATTCCCAAAGAATCCCATTGTAATCCAATAATTTGTTGGAACAAGGACTATCACAATAATTTTGATATCATTACTTTTAAATCGGTTCATTAACGTCCCAAGATTGTTTAAAAATCGCTATTTAGAAAGTTTTTAAAACTCTTTTCGAGCATTTTCACTATTTTTAAATTTTGCAACAAATATTTGTACATATGATGACTTTATGTATGACGTAAGACATATGTTCTTAGTGATCATATAAATCTTATAAGTACTTAACATGCCAAATGTTATGCTTCTAGGGCCTTCAGTAACATAAACATTGCATTTTTAGAACTTTTTTCTCCCCTTTAGGTTAATTGCATCGACAAAAGATATAGCCTATAAAGGAGCAAGGACTGTCGCGATCATTTTGATATCATTAATTTTAAGATCAGGTGCTCTATTTGGTGAGATTGTTTAAGGATTGCAATTTGGAACATTTTTAGAATGCTTTTCGTGCATTTTCACCCCTTTTAAATTCCGTGTTTTTTAGCAAATTTCCTTACAGATCATTTATAACTTATATATAATTAACATGTCAAATTTTATATTTTTAGCTTCTTCAGTAACACAAAATTCGCATTTTTAGAATGTTTTTTGCTCCTGCACCCCTTTGGGTTTGTGGCATCGACATAAGATATAGCCTATGTTGGGGCAAGGACTGTCACCATCATTGTGATATCATTATTCTTAAGATCAGTTTGTTACTTTCTGAGATTGTTTAAAAATCGCTATTTAAAACGTTTTTAGAACGCTTTTCGCGGATTTCCACCCTTTTAATTTTTTTTATTTTTTAGCAAACGTTCTTAGTGATTAGTGCATGATATCTTATAAATAATTAACATGCCAAATTTCATGTTTCTAGGCCCTTCAGTAAACAAAAATCACATTTTTAGAGCTTATTTTGCTTTTGCACTCTTTTTTTAGGTTAGTGACACAGCCATAAGATATAGTCTATGTTTGAACCGGGGCGAATTCCATCATTTTAGTACCATTACTTTTGAAATCGGTTTGGTAGTTTCAGAGATTAGCCCCGATACTCGCCAAAAGTGTCGCCAACTTGGCACTAATTCTGGTACTTTGTAAAATTCTCATAAACTCCCATTGTAATCCAATATTTATCTTCTAACCAACCATTAATGTTTAATTAATGGTGATTTCTGATTTTTTCCTATTTATAGATCCAATAACCTACCTCCACACCAAATTTCAACTTCCTAAGTCACCTGGAAGTACTCAAACATTTTGATGAGTGAGTCAGTCAATCAGTCAGTCAGTCAGTAATAAAAATAGTGATTTTCGGACGGTAAATTCTGGTGAATGGTAAGGGAGGTTTTTTTTTTTTTTATTTATTTATAGAATTCGGTAATTAGAAGATGGTCTTACATGACACAAAAGACTGCAAGTGTCTACGTCAAATAGAATTTAAGTTATTGGGGAGGAGGGGGGGGGTCAAAAGTGGCCCGAAATGATTCGTGTAATATAACCCACGGCCGGTGTTACGCCTTTTTATTTTGTGAACTTGGCTGATACACTGCCGTGTGTTTAGATAACTAAGCACCTATTTTACAAATACTCCCCAAGGAGTTAAAAGAGTGGTCGAAAATTACAGTGCATTTTCCCATATCTCAGCAGCAGTTTTAGGTAGAAGCGAGAAATTCAAGATAACAAATATACTAAAAAAAAAGTTAAATACAGTACTTCGACGATTTTGAAGCTATTGCATCACCAAATATACTTTGAACTGGATAATGTAAGGTTGAACTAATAAGACAACAATTATGAATATTTGCTTAGATGTTAAGAAAATATTTTTCTTTTTACTAATTTCGTCATTGTCAGCTATACTTCGTTTCGGTTCAAGATTCTTTTAGAGAAAGCGATCAGCGAAACGGTTGAAGGCTGCTAGTAATTTAGGTACTACTCTGTTATCCCGTCGACCAGAAAACAATCGCCAAACTATATGATTAAATGCCAATAATGGATGATCGTGAATGTCACATTTAATGATATTAAATACGATACACGTGTTTAAAATGTCATTAAGAGATTTTTATTGGACTTTTTATTTGTGTTTATATTAATATTCTGTTAGTAATTATTTGTTTTTACGTTATTTAAAATAAAAACTATGTCATTATGTTTAATTTGGCTATCATTTTGGCGATTTGCATAATTTGGCGAATTTGCTCGACGGGGTGACAGAATAGTACCGTAATTTATAATTTGAATTAAATATTCTGAAACTGTTGAAATATATTTCTTTCAATAGTAAATTATCCATCTAATTCCCACTGCTTGATTATGTACCGACTTCTCTTAAAACAATGAAAAATATTTTAGATTTCCTTAGAGTAAAATATCAAAAACACCGGCTAAATGTTTAAAATAAATAAAAAAGTAAAATTAAAGTATATGCAACAAATAATCACTTTCTGATATCTGGCAACACAGTATGAAAATATTAAGATAAAAATCGCATACCTATGTAAAAAGAACAAAATCATTTTAATTTCATCGAAAATTAAATCAAGATATTTTAATATTCATATAAGGAATAAATTCGACGTTTTACTCGATTATAAATTCCCAAAAGAAAGAACATGGCGCTTAAGGGAAAAGTGTCACATAGAATTCTTACAAAAGTTTCCGAGCTCATTCATCTATACTTTCCCTTTCACAGGACATATCATAGATTTATTTTACGCTTCAATTTGCGAAAACACAAAACTTTAACTTTTACATAGGTTTTTCCATTTAATTTTTTCTTTCAGTTTAACAGAATTTATTTCATTATTGAATTTTATCTTATTATTTCCCTAAGGCATTTTTATTTTATTTATTATTTATTTTTTAAAACTATTTAAAATATGGCTGTTTCTTTCAGTCTTGAGATATCTGAATTCGTATGTCGTTCGGATTTTATTCAATGAGTCAAGTTACAAGATTTAATTCATAACAAAATAGATCCAATTCCAGATTCTGAAAAAGCAGGTGTTTATATGATTCCATTCACTACAGAGCATCAAAAAAGTTTATTTTATATTGGTCAAAGTTTTCGAAAATTAAAAGTAAGACTGAATGAGCATTTTTCGGATATACAATACAACAAGTCAAGTACAGCCTTATCAAGAATGCAACAAAAAGAAAATATTTTGATAAATTTCGACAAAACTAAAATAATATTTTCAACATCAAGCCATTACTCTTCAAGTATCCGTGAATCCCTCGAAATTTTGCTTAACAATGATACTGTCTGTAGTGACGTCATTTCATATAATATTCCCACACTCTGGTACAATATCCTTGGAGTTTCGATGAAATCATCGTGACTGTTTTTGTTTTGCTTTCTACGTTTTCTATTTCTAAACAATTGTCTTCTTTTATATTCCTTTGAAAATGAATGCGAGGGCATTTGAAAGAGCTAAGGTAAAAATAATAAATAAATAATATCTACATTTTTGCAACACCTTTTAAGTATTTATTTGTATATTTTGCGAATTTTATTCGTTTTCTGATTGGTCCATGTTTAATGTCCAGAAATGAAATACTTTTGTAGCCACAATGGCAAAAAAAAAAAAAAAAAAAAAAAACCTAATAACTTAAAACAAGTTAAGATACAGCTTCAAACAAATAGCATTTAAAAGTACATTTTTCTCCTATACGATGGTGTAAAAATTGAAAATGTGTGATGTTTGCAATTTTAAAAATATCCAGTATCGAAAATTGTAAAACTGAAATTTTATTTAAAATTTCTAAGTCAAATTTCTATATCATTATTTTAGGAATTTTTGGATTTATGGGGATTTAAAATTTAGAAAATTAAATTCATTTTTTATCATTGTAAAACCAGTGTTCGTACAGGTACTGTTGTTTCCCAAATGCAATACCAGTATTTTTTTTTTTTTTTTTTTTTTTTTTTTTTTTTTTTTTTAAATAAAAAAATTAATCTAGTTCAAACGCTCGAAATTTCACTTTATTTAGAGAGAGATTTTCTATAAGAAAATGCTGGTACCAAAAAATTTCCTGATCTTGACATTTTAACACCAACACGAACCATGAAAACTAATTCCAATGAAGATAGTTTATTAAGCATAGATCAAAAAGCGAATGTGTATCACATCATTTTTAGCAACAAAATTTCAACAAAGAATATATGAAGGGACACTGGCATGGAAGAATCAGATTAGCCTTTTGCTGTCTGCTACAGTGCACGTATTCCGTGTAGTAAGTCCCAGGTTCAAACCCACCCAACACCAATTCTCAAAGACCTGCATTAGTATCGAAAATTTTCACTTTTGGTACAATTCGTACATGTAGAGGAGCTCTATGGAAAATTTTAATATAGCATTAATTAGTAAATGTTACTAGCGGCCTTCGCCCGCTACTCTGGTCGGTTTAGGCGGATAGAAGGGCATTAAATAGTTTAACAGTTTATTAATTACGGGCAGTAAGTAGTTTAACTTTTAATATTAAATAGTTTAATACTATTAAAATGCATGCCAAACAATGTCGCAATATATAAGTATGTAATGGAGTACTTTTGTGTGGTCCTGTAAATGAATAAGAAGTATTATTTGCACCGCAGATTGTACAGAATGTATATTATAGTACATATTTCATAGATGTATATAAACTTTATTATGTGCGAAAGAGTGTAAGACTATTAAAATGCACTTGAAACTTTTTTTTCCATTGACCGTAATTTATCGTTATCCTTTTGATTGTCCCTGTAACTGAACTATGCATCCGATTTTCATAAAATTTGAAATGACACGGCAAAATTATCTAATAATTATATATTTTAAGTTTCAAGCGATTCGGCTGGGTAGTTTTTGAGTTGTTATACGCGGACAGACGGACGGACAGATAGACGAATGGGCAACTCGGGATCCCGGGATTTCCCCCCTTCAATTCAAAACAAATAATGTGTTTCTCCGTTTCCGTGATTGGAGGAGATATCGTCATATTACATACATACAGACGGTCGGATTTTAATAATGTAGATCATCAGTGTTGTAGTCATAAAAAACCCAAAAGGTGTACTCTAGATTCATGAAAGTTCGTGGCTAGAGTATACTCTATTGTTTTATTTGAAAAACAGAGGATATCCGGAGATTTTTGAAAAAATCCAGAACGCATGCGGCGTATAACTCCGTATATTCTACACCACAGCCTTTGTTACAATAAATCGATCAGCGACTATCATAATTTTATATGATAATTTGCGACAGACTTGCATTTAGAGCTGTAATTTATTTTTGAATATGTGTTCCGATGGAAAATTATATTTTAATAACTGTTGTTTAAATTTGCATGCTTAAACTATCCCGTTTACAAATTTCTAATACAAATATACATATAAATAAATAATTATCTTAATATAATATAGGACACAATAAATTAAATTTAAAATCACGAAATAAAAAAAAAGCATATATTTTTAACCACTCTACAACAGCGACTTTTTGAAGTTTGGCATGGCTGTACGGAAATATCAGATAAAAATTCTCTGTTATTCAGATGAAAAGAACAAAATCATTTTAATTTCATCGTAAATTAAATCAAGATATATTCAATATTCGTTTAAGGCATAATTTCCACGTTACTCGATTATAAATCCCAAAAGACAGACCGGCGCGCTGTGGGAAAAACTATCTCATTGAATTCTCGTCGCATTAAAGTTACCAAACTCACATACGATTCTTCTTCGTTTCTGTGGAAATCTGGCAAATTTATTTTATGCCTTTGCATAGAATTTTAATTTTATGTGGATTCCTTTTCAAATATTTCTTTTTGTTATAAGTTTCAATACATTTCATTTTATTATAAAATTTGATATTTTTATTTATATGTGCTACTTGATTGTTTTTAATTTTAAACAATTTCCTAAAAACACGTCTAAGTTTAACAAAAATAATATAAAAAAAATTTGGCAGACTTTCTCTTTTTTTTTCTTTTTTTCATAAAAGTTTTACATAAAATTGCTTTACAGCGTTTAATATTAATGTATGCTGTTTGATTTTTAAATCATCTTCATGTTACTCTGTTCTTAATATGAGATCGCCATGCCTATGTATATTTATATATTCTTATTTGTGCGTGATCACGAATATATTTTAAATATTTGCAAACATTTTGCAACATGCTTATACTATTGTTTTACTTGAAAAACAGAGGGTATCCGGAGATTTAAAAAAAAAATCCAGAGGACATACGGCGTATACCTCGGTATATACTCTCCACCTCACCCTGATTTATTATACATTGATTAGTGACAGTCACATGAATTCATTTGCGACAGAGTTGCATTTTATTTTTCTGTAGAGCTCTAATTTCTTTTTAAATATTTGTTTCTATGGAAAATGATTTTTTAGCAACTGCTGATAATTTATATATTCAAACGATTACATATACAAATTTTTAGTAAAAAATACACATATAAATAAATTATTTTCTAAGTATAATGTTATGATCATACAGCTTCAGTCTAAAATAAAGACATTTCTAACCATTTTGAAGTTTGGCTTGACTGTACGAAAACATCAGATAAAAATTCTCTCATATCCAGATGAAAAGAACAAAATCATTTTAATTTCATAGTAAATTAAATCAAGATATTTTCAATATTCGTTTAAGGAATAATTTCCGCGTTTACTCGATTATAAATCCCAAAAGACAGACCGGCGCGCTGTGGGAAAAACCATCTCATTGAATTCTCGTCGCTTTAAAGTTACCAAACTCACTTAGGATTCTTCTTCGTTTCTGTGGAAATCTGACAAATTTATTTTATGCCTTTGCATGGAGAAAACACAGAATTTTAATTTTGTTTGGACTCCTTTTCAAATACTTCTTTTTGTTATAAGTTTCAATACATTTTATTTTATTATAAAATTTGATATTTTTATTTCTATGTGATACTTGGTTGTTTTTAATTTTGAACAATTTCCTAAAAACACGTCTAAGTTTAATAAAAATAATATAAAAAAGCCTAACTGGCAGATTTTTTTTCTTTTTTTTTAATAAAAGTTCTACATAAAATTGTTTTAGAGCACTTAATATTAATATATGCTTTTCGGTTTTTAACTTATCTTCACGTTACTCTGTTTTTAATATGAAGTCACCATACCTGTATATGTCAATATAGTCTTGTTTGTGTGTGATCATACATACATTTTCAATATTTGCATACATTTTGCAAAATGCTTACATACTCTAATTCGATTGTTTTTATAGGTAATGATTACTTAAGGGTAATTTTAATTTGTTGTGGCATCATGAGAGTAATTTGGTGGAAAGCCGATTGGCAACGCAAGACTTTACTTACAGAAACACAGCAACAGATAAAAATATCTAAAATCAAACTCTGTGGCTATAAAATCAATGAACACTCTGGGCCCAAGTTTTATTAAACCTGGGCCAAGTTTTATTAGAAATCTGTACCAGTTTTATTAAACCTGGGCATGAAATGCTATGCAGTATATGTCTTAGCCAAGTGGTCACCCTAATGCGGGACACTCGGGGTCAAATTAAACTCACGGGTGTAGATTACACAGAATTGTGAAGGTAATAGTCTTGTATAAGTCTTGTGCCCATATTTGTTCGATTCTAAAGAATGCTGCAGAATTGTTCGCTTAGTTCCTTGGGCCATGAGTACAGCTGTACTCTATTTTGCGAATAAAGGAGACGTTCATTGGGTCTTATTTTCGACACATACCTATCCTTCACACAGAACAGGTCTATGCTTTCAGAAAAGATGAAATTATCGCATTCCAGCACGATCCAAGCAAAAATACACAAAAAGACCTCATAAGTAATACTAGGGGTGATAAAATGCAAAGGTACGAAACGTCCTAACTACCAAACCGGTTGAAATTTGAATATGGCGCTTTGGAATAAAGTAGTGAGACATCGAGAGATGCGATTGCAGTATCCAGTGTAGTTGTGAACATGCGTAGGCGCTTGTGCATGAAGGGGGAGAGAAGCAGACAACAAGTGAGTTCCGTCCAATTGACGCGTCAGTGCCTGTGATGCCATCATGGCTTTCCCATTGCAAAATCCGATGATTAAAGTGCAGCGAGGTGTCTGATCAAAGTCTGACGCAGTGAGAAATCTGATAACACCTCGCTGCCCTTTAATCATTGGATTTCGCAATGGGAAAGCCATGATTTCCTCACAGGCACTGCCGCGTCAATTGGACGGAATTCACTTGTTGTCTGCTTCTCTCCCCCTTCATGCACAAGCGCCTACGCATGTTCACAACTACTCTGGATACTGCAATCGCATCTCTCGATGTCTCACTACTTTATTTCAAAGCGGCATATTAAAATTTTAACCGGTTTGGTAGTTAGGATGTTTCGTACCTTTTCATTTGATCACCCCTAGTAGTATTTATCGAAGTTTATTCATTTTGTTGTTAGCCGCTTCAGAGAGGCTCATAAGTGTCCTGAAATTTATATGCAAGCTTTTCAAAATACTGTCAGAAATAATCTCTTGGTTTTAGTTATGTCTTTGGTACTGTCCCATGGTGAAGTTACCATGGAATTTATTTCAACTCTAATTCGAAGTTTTAGATTTGAAGGATGCATGAATTGTATTAGGTTTTGTATGAAAGAGTAAGTATTTAGTTTTCAGCTCTTAAGTACGCCCTTTTTATGAAGGCTCTTGTAGAAAGCTAAAAGAAATGTAATGTAAGAGAGCATTTTTTTTATTTTTGGTAAAACGATCGGTAAAGGAAAGTAGAAAATAGACCGCCAGAAAATATATTTTGAAATAGAGAATATTCATATTTTTTCTTTGCTGAAAGGTACCAGTAAGAGAAAAAAAAAAGGGCCATGGAGAATAGCAATTTACAGTTTTTTAAAGATGTATTTTTTTTCTTTTTAAAAGTTTAAAAATTTTGCTTTTATTTTTATGATTTGATGTTGTCTAAATTATAATATTGTTCGACTTAATTATCAGTCAGTAATTTTCATGCTTTGAAGAAATATAAATACATTTTCGATCTATATCTACTACTAAATTAACAATAGAATTTAAAACTATTTTTTAAATAAGATTTATTTCAAATATGATTGAGTTTTAAACTTTAGTTAAAGCACAGAATTTGAAAATAAAATATTAAAAATGTTTTTAGCTATTGCATTATAAATATTTCAGTTTTTTACAATTATCATTGGCATATTTCAAAATATTTCATGCACATTTCCTTTGAATAAATTATTAGATTATATATATATTACAACGGAAGTTGCTACACCGAATGTTATAAGAAGAAACATTATTTTTTAAATTTTGCATACTCTTTTTAGGGTTTCGTTCATCTGACAAAAACCTATTTTTCTTAATTATCTGTCTATCTGTCCGTCACAGAGTTCGTACACAAAAACTGTATAAGTCAGAGACTTTAAATTTTGTGTATCTACAACTGTATATCTCGTGTCACACAATAAATCCTAAAATTTTGAAAAGAAATATATTTTTTAATTAAATTAATTTTATTAACATCATCCGTTCTTTTTTGAGATTTACATTTTAAAAGAAAACCTTAACGATTTTAGAGTAGACATCATAGCTTGGAGGTAAGTCATCTCGCTTGTAAACTGAAGGTTCTTAGTTCGAGTCCCCGTACGCATTTTCAGAAAGAATCACGTTTTGAGCACCTTATCGCCAGAACAACGATTGGCGCGGAGATGAAGTCAATGCTACGCACCCTTTTCTTGTTTGTGACGTCAAACGCCTAGCGAATAGCAACCCTTCCTTCTGCAAAGAGATCGCGCTTATTGTTCATTTGTTTTTTCATATATGTTATCAAGCGAAGACTATAATATGAGGAAATATTATTCACCGTAGTTTACGATTAAAACATAGTTTAAAACAAACAGCTTTTTCAGATTAAAATGCTTTAAATTTCACAGAACATCTAAACAAAGGTTTTTTGTTTTTCTCAATTCAAAATATTATTTCCTTAACTCGCTATGTTCGAAGAAATTGAGAAGTTAATTAAAAACAGTAGTAAAGATTAGCTTGTAATAAATATAATTATATTAATCATATGTTTCATGACACATTTGAACTTAGTTTATTTTGCGTTTGGCGATGCAGCTAGCTGAATGTTCTCGCTTTCGCCAACTCGCCAAGGCTGGTTCTCAAAACGTGATTCTTTCTGAAAATGTTCCCCGTACTGGAATATGAAATTTTCATACTCAGATGGATTTAACTAAAAGAAATTTCATATTTTTTGCCAATTTCAGGGTTTATATATATAGATATATATACTTTATCAATCATTTCATAGTATTTTTTAAAAATCATTTTTTTTTCTATTTTTAAAAACTATTGCATTATTTTAATTTTTCAGCATTTTAAATTTCGTTTAGACAATTCGTTAATTTTTCGTTTTTAGAAATTTAATATTGTATTTGTATCTCCTCTATTCTTTTTATTTCGGATTTTCAAAAAATTTGGAATTTTGTATTTTATTTAAATAATTTTGTTCGAGCATTTTTAATTTGATTAAAATAAATAACTTCCTTTTATAATTATTTTAAAATTAAATTTTTTGGTTTTACCACCTATGTAAGAATTTAATAACGATATATATTTTTTTATTTATTAATTAAAAAGAGTAAGCTGTTTTTAAAGAAATGTTAAACGATACCCTCTGTGCGATCTGCAACTATACTTACTCACTTGTTTCTAAAAAATCTAATAATACCTAATAAGTATAAATTCCAAAGTAACCTGATAATTTACAATGCACATGTAATGTTTCAAAATTAAGAAATTTGGAGAATTTTCCATTTTGAAAAACATTTTATGTGTAAAAAAGTGTTAAGATATATAGTTTGTTTACAAATATAAAAACTTGTATCAGAAATAAAAAGAAATGTTAAACGATACCCTCTGTGCGATCTGCAACTATACTTACTCACTTGTTTCTAAAAAATCTAATAATACCTAATAAGTATAAATTCCAAAGTAACCTGATAATTTACAATGCACATGTAATGTTTCAAAATTAAGAAATTTGGAGAATTTTCCATTTTGAAAAACATTTTATGTGTAAAAAAGTGTTAAGATATATAGTTTGTTTACAAATATAAAAACTTGTATCAGAAATAAAAATTTATATTTGCACCATATAAATTTAAGCGTTTAATTTCACATTTCATTGTATAACTGAAAAAAAAAAGACTTTTTTTTAGATGAATTTTGTAATTTTGTAAACACAGGTTTGAAAAAAAAAATTATGTCTCACAATTCATGGTGTTTTTTTCTTTTCCAAAAACTTTTTTTTAACTTTGTGTTCATTCCCTGAAGAGAGTTACTATAAAAAATATCATGCACAATTTATCGGACAACTTTGCAAAATCAATAAGTAAATTGAAAGAACTACATGATGAAATGGGTTAAAATAAAACAAAACATTTCTTCAATTTTATATGTAATAATAATAAAAAAAATTCTCATTTTTTGTATAATAAAAAAAAAAATTGTCCTTTATCTTAATATATCCTTATCAAATTACTTCTTGACTAGCTGTTGCCCGCGACTTCGTCCGCGTGGAATTTTGATTGTCCTAAGCTTTCTCTTCTCTTTTGTTGGTTAAAAATTGCTTTATGATATTCTGAATTTAGAACTTTTGGGAAACTACCTAAATTGGCAGGGCTTGAAGTATATTGAGTTTTATATTGAGTAAGTATACTTTTGCAACTTTTTTCACC
Organism: Maratus speculifer; assembly: GCA_964019185.1. Classification (NCBI taxonomy): domain Eukaryota; kingdom Metazoa; phylum Arthropoda; class Arachnida; order Araneae; family Salticidae; genus Maratus; species Maratus speculifer. The sequence continues at coordinate 262,389,082 of OZ025301.1, forward strand.
TTTTTCATGGCTGGAAGAGCTCTTCATAGAGATAAAACTTACATCTAAAAACCGTTATTAGTTTTCCACTTGTTTATGATATATGCATAAAGTAAAAATGTTTTTTTTTTTAGTTTTTTTAATTACTTGTTTGAATGTAGCAAATTAAAAAAAAAGTTAAATAATGGAGATACTTTAAAGAATTTCTTTATAAACGACATTAACCGTTTTACCGCCTTGTGCTAGAATAAAAAGGTTGTCTGGGCTGCTTACTCGTGAGCAAGCCACATACAGTTGACCATGGGAAAAACAATCAGATCTTAAGTCGACACCAGCAGTCCTGAGAGTCTGACCTTGGGATTTGTTTATAGTCATGGCGAAGCAAACGGCTACTGGAAACTGTGTGCGCTTAAATTCAAATGGAAAGTTATTAGGGATGAGTGGGATTCCTGGAATAAATACAGTTTCCCCTGAGCCACATCCAGTAAGAATCTGAGCTTGGATTAAATTTCTTTGTAGAGCAGTTACTTTTAGTCGTGTACCATTGCATAATTTTGGAGGAGTAAGGTTACGCAGCAGCATTATTGGTACACCTATTTTAAGCACAATTATGTGCGCAGGAAGACCACTTGCAGAAAGCGAACTCAGAAACTCAACAGGATAATGTGTAGATCGTCGTGGTTGAGAACGCTATTATAAGACGTATAAACGACGTCATCCCCAATCACTTCAGATAAAATTTTTTGATTTATTGCAGCAGCTTGGTCATTTCTGGGAGTGAGTATCGCACGTTCACATAACCAAGAATTTTCCTGATATGTTATATGTGATAGGTCACCGAATACAGAATTTATAAGTTCATCTTCTGAAGAAACTATTCGGCAAACTGTTTCTGGAAGCGTCACCTTACCATGTTCTTCAGAAAGAGTACCTTCTCCAAGTTTCAAAAGAATGTCTGAGAATTCTTGGGCATGTAAATTACCACCTAGTTGTGCTCGCATATTGATTGTCAATTGCAGCTTTTTCATTAGAGGCCAGAGGTGGGAACGCTTTAATGAAGCTCTAATTTCATCGGCTCTAGTTCCTCGACTTATAACTGGGAGTGTTTGCCTGAAATCACCAGAAAAAAGCAGTGTGACGTTGCCCATTGGCCTTTCATCTCGCCGAATATCACGTAGTGTTCTGTCCACAGCTTCGACGGCTTTTTTATTTGCCATTGTACACTCATCCCAAACGATCAGACAGCAGTCTTGTAACACTTTCGCCTTATCACAGTTCCTTGTGATAGAGCATGTTGGTGACTCATTACTGTCTAAATCGATTGGGATTTTAAACATCGTGTGGGCCGTCTTTCCGCCAGGAAGTAATGTGGCTGCGATTCCCGAGGAAGCCACTGCTAGTGCAATCTTACCTTGCCGCCTAATCTCAGCCAGTATTGCTGTTATCAAAAAAGTCTTTCCCGTTCCACCTGGAGCGTCCAAGAAAAATAAATTCCCTTCATTATTATTTACGCTTTGGATGACTACATCGAATATATTTCTTTGTTCTACAGTAAAATAACCAATCTGATCATTTACAGTGGTGGTTAACGCAGCAATATTGTAGTTCGTCTCGGAATTATATTCACGATTTACCCGTGGTTGATTGGGTAGAGTTTGAGGATTAGGCAGGCCGTAGTCGGTCAAGGAATTACCCCCAATCGAAAATACTATGTCTTGTATACATAAAAGTGAACTATTTATAACTCTATCGTCAGTTGGATCTATTTGCTGGTCTGAATTGCGTTGAAGCAAGCGTAGAAAGTCCTCGGATAATTGTGTCTTATATTTTTGCCACAGCGCTAGAGCATCCGATAGACCACAGAACACTAACATCACTGCAAACAAATGACGTAAACGTTTGGGACTATCACTGACACAGGCTTCTTCGAGGGTGTTATCCCAGTGTTGATCTCCTTCAAGAAGATTAAGTGCCCGGCAAGCCGCTTGAAATGTTGCGTATTGGACGCCATTAACTGTTTTTAAATAGGCAAAAGAAGTTGGCCCCCGAACTGTATGCAACAACATGCGTAAATAATAGCATTCGCTATTGTTAGGATGAACAGTATATACTCGCCCTAGTGCAGCATCTCTATAAACTCCTGGAAATCCTTCCACCGGTTGACCGCGTCTTCGTCGATTAAAAACACGTCTTTGCATGTCAAAAGTGTAATAGGACGGTACTTCATCGTAGGTTAGCGTTTTAGCAAAATCATCTTCTTGACAAAGCTTAAAAAATGCCAAAAGTTTAGTTTGCCGAGGATTTTCTACACGTTCTCTTACATTTTCAGGATCAAAATACACTCGCTGGCCGTTTTCTAAATGAACATCCAAGTGTATGACCGTGGGATGACGTTCGTGGATAGAAAATCCTAATATTCGCCATATAGCTTCAGAAGTACTTATGTAGCGTCCAGTTTGGTATCTGGTGACTTCATCTCGGTCGGTTCCCTGTAGAGCAAATGTCGCTTGGTCACTCCCTTTGTTAACATATTTACAAATGTATTTTATTGCCGATACACTATTACACACTTCGACATTTATATGTGCACCAAAGGTTTTGGAAAGTAAGGGCGAATAAGGAACAACCCACATATTACTAATTATTATTTCTTGTCCTTGTACTCTACTTTGTGCAGTGAACCCTCCAAGCTCTGGGGAACGACGTCGGTACAGCGGATATCCGTTCTCGCCTGTTACTGTGTGCTCTGTCAGCGCACGGGGATACCTTTTCGTGCAACGTCCATCTTTCATGCAGGGAGAATTTCTATTTATGGTACCACAGGGGCCATGCACCATATGCGTTTTGACAACTTCATAAAGTACTGGATCTTCTTTGGGATTCGGGAATTCAGCGCTTATCAACGTGTCTACATCGTTGGGACGAATTTTTTCCTGCAGCCATAGAAGGATATGTGCGTGCGGAAGGCCGCGCTTTTGCCATTCGACACTGTACATGAAGCATAATGAAGAACCAAAAACATTCTCTTTAGTCAGCAAGTCCATCAACAATTTTAATTTCAAGTGAAAGACTCTTGCGACTACATCGTGCCGATCATAAGAGGCCTGACCTGCCAAAAGTTCTTGTTTTATTTCATCCCATTTTGGATTCGTAGTAAATGTAATGAAAAGATCCGGCCGTCCATACTTTCGTACATAACAAAAAGCATCTTGCGTACGCTCGTGCATATAACGTGGCCCGCCGGTAAAGCTGGATGGAAGAATCACCAAACGACCGAGATTTTCTGAATCTGCATCTTGCTGCAAGGCATCTCGTAAATGCACATATTCTTCTGCTCGTAAGCGTCTTTGATTGGTGCGTATGTACACCAAGCGTTCTGTTTCAATTTTGGCATACATATCTACAATGAACTGATTGAATAAACCGCGAAATCTTTGCAAGTAAATAAAATTGTTGCGTCTTATTTGCAGAAGATATGCATAAAATTGTTGCGCTGATACTGTTTTATTTAAATTAGGCTGTCTTGTAATGGGGTTGATTTGATTTAAGCCAAAATGGTACCCATCTTCACCACGGCAGAATATTAATGGATATTGCAAAGTGTCGTAAGCCCGATGCGTTTCGCAGATACGTTGCAATCGGTCATCTCGAGTTCGCAAGACTATATCACGACGCTCACATTCCTGATCTAACAATACCACTGCAACTTCGTTTGCTACAGGAGCATTGTATCTGCCACGGTGTTCAGCTGCGGGTCTTTTATCTGCGTAAATGACAAATTTGTATTCATTGTTTTGTTGTGGAGGAAATGACTCTAATGATGTTTTGAAACTTTGAATATAGGGATTTACTTCGTGCAGCATATTTTGAAGAATCCTTATAAGATTACCATTCAGTTGAGGAAAGTTTTGGTTTCTTATATTTGCCTGTTCTTGATAATCAGAAACAAAATAAATTTGTAGAAACTTCGGCTCGTTTTCGGGTAACAGAGACCCTATTAGGTGATACACTTGACCCTGAATTTTAAAAGTAGGCATGAAATATCCTTCCGTTACCTGATTAGCACCAAAAGACGTCATTTGAAAGGCGCTATTATATTGTCGAATATTTTCCAAAAAGTGATGTGATTGTGAATGATCCCCATCCAACAATGCTTTTAAAATCTCGGGAATGTTATTAAAAATAGAAATATGCACCTTTCCGTTTGAGCAACACATTCCACTTGTCTCTTTTGGCCACTTCATAGCATCGCAAAACTGACACTGAACTACCATTCCCCCGATGGAAGAAAATGAGGCATAATCTATCATGTGTGTATAAACGAAAGCACTCTTTTCTTTATTTATCCAAGAAAGGATTTCATGTCCCATTACTGTTTCTTCGGGATCATCAGAATCTTCAGAAGAAACTGACATCCTGCTCAGTGCGTGTCGCAGTCTATCAGCTCAGCATGTAAGCGGTCCTCACGTTGTTCTTCTGTCTCTGCACGCCGTAAAGCATCTACTCTCTCCCTTTCCATTTCTAGTGAAGTGTTATGAGTTTCACGCAAGCGTTCATAATTTTCTCTAGCTACTTCTAATCGTCGTTGATGTTGGTCATCGCTTTCTAAAGCTCGAGCAATACTGTGTCGTTCTCGATCATTACTTAAGCGGTCAACATACTGAGTAAATGTTTCCGAAGCGCGAGACAATTCGTGGCGGTCCCTGTCGGATGTCAATCGAGATTCTCGTTCCGAAAAGGATTCTGAGGTGCGAGATATTGTATGGCGCTCACGATCAGCAGTCAAACGAAGTTCCCGTTCTGTGAACGTCTCTGATGCGCGCGATACTGTATGGCGCTCACGATCAGCAGTCAAACGAAGTTCCCGTTCTGTGAAAGTCTCTGATGCGCGCGATACTGAATGGCGCTCACGATCAGCAGTCAAACGAAGTTCCCGTTCTGTGAACGTCTCTGATGCGCGAGATAACCTATGGCGCTCACGATCAGCACTTAATCTATATTCTGTTTGAGTGTAGGTTTCTGAGACGCGAGACAATCTATGGCGTTCAGAATCAGCCGTCAATCGAGAATCCCTTTCAACAGGTGTTTCTGACGCGCGATGCAATGACATACGTTCACGACTTGCCCTAAGTCGTTCTTGCCTCTCTTCATTAGACTCTTGAGATCTAGTCATTCTCATTCTTTTCGATGCTCTGGTGTAGGTAGATAGATTAGACCTTTTTCGGGTCATTTTCTAAGTATTGTATTATTAACAAAATAAAAATTTCGAAGAAGAAAGCCAAATAAAAACGTTAAACACAATCCTATTTATATCCTCTAAACCAAGTAATCCAAATCGCAAAGCAATCTCTAAATATCCGTATTCGTAGCAGGTAAGTTGTTTAAGTAGACTGGCGAAAACATAACGATAGCGCGTTTTAAAATCGCACAGTGACATCTATTGGATTTTATATGTACTAAAAAACGTGAGTTTTTGTGTTTCATTGGTTTTCTTTTATCGCCCTGACTCCATTTTTGTCAATTATCTTCAATGTACAGACACACCGGGTCCTACTGTTTTATTATATGTATATATATATTCAATGATTTGTCAATACAATTCTAATAGCAAAATAAAGATTAGGATCATTTTCATTTTCAGGAATGTTCCAGAATTTTAGCGAAATTTAATTTTTAAAATATTTGTTTGGAGGTGCTGGGTATCGATCTTAATACCTCTCGCATGCTAAGCGAGCGCTCTACCGTCTGAGCTACACCCCCGACGTTCAAAATTATAGTTTATCTGAAACTGGTTTTCGATTTTTCCCCTTTTGCATAGAAAATTTATTTCCGTGCAAAGAATTATTTTCGCCTATATTCAATGATAGCGGCCTTCGCCCGCTACGCTGGTCGGTTTAGACCATAGGTTCTCAACCTTTTTCGGAACACCGCCCCCTTTTACAAAGAAAAAAAAAATATTTCAACAGTTAACAAAATAAAAATTTCGAAGAAGAAAGCCAAATAAAAACGTTAAACACAATCCTATTTATATCCTCTAAACCAAGTAATCCAAATCGCAAAGCAATCTCTAAATATCCGTATTCGTAGCAGGTAAGTTGTTATATTTAAATCCACAATCTAAATCCACACCAATAATTCCTTTCCTTTTTTAACTTTTAAGTACGTATGTCAGCCGCGATGTGATACTTAAGTAGACTGGCGAAAACATAACGATAGCGCGTTTTAAAATCGCACAGTGACATCTATTGGATTTTATATGTACTAAAAAACGTTATGTACTAAAAAACGTGAGCAGCGCACCTAATAGTTTCTTTTGTTTCTTTTTGTTACTTTTTTGTCTGTTGTCCGATTTTGATGAAACAAAGCCTATACACTGCCCGGGAGTGTGCATTCTTCATTAGTGAAAACCGCATAAAAATCCATTCAGTAGTTACGAAGATGTCCTCGAACAAACAGACAGACAGACAGACAGACAGACAGACAAAAAATTCAAAAAAATTTTTTTTGTGTTTCATTGGTTTTCTTTTATCGCCCTGACTCCATTTTTGTCAATTATCTTCAATGTACAGACACACCGGGTCCTACTGTTTTATTATATGTATAGATTTTGCTATGCTTATAAATGAATGTTCAAAATTAAGAACAAATTACATCTTTGAGAAATTGGGAAAATAACAATAAAAATAAAGATTTTTTAAAAAAGAATTCTTATGTTTATTTGATTTGGAAAGGCTGATTTGCTTAATACATTTATTTATTTGATTTGAAAAGGTTGATTTGTTTAATACATTTATTTATTTGATTTGAATGAAATATTGTGAATTCATGTATTCATATAATTATGTGAAGACAATTTATTTGATAATTTGCTGTTATTTGTGGATAAATTGTTTTTAAATTATAAATTAAACCCGCGTAAAATTGGAAAATATGCAACAAAAAACCTTTTTTTAAAAAAAATTTTTGGCTTTCGTAATTAAAAACTTTATTTTTATATATATATTTAATCGGTTTAAATTGTAAATTTTTTTAAAAACTTTACAGTTACTTAAAAAAAAAAAAAAAAAAAAAAAAAAAAAAAAAAAAGAAGAAGAAAACAATTGTAAAGGAATAATGTAACTAGCGAGCAAAGTTATTGGGGAAGGGGGAGAATTGGGGATTTCGTTTATCTGATTAAAAACGTCGTTTACATCTGAATTTGTTTTTTGTTTAATGTTTTTTAAGTAAGAAAGTGCAATATACATATCTAAGGCAAATATATAAAAATAACAATGCAAAGTATATAATGAATAACATAACGCAAATATCTCATTTATATGCATCAAAATGTATTTGTTAATGCGATCATATGGTTAGGTAAACGACAAATATGCTTAGATGCTGAACAATTAAGATCTGCTTGTTATAGCCAAAATCATAAATATGAAATTTGGTTCACTTCCTTACATAACTTCACACACTTTTCGACGATACAATAATGAAAATGGCGCAAAAATTGCTATTACAGCGTCCTCATCTGGCGGAATATATCCAATTTTCAAGAGAACCTGTTGGTCATAGCCAAAAACATACACTAAAATTTAGTTCAGCTCAATGCATAACTTCATACAATTTACGATGGTACAATGGCGTCACACACTGTAAGACCACAATTGTTGGACCTCTAAATTGGCAAAATTCCAAGCCAGTTTCATTCACATTGTATAGAGAATAACCTGTGTGGCTGAAAAACAGTGTTCAATATTGTTTTGTGTGTTTGTATTTTTTTTGTTTTGAGTGAAGTTTTATTTTAAATTAAATGGTCGTGCACATTCCATTACTTCACGGATTAGGACTTCCCGAAGTATATTTACATATGTTTGCTACATTTTTGAGAATTTTAGTAAAAGCGTGTTTGTTTTATTTATTTATTATTATTATTATTATTATTTTTTTTTTTTTTACATTTATATTTATGGCTAAACCGCAGATTTAACGACTGCTTGACTTCTATCTTGATGGCTATTTGATATATTAGCCATTCTAACAACCCAAATATTCAGATCAAATATGTCATGTATTTACTAGGATATTTACTTGGCATCAAAATGGCGTTATTTTACCTGATATGGTAACCCAGGCTATTGCTGTTTATTTATTCATAAATAGTTTATTTACTTTATTTTTTTTTTTTTTCAAATCATATAAAATGTTTTTTGTTCTATACCTATTAATTTTTAACATTTAATATGTTTTAACCTTTATTTATTTATTTTTATTGCCGTTTTAAAATAATAGAAAATAATTTACAAATGTATGTGTTACTGGTATTCGAAAACGAGATTTCCGCCAAAATTGACGTAGGAAAAAAATCGTATCAAACCCTATGTGTATATGATATCTGTGTCATATTCATATCCAGTGCATGAAAATAATATAAATAAATAATGTAATACATAATGTAAACAATACTATAAAGAAATACTTTTTAAAAATCACCAAATAGGCAATTTTTAAAATCACGCCACGCAGTCATTAATTCTAAAAAGATTAAGTTACGTTACATTGTAAGGGAAAATGTATTTATTCTAAGTTTAATAATCATATCTTTAAATAATCCTTTTTATTATGTTTGACTTTTTATAACTTATTTCAATATAACAAAATTACAGTATAATATTTAAAAAATGTTAGAAACAAAAAGATATTCCCCAAGAAAAAGATATTAGATCTACTAGATGTTATTTATGTGGGCATGTTTTTGCACGTTATTGCAACAAGAAATTATGTATGTAAACATGTTTTGAAATGCTATTGTACAACTAGACAATATTTATGTAGACAGGTTCTGGCACGTTTTTTAAAAAGGGAAAAATACAACCAATTGTGCAATACTAAACATGAATCAGAAAAACGACGTTATTTTTCTTTAACATCATTTGAAAATCAATTTTCTCTCATTTTTAATTCGAAAGACTAAAATTTACCAGAAGAAGAAAAAACAAAGCTCAAACAATTACTTCTTTTACGGTATCATTTTTTTACTTGGAAGAACTGACTGAAAAATAATATATACATACACTTTACAAAAAAAAAAAAAAAAAAAAAAAAAAAAAAAAAAAATGAAAAGTATAGAATAAATTTTGAAATTTGCTTTTTTTATTTTAAAAAAAATTTATCATTTTTTTTTTCTTTTTTTATCAAGGAGCCGATTGAAAAAAAGAAATATACTCTACAAAAAACGGAAGAAAAGTAAAGAACAAATTTTGAAATTTGCTTTAAGAGAAATTGCGGAACTTTAATTCTATCGAAAATCGAATCAAGCGTCTTTGATCGAGCGTTTGGGGAGTCATTTTACATCCCTCACTCGATTATAAATCTCCGAAGACACTGAAAAAAAAACATTTCATTGAAAAGAAGTCCGCTCGAATTCTGCGCCACCAAAAGAATACGCGGACTTTCAACTCATTCAATATTTTCTCTTTTGAGCTAAGCTGAAATATTTTCGCTGGGCCAAAATAAAGAAACTGTGCGGATTTTTATTTTCTTATAATTGGGTTTGTTTGTTTAAGAATCAATTAAATTGATTTCTTGTAGTTTAATTAGCACAGTTATTTAGTTTGCCATTAATTTTGATTTGATTTTTATTTTGAATAATTTTAAACAACATTGGACAGTTAAAAGCATTTTAAACTGAAGTTCGATACTCGATTGTTAGAATGCTACAGAAGAACTAAGTCACCTCTATTCTTATTTATAAATGGCCCTCATAAGCAAATTTTATATACATTATTTAAAAATAGGCTTTATTTTGAATCTTTTCGTATCAATAACTTATTTCAATTATACTTAGTTGGTGAATTAAGTAAAAAGTGTTGGCTTACTTTTTATTTATTTATTTATTTTTAACACGACTGTTTTATATTATTTTGATAAAATTCGAATTACGGACAATACAAAGCAGCAGTCAGTAATTAATTTAATAATAGATGTAATTTGCGTTTATTATTGAATTACTCCGAAAATCTATTCAGCAAAATCTGGGTTTAAGAGTAGCAGAACGTTAAATTTGTAATGCCATTTTTTTCTATCATGTGACGCGCTGGAACACATTATCATGCTATTAGACTTTATTTATGCAGAAATATTGGCACACATTACTGTAAAACTAGGTATTAATTGGGGAGACATGTTCCGACAAGTCTTCTTCTTAAAAAATTACTACCAATTTTCATAATACTCATTACGAATCAAAAACTCTGATCTGTGTTCTCTTTAATAAATTTTGAAAAAAAAAATCTAATTTTTATTTCAAAAGGCTGTTTACCAAAGAAAAACAAAAGAAGAAGAAGAAGAAGAGGCTTAAACAATTACTCCTTCTAGGCTATTATTTTTTACTCCAAGGAGCCGACTGAAAAAATAAAATATATTCTACAAAAAAAAAAAAAAATAAATAAATAAATAAATAAATAAAAAATAAAATAAAAAAAAATAAAGAAAGAAAGATAAAGAAGAAATTTTGAAATTTGCTTTAAGAGAAATTGTGGAACCTTAATTCTATCGAAAATCGAATCAAGCGTCTTTGATTCGTTTGGGGAGTCATTTCACATCCCTCACTCGATTATAAATTTCCAAAGGCACTGGAAAACATTTCAGTGAAAAGAAGTCCGCTAGAATTCTGCGCCTCCAAAAGAATACGCGGACTTTAAACTCTTTCAATATTTTCTCTTTTGAACTATGTTGAAATCTTTTCGCTGGGCCGAAGTAAAGAGACTGTTAGGAATTTTATTTTCTCAATTTATGGAAATTAAGTTTGTTTGTTTAAGAATCAATTAAATTGATTTGTTTTAATATGCACAGTATTTGAGTTTTCCTTCAAATTAGATTAATTTTTTTATTTTCAATGTTTTTAAATAACATTGTACAGTTAAAAGCATTTCAAACTGAAGTTTGATACTCGATTGTTACCATGCTACAGAATATTTAAGTCACTTCTATTTTTATTTTTAAATAGCCCTCCTAAGCAAATTTTATATACATCATTTAAATGTAGGCTTTAAATCGAATCGTTTCGTACCAGTAACTTTTTTCTATTATAATTAGTTAAGGAATTAAATGGGAAGTGTTGGCTTTTTTTTTCTATGAATAAACCCTTTTTTCCTAAAATCATTTCGATTCTATTATGCCATTTGGACTAAATTCGAATTATTTGGATGTCCTACGAATGGCAACTGAAAATTGACCTAAAATAAAAATCAACAGTTAGTAATTATTTTAATAGTACATACAATTTGCATTTATTATTGAATTCTCCCGTATTTCTATCCAATAAAATTAGTTTTGAGAATAGTAAAATGTTAAAATTTGTAACGTCAATCTTTCCATCACGTGACTCGATAGAACACGTTATCGTGCAACCAGACTTTATTTATGCAGACATATTGGCACACAGATATGAATTTTCTAAGTGTGTGAAAAAAGTCCGGGCCAGGATTCGAACCAGGGATGTATTGACTGAAGCCGCCAATGCTATTCCAACTGGGCCATCCCGGACGAATAACTGGAGGACTAATTGACCCAGATAACCTTAACCCAATTCAAACAAATAACATATAATCTTGGCTGATGCTCTCTATCACCTCAACAGAATAAATCGAAGGTCAGTGTATGGAAACTGCAGAAAACGCTGTATACGAAATTATATTGTGAAATTTACAACACGATTATTCAATCGGTAAATCAATAGTGAAAAAACACCGTAAACACTGGCGATAATTAATAAATTAAGTAAAACACTTTGTAAAATCACCATAAATGGAAAAATAAAGTAGGACGCGTTTCGAGCTACAACAATAACAAATCCTCATCAGCTAAACCAACACGTGCCCGAGAGACGAGATGCGTGCCCTTACGGACATGTATAGGTTTAGCTGATGACGAGCTGTTATTGTTGTAGCTCGAAACGCGTCCTACTTTATTTTTCCATTTATGGTGATTTTACAAAAGGTAAATTAATTATAACAGGTGTGAATTTTCCAAGTTGGTGAAAAAAGTCCGGACCAGGATTATTTAGGGATAATTAATTTACCGATTAAAAAATTATGTTATAAATTAATATAATATATTGGCACACGTTATTGTAAAACTAGGCATTATTTTAATAGACACGTTCCGATAAGTCTTCTTAAAAAAATAAAAAAAAATACGACCAATTGTACAATTTCCGATATGAATTAAAAACTCTGCTTTGTATTGTCTTTAATACCATTTGTAAATCAATTTTACCTAATTTTTATTTCAAAAGACTAAAATTTATCAAAAAGAAAAAAAGAATCTTAAGCAATTATTCTTCAAATGTTATCATTTTTTTTTTCTTTTTTTTTTTTTTATCAAGGAGCCGACTGAAAAAATGAAATATACTCTACAAAAAACGGAAGAAAAGTAAAGAACAAATTTTGAAATTTGCTTTAAGAGAAATTATGGAACCTTAATTCTATCGAAAATCGAATCAAGCTTCTTTGATCGAGCGTTTGGGGAGTCATTTCACATCCCTCACTCGATTATAAATTTCCAAAGGCACTGGAAAACATTTCAGTGAAAAGAAGTCCGCTAGAATTCTGCGCCTCCAAAAGAATACGCGGACTTTAAACTCTTTCAATATTTTCTCTTTTGAACTATGTTGAAATCTTTTCGCTGGGCCGAAGTAAAGAGACTGTTAGGAATTTTATTTTCTCAATTTATGGAAATTAAGTTTGTTTGTTTAAGAATCAATTAAATTGATTTGTTTTAATATGCACAGTATTTGAGTTTTCCTTCAAATTAGATTAATTTTTTTATTTTCAATGTTTTTAAATAACATTGTACAGTTAAAAGCATTTCAAACTGAAGTTTGATACTCGATTGTTACCATGCTACAGAATATTTAAGTCACTTCTATTTTTATTTTTAAATAGCCCTCCTAAGCAAATTTTATATACATCATTTAAATGTAGGCTTTAAATCGAATCGTTTCGTACCAGTAACTTTTTTCTATTATAATTAGTTAAGGAATTAAATGGGAAGTGTTGGCTTTTTTTTTCTATGAATAAACCCTTTTTTCCTAAAATCATTTCGATTCTATTATGCCATTTGGACTAAATTCGAATTATTTGGATGTCCTACGAATGGCAACTGAAAATTGACCTAAAATAAAAATCAACAGTTAGTAATTATTTTAATAGTACATACAATTTGCATTTATTATTGAATTCTCCCGTAATTCTATCCAATAAAATTAGTTTTGAGAATAGTAAAATGTTAAAATTTGTAACGTCAATCTTTCCATCACGTGACTCGATAGAACACGTTATCGTGCAACCAGACTTTATTTATGCAGACATATTGGCACACAGATATGAATTTTCTAAGTGTGTGAAAAAAGTCCGGGCCAGGATTCGAACCAGGGATGTATTGACTGAAGCCGCCAATGCTATTCCAACTGGGCCATCCCGGACGAATAACTGGAGGACTAATTGACCCAGATAACCTTAACCCAATTCAAACAAATAACATATAATCTTGGCTGATGCTCTCTATCACCTCAACAGAATAAATCGAAGGTCAGTGTATGGAAACTGCAGAAAACGCTGTATACGAAATTATATTGTGAAATTTACAACACGATTATTCAATCGGTAAATCAATAGTGAAAAAACACCGTAAACACTGGCGATAATTAATAAATTAAGTAAAACACTTTGTAAAATCACCATAAATGGAAAAATAAAGTAGGACGCGTTTCGAGCTACAACAATAACAAATCCTCATCAGCTAAACCAACACGTGCCCGAGAGACGAGATGCGTGCCCTTACGGACATGTATAGGTTTAGCTGATGACGAGCTGTTATTGTTGTAGCTCGAAACGCGTCCTACTTTATTTTTCCATTTATGGTGATTTTACAAAAGGTAAATTAATTATAACAGGTGTGAATTTTCCAAGTTGGTGAAAAAAGTCCGGACCAGGATTATTTAGGGATAATTAATTTACCGATTAAAAAATTATGTTATAAATTAATATAATATATTGGCACACGTTATTGTAAAACTAGGCATTATTTTAATAGACACGTTCCGATAAGTCTTCTTAAAAAATAAAAAAAAATACGACCAATTGTACAATTTCCGATATGAATTAAAAACTCTGCTTTGTATTGTCTTTAATACCATTTGTAAATCAATTTTACCTAATTTTTATTTCAAAAGACTAAAATTTATCAAAAAGAAAAAAAGAATCTTAAGCAATTATTCTTCAAATGTTATCATTTTTTTTTTCTTTTTTTTTTTTTATCAAGGAGCCGACTGAAAAAATGAAATATACTCTACAAAAAACGGAAGAAAAGTAAAGAACAAATTTTGAAATTTGCTTTAAGAGAAATTATGGAACCTTAATTCTATCGAAAATCGAATCAAGCTTCTTTGATCGAGCGTTTGGGGAGTCATTTCACATCCCTCACTCGATTATAAATTTCCAAAGGCACTGGAAAACATTTCAGTGAAAAGAAGTCCGCTAGAATTCTGCGCCTCCAAAAGAATACGCGGACTTTAAACTCTTTCAATATTTTCTCTTTTGAACTATGTTGAAATCTTTTCGCTGGGCCGAAGTAAAGAGACTGTTAGGAATTTTATTTTCTCAATTTATGGAAATTAAGTTTGTTTGTTTAAGAATCAATTAAATTGATTTGTTTTAATATGCACAGTATTTGAGTTTTCCTTCAAATTAGATTAATTTTTTTATTTTCAATGTTTTTAAATAACATTGTACAGTTAAAAGCATTTCAAACTGAAGTTTGATACTCGATTGTTACCATGCTACAGAATATTTAAGTCACTTCTATTTTTATTTTTAAATAGCCCTCCTAAGCAAATTTTATATACATCATTTAAATGTAGGCTTTAAATCGAATCGTTTCGTACCAGTAACTTTTTTCTATTATAATTAGTTAAGGAATTAAATGGGAAGTGTTGGCTTTTTTTTTCTATGAATAAACCCTTTTTTCCTAAAATCATTTCGATTCTATTATGCCATTTGGACTAAATTCGAATTATTTGGATGTCCTACGAATGGCAACTGAAAATTGACCTAAAATAAAAATCAACAGTTAGTAATTATTTTAAAAGTACATACAATTTGCATTTATTATTGAATTCTCCCGTAATTCTATCCAATAAAATTAGTTTTGAGAATAGTAAAATGTTAAAATTTGTAACGTCAATCTTTCCATCACGTGACTCGATAGAACACGTTATCGTGCAACCAGACTTTATTTATGCAGACATATTGGCACACAGATATGAATTTTCTAAGTGTGTGAAAAAAGTCCGGGCCAGGATTCGAACCAGGGATGTATTGACTGAAGCCGCCAATGCTATTCCAACTGGGCCATCCCGGACGAATAACTGGAGGACTAATTGACCCAGATAACCGTAACCCAATTCAAACAAATAACATATAATCTTGGCTGATGCTCTCTATCACCTCAACAGAATAAATCGAAGGTCAGTGTATGGAAACTGCAGAAAACGCTGTATACGAAATTATATTGTGAAATTTACAACACGATTATTCAATCGGTAAATCAATAGTGAAAAAACACCGTAAACACTGGCGATAATTAATAAATTAAGTAAAACACTTTGTAAAATCACCATAAATGGAAAAATAAAGTAGGACGCGTTTCGAGCTACAACAATAACAAATCCTCATCAGCTAAACCAACACGTGCCCGAGAGACGAGATGCGTGCCCTTACGGACATGTATAGGTTTAGCTGATGACGAGCTGTTATTGTTGTAGCTCGAAACGCGTCCTACTTTATTTTTCCATTTATGGTGATTTTACAAAAGGTAAATTAATTATAACAGGTGTGAATTTTCCAAGTTGGTGAAAAAAGTCCGGACCAGGATTATTTAGGGATAATTAATTTACCGATTAAAAAATTATGTTATAAATTAATATAATATATTGGCACACGTTATTGTAAAACTAGGCATTATTTTAATAGACACGTTCCGATAAGTCTTCTTAAAAAAATAAAAAAAAAATACGACCAATTGTACAATTTCCGATATGAATTAAAAACTCTGCTTTGTATTGTCTTTAATACCATTTGTAAATCAATTTTACCTAATTTTTATTTCAAAAGACTAAAATTTATCAAAAAGAAAAAAAGAATCTTAAGCAATTATTCTTCAAATGTTATCATTTTTTTTTCTTTTTTTTTTTATCAAGGAGCCGACTGAAAAAATGAAATATACTCTACAAAAAACGGAAGAAAAGTAAAGAACAAATTTTGAAATTTGCTTTAAGAGAAATTATGGAACCTTAATTCTATCGAAAATCGAATCAAGCTTCTTTGATCGAGCGTTTGGGGAGTCATTTCACATCCCTCACTCGATTATAAATCTCCGAAGACACTGAAAAACATTTCAGTGAAAAGAAGTCCGCTAGAATTCTGCGCCACCAAAAGAATACGCGGACTTTCAACTCATTCAATATTTCTTCCTTTGAGTTGAGCTGAAATCTTTTCGCTAGACCGAAGTAAAAAGACTTTATTTTTCTCAATTTATGGAAATCGTGTTTGTTTGTTTAACGCTCAATTAAATTTGTTTGTTGTAGTTTTAATTGGCACAGTAATTGAGTTTTCCTTAAGCTTAGCTTTGATTTTTATTTTGAAAATTTTTAAACAACATTGTGCAGTTAAAAGCATTTCAAACTGAAGTTCGATACTCTATTTTTAGAATGCTACAGAACTATGTCACTTATATTTTTATTTATAGATGTCGCCCTAAGCAAATTTTACATGAATTATTAAAAATATACTTTATATCCAATCGTTAGGTGCCAGTAACTTTCTTTTATTACAATTAGTTGCTAAATTAAGTAAATGGTGTTGATTTTTTCTTTTTTCACGATTATATTTTCTTTTCACAAAATCATTTCGATTCTGTTTCGTTATTTGGATTATATTCGAAATATTTGGGTGCTGTACGTATGTCAACTGAAATAACATACAATAAAAATCAGTAGTCAATAATTAATAATAGATGTAATTTGCATTTATTACACTAGTTTACAGTACATCTGTTGCCGAAAAAATTTTAGCTGTTGCTGACTACATATGATATGCTATTTTGAAAAATATAATTAGAATATCTCAATCAGCTCTAGTTTATGAGTTTCAGCTATGTAGGTATTAAAAAGAAAAAACGGTATTTACTAAGAAAAACCTTACTAAAAAAGAATTAATCATTGAGTTTTAAAAAACTTTGTTTTAAAGCTGTGATTGTAGACTTTAGAAAATGACATATCAGAGACCAACAATAGTCAGACATCATATTCGTATCCCAGAAACTCTGATAGCGCTCTTCCATGACGCGTAAGTCCTGATGCATGCGATCTCACTGCTCTTTGCTCATATCTCCTAATTTTTCCGGAAACCTGTGCAGGTGACTATGGAGGAAGTGGAGTTTTATGCTCATATTGCACCCCATATTTTTTAATTGTAGCAGAAGGTCTTCTACAAGTTCAATATGATTTTCAGATTTTTTATTTCCGATAAAAATTCATTTTAGTAACTGAGAAAGCAATTTTTTTCTTTTAGTCTTGATGCTAACAATTCTGAAGCTTTTTTAGAAAGACTAATCTCTTACAAGATCATCTTATTCATTTCGGGAAAAGCATTTTGACTCATTTGACATACCTTCAAAATCAGCATCATTTTTGTGATGAGCTTGGTCCTTCAATGTCTAATGGTTCAGATACATTTTTAGCCTGCTCTGAAGAGTCAAGTGAACGCTGCAGTGGACGTTGAATACAACTAGTACTTGGGTACTGCCATTTAGCACGATTTTTAGTGTTTAAACCGTTTACGTTTACGCTACAAGAACAACAGCCTTCGAGATGGTTTCGTGGTTTTCTCCAAATAGTCAGTGTTCCTGGCACTTCTTTTATTACTTTTGCGTATCTTAAATATTCCACACACGATTTACAAAAACAATTGGGAGGCCAAGACTTCTCATTTTTATCCAAGAGCATCCCAAAATACTCAAAATAGATATTTTTCTCCAACTCTGATATAGCTTTTTACAATTGTTAAACACATATTCTCCGCATATGTAGCAAAAATGATCTGGATTGTTTAAACAACGTCTTTTTGAACTACTCATGACGCAAAAACTTGAGAAACTAATTTTAACACAGTAAAATACGCCTGTTATCAATTAATATATATGCTTAAATGATAAAAATCAAAAACAAATTAACTCGAGCTGCTCAAAAAATTTTCCTGTTACATTTGACAAAAACAAGTCATAAGTGAACGTTATCAACCACAGAATTCGCAGCAACAGACAAAAAGTTTAATTTTGTAAACTAGTGTTATTGAATTTTCCCGTGATTATATCCAACAAAATTTAATTTTAACACTAGTAAAACGTTTAAATTTGTAACGCCATTCTTTCTATCACGTAACTCGCAAGAACATGTTATTGTGCAACTAAACATTATTTTTGAAGACATAGTGGCACAAATTTTCGTAAAACTAGGCATTATTTGAATAGACACGTTCCCAATACGTTTTCTTTTTTAAGGAATACGACCACTTGTATAATAATTACGAATCAAATACTTGGCTCTCTGTATTGTTTTAAACTACATCATGACGAGAACCTTTTGCAAATTATTTAATGTTTTGTCACGGGTTTTAAAAAAAGATATTTGTGCCTTATTAAATCGAAAAAATGCTCCAATTAAGTACAACAAATTTGACAGTAAAATTTTACTGCTGGGAATAAACAAGGATTCTTAAGTCTTTTTGCGGCACGTATACGTGTCGTTCATCTCCAATGGGTTAATACCATTTGAAAATCAATTTTATCTAGTTTTTAATTCAAAAAACTAGAAACTAGATAGCTTAGAAACTGAACAAACTAGATGTAGCTGGATAGCTTAGAAATTCTTTCTAAGCTATCATTTTTTACTTCAAGGAGCCGACTGATAAAAAGAAATATATTCTACAGAAAAAAAAAAGAAAAAGAAGAAGAAGAAGAAGAGTATAGAATAAATTTTGAAATTTGCTGTAAGAGAAATTGCGGAACTTTAATTCTATCGAAAATCGAATCAAGCGTCTTTGATCGAGCGTTTGGGGAGTCATTTCACATCCCTCACTCTATTATAAATCTCCGAAGACACTGAAAAACAGCTTAGTGAAAAGAAGTCCGCCGGAATTCTGCGCCACCAAAAGAATACGCGGACTTTCAACTCTTTCAGTATTTTCTTTTTTGAGTTAAGCTGAAATCTTTTGACTGAGCCGAAGTAAAGAGACTGTGCGGAATTTTATTTTCTCGATTTATGGAAGTTGGGTTTGTTTGTTTAAGGCTCAAGTAAATTGATTTGTTGTAGTTTTAATTTGCACAGTAATTGAGTTTTCCATCAGTTTAGATTTGATTTTTATTTTAAATGTTTTTAAATAACATTGTGCAGTTAAAAGTATTTCAAACTAAAATTCGATACTCGATTGCTGAAATACTTCAGAATGACTATATATATTTATTGATGTTCCCCTAAGTAAATTTTACATGGATTATTAAATGTCGACTTTATTTCCAATCGTTTACTGCCAGTAACTTTCTTTTATTACTATTAGTTGCTAAGTTAAGTAGATTGTGTTGATTTTTTTTTTCACGATTGTATTTCCTTCTGCCAAAATCCTTTTGAATCTATTATGTCATTTGGATTATATTCGTACTATAATGGGTGCTGTAGGTATGGCAGCTGAAAGTTGACGTCCAATAAAAATCAGCAGCGAATAACTAATTTAATAATAGATGTAATCAGCATTAATTGCTGAATTTTCCTGTAATTCTATCCAATAAAATCTGGTTTTAATAGTAGTTAAATGTTAAAATTGGTAACGCCACTCCTTCTATCACTTGACTCGCTAGAACACGTTATCGTGCTACTTAGACATTATTTTTGTAGGCATAGTGTCAGACATTATAGTAAAACTATGCATTATTTGAGTAAACGTGTTCCAATACGTCTTTTTTTCTTTTTTTTTTTAATTACGACGAATTGTATAATACTCATTATGAGTCAAAAACTCTGTTCTGTGTTGTCTTTAACACCACTTGAAATTTTTGATTTTATCTGATTTTTAATTTAAAAAAATGAAAAAAAACGAAAGAAGGAAAAAAGAAAAAGCTTAAGCAATTATTCCTTTTACGCTATCATTTTTTATTTCAGGAACCTACTGAAAAAAATAAATATATATATTCTAAAAAAGAAAAACCGAAAGAAAAGTATAGAATAAATTTTGAAATTTGCTTTAAGAGAAATTGCGGAACCTTAATTCTATCGAAAATCGAATCAAGCGTCTTTGATCGAGCGTTTGGGGAGTCATTTCCCATCCCTCATTCGATTACAAATCTCCGAAGACACTGAAAAACAACTCAGTGAAGGGAAGTCCGCAAGAATTCTGCTCCACTAAAAGAATACGCGGATTTTCAACTCATTCGATATTTCCTCTTTTGAACTTTGCTGAAATCTTTTCGCTGGGCCGAAGTAAAGAGACTGCGCGGAATTTTATTTTTTCAATTTATGGAAATTGCGTTTGTTTGTTTAAGAATCAATTAAATTGATTTCTTGTAGTTTAATTGGTACAATAATTGAGTTTTACTTCAATTTAGATTTTATTTTTGTCATGAATATTTTTCAGCAACATTATATGATTAAAAGCATTTTACAAGCAGAAAAAAAAGAAGTGGATGGATAAGGTCCATATCTTGTTCCCAAACAGGACAAAAATGTTTTCGGTTTAAAGTTATTCTGTTTATTATAATGTGGTAAAAAAAAAATATTGCTTTTTATGAGGCCAATTTCAATTTTTTAATATATATTCTAATTTAGGATTCAAATGTTAACATATATAAAAAGTACAATGATGTTAAGATTATTTTTTGTAAAACAAAACAACCTTGATTAATAAATATCGAAATATGTTAAAATGTGTTTGTTAACCTATGTTTCAGATCTTGTGTTATATAGAGTAGGAGGTTGTAAAGATACGCACATTCCATAATTTTTAGATGCTTTCGTAATTATGTAAATGCGTTGCACCAAAGTTGTCGTTCAGTCCGTCCGTCCGACCGCATAAAACAACGCAAAAACTACCTAACCAAATCGTTTAAAATATAAAATATATAATTATTACAAAATTTTGTCGAGTAAATTCAAATTTTATGAAAATCCGATGCATAGATCAGCTACAGGGACAATCAAAAGAATTCCGTTACATTACGGTTAATGGGGGAAAAAGTTTCAAATGCATTTTAATGATGTTACACTCATTCGAACATAATAAAATGTATATGCATCTATGAACTACGTATAATAATATACATTCTGCACAATCTGTGGTGCAAAGAACATTTGTTATTGATTTACAAGGCCACACAAAAGTATTCCATTACATAATGATATAGGGAGAACATTGTTTGGTGCGCGTTTTAATTGAAATTAACTATTTAATATTTTATGAAAATAATATGCTTTGCTTAGGTGCAATAAAAGTTACTTTCTAATGTATATTTACAGGAACACAAAACGAGTTCGACCACTATACTATATCCGAAGTACTGTCTACTATAACAACAAAATCTGAATATTTTTTTAATTTCGTTATCATACGAACGCACCTCATTTGCTACGCTTCACGTGCAATTACCAACTTGTTTATTTTTAACGAACGCATTGATCTAATTTTATGTGATGAACAATTAAAATGTTATATTATAACCTTAGGCACGTGCCACCGATATTCAGTCAAATTGTAATATCGCGAGGAATTGTAATTTTTAAAAAGCATTGCTCTGCCTATCTTTGCCCTATCGGTTGGGGTAAAAGTACGTAGAGGTGGGGCAAAGATACACAATCCGTACACTGTCAGAAAAATTCGTCAGTATTTACTAAATTATTCCTCATTTTTAATAAATAATTTCTTTGGTCCTAGAAAACATGTTTGATCTGTGAATTCTCCCTGAACGTCTAAAAAGTAGGAAGAGATTCCATTCATTCATAACACGCATGCGTATTGGGTCTGTTAGAAATAAATCCGAAATTATTTTTAATATGAAAAACCAAAATTCTATAAATTAAAATGTCTAATATAATTAAAAAAGATAAAACTGTTTTCAAATTTAAAATTAAAAAACAATTACTTTTCTCATTCATTCAAAAATACTCACAATTTATTTTTTTTAAATGGGATAAGTTGAATAAAGTTAAATAAAGTTGAATTTACAAAGTTGTTTATAAATAAGTATCCATATTTAAAATATACTTGTCATACAAAATGAACACATTTAGTAGATATTTTAATTAACAAAAATAAATGGAAAAAATAGATATATTCAGAAAAAAAAAATCTTTTCGAATAAAAAAATAACATTCATATTTTACCTCCAACAACCTAAGTAAATATATTTAAACTACCTAACCTAAGTAAATATATTTAAAAGTTTACTTTAACTGATTGGTTATTGAGATTCGTTTTAATTTATGCACATGCACATACTTCTGATTTACTCAAACAGTGATATTCAATGCGTACGTTCATGGACCACAATCTAAGTTACATAGGATCACACATGTGTAATCTGAATCATTCAGAGACTGATATCACGTGATTTTTTGCGGATTATCCGTGGACTTCAGAGCCAGAAATTATCCAGACTTCGAGTAACCCGCACTATCTACAGGATTTTGTTGGGTAAATAGATCGCATATTGAAAAATCTGATTTGCATCTCATTTTATATCTTAACTGTGACTGTTGACTGGAATCTTTCAAGTTTGATTCGTTTTTTTTCGCAGAGATTTGGTTAAATAGTGCATAAATCTTACAAAGTATTAAAATAAGCACATAATTTGAATATACCATATTTCTTACCGAATGAATGCATCTCCGATACAGCCTAAAATGTTTAGCAAAATTTCGATGATGCATTGTTGTGACAACATTTTTCATATAAAGTTTAACTCTTGGAACACTTTACCTTTTAAGAAGAGTGTAGGGAAAATGTGATAATCTTCTTCATCTGTGAAATAATCGAAAAATGTTTGCGCTATCATAAATTCAACTCCTGACATATTTGCAAAGGCAAATAAAAAACAATTATAACTTTAATCCAAAATGCTCAGAGCCATTTCAACCCAATCTTACACTGAGAAACCCGAGGCTAACGAAAAATACAGTGCAAATATCTTTTTTTACAGACCGCCGAGGTCATGTGATATTTGAATGCACCAATGAAAATTTACAAAAAGAGTGTCACGTCACTCTAGCGGTCTGCAAAAGCAGACATGTGAGATACACCGTGGTAGCCTGTCTTTTTCGTTAGCCTCGTGAGAAACCAATATGACGACATTCCCCAATTTTCCGAGTAAACTGTTTTCTGGTCTCTAAACGCACTCATTGAGTTAACTTAGAGGAGTTCGTTGTGTGAATAGGAATTGTAATTCTGAAGCGTACCATCTACAAAACTGGTGTCTGAGGTATTTTTAAATATCCGGCTGGAACGTAATTTTATAGTCAGGTTGAAGTAAATGAGTTGAGTTAAATTAGATGAATTTTGCAATGTGACTATACATTTTTTATTGTGAGTTTACATTTTTCTGGGAATATAAATTTCTAATATATACACCAAGACATTGTTTATAATCTAACAATACATCTGTTATCTATTTTTAATGTTTAATACATACTTCAAACACATATTTTAAATTTTAATTTGTAATGTAATATTTTCTCTTTCAATATATAGCATATAAAAACAAAAGTGGTTAGATTCTGGAACGCAATCTTATCAAAATTGCAGACCATTAACATCAAGCATGATGTCGCTGATACAAACTTAGATCAAATTTTGACCTGGAATAAAAAATGCTTACTCACATTGCAAAATTTATTTAATTTAACTCAACTCATTTACTTCAACCTGACTATATAAAATTACGTTTCAGCCGGATATTTAAGATACCTCAGACACCAATTTTTTAGATGGTACGCTTCAGAATCACTATTCCTATTCACACAACGAACTCCTCTAAATTAATTCAATGGGTGCGTTTAGAGGCCGGAAAACAGTTTACTCGGAAAATTGGGGAAGGACGTCATATTGGTTTCTCACCAGGCTATCGAAAAAGACAGGCTACCGCGGTGTATCTCACATGTCTTTTTTTACAGACCGCTAGAGTGACGTGACACTCTTTTCGTAAATCCTCATTGGTGCATTCAAATATCACATGACTTCGGCGGGCTGTAAAAAAAGATATTTGGGCTGTATTTTTCGTTAGCCTCGGGTTTCTCAGTGTAAGATTGGGTTGAAATGGCTCTGAGCATTTTGTATTAAAGTTATAATTGTTTTTTATTTGCCTTTGCAAACATGTCAGGAGTTGAATTTATGATAGCGCAAACATTTTTCGATTATTTCACAGATGAAGAAGATTATCACATTTTCCCTACACTCTTCTTAAAAGGAACACTTAAACATTAAACATTAAACATTAAAATTAAACATTAGAAATAGATATCACATGCCTTATTAGATTATAAACAATGTCTTGGTCTTAGTTTAGAATTAATATTAAAGTCTCAATTTAAAAGTATCGGAAATATTTTTAGATTTTTTTCAACTTATAATAATTTTTTAAAGAGAAAAGAATGTATGTCAGAAATATCACCGAATAAATGGTGAAGTATTGATTCAAAATTGACAATTTTACACTTTATTCGATTTTAAACTTCCATTTCTTGGCTCATTTCTGTGACAAAATTTGAAGAACTGGTTTTAGTAAATTACTATCTTTTCGTCTAAAATTTGAATTGGATTTTAAATGCAATTTCAACCGCCACGTTTAAAGATTTTGAGGTAAAAATTCGATTTTCAGTTGAACTGTCATTTAAATTCTATTTTTATCGACTTCAATTTCTTTTGGAAATGTCATTTTTGAGTAAAGAAAGCAGAATAGGAGATGCGGATACGATTTGCTCAAATGTAATATTATTCCATTGGATATACTCATTTTATTGACGCCAGGCATTAATCAACCAATAAACAGTTCTCTGACATTTCACTTATTTAATATAAGAATGTCACAAAGCAATTCGGTTTGGAAGATAACGCATTCAATTGGTTAATAATACATGATATTGTTAAACTGAAGATATTTTTAAATATTGTTTTAGCAGGTTAGTGATTTTGAAGTGTAATTTTTATTGCTGTTTTAATATTTAAGTGTTATTTCAGTAGATTAACATAAATTACTATTTGTGGAAAAAGAATATTTTTTAAATTATTTGCAAGCTTCATTATTACTTTTGGTAAAATTTAGTTACAAAAAAATCGTTTTAATATATTAGGATAAATAAGATGAAAACGGAAAGGAGCAACGTAATGAAATAACAGACAGACCGGAGCTTTCAGTACAGACAATAATTTCATAGAGTTCACGGCTGAAATTCCAGAATTAATTAAAAAATCAATTAGAATATTAAAACGCAATTGATATGTCAAGTCGTATCTTGATGGAAATCCCATGAAAACCCGATTTAGCGGTTGACTCGCAGGTTTACTATAGTGTTTTCCTTCAACCAAACTTCATGTTTCCATACCTTTGAGTGCTGAAAAAACCAATTAGTCAACAGCTAAAATCGGATTTTTAGGCGTTTTTCACCAAGATATGACTTGAAATATCGATTGCGTTTTAATATACGAATCGATTTTTAACTGAGTTTGAAATTTTAGTCTATGAAGTGATTATCTGTGATGCCACCTCTCGGTGTAATAGTTTATTTCAAACATAATCTCCAATGAGACAAGTACTTGTCCCACTGTTTTATAGGTCTCTGAATACCTTGCTCAAAAACGTTTTCTGGTTAAAATCGGAATCGGTTTAGAATATTAACCATTACTTCCCGTATTCCAGTAAAAACGGTCGTCCTTCAATACTTTTTACAGCAGTTAAAAGGTAGGAAAGTTATGTAGAGAGGTTTGGGTTTAACGGTGTATATTCCAACTCTCTCCACTGAATCTTCAGTACACATTCCAACGCGAAAGTGCGTGTGTTCGACCTGAAAAGGAGTGAATGGCAGGTATATGTTCTCTGTACACTGCCTTCATTTGCCGATACATTTCGTGAAATCGAACTCCTTTTGCTACTAAATAATCAATAGCTCATTTTTACTCTCGAACTTTCGCAGATGCAGGTGAAAAACAACAAAAATTGACTGTTTGTCATACGATACTGTGGCCGGACCTGTCATAATATTTAAAATGAACCTTAAACTTGTAAAATTTTATGTTTGTTGTTCCGCGCGGTGAAATCTGTTAGTTCCACTTTCCACCGCCAGGGCGGTTCAAAACACTATCTCCCAAACGACACTCTGACATGTATCCCTTTTTCTTGCAACACCATAAAACATTTGTGCTGCGCACGCGCTGCAAAATTTTTTAACTGTTACCTACCATAACCAGAAACGCAATATTATTATTTTTTTTTATTTATTCTTTTTTTTTTAAATCCAAGTATGTGACACGGTTCTAATATTCTGGCATGATTTAAATTATTTTTAGACACAAAAATATTAACAAAAAGCTTTTATTTCTGAATAAAACCAAATAAAACAAAAATTCTAATCAATATACATTGCTCGCTTTATTAATGATAATCGTGAGAAATACAGCTAGAATATGCTGGTGCGAGTTTTCCTATAAATGAATAACTGAGCTGTACTAGATATTACGTGGTGTATGTAGGTAGTGTAATAAAAAAAATCTGCAATTGTATTTTATTACATACAGAAATTCATCATGGTGTGAAGCTATCTTTCATATATGCATCATTAAGAAACATAAATAATAATAATAATAAACTGCAAATATCATTATTATTACAATTAATGTTCTTGCGGAAGTTTTTTCAAATAAGTAAAAATATAAATTCGATAGACTAAATATTTCATAATATTAAAGTAATATAGTGACAAATATTTTGTAATTATATCTTATACGCAAAAAAAAAAAAAAAAAAAAAAAAAAAAAAAAAAAAAATCACCACACTAGATTTTTAATTAGTAATTTCGATGATTCTTTTAATCAGTAATTTCGTCTTGAAGACGAAACTACTAACCGTTCCGTAGAAAAATAACAGTTCTTAATTTCCAAAACATAAACTGTTCAAAAAAAGGCCGTCTTCCAAAAAAGGTGCTTTTCAAAATTCACACACTAGTAAAAATTATAAATTACAAGCTCAATAACTAAAAATATATTTCACATTAACAGAACATATATAAATACCAATTGAATATTGAAATAGGAAAATTATTTACGTATTTACGTATTTACAAAAGAGAAAAACAAAACCTAATAATAGTTACTATTAAAATAAGAAAAATATTTACATATTAATTTTTTAAAGCTGATTATCTCTTGACAACTACCAGTTAAATTTAGAACATTCATAATTGGAGGTCTAGTTTGGAAATTAATTCATGATTTCTTTTCATGAATTGGGTTTTAACCTATTGCAGTGTAACAATGAAATAATCATTATCGTTATTAAAAATATGAGAAAAATTAATTCTGTTTAAGCTGTTTAATTCTGTTTAAGAGTCCTGTGAATTTGAAAAGATAAATCATTCAACATAAATATTATCATTTTTAGTGGCAGTAGAACCAATATTTTAATGTTCAATCTAAAACCAGCTATTTCTTTCACTATAAAAGAAAAAGAAATATTAGCAAGAGACCTTTTTTTGAAATTTAGAGCATTAAGAATGTCATTAATAGTAAAAATTCTTTGGATTTTTAGGACATTTGGTACAGTTAACTGGAGGATTTCTAGAACAATTTGCACTTTAACTTTTCTTTTTTAATCTCAATTGAAACAGTCTTTAGCCTTGTGTTTACCAGCACACTATACACATCAGAATTAAATCCACAGGTGGAGGGTAAATCATTATAGTGTTACCAGTTGCAAAACGTTGCCTAGTACACTTAAAATGATAAGTTTAAATCTTAATTTAAAAATCTAGAATTTTTTTTTTTTTTTTTTTTTTTTTTTTTTTTTTTTTTTTTTTTAATAGAAGCAAATTTAGACTTGAGGAAAATATTAATTAGAAATAGTGGCAATGATACTTTAAACGGTATTGCATGTTTCAAACGAATAAATTTATAAAATAAAATGTTTTATGTTAAAGTTGTTTTTAAAGGATTTTTGGACTTTCCATTGCTTCTAATCTGAATATAATTTTTGACGATGTAGCAAGTAGATTGTTTCCTGATGTTTTGCTCTTTTAATCCTGAAGACGATTTTGAAGATGAAACTGAAACTTTGAGTTTTATTTTACTTAGGTATTTTTTTTTATTTATTATTTATTATTATTATTATCTTACATCATTTTTTAATTTAAGAGTACAGTTTACCTTGGAAAGAAACCTCTTTTATGTTATGGTAAATTAGTTTTGAAACGTTTAAATTAGCCGATAACATGTTTTGGATTATGTGATTTTGTTTCAGATGTTATTTCATCATTGGGGATGTCCTTAAGTTTACCCTTAATAAGGTCCTAACGTGATCTCTTAGGTTTAAGTTGAAATTTGTAAAATTACGATTGAGCACACAAAAACAGTTGAATTATTCAGTAATCCACGATCGAATTAAGGAAAAAAACGAAAGTTGTCATCATTTACAATTTTCTTACTCCTTTTTTACCATTTAAGTTGTTAACTCTTTGAACAATCCCTTTGAATTATTAATCATTTTGAGGTTTATGGGTTCTAGTTATGTGTTGCATGGCCTATTAGAATTAGTACTATCCTAAATATTAACATTTTTAGCATTGGTTTGATCTATGATATCACTATTGATATGAGTAAAATTTCTAACTGGAACATTATAATCTTTAACTTCAGAAGTAGGTTCATCAGAAATTTTAAAATTCATTTCATGTCAAGTGAAACTTTTCGTCATAGAATTTACTTTTAAAGGACATAAAAAATTTAATTAACTAATGAGATTAGCGTTTAATGTTCTGGCACGAGTTGTTTTTTGTTATTTTTTAAGATACTTGCAATGAACTGGAAATTTTTAAATATTTTAATAATGCAATGTTGTTTTAATAATGCAATATTTTGTAAATGTATTTTATTGCACGCAAAATGTATTACAAAATGCATCTTTCTTTCAGATAATCAATTTCAAATAATATAAAAATTTTAATCATCAAACAGCTTAACGTTAAGCTAGAATGTTATGAATGTCGTAATATTTAAATATTGCAATAAAAAAATATTTCATAATTATAATTTATTAGACATAAAATTTCTCGCAAAATGAAGCTTTATTCCACAGAATTAGCTGTAAAGTAACATAAAGTTTTAAATCAACAAACATCGTCTGCTTTACAATCAATGTTATGAAGAAAATAGTATAGAAGTAGAGTTATGTGTTTGCTGTTGTACAAACACATATAAAAGCGACGAATTAAATATTTTGTAATATCTAACTGCAGCAAGGAAAAATGCTTTGTAATTGTATTTTATTACACAGAAAATTCATCGCAAAGTAAAGCTTTCTTACGTAGAATCAACTTCAAGGAACATAAAAATTTTAATCAACAGATATCGTCTGCGCTTTACAACTGACATTTTGCAGCAAACAGAGACGAATTCTGTTAGACAAGAGAAAAGCATAAATGCTATGAACTAAAAGAAAAAGGACGCAATGCAGTTTTTATTGACCCCTAAAATCAATTACAGAAAGTCATTTTCCCAATTTAGGCCTCCTTTGAATTGCATGGAATGGCTGTGGCAGATCGCATTCCATGGGTTTTGCTGCTACCATTTACGGAAGCGTTCATCTCTTCTTGTCTCCCTGGAGGCCTCTAATCACGTGATGCGAGGAGAAATATTCTTCTGTCAAGCTATCAATGTGTGCTTTATTCGATTGTCCGGCAGAATTGGGATTTAATTCCGCTTCAGCGAATTTCCTTGCTTCCATTACTTGATAAAATTTAAGATGGAAGAACATTCGTATGTGTGGAAAACAACAAGATGGTTTTCATGATAAGTTGTTGGTATTTAGATATGATGTACTGACTGTTACTGCTAAAAAGTGTGTTCAAAAGCAAATACACAATTTTCCTATGAAACAATTGGTTAACATGAAAACAATTTTTTTAATTATCTTGAAAGCAGAAGAACTTTTAGAAAGGCGATTTAAAGATGCATCATTATTTTAAGACTGTTTGTTTTAACAAAAATGTTTAAGTATCAATGTGAAAGATGTTATAATTATTTTTCTAAATTCCAACATTAAATGTATGTGCATTGCAAATCAATGTGAAATTAAAAATAAGTTCATTTGATAGTTGTTTTAGTTTTAATAGTTTTCCCGTTTCAATAATTGTATCTTTCTCAATGTGTGTGCTCTTCTTCTATGTACATCTACATCTATACATCGAAACCCACTTAATCATATAGACCGGGAGACAGACAATCACCTCATCGAGTTCACGGATCAAAATCTTGGATTAAGTAAATCGTGATTAGCATATTGAAACGAAATTGGTCTGTTAAGTCTTATCTTGGTAGAAGACACCTAGAAATCCGAATTTAACAATTCATTCTTAAAGTGCTATTACACGTGTACTGCTGCAGGCGTCAAATTGCAGGCGTCTCCATGTAATCCTATGGAGAGAGGGAGTCTCTGGAGAAGTACGCCACTCTCTTGTGTCGGAGCGTCTTTGACGCCTGGAACGAAGCGAGTCGCCAGTTACAGCCAATCAAATGCTTGGGAATCCAAATGATGGTAAAGTCTCTTCTCAAACAGCCAATGAAATGCTTAGAAAACGAAAAAACGCAGGCGATTTTTGTCGCTTGCTATTTTTATATGTAATAGCACTTTTAGGCTTACCATTGTGTTTTCCTGCACTCAAAAGTATATAAACCATGAAGGATTGAGAGCAGGAAAACACAACGATAAAGCTATGAGTCAACCGCTAAAATCGGGTTTTTAGGTATTTTCCACCTAGATAAGACTTAACAGACCAATTTCGTTTCAATATGCTAATTGAGATTTACTTAATCCTAGATGCTCATCCGTGAATTCCATGAAATGGTTGCTGTCACTTCCCGGTCTAATATAGTTACGATTATGCACTAGAGATGAGTTCGAACCCGCCTGAGCCCATATCATTTTGAGTCATGAGAGCCTGAACCCAGTACCAAAAATAAAGCATAACACTTAAAAGTTGTTCTAAAAGTAACACTAATTACCAACTTCTTACAAGAAAATATCTAGTAATCCCTAGGACATAGTTCATTTTATGAAATTTACATTCAATCTTATCATATAAGATTCACATACTTTTCTCCCGCTATAAATAAATCTGATGGACACATTAACGAGATACATTTTCGTTTATGAAATAAATGAAATTTCCAGAAATTACTATTTATATGACGAAGAATCGAACAACGTTTTTCTATTTCCTAAAAAATGTATGCATCTTCACAATTCTCATATCTTTGAAAATCAGTTTAAATAAAAAATTTGACAAAAATTACATGAAAGATTCGATGTTTTTATAGCAAAGGAGCAAACTCTGCTCGATTGCATGTGAAGAGCAAAGCCACAGAATGAGAAAAATTGAAGAAAAATGCATGGAATCACAAATGTTATTTTCATATAAAGAGCGGTAGCACACACAGTTAATAGACGATTAAAAATTTTCAAACTTTATTGCAATGCCTAATTGACGTAAAAGAAAATATTTATTTAGCGTTAGATCTATAGAAGAAAAAAAAAGTAATAATATGAGGATCTGAGAAACCAAGGGGTATAAGTGACAAAAATTTAATTTGGAGTTAATTGAGTTCATAGATAAATGACATTAAATTTGAACATCGATAATAATTGACTGAATTGAAATAGGAAACTGCCGCTTATTTCAATGTGGTCTTTAAACTCTTATTTCAATAACTAAGAATAAAGTAGTGTACAATTTTCTTTACATTTATAATTAATCAATGTTGATTATTATTCGGCAAAAGTGGTTGATCTCTAGAACGCAGTACATAATTAGAAAATCATTTATATTTCATTAATTGAAAGGAAAAGAACATATTTCCAGGTCGTCTGTGCACTTAGTTCAATTTTTTCAATTTTGTCACTTACATCCCATGGTTTTGGGGGTCCTCATATGTAATCACTCCCAGTAAAGAAAAAAAAGATCTCATCTCTGCTGGCTTGGCCTGTAGGTGCAGGTAGATTTCGAAATTAAGTACTCATTTCAACAACAACAAAAAATATATATATAATTAGAGAAAAAACCCAGTTTAACAATTTCATTTGGCCACTTTTGACGAAATTTGAGTTTTATTTTTCTGTAAGAGCCGGTTTTCTCAGAATCATGTTAAGTTAAACTTGGTTCAAATGTTCACTTTGACACCATTTTTTGTAATATATTTTGACTTTATAAAAAAAATCGACCAATAACACAATATATAGTTCTTAAATATGAGAAACATCAATTGGATACATTTGAGGGCAAAAATGGATTTAAAAATGAGTCATAAAATAAGCAATTTGTGATTTGAATACATCCTCAATTCTTCAATCACGATCGCTTCAGGAAATTCCATTCAAAATGCAGATTTTGATGGCATTTTTGAAATGTATTCTGCTTTTATCAAAATACTGGCCAACACGTCACATTATATAGTTCCCAAATAAGAGAACTTATGTTTTGGATGCGTTTAAAATCAAAAATGAGTCAGAATATAAGCAGTTTGAATTTGAGATTTTTTTCTACAACTCCTATTTTTGTTTAATTTAAATTTGCTATGAGGATTGGTGCTATAAAAACTTGCTATTATAAACGTTCTAGATATTATTGAGAAGATGTAAAATAAATTTAATTGGATTTGATATTTTAATAATTGACGGAGTTATGGATTTTTTTCTTTTTCCACCCCTCTCCCTCTTTTTGTCTTCGTTTTTAATATTTTTTTTTTCGTTAAGGGTTGTTTCTGTCAAAAACTTTAGAAATAAATACAAAATCTTTAGACAATATCAAGAAGATTTAAAATAAATTTAATTGAATTTGATATCTTGAGAATTGACAAAGTTATGAATTTTTTTCTCCCAAAAATCTCATTTTTGAGCCATGAGCTCATTTTTTAAATTTATCAAATATTTATCATGCATAGATTTTTGGCACATTTTTTATAACTTTTTGGCACATAATATCAACTTTAAACTAATATCTATTTTCATTAAGAAGTTATGGGCTTTTTTTTTCTGTTTTCACAAAATCCTCCCTTTTTCCACTCCCTTAGTCCGATTTCGTCCATTAACAAACTGGACCAAGATTTTATGTATCAGTTTGGAAGAGATTTGAGCAGAATTTTAAAAGTTATTGTGTCAAAAAAAAAAAAAAAAAAAAAAAAAAAAAAAAAAAAGGATACATATATCTGTACGTTGGAATAAAAAGGGCCAATGTCCATTTTTGTCAAATAGGAGAAAACGCAATTTAAGTTTGAGGGATTTTAAGAATCTTGCTACGGTTTCTGTACTATTATTTTTCAAAGTTGTACCTTTCAGTTCAGCAATGTTTTTCTCACTACAATCTTATGTTATATTAATTCAGTTTTTTTTTTTTTTTTTTTTTTTTTTTTTTTTTCCTTTACAGTGACATTGGCTATTTTTATTACATTAACAGTAAGTAACATAGGCCTGAACAAAATATTTTTTTTTCAATGATCTAATATTTGGAGGACTTCGGCCCTTTTAGCAATTACTTTATATCACACCCTGAATTTGGGTGCATTTAACTCAAATTTCTCAATTTTGAACATTGGTCCTTTTTGTTCCAAGATACAGATATGTATATATATATAGATAGATAGATAGATAGATAAACTCTTTTACTAATGAAAGATTTGGGGTCTAGGGGTCATGATCGGTGTATATCTGCAAAAATGTTTCCGAAATTCCAACATAAGAGC